>CM076672.1:214958747-216273747 GCA_038501925.1 Xenopus petersii | reverse complement strand
TTTCATGTCAGTGTCTCAGACTGTTTTTGATCCTCGTCATGACCTTAAATTAAGTGATTATTTTCAAGACAGAAAGTGGGTGGTGGAAAAAAAATATCTAAGGTGAACTTCAATACAGCCTTTTCTCTTAATGAGATTAAACCATGACAAACATCATTTTAACCGCCAGCCTTTACATGTTATTTCCATACTTCCTGTTGATGGACATGGCTTATTGAGAACATAACAGTATCAAGTATGATAAAGCTAAAGGATTTTATCTCTGTGTTCTACAGCAAATTATTATTGTTTTAATGAAAAGATCTGCATGCCTTAAACATGTTACAAAATGTCTTGAGCTGGGAAATGTTCTGAAAAAAACGTAGCAGACAAAAGTCTGTATATTTATTATTTTTCTAAGCAACTAGTGCATTCTTCATTCTTCCTGTTAATTCAGGGATTTCTAGACTGCGTTTGTTTGAAGACTTGCTCTGCGCCACAACAGCTGGTCATACTACAGGTGTATAAAAACATGGTAGTAATAACCAGCCTCCTAAAGTATAAGTAGGATATGTATAAAGCATCTCATATACGTATATATATTCCCAAAAGAAATGGCAGCAAGGGCGTTTTAATCTCCTGCGAAATTTGCGAAACGGCGAAAAATTTGCAAAACGGCGCCAGCGTCTCATTTTTGACGCATGGTCCGTTTTTGATGCCGGCATCCATTGTATTACGCCAGCTTACGTTTTTAGATTCCGGGCGACATTTTTCAAATTTTCGCCAGCAAATTTTCGTGGCCGTTTTGCGAATTCGCGCCTGGCGAATAAATTCGCCCATCACTAGTTTTAATTATTTTCAAATTGTGTTTTCTTTATTTTTCTTTTACATCGCTACAGTCGCTAGCAAACAGTATGTGCAGGAAAACTTGATAATTTTAAGTTGCAAGAAAACCTCAATCACTACAAAATCACATTTGGAAAAAAAAATGCATACACCTCCTGTTTTTTTTGGCTTCATTTTTATCTCAAAAAAACACAGTCTTGAATTTGAATTAATTTGCCGCTGGGCATTCATAATAGTTAACTAATATTTTATAAAGCTTTATTCTTTTTGCCTAAAATCTACCATTAAAAGGCACAAAACGCCATTAGTGCAATTCTGAATCACAGTAAATATTTATAAAGATAACCAAGAAAAATACATTATCTGGAGCTTATGATCAAATTTGGTGTTTTAATGGCACTTAATTGCATGATTACACATGTAACACTGAATACCCATAATTAGTGATCATTTGTCCTAGAAAATTTGTAAAACACAAATTCGATGGGGGTTGTTTGCGGTTACTTTTTCTCCAACAAGGGACGTCAAGGGAAGTTTTCTCAGTGTGTTTTTCTGTTTCTAAATGTTGCTGCAGTTTCACAAAAATATTTACCAATAGAGACTTGTTGAATACCCCATGGAATCTATACTTAGTGAAAAGTGGTGGGCAAATAAACTTGCCAGGCATAAATTTGCAGTGAATTTTCACATTCTTCATGAAACTGCGAAAAATTCACCAAGACAAAAGAAAATCTGTTGCTCCTCAATTCACCGTTTTATGAAATTTTCTGTAAATTCAGGAAATTTTTGGCGAAGCAAAACAGCACAAATTGGCCCATCACTTCGGTACTCATAACATATGTTAACTGCATCACAACTTAGTAATTTTGGTTGAATATGAGATATTCTTAAATCATGGTCAAAACTTACAAATTCATATTTTAAATCACCAACTCGAATTTGAAACAGTTCTAATTTGAATATTCGCTACCTAAAACCTGCTGAGTTCATTTACAAGTCAATGGCAGAGGTCCTTTGAACATTTGAAGATGTTGATTGCCTTCCTGACATTCAAGTTTTTGGAAGGAAAACTCGATTCGAATTTGATTCAAATTTTCAAGTCATTCGTATTCGATCGAATATTAGACGTTCAAGTTTTTTCCTAAATAACCTCCAATTTGAGTTGTGAGTAAATTAGAATTTATTAGCGTCAACATTTTTTTTTAGATAACTTCGAAATCCAACCTTTGATAAATCTGCCCCTAAGAATAATTACCAGGGCATTTATAGAGTTGTTTTTGAAAATATATGCATTTACATTGATACTAAATTACTAAGAAATGGACCCAGGGAATGTGCATTGATCTGTTCCCTCTTCTTTCTAGGCATGTATTACATTTGGACAGATCAGTTGCACTTTCATTGTGTTCCCACAACCCACTTTATTTTGTATATATTGAATTAGTATCTCAACAGTAAACTTTGTTTGTTTTTTTGTTTCTTACATAGGCCATAGTCACACGTTAAATAAATTGACCACTATAACCAATTTTAACGTAGATAAATGTGTCCCTAAAAATGTTATACAAGTAAGAGCTGTGGTGTTCCCTTCTGTTGAACTATGGTGACCTCTAAAGAAAACACAACAGCTGGTAGTGGGCAAGGGCTAAGACAAGAGAGAATTCCTTTGGGCATTACTGCTAATGCCCCAGCTAGGTAATGTTTGCATTTCTGCTAACAAAAAATGTTCAAAAAACTTAAATAACTAAATAGAAAAAAAACAGGAAATACTAAATGAAAATCAGAATCAACAATAGCAATGCAACATCTCTTTACAGTTAATTTGGTTTGACACCATGGAAACAGTTTTGGGAATCACAAGCAATGTGTGTCTCTGAGAAAGACTTATGGTTAGGCTGAGTGTGAAAAAATCTGACAAACTCATATAAATAATGGTCAGAGTTGAAGTTAACTGAAATTTTTAACTGAAGAAAATGCAATTTGTCTCAGACGTGAAAAATGACCACCCAGTCTGTGGACAAAAATGTGATTTCTGTGTTCTTGACTTTGAATATAGAATAACTAGTTATAATCACCACTGAAATCCATGGATACACAGTCTGATATCTACTCACATCTCAAATAATTGGTATGGCTTGAATGATTATCTAGCTAGTAGTGATGGGCGAATCTGTGCCATTTCACTTTGCCGAAAACTTTGCAAATTTACAGCGAAATTCTCTAAATACACTAAAGCCAATGGGCATCCAAATAATTTTTATGTGCAACAATTTTTTGCATGCAACAATTTTGACGTGCGCTAAAATTTTTTTGACACATCAAAATTGTCAATTGTCATCGTAACATAGTAACATAGTAACATTGTAAGTAAGGTTGAAAAAAAGACACATGTCCATCGAGTTCAACTTTTTTTTTTTTATTAACTACCTATCTGCCAGTTGATCCAGAGGAAGGCAAAAAAACCCATCTGAAGCCTCTCCAATTTGCCTTAGAGGGGGAAAAATTCCTTCCTGACTCCAAAATGGCAATCGGACTAGTCCCTGGATCAATTTGTACTATGAGCTATTTCCCATAACCCTGTATTCCCTCACTTGCTAAAAAGCCATCCAACCCCTTCTTAAAGCTATCTAATGTATCAGCCTGTACCACTGATTCAGGGAGAGAATTCCACATCTTCACAGCTCTCACTGTAAAAAACCCCTTCCGAATATTTAGGCGGAACCTCTTTTCTTCTAATCGGAATGGGTGACCTCGTGTCAGCTGGAAAGACCTACTGGTAAATAAAGCATTAGAGAGATTATTATATGATCCCCTTATATATTTATACATAGTCATCATATCACCCCTTAAGCGCCTCTTCTCCAGCGTGAACATCCCCAATTTGGCCAGTCTTTCCTCATAGCTAAGATTTTCAATACCTTTTACCAGCTTAGTTGCCCTTCTCTGTACCCTCTCTAATACAATAATGTCCTGTTTGAGTGATGGAGACCAAAACTGTACGGCATATTCTAGATGGGGCCTTACAAGTGCTCTATACAGTGGAAGAATGACCCCCTCCTCCCTTGACTCTATGCCCCTTTTAATACAGCTCAAGACCTTATTTGCCCTTGATGCTGCTGACTGGCATTGCTTGCTACAGACAAGTTTATCATCTACAAGGACTCCAAGGTCCTTTTCCATAATGGATTTGCCTAGTAGTTTTGATAAATAATTTGAATGCGGTAAAATTTCCCGCAAATTCGTATCTGTCAATTGTTTAACCAAGAGTCCTTTTCTCCTTATAGAATTATGAGAAGCTGGATATGTTGGGAGACATATCTTATTGAGCCCTATATCTCTTTTTACAAATGTTTCAGACACTTCCCTCATTCTCTTAATTGAAGTGAATCAAATTCTTAACACACTCCACTTGGAGTTTGGATACAGGGATGGGGCAAAATAAAAATGGATGTTCTTGTGAATTGGAGATCATAACTTTACATCCCACTCCACCCCCTTCTTGATGAGTTACTGCTAGCTCAAGCTCAAGATGAAGACTTCAAATCTAAGCTACAGTGTCGGTTCTCTAAAGTATGTGAGAGGAAAAAACAACAGGAGGGCATCCATATTTTCTTCAGGGTATAGGGATAGGAAACAGTAGGAAATACAGATAGCAAATATATTGCGCGTTTCGTGCCTTGTGGGCACTTAGTCATAGGCTTAGTCATCAGCCTATGACTAAGTGCTCACAAGGCATGAAACGCATAAGGCTATCTTTTTAGATTCATTAACATTTATTTATATATATCATATTTCGTAGCACTGTAAAGTAAATGTCTTTAGGGTAGGGGCACACGGCGCGATTTCGCCGCGATTCTGCGCTGGGCGAGTTGCGAGTTGCGAGTCGCTGCGTTTTTTAAGCCGAAATAGCTTTGTTAACTTTGGCGCTGGCGTCAATGCAAATCGCGGCGAAATCGCTGCGCTAATTCACACGCGGCGATTCGTTTTCTATTGTCGCCCGAAGTTGCCTCGCTGGGCGTTTCCGGGCGACAGTAGAAAACGAATCGCCGCATGTGAATTAGCGCAGCGATTTCGCCGCGATTTGCATTGACGCCAGCGCCAAAGTTAACAAAGCTATTTCGGCTTAAAAAACGCAGCGACTCGCAACTCGCAACTCGCCCAGCGCAGAATCGCGGCGAAATCGCGCCATGTGCCCCTACCCTTATACAACTAAATTACATGAATTACATACATAAAACATATGGAGTTACATACATCACAATCAATACCGGTACAAAAGGTGAGGAAGGCCCTGTGCAGATGTTTCTTTTTTAATTGCATCAAGTCGTTGAAGTGAAGTCCGGTTTGTGCCAGCCTGCAACTAACCATGTAACTGGATATAAGAACCTTATCTCCTTCCAGTCAGTTCTAATGACTTGCACAAATTGACACAGGGGAACCATGGAGCTAGTGCCAATCTGGTGGAAATTCTTTGGTCCCCATTGCTGCTGCTTTAATAGGATCAACAGACAATTGTTATACGTATATGTAAAAAAAGGCACTATGATTGCCCAAGAGCAGTAACCCATAGCAACCAATAAGATGTTTGTTTAGAAACAGCTAACAAAAATATACTACCTACTGACATAATCCCAAATGTATCTACAGAATCGCACTCAAACTTTATTTTATCGCAGATCGCTGGAAATAGCACTTTGCTCACTGCACTGAGCTCATAAATGACCCTCTATGAACCTTGTATTTGATACCAACACTGATTTGATACTTTACACTTCCACAAATGCGGAGGCAAAGAAAGGTTATGGTATATAGTGTCCCTTGCAGATGGGTGATAAAGGTATAGGAAAATGCTATCTCCCTGTGAGCTAGTAGTCCATGATACATTTGGGGCCGGCTTAACAAAATTCAAGTTTGCATTTTTTTCACGAAAACCTTTCAACACAATTATACTCGAGAACTAAACCCCACGCAATGTTTATCCCGTAATAAACTGGTATAAATCACCCTTGTTGTTTTTTCTTGAAGGTATCTTTAGCCCCTGCTTCCATCCAAAGCTGAATCCAATAAAGCAAACGAGGTGGGGAAAGAATACCAAAAAGCGCTTATAGCTGCATAGGTGCCTTTATTCACCGTCACACGACATGTTTCGAGCTAGGTAGCTCTTTACACTTGAAAAAGAGCTACCTAGCTCGAAACATGTTGTGTGACGGTGAATAAAGGCACCTATGCAGCTATAAGCGCTTTTTGGTATTCTTTCCCCACCTCGTTTGCTTCAATGTTAAATCCCCACTGGCCCCCCGTCCATTGGCCCCCTCCTTGCCTCCCCCCTGCACAGTCTTACTCCAGAATTCTGTCCCCTCTTGAAATAGTGTCCGCACATGCAGAGTGAATGCAGCGGAGCTTACGGGTGCCATCTTCTTCTCTTCAGCATAATGGCGCATGCACAGTTGGAGCAATCTTCCAGTTTGCGACTGCGCCGACAGAGATGGAAATTGCCAAAGAGAAGAAGATGGCGCCTGTGAGCTCTGCTGCAGTCACTCTGCATTTGCCTTTCACTATTTCTAGAGGGGACAGAATTCGGATTAAGGGTTAAGACTCGCTGGGGGTTTAGTTCTCCTTTAAGCTTCCTTGTTGCCAAGATGGAAGTGATAGTAAAAACATCCAGTGTGCAGGAGACCTATATACAGTTGTGTCAGACTTGACACAATTGGCTGCATAACGTCCTACATAGACAGATGTAAGTTGGAGTCACTCAACAAAATTGACCCTAAAATAATGGAGCGCACTATGATTAGTACAGTTTTTGATGTCAAGTTGCTCTACAATTGTGCCGGGGCATCTCCTATTTACTTATTATAGACGGCTTCATTTATAGCATCTATATTTTCAAGACTATTATCTGTATTTACCCATAACAGTAATTTTAATCGTTTACAGATTTCCTCCTCAAGGCTGAAAGCCGATACTGTTGTCTACTCAATGATACGGTCTTCTGACTGACAACTGTTTTGTTTTACAAAATCCTTTCTATTCTCTAGGTAACAGTAATTGTGGTAAATTAGCAAAATTGTTTTAAATTGTATTGAGTTGAATTAAAAGTTTTTCTGTTTTTGTATTCATTGTTTTAGCAATGCCTTTTAACCTACCATGAAAAATCTATTTTTTGGTTTTATTGGTATGTTTTTATTTTTTCTTTAGAAGATTATTGGAGTCACATCATGACCTGGCTCTTCCTGTGCTTATTAGACCCCAAAACATGTGAAATAGTTGCCATCTGCTTTAATTTACCTGAAATCACATGCAATATTTTAATATATAACAGGTAACGGGGCTGCAAAGTATAGTAGAAGAAAACTGGATCTGTTCCCACTTAATTGGAGCAGACATTCTTTGCAATTTATGATACATATCGTGAGTAGAGAAAGTTATTGGTGGTCCTGGGGAAATTCCCCATGGAACGCTGAACATTTCATAAAACAATATTGCAAAGTAAATCCTATTTGGCAATCTTAGATAAAAAGACTACTTAAGAAATGTTTCATTGTGTAAGAACATTTACTCTATATTATGTATTGTGTACAGAGCAGTGCAGAACATTCTCCATGTCAAATATTTCTGGCGGCCAGATTACAAATCCATTAACTCAAAAGATGCAAAAATAACTCTGTTGTACTATACTTATCTTTATCATTTTGTTATTTTTATACATTCATACTGTATATGGCAGGAGTGTGCTAACAAGCCCAAAAAAAATCGAAGGATCACAATGGGTCATTTGCAATTGGCAGCAATGGGGCAAAATTAAACACACGATCATAGCATGACTGTATCTTAGTTATCTCCAATCTACCCTGAAATCTCATATAATAATAGCTATGATCAGGGGAGGGCGAGGGAGGCTCAGAAAAGGAACAAGCTAATTTCATTTTTAATATACAAAAGTGATGCAGTTCCCACTATAAAAAAAGGTTATCTGCAAACTGCATAGCAGCATTTGTGTTGGTACATTGGCGTAATTGTGATCGGTATGTGGCTGCAATTACACTGTAATTCTGGCGGAAACGGTGCACTGTCAGTTTGTATTCTGTGCACTCATATATATAAACTATACTGTATATACTGTATACTAAATCTAGATCTAGAATTCGGTTCAGGATTCGACCAGGATTCAGCCTTTTCCAGGGACATTCAGTCAAATCCAAGTGTCTGGCCAAACTGAACCCGAATCCTTAAAATCACTTGACTTTTTGTCACGTGAACAAGGAAATTTAGTTGTAAAATTCAGACAAATCCTTCATGTAAGATTCTGGATTTGGCCAAAATACCAAAAGATTTGGGGGCAAATTCACTAAGATCCGAAGTTGCGCCAGCAACAGCTTCGCCGCACTTCGTCACACTTCGCCAGGCGTAGTTTCACTACACAAGCTGGGAAAGCTTCATAAAATAAAATAGAGTTGTTATTTTGCCCTGTACATGTGCCCACTGTATAGTTTAGGTGCCATATGTTAGGAAATGTAGGGGGGGAAGGAGGGTACCCCCAAAAAAATGTACTATCTTTTTCAGCCAATCACCCTTAAAAAAGGAAAAGACGCCAGCATTATTTGGGACTTAGAAAAAATTTCAACTTTTTTTGAAGCAATCCCTATCTACTCTATTGCACTTCGCCTGGTCTGAGGTGGCGAAGGCAAGTCTGGCGCAAGAGGTAACGTTCATGAAAATCCGCAAGTTAGTGAATTACGTAGTTACGTCCCTTCGCCATAGCGGAACATTCTGGTGTAAGGGTGCGAAGTAGCGCCAGAGTAGGTCCACTTTGCTCCGTTAGTAAATCGGCGAAGTAGCGAAATGACGTCACGCTGGCGAATTTGCGCTAGCGTTAGCCACTTCGCGATTTAGTGAATATGACCCTTGGTGTATTTTTATGCACTGCCTAGAAATACAGAGTTTGTTATCCATAAAAATCACAAAATCATTTATACTACCATTTAGTATACAACTAACATATGTGTGAAGTGTACATTTCAAAGCAGGCTTAGGCATAATGGTCATCTGTCATATAAATATAGTTTTCAGCATAAAAGTAGCTACTATTCAATCTTTTGACCAAGTTAATCCTATCTAACTTTTAGTTTGGCAAAGAACCTTATCTGAAATCCTGACACAAGAAGACTAATTAGACCATTGAGTATTAAAGGGGTTGTTCATCCTTTAACTTTTTGTGTAATGTAGAGATTGATATTCTGAGACTATTTGCAATTGGTTTTCATTTTTTATTATTTGTGTTTTTTGAGTTATTTAACTTTTTTATCCAGCAGCTCTCCAGTTTGCAATTTCAGCAGTCTGGTTGCTAGTGTCCAAATTACTCTAGCAACCATGCATTGATTTGAATAAGAGACTGGAATATGGAATTTGCATAAGAGAGGGCCCTTAATTGAAAAATGAGTAATAAAAAGTATCAATAATAATAAATGTGTTGCCTTACAGAGCATTTGATTTTAGATATTTTGAAAGCTAGAAATATTCAGATGACTGTAAAAATGAAAAAACTATGGAAAAAAATGAACCAATTGAAAAGTTGCTTAGAATTAGCCATTCTATACCATACTAAAAGTTAACTTAAAGGTGACCCACCCACTTAATATCAGTAACATTGCATTGCCAACCTCAAAAAGGCACCCAACCCTTTCTTGAAACTATTTAAAGGGGCTGTTCACCTTAAAATTATTGTGTAGACAGCAGACTTCTAAAACAATTATCAGGTATTCGTGTAGATACTTCCAGTTGCAGGCTAAATTCATCATCTATAACAAAAGATTGATTGCTAAGACCATGTAACTCTATTAACGTATCTACTGCAACAGCAAAGCAGCAAGTGAAAAACCTTAGCTTAGGAAGTACTTGGATGGCAGAATGAGCAGAAAATGATAAAGGCAATTTTGGTTTCCAATAAGTTGACCCAAATTCCCTGTTACTTTTTCTCTCAAATAAAACAAAAATTAGATTCAGGACTGGTATACCATATAAAATAAACTGGTGAGAAAGAAGCACTATTGAGGTAGAGTCCTGTGCGGAACCAATTTCTAAGACCCGGACCTGCAACCCGCAGCCTGCTACCAGTACCGCAACCTGTATATTTACCCACTTTGATCCGCTACCCGACCTGGATCTGCAACTGCCTTATCCGCAACCCGACTGGCAACCTCGTCGATCACCATCAAACAGGAAGTAATTTTGCTGCAAAGCGGAAGTGACATCATCAAAAGTGGGCAGGGACAGAGTAAAATATCCCCTTCCCCCAGAGTAAAATATAGACAATATAACATACGATAAGAAATTTAGATGAGACCCACAATCCGACCCCCAACCCACAGACCCACGACCCACATCTATTTCCGCACCTGAAAATCCTACCCTCATCCACAGGGTACCCAATTTTTTTGCTGGGACCTGACCCATTGCAAGACTTTTTATTGAAGTCTAATTTTTACAGTGCCATCTAGAATAACATTCAGTTCTTATCAGTACTACAACTATTAAGCTGCTGCTTAGTTCTCCAATACTCTGGAATGCTGCAATGGCCTTGGTGAAGTGAGCAAGCCTGTTCTTTTGGGATAAGCATTTTCTTTTTTTTTTGCATTTGGTCAAACCCTATGACATACCAAAAATGTATGGATCAGATAGTTTGGAGGGCCACTGTAGGCTGATATTGGAGTTTTTTGAATGGAAAATATTAATTTACCCACTCCTAGGTGAGAAGATGGTCCCAGAAAATTATTGTTGCAGGCGTCCAAACGACTAATATGTGTAAAATAAAATAACACTTCAGACAATGGCATAGATATGATATGCATGAACTTTAAAAACAGGGGCCCATTTTTTTGGCACAAACAGAAGTTGTTGTAGTAAGCACCGGGTCATTGCAAGTCTGCTTCAAATTGCACTAAAGCTTGATGTGTCCAGGGCAACCAAACCAATACAATTCAATAACTGAAGTTTATTGCACATAAACATAGCATGCTGGCACAGAAAACCATAGTTGTTAGTACAAAAGTTACATTTTTGTTGTTACTTGCTACGACATTTACTTATGGAAGTTCTAAAATGTGTATTACAATGCCTGCTGTTCATCGAAGTGGCATCACTATTGCACCAGTATCTAATGCATGCATCTCCAACCTTTTTTACCCATGTTCAAATGTAAAAAAAAGTTGGATAGCAACATAAGCATGAAAAAAGTTCCTGGGGTGCCAATTATGGGCTTGAATTAGCTATTAGGAAGATTTTTAGTAGACTGGCAGACTACAGGAGGCAGTTTGGCAGTACTCATGTTTTTTATGCAACTAAAACTTGCTTCAAAGCCAAGAATTCAAAAATAAGCTCCTGCTTTAAGGTCACCTGGAGCAACATCCAAGGGGTCAGAGAGCAACATGTTGCTCACCAGACACTGGTTGGGGATCACTAATCTAATGTTTTAAAATGCTATTATTATGTTTCAAGGCTTTTTGGGGGTACAGTCATGGACTACTGCTATCTGTACAAATGATTTCATTTTTTTTCTTTTGGACGTTATAATTAATTCCTTTACAAAAAAATTATTTGTCTAACCCAGTTGTTGTTGCAACCTTTTGTGTGTAGGAAACATTGTCAGGATTAAGATAACTCTGGGGATTCTGGAAAATTCAGATTACAAAAGCGTCTAAACGCCCATGTGGTTTGGCTTCCTTGTCCCACCATTGACCTCTACAGGTTCTGCAGTATTGCTGGCTCATACTTCTTTCTGTAGCATTTAAATTAGTGTCCTGGCAGTAAAAGAACAAGTTAAAAACACATACTCAAACACATTTCAAGTTTGATATCATAGTTTGCTTTTTCTGAATTCCCCCCATAGGAATTCTTCAGCAGTGTAACAAAGCAATGTGTTTTTCCATTTTTTAAGTTTTCTCTCTTTCTGGCCTGGGCATTTAATGTTATGAATATAAACCTTTACATTATGTTTTGGGAATTATATTCTTCCAAGATTTTATCATTTAATTAAAATGAAACATCCAGCTTTTTGTCGTAGGGCTGGTAAGCTTCTGCATGATATAAACTACCATCTACTGTTTACTGTTTCCTCGGACTAACATCAATATTGCTTGACTTTGCTCTCAGATATTGGATAAATGTGTTCTCCAGAAACCAACCATCTGCCAAGATTTCTATTTAATTTTACTATTCTGTCTTGATAATCTGCCATGAGCAATGAAAATAGAATCCTCAACCAACTGAATAATAAAGCAAACCTGAAAAATCGACCAATTAATAATAATAAGCTGGATATGTAAACTTTATTTAAATTGTATATTTTGCTGCTGTTTCCATGCAGGATCAAATTTTATGTTTTGAACATTCTAATGCAGTTATAACAACTTACTTTTAGGGCCCCTATCCTTAAAACAGTTTGTTTCTCCATCCAATTCAACCATGGTTACACTAAGGTAGAGTCCTGCAGCGGGTCGGGTACCCATGGGTTACCCGCAAAAACCTGCGGTACCCTAAGGGGCCCATTTACTAACATTCAAATTTAGTTTTTTCCACAACTGTCTAAAAATTCGGGGTTTTCCTATTTTTTTAAAAGCTCTAAACATTGAGATGTATTAAAGGGGTTATTTACTAAAATCTGAAAATATTTTATTATTTTCTGAAAGCTACTCCAACCAAATCCGTACAGGTTTGGTCCCCTCATTTATCAATACATTTTCCCGAAAATTTCCTGTGCATGGAAAAACTCGAATCGTACACATTTTTTGGATTTGACACACAGAAAACCACTAAATCTTCGGATTATTGCACGAAACCCAGAGCAGATCAGGATATCATTGGGACTTCTATTAACGTCTACATGAACTCGGCAGGTCTGAGTTGGGCTACTTTTTTTATTCAGACTTTTAACATCCTAAGGGTAGTACTACAAGGGCATTTTCGGTGTGATCTGACGCACTGCACAAAAATGCCGGCACCAAGTCGGATGCAACAGAAATATATAATATATACAAATGTCGGATGAAGTTGCAGCATTGATCCGTCGCGACATGACTGTCGGATGCAGACATTGCGCATTGGATTACACCAAAAACGCCTGTGTAGTCCAACCCTTAGGGTTTAATAAATTCTGAAAAATTCAAATTTTTTTTTTCACTAAAAATTTGGATTTTTTAGTTAAAAAAAATGTTTTGAAATTTTTGGCATTGGGACATTAATAAATAACCCCCCAAGTATATAAACCATGAAAATCACTAATACAAAAGTTCACCAGATAAAAGTTGTCGAGGTCCTATAGAAGCTAATGGGCTGTTTTAAATCAATTCAGACTTTAAGAGGTTTCTGGATTTTTTTTCGCTAGAAATTGTCCAAAGAACTCGAATGTTTGAGGGTTTTAGCGTTATTCGTATTTTTTTTTGTGTATTATTTTCTGTTTGTACTTTTTTTATTCAGATCTTTTAATAAATGTCATGACATTTGTAGTTTTAGAGAAAGTGAGTTTAGTTGTGGTTTCATTAACATATAAAACCACTAAAATCCAACCTTTGATAAATACTGTAGACCTCTAAGAAGGAGACACATTTTTAGATGATATATTTCCCCACACCGATATGGGACTTAACCTCTAAATGCGAATGAACAATATTAGATAGCCAGGGCCATGCAGTTTATATTAAAAAGCAATATTTATTATCACCATGCCAAAATTACTAAAACCATTTAAAATAAGCAGCGCTGCTTGGGGGGTGGGGATCCCATTGCTCCTAGTTTACACATGTTATAAACAGTCCAATATAATATAAGAGGCTGCGTGCACGCTTTGAATCTAAGCATCAAATGTGTATCGATTGTAACCAACTCTTAATCAAGAGCGCCAATCCATATGAAGACCGTAGTTAAATGTTCATAAGATGAGGAGAGCAATGAATCATCACGGCAGTGATGTGAGTCGCCAATAGAGTGCTTGGTTTGATGGAGGAAAAGGTGATTGATCCAATTCAAATTGTGGATAAGATATTAGAATGTAAAGCGGCATGTGAGGGCGGAGCCGGTGTGGGGTTTTTAGATGAGTCATACTTATGGGTGCCTGCTGCTGTTGCCTTTGTGTTGCCCTCTTCCTTGATGTCTACAAGTGACACAATAGTGCATTAAAGATACCATTTGCCAGGACACCAATCTGGCCAAGTCTGGCCACTAATAACACAGTCCACACACATTTGAAAATCTTGATAAATTGTGTAAGTATGGCAACATTTTAGGCAAAGCTCTTGTTTCTAAATATATCATAGCTCTAGTACAGTTTGAGTACATCTTTATTTTTATGCAATTTCCTCTTAAACCGAGGCTTGTCTTTAGTAGAATACAAAACATGCAATAATTTTATTACCATATTTAGTTATTACCCATCCATTAATTAAGTATTTAAAGTTGGTTTCGATTACTCAAAATTTAATAATTTTAGAAAACAAGTTTTTTTTATGGTGAAAAAGGTACAGTATCTTAGTGATGTATAGCGACCCAAACATATATAAATACTACATTTAACAATTAGATGTAATTTTTATTATATTATATTATTATTACATTCAATGCTTCACCATTGTAAAAATGTCCATTGACGCTAAAGTATTTTGTACAAAAAAAGTCCATTGATCCTGATGAATTTTGTACTGAAAAAGTCGCCACGTAAAATGCCAAATTTTTGTTGTTTTGCCAACTTTCCTGCAGTTTCGCAACTTATTTATTTATTAGTACATTGAGGAACTGACCAACATTTCTACAGATCTATACTAAGTTCTAAGATCTATACTGTTACTAAGCCTCAATATTTTTCTGGTAGAGGTTTTTTGGGCAAAAACTCACATTTGCGATATTGTTCAGTCAGCACTCACCAGTTCTGCAATTATTTTCTCTTGGTGCACGTGACTTGTGGTCCACTCTCCAACTGGATTCCAACGTTTTATTATTCAACACAGCACTGCTGAAGAATGTAGTTAAAAAAGCCTTTATTCGAAAACACATGGCTTTTGATCTGTGACAAGTGAGAACCTGAGAACCTGAGCTTTCTAAATTTTTTGTGCATTTACTCTAAATACCAAAAAAAGGAAAATTTGCTATTTTTCATAATGTATGAATTTCTACTAGAAAAATATTTTATGCACAAAAATCCAGCTGGAATTTGGAAAGCCTCATGTCTCTTGAACATGCCAATACCAGATATGTATAGTTTTGGGGAGATTTATGACTTCTGTACAGCAAAAACTTCCAGCAGTAAACTCACGAATTTTGAAAGCACAAACACAGAGCCATTCTTAGATTACAAAGCCAAAAAATCCTGAAATAGTAGATTTACCCCAGAAAACCATTTATTTTTGAAAAATACTCATTCCGCTGATTCCAGAATGGGTAACTATGTTTCTCTACTCTACTACCACACATCAAAGCTTGTCTGAGCATTTTTTATAAAAATGTACTGTTTTACTATGCTGCTCCACATCTCCCACACGGTATTAGGTACTAAGAAAAAACATCCTAAATATAATTGCCAGGAGTACACCGAACAGTTTGATGCCCATAGGATTACCAAAGTATCTGGCATTTAGAGACCTCAAAATGAAGTTAGCGCATACAAATAGTCCTGTAGGTCACTTCAGCTAATGAAAAATCAACACATTTACTTCATATTTTGTGGGGTAAAAACACAGGAAAATATGTTTACCCGCCAAAACCATATATATATTAGAAAAGTACACATACTGCCGAATCTAAAATGGGTACCCATGTCTTTGTACTCCAAACTACTGAGTCGCAAGGCTTTCCCAAAATTGGCATTTGGTAAAATGCCTAAAAATTGATTCAAAGCTTTAACTTTCCATCATATTGCCCACATATCATTACGTACCAAGAAAAACTATCCTAAATATGATTGCCAGGGTTTCATTGAACAATTTGATGCCCATAGCCTATAGGATTACCAAAGCATCTGACATCGAGACCCCTAAATGAAATTACTGCATACACATTTCATGACATATATTATTACCACCAAAAAAATATACTATAATATGTGGGGTAAAATTTGCAAATAAGGAAGTTGGTCCAAGAAAACCACATATTTCCAGAAAATACACAATCTGTCGAATCTAAAATGGGTTAATATGTTTTTATATGGCAAAGCACCAAGCAGCAAAGCTATGCTAAAATTTTTGGTTTTTATTTAATTTCTGATTCTGATTCAATTTACACCATTATATACCCCACATTTCATAACATACCAGCATAAATAAATCCTAAATACGAACACCAGGGGTCTACTGAACAGATTGATGCCAAATATGTATAAATATACCAAGCTATGTGGCGTACAGAGACCCCCAAATGAAAGTAGTGTATATAAATTTTCATGTATTACACACTTGCTGCTACAATATAAGAACACGGTATGTGTATTATGCACCATAAGACCCCCTAAACATATGAAGACCCTATATTTTGGTATTTTTGTAAAAGTACACATTCTGAAAAATCAAAAAAAAGGAAAATTCGTCTTTCTACTGCAAACTACCAAACCGCTATGCTAAACATAACGCTTTTTATGAAACTTCTTAATGTCTGTCAGGGCCCGAAGGCTCTGTTGTAGTGAGGACCAAGGAGGAGACACAACACCAAGTTCGCAGTACAAAGGGTTTATCAGAAGAATAGTCGTAATCAGGCAAATGGTCAATACAGGCGGCAAGAATCAGAATCGATGAAACAGGCAAAAGTCGGTACACGGTAATACAAGAAGAATCAAGAAATCACACCCAGGAACTATACGAGATAGACCTATAATTGGGCAAGGACAGAAAGGGAACATGGGAATAAATAGTCCAGAGTTGGCGCCAAAACTTGATGCCGTGACGTCATGACGCTGACGCCGGCGTCCTCATGTTGACGTCCTGATGCCGATGCACGTTTTGACGCCGGCGTCCATTCTGTCGCCGGCGACCAATCCTGGGGCGACACGTTTCCGTCGCAGGCATATTACAACCAGGAAGAGCCGCATGGTGGAGCAGGAAGTCGCCATCTTGGACGTTTCGAGAGGTGAGTTCTTTATTTTCCATTACAGTACCCCCCTCCTTAGGGGGGGCCTCAGGACCACCGAGGCTAGGAGAAGAAGGGAAAAGTCTGTGGAACTTACGAACCAGGATGGGTGCATGAACGTCCGAGCTTTTCACCCAGGAACACTCTTCTGGACTGAACCCCTTCCATTCGATAAGATATTGAAGAGAGCCCCGGGAAATACGAGAGTCTAAAATCCTTTTGACTTCAAATTCCTTGTGATCGTCAACCAAAACAGGAGCTGGAGAGGAAGAAGAAGAAGAAGAGCAAGACATGGCAGGTTTAAGCAGGGAAACATGAAATACATTAGGTATCCGCATCTCAGGAGGAAGTTGAAGACGAACAGCCACAGGGTTGATGATTTCGATGATGGGAAAGGGGCCGATGAATTTAGGACCAAGCTTGGGTGTAGGAATCTTGAGACGGATGTTGCGTGTAGAAAGAAAAACTTTATCACCAAGACTGTAAGGAGGAGAAGAAATCCTTCTTTTATCGGCAAACCTCTTCTGCACCAGGGAACTCTTCTGCAAGTTTGCAGCAGTAGCATGCCAAATAGCTAACATGTGGGCAGCTTGGTCATTGGCCGCCGGTACATTGGTAAGAAGAAAGTCTTGGGAGAAGGCCAAAGGATTGAGACCATAAACGCAGAAAAAAGGAGACTTTTGGGAAGAGGAATGCAGGGCGTTGTTGTGGGCAAATTCCGCCCAGGGGAGAAGATCCGACCAGTCATCCTGACACAGGGACACGTGGCAACGAAGAAACTGCTCCAACGCCTGATTGACCCGTTCTGCGGCTCCATTGGACTGTGGGTGGTAGGCTGAAGAAAATTGAAGGGAGATGTTAAGGGCTTTGCAAAGAGATCTCCAGAACTTGGAAATAAACTGGGAACCCTGATCAGACACAATTTCAGCAGGAAACCCATGGAGACGAAATATGTGTTTGATAAAAAGTTCAGAGAGTTCGGGAGCAGAAGGCAATTTCCGCAGCGGCGTGAAGTGAGCCATCTTGCTAAATCTGTCGATCACCACCCAGATGACAGTGTGACCAGACGAAACAGGAAGATCGACAATGAAGTCCATCGCCAAGTGAGTCCAAGGTCGGGATGGAATGGGAAGTGGCAGGAGTAAACCCTTAGGGGGAGAATGTCCGGACTTGGAAACAGCACAGGTGGAACAGGACAAGACGAAATCTTTGACATCTTTCCTAAGGGTCGGCCACCAGACCAAACGAGATAAGAGCTCAGTTGTTTTCTTAATCCCAGGATGACCAGCCTGTTTGGAACTGTGGGATTGAGATAAAATAGCATGCCGAAATTCCGGAGGGACAAAAGCAACACCAAGAGGAGTCTCTTCTGGAGCCGAAGACTGAGCCGAAAGTAACTGGGAGGCACAAGAGGGAAACAAGGCAGCAATAATCTTGGTAGAGGGCACAATGGGTACAGGAACTACAGGGCAGGTATCTTCAGGAGCGAAACTTCTGGAAAGAGTGTCAGCCTTTCTGTTTCTGGAACCTGGACGAAAGGTGATTATAAAATTAAAACGAGAAAAGAAGAGTGCCCACCTGGCTTGCCGGGGATTGAGGCGTTTGAGGGATTGAATGAATTCAAGGTTCTTGTGGTCGGTGAAGATTGTCACTGGAGTAGAGGAACCTTCAAGCAAATGTCTCCATTCCTCCACGGCCAACTTAACAGCAAGTAGTTCCCGATTGCCTACATCATAGTTCTGTTCTGGGGAAGAAAATTTTTTAGAGAAAAAGGCACAAGGGTGGAGTTTACCATCGGAAGAAGATCTTTGAGATAGAACTGCTCCAGCTCCCACATCAGAGGCATCAACTTCAATGAAGAAAGGTTGGAGGGGTTCAGGATGTCGAAGAATTGGAGCAGAAGAAAAGGCTTCCTTGAGGGTCTTGAATGCTTCGAGAGCTTGTGGAGGCCAGTGCTGAGGTTTGTTCCCTTTACGGATCAGGGCAAGGATTGGATGGATCTTGGAAGAAAAGTTTTTGATAAATTGTCTATAATAGTTGGCGAAGCCAATGAATCTTTGAACTGCTTTGACACTGGTAGGAAGGGGCCAATACAAAATTGCCGAGACTTTGGCGGGATCCATCTTGAAACCTTGAGGAGAAATGATATAGCCAAGAAAAGGAATGGAAGAAACTTCGAGGTGCATTTTTCTAATTTGGCAAAAAGATTGTTTTTCCTCAACCTGGAAAGAACTTCACGTACTTGGCAACGATGAACAGAAAGGTCTTTGGAAAAAATAAGAATGTCATCCAAATATACGACCACACATTTTCCCAGAAGATCACGAAAAATGTCATTGACCAATACTTGGAAGACTGCAGGTGCATTGCAAAGACCGAAGGGCATGACGAGGTACTCGTAATGGCCATCACGTGTGTTAAAAGCGGTCTTCCATTCATCCCCCTCAGGAATCCGAATAAGATTATATGCCCCTCGTAGATCCAGTTTGGTAAAGAAACAAGCCCCCTTGAGTTGATCAAAAAGTTCAGAGATGAGGGGAAGAGGATATCTGTTCTTTACAGTGATTTTATTTAACCCCCTGTAGTCAATGCAGGGTCGTAGACTACCGTCTTTTTTTTCAACAAAGAAGAATCCTGCTCCAGCAGGGGAGGTGGAAGGACGAATGAAACCTCTTTGAAGATTCTCCTGAATATAGGACTTCATAGCAGAAGTTTCTGAGGGGGAGAGCGGGTAAGTGCGGCCACGGGGTGGAATGGAGCCAGGTAAAAGTTCAATAGGACAATCATAAGGACGATGAGGTGGGAGAGTCTCAGCGGACTTCTTATCAAAGACATCAGAAAAAGCTTGGTACACTGGAGGAAGAGAAGAATTTGAAGACACTGAAGAAATTTTGACAACAGGAACAGCAGGCAAGCAATTGTGTGTACAAAACGGGCTCCAGCGGGAGATTTGAGAAAAGGACCAGTCAATAACCGGATTATGAACACACAACCAGGGCAATCCCAGGACAACGGGAGTTGAAGGGCAGTCGATAAGAAGAAAAGATAGTCTTTCCAAATGCATAGTGCCCACCTTGAAGGAAAGTTCCTGAGTAGACTGTGAGATGATGGCAGAAGAAAGGGGGCGATCATCAATCGCCAGGACTCGAAGAGGGGTTGCCAGGAGTTGAAGCGGAATAGAATGCTTAACAGCAAAGGCACGATCCATGAAGTTGCCTGCAGCACCAGAATCGAGGAAGGCCTGAGAACATATCTTCTTGGAGCCGAACTGGATTTGAATAGGAAGAAGAAAACGCTGATCAGAGGAATGGGGAGGAGAACAAATTCCACCCAGGTAAGTCTCCCCGAGCTTACCTAGGTTCTGGAGTTTCCCGGCTTCACTGGGCATTCCTGGGCGAAATGGGCTCTTCCGCCACAATAGAGGCATAACCCAGCGGATCTTCTCCGAAGCTTCTCTTGTTCGGATAGGCGTGCCCGTCCGATCTGCATTGGTTCTTCAGGAGGCAGTGAAGAAGTAGCAGGTGGCACAGGAGAAGCAGAAAGAAGATTGGAGGCCGGACTGGGAAGTAAGGGTCTTTGGAAGCGTGGAGCCAGGGTGGGTTGGAACCTGGAAAACTTCCTAGTACGTTCCCTGTCAAGTTCGACTTGGAACTCCCTCTGTCGGGTGTCGACCTTCACAGCCAATGCAACAAGGTCCTCCCATCGAGGAGGAATCTCACGAGAGACAAGATCGTTCTTAATGCGCATCGCCAAGCCGTTGTAAAAGGCAGCATGGTATCCGTCATTATTCCACGAAGTCTCTGCCACGAGAGTTCGGAACTCGATAGCGTATTCTGGAACAGAGCGAGTCCCTTGCTGCAGCTGGAATAAACGAGCTGAGGCAGACGTAGCCCGACCAGGGGCATCGAATACAGTGCGGAGATCCCGGATGAAGGCCCTGGCATCGTCAATTACCGGGTCCTGCTTCTCCCAGAGAGGAGAAGCCCACTCCAGAGCTTTCCCTTGCAGGCGGGTGATAATATAGCCCACCTTTGCTCGTTCCGAGACAAACTGACCAGGAAGCAGGGTGAATTGGATTTCACACTGGTTGATGAAACCACGGCATGAATCCGGATCACCACTGTACAGAGGAGGTGCTGGAATACGAGGCTCGGAAACCTGGAGCAGAGCAACCGGAACTGGCATAGGGACTGGATCCGCAGGAGACAGGGCAGACAACTTCTCCAGAATTGCTTCAAGGGCATGGCCGAAGTGGGTTTGCTGGGCTTCATAGGAATGCATACGGGAAGCCAATCCACGAACGGCTCTGCCGACGTCAGTAGGGACTTGGGGCTCCTCAGAAGGGTCCATGGCCCAATTATACTGTCAGGGCCGAAGGCTCTGTTGTAGTGAGGACCAAGGAGGAGACACAACACCAAGTTCGCAGTACAAAGGGTTTATCAGAAGAATAGTCGTAATCAGGCAAATGGTCAATACAGGCGGCAAGAATCAGAATCGATGAAACAGGCAAAAGTCGGTACACGGTAATACAAGAAGAATCAAGAAATCACACCCAGGAACTATACGAGATAGACCTATAATTGGGCAAGGACAGAAAGGGAACATGGGAATAAATAGTCCAGAGTTGGCGCCAAAACTTGACGCCGTGACGTCATGACGCTGACGCCGGCGTCCTCACGTTGACGTCCTGACGCCGACGCACGTTTTGACGCCAGCGTCCATTCTGTCGCCGGCGACCAATCCTGGGGCGACACGTTTCAGTCGCAGGCATATTACAACCAGGAAGAGCTGCATGGTGGAGCAGGAAGTCGCCATCTTGGACGTTTCGAGAGGTGAGTTCTTTATTTTCCATTACAATGTCGTCACAAAGCTTGTATTTTATATACCCAACATTTCACAATGTAACGGCATAAAGCATCCTGAATATGAATGTCAGGGGTCTGCTGAACAGTTTGATGCCCCATATGCATGAATTTACCAAACTATGCAACATACAGATAGGCCCAAATCAATTTACAACAGATAGAATTTCCATGAACAAAACAAAGTAGCCAACAATAATGCAGAATACAATAAAATTGCTAAAATTCAATAAAAACCACTAAAAGCAATGGTTTTTTCACTTGGACAAATAATTTTTTTGGACAGAAACAAGCAAACAAAACCTATACAGCACTGAAAATGCAAAATAAAATGTCTACAAAAGCAACAAAATCATGGAAATTGTATATAATCACCAAAATAACATACAAAAGGTATTGCGCAGTGCGATTAGCAAATACACCGTTCGCAAAGGAAATAAAACATTTTTTTTTCAGGCAAAACAACACATGATGCAGTAAAAAAAATGTAAAAAAGCTATAAAAGTGTGTGTGTATATGTGTATGTGTACAATAGGCAAATTGTTTGTCGTGTTCCTGTGTGTGTGCAAGTATGTGTGAGTGTTGTGAATGTGTGAAACCCCCCTGATCCCCCAAAAATGTATGTGAGTGTGTGTAAGTGTAAATGTAAGTGTGTAATAGTGTAAAATGTGTGTTTTTGTGTATTTGTGTGTGTGTGTTTCACTAGGGGTAGGCTGGCAGAAGTCCATTGGAGAAGAGGCAGGAGGGTCCCACGACGATTAGGAATTCCTCCTGGTGCTGGATTGGTGAAGGGGGCTTATGGTGGGGTCCAGGAAGTAGCTGCAGCATCAGGCATGTGGTCAGTGTGCTCCTGCTACTGCCTATGGGCCCCTGGGTGATTGCGCCAAAGGCCCACTCGTTTCTCCCTCCTGAATGTTGCCTAGGGGCGGGGAATGATCAGGGAGTGAAGGAGCGGCTTTAAAAGCTGCTCCTTCGATACCCCAGTGGGAAATGCTGCAGAATGTAGAATCTACTTTCTGTGGCATTGCAGTCCCTTTATCCACATAACTTAGATTCTATGTTCTGTGGCATTTAAAGGGTTGACGTCCACTAGAAACATATGAAACTATCTCAACAACACACCAAGGGAACCCAATGATCCAGTGTAGGAGGAAGAGAAAGACTTAAATACAATCACATGCAGTTGGACCTAATAGATTACAGCCAGGATGAGGTGGTCATCCTACTTAAGGTCTTTGGTTCAGATACTTTGCTCCTTAACTAAAAATTCTGCGATCCATATTTATAGTTGTAGTAAATTATTTTTTTACTCCCAGCAGGGGCACAAGGAGCTGCAAATTGTATTTACATTAAATACAATTGGATAGTGGGCATTATGCCTCTAACCACAGACTCATTAACATAGAAAAATACATAAATACATACATAAATAAAGCATTAAGCCAAACAATTGTGCCAGTTTCTGCATAATATTAGGTTTACAATCGTTTTGAAAACCTACACTTATTTCTGCGAATGTTTATGTCTGTTTTTCTTAATCACTTGCACAACTATTAAGAATATTATGTATGTAAAAGATTACATCTGTAGATTGCAAATGAGATTGAAATAATAATTTTGGCAAGCACGCTCCACAAATGCTTGAACCTTTCCTAGTATTTATACAAAGGAAATTGAATTTAACCACACAATAATCACAAAACTGGTATTTTATCAGATGCAGTGTTGAAGCTTTCAGTGAAATGATTTAGCCTAAGAAGCAAAAAGATTTTTCTAAGAACTAAAGCCTAAAAACAAATATGGGTAGAAATTACAATTTTTTTTATATAATGAGCTTACAAGACCATCTTAAAGTTTTAGAATTTCTATAACAGTAATTCAGGTCTTCAAAGGTGTGCATAGGGGGTCGCCATCTTGGATTTTGTCAGGGGTGTCAGTGATACTGCACTTGCCCAATGTGTTCTGGGCAGCTGTTGAGAAGCAAAGCTTATGGATCATTGAAAACCATCACTAGGTGTGACATTTATATTCTGTATATACTCCATATTGTTAGTCCCTAAACTCAGATGACAGCAGCCCAGAGAATGTGCTTGAAATCAGTGGAAAAGAAGATGGGGAACTAATGGGGGTATCTTCCGTGCTAAAGGGTTGTCCTGGTACAGAACCCCAAAGCATAATATGCAGCATTTATAGCCAACTTCATTGTTAAGCTTTAGTTCTCCTTTAAATGAAAAGTGGTCTGTTTTAGAGTTTCTCCAGGTCGACCATTTTTCAATTCAAAATCTGTTTTTTTGTGTACAATACAACTGATAGTCAGAGACCCCATTCTATAAATTGCCATATAAATGCTATGGTAGACATGATGGGCCCTATTTCCTAATATTTGAATTTCTGCGTTTTTTCTCTACATTTTTTTTCAAATTTCTCTATAACGCTAACATTTGAAATTTATAAAGTGTAAAAACCATGAAAACCTCTAATTCAAAACGTCGGCATTTAAAAGCAGTTGAGGTTCCATAGAAGTCAGTGGGAACTGCGCTGATCATATTTTTTTTTAACAATTCAGACTTTTAGAGGTTTTTGGATCTCTTAGCACATTGTTCAGAGTTTTTTGCATTCATACTGTTTATATTTGAATCTTTTAATAGATTACGTGGCATTTGTGGTTTTAGAGAAAATTAGTTTATTTATGGCTTCAAAAACCTCTAAAACCACTTAAATTAGTATTATGATAAATAAAATATATCAATGGGTGAAAGTTAGAACTCACAGTTTCATAAAAACAGTTAAAAAAATGAATAGAACATTGACAAGTTTTTATTCAGCTCTAAACTCACATTATGATTAATCTGCCCCTAAGAATGTTTGCAAACTTTTTTTTGCAATTTAAATTTCTCTAAAACTCTAAATATTTGAGATTCATAAAAAGTGAAAACCACAACAAATTCTAAAACAAAACGTTGGCAAGTAAAAGTTGTCAAGGTCCCATCTGTCCATTCAGTTGAATCCTATTTCCACAGCAAAATTATACTTACAACTATGTTGTTTTGATTTAAAAATACATTTTACATTCTTATGAAAAAATGGTTGTTCTACTTGGTGAAATCCCCATTATTTAAATGTGTGAAAAACAAGAATGTGCAAATGTATTAGCCTCCTATCCAGGCTGCGATCGGGAGCCGGCAGCACTCAGCACACTGCACTGTAGGATAAGAACCAATCAGCAGCTAGGCTGACCTGATAGGCACCTGAATCCTATATTTGCTTGTGTGACTGCAGGGCTGTGATTGGCTATTCTCCTCATACTGTGCTTCTGGCAAGGACTGTTGGAAAACTCCCATCCTTCATTTGAAATATGGATAGAAACCATAGCAGATCTATGGGGAGCTAAAGGGCCATGCTTTAAAGAAATTATTCATTTTTAGACCAAAGTGAAACCAGCACAACATATTATTCATTATGGGAATATTGTAGTTATGCTATATGTCTCCTTTAAAATCTTATGTTTAGCATGAGATTTCAGTAAGAATCATTATTGTGCAAAACATTACAACAAAGCTCCTTTTAAATTTAGTTTTTTTCATAAATGCAGAGTATATTTAGATAAAGAAAGTACCACGGATCAGTTTCTATATTATAAATCAAATTAACTATTAAATAAAGAAATTATTAGAAATGATATCAAGGGGCAGATTTATCAAGGGTCGAAGTGAATTCGAAGGAATTTTCGAAATAAAAAATTCGAAATTCAAAGTAACTTTTTGAATACTACGACTTCGAATTCGAAGTAAAAATCATTTAACTATTAGACCATTTGATAATCGAAGTGCTGTCTCTTAAAAAAGACCTCAACTTCAATACTTCGCCAACTTAAACCTGCCGAAGTGCTATGTTAGCCTATGGGGACCTGCCAGAGCATATTTTTGTTTTCAAAGGAAATATTTTTCAGTTTGGAAGGAAAATCATATGATTGTACAATTTGAAGTACGATCGGAGTACGATTGTACGATGAATAAAATCCTCCGACTTTGAATTCGAATGTCGGAGGATTCTATTCGATGGTCGAATTTCGAAGTATTTTCCACTTTGAAATTTGACCTTTGATCAATCTGTCCCTAAATGTATTATACTGAATATAGAACCTATATTGTTAGGATTACAGAAAAAAGAGACAAAATGATCATGGAAGACTAGTACTGGCAACTATAAGCTGAAATTATTTATAACCTACTATAATTTCTTTGATTCAGCTTCGCTCCCTAAAGGCACTGTTGAGAATAATAGAAACATTTCTTAGCCAAAGTGCATTTTCAGTTTGTATGTTCATGTTATTTTTCTGTGCCTTAGTAATTTCTGCTGTCCCTTGATGAATTCATTCTTTAAAAACAATCTATTTTTTTGGTAGTGTGTCCAATTTTTCTTTATAAATAGATCATTGCAGGATGTTTTGCAACAAAGAATAAAATCATCTAAGTATCATGCTTTTTTTCATGAGATTTACTGGGTGGAGAGGGTAAAAAGCTCGATGAGGAAGGACAGGAAAGAACAGACACAGATGGAAAATAAGTGAGCGAGGGATGGTAAATACTCTAACAATCATTACAAACCCTCTAAAAGGACTTTAAAGTTCTTATATAAAGTAAATGACAGACAATAGAATTATTTATAGCAACACATCTTGACCAAATGTACAAGTTACATAAGTTCTGCAATTTAAAAAGAACTAGTCTCTGTGATGTATATTGTAATCTTCCTTCGGTCCATGCAATTGCAATATACAGTATGATGGCAAATGAGGTACACAGTGAATATCTGGAGAGAGGGGTGTTTAAACTGATATACCACCCTGCAGAAGCAACCACTGCTGTCCTGCTGGTCCCCTGTCCTGAATAGAATATGTATTTTATTTTCTGCACAAGACAGATCAGAATCCCTTGTTATTCATCCTGAAGTTCTTTCCTTTTTACTTCCTCTATTCAATGCTTTGCAGTACTGTCAGCTGTTGATAAATATATTTTTCCCTCTTTTAATTAATGCTTCACATATTGATGTGCTGACTCATATTGTATGATCTGATTCTGATTATGACTTTTTGTCTTGAGCTTTTCACTGGCTGCCCTTTTTGCTTGATTTATCTTTGACTTGCTGATATCTGTTCAACTTCAACTGTTCCTGTGGTCCCAGTCCCGTTCCTTGATCTTGCAAGCTTCAATATCTTGTCTTGATCTAATGAGGCAGAACTTCCCTAAATGGTTATGTGAACAGCTGCCACAGGAAGACTACCACTTTTTTTTTTTTTGCATTATTGGTTCAAGGTATTTTTAAGTCTATTGGGTTTTAAAACTTTTGGGCTTAACAACCCTTTTCTGGTGCAAAATTTAGTCATGTCCATGTTTAGTTTAGAATTCCAAATTCACTAATATAAAACACACTATCATATCAGTCATTCTGCTAAAGATACCTACAATAATTAAGAATTCTACAAGCTGGGCTTACAGGAATATCTAGCATCACTAATATTCAACCCATATTTCACTTTAATAATTGAAGCCCCATTGGGAACCTCTGGGTAATTTTTATAGAGAATTTTTCTAAACTTGGATTTACTGTAAATCTGCAGAGAACTCTTGATCACATCTATATCTGACCATACAGTTTGGGGCTGATTTACTAACTTGAATTTTGATTTTTTTCCCACAAATCTCTAAAAATTCCTTTTTTAAAAAAAAAACTCTAAAAATTTGAGGTGTATTAAGTGTAAAAACCACAAAAATCTCTTACACAAAACTTTGCCAAGTAAAAGTTGTCGAGGTCCTATAAAAGTCTTTTTTTATATACTTTTTTAAATTAATTTAAACTTTTAGAGGTTTTTGGATTTTTATTTGTTAGGAATTCCATTTTTTGTTTTAAAGGTTTTAGATTTATTAGTATTTTTTTTCTGATCATTCTGCATTATTTTCTGTACTTTTTTAACATTTCTGTTTTTTTATGGCATTGTGGTTTTAGAGAAAGTGAGTTGAGTCAGGGTTTTCAAAACTTCTAAAACCACTAAAATCTGACCTTTAATAAACAGGCCTCTGAGAGATTTGATTGTGTTTCAAAGTCCCAAACAAGCAGATTTTTGTCTGATTTGGCCACCCACACACAGATTCAAACCAGGTCTCTGGAGTCAACAGTTGGCACATAGTGTGGGTCTACAAGCACCCAACAGATGAGGACTGCATCATGGGAATTATCAAACCCGCCCAATTGGTATGCTGCTCATTTTTGACCAATAAACTGCTTCTCAGTTTTAAGAGGCTGAGTTGACAGCTTTTATTGGCCCATGTACGGCCAGTTTAAAGTAATATTTGAAATGAATAATATAATTCACTGCATCATTTAGAATGTAAATTAATTACTTTGTCTTGAGTTATCAATTATTTGGGGGTTAGTTTGATAGCCAGTGGGGTACTATTCAGTACTCTTTATGCTTACTTTAAGCTTGACAATTGAAAAGATGATAACATATGGACATGGGCATGTCAACTATTGTGTTGAAATTATATCACAGCTCCATAATGTTGGAAAAGTGGTATTGCAAATGTTGGATTTCTTTTTGCATAGACTGAACAATAACAATAACGTACTTTTTGTACTTTTTGTAGTAATAGAACAACAAATATACTTTCAGATCTAGATTTCTTGCACATAAACAGTTACAGAATATGAATGATTTAAAAGAATGGATGGAAACATATTAATTCTGACTTTAGGAGGCTGCCAGTCCTCTTGGTTGGATAATATACTGTACTCAAGAGTGTGGTCTTTCATATCTGAAGAAACAGTTACTTGGATGATTATTTTTATTCATAAGTTATTTTGCTTTTTCTTAGATTTATTTTAATAATATGGGATATTTTTCTTGCTCTACTACATTATCACATTAAAAAAGTATTTATATTATATATAAAATCTGTTGATACTAAAAATGTTGGCTCAGACACAATGAACAATGAATGTGGTGTCAGAGACAATATAAAACTAAAAATAAGGACAATAAACAAGGCACTAAGGGTGTAAAATATTTTTTTTCTCAAACAATAACAATTCTTGCCACTGGTAAACAAAAATACTGGTTATTTCAGATATACCAAGATCTTTCCATGTTCAAATAAATTGGTTCAATTGAAAAAGTGCTTTTCCAAATTGTATTAATTTTTGGTATGACAATTTTAGAGGAATGTTAAAGCTCTGCTTAGAAAAATGTGTCAATATATTGTATACTTTCCTGATAGAAAAGTAGGAAAAGCATTAAACTGAGATTAAGTTTAAATATTTATATTTTGCCCTTTGAAATTCAATAAATCTTGACTTTCAAAAATCATCTCAGACAACCTAATAAATATAAAATATCTTTATTTACACATGCAGAGCAGAAGCAAAAATTTGACCATAAGCATAAAACATTGTTGTTTCAATACAGGTATTAGCCATGTTATCCAGAATGTTTGGTACCTAAGATCTTTTCGTAATTTGGATCACCATACCTAAAGTTTGCTAAAAAAAAAAAAAAAAACCATTAAGGCACAGATTTATCAAGGGTCAAATAGTCAATTCAAATTTAAATTTTGGAGTTAAAAAATTCACACATTCAAATTTTAATCCCCCTATTTGAATAAAAATTAGATTGTGAGATTTATCACCCCTTCGACCATGGACACAGTCCTAATTCAAATATTTGCCACCTAAAACTTGCCAAGTTCATGCACAAGTCAATGGCAGAGGTCCTCTAAACCATTTGGAGATGTTAATAGACTTCCTGACATTGAAGGGGTTTTTTTTCAGGAGAAAAATTTGATATGTACGAATTGAATATGAATTTAATATGATTCAAATATTTGGGTCAGAACCATTTGATCGAATATTAGCCAATCAATTTTTTTCTAAAACAACCACCCAGTCAAATTGTGAGTATATTTCAATTAAAATGAATTTCAAAATTCAACCCTTGATAAATGGGCTTCTATGTGTGTTATTTACTAAAATTAAAATTTATCGCATACTTTTATTAAACCAAGCTTAACCAAACTACCATCCACAATTTTATCTTATTTATGAATAAAATAACTTGAAAAAGTCGGGTCAGGCAAAAACCTTAATCGTATGAATTTTTTCAGCTAATCACCCAAAAACCCCACATTTTTTGGATTATCAGGCAAACCCCAGCACAGGTCATTATATCTTCAAATTATGATGACTGGAGCAACATTCCAGAGGATATATATATATATTCTCAAAGGAAGTTTTACAAGTTTTTCTGAATTGAGAAAGCCAGTTGTATGACTGGTGAGACAGCCAAGTCCAGTTGATTTGACTTATTTCTATAGATAAACTCAATAGAATTTCTTCTGTTTTATTGCTATGGAGAAAAAGGAAATCATTTCTGGATAAGGAACTTCATACCTGTATATGTATAAATAAAGCCAATGTATGTTTATTGGAATACTGTCTGAGGTATTTGTTGAGGATTTGCTATTCCAGACCAGCCAAAAAGAATGACTGTTCTGAAATCCTAAAGAGGACTAATCAACTAATTTTATAGTTTATTTCATGTTAATTAAAAAAACATCAATATCAATGTGTATTTATTGAATATCTGGTATCCAGGGTGCTCAATCTGAACTTAATCGATTCATAACAACTCATTCTTAAACTCTATGATTTGGTCAAATTTACTAATTTAGTTTAAATAAATCCAAAAATCATTGCGGGTCATGAACCAAAACTATCAGTCAAGTTTTTGTCATTATTCCTTTATTCAAGACACCTAAGGATAATCTTTTCCAGCATGAATATGGGGATTCCGAAGAAGAAGCTGTTAGGCAAACAACCCTTTTACTGGGATTTAACTGTGTAATGCAGCTTTAAGAAATACCTTTTGCTGTAGTGTGTGGTCTTCCTAGCAGATGAATATCCTTGAAATCTATACTGAAATCTGTGCTATTAAGCAGTATCCATTATGGTAATTTAATTCTGCTTACATTTTCCTATCAGATGTAATTTGTCATAATTAATAATGAAATATACAATACAGTATAAAAGCTTGAAAACTATAAAAACACATACACACACATATATTTAGGATATTAAGACATTTTGTGCATTAAGCTACTAGAAAATGTCTTCCCCTCCCTGGCCCTTTTGTCCATATATTGCAATGCATTCAAGCTGGCCAACTTTTCCTGATCTGGCCAGTCCTACATTATCAACTATTATTATAAAGTCATAAAACAATTTATCCACCAGCCATAAGTTAAATACTAATTCATAATTAGGCAAAATAATGTCTATTGGTGAGCAAATTTAATTGCATACATAACAAATTTAGTTAGCCCCCCTCTTTTTTGGATCCAACAAACAGTGTTTAAATTATAAGTTTAGCTAGTGGCTCAATAATAAAGAAAAATAAATCAAAATATAGAGGTGGTTTACATGATCTATGTTGGTCCCTTTACATCAATGATTTTTTTTTCTAATTCACTTTCATAAACGAGTTATTGTTTCCTGTGACCTTTGTTACCAACACAGACGTAATCTAATAATTTTGAAATCTTTCCTTAAATCCACTGAAAGAAAAAACATTCTTTGTTTTGCTGCATTTGCTTACTGTATGACATGAGTTATTTTACACTGTAATTACATTATGTTCCTTATCTAATAAACCTGTACTGTTAATCTAGTATATTTGTCATTATCACAGATTAATCACCACTGTGCTCTCAGCAAGAATGGCAGTAATCTAAAAGCATTTTTTGGAACAAAAACATTTTTTAACACAATTCAAATTTGGTTTTACTAAAACCTATGAACTTGAGTTCTATTTACCAAAACTCAAATTTTCGAGATGTAGGGACACATTTACTTAGCTCGAATGAAGGATTAGAATAAAAAATACTTCGAATTTCAATGTATTTTTTTGGCTACTTCGACCATCAAATTGGCTACTTCGACCTTCGACTATGACTTCGACATCGAATAGAACAATTCGAACTAAAAATCGTTCGACTATTCGACTATTCGATAGTCGAAGTATTGTCTCTTTATAAAAAACTTTGACCACCTGCTTCGCCAACTAAAACCTACCGAGCACCAATGTTAGCCTATGGGGAAGGTCCCCATAGGCTTTCTAGCCAATTTGTGATCGAAGGAAAATCGTTTGATGGATGGATTAAAATCCTTCAAGTCGTTCGATTTGAAGGATTTAATCGTTCATTTTTCCTTCGATCGTACGAATGAAGGAAATGCGGTAAATCCTTCGACTTCGATATTCGAAGTTGAAAGATTTTACTTCGACGGTCAAATATCGAGGGTTAATAATGAGTAGAACTCGAAAATTATGAGTAGAACTCGATTTTTCTGCATTCAAGGGTTTTTTTCATGTTGTATTCTATTTTTTAGATGATAAGCTCACATTCAAGCTTGGTGAGTTTTCAAGTTTGTTCAACTCACAAATTCATATTTTGATGTTTGAGTGTCAGATGAGACCCTCACTCATGAATTGGTCTAGGAGCATACACCCATACAGTATATGCTAAGGTTACATGTAACAACATTCTTGAGAAATTCCAAATTTTCCACGACCACATTTTTTTTTTTAAATTACAAAAGGGTTTATAATGATTGTGTAAAGTCTTAAGGAAAAAAATCACATGAAATGTGAATTTTCGCATGGATTTTCAAGCTAGTTGAAAAATAACAAGTGATGCTGCTTGTCATGGCAACCCTTGTGAACAAGTGGAACTATGTTAAGAGTAGGAAAAAAAGTGAATACCTGTGTAACATAGAAAAAAAACAGAGTTTTTTGGTGCCATTCACTTCTGGGGGAGGTTATTTAGCAGGTTGTGTTGGTCACAGTCTGGTTTGTTATCCTTGAGAAAGAGCACAGTTGGTGTTTTTCAATAAATCTTCACAAGTATTCCCGTTGAGTGCGGTACTATGTCACTTTATTTACCTTATTTACCAGCACCCGGGCAAGTTGCTAAACAAGTTTACGGTGTGCTCCTCCATGTTTTTCTACATATATATATATATATATATATCTACATCTGGGAATGAAACAAAGTAGGAATGAAAATTACAAAAGGAGATATATACTATATGATGGTATGCGTGCAATGTTCTTCGTGCCACCTTTGTCATAGCAACATACCTTTTCAACACAATGTGTTACTTTATCGACCCATATACTACATTATACTTCAGTATGTTGCTTAATTCTGCTTTAGCTGTTTGAAAACCTAACTTTTGATTGAAATCTTTTTTTTTTTGGAAGATTTTCAAACTCGAGACACCTGTTTTTCAATTGAAAACAGATCGCACACATCGAAACCCGCCCTAAATGCATTGCTAACAATTTTATAGAACAAAACACATGTGAATAATACTGATTGCAAATGTAAAAGCAGTATGTAAAAAGTGTTTTGGCTTATATTATCTATTATAAACTGAAACCCAATACCAGAAATAACATAAATATACAGATGCAAATACAAACAGTTCAAGTATAAAATCTAATGAAAATGTTTAAGGTACCCACTTCAGGGCACTAGTACAGCACAGAAATGAAACCCATTGAATCAGTATAAATTAAAAGAGATTCATATATTTCACATGGCTGACTAATGAAGTATAGTTTAGCAAAATCATATATGGCAAAACCTTTAAAGTAATTTTTTTTTTTAAAAAAAAAAACTAATATTTTATCATTGTTTAATTCTATTGAAAAATGCTTTGGTAAATTTTTGAAACAGAAAAATATCTAGAAATAATTTCAAAAGCACAACGTAATTAACAGTAATGTCCCTTTTGATTAAATTTAGAAAATCAGGTGAAAATATTTAGCTACAAAACTATGAACATTTTAAAAAAGTTTTCTTTTAGAATTAGAATATAGGTACATTTTATAATTATTACTCTCTTTATAACTGTGCATTCGCTATAATTTTACCCTAACAAATCTATAAATATCTACAATACTATACAAATTTAGAATGCTAAGTATAAAATAATATTACATATAAATTATATTTTTTAATTATTATTAATAAAGTGGTCTGTAACAAATCAGGCTGATTTTAACAACTGTTACAACTTGTTAATAAAAGAGGTGATTTATTTATTTACAAACCATCACAAAAATTATTTTGACTGACTCAGTAATTGCATTATGTTAACGCAATGCTTAATCACGGGCTAAATCAATAAGAAGCAAAACTAGTTAAAATGACATTAACCAGCAAGAAATGTTATTTAGAACAACTAGAAACCAGTTTAATTGAAATTAAATAGTAAAAACACCAAAAACTTTTCTATGAAATGACTACTCACTGCCTTGAAGGGGTTTACATTTTGAAAAGTTCAAAATATCCAATTGCATCAAGAGCTTGAGCCAGACATGTGCCGCTTACACCTTTTAATATGTGAAAACATTTACAGTACTTACCTGCGAATTTTCACTTCAGAGGTCTTCTCCATACTTCGCTGAACTACATCAGATGTTATTTTGTAATGAATACACATATTCATCAAAATACACTATTATGTCTCAGCAAAAGAACGTTGGTGTACTTTCATCAGCGAATCTGATTCGTTAGAGTGAAAATTTCATAACAAACTTTCACTAGCGTGATTTCTAGTGAAACTTCGTTAACTTACGATTTCTGCCCATTTGAATTCAGTGGGTGTATTAAGTCATACGTATGAGATGTTGGTGAAATTGCTGGAAGTGGCCACTTCTTATTAAAAATGTACAAGGAAGAAAAAGAAAGACAGAGATCCTCTATTATCCTAGGCCATGAGCCCACCCCTCCCAAATGTAGCATGAGCTTCAAATGTAAAAAAAAGGTAAACAAGATATGTTGCAACAGTTGCAACTTGTCACTGACATAATAATGTTGAGGATGTAGCTTCATTATATTATTTTGCCAGTCTGGACCTGGAGAAATATATTTTGGTGAAAAAGGTAACAAATTGAGATTTTCACACATAGATAAATTAGCGTATTAACGATCGGTCATAGAATGAAAATGTGCCTAGTGAAACGCAGCAAAAGTTCTAAAGCAACAAGGTAATTCACTAGCCAAGTGTGTTGCTCGATTTTAAATGAATAAGCAATGTCACTGAGAATTGTCTTTTTAGCAAAAATTAATCAAAAAAACAAGAAGGAACTTATTCAGTGTTTATAGAATCCTCTCTGTGCAAAAATTACAAAATTACACTCACAGTAGTTAGACCAAGGGGGTTATTTATCAAAGTCCGAATTTATCTCAATATTTTCTGAAAAAAACTCTGATCAAATCTGCACTGTTTTTTTTTTTTGGCTCATTTATTAATACATTTTTCTGAAAGCAGAAAGCAGATTTTCACGATTTTTTGGATATTTCACCCGAAATCTCAGAATTTTACCCGAAAACTTCAGGGTATTGCCAAAAACCCAGCGCACATCAAAAAATCATTGGGATTTCTACCATTGACTTATATGCAACCTCGACAGGTCTGAGATGCCGGATTTTCAGATTCTGACTTTTCCATCATCTGGGTTTAATAAATTTCCGAAAAATTTGTGATTTTTTTAAACGTCCAATTTTATTTAAAAAAATCACAAATTTTTTGTGATTTTTGCATTCAAATTTAGTAAATAACCCCCAAATGTTAGGGTTTTTTGATGTTATTACATTACTAGGAGTGCATTTGACTGCAATGCATTCCAGGCCACTTTGTTTGTGGAAGAGCTCATTTAATGAGATATCATTGCTTCTAAGTATTTTTACAGCTGTCAAAACATAATACAATTATAGACCATATAAAATCATTGAGTCCTCTTTAGATGTCTAAGTAACCTTTTAAAGACTGTTTTCATTTATTAAAACTGTAGACGATTCGAAAAAACATAAAACAAAACATGAGGTAGGAAGGCATCTGTTATTAAAATATAATGTTAATTTAAATGTTCCTTGGTTAGTTTGATGGTAAATCTAAAGACCAACACACATTATAAGGCAATTACAATTTGGGACACTAATTCTCTCTCAAGGTTTTGGTGATGAAGTGGAAATATGCAGCAAATTATTCATTTTGCAAAAACCACAAAATAAAAGCCTTCCAGAAAAGATAAAATAAATCTAAATGTTCCAGATGTTTGGATTAGGGATTGAACACTTGTGTGATTCTATAATACATGCCTTGTGGAACCACCCCAAATCATAAACAGTCAGATATAATATGTAATACTTTTTTTAAAAAAAGTTGGTGCCTCCCTGGGTTGTATTAATATTAGGTAAAAAAAATTGAAAGTATTAATGAACCTGAAGTATTAATAAAAGATGTTGTAATATTTAAAAAAATCTATATTTACCATATATACTCGAGTATAAGCAGAGTTTTTCAGCATCCAAAATGTGCTGAAAAAGTCTACCTCGGCTTATACTCGAATCAGTGGGCAGTAGCTGAGATTGCAGTCACTTTTAATCATTCCTATACCAACAGTTCGCTTGGGGAGAGACTGCAATCTCACACAGCACCCTGTGTTGGTTATATGAAAAAATAACAGTGCGCCCTCTGTTGGTTATATGAAAGAATAACAGTGACTGCAATATCACACAGCGCCATCTGTTGGTTATATGAAAGAATAACAGTGCGCCCTCTGTTGGTTATATGAAAGAATAACAGTGACTGCAATATCACACAGCGCCATCTTTTGGTTATATGAAAGAATAACAGTGACTACAATATCACACAGCACCCTCTGTTGGTTATATATAACAATAATAGTGCACCCTCTGTTGGTTATATGAAAGAATAACAGTGACTGCAATATCACACAGCGCCATCTGTTGGTTATATCAAAGAATAACAGTGCACCCTCTGTTGGTTATATGAAAGATTAACAGTGACTGCAATATCACACAGCACCCTCTGTTGGTTATATGAAAGAATAACAGTGACTGCAATATCACACAGCGCCCTCTGTTGGTTATATGAAGGCTTAACAGTGATGGCAATATCACACAGCACCCTCTGCACATGGTAGTGGGACAATGGGATAATGCAAATAGTAATCCGTTTGGCAATTCTGTGTCACCATCAACTTTGCAAAGAAGTCCGGTTGATCGCTGGGGGGGTCGCTTTGGCAGAATGTGCACTGCTGGGAGACAGGGCTGTAGTTGTGTCTAGGCTTATACTCGAGTCAATACATTTTCCCAGTTTTCATAGGTAAAATTAGGTACCTCGGCTTATACTCTGGTCGGCTTATACTCGAGTATATACGGTATATATATATATATATATATATATATATATATATATATATATATATATATATAGTCCTCCATGAAGCCGGCACTCTCGATACATAGTTTCAAACGCCTGGGTGCAGTATCAACAGTTCCGATCTTTTTTGTGCATTTATATATATATATATATATATATATATATATACATAGCTATTTGTAAAAAGCACAAGACAAACCATTTTCATATTATACCATTATATTACTTTTGTTTCTTAGTTCCTGCTAATTGAGATGTGATGTGAGAAATGTATAATTCATTTATATTATAGGGCTTTACAATTCTTCTGTAACAAGTTTTCTAACTTAGTTCTTTTACCACAGAAGCCATTCATAAAAGGCAAATTATAAAAGTGTTTGAATAATTTGGAAATGTTGGAAAAATGGATGAGCTTTCAAAAATGTTGCCACTGTGTTTGTATTTGCTAAGTGTAATTAATCTATGATGACAAGATGACACTTTATCGAGCACACCAATGTGTTTTTTCACAAAAATAATTTTTGACACAGGTACCTCAGTGCAGGTCCTCAGAAGAAACATCCGATGTTGCAAAATGTGTTAGGAGGTAAGTGCTCAGGGACCATGGAGCACTAATGTATCCCTGTCCTGTTTTTGAATTTTGGATAAAGTTATGATTTGTTTGTGCCCTAAATAAACATTTCATGTATGATAATGCCTACTATTTGTATTGCTGTATATTTATAACTACTATTATACAGCAGCCGACAAAGAAAAACCACAGCTTGCATGAAAATTGTTCTTGCTGTTCATCTTTGCCAAGTATATTGCTTTTTGAAGAGTAAAATGCCACACAAACAGTTTTTTTACGATAAAATCTGAGTTTTTAAAGGAATTTTTTTTTTAATTTTTTGGGGATTTATTATATCCCGAGCATGGAAAAAGTCCAAATCAGAAAATCTGGCATCTCAGACCTAACAAAGTTGTATTTAAGTCAATGGGAGAGGTCCCTGTCCTATTTGGAAGTTTCTGTGGTCTGCACTGGAATTAGCCCCGGCTTTTTGGGAAAAATATTATACGATTTGGATTTTCGCTTGATTTTTTCGTGTTTGTTCCCAATCCAATTAAATCATGTTTTTTTAATAATAAATAACATACAATCGTACCTTTAGAGTCCAATTTGTATTTCCAATTGTTTGGCACCAATGTCTGTACGTAGATTGTTTTGTCTTGTACATGTATTGACATAATACTGACAACTGTTTGTTTTAATAGAACTTCCTTGCACAACAACCATGTACCATTGTAGGGTGTATTTGTAGGGCTTCAATGACAAATAGCTATTTTAGCCCGGGGAAGAAAAAAAAACTTCTTGGTCTAAAATGTATAAAAGTATAATATTTTAAAAACATACTCATGTACAAGTGACTATGTTTTTGCAATGCCATCATCAGTAACAATGGGACCCCATGTATCTAAGATAACCACCCAAGGAAGCCCCACTTATAAGTCCTCTGGTCACCTTGCCCCTCCTATGTGGTGGGCCCTGCCAACAAGAAGAATGAGTCCCTTCTGGAAAAAAAATACCCTTTACATGCACCCACCCAGCCTTGCCTACTAATGCAAAAATCTGCTCATGATCTGTTCAAACCCCACACTGCCTACAAGCCCAACCTGCTTTATGACCTGAAAATCATGGGTCATATTTTCGACATTCAATTCATCAATATCATCAATAGTCAATAAAGTCAATAAACTAAAGTTACCACTATACTATACATTTACCTTTCCTTAACCAAGCAATATTTTAGAAAGGTCTAACTTCAGAAGGAAATTACAAATTTAACATAGAGTTTTGACAGAACAAAAGTTTAGAGTGGATAAAATGATTTCAATGTTATATACATCTGAGTGTGAATGGTTTAGTTATGTTGTTTTAATGATATTTCAATTACAAAAAAAAACATACAGTATTTAGGAAACATTTTTCTTTTTTTTTTCATGTGCAAATTCACATGTATCAAAACATTAGGTTTTAATGAGCCTCAGTTTGTTCGACCTGGGTCATTTGGAATACTGCAATTGGCAAGTATTTCCATATCTTCTCCTTACATTAGTTGAGCCATAAACTATAGACAGCAGTAGTAATTAAACCTGCACATTATTGAATTGGCTGGAAATGACAAATTAATGTTGCTGTTAAATGACTGCTAAACTTTAAACATATTTAAATATGACAATGATAAAAGAAGGAAATTGATGTCATGGGTTTCTTCATATGTCTTTTGTATTGTTTCCTGTTGAGTAATTGGTATCAAAAGCTTGATTGGTTTATATATTATTTTTTACATATTTCTTTTTAATCCTTGTTTATATCAAGCATCCTGAAATGTTGAAGTAATTTTGACATCTGATATGCCATAACACTAACAAATTTATAATGATAAAGGCATGAATAAATAACTATTCTGGCAATAGTTCCAATGTTTTTTGCAATAGATCAGGCTTATCAACCAGTCTTTATTACATTTTATCCCACAAGAGTTGAGGTCAGGGTTGAGGACAGAGTTCTGTAAAGGCCAGTCCAGTTCTTCCACTCCCATGTCAGATAACCCTGAACAGATATTGCTTGTACATGGGGACATTATTGTGGTGAAACAGGAAAGGGCCTTCACCTAAATGTTACCACAAAGTAGGGAGAACAGAATTATCATGAATGTTACTGTATGCTGTAGCCTTAAGTCTTGCATTCACTGGAACCATGAGCTCTTGCCCACACCATTTAAACCAGCCTCAGACCATCGATCCTCCTTCTTATAAAAATGCTACAACAAGTATTGTAAAACAGAAATCAGGAAGACAAAGATAGAAAATAAGGGACTGATTGGATCATAGGCAAAGACTAATCCAATATAGTTTTTAAGTATAAAACAAGAGGCATGTAAAAACTGTGGCTCAATTAAATACGGAAAAAAATATCAATAAAGGATTCATAAAAAGCAAATGTGCTTAATCAGCCCTTCTCTTTAGAATATGTAAAAGAGGAGTCAGAAGTTGAAGACCCCCTCACTAGGTGTTCAGATAGGAAACTGGCTAAAGGTTAGTGAACAGAGGGAGGTTATCAATATTACACACTCTAATTGGGATAGGGTTCTTAGTGGTGTCCCAAAGGCTTTTGTATTTGTGTCCACCTTTATTGAAAGGAAAATACCCATGGATCTATTTCAACACCTAGCAAAAGATTCACATCCTTTTTAATGAATTGACATTTTTCAAAGCTGATACCTTTGTTGGTTCATCAGAAGGTATCCCCTTTATCCATGGTCTCTGCAAAAATGCTAGAGAAATGCTGTTGTGCTAGAGAAAAAAAATTTCAGTGAAGCTAATATTATGGGGCAGATGTATCAAGGGTCAAATATCAAGGGTTAATTAACAAATACCGAAGTCAACGGATTTCGCGCAATTCGTTTGATCAAACGATCGAAGGAATAATCATTCGATCAAACGATTAAATCCTTCAAATCAAGCGATTTGAAGGATTTTGATCCATCGATCGAAGGATTATCCTTCGATCATAAAATTGTTAGCAAGCCCATGAGGACCTTCCCCATAGGCTAACATTGGCCTCGGTAGGTTTTAGCTGGCGAACTAGGGGGTCGAAGAATTTTTTAAAGAGACAGTACTTCGACTATCCAATAGTCGAATAGTCGAACGATTTATAGTTCGAATGGTTCAATTCGAAGTCGAAGGTCGCAGTCAAAGGTCGAAGTAGCCAATTCGATGGTCGAAGTAGCCAAAAAAAACATTTGAAATTCGAACTATTTTTCCTCTATTCTTTCACTCGAACTTAGTAAAATTGTCATGAGAGCATTTAAAACAATATGCTGTTTGCCTATGTGTAAAATCCATGGGTTGCACAAGCTTTTTGTTTATACAGGTAAAAAAATATTGTCACACAAATGGCTTAGAATTTACCTCTTCCAGTGAATCATAGAAATGAGTATTTATAAAAACACAACTAATTTCAAAAGTCCCACCCCTTTTGAGTGCGGCAATACCAAATATGTAGAATTTTATACGGGTGCCTGATTTTTCTACATCGAAACCCAGTGCAATAGTAAATTGCACCACCACCAAATGCATTGTAATCAGTGAAAGGTTTACATTATCTTGCAGCAAATGCATTGGAGCCACTTTGTGGTTTTTTTGAAAAACTTGATTTTTTTTTTCCTGAAAAAATTCACTCATCCTTATATGCACAGTATGACAAAATTCTATCAACTTTCTAACTAATTTGAAGTGTCTTTATACTCCCAAATATATGATAAACACCTTATAGCTTCTTTTCAACTATTTATTAAGCATACAAATAAAACCATATATTTAACTGCAAAAGTTTTTGAATATGCATAAAAAACTATTAGGAAGTTAGAGACCCAAAAATAAAAATATTACACACAAAATGTTCATTGAGTAAAACAAGAAATCCAGAACAACAATAAAATTACTTAAAAACCAATCAAATCAAGAAAAAAAAACCCATTGCACAGTGATATCAGTTAAAATCCCAGTTCTACTGGTCTCGCTGTGCAATTGATATTTTATCGGCAATAGTCTATTAAATAGTTTTTCAGTAAAAAACTAGATTGAAAAATAGATGCTTCCACATTTATCAAATTATGTGTGGTGTAAATCACTTAACTGTTTAGCAGCAGGATGAAGAAAGGCTGAAATGAAGGGCCACGAAGTAGACCAAAATGCTTGCTGGCAGCAACCTGCCCAGGAACCATTCGTTCCCCTATCTGGATCTAAATATATACTGGATGTGCTCTATATGTGCTCTGTTTATCCAAGGATACTTGGACATGATCAAATCAGCTGACTTGTGCATCACAAACTTTATAGGAATTGACACCAGAGTCCGGTGATCTGGGATAGATGCTCTTTGCTCATAACTGAGGACTTTGGATAGATGCTTTTCACGATACATTAGTGTTACCCGGAGCAAACCCCAAGGACCCAGTCACGGTTCACTCTTCCGTCTTTGGCTTTCGGAGGAGCCCTCCACTACTCTGGTGCTGCTAGGTCTTAATATGAGAGGACCAGGGGGAGAGCTATAGACAGGCAAGGGAACCAAACGTGGTACTGGAGTGGAGAACTAAAAGTGTGGTCAAGGTACAGGCTGGGTCTTTACCAATCGGTCATTGTGGTACAGACTCAATAGACAGTCGGAGTCGAGGTCACAGGCCGAGTCAAACACCAAGCGCAGTACAAAATCGGAATCCGGAAGAAGAATCAAGGGACAGGCAAAATAAGGGCAGGCAGCAGACTAGACTAAATCAGGGACAGACAGAGTCAAAACAGTAGAGGAAACACACCCAGGAGCTAAGTAAATCTACCTTTACGTTGGACTGATTTTAACACAGAGAGCCCTTTAAATATTTGAATTTCGCGCTAACTTATGAAGTCATGTTTGGCACTTTCCAGATATAGGTGCAAGTAGCCGAATGCGCAAACCCAGAAGATATGTACATTTCCGAACCGGCACCAAAGGATACGGTTGCAGCAGGCGTCCCGGCTGAGGGTGCGACGGGCGTCCCAAGCGCACCCCTACTAGACCACCAGGGTGAGTTATTACAATTTTTAATTGCATAAGGCAAAAGTTGCCTTACCATTTGGGTGCAATATTTGTTGCCAGTTGGTATAAATAGCATGCAATCTGCATGAGGCACCACTGCAACACATGCCAGACTGTGGCATTATGTACCTCTATTGTGCACAATTTTATGTTACACTGCAGAAGGGGGGGGCTTCTGTTTTACAAGTGATCAGTTTTAGAGTATAAGTAATGACTCCCTTGTGTTTTTGGACCTCATTCATAATAATAGTTGCATTGTGCTAATTGGCCTTAAGCACAAAAACACAAGTACCACTACATAAGGCATTGGTGTAATGGCACTCACAAACTTGTGTATGAATTTGGAGCTAGTATTACGTCTGCTGGGTCTTTTATTTTCTAGTTGTTCCATAAATGTATCTCCATATTGCTGTTCTGCTATTCCACTTCTATAGAAATGAATTAACATTTTGGAAAAATACATTAATAATACTGTGTGTTTTTCTGGAACCAATTATGCTGCTTGTTATAACGGTGCATATTGTTACCAATGGGGAGTTCTTCATGCTGTGTATGTTCAGTCCCATACTTTGCAGACTTAACATTTCTCAGTAACTTGACTTAAAACGGCTGACAAAGCAAAATCTATCACTCTTGTAGATAATGTATTCAGTGCTCAGTCGCATAACACATAAAGGATCATTCTGATGAACTTCAGGTGCTTGATTACATTAGTGTGATAAAGCAGAAAGCTTTGCCAACAGTACATATGTTTAGTTTTCTTAAAGAGAAACGAGAGCAAAATGCAAACCACTCCTGTTGTGCAAACTTTTCAGTTATCTGTTGTGCAACCTAGATATATACTGTACATCCCATTGAGAGATAGAAACATACATATATTGATGGGCTGATTGAGATAGATAGATAGATAGATAGATAGATAGATAGATGATAGATAGATAGATAGATAGATAGATAGATGATAGATAGATAGATAGATAGATAGATAGATAGATAGATAGATAGATAGATAGATAGATAGATAATAGGTAGATAGATAGAAGATAGATAGATAGATAGATAGATAGATAGATAGATAGATAGATAGATAGATAGATAGATAGATAGATAGATAATAGGTAGATAGATAGAAGATAGATAGATAGATAGATAGATAGATAGATAGATAGATAGATAGATAGATAGATAGATAGATAGATAGATAGATAGATAGAAGATAGATCGATAGATGGCACTCGCTGGTAATAATTTGCCAGAAATCCCATTTACAGCGACAGTGCCAATTTATTAACAGGCATAGCGGACAATTCACTTGCGGAAGAGATCATTGCTAGGGCAGTTTTGCGCCCTATCGCCAGGCAATTGTATTCTACAAATTCACTAAATTGCGAGTTTTACAGAACGTTACCTCTTTCACCAAAGTTTCCATCGCCACCTTAGACCTGGCAAACGGATAAGATGAAGTTACATCCTCCTCAATCTTATGTCAGTGACATCAATCATATCCTGTGTGCCGGAAACTCATAAAGTTCTAACAATAGCTGGCATTTTTTTATAATTTGAAGTGAGTATTTTAAAGTGGGATTGCCTTCCAAAGTTCTAACTATTAAAAATGTTTATATTAACATTTTCCCCAACCATTTGAGGGGCATGCCACATTTGCTTTAGGGTGGGCTCATGCCTAGGACATTAGAGGATCTCTTTTGTCTTTATTTTGCTTCCACTTGAAGTGGCCACTTCAAGCATTTGTACCAACATCACTAATAAAGATGTATATATGACCTTTATGTACCCGCCTTATTCAAATTGACCTAAGTGTCAGTGTACTAATGAAGTTTTGCTAGGCAGAAATTAACACTAATGATCACCAGCATTTGTCTACAGAGACTCAACTTTGCATTTTAGTGTATTAGCAAAGTGGTAGTGGATTTGCGTCTAACAAAGTGGCAAGAAGTGTGGGGGAGGCCTTCAAATATTCAAGATTGTGAAGAATGCTTTCCAATATATTCATGTTTGTGGTGGGTTTTTTTTACCGTGTTTTTCTTGCAAATTTCTAACTCGAATTTTGATAAATCTGACCCATGGTGTTTTAATTTAATTGTTTACATGACATGATCTTGTGCCTTCGAAGCTCTGGATAGACCTGGGAATGCCCAAGTTCCTCATGTAACCTAGGCTCTGTTCTGAGTAATACGTAATCAACAAATCACAGGTAACTATAGTTTCTCAGCTTTTCCCTTATCTCTTTTTAATTAGCTTCTTAACAGAGTCCAACCTGCCTGATGGCTATTTTAGCTTCCTGTCCTCTAAATCTGTTTTAAAAAATTTTAAGCTGGAATCCTTGGACAGGGCTTCAAGCAGTGGTGCCCAAACTGGCTGAGGGGCCTGAAGCAACGACAGTGGGGTCAGCCTGAAGGCAAATAAGCTGAGGACTGAACGGCCATTTGGTCTCCTTGATACACCTGAAAGACCAGTTCAAAAAAATCTTGAAAATGAAGCATTAAAGGGAATGTAAAGTCAAAAAAAATAAAATCCCATTTTAATGAAAGAACCCTATCTCCAATAAAAAAATGTCTACTGTTTTTATAAGAAACCTGACTGTATGCATTTACTTGCTCTAACTGCTGTGGATAGGAAACTTCAGACAGTCCCTAACTTCTCTGCAGGGAAAGAATCATACTTTTAAACAGCAGGGGGAAGGTCCCTCCCACTTTACGTCCCAGAACTCAAGCAACAGCTGGCGACCGAGTAAATATTTGTATCTGCAGCAGTCAGAGCAAGTAAATGAAGGGGGAATTTTACTGCATAGATTCAGGTTATAAAAACAGTACAGATTATTTTATTGGGGATAGGTTTCTTTTTTCTTTTTCTTTTTCAGTACTGAGTATTTTTGCCTTTACATCCTCTGTTTCCAACTCCAGCTGCAGGGACAAAGATCATGGAGCCAGATTTAAACAGGTAGCCTGGGATTCTAATTGAAGGATTATTTTGCTGTAGCCACTGGTTCTGCAGAGTTGGAGAACAATACAAAAACTATAAAATCAGATTGCATACACAACACAGGACCCAGTGCAGTCTGCATATTCTGGTTATTAATCTTGCTGTATCTGCTTCTGGCAGATATTATTTGACTTGTGTAGTTTTGATCATTTATGACGATTCCAAAGCAGCAGTTTAGACCACACTGAGCATGTGCCTGGTCTTGGTCTTGCAGAGATGTATAACAAATGTTGGTGACCCCCTGTGACCAACTTTGAAAGCATGAATTGTTTGTTTAATTATGTTTCTAGTGCAGTAAGTTCATGTTTATGTTTAGTAAACAAAATACAGCATTTCTAGCTTTATTCTATTTTAGAATTTAGATTCCCTTTAATATTAACAGAATGTGAACTAAACATAGGCAAGTATAAATCATATCAACAATAAACATTGTGAAACTACCTAAATAGCTTTGCCACTCATATAATTCTGTCTTGTAATGTGGTCCAGTTGTAGACAGCATCAGTGGACTACTGTGTGTTTTATACTAGAAGGCTTGTTACATCCAAAATATTACATATGTTCTCTGCTTAAGGGTTGGAACAAGGGAAATTGGTGAGCAACTGAAATTTCAATTTCTCATTGCAAGCTTCAGAATGTCAGACAGATGGTTATTGTTGCTGATTCAAAATGACTCATTTGGGAGGTTGGCCAGCTTTTAAGGTCAGCTTTCAAAAAAAATAAAGAGTTGAGTTAAATTGAGAAACAAAATAAAATGACCTGAAATGTGTTTGGAAGAAAGTTTTATGGAATTAATAAAGGATAAATTCGAGATCATATTCTACTACTACAGTACTGAGCTATTTAATGAAAACCATTTGTAAAACAATAAGTGGCATTTGCCAGCTTATAAAACCTCAGTTTATTGAAAATAATAGAAGACTGGTCTCATTCTTCTAATGCTGGTCTTTCCTGCACTTAAGGAAATAGTCATAGCAGCACACAAGTAATGCAAGAGCAGATCAGAACTTTATCCTCTGCTTTTAACCTTCCGTTGGACACTTGAGTTTATTGATGCAAATACACCAGATAACTGTTATTGCTACAAACATGCAGTCAATTGTACTGGATGTTTCTTGATTGTTACCATAGGTCACAATTATCTTATTGAGTGTTCCTCAACCAAATTCTTTTTTCTGCTGCAAAAAACTCAGTCATGCCATTTGGCATCAGGGTGAGCATTTGTGCAGCTGGAAAAAATACAGTCGGCAATATTGGCTTACAAATAAATCATTAAAGGAGAAGGAAAGCTACGGAGGCATTTTATTGCCAATAAATAGCTGCAATAGTGCAAGCTAGAATGCTATATTTATTCTGTAGAATGTTTTACCATACACGAGTAAAAAGCTCTAGAAACTCTCTGTTTGTTTAGAATAGGAGCTGCAGTATTAATGTGGTGTGACATCACTTCCTGCCTGAGTCTCTCCCTGCTCTGGGCTCAGATTACAGTAGAGAAGGGAGGGGTTGGGGGAGAGGAGCAAACTGAGCATGCTCTTGCCCAGGGCAATGAGGTTTAAGCTGAAGGCAGGAAGTCGTGATACTGGAGCCCATGTGTACACAATAGAAGGAAAGAAATGTGATGTTTCTTTTGATAGGGGACTCAGAGCAACATTACTTTGGGGGTTTACTGGTGTATTTAGATGGACCTTTCTGATAAGGCTTACTTAGTTTTAACCTTTCCTTCTCCTTTAAATAAATAAGGGGTCATTTCTAGTTAAGCAGTCAAAGCAACATGTTTTTTACTCAAAGTAATCACAGCTAGCGATGAGCAAATTTTTTTTGTTTCTCCCTTTTCCGCGAAATGTTGAAAAATTCACAAATGAAGGATTTTGATGCCAGCGTCAATTCGGTGGTCAGCGCCAACAACTTCCAGTGCTGGCGACAATTTGAAGCGCATTAAAGTGAATAAATTTGCCCATCACTAATCACAGCCATGTGTCCACCACAGTTGCATCCAAAATGGATGCAATTGTGATTGCATTTTGAAACAAATCAGGTGCGTTTCATTTTCGGAGTGGAAATTACATCACTTCTGGAGCATCAGGAACGGCGTTTGTATCCGATTCACTGGGCACAAGTCTGGTGTGTTTATTAATTAGGAATGCACCGAATGCACTGTTTTGGATTTGGCTGAACCCCCGAATCCTTTGTGAAAGATTTAGCCGAATACCGTACCCAATCTGAATCCTAATTTGCATATGCAAATTAGGGATGGGATGGGGGAAACCTTTTTTACTTCCTTGATTTGTGACAAAAAGTCACACAACTTCCCTCCACACCCCTAATTTGCATATGCAAATTAGGATTTAGTTCGGCCGGGCAGAAGGATTTGTCGAATCCGAATCCTGCTGAAATAGGCTGAATCCTGGCCGAATCCTGGATTCGGTGCATCCCTATTATTGATGCAACCTACTATGAAACCTACCATCCAATCTAGGGTTTATTGCAAGCTTATGTGAGCTGGACACACCAATCCTATGCTGATGACAATGCACCTACCCAAACTACTTACTAGAACCTTGTATTAATACAATGGTTTGTGTTTCAGATATATTTTTTATAATAGTTTGATTATTATTGATATGACCTGGGGTCCTCAGGATAAAGTTTTTTTGCCCATAATTTGAATCGCCATACCTAGAAATCATTTTAATATTAAATAGATCCAATAGGAGTGTTTTTCCACCAATATGGATTCATGCAGCTTAGTTACCATCAAGTACAAGCTACTGGTTTATTATTACAGTTACAGAGAAAAATTAAATCAATTAAAAAATGGACTTAAAATGGACCCTGTGGGAGATGAATTCACAATTATCATTATGATCATAAATGATTGTGAACAATTGGTTTAGATGTAGAAATTCCCAAATGCCCCCCACAAACAAACACACAGTGACGTGATTGGCTGTCGTTCCCAGCACCTACAGGTTATACATATACCTCCTGACCATGATTTAGATCCTCCGTGGCCTTGCTAAATCTCATGTTTCATTCTCACCTAGAAATATTATTGAACTACCAGGATTTAGAACTTGTTTAAAATTCTTTATCATTGAATATGTCTTCAAGATGGTGTGTTCTGAATTCTAAAGAGCATATTGAATTTCTAATGTTGCTGTTTTGTAATATATCATACTTCTCTAGCTCTCTGAGCATGGGACTTTGATTCATGTATCCCATGGAGAGAGAAATGAACTTATTAGCCAGATTTTGGGATCTTAGTGTCTGTAGGACACGAAAATATGTGCGATTGCTAAACTTGGACAGAGTTATTGCTGCCACGGTATTTGATGTATAGAGAATTTTGGCCACACAGGAAGCTCATTTGTCTTTGCTGGGAATGCTTTGGTGTGATCACTGTAAAGTTACGACTAGAGTTTTGGCATCCCCTTAAATAAAAAAAACATGCCTTTTGGGGGTTTTAATGACTTCAGGTGTGTATGGTACTGTCAGTTGTATGGCTCTGTTTAAATGTTACTAAACTGGTTTATTATGATGCCTGTAATTCTCTCTTGCTGGGGTCTTTCATATCTTACCAACCCCCCAAAACAGCTGGTGAAATAATTTGTGTAAGGGTTTTGTAACATGTGAACACATTCCCCAGTTATAACTAGAGTTTTTTTTGTCCTTTTCTGTTTTAATTTTTGCTACTATAAGATCCTTATGTATATTTACAAACCTGTCCAGAAAATCTCACATTGGTTGTTCTGCCAAAAAACAAAGAGATATATTTTTAATATCTTTCATCCAGTGGTGTTCCTAGAGGCTATGTTATAAGCACAATGCTTTCTTTGCAACAAATAACCTTTAAACAAGGCATCTCTTAAACCAGAGCTGTTATTTCCTATCATATTTAAATTCCAAAATTGGAAGAATTACCATAATGTGTTTCAATTTATATCATATTAAGTGGCATATTAAAGGAGAACTAAACCTTAACTAAAGAAGTAGGTAGAAATGTTGTACATTATGTTTTGTGCTTCTGTACCAGCCCAAGGCAACCACAGCCCTTTAGCAGTAAAGATCTGTGTCTCCAAAGATGCCCCAGTAGCTCCCCATCTTCTTTTCTGCTGATTCACTGCACATGCTCTGTGCTGCTGTCACTTACTGAGCTTAGGGACCCACTCACAATATACAGTACACATAGAATAGAAATGTCACAATATAAGGCTGATTAGTAATTAATACAGATAATTACTACATGGCAGCACAGAAACCAGTGCAATTAGCATCAGAATTTAATAATCAGCCCTGTAGCATCATGTTATATTGCAGACAAACCTCATTTTCTGTTTGATAATTAGTGATGCCCCCTAAGCTTAGCTTCTCAACAGCTGCTCAGAGCCCACTGAGCATGTGAGTGTCACAGACACTTTCCAAGATGGTGACCCCCTTTGACCAGTTAGAAGTCCTGGATCATTGCTGCTATCGACAAGCTGACACTTTCAGCTGTTGCAATAAGTTAAGTATATAAAATATGACATTTTTAGCCATCTTTATTTTTAGGGTTTAGTTCTCCTTTACAGAATCTTACCAAACTGAAATATAGCTATCAGTAAATATCACCCTTTTACATCTTTTATCTTGATCCACCAATTAGTGATGGTATGTGTGCTGCCTCAAAGATCGCCTGACCAGAAATACTGCAGCCCTTACTGTAACTTTGGGCATTAATTGGCTCATGTGACCTAACATGTATGTGTGCCCAAGGTTTGTTTGTGCGATGCCAGGGTGTGGCCGTTAGTTCCCAAAATGGCAATTTTCTATTTATGATTACCCAATGGCACATACTTCTAAGAAAGTATATTTTTATGAGAATGGCTGATGGAGATGAAACAGGGATTAACATATGAGCTGTTTTATGTGAAATATTTTATAGAGGCCTATTGCTTTGAGGTATTAAATTCCTTTAAGAAATTTTTTTGTGTCTATGTTTCCATAAGGCTATAGTAAGTTGAGTGGCACAGTTACTCTAACTACTAGCTTTACCCCTATATTTGCACCAGATGAGACCTATTATCCTCAGGGGATGAGCCCTCACAATGGTATGGAGGCAGGGTACAATATGCTGTAAACAGTAGAATTTGCAAAGAATGGGCGCCAGTGGTGTTTCTTGGAACATTAACCAAAACTGATTTATTAGAACAAATCCACAAATGAGAATAAAGCAATGATACAGTCATTGAGTAGTCAGCACATACAATAAAGATCATTAGCAGAACCATCCCTCAAATAGAGCTTGATAGAGGGGTATCATACATTATACACAGAGCTTCTTGTGATTCTTTGGGGACATGGAACCCAGGTGGGACTCTATCTAATCTCTTTAATCTGTATGCTGGATCCCTGACTAGGCCTTGGTGGAGCCAAGATCTTCTCATATAGATAGCCCTACACCTGACTGGCTCAACAATGGTAGAGTGCTTCCACCCCTGATCATGTACCCTTTGCAGTACCAGGTGCTACACTGGGGGACCCACTCCTGCCATACGGGTCATACAGGTACATAGAGAGATTCTAGTGGCACACGTGGGGGCACATTTACTTAGTGAAGGAATAGAATGAAAAATACTTCGAATTTCAAAGTATTTTGTTTTGCTACTTCGACCATCGAATTGGCTACTTCGACCTTCGACTACGACTTAGACTTCAAATCGAATGATTCGAACTAAAAATCATTCAACTATTCGACCATTCGATAGTCGAAGTACTGTCTCTTGAAAAAAAACTTCGACCCCCTACTTTGCCATCTAAAACCTACCTAGCATCAATGTCCCCATTGGCTTTCCTAGTTTTTTTTGATCAAAGTAATTTTGTTCGATCCATGGATTAAAATCCTTCAAATCGTTCGATTCCAAGGATTTAATCGTTCGATCAAACTATTTTTCCTTCGATCGTTCGATCGATGATCTAAGGAAATGCGGTAAATCCTTTGACTTCGATATTCGAAGTCGAAGGATTTTACTTCGTTAATAAACCCTCGATATTCGACCCATAGTAAATGTGCCCCTGAATGTTGAAAAAGTGTAAAATGTTTTCACCCCAAACACATACAGAAAAAAAGCAACATTTCGGACCACACAGGCCCTTTATCAAGCCTAGTGCAACAATTCACTTCTACCCTTAGTAAATGTGCCCCTCAGTGTGCCACTGGACTCTCTCTATGGCTCTCCTAGAGAGACCTAGTACAGGAGGCTAACCTACAGTATACTCACTGAAACCTATACCTATAGTAAAGGTGTTTTTGTTGAAGCAAATCTAGATGATGTGCCAGGTCTATTGCATGATTCTTGAATCGCAGACTGCCATTTGTCAGATAGCAATGTATCGCCTCTGATCTTGATACAGGGATGTTACATGTGCCAATCTTGATGAAGAAACATCAGATTCGTTAATTATAATGTAATAATGAGAAGCAACTTTTTTTCTTTTTTTTTCGAAACAGACCACGTCGCAATATTCAAAACATGAATTAATGAAAAAATGCAGTTGGCGAAGCCACAATTTTTACTGTGAAACTGCAGAGGGCAAAAAGGTTCACTCATCCCTATTCAGCACCAACTTTTCACTTAGCTCCAAACATACAGAATGGGAAGAGAAGTTCTCAAATAATTTCTCTTATTCCAGCATTTGTCAGTTAAGAATGTTTTCAAAAGAGGATTATCAAAGCTACATACACATCATTAATCATCATCATGTTTGTAAACGACATTACCTCTCCTTTGTTTTTATGAAATATATGCGAGAGTTGAAATCAACATGCAATCCTTTGGAATTTGAATAAAAATGTAATGTCAGCGCATTCTGCGGTTTTGTTGTTTCCACAAAAATGTTAGAAAATAACTCGACGTTATACTCTGAGGTCCATCAAATAAGGTCAACCCACTTGGTTTTGTAATACATTTCGTGCCATATTTGCAGCTACACTTGGGATTTACCTAATAAAACGCTTCGTTAGAAAAACAACTTCTGTAGGCTCCAAGATTTTCTGGATTGTAGGAGTTTAGCTTTAATTCACGTGAATATCAAATTTTTCTTTTAATGCTTTTCTGACATTTTCCATTTTTATTGCTGGTGTCAAATGTATTTCCAAGAGATATACATCATAATCAGAAATACAAAGTGTATTGTTATTTTTGTAACATTGCCCTGTACGAAATGCATGCAACCAGCAAAAAGAATTATCCCTATGAATATGGATGGTGGCTATGCCCAAAAAAAATATACAGAGCTAATTGATCAGGGTTGGCGTGATTTGATTTTGAAAGAATTATTTTCTGCTTTCATATTTCCTACAACTTATTGACCTGTCTTTCTTTCTGTCAAATGATGCTAGCACAGACTAGAGGATTTCAACATGGGTAATTCACGTTAAAATTAACTTCGGATACAAAAGTATTTCAAGACAAGTTGGTAACTTAAAAAGTAACTTTTTTGATGTAGACCAATGATCCCCAACCAGTGGCTCGCAAGGAACATGTTGCTCACCAACCTATTGGATGTTGCTCCAAGTAGCCTCAAAGCAGGTGCTTATCTTTGAATTCTTGGATTGGAGGCAAGTTTTGATTGCATAAAAAACAGATGTTCTGCAGAACAGAGCCTTCTTTTGATTGGCAGCCTACACATGGGCCACCAAATAGCCAATCACAACCCTTATTTTGTCTCCCCCAGGAACTTTTTAATACTTGTGTTCCTCCCCAACTCTTTTAACAATTGAATGTGGCTCATGGGTAAAAAAAAGTTTGGGAACCCTTGAGGGCCCATTTACTTAGTTCGAGTGAAGAAATAGAGGAAAAATAGTTCAAATTTCGAACGTTTTTTTTGGCTACTTCGACCATCGAATGCACTACTTCGACCTTCGACTACGACCTTCGTCTTCGAATTGAACGATTCGAACTAAAAATCGCTCGACTATTCGATAGTCGAAGTACTGTCTCTTTAAAAACTTCTTCAACCCCCTAGTTCGCCACCTAAAACCTACCGAGGCCAATGTTAGACTATGGGGAAGGTCCCAATAGGCTTCCTAACAATTTTCTGATCGAATGAATATTCTTCAATCGATGGATTAAAATCCTTCGAATCGTTCGATTCAAAGCATTTAATCATTCGATCGAACGATTATTCCTTCAATTGTTTGATCGTAGGAATAGCGGTAAATCCTTCTACTTCTATTTTCGAAGTCGAAGAGTTTTATTTTGACGGTCGAATATCGAGCGTTAATTAACCCTCGATATTCGACCCTAGGTAAATGTGCCCCTTGATGTATACCATACATTTCCATTTAGTCCTTAGTTTGTCTTTTTATATGTGCTTTTGCCTTTCCCAGCAACCAGAAAGAAGATTAATCCTGAGGCTAGATTTAAGATGTTATATTATTTTCATCATTAATGTGATAAAAGGGTACTTGTAGATAATGAATTTTGCTGGAGAAGAGGCATTTAACAGGGATATTATAACAATGCAAAAATAAATAACAGGACCATATGATAATCTCGCTAACACTTTATTCTCCAGTAGGTCCTTCGAGCAGATACAGGGACATCCATTCCAGCTTAGCAGAAAGGAGGTTCCATCAAATATTCAGAAAGAGATTTTTTAAAGTGAGAGCTGTAAAGTTGTTGAATTCTCTCCATATATCAATTGTACTTGCTGATACATTAGATAGATTTAAGAAAGTGTTGGATGCCTTTTTAACAAGAGAGGGAATATAGGGCTACAAAAATTAGCTCTTAGTACAAGTTGATCCAGGGACTTGTCTGATTGGATGCACTCGCAAATTGGAGGCCCATTTATCAAAGGTCAAATTTCGAATTCATGTGAATTTTTTTAAATTCAAATATACTCACAATTCCACTGGGAGGTTTTTTAAGAAAAATTTTGAATGTCTAATATTTGATCGAATGATGCCAACTCAAGAATTTGAATCGTATTTTCTCCCAAAAAAAAAAATCAAATGACAGGAGGGCTATAAACATCTCCAAATGGCTTATCGGACCTCCGCCATTGAATTGTACATGAACTCGGCAGGTTTTAGGTGGCAAATATTCAAATTTGGACTATTTCCATGGTTGAGGTGTGATAAATCTCCCATTTGAATTTACATTCGAATAGGGGAATTAAAATTTGAATTTTGAAACTCAGAAATTTAAATTTGAATTTACTATTCGACCCTTGATAAATCTGCCCCCTGGTGTCAGGGAAGAATTGGAAAGGCCTCAGATCCATTTATTTGATTTCCTCTTGATCAATTAGCAATTAGGCTGGTTGAACTGGATGGAAAAGTTTCTTTTTTTCAACCTTTGTTACTGTGTTACTATTTAATGACTTTTACTCTTAAATTCATGAATCCTAGGAAAAGAAAAATATTATCGAGACTGCAGCTATTGTTGTGACATCAGTCTGGTTGAGTAACTCATATAAACATCTACGCCTACAAACCGCAGAACTGCAATGCTCATTTCCTATTTACTGAGGCAATGGTCACTGGTTATTTATAACAGGTGTTATTGTTTAGTTGAATGAAAAACATTTAATCAGCTGTAAACTGCCACCAATTATTTTGTATCCAAACTTTTAATGGTTGACTCACATTTGAATCATTAGCTTGTGTAATTTAAAGATTTACCCGTTTAATTAAAACTGTCCATACCTTTAACATATGGTTCAAATGTCAGCATGGTTTAGTAATAACAGTAAATAATTGCCATACAGATTTTTGTAATGTTGTGACGTTAATAAACAGCCTTATTGCCTTATTGCACCAGAAGAAGGACCCTAGAGGTCCGAAACATGTAGTGCTAATGGCATCTTGAATAAACATCTTCACTGTTTCACTAAATCAGCTCTCCAGTGAAATCTTCATTTTCTTCACTAAGGGGGTTATTTACTACATTCTTGTCGGGCTTTTTGGGGCAAAACTAGATTTTTTCATATCTTTTTAAACTCAATTTTTTTTGACATTTATTAAAGTCAGATAAAGCAAAAAGCCTGAATGCAAAAATCTGCCATCTCAGACCTGCCAAGGTTGTGTATAAGTCAATGGCAAAGGTCCCTATCCTATTTTGACGTTTCTGTGGTCTGCGCTGGAATTACTCCGAAAATACGACCATTTTCGGCAAAAATTTGAAAATGTAGGACTTTTTGGGGAAAGCCCGAAAAAAAATTGAGCAATTCAGGAAATATCTCTGAAAAATTTGTACGATTTGGGTTTTTGCTCCCAAGCCGATATAATCAAGTTTTTTTAATAATAAATAAGGTCAAATCGGGTATTAGAGTTTGGTCATGGTTTTTTTATTTAAAAAAATTGATAAATTCGGAGAATGTGAATGGGAGCTGCATAGGGTCATCACAGGGGCTTTAGAGCTGACTGAAAATTTCCCCTTGTAACATGTTTTTTTTTTTTTTTTTAAGAAAAATCCATTTATTTAAACACTAAACAATCATTTTTAAAGTTTCCATCTATAAATAAAACCTATAGAAATTTTATGGACAGTATGCTTACAAAAAGACTGAATAAAACAACTAATTTCAACTTTAATTGACTCTTTGTTTATTTTTGTGCCTTTAAATTGGCATTGTGTGTGCATTTAAGGATAATATTACTCATCTTGAGCCCTTAAGATCACAGAAAACATTCAGATGTGATGGATGTTTTCCCTTTCGCTATTTTTTTAAATAAACAAATTGTGAAAAGTTCTTTTCAGTTTTATTACAGAACAAAGACGTGAGAGTCACTGTAAAATGTTTGGATCCATTGCAAAGCTTCTTATACGCATGTAAACAAAGCTATTGCTTCATTTGAGGGAAGTTTACTCAGCTCAAGAGAAAGAACAAACATATTCCCTTTAGCCTTCAATATCATATCACACACAGATATAAAGATAGGATGAGACAACCTCTTTATTCATAATCAATGTATATGTACTCAATTTGGGGGTTATTTACTAAAATCCAAATTTATCTCAAATTTTATTTTAAAAAACCACAACCAAACTCCCATGCTCGATTTGACCTTATTTATTAACAGAAAAAGTCGGATTTTCGACCTAAACCCAGCACAGGCTATGAAAACTTCAAAATGAGAGTTGCTTCTAACATTGACTTATTTTTCCCCCTATTCCGGATTGGGGCATCGGGGAATTAATTAATCAGGAAAAATTAAGGTTTTTTCCACAAAAAAATTCATGTTTTTGCACCAAAAAAAGCCCTACCAGATAACCTTTTCAAGGTTTAGTAAATGACCCCCTACATGTGTGACTTGCTGTATGTTTTGTTTCAAATGAACAGCAACAGCTTCGAAATCCACCATTAACTATGTTATATTAAATACAGTAGCTTTCAATTTTTATAGGCGTTGAAATAATCAAGTCACTATCCTGGGGCTGCTAGATCATACTCCCTACTGACTCCTTGTTAAAGTTTTTTGGTATATGGATGAGATACCTCTAAAACAGTGATCCCCAACCAGTAGCTCGTGAGCAACATGTTGTTCTCCAACCCCTTGGATGTTGCTTTCGCTGTCCTCAAACCAGGTGCTTATTTTTTAATTCCAGGCTTCCAGCAAGTTTTAATTTCATAAAAACGAAGTATAGTGCCAAGTAAAGCCTCCTGTAGGCTGCCAAACAACATAGGGGCTACCAAATAGCCAATCACAGTCCTTATTTGGCACCCATTTTCATGTTTGTGTTGCTCCCCAACTCTTTTTACATTTGAATGTGGCTCACGGGTAAAAAAAAAAGGTTGGGGACCCCTGCTCTAAAGCATGAAGCATACATCATTAGATCTGCTTGAGGGGAGGGGGGTCATCAAGCAACTCTTGGTCAAGTTGGTGGCAACACTGGGCTGATCCAGTTTTCTGCCTCTGAGCCAAAGATCAGATCATATTAAGTGCCTGTGCCCCAATCAACACATTAACAAACTCATTGAGTCTTAATCCAGTGGCTTTATTCACCTAATATGTGTGTGAAGATGGTCAGACAGGCAGTTGCTTTGACCTCATACATGATCCAATAAGTTAACAACTTGGTCTGGAGGGGCTGATACTGCTTGAAAGTAAGACCATGTAGAGGTTCCACTTACCCTTAAAAAGGGAGAAAAATGAATGATGTAAAAAGCAACCATAAAAATGTAGACTCTGAGAGACTGGGCCTCATTTATCATATCCTTTGCAATCAATGAGTATTTAGCCTTTTTTTAGCAAGCTGCATGTTGCCACATGTTATTGTACAGGCGCAAATTTGCTCTGTATTATTAAATGATCCCTAATAACTTTTTTGATAGCTTGATCCTAAAAACTAGACAGCATTGTAAATTGTATGCTAATAAGGGAGATAAATAAGGAAATAATCCACAAGATGTAAAAAAGAAACCTATATGAATCCTGAGCATGGATGAAAGGGGACTTTCCTGGCAACCTGGATCCTGGCAGTAATTCCTGGGTTCTCTTATGTCCATAGCTGTAGCTGACTTGTGCTAAGAAAATCAGATGTGAGTTTCATCAAAAGACCAATAACATAAAAAAATTTTTAAAAAAATTCATTAGTATTCATCGAAAAAAAACCACAAAAACAAATTAAACTTTAAAATCGCAAAGTCTTTATTAAGAAATAACTCACAGAAATTCCGCTTCCGCTCCTCTTCAGAAAAGGCAACATGTTGACAATCCATCGCACGGCGCTCGATATCTCCTCCTTGGCTATCTCCTATAAGGAAGACAGGGAGGAGAAATCGAGCACCAAACGATGGATCGCCCAATAGTTTTCTGAAGAGGAGCGCAAGTAGAGTTTCGGTAAGTTATTTCTTTATAAAGGCTTTGTGATTTTAAAGTTTCATTTGTCTTTGTAGGATTTTTTTCAATGTATACTAAATACTAAGGACTTTGCTATTTCAACATCTAGGGGCAGATTTATCAAGGGTCGAATTTCGAAGTTAAAAATACTTTGAAATTCGACCATCGAATTGAAATACTTCGACTTCAAATATCGAAGTCGAAGTTTTTTTCATCGAATTTGGGTATCCTGCGGTCGAAGCAAAATCGTTCGATCGTTCGATTAAAACCTTCGAATCAAACGATTTCAGCGATTGAATGAAGGATTTTACTTCGACTTCCAAAAACTTATCAACATAGCATTTCGGCAGGTTTAATTTGGCAAATTATTGAAGTCAACGGTTTTTTTTAAAGAGATAGTACTTTGATTATCAAATAGTCGAATATTTTCGAACAATTTTACTTCGAATCAAATTCGAAGTCGTAGCATCCTATACGATGGTCGAAGTATCCAAAAAAATGACTTCGAATTTTTTTACTTCAAGTATTCCCTCGAATTCACTTTGACCCTTGATAAATCTGCCCCTAAATTTTTCTTTGTGGTTTTTTCGCTGTATACTATCAAATATTGTTACTGGTCCTTTAATGCTGCAAAAGTGGGCCTAGATTTGAGAAAGGCCGCCAAGGCCCTGTCCTTAGGGCACAGGATGTTAGGGAGCGGCATGTTGCCCAATCATATCCACATTGGTTCAGAAATACTGTGGATGCGCAGGTGAAAAAAATTGTTTTTCAAATTTCCTGTGCGCCATTACCCATTACTCCAGGCCCAATCATGAAAATTTGGGTGAATAACAGGGAGGGGACGGGGGCGTTGATCGTCAGCGAGCCTAGGGGTGCCACTATTTCAATCAGGCCCTGTGCAAAAGTGATGCCATTCCAACACAAATGCAATAAGAAAAAAATACACCACAACTAGAGTGTGATTTGCCAAAACAGAGGCTACTTTTAATCCATATCGGTGCACTATGTGCAAGTTATATCTGATGCTACTGAAATTCTGAGTAAAACCACTGCAATGTGGGTATAAAAGCAAGTCAATTTGCATCCAAATGCACATTCCACAGACTCTTGCATCTGTACATAAACCCTGGTGCCTTCTACATCTATGTAACAGTTTAAATCAGAATGCTGACTTGAACATTCCTTGTACAAAAAGCTGGCATAGATCATGAAAACCTAGAATAGATCATAACTAAAATACAGAGAATAAGTCATAAATCATACGAATAATAACTCTGGGCTGGTATTTCTAATCACATTTATACAAATAGAAATGTTCACACACAGAGTCTGGACATATAAATGATCTACTTATTTACAGACTGAAATAGGGCACAAGAACACAAATATTCAGAACTTCTACAACTGATGACTCCTTCATAGGTTGAATAAACAGCCCGTTCTTCTGTAATAGTTTCTAAATGACTGCCTGAACATACTTTATTCTCTTTGGGTGTTAGATTTTCATCACTGAACCAAAACTATGTTTGGTTTAGTCTGCGGTCTCATGATACTCATTACTAGTCATTTGTATACACCACAAACCCGCTGAATATATTTGCAGAAGTTCTGTAGTCAGCTTGAGGGAAAAAAAAAGGGGGGGGGGGGAGCTGAGCTAAAAAGCATAAAGGTTCCCAGGCTAATGTGATGTCAATTATGTTGTCTGTCTGTGGGAATAGTGGCATAAATATTGTGCTTATCCCCTTGAAGAGAAGTGCTAAAGTGGCTCCAGCATCTTCTTTTGCACAATGGGTGTTCAACAACATGAATTCTACAAGAAGCAAATGCCTCTCTAACAGAGGAACTCTGTACATATCAGACCTATAGGGGGTTATTTACTAATCCTCGATTTTTTTTTCTGGTCTGGGTTTTTCAGGCAAAAACTTTTGTGGGGAAAAAAAAACTTCATGTCCAAATCTGAAGATCCGTCATCTCAAACCTGTTGAGGTCATGTATAAGTCAATGGGAGATGTCCTTTTACAATTTGCTGGGTTTCGTCCGATAATCAGAAAAATTCAGGGTTTTTGGGTGATAACCTGAAAAAATCTAGCGATTCAGGGGTCAAATATGATTTGAGTTTTTGCCGACCCGAGTTATTTTATTGTTAAATAAGATAAAATTGTGGATGGGTGAGCTTGGTTAAATAAAAATATGAGATAAATTTTAGTAAATAACCCCTTAAAGGAGAAGGAAAGCTACAGAGGCATTTTATTGCCAATAGATTAGCTGCAATAGTGCAAGCTAGAATGCTATATTAATTCTGTAGAATTTTTTACCATACCTGAGTAAAAAGCTCTAGAAACTGTCTGTTTGTTTAGGATAGGAGCTGCAGTATTAACATGATGTGACCTCACTTCCAGCCTGAGTCTCTCCCTGCTCTGGGCTCAGATTACAGTAGAGAAGGGAGGGGGGCGGGGGAAGAGGAGCAAACTGAGCATGCTCTTACCCAGGGCAATGAGGTTTAAGATGAAAACAGGAAGTCTGATACAGAAGCCCATGAGTACACAATAGAAGGAAAGAAATGCAGTGTTTCTTTTGACAGGGGACTCAGAGCAGTATTACATTGGGGGTTTACTGGTATATTTAGATGGACCTTTCTGATAAGGCTTACTTAGTTTTAACCTTTCCTTCTCCTTAAACGTACTGTATGGGGGTTGTATATCAAAGTCCGAATTTATCTCAATATTTTCTGCTACAAACTGCGATCAAATCCGAAATCATTTTTTTCCGGAATTTTCACCCGAAAACTTCAGTTATTGCATCAAACCCAGGGCACATTGAAAAATCAATGGTACTTCTCACTTTGACTTATATGCAACCTCAACAGATGCCGGATTTTCAGATTCTGACTTTTCCATCCTCAGTGTTTAATAAAGTCTGATTTTATATAAAAAAAATCACAAATTTTTCCGTGATTTTTGTATTCTGAGTTTAGTAAATAACCCCCTTAGTGTTGCCATGTGACAGTGAACAATGACTTCTCTAAGAGCCTGTTTATTAAGGTGCAATGACTTTATGTTTGCCAGGTGTAGTCATTCTGATTTTCCATATCAATTTAACACAAAGTTGGTAAAAAATCTTATGCAAAAGTATGTGTGTAAAATACTGCATAACTGAAAAATAATCAAGCAACAGGGGCAATAGAATAAACTTATCCAGAAACCAACAACCAGTGAAGTACTCCAGTTGCTAAATTAACTTCCAATTAGTTGGTATGTGTTACTGAACCAGGGCACAATTTGTTGTTGGCACTATATTAATAAATGATGATGTTGGCTAATGTTCAGGACCCCATCAGAGGGATGCACGACCCTTCTTCCCTAAAAAATTGCATTGTTTGATATTGGAACTATGGATGCTAAACCCCCACATCAAGTGTTCAACTGGACCAAAATAGAGCAACTGGATAGACTATAGTATATGAACTACAATATTTTATTGCTGATCAAACCATTCTTTGACTGTGTAGACAGAAGGAATTGTCATCCTCTAACATTCCAGTCACATCAGAATTGAAAGGCATCACCAAGATGAAAGAATTGCTCTTTATGTACCATGACAAGAAAATGTATCCCCATATATAAATACATATGTTCACCATATGCATTTTTTCTGCTTATTGAGTAGAAGGTATATGATGAGTTATATGACCATTTAATTTTTTTAACTGCTCGGTAGATCACTGTAATGTGGAGTTCAAGAACTGTAATCCAGCCAGAGTAAAGCTTTCTTTGAGGTTCTCGATGGACTATAAATTAACAGGAAAAAGTGACTGGTAAATGCAAATGGACAACTGCGCCTAATTTCAGTGAATGTGCTGGTAGTAATTATATCAATCAAATCACAAGAGTACATGACAAAAAGGTAACATGCCTACCCTTGGACTATACCCTAAGCACATACCTCTACCTAAAATGCAACAGATAAATATATTTGTCATACTAAGAAAGGTAAGAAGCACTACTAAAGCATAACCATACACACACACCTGAACATGTAATTGAAAACATACTAAAATATTAGAAACTCCCTGGTTTCAAACCAGGGACCTGTTGCATTCTGGGCACTCTTCCTCCTACTTGAGCCGCAGGAGGCAGTGTAGTGACAGCCTGAAATACAATATCTTCTATGACATTGCCTCCATGTTCCAGGAATCCACACCCTCTACCCAGCTGTTCCCAGACACCCCCATGCTGGATTATTGGCCTTACCACTGACTCCAAGCCTTGTGGAAATCTTGACCTTGATCCTGTTTCAGTTCCTGTTCCTGCTCCAGTTTCTGCTTCTGTTCCTGAAACTTATCTGGTCATTTTGTCTTGTTCCTGCCTTGTTTCTGTCCTGTTCCTGTCTGGTCCTTGTTCTTCTTATAATGCTCTCCCAGTTTTGACCTTGGCTTGTTTTTGACTCTGCATGTACTCTGCCCATCCTGACCTTTGGCCTGTCCCTGATCTGTTTGTCTGCCTCCTGCCCTTGACCCTTGGCCTTGCTCCCCTGTTATATTCCTTTGCAGAGTTTTCTGCACTTTTTCCCTTTATTAAAAACGTAGTTATACAGTTATACAGCACCTCCGCTTCTGTCCAGTCAATCCTTACATTAAGATGCACTTAACAAACTCAAACCAATAATGTAAAGTGCAGTTTTAATAAAAACCAACCCAAAAATTATCGACTGCTATGGGTCACCAAGATGTAGAACACAGAAGTAAAAAGTAATTTGTGTAACTTTACTTTCGTATCTTTGTTAATGTACTTATGCTTATGTCAATTTAAAAATGGTGGGTACATACAGGTCACATATATGTCTTTATTAGTGATTGTTGGTAAAACAGCTGGAAGTCATCATTTATTTAAAAAAGTCCAAGGAAGCCAAATAAAAAGGTGGGCTAGACATGAGCCCACCCTAAAATGTGGCATAAGCTTCAAATGGTTAAAAAAGTGTAAATAACATATATTTAACAGTAAGAACTTGTAAACATAATCCCACATTAAAATGTGAAAAAAACACCAGCATCTTGTTACTTTTAATGACATTTTTGGCATACAGGATATGATGTCACTGACATAATAATGTTGAGGATGTAGCTTCATCTTATCAATTTGCTAGAAGCTGGCGAAACAGACTCTGGCGAAAAGGGTAACGTATTGGAAAGTTTGCACAAATTTGCAGAGTATCAATCGACTTCTCTAACGCTGAGTGGAATTGTCCACTTTGCCTGTTATTAAATAGGTGATGTCCCTGTGAATTGTCATTTTGGAGAATTTTCGCCCTTTAGTAAATCTGCCCCTTAGGAAGGCTGCATTTTTATCTATTTATTTGTTTATTTATTGAAAAAATTCTGATAAAAAATTCGATTGAATGAAATCATGATAACATCAAAACACATCAATTCGTCAAATTTGCCTACAAACTGTCAGAAAACTCTAATTTGATAAAATCACTTAAATTTTGCCATGAGCAGCTGCCATTGACTTCTACGTGAACTTTTAGATGCCAAATTCAAGGTATTCAAATTTTTTGCAAACAATCACGTTTTTGGAAACTTTCATTTCAATTTGTGTTTTTTTTTAGCTCAATAAAATTTGAATGTTAATAAATCAGCCCCACAGTATGGTCAATCCGTATGACATCCGTTCACTCCAGCCTTTATACATTACATTTTTGGCTAACTAACTATATTAGAAACATTTTTTATTTTTACCTAGTTTTTATTTTTACACTGAACTGATCCTTTAAAGTTACAGTTTTTTTTTTTTTGTAAATCACGCATTTTAAAAAACAAATTGAGATTTTGTACTTTTAAGATTAGTTTACAGATACCCTTGTTTATGGCCCCTGTTTTATTATTTTGATGTAATTCCATTTCTTTACAGGATATAAAAGTAATTGTTATCTAGGATTGCTCCATGGAGAGATACATTACAGGCCTGACATTTGGAGGAGTAGGCTGTGGTGTCTTCATATTTGGAATACATTCAGCATTTCCCCTTGGCAGATATGTGTTTCTTGCTTCTTGGAGCTGGATCACCTTATATTTGCTGGATGTACCTCCTTTTGGCCCAGGCAGTGCTGACACAGTGAGGTTAAAAATGTTGAGGTTAAATAATCTGCAAGGCCTCTAGGGTTTGTGAGCACAAACAGTGTGGAATTTAGTTAATACTCACATTATTTATTGTACCAAGCACATTCATCACTTTTTTTTTTATTTGCAGCTCTTTTGTGCTGTTTGTGAAGAAAGTGTAGAATGAAGCACAAAATCTGCCAGTAATTGTTAGTTTTTAATAGCAGTAACTGCTAAAATTTTTGCAGGAGAATTTATTTTGGGCTTGATCTAAAATGTTATTAAAAGCTATTAAGTGGGTTTACTATCCCATGTCAGTTCTGTAATGGGTTTTGATATGTTTGTAAGAAACCCTACATGTTCTACTACATTCTGCAGATAAAATACAGACCTTTGAGGCCTGCTCAGTGAATTAACTCAAAAAACGAGATAGATGGCAGTAGTTGACAAATATCACGTTTCTTAAATAAACTGCATACTCTAGGTCAATTTAGGTCAATATTTGTTTACATTATAGCTTTGTGGAAGTTTTTAAAGCATGCCCTATTTAAATAAACCTTAGTTGTACCAAATGGCTATTTAAAATCCCAGTAGACGGAGTACTATAGTAGTCTCTTTTGTGCCTATAAATACTTTCCATTTTCAAGTAATAAAAAGTCAGCTTGCTGCTCATATTAAAAAACATAATTTTAAATATTTGAGATAAACACATGTACAGTAAACATATGATATAAAAACTCGTAAAGGCAAGTAATCAGTGGAAGTACAAGGTTCCGTTTTGGAAATAACCCTCTGGAAAGCCACACAGGGTTTATTGACTGCAAATTATATTTTTGTTCATCTTACAGGTACTAATGGGATTTTTGTAACCCATGTGTCCACTTAACTGAGCCAGTGCTTTTCTGGTCTGACCCTTCTGTACACTCATGGCGTCATTAGTTCTTAGATCTATCAGGGCAGAGACACACGCTGCTATTTCGAGAGATTAGTCGCCAGCGACAAACCGCTTCTTCTTCGGGCGACTAATCTCCCCCCTTCCTGCTTGCTAGAATGTAAATCACTGGCGGGATGGCACTCGGAACACTTTGTTTTCCGAAGTTGCCCAGGAAACTTCTGTGAAAGCTGAATCGGTCTGAGGCTTTTCGGGGAGATTAGTCAACCGAAGAAGAGGCGACTACATCTCTCCGAATCTTCCCATGTGCCCTTAACAAATAGTACATTATGCTAATCATAGTCTATATAAATTGATCAGGTTGAAGGTAATCGAAGATGAGTTATTAATTGAGCTCCACAGGAGGCATGCCAAGTTGTGACCCCAAAATTTAAACCACAGCACACTAGTTTAACGTATTAAAGTATAGACTACACATGCCATTTCTTGTTTAAGAGGCATCTAAACTATTCTTCAGCAACACCAAAGAATGCCTCACAGCTACCTCTGCATGTTGAAGGTTTTATAACTGCCCTCACATTAAAGAAATCCTTCCAGCAACATACTGTCCTACATTGGGGATTTTTTTAAAAAACACGCCATTTTCCATGAAAATTTATTGCAGCTACTTATCAGTCCAAGTAGGCCCCCACAGTTACAGGGTGTGTTCCCTCTATAGTTACACTGACTGCTGCTTTTCAGTACAGTATCATAGTAGCTACATCCAACAAGTTTAACCTTTTGTCCTAGCAAAACCTAGAAAAAAATCTAACTGCTTGTTGATCATTTGATGAGGACACACAAGGAGGGTGACCTAAATGTTGATACTTTGTGCTTGTGTTCATTGGGGGTCCCAAAGTTTCTAATGGCTGCCTTGATTATATTACTCAGAACTTACTATCCTGTATGACTGATAAGCACAATGAAGTGAACTCAGGTGTTACACCAAGACAGAGACATTCTGATATATACAGAGTTACTAACATAATAAAACTCATCAATAGTGATGGACGAATTTGTTTCGCCGCCAGCAAATAAATTGGTGAAACTCCAGCGAAAATTCGCAGGCATCAAAGCATTTTGGACGCGCATCAGAAAAGTTGCTCACGACAAAATTGCCGCGTGTCAACACTATTTGGACTCCCATTCACTTTAACGCCAGCGTTGAAATTGACGCAAATGTCTTTTCGGAGCACGTCCAAAGTTGACACGGGCGTCAATTTTCGAGTTCCACAAATTTTTCGGCAAAGTGAAATGGGAGAAATTCGCCCATCACTACTCACCAATCTATTTTTAACTTTTTGATGGTGTCACCTTTGCCCAGGTCTCTTCTTAAAGGAAAACCTCAAACAATGTAGGTTTCTATAAAAATATATTGCATAAAACAGCTCATATGTAAAACCCTACTTCATGTAAATAAACTTCTTTCATAATAATATACTTTTTTGATCAGTATTAGTCATTGGGTAATCATAAATAGAAAATTGCCATTTTAAAAAACAAGGGCCGCCCCCTGGGATCCTAGGATTCACAGTGAACACAAACAAACCATATATGTTAGGTCACATGAGCCAATTAACAAACAAGGTTCTGTCATTTGCTCCTCAACTTCTTCCTGTTACAGTTAGAGCTGCAATATTTCTGGTCAGGTGATCTCTGAGGAAGCACAGAGAATATCATAAAATAGTGGCTCAAGGGAAAAGATTTAGAAGGGTGATTTTTACTTAAATATATATTCCACTTTTGTAAGAATCTTTCATATGCCACTTAATTTGATATAAAGTATTCTTATTGGGGTTAAAGTCTTCCTTTAACATCTTTTAATGGCATACCTAAAAGTAAGTAAACATCTCTCAGCAGCCTCAAATGTTGATTGGTGATGGGCAACTCTGCTTATAGTTTGGTCCTACTCCAACTATAAGCGTCATATTTTGTGGCACTTCCCTGGAATCCCCTGGCTTCATAAATTTGCCTTCTTAGGTGTAAGAGCTTGTTCCTTGGTTTTAGCTGGAGTCCTTAGGAAGTGAGGGAAGACCTATCCAATGCATCGTAACATTTTTTTACTTGTATAAAAGAAAGTTGCAGAGTTCCATATCATTGCATAAAAAGTTGGAATTAAATAATCTAAAATGTATTATACTTGAGGCCACTATTCCTGTACACCTTCCAATTTCTTTTCATTTTACATCAGTTATATAAAAAGTAGTGATTGGTGAATAAATTAGTCAGGCGGGAATTAGCTGCTAATTTCCACATTTCAAGTTTCACTAAAATTTTCCGGCGAAAAATACGACAGGGCGAAAAAAATGGGCACGCATCAGATGTGCGAATAAACATTGTTGTGGGTCAAAGTTATTTGGACGACATTTAATGCATTTGGCCAAAATAGGGGTGCGTATAACAATTGTCAGGGGCGTCTAAATTTACTCGCGTCAAAATAAGTTTGACACCTATTGACTTAAATTTTTTTCGCCATTTCGTGAATTTCATGGGAAATTTGCAATTTTTTTGGTGAAATGGAACAAATTCACCCATCACTAATAAAAAGGTGATAAAAGGTTTTGTATTGGATAAGTCTGTTAGAAGATGAGGAAGCTGTACATTTTTTCAGCCACTTTATCTCATTCTGCTTGGAGGGGTTTGGGAGTTATATTTTGCCACAAGTCCTAAACTATTTGAAAGGGTCTTGGAATTATCAAAGGGGGGGAAGGGCAATTCCTGTACCAGGCTAAAATGGAGGAGGCATGATTTACACTGGAGTATAAACCACCATAAGGTAATGAGCACATTGACACACGTAGGGTGATATTTATCAAGCTCCAAATATCCGAACCTCGAATAATTCGTAGTTTTCAGAGAGAGAAAAAACTACGAATTTTTGGAGATTTATTAAAGTCCAATGGTTTAAAAACTCAGAATCCGAAACCCCGGCATCTAAAAGCTCTCAAGGTCCTGTATAGTCAATGGGGAAAGTCCCAGTGTCTGCGATGATGTCCGTGCCAATATCCAATGATTTTAGGGTTGAGTCGCAAAAAACTCAGAAAACACCAAAAAAACATAGTTTTTGTGGAAAACTCCGAACAATTCGGAGTTTTCAGGGAAAGCTGCAAAGTTTTCGGAGTTTTGCCCGATCATATTTTTTGGGATTTTTTCTTCATAAATAAGGTCCATTCGTGATTTTGGAGTTGCTCGGAGTTGGATATTGGAAATACTGAGATAAATTCTGACCTTGATAAATAACCCGCATAATGTTTTGGCAGGTATTTGACATCATTTAAGGGTTCAAAACTTTTAGTGGGTTATTATCAAAGTCTGAATTTATCTCAGTATTTTCTGAGAAAAACTCCCACCAAATCCGGACGGGTTTTTCTCATCTTATTTACTAATACACTTTCCCGGAAATTTTGTTTGCAGGGAAAAAATAGTGAAAAATCTGATTTTCAAGATTTTTTCATCCAATTTTCAAGATTTTTTTCGGATTTTTCACCCAAAAACTCAGATTTCTTATGTTTTTTGCCCGGAAACTCCGAAAACTTCAGGGTATTGCACGGAACCGAGCACACATCAAAAAATCATTGGGACTTCTCCCACTAACTTATACAACCTTGACAGATCTAAGATGCCGGATTTTTTGATTCAGACTTTTCCATCCTCGGGGTTTAATAAATTCTGAAAAATTTGTGATTTTATATAAAAAAAGAAAAAAAATTCATGATTTTTGTATTTCGGAGCTTAGTAAATAACCCCCTTCATCTTATAGGTCCTGAGGGCGTAGGCCCCCAAATTCATATACAGGAACCTCACATCAGTCATGGAATTTCAATATATAAATTGTAAATAATATCTTTGTATGTGATATGTTATATCTTACATGTAGATGCAAAAGAAAGTTTACTGCAACATACATTTATAAGCTAAAACAATTTAAAACAGAAAAAAAAATTTATAACATACATTTCAGGTTAAGAAGCAAAAAAGTAGAATTTAGAAAAAAAAATGTAAAAGATGTATATCAAGAACACCTAGGCAATTATATTGTATATTCCCTAAGCAAAGAGGTAACATATGTTATAGAACAATAACATTTTAAGCAGTATTTTGACTAAAACAGACTAGCTTATAATCAACACCATGCTCCGCATAAGTTCCTGGACATTACCGAAAGATTATGTTACCATTATGAGCCAGATTGACTTTGTTGTTATGGCTTTACAAAGTCATAATCAATTTCATATTAAGGAATCTCTCAAAAGTATATTATGAATCATCAGCGTCCAAATAAGCTTATTAGCTCTGAATCATTTAAACAAATTCCTTAATGGGCCTGCATATTTCACGTTTTCTGGTTCAGATTACCAATTCCCTAACCTTAAATGGGTAGGATATTAAATAGTACAACGCAAAATTATTTCTGTTTATAACACAAAGAAACCTTTTCTTTCTTTTTTTTCCTGCTTGAACAAGAAAATTTCAGTAATTACGTCATTGTTGGAATGCTGACTGTTTATCTTGCCAAAAGGAGGTTTGTTGGAGTTACAGTCATGAGAAGAAACAGCACTGCTGAAATGCATTCACAATCCTTTTCCTTTTAGCCGCAATATTTAAAACTTAATGGAGAAGGGTTATTTGATGGTAATGCAATACCGACAGGTGCCTGAGAATTTTGATCCATATGTTACAAGGGTTTTAACCACTACTCCAACAACCTTTCCCCTGCCACCTGCATTAAATTTAATAAATATGTGATATACGTTCCTTAAAGAGCTGAAACTATTGTGAGCTTGGATGATTCTAAAACAAGGGTGAAAATTGTTGCTATCTATGTAAATCTATATTTATATATATATATGAGGTCATCCTTTTGTCCCATCTTTGGATTTAACATTTGAGTATTTCAAACATTAGAGGAGCTCCATCAAATTCCACTTCACATGAAGCTTTCTGGAATACTTATTGTTAATAAACAGAGATGCATTCAGTTACCTTTTGCCAAACTTATGATATAAAAATGGCTCCGCAGTGGTGATCATTCCAAGCACTGAAATAACGCAATTGTCTAGAGATTGTGTAGCATAGCAACCTCACCTTGTTTAGAGAACATTGGCTTTATCCCAGCATATTAATCGCAAACCCCTATGTTCAGATGATTTCATATTTTATTGAAACATATAACATGGATCGACCATATGCACCAGATATCTAAAGGTAGGCTGCGTTTACTAGAAGTAAATATGTAAAAGTATAGAAAATAATATCCGCCATAGACAAATTTTATTCAGGCAAACATAGCGATCTACATTCTTGTAGATCATTGAAAATGAGATGCATCTACTGTATGTACTTTATTTTTAAAAAGTAATGTTAAGTCTATCAAACATAACATGAGACAGGCTATGAATATTCAGTAAAATAAAATGTAAGGTTTGGATCCATGGTATAATGCGACTCGGTGTAAACAAGATTTGGGAAATGTTGAAGTTGAATAAATAATTGTGCAGTCTTTTGCAACCTCGTAGTCTGGTAAGAATTGGACATTTGCCTTCAAGTTTACTCAATTCTGTGCTGCTTCATTGTGTCTTCAGTCACTGCATTATAATAAAATCAGGGTCATGGAGTGAATAAATGTAGTCGCCATTGTGGGCAAGTAGATGATACCTGGATTAGCTGGTTAAAATGAAAACACATTAAAACAATTGACATTACTTACACAAGAATTATCACACGCCTTTTTTTAAGGAAGTCGAATAAACCTATACACTGTATTAATCTTTCCAATATTGAGTTGAAAGTGTTCAATACTTTCAAAGGACAAATGTGAGCTCTGCTAACTTGGCCTACATTTACATGAAAAAGCTTGGAGTTATTTTTAATTTTGTGATAAACGCCATCATTCTTTATACACAGGGCCATATTTTCCTAAGGAGGCTGCAGTAAGGGGCCATTTATCAAAGGACGAATATCGAGGGTTAATTAACCATGAATTCGACCCTCGAATTTAAATCCTTTGAATCCGAATATCGAATTCGAGGGATTTAGCGCAAATCCTTTGATCGATCGATGTAAAAAAACTATAAAATCCTTCAAATCGAACTATTTAAAGCGATCGATGGAAGGATTTTTCTTCGATCAAAAAAAGGTTAGAAAAGTGCTGGGGTCCCCATAGGCTAACATTGTACCTCGGTAGGTTTAAACTGCTGAAGTATATAGTCAGTATTTTTTAAAGAGACAGTACTTCGACTATCGAATGGTCGAATAGTCAAATGATTTTTAGTTCGAAACGTTCAAAGTCGATGGTCGAAGTAGCCAAAAAAATACTTCGAAATTCTAAGTTTTTTTCATTTGAATCCTTGACTCGAGCTTAGTAAATGTGCCCCTATGTGTTAAAAAATATTAATTGAAAATATATTCAAAAAATATATTTAAGAAATGTTTTCGAATTAATTTGAATCCCACCATCAGGTACTTTTAGCTAAAACCAGCAGCAGAGCCGAGCATGAGTACCCCCTCTTCTGCAACCGGCACTCGTACAGATTAAACTGCATGTGGAGCGAGTATACCTGGTCTGATGAAGTGCATGCAAGGTGCAAAGTATCTGCTCTTTATTTATTTCTATGGGACCTAGATATTAATAGGTGAAAGTGAGTGTTCACCCTTTAAAAAGCCCATAGAAATGAAAAGAGGGAAGAGAAATTTCACTCTTTTATAGTGTTCACCTCCTATTTAGCTAATGCTTTTTTGTGGCGGATGTGTTTAGAGTGTCTAAAGGGGTTATTTACTAAACTCCGAATGCAAAAATCACAGAAAATTTGTGATTTTTTTTTTTATAAAATCTGACTTTTAAAAAATCACAAATTTTTCAGAATTTATTAAACCCAGAGGATAGAAAAATCTGAATCTGAAAATCCAGCATCTCACACCTGTCGAGGTTGCATATAAGTCAATGGGAGAAGTCCCAATGATTTTTTGATGTGCACTGGGTTTTTGTGCAATACACCAAAGTTTTCAGGTGAAAATTCTGAAAAAATCGTGAAATTCGTGAAAATCTGATGAAAAAATCAGAAAAAAATTGTGAAAAAGCAAAGCAGACTTGTCTAACTGCAAGTTGATCCAGAGGAAGACAAAAAGCCCATCTTTGCTTTCTCCAAGATGGCAGTCGGACAGGTCCCCGGATCAACTTTGTACTAAGTTTCTGAGGTGCTAAAAAGTCATCCAAGCATGGATCTCAGGGAGAGAATTCCATTACTTCTCATCCTTCACTGTAACAAACCCTTTTTGAATATAAAGATGGAGCCTCCTTGCTAATAGTTGGAACGGATGCCCTTATTTCTGAAGTAAGGACCTTCTGGTAAATAAAGCATTAGAGAGATTATTATATGGTCCATTCATATATTTATACATAGTTAAAATATCTCCCCTTCAGTGCCTCTTGTCTAGTATAAACATTCCCAAATTGGCTAGCCATTCTTTACATCTGAGGCTTTCCATAACCAGCTTAGTTGCACTTCTTTCAAATATTCCACTTGAGCACTGGAGAACAAAACTGAAAAGCATATTCCAGGCAAAAAATGAGCCTTTCCTCCTGCCAATTGCAAAGATTGTTGATTAAACAAATGTGTTCTTATAAATAGAAATTAGGTATCAGTTTAAATGCTGAAAACTTTTTAAGGATAGGTCAACAACATTTTGCCGTTCTTAAAATTGCATAAATATGAGTTACTTAGCAATATTTTATTCTTTGTATAATTCTATTATTTTATATATTAAGATTTAGGTATTACATTATTTATAGAATTAAATAGTTGCCAACCTGATTTGATGCTCATCTTCAACCTAAGGAGATACAACTGCTGGCCCGTGTGTGGCCATGTTATATACAGTATGCTTGTCTATGGAGCCTTAGAGGACTTCCCTGGGAAAATTAGGTGGTAAAATCCTAAAGAGAAATAAGAAGCATTTAGAATAGGTCAGCCCAAGTGTGAAAATTATAACTCTCCAAGGTAAACTACAGTTGTGTAATTTAACAAGACTTGGCTTCTTGTTCATCTAGAGAATAGGGGGTTATTTATCAAGGTCCGAATTTATGGATTTCCTGATTCAGACTTTTCCATCGTCGAGGGTTTAATAAATTCCAAAAAATCACTAATTTGTGTTAAACACAAACTTACTAATATATTTGGTTTTGGAAGCTCAAAAAGGTAAAACTGCTTTTTTAATTGTAGAAACTGACTTAATTAGAGTCCAATTCAAGATGCCCAAGTACTTCAAGTACATCTAATAAACCCACACTTGCAGTGCTTGCTAAAGTGGGCTACCCCCTCCTCAACCAATAGCAGGGGCCAATATCAAATTGAAGCAAAATAGTTTACTAATGGCCCTGAAGTTCAAAATCAACTTTTAGGGTTCAAGTTTTCTTTATAGTAGAAAACAAAAATGCCTTTTGCTGTATTTTCAAGCAAGAGCCATGAATATCCTGTCAATTATATCCTTAGAAACAGTGGTTAGTTATGTCACTGGTTATAATTGGAGCTTAGTGATGTCATTTCTGTCACATGACTCACTGAAACTCGTGTATTATTATTAATATAAGGATATTAAAAGTTACCGGCCTCGTGTTTTTATATGATCATGGAACTGCTCCTCTTTCTAATATCCATACTTTATACAAGAGGGGGTACTTTATTCACTATATATATTCTCTTGAGTGTATCTAAACAGCAGTTTAAGGTTTGAAGAGCAATTAATAGTTGAGGATTATTGCTGTGTCTATGCTAAAAATGAAAAAAAAATGTATTTTACGAAGTGTGAAAAATGAATACTGGAGCCAAGTTACTGACTGTCTTATCCTTTTAACTTTGCAGGAGTCTTTTTGAGATTGTCAACATTGTCCTGTTTAACCTCAATGTGCAATGCCTGGAAAATACCGACTTCCAAATTTAGACATTGGCTTGTTCCCATGAAAAATAAAATTAGCACTCTACTTCATGAGCAGTTTTTCGGAGATAAAATATATATTTCTCATTGAGCATTTAAAGAAGAAATTATATGGAAAATGAACATTTTTCTTCCCCACAAAATCTCTTTTTGACACCAGGTTTAGAACACTGAGGTTTGTTTACCTGGCTGGTTACATTTCTTCGAGGAACTCAATGTTTTTGTTTACTTTAGTTATTTCTAAACCTGCCCTATTTAACATTAAATTTCTGTTTATTTTCTCTATTTTGGGCTTGAGCCTTTTTAGCAACTTTCCAAATGCTCAAGACATATGTTAAATTGTGGAGTTTAACACTTTAGGAAATAGCAAATGACTTATGTTTGTACTGGTAACTGTGATAATGCTCTGTAATAATGTGAAGTCATGGATTGTTTACATTTTTAAGATTTTAGGATGAGGATAAATACTAATAGATGGTATGACTCAATCATGTTTTTTTCCATAATGCAGCATTTTCCCCAGTATTCCAGTGTTGTTGCAGTCAAAAGGACTAGTTCCACCTAAGTTTGTCACATTGCAGGTATTTTACCAGCCAAGCAGGTAAAATACCAGCCAAAGCTGGGGCCAGTATTTACTGGGAATGCACTTGCTGGTAAATTTGTAATAACTACTCAACCAGCCCCCCTCCAATCCTCTCCATCCCACCTCCGATCTGCCCTTTCCTCGCACCCACATACTCACCAAATCCCCTGCAGAGTCAACACACAACTCTGCCCCTTGACATCATAACCAATAGTTTCACTACTCACCCCCTTCCATCATGGTCTGTATGTTCCTCGTCAAAAGGTGGCAGCCATAGTTGTTCCTGATGCAATTCATCCCAATGAGCACAATAGCACTTTTTTGCAAAATCGTTGGCTTCATTTCCAGTGTGAGTGTCCCTATTCTTTAGACACATGTGTGCCGCATCCATTGACACAAGGCATTGAGGGAACCCTGGAGCCACCGCCTGGCGTTAGCTACAGGGCTCCACTATATCGCTGCTCAGTTTTGAACAGGAAGGCAATGGCTGCAAGCACAACAATACTAAACTGCAAAGAGCATATTTTGACACAAGTACCTTTAATGAATAGAGTTTTATGCAGAAATGACTGTAGGGAAACTTAACTGTAGTCATAAATAAGCCCTATTGTCTGCAAATAGAATGCAAACAATAAAAAAGAGCATATTCTAGATGCCTTACCAGCGCTTAGTAAAGGGGAAGAATGACCCTCTCCTCCTGCAAATCTATGTCACTAATACAGCTCAAATCCTAGTTTGCCCTTGCAGCTCCTTACTGGCATTGTCTGAGTTGGATTTTATTATCTCCAAGGATTCCAAGGTCCTTTTTTATTATGAATTTGCCTACCACAGTCCCATTAAGTGTAATAATCTTACATACTGTATATCTAGGTTGAATCATGAATATATATATATATATATATATATATCATAAACAGGTATGGGATGCACATTATCCAGAAAGCTCCAAATTCTCCCATAGACTCCCATAGACTTAATTTTTCTCTGTAATAATAAAACAGTAACTTGTACTTGATCCAAACTAGGATATAATTAATCCTTATTGGAAGCAAAACCAGCCTATTGGTTTTAATTAATATATAAATTATTGTTTAGGACACTTAAGGTATGGAGATAAAAATTACAGAAAGATTCCTTATCTGGAAAACCTGAGCATTCTTTATTACAGCTCTCATACCTGTATATGTATATATATCATTTTTTTCAGATGGGTGACACACCACTTCTACTCACTACCTAGGTGCACGATAAGATTTCATACAGCATTCAAAAACACCAGCAACTCCAGGATTTTAGTGCAAAACAAATATATTATATTTATGTGAGCTTTTATAGGCTGTTTAATAAATGCACTAAAATCCTGAAGTTGCTGGTGTTTTTGAATGCTGTATGTATATATATATATATATATATATATATATATACACACACACACACACACACACACACACACACACACACACCTTGGGGCACATTTACTTAGGGTCGAATATCGATGGTTAATTAACCCTCGATATTCGACCGTCTAAGTAAAATCCTTTGACTTCGAATATCGAAGTCGAAGGATTTACCGATATTCCTACGATCGAACGATCAAAGGATTTTAATCCATCAGAAAATTGTTAGGAAGCCTATGGGGACCTTCCCCATAGGCTAACATTGGCCTTGGTAGGTTTTAGGTGGCGAACTAGGGGGTTGAAGAATTTTTTAAAGAGACAGTACTTCGACTATCGAATGCTCGAATAGTCTAATGATTTTTACTTCGAATCGTTCGATTCGAAGTCGAGGGTCGTAGTCGAAGGTCGAAGTAGCCCATTCGATGGACGAAGTAGCCATATTCGACCATTCGAAGTTCGAACTATTTTTCCTCTATTCCTTCACTTGAGCTAAGTAAATGGGCCCCCTTGTGTATTACTCCCTTCCCTTTAAAATGTAAGCTCTTTCTGCATAGGTCCTTCCTTACCTTTTGTACCGGTATTGATTGTGATATATGTAACTCCGTATGTTCTAAGTATATAATTCATGTGATTTAGTTGTATAATCACATTTACAGTGCTACGCAATATGTTGCCGCTATATAAATACATGTTAATAATATATATATATATATATATATATATATATATATATATATAACAAACAAGGGAAAGTTGTGCTCACCACTAATTTTTTAAAACCATTAGGCGGGGGTGCAATGAGGCTGTGACCACAAAATACATATAGACAAATACAAGAGTCCTCTGCAGTCAACCCATTATCAATATATTTACGACAGAGACATTTTGTGCATACTGCTACTGAAAAATGCCTTACCCTTTAAACAAAACAGGGATTGTTTGTCCATATATTGCAATATATTTAAGCTGGCCAACTACGTCAAAGTCATCCCATATCTGGCCAGTCCTACACTCAATTTTCATCTGATTCATTAAGAATTCTATTGCTTAATTAAACATTTTACAAAGGGACTAAGTTTTTTGTTTGCTCTCTCTATATATATATATATATACAGTATATATATATATATATATAGCCAAAAATATGGCAACGTGATTTCTTTTGAAAGTTCAGCTACAAGCACGCCCCTATTTTTTCATTATTTTTCAACATTAGGGGGCCGATTCACTCAGCTCGAGTGAAGGGTTCGAATGAAAAAAACTTCGAATTTCGAAGTTTTTTTTGGGTACTTCGACCATCGAATTGGTTAAATTCGATCGAATTCGATCGAAGTCGAACGAAATCGAACGATTCGAAGTAAAAATCGTTCGACTATTCGACCATTCGATAGTCGAAGTACTTGCCCTTTAAAAAAAACTTCGACCCCCTACTTCGGCAGATAAAAGCTACCGAAGTCAATGTTAGCCTATGGGGAAGGTCCCCATAGGCTTGCTAAGCTTTTTTTGATCGAAGGATTTTCCTTCGATCGTTTGATTAAAATCCTTCGAATCGTTCGATTCGAAGGATTTAATCGTTCGATCGAACGAAAAATCCTTCGATCGTTCGATCGCAGGATTAGCGCTAAATCCTTCGACTTCGATATTCGAAGTCGAAGGATTTCAATTCGAGGGTCGAATTTCGAAGTATTTTTAACTTCGAAATTCGACCCTTCGTGAATCGGCCCCTAGATGTATGTTCAACAAACCATATCCAATGCAGAAAATACTGAGACTTGATTAAGTCAATCATATAGACTAATGTACTTACTTAAATCATACCCCAAAACTTGCACATGTCAAGACACATACCTACCATGATGGTAGGTATGTGGTGGTTCACTTTTAAGGTTACTTTTATTATGTTATAGAACGGCCAATTCTAAGCAACTTTTCAATGGGTTTTTATTATTTTTAATTGTTTTATTTGCCTTTTTCTTCTGACTCTTTGCAGCTTTCAAATGGACGTCACTGATTCCCTTGAGGGGCGATCCTGGCCATTTTGCCGCCCGAGGCGGCCTTTGTTCTGCCACCCCCCCCCCCTCCCCACAGCACGCACATTTTCATCATCAGAAGGGGTCGGGGACTTCCACATCACTAGTACAGAGAGAGCAATTACAACTCGCCTCATTGTCGGAGCGCTCCTGGACTCCCTTCTAAAAAACAAATGGCTACAAATGTATTGTTATTATTACTTTTTATCCTTCTACTCAGGCCCTCTCCTATTCATATTCCAGTCTCTTATTCAAATCAATGTACGGTTGCTAGGGTAATTTGGACCCTAGTTAACAGATTGATTGAGATGCAAATTGAAGAGCTGCTGAATAAACAAACTAAAAAATTCAAAAACCTTCAATAATTAAAAATGAAAACAAATTGCAAATTGTCTCAGAATATCACTCTCTACATCATACTAAAAGTTATCTCTAAAATGAACAGCCCCTTTGAAGATGCATACCCACAATGAGGCAATTAAACCACCCCTGTCTATTTTAGGTCCCATAGTTTTGTTGCTCCATTGTGGTGGAAGCATAACATTCAAAGAGGGATGTATTTAGAGGTATTTAAGAGGTTGTGGCCAGTCATCATTGGGATTATATAACTTTGACATGTCATTATGTCATTATTTTGATAAAGATAGGGATTCCATCTGCCACGTTTGATTAAAGTTTATTTGTTTATGGAAAGTCCAATAAGAATGAGTTATTTCCTGTGACATCTAAACCTGCAATATTGCATCATTGTAATCAAAGTATTTTGAATGCCTGAATTTGTGTTGTATATATTGTAGGGATGTGAAAATCTTAGACACCCTTACACATTACAGATAGGCACATTCCTAGTAATATGGACACCTCAGTGGGTCCTTATGGGAACCTTGTGTTTATGTAACCCCTGTAGTTCACACAGTGTACACCAGATGGCACTGTGCCAGAGTATAAAAGGTTTTGGAACCATGTGCTCTGGGTCCATTGCTTTAGCCCAACCAAGCAGGCTGGAAGGGAATGGGTAGTGCTGACCCTAGGTGCCTTGGCCCTAGTAATTAGACAGCTATACTCGTTTTATAGATTGCTCTAAGAGTGATAGAGAGGTTATTTAGTTGAGCAGCTCAAGGCTCCGCCGAGGAGATTAGAGGGATTAAGATCCCAGGGTATTACTGACCCAGAGTAAGGAACCAAGTGTTGAGATAGGGATGTCAGGAGTTCCCCTAGTCTGCCACTGGAAGATATCCTGAAAACTGGGCAATACCCATCACATGCTGTCAACTTACTCTCTACTGTATATTCCCAAGCCTGTGGGGATTCAGCCTATACGTGCTGTGAGTATATGCTTCCTTTATGCTGCTGTGTATGTTCTATACTCCATTGTGGATCAATGTGCTGAATGATCTATGTGCAATTGTTCAATAAACACAGTTCTTGGTTCAAACGTTAAAGAACTACTGGCGCCCATCATTGTGCTATTGTACTCAGTTTGAGTTACACTACACCCTTGCCTCCACCGCATTGCGAGAGCTTACCCCTGAGAAAGAGAGCTCATCTGTGGTCTCAGCCCACAAAATTTAATACTGTTGTAAGGCTATAGTAAAGAGAGTGGCACCATAACTCTAACTATGAGCTTTACCCCAATACTTACTCCGGATGAGACCTATAATTCTCAGGGATGAGCCCTAGCAACGGTGTGGAGGTAGGGTGTTGTACAACTGTAACTGTATGGAGTGCAATTTAACCATAGAACTGATTTATTAAATCAGGTAATCCACAATGGAGAATAGCAACAATACAGAAAATGGCGATTAAGATTTCAGTACATACTCACAATAGTGACCAGTATCAGAGTCTTCCCTCTGGTAGTGCTTGAATGGGGAATATAAGTCTACCCAGAGTTTCTCTGGGACACCTCTTATGTAGAACCCAGGTGGGATCTGTCTGTCCCTATACCGTGTCTCTGGTTCCCTGATTCGGCAACAATGCCCTTGGCATCTAATCCCTTCTATCACTCCTCATTGGAACTGAGAGCTGCTCATCTAGGTAGCCCTAATCTGGCTTTCTCTCCTAGAGACACTGGTGACATGATCTAGTTACCCCTTACTAGTCCTGGACTAATGCTGGCTCCATGGGAGACTCCAATCCACTTAGGAAGGTATCTGGCAAAAAGCCCAGAGACTACATGGCACATTTATTATTTATTACACATCCCAAACCTAGGATAGCTAGGGGTCATACTGTGACCCAGGAAATGGGGAATTGTTCCCTTCCATAGACTAAGGGTGCCCTTTGTGACCAATACTTAGGGTAATGCAAAGTAATGGGGAATACATTTATCAGTCCCTTACACTATATACATATATACATGGTAGTAAAGTAAAGAGAAGCAGGCAAAAATAGATTTTACAAAGTGTTTAACTGTAACAGGAAGACGTTTTGAAACAAAAAGACAGAACTCTGTCATTTAATTGGCTCATGTGACCTAACATGTTTGGTTTGTTTGTGTGCACCGTGAATCCTAGGATCCCAGGGGGCAGTACTGAAAGGAGGATTTGCATCAAACTACAAAAATGAATTGTCTAATGATTATTCAGCAACAGTTCTGAGATTTATACAGTCATAATATAACAACAATAATTGGGTCATCTTTAATTAATCACTGTCTTTCTGGCAGGTTTCCATTGTCTTCTTTAGAATCAAGATAGATGAGGATTTGCTTTTGTAAACATGTCAATTTTAGAAGAGGGAACATTTAAGTATGTACAGTATAACCCTTTCCAAATTCTAAGGCTATTTATATAATATTCTACGGCTGTTTATATTGGTTTATATTGGATGAAAGGACCTTCATGCATGTGGTTTAACCCCTGTAGATTCAGAGGATAAAATTCAGCGTATTTCACAGCTTTTCTACACTCACAGTGAACAAATGTTAATGTTGCTGAATGTCAATGCTCTTTCTTTATTTCTTTGAGAAATAAAGGTTCCAAACATGTGCATTTATTAGCCACGTACAGGGCCGGAACTAGGGGTAGGCAGAGTAGGCACGTGCCTAGGACGCAAAGCTGAGGGGGCGCCAGGCACGCACCTGCTCTGTCGCCTACCCCGTGTCCGGTCCCGTCTCTCCTCGACTGGCACTGGCGTAAATGCGCTTCTGCGCATGCGCGCGCACATTTCACGCATGCGCACTGGAGCACACTTTCGCGCATGCGCAGTCGAGCGCGCACAGAGCCGGCGCCTTGGCCCGCCAGGCTGCCTAGGGCGCCTGGCCGGGTTGGCCCGGCTCTGGCCACGTAACATATTTATCCCACATATGTGTGTGTTTTGCTGAGATTGTCAGTGGCAGGGACCTCCTTGCTCCTGTTTTTCTTTTCATTGCACTTCAAATGTGGAACTGTTTATATTTTATTTATTACAATGTTTTTTCTCCTGTCAATTCTTTTAGGGTCCCTTTTTATCATACTGTGCAAGTCAAGTCATGTGTAAAATAAATGGCAAATTTATCAATGTGTGTATTTTATTTTAATCTGCCCGAAAGATGGATTTAATGTCAGTATTTTACGCCACTTCAGATTTTGCATAATCCATTAAAGTTAAAGGAGAAGGAAAGACGTTTAGTACTTAGGGATGCCAAATGTTAGGCACCCCCAAATGATTGTATTGACTTACCTGAAACCCCGGGTTGGTGCTCCTATCAGCAGAAAACTGCACCGGCCCAGGGTTATTCCATAGATAGTTTATATCAGTTTATATCATATTTAGTGGCATATTAAAGAATCTTACCAAACTAAAATATATATTTTTACATCTCTTACCTTAAACCACCGTTTCATGATGGTCTCTGTGCTGCCTCAAAGATCACCTGACCAGAAATACTACAACTCTAACTGTAACAGGAAGAAGACTGGAAGCAAAAGACAGAACTCTGTCTTTTAATTGGCTCATGTGACCTAACATGTATTTGCTTGGTTTGTTTGTGTGCACCATGAATCCTAGGATACCAGGGGGTGGCCCTTAATTTTTAAAATGGCAATTTTCTATTTAGGATTACCCAATAGAACATACTACTAAAAAGTATATTATTGGGAAAATGGTTTATTTACATAAAGCAGGGTTTTACATATGAGCTGTGTTATTAAATATATTTTTCTAGAGACCTACATTGTATGGGGGGTATAGCCCCTATGGAAACATGAGGAGGCTGTAAAATCTTGACCCACACACACACACAGAAGGTAGAATAAATCTGTCGAAATTGGAAGGATCTGCGCACAGCCAATTGTAGCTTTTGATGAATGCTTCAATCCCCATTAGGTGGATGTACCGAACATCCAAAATAACAGTGAGGAGGAGAGCACGTCAAACATAGGTTAACTGCTACTGATTAGTGTTTATTTAAAAACAAAATGTTTCGGGCCGTTAGAAGTTAAAAAAACTTTGAAAAATTCTAAAACCTTTACGTAACTAAATAATTTGAAATTTGCTAAGGACAGCTCCCATCGACTTCTACATGACCTCGGCAGCTTTAAGGTGGTGTAATTTAATTTAGATTTTTTCATTGTTTTTATGTTCAATAAATATTGAAAATTTTGTGTTTTAAAACCATTTTTGGCATGCAAGATTTTGAGCCCTAAAAAGTTTCAATCATGAAAAAAAATATGAATGTTAATTAATCGTCCACATAGTTTATAGGTAACATACAGGTTGTTTGTAGAAAGATGCATAGCTTTATATTTGACATCTTAATACACCCTAACCTTAATACTAACTTCAAGGTTATTTTTACATTAGTTAAAAGAAGGCTTGACCACTGAGGCTCAGCTAGAAAATGTTTCTTTTATCAACCACTCTTTGCAATCTTATCCTTCACTCCTAATGCATGTTCTTCCACACAGAACTGAAGAGCTTCAGCAACATCTATATCAAATCACATCCTCTGCAACGCTAAGGTCTCAGTATCTGCATCAAAGAAAACAGATAGAAGTAGGACAATCAATGTAGCCACTTGGTTATTATATTGTGGCTTGAAACATATTATGTTCTTAATATCTCATTTTAAAGTTTTCAAGCTTGCAGGTTTATAGTGTTTTCAATAACAACAAAGGCTTTTTCTGAAAACAGACAAAAATGCAACTTTTTGATGTGCTGGGCAAAAAAGTCCTGAAAATGTATTTATGGTCATAAAGCTATGCCCATAATAATTTTTTCCACATCGACCTACAAGGAATGTAAAAGGAATGAAGAGAGAAAAGGAAAATATAGCATAGGTTAGATGGAAGAGTAAGTGTGGAGGTCTATTTCTCAAAGGTCAGATTTTTGTGGTTTTAGAGGTTTTTGACACCACAACTAAACTCACAAATGTCATTTGATTTAAATGGTCCAATAGGATCAGCACAGCTTCCATTGACTTCTATATGACATTGACTACTATTAGAGGTCAAATAAGTGAAAAATGCTAGTTACCTCAAACAAATGCAAACCAAACTTTCGATCGAAGCCTTGTGGTGCACCTCCGACGTATGTGCAACTATAGCAATCCACAAAATAAAGTTTTCCAAGGAACGATCCAGACTGCAGGATTAACTGCTCAATTAGGTGTTTATTGTTCAACAATAGAGGTTAGAGGTCTTCATGGTTTTTACACTTTATAAATCTCACATTATTATTATTAACGTGTATTCATATAGCGCCAACATATAGCGTTGCACTGTAATGTAAATGTGATTATACAACTAAATCACATGAATTATATACATAGAACATATGGAGTTACATAAATCACAATCAATACCGGTACAAAAGGTGAGGAAGGCCCTATGCAAAAGAGCATACACTCTAAAGGGAAGGGAGTAATACACAAGGTGTGGGAGTGGGCAAGATCGAATTGAGTGGGTGAGAAATGTGGTGCTGTATGTGGTGTTGCATTTGATAGTTAAGCAGAGTGAGGATACGCTTCTCAAAAGAAGTGCGTTTTAAGACATTTCTTGAAAGCAGAAAGGTAGGGGGAAAGTCAGACAGAGTTCCAGAGGAGGGGTGCAGCCCTTACAAAGTCTTGAATGCGAGTATGTGAGGAGGTAATGAGAGAAGAGTTGAGTAGCAGGTCAGTAGAGGAGCGTAGGAAGCGGTTGGGTGAGTATATAGTGATGATTTCGGAGATGTAGGGTGGGGCAGAGTTATGAAGTGCTTTGAATGTCAGGGTCATTAATTCTGAAAGGTAGCAGAAGCCAGTGCAGGGATTGACAGAATAACGTGGCAGAGGAGGAGCGGTTGCTGAGGTGTATGATTAATTTGCCGAGAGGGGAAGTATAGAGGGAGAATATTAATGGTCCCAACACAGAGCATTGAGGAACCCCAACAGAAAGAGGTAGGGGAGAAAATGCTACTCCGTTGTAGGAGACACTGAAGGAACATTTGGTGATGTAAGAAGAGAACCAGGACAGGGCTGTGTCACGGAGGCCAAGCGAATGGAGGGACTGGAGGAGGAGGGGGTGATCTACAGTGTAAAATGCAGCTGAGAGATCAAGCAGTATTAGTAGTGAGAAATGATTGTTGGCTTTAGCGGTTAAAAGGTCATTAGTTAGTCGAGTCAGGGCAGTTTCAGTGGAGTGTTGTGGCTTAAAACCAGATTGTAGGGGGTCCAGCAGGTTATTGTCACAGAGGAATGAGGTTAGTCGGTTATAGACTAGGCGCTCAAGCAGTTTAGAGATGAAAGGTAGCAGCGAGATAGGTTGGAGGTTGTCAAGATTGGAGGGATCAAGAGAGGGTTTTTTCAGAACGGGAGCAAAGTCATTAAGGGCAGTGGTGAGAGTACTATAGTAGACAGAGGTAGCCACATTAGGACAAGAGATGGCTGAGATATTAGAGTCAAGAGAGTCAAAGGAAGAAGAGAGATGTGACAAATCTACAGCTTGCAAGTCACGGTAAGTACGTGTTTGGGGAATAGCAGGGGGTGAGAAGGCAGTTAGTGAGAGTTGAAATTTGAGCATATTGTGATCAGAGAGGGGAAACATTGGTGGTTGAACAGAGTCTAGTAAATATAAGATTCCAAGCGTTACCATTGGAGTGAGAGGGGGAGTCTGACCACAAAGATAAGCCTAGGGAGGAGGTTGTGAAAGAAGTTTACGAAAATACAGGTAAATGGAGGGCACACCTAATTCAAACTATGAAGGAACAAATATGCAGTGAGAGGTGCAAAAGAACCATAAGTCGCCCCTACCGAGCAACTAAATATAACATATACAGGAAATCAGGTCTGCACACTCAAAAAAGACCTTTTTGAGTGTGCAGACCTGATTTCCTGTATGTGAAAGAAGTTTAGACAGAAGAGTTGTTAATGTCGTTAACGGGTATAATAAAGTCACCTAATATGATGGATGGGATGTTAGATGAAAGAAAGTAAGGAAGCCAGGCAGCAAAAGTTGTCCAGAAATTTTTCAGTTGGTCCTGGTGGTTGATATATAACAGCAATGCAGAGTGAAACAGGAGAAAAGAGCCTAATGCAGTGATCCTCAAATGAGGAGAATGATAGGGAGGGAACAGGTGGAAGAACTTTAAAAGTACAGCGGGGAGAGAGAAGCAAAGCTACCCCACCTCCAGGTCTGTTACCAGGCCTGGGAGTATGAGTAAGGTGTAGGCCCCAGATTTTTTTAGAAAAATTGGAAAACCACAGATTTTTGGAGATTTGTGGAAAAAATGTAAATTTGATTGTTAGTAAATGGGAAGAAAATAAAAAAAAACATAAAGCAGAGAAGTATAGATTTAGTGCCTGATCTGCACATATAAGCTATTGAGATGCCATAGAACTCAATGGTAAGTGTGTTTTCAATATTCAATGAAGTTTGTAATTTGAAATACACCCATTCTAGATTTTTTTTATTTAAAAAAAAAGGAAAAAATGTATTTAGTCACTGTTATTTGTATCGTGAAATACAATTTTTAATAAATCATTTAATAAATAGTCCCGTAATTGTTGTCTTAAACCCCCCCCTTACTGTACCACAGCCCGTTAATTCCCATGTGACTTACTGGAGCAGAACAAAAATAACACACACAAGTACAGGATGAGCTTGCTTACTCTGGTTTACTGCAAGGAAGGATGCAATCGAAATTACATTTTATCCAAACAAGAAACTTCATTGATCTACGCAATTAAATCCAAAGTACAATTTCTTCATTGCAAATTTCTGATGTACTCATATGATTCGGTAATGATACTGCCCTGTGATTTTCAGTTGTTTTTAGACATTAGCATTTAGACATTCAGCATTCAACAGGATAGAAGAGCAGCAGTATTATTAAAAGATATTTAAGGATGAATATGTATTCATCATACCATATGCCATATGTTCTCTAAACAATTAGCACATTCCTCTGTTCCCTTTAAGGGGTTGATAAACACTATTTACTTTATTAGGGTTATCCAAAAAAGGTTTTGTCAGTTACTACTGTTATTACTAATTATTTTTTCTATTTTTTCATATAATTTACAGTTTCTATCTTTAAGCTAGGTTGACTTTATCAAGAAGAACTTAATGCCAACACAAGGCCTCTGTACAGGTCCCTCTTCCCCCTTCCTGAACTGCTGTAAACCTTCTCCCCAAAACAGCAATGGTCATCCTCTGTACAAGTCTTCCTAAGGTTGAGTTGTGTACAGGGCGCGGCAACCCGGTCGGCTAGCCCTTCCCCCTACGCGTGCATGAGTGCGCCATAAAGTCAGGAAGGGCAACCAAAAGGGGAAACGTAAGGGGAGGGGAGAAGAGGAGAGGAGAGGGAAGGGACAGAGGAGAGAGGAGGAGAGGAAAGGGGCAGGGGGTAGGTGAGAGCTACAGATGGAAGCAAATCTGAACTAGGGTTATGCAGTAGAATCTTGAACAGGCACCTGCCAGAGCACCGACATTGTTGAGCCCTAGGCAGGTGCCTCTTCTGCCGACCCCTGGTTCCGGGTTGTGTAGCAAGGTTGGAGTCGGGAAAGGAGAGTGTGCATGAGACGCTCATCTGCTCCTGGCTTCAAGTGCGCTTTCTCCTTTTCCACACCAGGAAAATATTAAGTCAAAGTGAAGCAGCCAAATATGGTGGCCACTGACCCCACTGTGTAACTCAGCCTCAAGAAGATTGAAATGGGGGGGGGTGAGTAAGGCTGCAGCCATTCAAGAGGTTGGAGGGGGAAGAGGAACATGGTTAGAGGACCATGCAGTGGCTCTTTGTAAGAATACTGATTTTTTTTTAAAGATAACATTTTTTTAATAATAAAATTTCTGATTAATGTTCTCCTAAATTTAGTCAGGATTCAATAGGTTCGATGAACGAAATCCCTATGCACTGTCTGCTGATTTATTTTAAAACTCAAGCAATGAGATGCTGTGCTATAAATACATGAAATGTCAGTCGTCTAGGAGAATTACCTGCCTTAGGACATGGGAGAAGGTGAATATGCTGTAGGACAAACAACAGTGAAATTTGGGAGGACACAAAATTGGGTCATAGAAAACTGTTATACTTATAAATGCGACAATTGTTTAAATATTTTTATGTATTACATAAAGTAGCTACATACTCACATGCTGAACTTTGTGTAGCAGTAGTATACTCTCATTGCCAAGTATATATATATATATATATATATATATATATATATATATATATATATATATAAGCACAAAAGAACCGCACACACAGGTCTTTATAGTGAAAAAACAAAAATTGTTTGCTTTATTGCTTTATTTATTCCACAAACACTTCGGTTTGCTTAAGGGACTGCAATATCCCTCTCAGGGATTCCCTTACTGGGCGGTGCGCTATAAGAGATGTGGCTGACAAATACTAACTGTGATAGGACGGAGCCTCTCGAGACGGACTGAAGGGCAGCACGCGCCTCCAGCTTTTGAACGCTGGCGGCGCTTTTACAATACCTGAGAAGCGATTTACCACGTACTCACTTGTGACACAGATGGTTGGCCCGCTGTCTGCATTATGGGCGAAATCGCTACGATACTTCTCTGTGGAATTGATCCCTCTCGTCGGGATTGCTGGGTCCTGCTGGTAAGTGCGGGTCTAAGAGATTGACTGTGCGCACACTCACTTGGAGGTTACACACTGTTCTGACAGGCGCTAACACAGATACTCACGTTGGACAAGCACGGGGACCTGGGCCCTTCACACTGAGATGTCTCACTATCACTTACATTATGGGCAGCGCACCAATGCATTGTATGTATTTATACTGATACCTATGATGTCACATCTTGATTCTTGGCGCCATTTCAGGGTTCAAAAGGGGTTGTTGTGTTTGGGGTTTCACTTCCTGATGACGGCTCGAGTTTAGGAGCCGAAACGTCGCAATAAAGCAAACAATTTTTGTTTTTTCACTATAAAGACCTGTGTGTGCGGTTCTTTTGTGCTTTATAGATTACTTCGTTTAACCAGCACCCAGGCATTACCTTTGAGTGACGGGTGCACCAGCTCTGGACTGTATATACATGTATATATATATATATATATATATATATATATATATATATATATATATATATGTAGCGCTATAGTAAACTGCTTTATGTGAAGACAGTTTTAGCTACTTTCCTTTGTGGGCTGGGACCACAGATGAGCTCTCTTTCTCAGGGGTAAGCCCTCGCAGCGGGGTGGAGGCAGGGTGTAGTGTAACTGTAACTGTGTGCAATGCACAAGAGATTCACCATGGAGCATGGAACATAGAGTAAAACAGAGATAAATCAAGGTAACAATATACTCACTGTATGAATATTGAACAACTCTCTGAGGAGTAAGGAGTACATGTAGAGAACAATGCAGCTTGTTGGAAGGTATTTCCCCAATCTTCAGGATTACCTTAAGTGGAACTCAGAAACTCTTACTTCCCTGAGCTTAACACTTAGGCCCTACTATGGGGTCAGTAATACCCGGGATCTTAATCCCTCTATCCTCCTCGGCGGAGCTTTGAGCTGCTCAACTACATACCCTATCTATCACTCCTAGAGTGATCTATTAAAGGGTATAACTATCACTTCACTAAACTCAGGATGAGTTCCACCACCCCTAACCTCTGTGGCCTAACAGAGGAAAGGTTCAGCAGCAATGGCCTCTACCTCATGGCTTCCAAGCCCTTTTATATTATACCACAGTGCCTCTAGCATCCACTGTGTGAACTGCAGGGATGACATAAGCACAAGGTCCCCATAAGGACCCACTGAGGTGTCCATATTACTAGGGATGTGCCTGTCTGTCATGGGTAAGGGTGTCTAAGATTTTCACATCTCTGCTTTACCAGAATAATTTAGTGGCAGTATTGCTTTGCAGACCTAACAGCTCAGTTTGATTTTGGCCTGTATATACAGTATGTTCTCTGTGTGTTTTGGTTTATTTCTTTTGTATGTGTATGTGTGTGACTATGTGTGACTGTGTGTGACTGTGTGTGACTGTGTGTGACTGTGGCAGGAAATCAGATTGTAAACTTCAATGGTTAAAGGACTGAAGGGAATGTTAAAACTTATTCTACAATGTGCTTTTTTGTACTTTAATTTTTCATATAATCAAAACCCTTTATTTTTCTATGTGACATTCTCTGACTTAATTCATATGAGATTCCACAGGAGGTTCTTTATGTAATTTTGTCTTTCATGCAAGAATGAGCCTGTCCCAATGAGTAGTTGAAAGGAGGAAAGGGGCTGATGTACATATCCAGTGCCGGGCCAACGCGGGCAGACGCCCTAGGCAGCCTGGCCCGGCAAAGCGCCCAATACGCGAGTGCGCATGCACGAAAAAACACAAGTGCTCATGCGTGTAAAAAAATTCGAGTGCACATGTGTGGAAAAACACAAGTGCGCATGCGCGGAAAAATGTGCACTTTTGTTTTTTACGCATGTGCACTCGTATTTTTTCGTATCTCATATTTTGTTAAGAAAAACCACCATGCCTGATTTTACATTATTTATTAATAAAGAAAAACTCGATCTAATTGCATCGTGGAAAAACTTGATAAAATCAAGTGAAAACCCGAATCACTAATATTTTTCTAGCTTTTTCCCAAATTGCTTCAATTTTTCTTTTTTTCTGAATCGCTTGAATTTTTTCTTGTTTTTGCCGGAAAACCATGAAAAAGTTGGATTTTTGGGCTAAACCCAGCGCAGACCACCAAAACTTCAAATTGAGATACATTGATTTATACAGAACCTAGACAGGTCTGAGATGGCGGATTTTCAGATTTGGACAGAATTGGGGTATAACAAATCTCTATAAATTCCAGGGGTTTTTTTCTATAAAAATTCAAGTTTTCTAGTGAAAACATTTTCAAGATTCTAACTTTTGGATTTTAATAAATGACTAAATTCTACCCAGCAGAACTGACATCGTTTTTCTTTGTGAAGTGGGTGGACAACAAATTTGCCCAGCCAGTGAGTGAGTCACATGTATCAGTTTGTTACCTGGAGGGCATCATGAGCTAAAATTTCAACAATGCTACACAGTAAGTGAAAGTTTACAAGATGGTTAATTCAGAGGTGAATATATAATGCACAAGATTACACCCAAAGATAACCAGTAGGAAATAGCAGTCAAGGCTTGTATTTCATGGGGTGTTTTTATTGCCATTAATCTTAGTGGCGAGCAAACCGCCGAGGGTCATACTGACCTTTGGTTAAAATAAAAATATGGCAGTGACTGGTAAAATACAGTGCATTAGCTTTCCTTTGATGTATATGGAAAGTAACAGGCAATGGACATTATGACCACCATTACTCAAAACTACATGATACTAATGGGTACAGTACATAGCTCTAGATCTAAAGAAGTATTTTCTCTATAGGACATAGAGTTTTTTCAGATAAGCAGTCTATGCATGTATGATTAAAAAAAAAAACCTCTGCAACTTTAAAAAAAAAACCTTCTCTGGAATAATCTACTGGTAATCAGGACATCACAAATATTATTATACAGCCCCTGATATATATATACATTGTGATCGTATCCCCCTTCAGTGCCTCTTCTCCAGTGTAAACATTCTCAGTTTAGCTTTCCTTTCGTCATAACTGAAATCCTCCAAGCCTCATATAAGCTTAGTTGCTCTTTTCTTAACTTTCCCAATTCAACAATGAGTACTGGAGAGTAAAACTGCAAAATACATTCTATATGGAGCCTTGCTGCTGTTCACTACCAATGCTTGCAACAGCTGAGTTTATTATACACAAGCACAAGAAGTCCCTTCTCCATGAAGGGTTGGCCTCTTAGTCCCATTGGGGGTATAAGTTGCCTGCATATTATAAGTCCTAAATACATAACATTAAGGGGGTTATCTACTAAAACTCAAATATATCTCATATTTTTACTAAACAAAGCTCAACCAAACTCCCATCCATGATTCTATCTTATTTATAAATTTACTCGGGTCAGGAAAAAACTTGATAAAATTGAACGAAAACTTGAATCGTACTAATTTTTGGAATTTGATGCCCAAATCGTTTGATTTTTTTGTTTTTTCAGCTTATCGGATGAAACCCAGCGCAGATCACAATATCTTCAAATTGTAAAAGGGACATCTGTCATTGACTTCTAAGTGACCTCGACTGGCTTGAAATGGCAAGTTTTTAGGCTCGGACAACTTTGGGGTATAATAAATCTCGAAAAATGTGAGGTTTTTTTCCCTCTAAAAATTCGAGTTTTTGCCCTGAAAACCTCGACCGGAAAAAATTATTAGTAAATAACCCCCTAAATGTATTGATATTAAATCTCATTTGCCCTGGTAGACTGTGTGTCAAGCATGACATAGCCTGGATAAATTAAATTGTTCTGCATAGTTTTCTGTCTTCATTGTAATGATTAAAACACGATGAATGCAGAACATATAGGTCTATTATTGTCACGTTTCGACAAATAATGAAATGTCATAAGAGTAAGGGAGTCTGAAAAAAACAAAATCTGTGACCTGGCTAACACTGAATAAAGCTAAGTATATGTGTGCTTGTCAAGGCCAAATAACACTTGCAATGTTGAAGTCAGAGCCAAGGAGGAAGTTGTTATGCAGGCAGAAACAGTTCAGGTTGCGGTACACAAAGGGTTAAGAGGCTCAAAGGCAATCATCGTAACCCAGGCAATAATCAGTGGAACTAACTCAGGAAGATTCTATATTCAGGCATTAAACCCAGGTCTCTGGTGTTTTTTTATTTTTAAATTTTGGGGCCGAAATGTGGCACTATGACGTCCCTCAATGGAGTTCTCCTGACAGCGTTTGCGTGTTTGTGTGTATTCCATTCTGTCTCAGCTACTACAAACTTTGCTGATATGTTTGAATACTATGTCCTGTGTAACCCACTGACAACTTGCTTGAGCTGAGCATTCTGTACTACTACACAGTGACTCCTGTAACACCAGCTCCTGTAATGAATATACTTTTTTTTACTGGTTAAAGTTCCCAAATATAGAGTCCCCTGCAACAAAACTCTTTGCTTATTTTCCTAGTTGGCTTTCCTGGGTTGGCACCTTTGTTGACCTGATGTATTTTGTTTTTTTGTAACATAAATCAACACTTTCCCTGCTAACAAGGTAGACTCTACGCTGTCTCGTCCTCTTTCTCTCTCTCTCTCTCTCTCTCTCTCTCTCTCTCTCTCTCTCTCTCTCATATTCTCTATCATATATGATAACCTCATCCACCTTTTCACTTATTTTTCCTATACCCTTAGGTATATCTTCCAAAATACACTATTTCTCCCTGTCATTTGCACACCAACTTTAGCCAACTTAAATCTTGGGGCAAACAGGCACAAATATCCTGGGAACAGAGAACTGTTTTGATACTTTGCACTCCTCTAGTGAACGAGCCTTGTTAAGTGGAATATTTTGCATTTTTCTTCATTTCATTTCGGTGTAGGGTTTTAATAAATTACGTTACTTGTAATTCTTAAGGGAGCCCTTTACATTCTTTAAACTGTAGCTTTCACTACATGAAGCTGTAGAAAGAGTCCATATGTAGCACATGTAAATTTTTCATCTTGGAACATCGCCTCTGTTGTGATGAATATTATTTCCAGACAGCACACCCACGATTCCCTGCTTATTAATCTGTATGGATGTATTTTACTTAATAGTTACCATGTTATCCCTAGAGCCAAATGCCGTGCCAAGCATGCATCTGAGGTAAAGTGCCTAATATTTTCACTAATTTCACTTCCTATAACAACTCATTTTTTAATTAGAAATGATTTATCGATGTTTAACAGAGACGCACATGCTATGTGCTGAGTGGTTTTAGCAATTTCTTTGGGAGTGAAGCCCAAAACCTCAGATTCTAAACATATTTGGGAGCTGCTAATCTTTCTTTTTATCAGTATGTTTAGTACAACAAGCATCATTTCAATTTCTAAAACATTTATTTATTTTTATTGTATTGGTTACAGCTAAAACACAATTTATTGTTCAATGGAATAAAGTAGGTTCAACAAATAACTAGTATCCCAAACTCATTTTCATTATCTGCATTTCTGTGTCTGTTGCCAGGGAAGAAATATATATATATAAAAAAAAAGCTTAAATTAAGCAAATTCACATTCTACTAATCGGTCTACCTATTAAAAAACTGAAAAACTCGAATTAAAAAAAAAAACACTTACATTTTGCCTAGAACAGTTCCCATTGACACCTACATGAACTCAGTGGCTTTTTGTAATTATAAGCTAATTTGATTTTTGTGTGGGTTTTTTTGTGTGTTTTAGCACAAAAAAACTCCAATTGCTGTAAAAAAAATCCATCACTCTCTATTCCATCACTCTCTATTCATTCCTGGGGATTCCGGGGATTTTTAGAGGCATGTTTATCAATTGGTGAAAGTTCACCTTCTGATCAATCCACTTATAAAAAATCTCAAAGGAGTGAATAGAGAAGAGTGGAATTTTACTGTGGTGAGTTATAATTTCACAGTTTGATAAATTAGCCCCGGGGAGGCCCATTTAATAAAGGTATAATTTTATTTGTATTACAACTTTTTGAAACTACGATTAAACTCTATTTCTTTAAAACCACAAATGCCATGAAAGTTATTAAAAGATCGGAATATAAAAAGTACAAATGGGGAAAAATGCTGAATGATGCGCTAAAAAATATGAATATCTCAAAAACCTCTACAAAACCCTGTAAAAGTCTGAATGGTAAAAAAAAGGTCCAAAGGTATCAGCACTGCTCCAACTGATTTCTATAGGAAGTAGTAGTAGTATTAGTAATGTTGTTAGGCTGTATGATAGTACTATAGAATATACTATAGATTGTACTATAGCAGTGATCCCCAACCAGTAGCTTGTGAACAACATGTTGCTCTCCAACCCCAGTGGCTTCAAAGCAGGTGCTTATTTTTGAATTCCGGCCTTGGAGGTAAGTTTTGGTTGTACAAAAACCAGATGCATTGCCAAACAGAGTCTCCTGTAGGCTGTTGGTCAACATAGGGGATGCAAATAGCCAATCATAACCTTTATTTGGCACCCCAGGAACATTTTTTTGTGCTTATGTTGCTTCCCAACTGAATGTGGCTCACATGTAAAAAGGGTTGGGGACCCTTGTACTATAGAATACACTTGGCTAATCATTATCAAAGCTCATTAGTATAAATAAATAAGCTGAGAGTTTCTTACATATGGCTTATTGAATAATATACAACAGCTGGTAAGAGGTAAGTGAAATCTCCGCTGGGAGCCAATTTGATAGCTATCCTCCAATGGCTATAATGTGTAGCTATTGCCCCAGGCAATTTATAATCCTTGAAAAACACTTCAGCAGGGCAGGCCTCTGCCATGTACCCAGGCTTCCCCTATGCTGAAGTTAGACTTTCATACTTGGTTCATGCCCATACAATTCTTTTCTGGCAAAGTTTAAGGCATGAAGAGGATGCCTTGGGTAAGAGCTCAGAGTCGTTGTAGGGGGCCTACAAATTGGCTCTACATTTCCTTTTGGTTCCATTCCATTTAATAAGAATGAGACTTGGTCCCATTTATCACAGTGATTATATCGTCAGAGATACCCTATGTCATCTATAGATTACTACATGACCTTATAACTAGTGTAAATAATAGTTATTTGTCTTTCTTTTTTTAAGAATTTTCCATTTAGGTAGTGTAAGAAAAATACCTGGGTCGCGGCGGCGTGGACGGCCGCCACGCCGCCGCGCTCCTTCTCCGTCGGCTTCCGGGTCGGCTTCTGGGTCCTAGTGCGCGCGCGGCGCGCATGCGCATTATTTAAAGGCGCAGGCGCGCTGGCGTAATGACGTCAGCGCGCAATGGCGCGAATTTCAAACTGTATTTAAGGCCATTCATTGGTGCTGCTGGTTGCCCGTGATAGGATTTATCCTGTGGTTTTTGCCTGAAGCCTTGTGCTGTTTATTCTGCTTGTTATCCAGTTTTGATCCCAGCCTGTTTCCTGACGACGCTCCCATCTGAATCCTGACCTGTGCCTGTTACCTGACTTCTCTATTGCCTGTACCCCTTCTGCTTGATACCCGGTTTTGACCCTTGCCTGTCTGACGATCCTTGCTATCTGCCTGCCTCTACCCAGCCCGTATGACTATCCTCTCTGCCTCATCCTTGCCTGTAACCGTGATCCTCGGCCCAAAAGACTCTAGATACCTGCCGTGCCCCATTGCCTGCCAGAACTCTAGCCTTGCCCACTCATAAGTCCAGGTGGCACCCCAGTAGGCGGAGGGCCTTCCCGAAGCCCAAAAGTGGTCACACATACTGGTGAAGAGAGCTTTGACCACGGTGCTTGGCTCTAGTTCTGGTATTGGGTGCCGGCCGTGACAGGTAGAAATCAAATCTAGGATTCAATTTATTACATTTAAGGGCTGATTTTTTTATGAAATGTTTTCTTCTTTGCGTTTTTTGGGTTTTTTTTAAAATCAAAAGCTGGAAACCTAAAGCATGGTGAGATTTCTATCTTTTATTTGTGAAGATAAATAAAGCTAAAAAAGGTGTAAGAAAAACCTTGTTTTACCCAATCCTGAAGATCAGTTCCTAATCAATCAGCCCCTTAGTATCGGTAGCATTGATTTTTTTTTATTCTCTTGAGCACAACCATGTTAAAATCCTTAGAAACATTCTGTCAGCATGGGGAAGAGCCTGAAATGTATTTGATTCCAAAACAGAACAGAATGTTTGTGCCTGGAAATCATTTATTTTGCATACAATGCCTTGAAGTAGTATGGAAAGTACCCATCATAACAAGTCATTCTAGCTTCATTATTGCCATCTAGTAGCACACGAAACCTTGTTATGACACCAGTAACAGCTGCTACAAGATTTATATTGCTGGAATTGTGAATATATGTTAAAACTATAAACTATAAGCCCTCCAGAAGTAAGCAACAATTAATCATATTAAAGCTATTTGTAGAAAACCTTTACTTACATAATCATATTAAAGCTAACCTTTACATACATACACGCTAAACACTGAGCTTTAAAATGCAGACATGTAGCTGTCAGGGTCATTTTAAAGTCAAATGAAAAGTTAAAGTGGGTATGAACTTGTTTTTGACAAGCAACTGTCTGACCCAAAACTGACCTGGCTGGCTTCTATGCCACCCCTTGGCTTCTATCCAGGTCTAAAAGCCTCTTCATGCTCAGTTGAATAAGTTTTCACAAACAGATTCTTCATGCCCCTATGGTCACAAATTTTGGGGCACAAAGAACTGACTCGAATATATTTGGTCTGAAAAATGTCCATTTTAAGGCGTATTCAATAGCCATACATGAACAAAACCCTCTTTCACACTTAATATGTCGCTCTGAGGGTTAATGAATCAATCCTCTAGAATAGTGAATGCAGGAGCATACACAAAAATACATTTATAGAAGCCGATCATTGGAAAGAATCCCTCTCAAACGAGGGTGACCTTGAGCGTTTATTGTTTCAGGTGCAATAAAAAGGGATGCATAACTTTTTGGACGCATCTTTTCGCGACATTTTTGTGTTTTGTCATTGTAGCGGAAACACATACAATAAAGGAAGTAATATAAACCTTTGTGCCATGTGAGGAACGTATGTGGTCATTTTGTTAATGTTTAGGTTGGGAAAAAGCCAGAAAGCCCTTAAATCTATATTGTGCAATCCAAAATGGTGAATAAAATGATTTATATTGCCTGGGCTGCCCAATGCAATTATTTTGACCTTTCAAATAATTAAAATAGTGTCTGAATCCAGTCCTGCAATTTGACGTATTCTGATCTATAGGGAAACCCTACTTGCCAATAGGTTTAGTGAAGACAACACCTTTCTTATAGCATACAATTGGATTTCCGTATTGATGCAATATTATAAAGGCTACAATACACTAAATCCGAATTTATCTCAATATTTTCCGAAAAAAACTCAGACCAAGTCCACACGGGTTTTGTGGGCTTATTTATTAATACACTTTCATGAAAATTTGGTTTTTGGGGATTGTTCATCAGATTTTCGTGATTTTTTCAGATTTTTCAACCGAAAACTCCTGGGTATTGGCAATAATCCAGCGCACATCAAAAAATCATTGGGACTTCTCCCATTGACTTATACGCAACCTCGACAGGTCTGAGATGCTGGATTTTCAGATTCGGACTTTTCCCATCCTCTGGGTTTAATAAATTCCGAAAAAATCTTGATTTTTTTAAAAGTCAGATTTTATAAAAAAAAAAATAACGATTTTTTTGTGATTTTTGCATTCGGAGTTAAGTAAATAACCCAAATGCCATTAACTCGAAAAAATCAAGTTTTTTTTACTAAAAAAATCCAAATTTTTAGTGGAAAAAAAAACCTAAAAAAATCCATTTTTGGATTTATTAAAGCCCAATGCTGCAAAAAGTCAGAATCTGAAAATCCAGCATCTCTGTCTATAATTTTTCTGTGGTCTGCACTGGAAGTAGCCCAAAAATATGACTATTTCAGATTTTTTGGGCAAAAACCAGAGAAATTCTGACTCTTCAGGTAAAAAGCCTGAAAAAATTCAAGCAATTCGGGGAAAAAAAATCAAAAAAATCATACAATTCGGGTTTGCGCTCGATTTTATCAGCTTTTTCCACAATCTGATTAAATCGTGCTTCTTTAATAATAAATAAGGTCAAATGAAGGATTCTAGTTTGGTCTGACTTTTTTTTAATAAAATACTCGGATTTTGATAAATAAGGCCCAAAGTGTATGTCATTTTAAATCAAATAAATACACCAAACCCACCATTTACAGTCTTAAATCTTTAAAAATTCTTTCTTTATAGATGAAACGTGTAATTTTCCGACATTATGTAGTAATAACAAAGACAGGGAGGTAGGAGAGTTGTTTGGGTCCATTTCTCCTATCAACTTTTCAGGTTCGTGGGATTTGTTTATTCCGTGCGATCCTACAGAATTTCATTGCATTCTTTTTGGGTCATTTAATTTGTTTCTTCTCTACTAGCAAGATCATAAACGACGTTGGTATATTGGTGGTGGGCGGTTGCTTTATAAAAAAAAGGTTTGCACTGCTCCCAAATTCCCTGGTATTTCCTAAGCTGTTCAATTTATATCTTCAAACCATTTCTCTAGGGAGGGAGGTGTTTGCTGTTTCTATTTCCTGGGGATGTGTTGCTATGATGAGGAGTTTCATTAATTTATCAGAAAATAATGAACCTTTGTTGATATCATAGTTTAACATTTTAATGGTTTGGAACATCATGTTTTTTTGTTGCTCAGCACCTGTATCCCCTCAAATACTACAGAATAGTATTTCACACAAATATAATGTACACGTGTAGGATCCGTTATACAGAGACTCGTTATACAGGAAGCTCCAAATTCCGTGAAGGTCATCTCCCAAAGACTTAATTTTAATCAAATATTTCACATTTTTAAAAATTATTTTCTTTTTCTCTGTAATAATAAAACAGTACCTTGTACTTGATCCCAACTAAGATATAATTAATCCTTATTGAAGTCAAAACAATCCTATTGAGTTTAATTAATGTTTAAATGATTGTTTTAGGAGACAAATTATGGAGAGACAAATTACAGAAAGACCCTTTTTGGAAAATTCCAGGTCCTAAGCATTCTGGATCCCATTCTGGTCCCATACCTATTTTAACATAAAACCATATATAACCAAATGTTCCCATTGCTTGAATTCACCATTTGTTGGAGCATGAACTTATAAGCAATATAATACCACCTTCCAAAACCAAATCCGCATGGGGTTTTTGGGCTTATTTATTAATACACTTTCCCGAAAAAAATTTGCGGCAAAAAAAATCGTGAAAAATCAGATTTTCGCAATTTTTTGGGGATTTTTCATCTGATTTTCACATTTTTATTTCGATTTTTCACCTGAATACTCCAAATTTTGCTTCAAAACTCCGACGGTGCACATCAAAAATCATTGGGACTTCTCCCATTGACTTATTTGCAACCTCGAGATGCGGGATTTTCAGATTCTGACTTTTACTGTCTTCAGGGTTTAATACATTTTGAAAAATTTGTGATTTTTTAAAAAATCCGATTTTATAAAAAAAATCAAAAATTTTTGTGATGTTTGCATTTGTAGTTTAGTAAATAACCCCCTAACTCTTTTTCTAGTGTAAATGAAGTTAATATAAAGCAATTCTTGTATATTTTGCACAAGTCATCTGGTGAGATTCCTGTATACTGGGATAATTTTCCCATTGGGTTTTATAGGTTGTTTAAACAGGTTTGTGCTCTAAACTTAGTTGTTTGATATATTATGGCATTTGTCTTTACTGAGTATATGACTTTTGACTGTAGGTCTGTAATAATGTTGATATCATAGACCAGGGGTGCCCGAAAGGTAGATCGGGATCTACCAGTAGACCTTTAGCTGGTGATCAGTAGATCTCAAGGCACTGTCAACAAACAACTTGTCTATATCACCCTCCTATTTCATACAGATATTCATTATGTAATTGTTACTAAGGAATTGTTGTTTGTTAAATATAGCAATATACATTTTCCCATAAATCAGTATTTAAGTAATATTTTCCATGGAACAGAATGGAAACAATTTATGGATGTAGATCATAATGGGACAACATTGCTAAAAGTAGACCTCACATTAGTAAAATATGGGCACTCCTGTCATAGACCCTTTAGAGACCCTTGAGAACTTTTGTGTAATGACGAATAGTTACCCTGGTGGTCTAGTGGTCCACTCTCTGGCATGCGGGGGGGCGTACGCCATCCCTTCAGTGGGGACATCCGCCACATTTCTGCTTCAGATCCAGTGTCCCTATGGTGTGCGCGGCCTGCTTCCTGGTTTATGCTCCGACGTGATGATGTCATTACGTAACGGCGTGAAGACTGGCCTGTCTTCCAAGTTGTATTCTTCCATCCAGTATCCTTGGTGAGACGATCATGCCCCTTTGCTCGTCCAGAACCTGTAGCTTTGCTCCTCTCTTAGTAAGACCTGGCGGGATCCAATTAGCCGAGGGCTCCTCCCGAGGCCATTAAAGGCAGAAGCAAGAGCCGAGACCAGGCAGCCTAGCACAGATTCTGGATATATTTATATTTTGTATTTCTTTCCACAGTAACTTCTAGTCCACACTGTATTACCGGGTAGCTCTTGATACATGGGTGGATTAATTACAGAATTGTAGGTATAAGATTCCTCTGTTTTATTAATCAATTCGATTCTCAAACTTTCTGAAAAAAAATATACAGAGGAATCATGATGAGAAGCCACAGAAGAAAGTAAGTAATTTGGGGTATTATCCTTTGTATTGTTTGGGTTTTCCCAAACCAGAAAATATGAACTGTTTTGCATGTATTTAATTGTTTAAATGAATTGTTTCCAGAGGAAAAGTCTCTTCTGCTTATTGCTTGTTGCTTGCATATATTCTCTACAGGATAAGCCATAGGTAAAATGTATAATACAGATATGCTGACTTTTATAATTATTATATATAAAGTTGTGTTACTTTAAAGGAGAAGGAAAGTAATTTTATTTTGCGACGAAAACTTAGGCACCCCTAAGTGGTTCTATTTACTTACCTGACACCCTGGGCCAGGTGGTTCTGCAAGTAAGCATTATGATGCTATCACCTTCTTCACTTCTTCATTCTTCAAATTTCCAGGGGCAGACGCACGTGCTGTATAATGAAATAGCTGACTTTTTCGTTAAAGTTTGACTTTTCTCTACTGAGCATGAGCAGCCGCAAGAAGAAAGAAGAAACAGGAAGAGGATCAGTCCTTGGTGCTCGCTGGAAGAACCCCGTGCAGTTTTCTGCTGATAGGAGCACTGACCCGGGGTTTCTGGTAAGTAAATCAAGTAGATCATTTGGGGGTGCCTACCTTTTGGCACCCCCCAAGCACAAAAAGACTTTCCTTCTCTTTTAAAGAAAGAATATTATTCTTAATATATCAGCAACATATTCTACAGCACATTACAGAGTATTATACATCAATTATATACATAGATTACACATCAATCACATCAGTCCATGCCACAGTGGATCTTATAAATTAAAGCCCCTATCGCCTTCACAAACACTATGGGAAATTTTATCTGGGTCCAGTTAATTATCTGTATGTTTTTGGAGTGTGAAAGGAAATCAGAGTCCCCCACAGGAAACCCACTCAACCTACGTGGAGAACATACAAACTCCTTGCAGATAGGACCCCAGCATTGCAATGCTGCAGTGCTATTAAACTAAGTGATCATGCAGAGTAGAAGACATTTACTTCCAGATCTGAGAAGTGCATAGTTTTATACTACCATTTTGCATGGTTGCTGCGTCACTGGAGACTTTGGATACTATATAGTTGCTTGCATTAAGTGAAGGCATTAACTCAAGATATGAAAACATCATTTTGAGTATTTAGAGGTCCCTGGTAAGGAATCACCATAAATGTAAAGTGCAGTCTGGGGCTCCAGTCCTTAAAATGGATATAAATGAACTGAAGAGACTGCAGAGATGTGCAACTAAACTGGTAAATGGAAGAAGAAAATAACGAGGAAAGTCAAGGTTGGGGTTGTTTTCTCTTGAGAAAAGGAGCTTGTGAGAGGGGACATGATTACTCTTTACAAATATATTAAATAACATTATAGATCATACACACACACATACACCCTGGGGGGGGAGGGTTGATCTTGAGGGAATTTGCTCTTTTTTCAATCTAAAGTAACTATGTAACTCATATTACCATATGCACATTTGAAGATAGATATGGTTAGCGCTTGAGAATAACTTGTATCACTATATTTTATTTAACAATTACTGAAAAGTGAAAAGAATGTAAGGCCAACTAAAATATGTTATAATTTAATTAAGTGTATGTGGTTTTCCTGTGTATCCACTAGAGGTCACTATAATGTTATGTATATAAAGGTGAACTGCAGGTGCTACTATGTAGCTTAAAAAAAAAAATAACCTTACTGCCTTCTATTTACTGAACCAGGTACTTTCCTTTTCTATTTAGTGCTGAACTGAAATAACTTAAACAGTGAAGGGGGAAAATGCCTAGATACAAACTAATAAGATAATATTGAGTACGGTCAACTGGCAATGTTCAAGATGGTACAAATCTCTTTTCCAGTGGACAAAACTTTAAACACTTTAACAAGTGTTTACTTGATTAATGAACAGAATGAACAGAATGTAGCTGCTGTCAAATTCAGCTTTCTTCAACCTCCCTTATCAACTCCTGCAAGTGAGGTCCAATTAAAAAAAATGAAAGGTCTGAGGCATTGTCTACATTTGCAGATGTGAAAAAATAAGCACTTTAACCTATTCACCTAAGATCTAATATAAGTAATTCTAAAACAAGTGGACGTGCTGAGTAATCATTGAAGACGTTTCACTACTCATGCGAGCAGCTTCTTCAGTTCAACTGATGTTGTACAACTTTTGTGGCTGCATGAAGAAAAGCAGAGAAACTGGGATCTGATTAGTAAACAAAAGTGGTCAAAAGGACTGAGGGCTAGTATACATCAGTGAAGGCACTAAGGAGCTGATTTATTAAAATATGAGATTGCATTTTGTCCACATTTCAAGAAAAACATTGCAATTTATTAAAGAAAAAATAAAATTATAATGCAACACCTTTGCAGTGTTGGACTGGGACACCAGGGGCCCACCAAAAAACTTTAGACCAGGGGCCCACCAAAAGTTTTTAGACCAGGGGCCCACCCTCAGTTCTATTTTCTTCCTCTCCTCACTCAACCTCTATTCTACTAGTCTCTTTTCTTTACATACTATAATCTATTATTACACCTATTTAGCCAATTTGTTCTCATATAAATAGGGAATGGCCATGAAATAAGCCAAAAGTTTAGCAGCATGAGGGCCACTGACACCTGGGCCCACCGGGAGTTTTCCTGGTATCCCGATGGGCCAGTCCAACATTGCACTTTTGGCTACTAAAAGCTGATGAATTTCGTTAGAAGTCAATGGGACACATCTCATTGCAACTTTATTTTTTATTTTTTATCAAAACAATTGAGATTTCACAGCACCGTTGATATTTCTGGAATCTAGGAATGGCAGCGTGCATCAATTACTCTCAGATCTTCAATGGACCTATAGCATGTTGGTGTTTATGATTTGCAAAGCAATTGAATGGAAATCCACCTACAGGTGAAGATGTGGCCATTTCAAGTACAGCTATGGGATCCGTCAACCGGAAACCATTATCCAGAAAGCTCCAAATTACGGAAAGACCATGTCTCATAAGAGTCCATTATAATCAAATAATCCAAATTATTAAAAATGATTTCCTTTTTCTCTGTAATAATAAAACAGTACTTTGTACTTGATCCCAACTAAGATATAATTAATCCTTATTGAAAGCAACCCAGCTTAATGGGTTTATTTAATGTTTACATGGTTTTCTAGTAGACTTAAGGTATGGAGATCTAAATTACAGAAAGTCCCATTATCCTGAAAACCCCAGGTCCGGAGCATTCTGAATAACGGGGGCCATATCTGTACCTTGTAATGCCATGCGGGCCTTGCAATATACCAGTCACATAACAATAAAGTTTAAAGACTTTCTGCATCACTTTGTGATTGTGTTTCATGGTATTCTCAGTTCTCTTCAACCCTGGATGAGCAAAGCTCAAGATCTTTTCCAGGACACAAACTCATAGATAGAATGCTAAATCTAACAAATGTGGATTCAAAAACGCTCCCTCCTGACAATAACCCAACAAGAAACTTAAGGGGACTATTTATAAAGCTGTGTAAAATATTTTACATCAAAGAAAGGTCAAAGGTTGAAGTTTACACCACCTTGTAAATATAAGGTGTATTTATAAACTGGTGTAAAATGTTTAGTATATAGAGGCAGCACGTAACATTGAATTTCCCATAGCTTTTCTCTAGCTAAGTTTTATGTGCAAAGTTTGTGCTTGTCTAAACATCCACATAGAATTTTTACACCGCTATTACCATGGCGCTGTCTGTGATTTTGTACATTGGAAAGCCTGTTTTATAACATACCTTACTTCTATATAAGGTGATAGGAATTGATGGAAACAGTGGCGGAACTACCAGGGGTGCTATCACACCAGAGCCCGCATCCCCTCAGTCACGCCAGCAGTTCGCGGGAACACAAATCCTCCAAAAAATATCTCTTTCAGAACCTGCACCCAGGCCCCGCGCCCTCTAGTTACGTTACTGGATGGAAACCATTGCAGGGGTTTCCAAAATTCCACAAACCTAAAAAAATCTAGGGGGAGCATTTTCTTATAAAACTATGAGGCTCATCAATAGGATGACGAAAATGTTGTTACTTTGTTATTTTTTGTTTTCAGCTGCAGTGCATTTAAACCCCTGTCACCAGAATATACTTCCAGTTTCCATCAACACCTTTGTAAGGTAAGAGAAGAAGAAGGGTTCTTCCTATAGTCCAGCTTTTGTGCTGGACTATATTTACATTGTTTGCATATGTTTCCAATACACACTAGAGTTCAAGTGAAGCCCAGAAAAAAAGGGTTGTGCTTAAATTGTCTTCCACCTAAAGTTCTAGTTAAATAAAACTATAGGAACTTCCAGGATGCACACCTTGATATGGTTTCTATTTAGACAAGCTGCATCACTATGAAATACATTGATTTCATATCCTTGCTACAATGCTCTTGACTAAACAATACAGTAGTTGTTGGCTCTACAAACAGACAGATATATTAGATAGATGATAGATAGAAGATAGATAGATAGATAGATAGATAGATAGATAGATAGATAGATAGATAGATAGATAGATAGATAGATAGATAGCAGATACTAGATAGATAGATAGATAGATAGATAGATAGATAGATAATAGATAGATGATAGATAGATAGATAGATAGATAGATAGATAGATAGATAGATAGATAGATAGATAGATAATAGATAGATGATAGATAGATAGATAGATAGATAGATAGATAGATAGATAGATAGATAGATAGATAGATGATAGATAGATAGATGATAGATAACAGATAATAGATAGATAGATCTCTGTTGTCTAACTGCTTTACTCTCATGCTTGGCAATCTATTTTGTTGTCAAAATGATTTGTGGGCGAGCAACAAAATACTTGTATTTACTCCTCAATCATCCTGGTGCCAAATTTTTGAACAATAATAGACCTCTATTTTTGCTAATATTTGATAGTAAAAGCAGTTGTTTTTTTTTTGAGGTAATGGCAGCAAGAGGGGACAAGCATCATTTTCATACTTTGATAAAAAGTACCATGAATACCCAACCATGTCCATCAAATATACAACAGCTTCAAATATAAGCATGCAATATCATGCAAATATATATTCTAGGGCTTCTGCTGCTAATTAAAACAACAGTACTGCTCCCTTCTGCTTCAATGAAACCATATCTCATTTCTGTAGGATCTATTCTAGTGCAGATTATAGATAAAATTGACTCCTGAAAAAGAAGTGTTGTTATCAATACTGTATTGAAATACCATCATTTCTAAGCAAGACCAAAAATGGTAGAACCCCTACAGCATATGATGTTGGTGGCATGTGTGTTCCATGATATGGCTGCTGTGATTAATTCAAACCCTTTTCTAACAGCACTCTTCATTTCAACCTGGACCGGATAAAGCCTTGACTAAAGGAAAGAGCTTTTCTTTATCTTCACTAATCAGCTTATCTATCTCAGTTTTCAAAGGCCCAATACTCTGGTGTATCCCACCAATATTTATTTGAGGTACTTCTTAGTATATCACCTACTCTTTTTTAAATGACAGTTGCTCAACACAATTATTTGAAATGTCAGTTTGTGTTGTTTTTGGAGGGGGATTCCAGTAAATGCTTAGTTAAGTATTTTTTTAAACAGTGTTTCAATAATATTGACAATGGAGTTATTTTTGATTGGATACTCTTCTCATGCAATGACATATAATAAAGAGAAAACATGATTTATTTCAAAGAAACTCTAAGCAGAGGATGGTAGTATTATTTATGATCAAGCAATAAAAATAGATTTAATTCGATAATGTTTAAGCTCAGTAAAAAAAGACAATCTCAAACAAAAAAATCATCATTATTCATCATTCAATTTCATTTAATAAAACTCCAGCTGCTTTAAAAATCTCAAAAAATTTAATTCAACGTTTTTGCAACATTTTTTTTAATAATTTCCAAAAAATTTAAGCTGGAAAGAATTTGCAAACTAGTATAAATTCAAGATTGCATTTTGTTGCAGATACTTTCTTGAATTTTGGAAAAAACGCAATCACGAATTTTAATACATTTGCCTCATGGTTTTAAAAATCACCCTGAGCTTGTAGGCAATGATGAATATTATATGGTATCTCACTACTAACTGCTAACCTCCTCACTTACTAACTTTCAGTGTGAGCAGAGAATTATAGACAAAAACAGACCTGATGGATGAACAGTTCACTTTATGCTGCTTCCTCTGCCATTAAAAAATAAATCTATATCATATAAGAATAGTAGAAGACATCTTGGCTTTCTGGGACCTAAAAAGCACTTCAACTGCCACAAGTTCAGTTGTGATAGCACAACTTTAGCCACACGTGTTGCGTGATTATCCAAGTACTTGCATCTCAGAGCTATGGCAGCCTTCTTCCTCATGTTGCAGATTGTGGGCAAGTGTGCCTATTAATGCAGGAGAACCCTGGTAGCTCCAGGGTTCCCAAAGTGGCCTGCATAAATTGAGGCAGTGTACTGGCTATTATACAATCAGGTGCAGTCATCATATTGATGCCAAATTCTGAAAAATTACATCAACAGGATTAACGCATCAGCCGCAATTGCATCAGACGCACTGCCATCAACCACAACCCTTTATGAAAAGAAAATGTATTAATGTAATATAAATACCTGAGTGGTTGTCAGGAACTGCAGGTTTAGGATTGGCTGGCTGAAGCCCATATGATGGAACTGTAGTATAAGGTTGCAGTTGTTATACTAGTTTGAAAGTATTGTGAGTATTAGCTAACAACTGAACCTGACATTGAGCATAGACACTATTGTCATAACCCAAAATGAAACAGGTCAATGGTCAGGGTAGTAGAGGTCAAGACAAGCAGCAGTCAATAGGCAAATGCCAAAGGCCAGGGGCAGGTGGGAGGAAGATGCAGAATATGGAGAACAATGTCTGAACCAGGTAATCCACAGAATAAATGCAAGGACCAGGGAAGGAACTGAGGACCAGGTTAAGGGTCAAATTTACTAAAGGCCGAATTTTCGCTCAGGAAACATTGTCAAATTAGTCGGAAATTATTTGGCGGCGAATACGCATATTTTTCAATAAGCAAAGTTTTGTCTCTGCAGATGAACGTTGGAGAAGTTTTGCTTGCGGAGATTCCACCAATCCTGCCTAGGGCGGAAGGATTTTATTTGTTCAGAAACACTGGGAAGGCACAGGAGATACGATAGTTTTTAAAATCTCCTGTACGGCAATCCCTATTGCTCTGGTCCCAATTAGGGAATAAATTTGCGAAATGCCTGCTAATTTAAAAATAAATTCGCAAAATGGTGCCGGCGTCTCGTTTTTTGATGCCGGCGCCCGTTTTTGGTTTTGAATTTTCGCAGGCATTTCGCAAATTTATTCGCTGGTGGCGAATCGCGCAAATTTGCCGCAAATTCGTGCCTGGCGAATAAATTCGCCCATCACTAGTACCAATGATGAAAATTTGATTGAATAAAAGGGAGGGGACTGGGTGGTGAACAACAGCGGTCCTAGGGGCGTCTGCTATGTAAATCCGGCCCTGCTGGCGACACATCTTCAGCATGAACATTTCTAACCACTTCTAAAGATTTTTTTTGGCATACAGGATATGATGTCACTGACTATAATTGTAGAGGATGCTTTATCTGATCAATTCGCCAGGTATAAAGGATTGGAAAGTCCGCACTTTAAAAAATCTGTAGAGTAATTATTGTTCGTCTGCGCAAAAATTCACCTGGCGAGACAGCGTGAAAGTTCTCTAGTGCTGAGCTTTTTTGCTAGCGAATTGTTTGCTTCACCTTTCAGTAAATTGCCAATGTCCCTGAGAATTGTCATTTTGGCAAATTATCGTTAAAAATGCCCACTTCACCCATTAGTAAATCTGCCCCAAAGTCTTGCTTGCTAATCCTGCTGTTCTTAATGGGATTGCAAGTGTGTGGGGATTGTTTCCATAGAATAGTATCTCTCAAAATGTGAGGCTGAAGCCTGGGGGAGGAGGCAGCCTCAAGACCTCAGTTGTAGTGGTAAGATTGGTGGAGAAAGCTTATTGGCTCTCCAAGATACTCCTGGAAGCCCGCTTAAAAAGCAGTGAGGACAAGATTTGATGCCCTATACATTCTTGGAACTGTTGCTGTATGTTTGAAAGACAGCCTCCTGTTATGAATAGTGATGGGTGAATAAATTCGCCTGGCACGAATTTGCAACGAATTCCCGTGTTTCGCCACCGGTGAATAAATTTGTGAATCTCCCGCGAAAATTAGCCAGTGAAAATTCATCAATTTCTGATTTTCACCTTTTTTTTGTGAAAACGTTCAAATTGCTAGATTTTTTTGTGAAAACTTTAGAATTGCTCGATTTTTTTAGTGAAAATGTTCAAATTGCTCTATTTTCGTGAAAACGTTCGAATTTCTTGATTTTATCGTGAAAATGTTCGAATTGCTAGAATTTTTAGTCAAACTGTTCAAATTGCTCAATTTTTTTTGTAAAAAATTTCGAATTCCACTATTTTTCCGTGAAAACTTTCAAAATTCATGATTTTTTTGTGAACTTTCCGTTTTCACGCTTTTCGCAAATTGTTTGACGTTTTGTGATTTTTGTGGGAAATTCATGAAAATGCGAAACAGGAGAAATTCACTAGTTATGAACATTTGCATGGAGTTATGTTGGAACTCATAAAGACATTATTTTAACTGACTGCATACTGAAAATTGTACCAGACTAAAATGTATAAGCATGGATATCACATAAGCAAAAAATGGGCAACTTTTAGTCAACTGAGTGCAGTCCCAGTGTTGAGAAAATAATCTGACCTTTTTGACCTGCTTGGTTTTGTCTCTAGTTTTAGCAACTCTGTAATCTTTATGCAGCTATCACTACTTCAAAGCAAAAAAAGACTAAAAAAGTTGTTTTCATCTGTCAGAATCATTGTTGACACGGAGGTTAGATAGAAATGCTTTGTCAAGGCAACATCTGAAAGGTCTACAAACAAAATCAACCAATTGCAACATACCTGTTGAAAAGTTTCTGAAACAGAGTCCACTAACCCAAATGCTCCTACAGGAATCATTAACATTGAAGATTTATCAGTACATTTTTCTACAGAACCATCTAATAAGCCATAATCTGAAGCCTGCATAGTAAAAACTGTATTCCATAAATTAATAAAACATGCTACAATCACCCAAGGCAAATGGAGAAAAAAGCAACTGAGGGACATTTGCACAGGGCTCACCAGGATGGTTGAGGTCCACCATCCAACCTTTCATCTGGTATAACTTTTGACGATAAATTCTGGCACTTATTCTGACTTCAGTAAGCTTAAATTATTGAAGTTCACCGGTTTTGAGCATCTTAGATCTGCTCCACAGGTATCATAAACTGGCCCGAGCAAGATGAAATGCATTGGGATTGGGTAGCAGCCAGCGGAATAAGCAATATATTTATATGAAGAAGCAAATGTGGTTTTAACTTAATTTCAACAAATTCTACAGGGAACATAAGTTATGCCATAAAGATGATGTAACTAGATAACATTTTGAAAGTTACTGTAACATCATACCTAGATTTGATTCGGTAACCTGCTATTTACTATTCATTCTGCAATACCACTGCTCTATATTTTCAGCTAGGCCCCACATTTTATGCTGTGTTATCCTTAGTTTCCAGGTAGGCATAATCAATTCAGCTCTCCTTAATCAGACCAAAAGTGTTCTGACTTAGCAATCTGCCTGCCAATAAAATCATCAGTTTTGAGCTCAATCATTGCCTGTTGTAGGTAAAGTTATCTTGTTCCTAGATTGCTACTGCTGTGTCTTGCTTCCCTAGTCTAGTCCCTTGTGTAGACTTCTTGGTTATGTTTATATTGAGTTTTTGAGTTGCCTCATGACTCCACGGCCTGTTGAATGATTCTAGTTTTGTCCTTTCTGACTCCTTCTCTGAGTTTACGTTTGGTTCCCTTGCTTGCCCCTATGGGAGTCCATTGCTCCTGTGGGAGTCCCCTGGGGTTTAGGTTTGCCTTACGAGACAGATACCTAAAACTCATCCTTACTTTTAAAAAATGAAAAATGAATATAAGCTTCTTCATACTGAAGTAAGGAACTTTCTAAATACGATCAATTAAAAAGTAATCATTGTTTCTGTTATATTCACTATTCCTCTCTCAGTATTTGTTTCTCTTCATTCTGTCTTCTTGCAGCAGTTGGTTGTCAGATGAATGATCCAATATATCTCATGGGGTGGGCTTCCTTTCCTAGCATATATATTAGAGCTCACTCAAATAACTGATTCCAGTACTAACAAAATAACTGCCTTTTGCACAAATTCTGCATGTAGAGAGACATGATGTTTGGTGACTTTAATAGAGTGAGCTTTAATACATCTTCCAGGCAAAAGGAGCTCCCCTATAAGATATATTGGATCATTCATCTGACACCCAACTCCTGAATGAAGACAGAAGAAGACAGGAGAAACAGATGCTGAGAGAGGAATAGTGAAGATAAACTTGATTATTTCAGAAACAGTACAGAATTTTTAATTGATTGTATTTAGAAATATATATACCATATTTTATATACAGCAATGGGTTTTGATTTGTTTATTATTGTGCCACTTCAGTCTAAGAACCAGCAAACAGTAGTTATTGATTAGTAATTAGCAAACAGATGTTTAATTATTATGATTGTTGGATCAACTGAGTAAGATAGAAAGACCAAGGAGCTATAAATTATGTACCTTTGGCATTTCTATTGGTAAACAGTAGACATCAAAAAATGAAAGTGTTTTAAAGGATAGACAATATAGGACGTTATTTATCAAAAAAAACTTGAATGGTATCTAATTTAAGAAAATACTCGAATGGGAAAAACCTGATTCTGCGAGGTCGAACCCCGAAAATGTTTTGAGTTTTCAGGCTGTTAACATCTTCATATGGTTCAAGGGACCTCTGCCATTGACTCCTACATGACCTTAACATACTTTAGATGGTGTTTTTACAGATTCTAGCTATTTCCATGGTCGAGGTATAATAAATCTTGAAAAATTCACGTTTTTTCTTTATGTAGTTTGCTGCAGAAAAACAACTATAGTTTATATAAACAAGCTGCTGTGTAGTCATGGGGGCAGTTATTCAAGCACAGGATACACAGTAGATAACAGATAAATTCTGAAGAATCCCATTGTATACTACAGAGCTTATTTGTAAGCTGTTGTGTAACCTGTGACTCTTCTTTTTCAACTTTGAATGGCTGCCCCCATGGCTACACAGCAGCTTGTTTATATAAACTATAAGTGTATTTCTGAGACTAACACACCAGTTTTACAAGTGCAGCACAACAGTACCTTATATTTACATTAATTTAGGATACTTTAAATTTTTGGTGTTACCGTTCCTTTAATTTCATTCTACCCAATGTTCACTTGTCAACTAGTCCATTGTTTACATAGTGTAATGGAACATTTAAATGGCTCAACAGGAAAAAATGTCCTAATATTTAGTTCCTAAACTCTTCATTTCTTTATCTGGAAACAGTATTTCGGGAACAGAGATTTCTAGTTTCCGAAACAGCTTGGTGACAAAACTGATGTTCCTTTGTTAAGCTGGGGATTTTGTACTACTGGAAAGCTACAGTATGTCATTTTCACGTGACATGTCACGTGAAACTGGACTTTTCGTTTTTTAGCCAGTGAAATAAATCAGAAGCTAAGAAATTCTTCAATTTTGAAACACACACAATGATTTAGCTTATTTCATTTGTGGATCCCCCATGTTATTTATCTGCACATGGGGCTTTTTTTTTAATACATGGCAGTTCTTATTTTGGCAACATGTTTCAAATGAGCTTCAGATTCAGCAGCCTACCCACTCAGCATTTTAGTCATTTTACTGTCGTGTAAGCAGCACTTCTAATCACATTCTCATCTGTGTGTCTGCAACTTTTAAGTGGACAGAGCTAGATCTAATCTGTAAGCATTCAAGTTTGTACATCTTACACCTTGTCAACTTTCTGCTCCTTCAGACACATCAATAGTATGTGAAGTAGAGACTGTCCTTAGCAACAGTTCAACATTTTCCACTACTTTATTTAATCATCCGAAATCATGTGGAAAATTTAGTGTGTGTAACTAAACTGAGCAAAACATTTAACCCAACAATTGGTAAAACGGCAGGTTGATCATAGACAACAACAAGGTATATAGACAAACATGGTTGACACGTGGGCATACTAGTTTTGAGTGAGTTACTCAGATCAGTAAAGAGAATTAAACTGTATCATCTAGGACTTCCTTATTGGAACTGTTTCTATGCCATAATTTAGAAGTATCCCAATAGTTAAATGGAAGTGTCTAAAACTATCAGTTACCCATACAAATAAACATGGACTCTTAGGGGCAAATTCACTATAGGACAAAGCGCCTAACGCTAGCGTTAATTCGCTAGCGTAGCGCATTTTCGTTAATTCGCCGATTCACTAACGGACGCTGGCGTAAATTCACTAGTGTTACTTCGCACCCTTACGCCTGGCGAATTTGTGCAATGGACGTAACTACGCAAATTCACTAAAGTGCGCATTTTTCTGAACGCTACCTTTTACGCCAGACTTCCTTCGGCCACCTCAGACCAGATAGGGATTCCTTCCAAAAAAGTTAAAACATTTTCTAAGTCCCAAAAAACGCTGGCGTTTTTTCTTTTTTTATGGGTGATAGGCTGAAAAAGATCAAACAAATCTTTGGGGCTCCCCTCCTTCCCCCCTACATTTCCTAACTCATGGCATCTTAACTATACAGTGGGCACATGTGTAGGGCAAAATAAAAATTTTATTTGCTGTTTTGAAGGTTTCCCAGGCTTGTGTAGTGATGCTACATATACCTCCATTGTAACTTCAATTTGGCGCCGTATGCAAATTAAGCATCGCTAGCGTAACTTCTCTTTGCTTGGCGAATTAACACCAGTGCAACTTCGCAACCTTACACTTCCCCTGAGCGCAACTTCGGATTTTAGTGAATTTGCAATTTTTTTGGTCAGGCTTTTTGGGGCAAAACTGACATTTTTCAAGGGAAAAAAAATTGAATTTTCAAAAATGTATTATACCCCAATGCTGCAAAAAGCCTGAATCTGAAAATCCACCTTCTCAGACCTGTCTAGGTACTGTATAAGTCAATGGGAGAGGCACCTATCCCAAGTTATGGTGGTCTTCGCTCAATTTTTTTTTGAGTTTTTTACCAATCCGATTAAATTGAGTTGATTTATTAATAAATACTTTGGGGTGAGCCCCTGCGGACTAAGTGGAGGAAGAGTGTGGCACAACTTCAACACTTAGGTTGATTAAATCAATTATATGCCAGTGGTTCGTTGAACAAATTATAACTCTTTATTTACAGAAATATAGCACAACCTTCAAAAGGATAGTACACAGCAAAATACACAACCAGTGTTTTACTCATCAGGGTAAGTGAGCTCAGACATGTCCAATACCAAGTATCAAGCCCTTCAAGTCTGTACACTTGAAACCCTACTGATTCTTCTAGGTGGAGCTTCAGGCTGCTCACTAGATAACCTGAACCTATCCCTTTACTCCTGGAGTAAGTTATTATGAAACTAACCTCAAGCTATCTACACCTATTGGGCCTACCTCGTTATTATGAAACTAACCTCAAGCTATCTACACCTATTGGGCCTACCTCCACCCAGACACTGGAGGCAGAACACATGTTGACTTCTACTTTTATAAAATAGAACTATGACATCTACTGGCCAGTTACTGAACTGCCAGGAAAATACTCTAACCCCGGATAAGGAAACAGCTTCCCTTCCCAAAAGTAAATGATGACTCACTTAGCTGGCCAATCTTTAGGGGACTGTCTGAATAAATCTTCAGTTCCCTAAATTGTTAAGGACCTTCTTTTAGACATATGTGGGTTACTCGGCATTTTAGTTGTTGGTAGATACTGTGGCACTACTTGCGACTTTTCACAAATTACAATTTGCTACTAAAATATCACCTTAACAGTATTAGTCTTGGAATGCTGCACATGGTAGTATCGTCTGATATATTAAAAGTCTTTTTACAGAGGCAAACTTTCACTCTGGAGACCTCAGAAAAAAATATATTTTTGTCTTGGAGACAAAAGGGCGTGACTTTTCCATAGCATCAAATCCTTGTACCTTTTTACTGCAGAAGCAGCAGATGAACAGTGGGATTTGTAGCCTTGGAGTGCAAGATAAGGATTCACACTGTTTTTGGCTTCGTTGCACTTTTAAGGATTTGCCACATCAAGCTTTCCACTAATATCTGCTTGCATATGCTGCAATTTCTCTCTCTCTCCCTCCTGTGTAACATACATAGAAGCCAGATGAAGAGAAATATTTAAATGACAAAAACAGGCCTTTTTGAGGAACTATGTCCAAAATGATGAGATCAATTTGTACACAGAGAAAAAGACATAAAACTTTAAAAAAAAATGGCAATAATGTAGTGCCCTAATATTTCAAAAATGTGCATCTTGCATTCTGTTGGAATCATAAAACAGGACACATCCAAATCTCAGAGAATTGGTTGAATCTTAGGTCTGCAAGAAGAGGGTGCTTAGTTTTTATTTCTGTAAGGATCTGGGATGCTATTATTAAATTACTACCTACTTATTATAATACCTGTATTAAAGCTTATACTTTGGTTTGTTAATTTCTTTAAATAAAATACCCAGTTTTCATATATGCATTATGTTTATTTTCAGTGGTTTTGTTTGCTCTGTTTCAGCCTCCTCCCATTATTCTCAATTTTTTCTGCAAGACATGCAACTCTTGAGCTTGTGTGACCATAACACAATGGCGATTTTCGCAATTTTTTTAGCTGTTTGACCCTTTCACCATTTTAATAAATTAGACTTAGGGGCAGATTTATTAAGGGTTGAGTTGTGTTTTCCTTGAAAAATTCGAGTCTTCCAAGTTATATTTTGGTGTTAAAAAAAAATAGAATATTTCTAGATTTATATACCCCAAACATAGAAATAGCTTGAATCTGAAAATACACCATCTAAAACCTGACGAGGTCATGTAGAAGTCAATAGCAGAGGTCCCTTGAACTTGATTCAAGTTTTTCAATTTGAGTTTTTTCTTAAATTATAAACTATTCGAGTTGTGAGATCATTCGAGTTCATCTGAGTTTTAAAAAAGTTTACATAACTCTACAGTTCGACCTTTGATAAATAACCCCCTTTGTGTTATATAGCAAATTATTACATTTGGGTTTTTTTTGCAACTAATTAATTTGTTTTCTAGGGGGTTGCAAAGGGGTGTAATGCTTGCTCCTTCCAAAACCTGTTCCAACACTAGAAACATATAAGAAAACTGTTGTAGCATCTTCTGAGTAGAACAACATAATGTAGGCAAAATCTAAACATCTGGTTTGCTTTCATATATGATGTATTTCTGACCTGAGTAGGCCAACCTGATCTGTTAGTAACTTTTATACCTAATATCATAATGTCAATGATCCACACAGATGAGTATATATGAATAGATGGTCTATATTGGAAGCCAGCAGCCTCCAAGGTCCTGCTGAATGCTAATAGATATCCCAGTGAGGCAATAAGTCAAAACAATTATAAAATGATTCACCAAGGAAACTTTCCTATAAACTGAGACAGGTACCAAGGGTTATAAAAGGCTGATTTACAGTTCTTTCCAGAAGGCTAATCTTATTGAGCAAGAAGCAGAAACAAGTTAAGACTGAGAACTAAAATATTCCCAATTAAATATAGCAGCTATTGACAGCTAAAATAACTGGGCCAGCACTAGCCCCTTCTAATAAAGTACGCAAACACTCATAGTTACATTTGTCACAGAAAGATCCTGAAGAAATATTAGTTATCTTTGGGGGAAAGAAAAACAGTAACTGAAACAAGCAGTCTATACATGGACAAATCATTTGCCACATTACTATAAAAATGATTTACCAGTTACCAATTCAATCCCCATATAATAAAACCCACTACCCCCTACCCCACATAGTCCCCCCTCCCTGCCCCCTCCCGCACAGGTGATAACTCCAGTAATTGCCCCTAATCCTGTAATTACCCCTTGTTGCAGAGTAAGTGCAGCAGAGCTCACGGGCGCCATCTTCATCTCTTCAGTAATCTTTTGGTCTTCTTCCTTCCCTTCGGCTATTTCCGTCACTTTCAGCGCATGCTGGTCCTGAAAGAGGGTTAATGACAGGATTGGGGCAATTACTGGAGTTATCACCTGTGTGGGCGGGAGCAGGGGGGGACAATTGGGGGAATGAAATAAAAGTCAGTAACAGAAAAACTATTCACAATGCAAAAAATGATGCCTTTGTGCGAACAAATTTGCCTTTGCGTGAATTTTATATAATGGTATAGCGACCACTTCCGACGGGGGGAGAAGGTTTGCAAATTTTATCATTCGTACCAGTGTGCAGTGAACGTAATAATATTTTTTACTGAAAAAGTTGTTATGTTTGCTCCAAAAGATTACGATGTGCTATTAAAATTCACAATGCAATAAAAGTTTAGGAAGAGTATTACATTGCGAAATGTGAATTTTTATTCTTATTTGTGCAAATTGATTTGGTCTTTGCGACTTTTATTACATTCCCCCAAATGTAAGGTTATTACATTCCCCCATAAGTAATTAGGGGGTAGAGGGTTTTATTATATGGGGGTTTAGTTCTCTTTTAAGCATGGCTTGGATGATTTCTTGAACAAACATGTTATCCAAGGCTATAGTGATCTCAAGATTTACAGTTAGTTTTGTATAAGTACGTTTATATATAATTTATATATGTGACTGTATTGATAGGTCTGTATTGATTTATGTTTATATATGCACTGGTGGTCATTTGGAGGGGTTGAATTTGTATATTTGAGCCCGAATGTTTTCATTTCTTTGATGCCATTTAAGTGTTATATTGTCATATTGTATATTTTTCTGTACAGGATGTTTCATTTGAATTTTGAATTTGAATGTAAACATTTCCTATTCACTTATGCAACTACAAATATACAAGAAAGGAATATGTACAAACATAATGACCACCCCAATCATACTTGACTGTTTAAGAGAAACGTTAGCCCTAATTACAATAGAACATATCTATGTAATATGGCTGGCAGGTACAAAAAAATTTACGTAAAAATCTGGGCCATATACAATGTGGTTTTCAACCTGCATACGCTAATAAGACAGCAGCTGTAAATGATGTTCAGGTGGCAAAAGCAAATGGTGTAGACCAGTGCTATGCAACTTTTACATATAGTGCAGTGTTGGACTGGCCAACTGGGATACCATTAAAACTCAAATGTATATAATTATTTTAAAGGGATAATGTCATGGGAAAAAATTTCAAAATGAATCAGTTAATAGTGCTGCTCCAGCAGAATTCTGCACTGAAATCCATTTCTCAAAAAAGCAAACAGATTTTTTTATATTCAATTTTGAAATCTGATATGGGGCTAGACATATTGTCAGTTTCCCAGTTGCCCCAAGTCATGTGACTTGTGCTCTGATAAACTTCAATCACTCTTTACTGCTGTACTGCAAGTTGGAGTGATATCACCCCCTCCCTTTTTCCCTTTTTTTTTAGTTAAATTGGGTTGAAAAAAGACAAAGTCCATCAAGTTCAACCCCTCCAAATGAAAACCCAGCATCCATACACACACCCCTCCCTACTTTTAATTAAATTCTATATACCCATACCTATACTAACTATAGAGCTTAGTATCACAATAGCCTTTGATATTATGTCTGTCCAAAAAATCATCCAAGCAAGTTGAATCCAAGGCATTAACTGAATCAGCATCACAACATCACCCAGCAGAGCAGTTCATGCCTGCAATTATCCTGAAATTCTGGGGGGTAACCAAACATGGTGATCTTGTGGGACCACTCGACAGCTAAAAAATAAATCCTCTTACTGTGCCACATTTTAAACGAAGTGCAATGCCAAATTTATCACAGCTCAATAAAATGAAGAAAAAAATAGATGTTATTTTTTCTTTAGACATGTTTGTAAACAATAAAAATGTGTCAATAGTAAAAGTGCAGTAGGGGGGAAGATACAGTAGGAGACAGATACATATCACTCATAATGAATTGGAAACATAGCTCTAAGGTTTCCAAGTGTTCCCAAGTGCTGCAATCTGTGAGTACAGCTTGGTGGGAGTAGAGCAGCTTAAATGCAGACAGGGGACAGACTGAGAGTTAGCATTCACTTTACTGTCAGTGAAATGTCATTGATGAATTGTATGTAAATGGCGGCTATATTTAGTTTAGGTGCCTTGGAGTTGCTTGTTATTATCTTTCCACTGTATCTAGGTCAGCCATTTTGAGGGCGTTCAAGGTTACAGTGTAAAATTACATGTGAGTTTTTCGTATATTGGAAGAGGAAACATTTTCTCTGTTGGGGCTTGCATTTTAGAAGAGAAAGTGGGTGGCATCCGACTCCTCGTCCCCATCGAACATACTTGCATTGAGGATCATGAATAAATAGCCAGGGTGGAGAGACAGTGAAATAGATTTCCATACCGCTAGGTAGGATAACATAAGCTAAATATGTTCTCCGCGCCAGGCTTACAAAGTTAAATGCATAAAGATATAATATGTCATTCTACACAGCTTTACAATATTCATGCACTAAAAATGTTCAATGGTTCTATGGTTATTTGTCAATGTAAATACTACTGTAAAACTGTATCCCTCTGCCCCTTGCTATTCACAGAACTGCTGGTTCTAACTTTTGACACAGTTGAGCAGAAGGCAGATGATTAAGAGACCTGTCTTGGTTGCAGAAATTGTTTTAATAATCAGAACAAGGAGTGCAGACAGGGGCAGACAAATATTGCTTTCAGTGGCGTTATTAAAGCGCACTGGAAAGTTGCTTAGAATTAGGGGGCCAATTCACTAAAGGGTGAATTTTCACCTCGGAAGGCTTCGCCACACTTCATGCCACTTTGTCAGATGTTAATTCTCAGTACACATGCTAATTCATCAAAATGCTAAGTTACATCTTGGCAGGCAAACATTGTAAATTCGTCAGCGCAAGCATTTCATATTGATCTTTCACTAATGTTCATTTCTGCCAAGCGAAACTTTATCAGTACACTTATGCTTAGGTCCAAGGCTAGAACTAGGGAAAGGCAGAAGAGGCAGCTCCCTAGGGCGTAATGATAGGGGACACTGGGCAGCTACCTCTAAAATTATCTTCTGCCTACCCCAGTCTGTGTTTGCACCCCTCCTTCATACTTCCCTTTCTTCCTTCTGTCACCCACCCCTCCCTCGTTCTCCTCTCTCTCCTGTCACCCTCCCCTCCATTGCTCACCCCTCCCTCCCCTCCAGGCCCGGACTGGCAATCTGTGGGTTCTGGCAAATGCCAGAGGGGCTGCTATAAGGTGCTATAGAAAGTCAGTATTTAGTGGGCTGGTGGGGGCTGATTGGGCCTCTGTGTGGGCTGATTGGGCCTCTGTGTGGGCTGATTGGGCCTCTATGTACCTGAAATGCCAGGGCCTATTTTAATTCTCAGTCCGGACCTGCTCCCCTCCATCATCCCTCTCCTCCGTCGCTTTTGCGGAGTTAGGGGGAGATTAGTAGCCCAGCAACAAACCTCTTCTTCTTCAGACGACTAATCTCCCCGAACTGCCTCCCAGCTGGCTAGAATCTAAAACGCTGGTGGCAGGCCTGGGCCAAGTCAGCCGGACACCCAAGGCAACCCGGCAGGCCGCTTCACCCCCTTGCTGGCACGGCCATTGACTGAGCATCAGGAAATGCATGTGTTCACGTGTCCAGAAATGCGCAATAGTACACATCTGGAACTGATATTTCAATTCACGCTCTAAAGACGGTGGGAGAGAAAGGGTCCAGACCAGGGGTAGGCTGAAAGAAGAGGTAGGTGCTTGGTGCCACCACTTCATTGCGCCCTGGCCTCGTGCCTCTACTGCCTACCCCTATTTCCGGATCTGGCTGGCGGGATGGCAGTGCTTAGTTTTCCAAAGTCGCCTGAAGTTTCCTCGTGAGGCAACTTCAGAAAAGCGCTATTAGCGTGTGCCCTTAGGGCAGAGACACACTGATTAGATTCAGGGAGATTAGTCACCTGGCGACAAATCTCCTCTTTTACAGGGAAATTAATCTCCCCGAACTGTCTTCCCCTGCCCAGGGTTGGACTGGGAGGCCTGGGGCCCACCGGGGCTGCTGTTCAGGGCCCCCCTGCCACGCCGCCTCCCCGCCGCATGCCTGTGCACAAGCGAGCACTATGTAATACGGTCCACCTTGCATGTGCGCTTGTGCGCACGCATGCACACACACTATCTTTTTTGGACGTTTGAGGCGGGAAGAAGAGGCAAATTGAACAATCGGGGTGCGGATCTGGGCTGGTGGGGCCCACAAGAGCCGGGGCCCACTGGGTTTTTTCCTGGTGTCCCGCCGGCCCAGTCCAACCTTGCCCCTGCCTTCCTGTCGGCTAGAATGTAAATCGCCAGCAGGGTGGCACTGGGAGCGCTTTGTTTTCCGAAGTCACCTGAAGTTTTTTCGTGAGGCAACTTCAGGAAATAAAGTGCTCCATGTGCCATCCCGCCAGCGATTTACATTCTAGCTGTTGGGAAGGCAGGGGAAGACAGTTTCAGGGAGAGTAGTCGCCCTAAAGAAGACAAGTTTTGTCGCCGGGTGACTAATCTCTAGAGATGGCGCGAACTGTTCGCCGGCGAACTTGTTCGCGCGAACATCGGGTGTTCGCGCTCGCCGGAAGTTCGCGAACGTCGCGCGACGTTCGCCATTTTGGGTTCGCCATTGTTGGCGCTTTTTTTTGCCCTCTCACCCCAGACCAGCAGGTACATGGCAGCCAATCAGGAAGCTCTCCCCTGGACCACTCCCCTTCCCTATAAAAACCGAAGCCCTGCAGCGTTTTTTCACTCTGCCTGTGTGTGCTGAAGAGATAGTGTAGGGAGAGAGCTGCTGCCTGTTAGTGATTTCAGGGACAGTTGAAAGTTTGCTGCTAGTAATCGTTTTGATACTGCTCTGTTATTGGAGGGACAGAAGTCTGCAGGGGTTTGAGGGACATTTAAGCTTAGGTAGCTTTGCTGGCTAGTAATCTACCTTCTACTGCAGTGCTCTGTATGTAGCTGCAGTGGGCAGCTGTCCTGCTTCTGATCTCATCTGCTGACTGCTGCAATAACAGTAGTCCTTGTAAGGACTGCTTTTATTTATTTTTTTGTTCCAATACAGAGCAGTATCAAGCAGATTACTAGCCAGCAAACTTACTATCATCTGTCCCTGAAATCACTAACAGCTCTCCCCCTACACTATCTCTTCCAAGCACACACAGGCAGATTTTTCAGATACATTTTTGCCCTTGATCCCCCTCTGGCATGCCACTGTCCAGGTCGTTGCACCCTTTAAACAACTTTAAAATCATTTTTCTGGACAGAAATGTCTTTTTTAGATGTTAAAGTTCGCCTTCCCATTGAAGTCTATGGGGTTCGCGAACCGTTCGCGAACCGCTCGCATTTTTGCGCAAGTTCGCGAATATGTTCGCGAACTTTTTTTCCGACGTTCGCTACATCCCTACTAATCTCCCCGGATCTGACTATGTGTCTCTGCCCTTACCCTTGCCTGAGTGAAAATTCGCCTGGAGAATTTGCGAGGAATTTTGTTAGCCATGTACTCTTTCGCTAGCGGATTGTCCTCTACAACTGTTAGTACTGTTGACTAGTGACGGCCTTATGTAAATCTGCCATATGGTTGGGTTTATATCCCCTTTAAGTGTGGGTTCCTTAATACAATCCGTTTGGCTGTACCTGGGCTGGACAAGCGATTGCAGGAACAGGTAGAAGGCAATTGAGTCAATTATCGGAAGCAGTCAATTCTTTTGCTCTGTACAAACATTCCTTGGTGGAGGAGGCAGGATCCCCTGATAGTGAATAAGAAGAGATGAATGAAGTCACGTTGCTGTGTGATGACAAGACAGGTTTAGTAGTGCGACTGATGTGACTAATCGCTGGAGATGAGAGCATTTGCTTTGCAATGTTACAGAGCAGGTGCGATGGCCACGACTCGTGTTATTGTTCTGACCTTGCGGCGGCTGGAATGTTAGTGGTGGCAACGTGTTACTAGTACACTGGGCTCACTCGCCCCCTTCACAACATACCCAAACAAAGAGTAAATGTTCCACCACTGAAGCACATGGCATTTGTACAAATGGCACCGAATCAGTTAGAAAGAATAAGAATAAAAAGTCCCAGGATAAATAGGCACCTAACCTTTTGCAGGATTTATTCCAAAGGGATGTGCTGCTGACAAGAACCAATTCCTCTTCCCCACATTGCCCTGCCAGTGACCCCAACTCTGACCTGCAGAGGCCACTCTCTCATGGGGTGACAAGCAATGCAGTCTGCTACCCCCTTAATGATGTGTGAGTGCGAGTTTTATGATGTGACACTGGGCTACTGTCCGCTGGGGCCCGAGCACACGCCACAAATTTTCATTTCACATGAGACAGATTTGAAGAACGCGGGTGAAAGGGCAGTGCTTTTTGGCCATAAGTCAGTCCTGCTTCTTGTGAATGGAATGAGAACAGGAAGGCAAGTGTGTGAAACGTTCCAGAGCTGTGACCCTTCACTTCCTAATCACAAATGGGTGACAACAATAAACCCCAAGTTGCTGCACATTTCCCTCTTGGCTGCGCGCTTGATGATTGCCAAACGCATTGAGTTGGGGTCATTTATCAACACTGGGCAAATTTGCCCATGGGCAGTAACCCATAGCAATCAAATTGCTGCATTCATTGTTCTACTTGCAGCTGGCTTTAGGGTCAGGGCACACAGGCAGATTCAGGGAGATTAGTCTCCTGGCGACAAATCTCCTCTTCTTCGGGGTGACTAATCTCCCCCGAACTGCCTCCCGCCAGCTAGAATGTAAATCGCTGGTGGATGGCACTCGGAGCGATTTGTTTTCCGAAGTCACCCGAAACTGCCTCACGAGGAAACTTTGGGCGATTTCGGAAAACGAGTGCCATCCCGTCGCCAATTTTCATTTTAGCCGGCAGGAAGGCAGGGGAGCCAGTTCGGGAGATTAGTTGCCACGATGAAGAGGAGATTTGTCGCCAGGTGACTAATCTCTCCAAATCTGCCTGTGTGTCCTGACCCTTAAAAAGCGAATCACTTATTGGTTCAGTGTCGGACTGGCCCACTGGGATACCAGGAAAACTTCCGGTATGTCCAGATGTCCGTGGGCCTTTTGCTTCTAACCATTTGGCCCAGTGTCCAGGGACCCCGGAAAAAACCCGGTGGATACCAGGATCTTGTGGGCCCTACCGCCCAGATCCGCTTCTTAGTGGCACGACCCCTCTTTGTCAGGGGTCGTGGTGAAATAAAAATTTTGTGCATGCGCACTGACGGCGTGCCCTGTGCATACGTAAATAGCTGGCACTGCGCGGGTATGGACATATGCCACACTCGGGGGGTGGAGGGGGCCCCTGGGGAAGTAGCACCAGTGGGCCCCAAGCCCCTCAGTCCAACCCTGATTTGGCCTATTTCATGGTCATTACCTATATGTTTATGGGAAGAAAGAGGTTTAATAATGGAAGAATAGAGTATAGTATGTAGATAATATAGAATAGGGGAATAAAGAGGTTGAGTGAGGAAAGGAGGTATAATCATCTGGAAAGTGGGCCCTCAGGATTAGCTTTTCTGGTGGGCCCCTGGCATCCCAGTCCGACACTGATTACTATAGGTAACTGCCCATTGGCAAATTTGCCCAGTGTTGATAAATGAGCCCCAGCTGTCTCACTCTTTGTGTTTGGAATGGAGATTACACAAAAACAGGAGGATTTTGAAATGAGGAAAGGAACTATGAAATGAGGAAGGAATTGCCTCATTGTTGCTATTAATTAAAGATGTTGTCTGCCATTAGAGGGCACTAAACAACCTTGTATTTATCCTGAAAATAGGAGGGGTGGAGAAAGTTAAAGGGAAGGTTGCTTTGTGAAGTGAGCAAAATGCCCCAGATGTAGAAAGGGCGACAACAAGGGGATGTAGCGGGTCAATCATTTACCAGTGCGCTTTTATGTGCGCTTTTATGTGCGCCTGCAGGTGGTGCCCCAGACCTTTTGTACTCGCCCCACAGAGAAGCCTAATGAGAACAGGAGACTGAGGGGCCCAAACAACTGTCTTCTAATATTAGCACGCCTGTATTTCTGCATCTATTATAGTCCTATCCCATTGTAATGGGATCTTTTATTAAAAGATTAGTACTATCTCCTGCAGTTGCTGGAAAACAATCTGTTATCGCTGAGTTATTTGCAGTCCAAGTCTGCGGCGATACAACTGCGAGCGACCTGCCAGTGTCCAGGAATGCAGTCTGCATACTTCTCTGTCTGTTCTCCTCTGGGCTCGGGGGGGAAAAAGAATAGAAAATGTAGAGGGAGAAAGAGAGAAAAAAGAGGCTTTTGAACCAACAATGCCATTTTTCCCGTGAAGTATGAAAAAAAAGGAAATATCGCCTACTCGCTTTCATTCAGCTGTGCCAAAAAAAGTTAGAAATGAGCGGCCGCCAAGACTGGGCTTAATAACAAACGGTCCCTATACAACAAGTTCATTATCGCATGGGGCATTATTATATGAAAGGAGACCGCCTGCCTCGCCCCTGATACTCCAGACACTACTGAGACTGTCACTAGTTGTAACAAGGGATGAGGAGGTGGAGGAGGAGGGGGACTTTAGGTATTAAACCTGTATGTGACTCTCAGAGAACTGCTGCTGGTACTTTATTTGTATTCTAAAATACACTTGGGTGAGGGAAAGTCCTCTGTAGGTATTGAGTGTCTGTTCTGAGAAGGTGAAGTGCCCAATATTATGGATATTATCCTGCTCACTCCTCCAACGAGGCAGCGACTGGGAGAGGTCACGTCATTGTCCTGAACTTCCCACTTACTCTGCGCTTCCCACTTACTCTGCTGCTTCACTTCCCCACCAGCTCCTGCACTAGTTTCACTCTCTCTCTATCTCTTTCTCTATCTCTCTCAATCTCTCTCTCTCTCTCTCTACACTCCTCTCTCCATTGTATCCAGGACCTACCTACCCCCCCCCTCTTGTTCATTGGGAAAGGTTTTCCAGAAGGTGGAAAATGTCACCTGATTCACTCTGATACATTTTTTGTTTCCCCACCCCCAAACACACACACACACATTAGGAGACCGCCCACCGCAGACAGCTAAGACCCCCTTATAGATTTAAAGAGAGACTGCATGAGAGGCTGCTGTTCATTCAATAGAGTCCGGACTTGTGCCTGGTCCATTATCCCATCTCTCTCCACTTGAGACTCTGCTCGTCCCACTCCCAGCACTGAGGATGTTAAATGAAAGGATCCAGCCGGGCATGATTTTCCTCCTGACTGTCTCCCTGTGCCATTTCATGGAATATCGCGCAGTCCAAGGTAAGAACCTTCTTCAGGACTTTTATCCTCTTTTTGGATTTTTTTTTTTGATTTTTTTCATATCAGGACAGAATTCATGAATGGCAGGAGAACTGTGCTGGATTAGGGCTACGACTTGGCTTCCTTATTTATTAATGAACGATATATATATAAATGTATATTATTATTGTTATTATTATTATTATTATTATTGTTACTTGATATCAGTGGCTACAGTTATGTAACAAAAGTCAGAGCAGTGGCGCTAGTTACAATGTATTCAGTATCTGTTTCTTACTACACTACTTGTGCTCCAGTTTCATTGGTAGCCAGATCCCTAGAATATGTATGTCGCTAAAGGCGCATTCTGACGCAGACGATTGACGCAATGTGCCCTGTGCTTAATGCTGACTACTTGCAGTGTATTTCCAAGATGGACTGGTTGTAGTGGGTTGTCTAGTCCTCATTGGCATTCCTAGATATGACTGGGCTCCACTGCAAATTATTTTTCAAGCCACCCAAAATGTCTAGAAGTTTTACCAATATTTATTGAAATAGTATATGAATTAGGGGCCCTATTCCTCCTGCAGCCGCAGTGTCTGCTCCCTCTGTAGTTACCCCTGTAGCCCTTTTATTTTAGAGCTTCCCTGTCCTCTTAACTTAAAAAAAAGGAAGGAAAATCAGCGTGGGAGTGGGTAGAAAACACGTTTCGAAATGTATTAGTGTTGCTTTCAGCTGTTCTGAGAGTGGCTGGATTGCAACATGGGCTTGGAAGTCATTCTAAATAACTGACGCACTTGATACTGTAATACATAACTGGAGCAGGCTTTTATGCGCTGCTCATCTAAAAGGGGTTGTTCACCTTTGAATTAACTTTTAGTATGGTGTAGAGAGGGATATTTTAAGACACGTTGGGATTGATTTTCGTTTTTTTTTCATTATTTGTGGTTTTTGGGTTATTTAGCCTTTTATTCAGCAGCTCTCTAGTTTGCAATATCAATAATCTGATTGCTAGGGTCTGAATGAGCCTAGCAACCATGCATTGATTTGAAAAAGTGGCCAGGATGTGAATAGAAATAGGAGTTATAAAAAGTAGCAAAAATTATACATTTGTAGCTTTACAGAGTCTTTGTTTTTTGATGGGGTCGGTGACCCACATTTGAAAGCTGGAAAGAGTTGTGACCATACACAGAGGGAATACTAGTTGTGGCCATACACAGAGGGAATACTAGTTGTGACCATACACAGAGGGAATACTAGTTGTGGCCATACACAAGGGGAATACTAGTTGTGGCCATACACAGAGGGAATACTAGTTGTGGCCATACACAGGGGGAATACTAGTTGTGGCCATACACAGAGGGAATACTAGTTGTGGCCATACACAGAGGGAAGACTAGTTGTGGCCATACACAGAGGGAATACTAGTTGTGGCCATACACAAGAGGAATACTAGTTGTGGCCATACACGGGGGAATACTAGTTGTGGCCATACACAGAGGGAATACTAGTTGTGGCCATACACAAGAGTAATACTAGTTGTGGCCATACACGGGGGAATACTAGTTGTGGCCATACACAAGAGGAATACTAGTTGTGTCCAGCATTTGAAAGCTGGAAAGAGTCAGAAGAAAGATACTGATTGTTCAGAAACTATAAATAAAAAAGTCCAGTTGAAAATGTGCTTATAATAGGCCATTCTATAACATACTGAAAGTTAACTTAAAGGTGAACCACCCCATGTAACATCTGTGAGTGGGAGGTTGTTTAACTGTATGGTCCCTTAACCCCTTCGTGCATCCTGAGTGTGTGGAAGCTCGATGGCAAGCTCTGGAAGGGTTAACGTTGCAAGTGTGAGCAGCCAGGCTGGGGAGAGACTGTTGTTACTAGAGCAGGTTATGAAAGAGGACAAATAAAAGTAAACAGTCTAGTGGAAGTGAGGGCAGAGCACACGTGTTGTGTCTGGGTCACTGCTAAGTGACACTGATATGGTTGGGCCGCTGTGTTTTACAGCTGGGAATTGCTGGCTGCAGCAGTCGAAGAATGGCCGATGTCAGGTTCTGTACAGGACTGAACTGAGCAAGGAGGAATGCTGCAAGACTGGCAGACTGGGCACCTCATGGACAGAAGAAGATGTACCCAACAGCACCCTCTTCAAATGGATGATATTTCATGGAGGGGCCCCACATTGCATCCCCTGCAAAGGTACCTGATTTGACATTTGCGCCTGATCTTTCAACTCACTTAGAGGGTTAAATTCCTGCCTCTCTTACACTAAAAGTTGTTTCTAGTGCTTTAACATGACGTTGTAGGAATACACCGCTGTGTATATTTCATATGACCTGTGCTTCCATCAAACCATATGAATAAAGCTGCCATATGTATTTATATAGGCGCAGACTTTACATAAATATCATAAACTGCTTTTGCCATTATTTTTGTATAGGCGTCTCATATGTGTGCATAAGTATATCTGTGTGTGTGCAACAATAATCTCACCCAGCTCAGTCTGCAGGAGACTCTGCTAGTAGATTCTGGCCACCTACACTTGCTTATTAAGTGTTATTTTTCACGGAGGGATTTATTAAAGTGAAGGGGGACATCTGCACTCAATTTTGAGTTCCCTTTCTGGAGGAACTTTTGTTCTCTCTCTCCATAGATACTGTGTGCTGTTTTAGCTATTAAGCACAGAGGGGAAATAATTTTACTTGTGCAAGTAAGTTCCCAGTGTCAGGAGCCTGGATGAATATTGTGCAGATATAGATATGGATAGAGATAGATAGATAGATAGATAGATAGATAGATAGATAGATAGATAGATAGATAGATAGATAGACAGACAGACAGACAGATAGATGATAGATAGATGCACTTATATATAGATATATATCTGATAAAGGTCCCAGAGGTGGATTGAAACGTCGATTAAATAAAATCAGACTGAAGAAAAAAGCCCTATCTATCTCTCTCTCTCTCTCTCTATTTATTTCTCATCTGTCTTCCTCTTTCTCTCTCTCTCTCTCTCTCTCTTAATTTCTCATCTGTCTTCCTCTTTATCTCTCTCTCTCTCTCTTTCTCTATATATTATCTATCTATCTTTCTATCTATAATCTATCTATCTATCTATCTATCTATCTATCTATCTCTCTCTCTCTCTCTCTCTCTCTCTCTCTCTCTCTCTATCTATCTATCTATCTATCTATCTATCTATCTATCTATCTATCTATCTCTCACTCTCTCTCTTTATCTATCTATCTATCTATCTATCTATCTCTCTCTTTATCTATCTATCTATTATCTATCTATCTATCTATCTATCTATCTATCTATCTATCTATCTATCTATCTATCTATCTCTCTCTCTCTCTCTCTCTCTCTCTCTCTCTTTCTCTCTATCTATCTATCTATCTATCTATCTATCTATCTATCTATCTATCTATCTATCTATCTATCTATCTATCTCTCACTCTCTCTCGCTATCTATCTCTCTCTCTCTTTATCTATCTATCTATTATCTATCTATCTATCTATCTATCTATCTATCTATCTATCTATCTATCTATCATCTCTCTCTCTCTCTCTCTTTCTCTCTTTCTCTTTCTCTATCTATTATCTATCTATCTATTTATCTATCATCTCTCTCTCTTTCTTTCTCTTTTTTCTATCTATTATCTATTTATCTATCTATCTACCTATCATCTATCTATCTATCTATCTATCTATCTACCTATCATCTATCATCTCTCTCTCTCTCTCTCTTTATCTATCTATTATCTATCTATCTATCTATCTATCTATCTATCTATCTATCTATCTATCTATCTATCTATCTATAGAATTTTCATGGAATGGCACAGGCACATGTGTCCCTGAAAGTCTAGACGTGCTGCTGAGATGTGGGGCTATTTTCTCACATTCCTAGTAATAATATTTCTTGAGTACTTTGCCCACTGGCTAATTAAACTTGTTGCACTTACAGAAACATGTGAGAACGTAGACTGTGGCCCTGGGAAGAAATGTAAAATGAACAAGAAGAACAAGCCGAGGTGTGTCTGCGCTCCGGATTGTTCCAACATTACTTGGAAAGGTTCGGTGTGCGGAATTGATGGCAAAACCTATAAGGATGAGTGCGCTTTGCTCAAAGCCAAATGTAAAGGGGTCCCGGAGCTGGATGTGCAGTACCAAGGAAAATGCAAAAGTAGGTTCAACAGTGGGGGGCGTTAGGGATCCTCCATTAGATTATTGGGATGTTACCTGAACCTCATGGGTGGGCGGCATGGGGAGAGGGATCTCAATGGGTTGCTTTTTAGTGGCCTCAAAGTTTTTTTATTTTTGTATTCAGTGGCTAGACAGTATTCCGGGTAACAGTATGCCAGGAATGTATATACAAAATACAAGTAGAGTATATGGAACTAATAATGGCAATTTATAATGATCTTGTAGTGATATCAGTCTCTTGGTCGTGCTGTTAATGTTAACCACCGGAAAAAGGGGGATACAAAATATGGTGATGGATGGCTCACCACGTGGAACAGGTGGTCCAGGTGCCCCAGACCCTGAGCTTAGGCAGCGGATAAACCAGCAGAGAGGGGTATCAGGCACTCAAAAAGACTCCACAAGGGATGCCAAAAAGAAAGTCAAAAATGTGATATTTATTATAGATTCGTTAAAGAAAAGGAACAGCATCTCAATTGGCTCATGACTAAGTGCCCTTTAAGGGGGGCAATGGAGATACTGTTCTTTTTTTAACGAATCTGCAAAAATATCACTTTTATTTTTTTACTTTATTTTTAGATACATTTTTTTTTTCAAGCAAACAGCAAACAATTTGCAAAGAAAATAGCATTGAGCGGTTTTATACATTTCCAACAAGAACACAACTTTTTTGTGCATGACATCGGGATTTACATCTCATTGGTACTGGCTGGTCACCATAACTTTGCTCCCCATGAAGACTCCAGTCAAAAAGACTCCATTTGTAACTTTATTTTTGGAAGCTCTTTTTCAGTGTCCGATACTCCTTTTCTTGTACTTTGCGTGCTGTTAATGTATCATTCATAGCTTCTTATACTAATGGCTGTGCGCTCTTGCGCCTTATACTAATGGCTGTGCGCTTTTGCGCATCTTTCTTTTTCAGAGACTTGCAGGGACGTGCTGTGTCCAGGGAGCTCCTCGTGTGTGGTGGATCAGACCAATAACGCCTACTGTGTGACATGTAATCGGATTTGCCCGGAGCCTACCTCCCCTGACCAATATCTGTGTGGGAATGATGGAATAACCTATGGAAGTGCGTGCCACCTGAGGAAGGCTACCTGCCTGCTGGGCAGATCCATTGGATTAGCCTACGAGGGGAAATGCATAAGTAAGTGTGTGGTATCTGATTTACCCCACGAGAAAGTCCATTCTGGGTAGCATTATTTTTCCAAACTGCCTTGATGAGAAGAAGACACTCATCACTATGGTGCAAAAGAAGAAACTTATAATTAGGGTTGGTATAAAATGATTTCGGTCAGTTTGAAGCTTGCTATAAGTTTCCTCCTGGCCCAAGCAGGACAGAGTTACCCAGTAAAAGTGTTTTTATTTATACTTATTTAATTATCTCGTTTTGCTTTTGTTTTACAAGAGGAAGTGGTTTTGATCCAAAACTGGAGAAGGTTGATTTTATCCTGGCCTCTAGATTTCGGGTTTACGCAGTGAAATTGAAATGAACTATAAAATATATCAATAATTGTCTGCTGACAATAGGAGGTTCATGGCATGTTTGGCATCTCAGATGTATGGGCTATATCTATGTCTTATGAAGCCTATTTCCACTCCAGCTGCTGATACATCTGTGGCTATGGCACATATATGTACCCTGTATATATACATGATCTGCTGATATGTCCCAGTAGAAGGTTATATGCATTTCCACCTATGATGAATATGTTAATATGGCAAATACTAGCTCTTTTGACATTATATTTTGATATTAGCGCAATTTGCTCCCTCACTTTTGCCAGTATGCTGGATATTAGCACCCTACCAATGGTACATCTGTTAGAATAAACTTGATTGCCCCTTAACAGTGGTGTATATGCCAGTATGATAAGGACTAGCACCCTGTCATTGGTGTAGGTAGGTTATTATGATGCTATTGTAGCTTTGCCTGTTTCTATAGCTAACAGTACCAAGGCTATTGTAGCCTTGCTCATTCTATATCTAACAGTCTGAATACTATTGCAGCCTTGCCTATTTCTTTATCTATAAGTATAAGCTCTTGTAGCCTTGCCTGTTCTGTATCTAACAGTGTGAAGACTATTGTAGACTTGCCTATTCTATATCTAACATATGTAACAGTGTGAAGACCATTGTAGCCTTGCCTATTCTATATCTAACATATCTAACAGTATGAAGGCTATTGTAGCCTTGCCTATTCTATATATAACAATATGAAGACTATTGTAGCCTTGTTTTTTCTATGTCTAACAGTATGAAGACTATTGTAGACTTGCCTATTCTATATCTAACATATCTAACAGTATGAAGACTATTGTAGCCTTGCCTATTCTATATCTAACATATCTAACAGTATGAAGGCTATTGTAGCCTTGCCTATTCTATATATAACAACATGAAGACTATTGTAGTCATGTCTATTCGATATCTAACAGTATGAAGACTATTGCAGCCTTGCCTATTCTATATCTAACAGTATGAAGGCTATGGTAGCCTTAACTATTCTATATCTACTAGTATAAAGGCTATTACAGCCTTGCCTATTCTATATCTAACAGTATGAAGGCTATTGTAGCCTTACCTATTCTATATATAACAATATGAAGACTATTGTAGCCTTGCCTATTCTATATCTAACAGTATGAAGACTATTGTAGCTTTGCCTATTCTATATCTAACATATCTAACAGTATGGAGACTATTGTAGCCTTGCCAATTCTATATCTAACATATCTAACAGTATGAAGACTATTGTAGTCTTGCCTATTCTATATCTAACATATCTAACAGTATGAAGGCTATTGTAGCCTTGCCTATTGAAACTGTGTATTATCATATTTATTGTATGGTGACTTAATAAACCCCTGGTATATAATCTTTTTTACATTCATTCCTGGTGTTACTTTTGTATCCTTAAATGTGATGTATTGGTCTGCTAGTAGGAAGGTCGTTTATACTATGAGCTGTAGCTTTCCTGTTAAAAGGGGTTTATTTTCACTCTTGCCCATGAATACATTAACAGGAGGTCTATCTTCACCCTGTTAGTAGGAGAGCCAATTTAAACCTAAATAATTACAGAGAATAAACAGATTATGATTTTCCTTTCCAGATAGACATAAATCTAATTACAGATGATAAATCTATGCGTTTACGTTTTTACGATTAGTTGCTGTTTTGGCATCTGTGTTCTTTGCTTTGTACTGACTTGTCATGCCCTGCTGAGAGTAAGATAAAGAGCGATCACTGACTGATAACTTTATATGTTAAAAGCCCTGGCTCTTTTCCCTTGCAGAAGCCAAGTCTTGTGAAGATATTCAGTGCAGCGCTGGAAAGAAATGCCTGTGGGACAGTAGAGTGGGTAGAGGTCGCTGTGCGCTGTGCGATGATCTGTGCGGAGAGAGCAAGTCAGACGATACAGTGTGCGCCAGCGACAACACGACTTACCCGAGCGAGTGCGCCATGAAACAGGCAGCCTGCTCCACGGGGATTCTTTTGGAAGTGAAACACAATGGATCTTGCAACTGTAAGTGAATTACCGCAACACAGAGTAAGATTTCTAAAGGCAACCCCTCGGTAATGAAGACTTTAAAGCAAAATATTTTTTTTTTTTTTGTTTTCTTTTTTTCTAAGGGAATTCCAGCACTATTTGATAATAAATGTACAACTTTCCAGTGGCCTCAGTTAAAGCTGCCTGCAAGATTTTGGCATTTTTTGCAGGGAAAAAAAGCCAAGCTATTTACAAGGGGGTTGCCTGAGAATATCTTTCCCTCTATTTCTCTAATTTGCTTCTATGTGCTTCGCTGATTGCTTCATTAACGCTTTGAGTGACCTAACTCCATCCAAGTACCACTAGTAGCTTTGGGTTCTGTCCCCGGGCAGAAGCCTCTACTAACTCTGAGGACACAAGCAGTACACCTAGAACACGAGCGCTTTTTGTCTGATTACAGGAATCTGCAATAACAGCCTGATCCATTGGTTCTTCAGAACTTTAAGACTTCATAGATTATGTATAAAAAAAACAAAAAAATAAAAAACAAAGTATTATTTATCAGGTGATGCCAAGCAGCATCCCCTGCGAGTCACATGCAATGCAACGCTGTATTATGGCTGGTCAGAGGGCTTTGAGAAACATGCACTGAGCTTCTGCGCTGTTGTTGTCCTTATTTAAACAACAGCTCCCCTATATTCCCCCATATAGCCATTGTTGAAGATACAGAGGAGGAAGAAGAGGAAGAGGAACCGGACTACAGTTTTGTCATATCTTCATGGTAACAGCTCCCAAAACTGTTGGAACAGCCTCTGGGCAAGAACACATGTCCATACTGTAAATAGGTGTATGCTTATTTATTTTGGGAAAGAAGAAAAAAAACAAAAAAAAAAAAAACAAAGTATACATATAGTTGAGTCTGGTAGACATTTATTTATACTGTCATGTTTTATAATTTATACATAAAATGTCTGATTTTTGACTGTACACCTTGTTTTGAAGAAATATATTCGTCAAAGGAAGAGCAGTGTTATTTATTGTGAAATATCTTCTTCGCTTGTAAAGTCCAGCTTTTCTTGTAAGTCCATTCCTTAAAGGTGATTGACGGTACTACTGTCCACTCTGAACCCCTTGAGTAATGGAGGAATGCGCGGTGCCAAGAGAGTCGGTGGCGCGTTACGCATAGTTATCGCGTTACGCATGGCGCGCAAGGGGTTCGGCGCTTTTCTTTCCATGAACCCTGCATGTCAGTTTCTAAATGTTTATTTATTGGATTCTCTCCTTTAGTGCTGTACATACATCCTTCGGGTTTTGTTTACAAGGAATCTTGACTGACCAAAAGAGGCTGCAACATAACGTAAAAACAGAAAATATACATAAAAAAAAAATAATATATATATATATATATATATATATATATATATATATATATATATATATATATATATATATATCTCAAAAAAATGGTTGAAGTGGCTGTGTTTCAGGAAATGTCCCAGTTTCCACTATTTTGTCATACTGGATGGATAATTTCCCAAAGACTTTTTTTTGGTTCCTTCCCACCTATTTGATACAAATACTTTTCATTTCCATTGTGCCAATTCAGTGTATTTCCACTTTTTATCAGTCCAAGTTTCTTGCGTTTTTTCATAATACACTTTTTTTTTTTTTCCTCCTGATTTCTATTTTATATTTTCAAACATGGCAAGTTAAATATAAATTCATTTAAATATATAGTTTTGTACTTTTTTTACCATGTAAATGTGTAATGTATATAAAAGTTATAATGTGTATTTGTAAATAAATTATGGGTGAACAATAAAATAAATGGAATTTGCTTTATGCATTTCTCTTGTGTGTTATGTAATGAGGTGCTGTTGAACAAATGGATGCTTAGTGAAGGCACTCAAGTTATACTGATTGATGGCAAACAACACCTCCAGTTCATAGAATGAAAATACAGTATATGCCCTGGCACTTAATACCGAAACCGCCAAATGTTTGCTTAGTATACAGATCAATTCCATTTGTTATTTCCTTCTAGCATCTCTCAGGAGACAAACCCCCCTTCCCTCTTGCTCCCTGTCTGGCACTCTTCGCCTTTCCCAGTCTTATCTAGTTATCACAACAAGCAGCTCTTCAGAAGTGACAAACCCAAACATCACAACTATATCTAATTACTCTGCCAAATTTAAGGGTGAAACTTAAGAAATAATCAAGTCATAGCAAAAAACTGACAGACAGATTTTTAATTGCAATATTCAGGTGTCAGCCTTGTTGCTTGTATATCCCCAGTGCATTTTAAATATCAAGACCTTATATGTTGGAACTTTTTTGCGTGTGCGCTTTAAGTGAATTTAAGAGCTAAGGCTAAGGGCACACTAGGCGATAGCGCCGCGATCTGACTCGCGGCGACTTTTCGCCGCAACTTTTAAGCCGCAATCGCTGGGGAAACTTTTGCGCTGGCGTCTATGGGGAATCGCGAAAAATCGCCAGCGTAAAAACACACGCGGCGATCTTTTTTCTATTGTCGCTCGAAATAGCCTCGCTAGGACATTGAACATTTAGATATGTAGTTTAGCATAGTTGCCCTTATGTTTGTATATTGAAACTGAGAAATGCATGTTAGGACTCTTACTCACTTAGCTTATGTGCTGAAGTAAGTGCATAGATAAGTCTATATAGTTATTTGCATTTAGGTGCACTGGGGTACCTTTGAAGTGGCTTTATTTGCTGAACCTTGGTCCAAACCCAAATTAACTATACCTAACATGGCAACTTGTCTTCCCAAGTGGTGGCTGTTTTTACCTTCTAAGGCAAACTGGGGACTGTACCCACAAAGCACATGTACTTAAAAATAAAATTGTGCATGTGCAGGAGAGACTGGTGAATTGAAGATGGGTTTTCACATTTGAAAATGGCAGCCGTTACAGTAGAACCCCCATTTAACATTTTTTCAGGGGACCAGGAAAAATGTAAATGTAAAATCAGGGAAATGTGTTAAAGTAACTTTCTTCAAGTACTGAAAGGATATAAGCACAGGAGTCTGTTTTACTTTGAGATACAATATTTACTGTGTTAAAGAAAAACTATACTCCCAAAATGCAACAGATAGTTTATATCATATTATGTGGCATATTAAAGAATCTTACCAAACTGGACTATATATTTAAGTAAATATTGACCTTTTACATATCTTGCCATTTTGTGATGGTCTGTGTGTTGCCTCAGAGATCACCTGATCAGAAATACTGCAGCTCTAACTTTAACAGGAAGAAGTGTTGAAGCAAAAGACACAATTCTAAGAAGTATAGTTTATTTGGTTTGTTTGTGTGCACAAGTGATTGGTGCAGGACTGTATAAGGGGCAGACTAATTGCAATTGACCATTTAAAGACAGAACCATGGCAAAATATACATCTGGTTAGTATTTTAAACCTCTTTATTTCAGAAATAATAACATTCATAGAGGGAAAAAAAGCAGTTTTTGGGTATATCAGGACAAAATTTTGATGTAAAATCCTGGAAAACATTACTTAAAATCAGGAAAATGCATTATAAATGGTGGGACCACAAATAAAAAATGTAATATGCGGGAAAACGTTAAATCAGGGGACTTAAAATTGAGGTTTCACTGTATCTGCTTTGTGGCTTTCCAACTGCTGCTTTTGCACTACAAATTTCCTTCAACCCACAACAGCCTATGGCTGGGATACTGAGAGTTGTAGTTTAACAGGATCTGGCCTCACACCAGTTATAGACCTACTATCTGATACAGAAATCTGTTATCATTACAGTAAAGCAGATGATCCCTAAGTGTAGACCTAGTAGTTGATATAGAGATATGGTATTGTTACAGAAAATCAGTTGACCCCTCAGTGTAGTTGTTGCTCCTGCTGGAAAGAGCTTTCAATTCTCAGACAACCTCTGCATTCCTGTAGTGATGGGAGGAGTATGGGCTGAAATATACAACCCCCCAAGCTCTAAGCATCACCAGATATGGAGTTTCCACACGGTCCCTGATGTATAACTACAGAGGGAGGCCAACCATCAGGGGATAACAGGATAATGTTTAGAGAGTTACAAAGTTTCACCTACCCCCAGAGGACTAGAGATTTCCCTTCCAAGAACTGCTGTGCATTAGTAGTGATCCCTCTAAACCCAATGACATGGAGTCATGAAACTGGCCAATCCGCAGCCTTTCACACTAAGTGATAACCCACAAGGCTTATTTGTTTAATCATTAACTTTCTGCAGTAAAGGCAAGTGGTAGTTCTGTGTTTGCCTACCCTGGTGTTAAGTAATCAACATAAAACATCCAATCAATTGCCTATTCTCTTTGTAAGTGTAATGGGGTGTAAACACAACTGATTTCAGTAATGGGGTTGTTTACACTTAATTACTGGTAATTGTCATCTGAAATATGAGATTGCCCCCCCCCCCCCACAGGTGAGACAGCCAAACACATTGCTCTTTGGGATGTATATTTTCTGTAAAAATGCAACTTTCGCTAGATCCCCATGCTGTGGTCCAGGCAACACAAAGTTAACAGTTATCCAAACTGGATTTGAGTTTTAGTTCGAAATCAAATTTATCATGCTCTGGCCCTTTAAGAACTCAAATTTTACTATTCTCCACCTAAAACCTGCTTAGTTCATGTACAAGTCAACAGGAGAGGTCCAGGTACCTATTTGGATATATTAGTAGCCTTTCTGACATTCAAGTTTTTTTCAGAGGAAAAAACTGGAATTGAGTAATCTAATTTAATTAGAATTTTTGAGTCGGTATAATTCGTCAGTGTTTTAGATATTTGATTTATTTTATAAATAACCCCCCAGTCGAATTTCGAGTATATTAGAATTTAATAGAATTTTTTAAAAAAACACATGAATTTGAAATTCAACCTTTAATAAATGTGCCTACCCCTTTTTATGCACTATTCTCTATTCATTTAACCTTTGGATGCTGGCTCTCAGTTGAGCCAAAAGCCTGGAACCAGCAGTCTAAAAATGCAAATATCTCAGCAATGGCCAAAAATAGAAAATAAATGGGCAAAAATGGTCAGAGAAGAATTCCAAGTAGGTTTACATAAATACATTTTTGGGGATTAGATACTCTTTAATAGATACAGTGAAAAGGAGGACCTTGCCCCCCAATCTAATCTCTAATCTAAATCAGTAATCCCAATGGACTGTCTGTAGAACAACATATTGCTGAGCGCCCCATTTGATGTTGATCACAGTGGCAAAGCTTAATTTTGAATTCCTGCCTCGTAGGTAAGTTTTAGAGGCAGAAAGACAAGTTTTCTGCCAAACAAAGCTCCCTGCAGGCTGGTAGTCCACAATCTGCTACCAAATAGCCAATTATTATTATTATTATTATTATTATTAACATGTATTTATATAGCGCCAACATATTGCGTAGCACTGTATAATTATAATTCCTATTTAGCAATACCGGGAACATTTTATATGCTTGTGCAGCTCCCCGACACTTTTTAACTTTGAATATGGCTCACAAGTGAAAAATGATGGGGACCCTTAATCTAAGCGGGTTATTTAATAAAATCCAAATTTATCTCATCCCAATAAAAAAAAGCTTGACCAAACTCTCATTCCCAAGTTTGCATTATTTATTAATAAATTGACTCAATTTAATTTAAAAAATTTTAAAAAATCAAGCAAAAACCAGAATCCTATGATTTTTTCTGACTTTTCTTCTGAAAATCTCAATTTTCGGATTAAAACTAGCACAGACCACGATAATGTCAATTTGTGATAGGTTTCCTCTCCCATTGAATTATACGGGACCTCCACAGGTCTGAGATGGCGCATTTTTGGATTCGGGTTTTTTGCAGCATCTGGATGTAATAAATCCCAAAATTTTGAGTTTTTGCCTCAAAAAGCTTGATCAGCAAAATCCGTTAAGTAAATAACCCCCTAAGTGATTGTAACAGGTATACAATTATTTCCATGTCTATGTTAGTGCATAAAACAACACAGCTGACAAAATACTGATATCGGAAGTTAGTTAGCTAATCTTTGTTTAAACCCTTTAAAGGAGAAGGAAAGTCTGTTTTACCTGAAACCCCGGGCCGGTGCTCCTATCGGCAATAAACTGCACCGGCCCGGGTTTATACCAGTGAGCACCATGGAGAGATTTTCTTCCTGCTTCCTCTTTCTTAGCGCAGTTGCGCATGCGAAGTAGAGCGAAAACCCGAACTTTAACTAAAAAGTCGGCTATTTCGTTCTACTGCGCATGCGTTGCCCCGGGAAATTTGAAGAAAGAAGAAGCCGGAAGATGATCTCTCCATGGTGCTCGCTAGAAAAACCCTTCAGGTAAGTCAATACAATCACTTGGGTCGTGCCTAACATTTGGCCCCCCAAGTGCAAACAGACTTTTCTTCTCCTTTAAAGTATATATATATATAATAGCAGAAACTGGAAGCACATACGGCATAGAAAATAGTAGATTTATTGTAACTTTACATGGTCCTCCACAAACATGTTTCGCTTCTCCTTGAACCGTCGTCAGGATCCTGAAGATGGTTTAAGGAGAACTAAAACCCATCGATGTGGGGGACCATGTGAAGTTTCAATAAATCTACTATTATTCTATGCCCTTGAGTGCTTCAAGTTTCTGCTATTGTCTGATTTCGTTTGGGAAAGCTGTCGCGACAGCTGAAACGTTAGTGATGGATTCTCAATAAATTATTAGTTGTCCTATAATGAGTGCGGCTTCTTCAAGCAGGTGTATTAATTTCGGATGGTGGTGTGCACCCAGGAATGAAACAAGACTCTAATTGTGAGTGCTGATTCTTTGGAGTATATATATATATATATATATATATATATATATATGTGTGTGTCGTGTGTCTGGATGCCGGCACAACTCGTGTAGAGGTGTAAGTTGCCTGTATTAATTTCGGATGGTGGTGTGCACCCAGGAATGAAACAAGACTCTAATTGTGAGTGCTGATTCTTTGGAGTATATATATATATATATATATATATATATATATATATATATATATATATATATATATATGTGTGTCGTGTGTCTGGATGCCGGCACAACTCGTGTAGAGGTGTAAGTTGCCTGTATTAATTTCGGATGGTGGTGTGCACCCAGGAATGAAACAAGACTCTAATTGTGAGTGCTGATTCTTTGGAGTATATATATATATATATATATGTGTGTGTCGTGTGTCTGGATGCCGGCACAACTCGTGTAGAGGTGTAAGTTGCCTGGGTGCAAATAAAGCCCAATAAGATATATACAAGAAGGAGGCTCGCACTCAAAGGTCATACAAAGAAATAACGTTGTTTATTAGTCAAAAATAAGAAGTAATATTTCGGCTAGCTCTCTAGCCTTTCACTTTGAGAAACATAAGTTCTTATTTTTGACTAATAAACACTGTTATTTCTTTGTAAGACCTGTGATTGTGAGCCTCCTTCTGGTATATATATATATATATATATATGCATAGAATGGACCAGCACACCGTTTTCTTCAATCAAACGTGTTTATTCAATACACACTGTGCATCCAACGTTTCGGCCCGCATCCGGGCCTTTATCAAGGATATATATATATATATATATATAGATAGATAGATAGATAGATAGATAGATAGATAGATAGATAGATATAAAATGTCCCACAGTGCCTGCACTCAAACTTGGTTGAAGCAAACAGATGAAAACCCAAAGAAACTTTTAAGGAAATGTGCTTAGTGCTCTACTTTTTATTTTTTTTGCTTAAATTGTTTATTTTTAATCATTCACTCCACCTATCAGACACTTATTGCATTGAACACTGCAGAAACAGCACCCAGGGGTTAATATATAACTAAGGGGCTTCCCACTCAGAAGTCTTTGTGCAGTCCTCTGGTATTGTTATTGTGTCTGGTTAGGTCGGGACAAAGCAGCTTCCCCCAGACTCACACAGCACTTGCAGAGCTTTAAAAGTCCTATAGCTGCTGGTATGTTTTACAGGATCTTTCTGAGATTAATGTGTCCATGCAACAAGACTTGTTGTAAGAAAGTGGGATGGGGAGTTTGCTGCAGCTGTATGAGGACTGTGCTTGCTGCTTTAGGGCTCTTACTGAGGAGCGGTTGAAGCTGCGCTCCCCTGCGTTACGTTTTTATGCATTCAGTCGCAGGGGAGCGCAGGAATAGACGCATTTAGCTTTTTTTCAATGGGGCTGTACTCATACAGGCAAGGGTAGGTGCCGAACGCAGGTTGAGACGCAACATGTTGCATTTTTCCTGTGTTCGGCGCCTATACGCGCCTGTGTGAGTACAGCCCCTGCGGCTGAACGCAGAAAAACGGAACGCAGGGGAGTGCAGCTTCTACCTCTTGTCAGTAAGATCCCTTAAAGGGGTTGTTCACATATAAATTAACTTTTAGGGGCAAATTCACTATAGCATAAAGCGGCTAATGCTAGTGCAAATTCGCCAGCGTGATGTAATTTCGTTACTTCGCCGTTTTACTAACGGGGGCTGGCGTAAATTTGCTAGAGAAGTGGACCTACTACTGCTACTTCGCACCCTTACGCCAGGCAAAGTTGCGCTATGGTGAAGGGACCTAACTACGCTAATTCACTAACTTGAATAGATAGGGTTTGCTTCAAAAAAAGTTGACATTTTTTCTAAGTCCCAAAAAATGCTGGCGTCTTTTCGTTTTTTAAGAGTGATAGGTTGAAAAAGATCGTAAATTATTTGGGGGGTATGCTCCTTCCCCCCTACATTTCCTAACATATGGCACATAAACTATACAGTGGGCACATGTATAGGGCACGATAACAACTCTATTTTATTTTATGAAGCTTTCCCAGGCTTGTGTAGTGTAGTGTATTTGCTGCTACATATATGTCCATTTTACTTTAACTTGGCGCCTTATGCAAATTAGGCATCGCTAGCGTAACTTCACTTTGTTTGACGAATTAACGCTAGCGCAACTTCGCTACCTTTCGCCTCCCTGAGTGCAACTTAGGATTTTAGTGAATTAGCGGCGCCATGGTGAAACTTCGCCTGGCGAAGTGTGGCGAAGTGTGGCAAAGTGCGGCGAATGCGTCGCTAGCGTATTTTCGGCGCTTAGTGAATTTGCCCCATATGTATGATGTATAGAGTGATATTCTGAGACAATTTGCAATTGGTTTTCATTTTTTATTATTTATGGTTTTTGAGTTATTTTGCTTTGATTCAGCAGCTCTCCAGTCAGATTTCTAGGACCCAAAAAACCACCCACTGATTTGAATAAGAGACTGGAATATGAATAGGAGAGGGCCTGAATAGAAAGATGAGTAATAAAAATAGCTATAACAATACATTTGTAGCCTTTAAGAGAATTTATTTTTTTGATGGGGTCAGTGACCTCCATCTGAAAGTTGGAAAGAGTCAGAAGAAGAAGGCAAATCATTCAAAAACTATAAAAAAAGAAAAAATGAAGACCAATTGAAATGTTGCTTAGAATTGTCCATTCTATAACATACTTACAGTGAATGTAAAAGTGAAGCACCCCTTTAAAATGCCTCTTCCCTTCCAGCCCCAGCTAGTATTATCGGGAAACTCGGTAGCTTATAAAACTGTAACGTGTGAAATAACTGTCACTATTTAATGCCTTATACAACTTCAATCTAGACATTTTAATTTTAAGAAAGTCTGAATGATTTGTGATATCGTGTGGATGATGTATGGCTACATAACTCTTTTATGTGTTTGTGCTCAGAATCACACTGGTGAATCGGTCTAAGTAGGTTATTATTTTTCTTAACAAAGGACTGGACGGATTTTACGTCTTGGCTCATTCCACGTGGCCCCAGGAGGTACCTTTTGATTTCCATGATTTAGAAACCAGAGGCAACTTTCATTTCACATACAGTTCAGCATTTATCAGACTTTAGGTCACTCTGCATATGCCCTTAGTTTTGCTACTTCAGCTTTGTGTGCTGACATACACATATTTGCTAATAATGTATATGTTTATTACGTGTCAGCATTTTGGGAAACGGATGGTTTATTACAAAGTGTATTGACAAAAATCCAATACACAGGATATGAGATAAAGTTTTCCCCCTATGTTGTACTTAAAGTTTACCTTGTGTGGATTCTGTGTTGTGCCTTCCAATGAGGACATATACTGTATACACTGCCTAGCAAACTGCCATCATCAGAAGAAACATGTTATTTGTGATTCTGGTTCACTCAGTGCTCACTACATATTTCAGTAGAAAATGGGGTGCAGTCATGTGCATAAATACTTTCATGCTATCACCAAATTCTCAAAAATGTACATGTATTTCACTGATCACACCATGAATTTGTATATTTCTTAGCAATTCATACATAAATAGCTTATTTTGTTTCCTATAAGCTTGCACTTTGCCTAGTAATTAAAGGGGTGATTCACCTTCAGGCTAACTTTTACTATGTTCTAGAATGACCAATTCTAAGCAACTTTGGTCAATTTGTCTTCATTATTCATTTTCTATAGTTTATGGGGCCGATTCATGAAGCTCGAGTGAAGGATTCGAATAAAAAAAACTTCGAATTTCGAAGTGTTTTTTGGGCTACTTCGACCATCGAATGGGCTACTTCGACCTTCGACTACTACTTCGACTTCGAATCGAACGATTCGAACTAAAAATCGTTCGACTATTCGACCATTCGATAGTCGAAGTACTGTCTCTTTAAGAAAAACTTCGACCCCCTACTTCGGCAGCTAAAAGCTACCGAAGTCAATGTTAGCCTATGGTGAAGGTCCCCATAGGCTTGCCTGAGATTTTTTGATTGAAGGATATTCCTTCGATCATTGGATTAAAATCCTTTGAATCGTTCGATTCGAAGGATTTAATCGTTCGATCAAAGGAATCGCAGGATTCGAAGTCGAACGATTTTAGTGCCTAGTCGAATATCGAGGGTTAATTAACCCTCGATATTCGACCCATAGTGAATCGGCCCCTAAGAGTTATTTGCCTTCTTCTTCTGACTCTTTCTAGCTTTCAAAATGCTGTGTAAAGCTACTGTACATATTTATTGTTATTGCTACTTTTTATAACTCATCTTTCTGTCCTGACCCTCCCCTATTAATATTCCATATTCTCATTCAATTTAATGCATGGTTACTATGGTAATTTGGACCATAGCAATCAGGTTGCTGACACTGCAATCTGGAGAGCTGCTGAATAAAAATCTAAATAATTAATAATCTCAAAAACCGCAAATTATAAAAAATGAAAACCTGTAGGGGCTAATGTAGAAGTCAATGGCAGGGGTCCCTTGAACCATTTGAAGCCTTCGTGATGTTCAAGTTTTTTCTGTGGGTTTTGCTCGAAAACTTGATTAATTCAAAAGATTTTTTGCTGAAAACCCGATCAATTCGAGTATTCAAGTTTTTCACCCCAACTACACTGATTCAAGTTTTTCACATTTGAGTTTTTTCATGCATCGGAAACCATTCCAGTTCTGAGTTTATTCAAGGTATAAAAAAAAACTCACAAACCGCTAAAACTCAATCTCTGATAAATACCTCCCTAAATGTACACAACAATCAGCATTACAAGTTATAAAATAGCATTTATTTTTTATTATATTAGTGTGTCTGGGCTACGCATGTAATAATAATGTAGCAATCACCAACCATAGCATTGCTTCTCCTTGGCTGTACATCTTTTATAACATGAAGCACAGTAGCTGTATAACAGTCTCTGGCTCACTTCTATACCATGGCCTCATGTTATAAAAACACTCTAACTTCTGCACAATAGCTTCATGTTATAAACACCTCACTTCTGCACAACTGCTTCATGTTATAAAAACATCTCTCTCACTTGTAAAGAATGGTTTAATGTTAGGACTATCACATATGGGATGGTTTGATTATCATTAATTCATCACAGGTTAGGGAGATCTGTGATGCTTCTAACTGATGTCCACGGGAAGGGATCTACAGCACACAGAGGGTGGTCTGTGTACCATGTATACTATTGACCTAAACGAATGCTCTGCACTAATGTTTTTAATTCCTTAATCTTAAACCGTAAAAATGAATATGGCTAAAACTGTCATATTTTATATACTGAACTTATTGCACGAGGCTAAAGTTTCAGATTGTCAATAGCAGCAATGATCCAGGACTTCAAACTTGTCACAGGGGTCACCATCTTGGAAAGTGTCTGTGACACTCACATGCTCAGTGGACTCTGAGCAGCTGTTGAGAAGCTAAGCTTAGGGCTCGTCACTAATTATCCAGCAGAAAATGAGGTTGGTCTGTAATATAAGCTGATGCTACAGGGCTGATCAGGTCCGGACTGAGAATAAAAATAGACCCTGGCATTTCAGGTACATAGAGGCCCAATCAGCCCACACAGAGGCCCAAACAGCCCCCACCAGCCCACTAAATACTGACTTTCTATAGCACCTTATAGTAGCCCCTCTGGCATTTGCCAGAACCTACAGATTGCCAGTCCGGGCCTGGGGCTGATTATTAAATTCTGATGCTAATTGCACTTGTCTCTGTGCTGCCATGTAGTAATTATCTGTATTAATTACTAATCAGCCTTATAATACGACATTTCTATTCTATGTGTACTGTATATTGTGAGTGGGTCCCTAAGCTCAGTAAGTGACAGTAGCACAGAGCATGTGCAGCGAATCAGCAGAAAAGAAAATGGGGAGCTACTGGGGCATCTTTGGAGACACAGATCTTCACTACTAAAGAGCTGACGAAGGGGGAACTGCCCCCAAAACATCGTGTTGACTAATAAACACGTAAGGGGCTAGTCCCCTACTTGAATTCGCCCTGTGTGCCGGTACCTGTTTTCTTTGTTCCTGGCTGTGTTGAGGAAGTGCCGACTAGGGTCCGAGCTCCGGGGGTAAGCATTCCATAGGGCTCGGGTGTGAACGTGACTGTTTGCTTGAGTTGCCTTGGGTTGGTACATAAGCACAAAACATGTTCAACATTTCTGGCTACTTCTTTAGTCAAGTTTTAGTTCTCCTTTAACATCTTACCCTCACTAAATATAACTCGCCTTCATTTCTATGCTACGGCTTAATGTTATACAGATCTTTCATTCACTTTTGAACTACGGTTTCAAGAGATATAAATCTCATCCTTACTACTGCATACTGGCTTAAATGAACAGTAACATCAATAAATGAAAAAAAAAAGTCTTTTAAAATAGTGAAAACATAACATATTTTTGTTCTACGCTGGTAAAACTGGTGTGTTTGCTTCAGAAACTCTACAATAGTTTTTATATACAGAATGCTGTTAGGGTTGCCATCTTTTTTCCCAGCAAAAACAGACCGGTGATGTCGGGGGGTGGGTCAGTGACGTGGGGGGGAAGGCCAGTGATGGGGGGCGGGTGACGCCGGGGGGTGGGGCAGGTGACATCAGGGGTAGAACTGATGACATGGTGATTGCTCCTAATTTGGAAATCCGGACAGGCAGCCCTTCCATAAACCGGGCTGTCTGGGTGAAATCCGACAGGTGGCAACCCTAGATGAATATTCCCAACATTTTGGAAATAAAAAAAGGGACAAAAAAGTTGGTGCACATAGTGCGGCAAAATTTTTTAACCATGTCTGTTTTTGCAGCCACACCCCCAAATTACCATGTTCATTTTATAAAATTTGTCAGGTTATGAAAGTTTGAACATATTTCTGTGGGTTTTTTTTCAATTATTACAGTTTTGCTAATGAAAGTGAATTGCCCTTTAAGCTGTGAGTCTAACTTTTCCCAAGAGACCTGTTTATCGAAATTATTACAATTACTTATTTGCTTATCTCAAAATTGTTACAAAAGTATCTTAGTTGCACCTGGTGGCTGTTCTGGGTTCTTTGCCAAAAGCCTCAAAGAATCAATGATTTTGTAAGAAGAATTATACCCATTTCACTATCACATATTTATAATAAGGTGAACATTTATCACAGATTAAGGTTAATTCTAGAGATTTATGTTTAATAAAGCTGGTGAAAGCTGATAAACTTTCCTCCTGATCTATTTGCCAATTTACATCATGTAATTTGAGTTTTCACAAATATAACAAACTCAATAGGAATATTTATCCAGCTCAGGTCTAGCAAGATACCATATAAATCAATGGAAATTGGATGTTCTAATAGATACATGTTTTTTTCTTGTTTCTCGATAACTTCCTTATGGTTGAAGACCCCAAAGATTGCGGAGATTCAAGAAAATTACAGTGAATATTCAAATGTACATTTTGTTAACCCCTTCAAGATATTTCCCAAATACAGTCAGATTAAAGGAAATTGTGTTTAGTTTATAATCGGCACAATGTGAACCATGTGAACCATTCGAGTTTTTGCTTGATTTTATCAAGTCTTTTCCCGACCCGACTTTTTCTAGTTATGTTATTGATAAATAAGATAAAATCATGGATGCGAGTTTGGTCAACCTCACTTTAATAAAAAGATTAGATAAATTTGAGTTATAGTAAATAACCCCCTAAACGTCCAGTTGCCTTTGATTTGATTCTACTAGATACTGTATATTGAGTCCTGGGCATAACCAATTTGTTAACCCCGACCCATGACCCGCACACGGACCTGCAACCCGCATACTTACCCGATTGGACCCACTACCCGACCTGCAAGTACCTTATCCGTATCAGTGACATCATTAGAAGTAGGCGTGATCAGAAAAATGCTGTAAAACAGGAAGTGATGTCATTGTAAACCGGAAGTGACATCATTAGAAGTAGGCGTGATCAGAAAAAAAGGAGTAAAACTCGCTATTAAGAAGACCCGCGACCCGCAATCCCGGAGAACTGACGACCCGCGTCTATACCCGCTCCCGAAACTTCTACCTGCAACCCGCAGGGTACCGCAGGTTTTTGCGGGTACCCAAACCGCTGCAGTACTGTACTGTATATCATGAGCTGGATAAATGGGAATCTTCATAGACCTATCATTACTCTAAGGAGTTTCTTTTCCATCTGCTATCAGAAAACAGTTACATTAACCTTGCCAGACTTTTGTTTGGTTTTTGTGTATCTTACAGATATTAATCAAACACATAACATTCCCAAAAAGGAAATTTCATACCATTTTTTGTCCCATAAAAATGTATTGTAACAGGTTTCTGTCTTTTTACTGCACAAATTCTCTAAACTATAAGCTAAGCCCACACACCCACACTTCTATAAATGTTACAGATGTTAGTCTAATATAATTCACAGATGTGTAAAAGGCTTTCGCTGATAAACAGAGCAATATATACTTGAAGGTTAAGTAAAAGACATGCAGGCTTTCTTATTGTTTGTCAAAAATAATGAGGAATAAGGAATAATCAGCAGAAATTAGTTTATATGCAGCACGGTACATTTTTAAAATACTACAGATGGGGAAAATTCGTTGCAATAGATTAAGTGTATACTGTACATCAATTTAGGGGCCCAGCCCATTTATTAAACCTCGATTTTTTCTGGTCAAGATTTTTAGAGGGAAAGCTCGAATTTTTTTGTGGGAAAAATCCTAACATTTTTAGAGCTTTATTATACCCCAAAGCTGCTAAAAAACCCAAATCCAAAAATAGGCCATCTCAAACCTGTCGAGGTCATGTAGAAGTCAATGGCAGATGTCCCTGAAGTTGTTTCATGACATCATGATCTGCATTGGATAATCCAAAAAAGTCGAATTTTCGCAGAGGGTAATTCAATAACTCGTACAATATGAATTTATTATTTTTTCAGAGAAAAAAATATTCACAAATAAGTTAAATTTATGGAAGGGAGTTTGGTTGGCTTTGTTGTCATAAAACATTAGATTAATTTGAGTTTTAGTAAATATGTGCCACACTAAACACAAAGGAGGAAGGAGGTCCCTACCCCATCGATATTTGTAATCCTAAACATATATTATTGTATATGATTATAATTTTAAGATTTCATCTTCTAAAGCGAAAAGCTGTGTTTTGCACTGTGCATGCTTTGGCATGGGGTCTTTGAAGAATGACAGAATATAATTGCTCCACAGTGCTTATGGAATTACCTTGAGTCGGTGCAATTCTCAGCAAACAGCTTTGGAATCAGGTAAGCAATTATTAGGACTATTAATTGACCCCTCCAGTGATTATAACTGTACTACCCCTTTAAAGATGAGGGATCTGCCATTGATGGGGTGCCGGGCAATTTCCACTTTTGATAATTTATTAAAGCACTTCTGTGCATTTCTATATGTGCATTTACGTACGTAGAAAATGTTACACTTGCCAAAAAAGCCCCCAAATAACATTTAACATTAGATTAATTCTTACATTATTTATAGTCAAACTAGATGATGTGCTATAAAATGACTCCAAGGGGTAGATTTATCAAGGGTCGAATTGAAAATTTGAATTTTTAAATTCGAATTTCAAGTTTATTTTAGGGGCAGATTTATCAAAGGTCAAGGTGAATTTTCGAATGAAAAAATCAGAATTTTGAGCTATTTTTGTGTACTTCAACTAGGGAATAGTCCAAATTTCGATTCAAATTTAAAAAAAAAATCAAAATACGAATTTTGAAATTTATCATGTACTGTCCCTTTAAGAATTAGAATTTGACTATTCGCCATCTAAAACCTGCCAAATTGGTGTTTTAGCCTATTGGGGGGCCTCCTACAATCAATTTGGAGTAATTTGGTGGACTTTTGAAAAAAAATTTCTTATCAAACAAAATTTTTTTTTTGGGTTAAAAACCTCGAATCGAATTTGATTCGAATTTGCAGCTCAATCTTATTCACCCATCTTTAAAAAATGTGATTTTTCTAATGAATTTCGATTGGTCATTTTTTTTCTCGAAATTTTGAGTTTAGAATCTCCCATAAACTCGAAAATTCGACCTTTGATAAATCTGCCCCCAAGAATCAGCTCCAATAAAAGAAACTTGCCAGAAGTTGCAGTGAAGTTCCAAAGGCTGAACTGAAGTAAAAAAAAAAACAGTATTTATTTAAATATCACATCAAATCAATCCACACCCTGAGAAAAGATTTCAAAATGTTATGTGTACATGTGCAAGATATTACTATACCTACATACAGTATGGCTGAATAGTTTTCACATAGCTAAATGTGTATGTAATAGTGAACATAATGTTTTACACAATATCCTTAAGCTTATTTCCCAAAAGAAAATGAACCCCCCACCCTGACATCTTGCATTATTAATGCATTTTCTGGATACATGACTGAAAGAACTGGCAAACCACTAAGAATTCTTTTTTTTTTTTTTTTTACAAGGGATGCTTTCTTTTGTAAAATATTTGCTTGGCCGGTTATATAAATTGTGAGTGATAGTGCATAGATAGATTTAGATGGTTATTATAATCTGTTCAGCGTTATTTATATTGCTTCACACAAAAACATAATTATAGCTAAACAGATGTATTTCTTTGCACTTTTAAGCAAGCCACACACTGAGGGGCATATTTATCAAGGGTCGAATTTTGAATTGAAAAAACTTTGAAATTCGGATTCAAGAAGACCAAGCAGAGTTTTTTTTTGGTTGAATAGGTCCGTTTTCAATCGAATAGGTCCGTATTCAGCCAAATTAGAATCGTACGAATCAAAGGAATATCGCATTCGATCGAATTCCCAAAAAAATCTTTGACTCCAAATAGGTTCTAGGAAGTCCCCCATAGACTAAAACAGCAATTCGGCAGGTTTTAGATGGCAAATGGTCGAAGTAAATTTTTAAAGAGACAGTACATTTCGATATTCAGTTTTTTAAATTTTTTTCAAATTCGAATCAAATTAGGACTATTCCCTAGTCGAAGTACACAAAATATAGCTCGAAATTAGATTTTTTTTTTTCATTCGAAAATTCACCTTGACCTTTGATAAATCTAAGTCAACATTTCAAAAAAGGAAAATGTGAGTATCCCCCGAAATAATGTATTAGTCAATTAAAAAATTTAAAAATTTATTGACATGAGAGCAAGACCTGATAAATCTACTCCCAAATGTTGGTGTACAGAAAAAACTGTATACACATAAACAACATAAAACAAATTATATCACATGCATTTTAGAAAGATAATTCCATATTATAAGCATATTGCATAAAACTTAGATCCACTCACCTCATTCCAAGAACGTGGTTTCCAAGAAATTTTCAAAAACATTACAGGGCAGGTCTAGCCTTTTCTATAACAACACCTTAAGCAGAACAGCCTGGCAGAGGGAAAAGTAATTGACCCTAAATTAATATTCTCAGTACAGTTTACACATAATGGGCCAGATTCAATTCAGTGAGAAAAAGGTCACGTGAAAACGCATGGACGAGATTCAATTTGAGATGCAATTCAATTCAGAAAAAACTTATGTTGTGGTTTATCACATGAAATCTCTATTGAAGTCTATGGGGAAAAACTGGAACTGAATTCGGAGAAACATTTTTTCTCTCCTCAAATTGAATCTTGTCCATGAGTTTTCATGTGATAAAATGGGATATAACCTTTTTCTCGCTGAATTGAATCTGGCCCAATGTTTAAATAACAGTGATAAAAAAGGTAAAAATTATAATCCATCATATAAAATGCACAAATACACAGAGAGGCAGATTTATCAAGGGTCAAATTTTAAATTCAAGCTAGTTTTTTTAATTTGAAATTCGAATTGTGGAAGATTTATTAAAACAAATTGGATTGTTAAAACTCGGACAAATTTTACCGATCCAAAAACTCAAATTGAATTTGAATTATACAAAACTCGATTTAAGGTTTTTTTTTTTAAAAAAAAAACCTTGAATGTCAGGAAGGCTACAAACATCTCCAAAATGATCACTGGACCTCCCCATTGACTTTTACATGAATTCGGCAGGTTTTAAGTGGCAAATAGTTGAGGGCCAGAGAATGATAAATCTCAAAAATCGTATTCCACTTTTTTAATAAACTCTAGAGTTTGGATAATTCCCTAGTCAAATTTGAAAGTTATGACCATTAAAAAAATTGGAAAATTTAAATTACAATTTTCAATTCGACCCTTAGTAAATCTGCCGCATAATAAAAACTACCAGTACTTAGTAGTTAGATTGTACTTACATCTACTTTAGAAATAGTGCTCACTACTACTGAGCATATAAACACATAGGAGCATATTTATCAAGGGTCGAATTTTGAATTTGAAAAACGTCAAACTTCAAATTCAAAAAGACCAACCGAAATTAAGTCAAGGTTTTTTTTGGCCGAATAGGTCCGTTTTCGATGGAATAGGTCCGTATTCGGCCAAATCCGAATCGTACGAATCAAAGTAATAGCACATTCGATCAAATTCAATATTCAAATTTTCTTCAAATTCAAATAGAATTTGGACTATTCCCTAGGTGAGGTACACAAAAAATAGCTTGAAATTCAAAGATTGAAATTCAAAAATTCACCTCGACCTTTGATAAATCTGCCCCTATGTGGGTCCTCCTACAACCTATTTGGAGTCAATTGGTGGACTTTGAAATATCAAAGGGTTTTCTTTGGAAAAACTTTGATTTGAATTCGATCTAATGTGCTATTACTTAGATTCGTACAATTCTAATTCGGCCGAATGTGGACCTATTTGATCACAAACTGACCTATTCGGCCAAAAAAAAATGTTGTTGGTCTTTTTGAATTCGAATTTCGAAGTTTTTCAAATTCGAAATTCGACCCTTGATAAAGCTGCCCCATACTGTACATGCATACTTGTATCGTAAGCAAGCTTGTAACATATCTATATTAAAACAAACACTGGTAGTTATCATGGTTTGCTAAATCAGCTAACTGAATGCTAATGAAGGCTTTTTCTAGACTGTTTTTCAGTGGCATGTCATAATAGCTAATCTTTTGCTTTTACTTTTTGGATGTTTTTGCTTTCCTTTTGTCAGCATGTCTTTGCTTTTTAAGCCCTTATCATTTGCCTGAGCTGTCATTCAAAAAGGGAAATGTTCATTTCAGGGAGATTATCTTTAGCTTCATGGGGGAAGGAAAAACAGGTTCGAATGAAGGAAACTTCATCAAAGAGTCTTGTAATCCCTATTGTGTCTGCAGAGCCTTCCCAGAATGTGCTGAAAGTATTTTAGCCACTCTCTGCACCTAGTAAGGGCCCTGAGCACAATTTGTTTTATTCACACAAATCTCTTTTTAAAGGGTTATAACAACTTTGCCATTATTTTATGTTCAATTTCAAAACCACCAACTTAAAAACAAGCACAGTTCTAAATCTAATTTTTTTTCACCGCCCGAAAAAAAATTCCTTTACATGTCACATCCAATTTCATGTGCTCAAACAGATATTCATTCCTGCCTTAAGACATTCACAACCATTAGACAGCCGCCTTTTTCCTGTTGACAGATCTTAACCTCTTTGCGACCACCCGCTGCTTATAGTCAAGTGCTATTAGGCTGGGTATATTTTTTACACAGGCCAATATTTTATGCAATTATAAAGGGGTTAAAAGGCATTAAGGATTTTTTTAAAAAAAACACTTCAGGAAAATGCCCTCAGCCCCTTGCTTATTAATAATAATCTAAAGTTGTTTTATTCTATCTGTTCAGAATCATTTGCATAATAAGTTACACATGCTTAGTTTTTGCAGACATCCTGTGCCAGACAGCCAGCTGAATCCGTGGGGAGGATTTCCCTCTCCTCCCATGGGAACTTTTGGGAACGGTTGTCATGGGGATTTTTTTAAGGCTGAGTCTGTAGACCTTCCTATCTCTATTTGTATAAAAAAAAATGAATAACACATCTTTAGATGAACAGCATTTCCCTGAAGGTGTGGGTATCACTTTAAGGGTCAGGCCACACTGGGCATTTGGGGAGATTTGGTCACCTGGCGACTAATCGCCTTGTTTTTGCGGCGACCAATCTCCCCAAAAGCCTTCCCTCACTCCGGCTAAAATGAAAAAACGCCTGCGCTAATCACACGCAGCGATTTGTTTTCCGAAGTCGCCCGAAGTTTCCTTGTGAGGCAACTTTGCAGCCATCGCAACACTTTGCCAGGCGTAAATTTGTCAGGACAACAGTAATTCACTAAAATGCGAAGTTGCATCCAGGGCACTAAACGCTGGCCAAGTTTCGCTAGCATTACTTCGGCAAGCAAAGTGAAGTTGCGCTAGTGTTTGGCTAATTTGCATACGGCTGGAAGTGAAAGTTTAATGGACGTATATGTTGCAGCAAATACATTACATTACACAAGTCCAGGGAAACTTAATAAAATAAAATAGAGTTGTTATATTGCCCTACACATGTGCCCAGTGTATAGTTTATGTGCCATATGTTCAAAGGTAGGGGGGGAACCCGGTTACCCGAAAAAAATTACGATCTTTTGCAGCCTATCACCCTGAAAAAAGTAAAAGACACCAGCGTTTTGGTCCCTTCGCCAGAGCGAAAATTGGGGTTATATATTAAAGGATGAGTTTGTGAGGTTTGTGAGGTTTTTTCTACCTCGAATAAACTCACCACTCGAATGTTTTGCTTATTTATGAAAAAAAACACAAAGTTAAAACTCGATTGAATGCCAAAAATTGAATAACTCGAATTTATCGAGTTTTTGAGCGCAAACCATCGTAAAACCATGAAGGCAAAAACCATCTTCAAATGGTTAAAGGGACCTCTGGCTTCAGACTTTTAGCAGCTTTGGGGCACAATAAATCACAAAATTTAGTTTTTTGTAGGGATGCACCGAATACAGGAATCAGCCTTTTTCAGCAGGAATCGAATTCGGCCGAATCCTTCTGCCCAGCCGATCAGAATACAAATCCTAATATGCATATGCAAATTAGGGGCATGGAGGGAAATTGCATGACTTTTTGTCACAAATCAAGGAAGTAAAAAATGTTTTCCCCTTCCCACCCCTAATTTACATATGCAAATTAGGATTCCGATTGGGTTCAGTGTTCAGCCGAATCTTTCGAGAAGGATTCAGGGGTTTGGCTGAATCCAAAGTTTTTTGTGCCAAAACACCAGTGATAGACACAAAAAAGCCCTGGCCAAAAAAAATATGACATTTGCGTGCATTTAAATGTCTAGAGCATTGGATTTGTATTTGTAAGAGGATGAGTTGGTGGGGGGCACATGTAAGGAACAGGCATGGCACTGACCTCTGCATTTCAAAGAGCCACCATGATCATCTCAAAAACCTCTTGTCCTGCTAGAGACAATATACTACAATTACAAGATCTTTAAAAAACAAGATAAAATCAAACAAAAATGTTGTCTTTGTTGTCTACCATATGGGATGACATTTTCAGAGTGCCTATATGGTGGGCTGAGCATCAACATGGGGTTGGATGGCTCGGCAGACCAGTAGCAAGGAATAGATTCCATTGTCTTGAACTGTATTGGTATGACTCTGTTAAACCCCTAGGTGGGGAAAGCCCATTTCTCTCTCTCTCCTATCTATCTAACCTTCTATCCTTACTATCTCTTGTTAAATCGAAAATCAAATAAAGAAAAACTTACAAAAAAACAAAACATGAGGCTGGATAAAGGTCAGGATTCTCCATTACAATTTAGAAAGGCCTCACTGGACTCTAAAACACCAGGCAGTTAGTCTCAGCTGACTGTTTTAAGCAAATCTATTCTGCAGAGCAATGTTTGAGTCCATCACACGACAATCAAAAAAAAGATAAAAGAACAGGACCAGAGAATGGATTTGTTGGAACTAAAGTGGACAATATCATCCATCACACAGCAGCTCAGGACACGAGCATCACCTCACTTCAGAAGCGATTGATGAAAGTGCAGGAACTTCTGAAGGATGAAGACAAAGTTCAACAATCGGAGAAATAGAGGCGCACTGCATAATATATCTAACCTTTTAAAAATATTTCTTAGCCAGTCATCGTAGCTAGCTAACCAATGGAATGTCATAATTCCAAACTTAAGATGGATATTAAAACATGCCAGAGCTTAGGAGTCAAACCCCATTTTTACACAAGTATTCACTGCATAAAAATACCTAAAACTAATTTCTGCCCATGTAACAGTGTTAGGATTGTAACCCAGCCACATGCCATGGGTTAGAAAGAGAATTCTCTTGAAAGATTCCAAGGGGTTTGGGAAGGATTTTAGGATTTGACTAGAAGGGCAACACTATAGAATTCTTAAACAAAACATCAGTTTAGGGTAAATTTAACATCACACAAAATCATAATAAAGGGGAGTGGAATATTCATCACCAACACTGTATTATTTTAAATATATGATCCAGGAATAACTGCTGTATATATTGTTGTTTCATTGCATTTTGTCCCCATTATGGGACTTAAGGTGGCCATAGACATAACAATTACAATCTTTCTTGGAAAAGATCTTTCCAAGAAAGATTGTTCGTTTCAACACACATGTAGAGCAGAATCATCAGATATACAGGTAGATATACACAGGACCGCCATCAGAAATCACAGGGCCCCATACGACAAAATTTCCTGGGCCCCCTGGGCTGCGCCCACTGCAAGCCCCATCTACAGGTCTGCCCTCCCCACTCCACAGTTCCGCCCCCACCACATAAAAAGATATTGGTGGTCAGGGCCCCCCATAAAAAAACATTTTTAGCCAGGGCCCCCCATTAAAAAACATTGGTGGCTAGGACCCCACATGAGAAAAAAAAATTGGTGGCCAGGGCCCCCCCCCACATTATAAGAAAATTGGTGGCAAGGGCCCCTTAAACGTTCATACCCTCCCAAAGCCAGCAGCTCTCAGAAAGATGGGGGTCCCGGCTAATCAAGTAAGCATTGCATGGCCGGGCCCCCCATACCCTCGGGCCCCCTACAACTCTCTCCCCTGTCCCCCTCTGATGGCTGCCCTGGATATACAGTTAGAAACAATAGAATTCTACCTGTATCTGACGATTCACCCCTAAAGCTGGCCATAGACGCACAGATCCTATCGTACAAATCCTCGATTCATACGATAGGATCTGTGCGTCTATGTCTAGCTTTCGAATCGTGTGTGGAGAGTGCCGACATCTTTCATCCAGCGGAGATTGGTCATTTGGTCGATCGGACAGGTTTGATTTTGACCCGACAGATCCCGCCGGAACCCATTGTGCATCGTAATCGGATCCTTCAGCCATAGCTCGTTAATGGCATATCGGGGAAAGATCCGCTTGTTTGGCAATGTCGCCAAACAAGCGGATCTTTGCGTCTATGGCCACCTTAACAATGGCTGATGTTTGGGTGGCTTCAAAGGCACCCGATCAAAATCCTCCGTCCAGCCTGATCGACAAGCCGACCGATATCCAAGTCTTCTGCCGATATCGGTCTACTCTTTTTCCACCATACACGCACTGAATATCGTACGAAAATTTGTTTAGTACGATATGATCTATGCGTCTATGGCCACCTTTAGAGGTAAGAGAGACCACGGCATCTCTTAACCCTTCTGAAGAGCTTTCATTTAAATGGGCGGTTCACATTTGGGTAGACTTTTAGTATGATGCAGATTGTGATATTCTGAGACGGGCGTTTTCGGGCCGACTCCTGCACCAAATCTTTGGGTCCTGGTCGAGTTCTTCTCCTGCTCTCCCCGCCCGCGACCTAGCACTTCCGGCTCCTAAATTTATAGACTCGAGGCCACTTAGTCTCTTTTGTGATGTCAGTGCAGGGCGGTTTGGGTCTATATGGGGCAATAGCAGGCCGGGCACAGATCGGGAGGGGATTTTTCGACCAGCACATGACTAGTCTGGGGTGTGTAAAATGGGTATATAGGGCGTAGCCAATTTTCTTTTTAATCTTTTTTTGCCCCTCTTTCCATTTTTCAAATGTCAGGAGGTAATAGTAAAGGGTTAAAGGTGTGCCTAATAGAAATTAAACAGATGGATCAAATTTTATTTCAACAGTTTGCCGTTTCCTGTAAAAACATGAAGAACGTTTCTGACTGTGCTGATATTACAATGTTAAGCAGAATATTTTTGATCGAGGTTAAAACTATATTGACACGTTTTGTGTAATACAACAGCCTCATCTATAGCAGGACAACCCGACGTAAACACTGCCGAGCCGATTGTTTCCCCTCAATCCCCTCACACATTGAGCTTCCCGCGCCGGCTGTTCACGTGACTCTGGCTGTGACGTTTACACATTCGCTCTTGCGATGTTTCAGTTTTGTCCCTTGTGCGGTTCCGTCCAATGAGAGTGTCATGGCGTCTTCAATGTCACCAGCGTTGAGGCAGCTGCTATGGGGAAGCCGAACGGCTGGGGCTGTAATAAACTCGCACAGGTAATGTGTGCCGTTGTTTTTTTGTGGTACGAAGTCTTCCTTAGACGTGTCTGTCGAGACTCATGGGAAAGGGAAATGTACGTAGTGCTCTGGTGCCTGATTGACAGCTGTGGAGCCCACCAGTGTATGACTTTGGGAGGGCTTAGTAAATAGGAGTTAAAGTTGCTGTATTACAGGGTCGCTTTGTTCTGTCACATGCATCTATGTTAGCTGACTGATAGGAATAATGTGAGGGTAGGACAGAGAGGGTATTGCCCTGTGCTCTTTCTCTGGGGGTAAGGTAGGAAGATAAATGTAAATATTTCTCTGTATATACTATCTTCAGCCCTTTAACTCCCAGTGTCTTACCCTGGAGGATTCTGGGAGTTGTAGTAAAACAACAGATTGCTGCAGTCTGACTTTTCCTGATTAAGGTGATCCCTTTGCCCTTATGGATGTGTGCTAATAAATTGGGCCCCAAACCTGTCATTATTTTCTATTATCCAGATCTTACACAAGGGAAATAGACCAATCTGTATGTTCAATATCGAAATACAATCATTTCAGGGCCCTTGTAACTAGGGATGCACCGAATCCAGGATTCGGTTTGGGATTCGGCCTTTTTCAGCAGGATTCGGATTTAGCTAGATCCTTCTGCCCAGCCGAACCGAATCCTAATACTAATTTGCATATGCAAATTAGGGGTGGGGAGGGAAATTGCGAGACTTTTTGTCAAAACAAGGAAGTAAAAAATGGTTTCCCCTTTCCACCCCTAATTTGCCTATGCAAATTAGGGTTAGGTATTTGGCCGAATCTTTAGCAAAGGATTCTGGGGTCGGCCGAATCCAAAATAGTGGATTCGGTGCATCCCTACTTGTAACTCCCATATCAGTCAGTTTTTGCATGTAATCTGTATGCTTCGTGTATCCAACCTTCTATTGCACAGAACTGCCAAATCTAAAGGTGCTGCTTAAAGGGGGAACTCCACAAAAACATAACTTAATCTTTTTGAAAAGTAAACATCATTTCAAGCAACTTTGCAATATACATCAATTAAAAAATATGCAGACTTTTCATGATTTTTAATAGTTTCTGACAGTTCCCTAAGCCTAGCCTCCTCTCCCAGTGATCTTTCTGACTATGCTGAGCTGGCTGTCTTCAGCCTGAATCCTCCAAACTAATAATAATAATTCCCTGCACCTGTGATTTCAATAAGGAAAGGAACATCCTAGTGCAATGCATTGTGGGTTATACAATTCCTGCATGTTGTCTGTAAGCTGTGGAGAAGTTGTTACAATTTGTAACATCAGTGTTTAGTCCCTCCTTCCCTGCCAGGATTTCAAATGATGCAAAAGAGAAGAACTATTAAACAGCTGGATTTCAGCATAGAAAATTGTATTTATTCATACGTTTTAAAGAAACAGGTAACTGTGATGGGTATATTAGGGGTTTCTGTGTTATGTGGGCCTCTTTATCAAATTTTGGTTTGAAAGCCGGAGTTCCCCTTTAAATAATAATTATTATTATTAATAATGCATCATTGGTCAATAACAGTTTTCATACTTTGATGATATCACAGGGTATAAAAGGTTTAGATTCAGTGCAATTTTACTAATAGGTGCAAATAAAATATACTTAACAGCAAATTAGACAATGAAAGCAACAATCTGATGAATTGCCAGTGTGTCCATAACTCGCTGCTTACTCTTTCTTTGTTGTAACCACAAGCAGAGTCTATGAAGTGATATTACCAGTGTTAGAGCCAAAGGTCTCTTGTCCCTTCTTTGCAAACAGCATTCTACACCACATATAGACAGTTCTCAGATCTATCCTTGTGATCGTCTAATGCAGCGATATCCAACATTTCTGTGCAGTTGACCTAATATATACTACCCCTTTGTAACTGCACCACCGGTGTATGCAGTTCTTTGCAAGGTGTAAACAGGGTTATAGTTATTAATATGTAGTTATAAAGCAGCAACATATTCTACAGCGCTGCCTAGTTATTTTAAAGTGGATGGTAAGGGCTAATGTGTAGGTTCTAGGATTTTCAATAAACAGGGAGGAAGTCCCTGTCCTGAAGAGCTTACAGTCTGTGAAGAAAAGGAGACAAGCAAAATGGGGTGAGAAACATGCATATTTTGTCTTGTATGTTCTATTTGAATGCTTTCTCTGGAAAGTAATTCTTAAAGGGGTTCTTCACCTTCAAAACACTTTTGTTCAGTTGTTTTCAGATTATAAAGACATTTGTCAAGTACTTTCCTTTTTTTATTTTTTTACAGTTTTTCCAAAATCTAAGTTCCTGTCACTGGTGTTTCAATGTTTCAACTCAGTAATTCAGCCGCAGACTCTAAACTGTTACAATTTTGCAACATTTAGTTGATACATTTCTCAGCAGCAACTTTGGAGTATTAGCAACTATCGTATCAATTCTAACAGCTGCCTTTAATGAAACGCAGAGTTTTTGCAATATTTCTAGGCAAGAAATGGCATCTCCTGTTGAGGGATCCAGTGCGCATTCAAAATTTGTGAGAGGGGTCTAAATTGACAACTAGGCACCTGCCTTGGGTGCAGGGTAATTTTCGATTGTTTTTATATACAATATGTATAGAAAGGAGGGGGCTGGTTTAGGTGGAAATATAGTATGAGTAGTTTAGTCTTGCCCGTATTTATTTTCTCTTTGAGAGCATCCTTCCATCCATGCTATGCTATAGCACCAAGGCATTTTGTGGTCTTAGTCTGAACAGGCTATATATTAATGTTGTTCATCAAACTTCGCAGAAACCTTGAGCTGCTTGGGGCCATAAAATCTCATACCTGTACAGTATTTGTCTCCCTATAATCCTGGCCTAAAATCTTTTTTTATTATAGAAAAAATCAAATAATCCAAGATTGAAAATGATCTTGTGTTTATAGGACACTAAGAAAATAGAGAGCTCTATATATATAAAACAAAAAAAAATTGCAGATCTTTAGTATTGGTAAACTATTTGTCTTCTACTTTGCAAACCCTGCTCCAACTTCCTAATTTTCTTTTGTATAACCTAAATGTTAAGTTCAAATTAGCAAGAGTGTAATATCTTTACCTAGTGAATAAAAAAAAGATTCCTGCTACTTCTCAAAAAGTTTAGATGAAATCCCTCTTCTTGGTCCCAGGCTGCAAACCTAATACATTTACAGGCAGTTCCCAGGTTACATACGAGATTCTGAGGTTCTGTTTTGTTCCTTAGTTGGAACAAGTACATTTACGTATTAAATGCAGCTTAACAGAAGGAGCTTCGGAACAGTTTGAATGAAGGTATGACCCAGCAAGAGAGGGATGGCAGTAGACAACACACACGAGTGTTTTGGAGCGGGCAGTTTATTAAAGCTAAATTTTAATAAAGACTAAGCAAATCACAGTACTTTACTTTAATAGCCTCTGTTTATACTGTAATAGCCTTCGTTCGTAAGTGTTCGTTGTATGTAAGTCAGATGTTTGTAACTCAGGGACTACTTATATCTAGTATAGGTCAGTCTAAAAACTACTGGACTTGCTGAGTAATCAATGAAGACGTTTCACTACTCATCCGAGCAGCTTCTTCAGTTCAACTGACTGGTGTGGGAAGTTCTCGGCATATAAACTCTTCCACTAATCCATTTACAATGGCACATTGTAACTCTTCAAAGAGGTGACATCTTTTTTTTTTTTTTTTTTTTTAGATTGACCTATACTAGATATACTATGACCTGGATGAATGAAAATCTTCATAGTCAGGGACTACTATTTGATCTATTATAGAACGGTTTTGGTATCTGAGATTTTTGGCCAATTAAAACATTCCTTTGCCTAGAAAACATGCCCAATTTTCATAATTAACACTTTTCTTCCATATCATTCATTTCAGTCTATGGTTCTGATCACTCCCACATGGTGGCAAGTCAATATTCTTCCTACTCCTCTCCTCAGTTGTATCTATCTTAACCTTCAATGAAAGTACTCTTTGGTGTTCTCCAAAAAAAATACAAACCAATGCTTGCTCTGATTTCTTTTTTTCTGATTTGCTCATTGGGTTGCATTTTGTTACCGTACCTGAAACACGACTTGGAGAGAGTGGGAGGGGGACCACAACAAAACAAGCCCCTGAGATTGAGAGACCTCTGCACAAGAATGTCTGAAAAAGATTATGCAGACCTTAAAGGACATGTAAAGCCTACATTTTCCTACCATGTATATACATTGGGCATATCTACCCCACCCAAGCCATACCATTAGTCTGTATACCCCCCCCTCCATTTGTCAGCACCATCACATTTTCCTAAAACAAATAGCAGCTTTCACCCGGCGGCCATTTTCCCTTTGAAACATCATTAGTAACATTGACATCTGCAAACAGGATATGTATGCTGTGGGGATACCCCAATAAAAACTTTTCCCAGCAACCAAATGAGCACATTTTAATACAAGCCATTCATAGCATAGAGTACAGACTATGGGTCTTGAACTGAGAAAGGAAGGACACCTTAAACCAGACTTCTTAGAGTGACCAAGGAAACCGTCTTAAAATGTTTGCTTCCAAAGCAAGTGAGAGTATAAACCTGAGCAGGAAGTATTTTTTGTGGAGTGCATAGAAAATCTTGTATGGACTTGCTTAATTCTGATCTTGCTTTGCCTTTTTGCTTGCATGGCCCAAAAGAAGGCACATTGCCCCTGTGTTGATTGACTGTTCCCATTGCTGCTTCTTTGGGGGATCACAAAGACCAAAGTAAGTTGTAGGGTCATTAGAAGACTAAAGCTTTCGGCTTAGTCCTCCACCATTTGTGATCTTTTGTTGCTAGGTGTCCTGTGTAAGGTATCATAGATCAGTGAAATAAGAGGTTGGGTGAAATTGAAATCAGATGCATCTTTATTGCTTTCATAGGTAAGAAATTCGAATTTAACATTGCATATATTGTAAAGTATTTTTCTTAAGTTCTGCATTCCATAACACCGATAAAATACCCTTTTGTTGAAGACCTTGTAATATCTCTAAGATGCTTCATTTTTCTCAATGTATATGTTTATTATGGTATGTCTTCTAAGGCAACTTTCAGCTACATATTGATATGTTCATATTTGTTTTACTGATTGTTTGACACCATGAAGTTTATGCTGATGTTCTGCAGTTTTATTATTGTTTTCTAGCAGCCAACACATTCCAGAGGTATTGTGTTATGGGAGATAAAAGGCAGTAACATAATGTTCTGCGTGCTTCTCGTATCTGGATTCTCACAAAATCTAGTTCTTAGGTGTCGTTTGTATTCCTTTCAAATGGTTTGGTTCTGTTTTGAATAATCTGCTTGACTCATATCGACATGACAAATTAATAAGCCACAATGATTTACGGACTTTCATTCTAATAGAGTCATTAAAATGGATGCATATGTTCTACTTGTGGTTAATAAACAGAAAAACATTTTATGCTATAAGGGGTTTTGTGGGAACTTTTAGCTCATAGGCATCTCAAACACAAGAGAGTGCAAATAAAAGCAAGCATTTTTAGTTGCAAGTATAGGTACAGCCGCAGCATGGATATGGTCCACCTGTAGTTATACCAGGGCATCTCCTGGTGGATTTGCAGATAAATATGCCTAGTATTCTGGGCAATGCTTTATCAATTAACTCAATGGCAGCCCTAATCCAAACTGGCCATCTAAACTGGATGGCCAGTAAAAAATATTGTCATTTCATTATACACCTCTAAAAATAGAAAGAAATCCCTATTAAGGGACAGATTTATTAAATTTAGAGTTGTGTTTTTCGCAAAAATTCAGGTTTTCGAGTCGTATTTTTTGGTCATACCCCGACCCTGGAAATAGCTCAAATCCGAAAATACACCATCTAAAACATGTTGAGGTAATGTAGGAGTCAATGGCAGATGCCCCTTCAACCATTTGAAAATTTTAGCAGCCTTTGCCCAAAAACTCAAATAATTCGAGCAATTCGAGTTTTTTTTTTCAGTGTAAAACTCCATTAATTTAAGTTTTCCAGTTTCGGGACTCGAACTATTCAAGTTTTATTTTTTTTTTTTAAATAAGATATCATTCGTGTTGTGAGTTCATTCGAGGTATAAAAAACTCTTAACACTCGACCTTTGATAAGTAACCCCCCTCAATGGTATATTTTGTGCTGCATTGAACCAGTAACCCTCAAATCAACTATTCCACTTCTTGTCAGTACTTTCCCAGGCTCTGTAGGAGAGCTGGCTTTACTTAACAGTATATCTTTCACACCATACAGACTAGAGAGGATCTATTGGTATCCACTCAAGGTATAACTTTTAAAATTTACGGTCGATCACCATTTACAAATTAACATTAACTATGTAATTAAGATAGTTTCAAAAAAATGCAATATGTCGCAGCGCCCCAGGTTAAGTTTAAATAAACCATTTTACATGCTTTCCCTATGATCCTAGAAGTCTTCACTGTAACCCAAGGGGCTGTTTTAGACACACTGTAACTTTTGAAAGTCATTATTCATGCCTTATTTGAAGCTCGTATGTTGAATGAATCCAGGGTCGGTATGTGATAAACATTCCCATCTGGATGGATAGTATGAATTCAATTTATCCGGCACGTAATTCTCTGTAAGTTTAGTGTCACTTTTAGTTGTACAGGTATGGGACTTGTTATCCAGAATGCTCTTGACCTGGGGTTTACTGGATAACGGGTCTTTCCATAATTTGGGTCTTCGTAACTTAAGTCTACCAAGAAATCATATAAACATTAAGGGGGTTATTTATCAAGGTCCGAATTTATCTCGGTATTTCTAATATCAAACTTTGAGCAACTCTGAATTCTAGAATGGACCTTATTTATGAAGAAAAAAGCCTGAAAAAATAGGGTCGGGCAAATTTCGGAGCTTTCCTCAAAAACTCTGAATTGTTATATATACAGGAACAGATGCCGGGGTTTCGGATTCTGACTTTTTAGACCATCCGACTTTTTCGGTCTTGGGGCATACTATACATAAGCGTATTTCTTTTAACTATTATTGCAGTATAAATAGTGTTCATGTGGGTTTTGATGTAGCTATAGTATTACTTTATTTATCAAGTGTCTTACGCTCATCTATAATATAATCCTGTTTGACAGGTGTGCTCAAAAAGTGACATCACTGCAATGTGACATCTGGGAAGAAATTTTTTTCCCATTACCAGTATTGCTAAGCAACTGTTTACAGCAGCAAAGTGACATCACTTGGCCTTATATGCCTGCATGATTTTTGTTGTACTTTGGTTGTAGCAACAGTGTGCGAAACCCAATAAATTCTGGAAATTCGAATTTCAGAAATAAAATGTTATATGGTTCCCAAGCATATTTGTTATTTTGTGCTCTGATGTTGTGTGTATCACAAAAAAAAGTTGGCGCATATGGGGCTACATAACAAGGGCAGATTGTAGAGTAAGGAAGGACAGTTTGTCAACTCCACAATGTTACACAGCGGTTGTCTATAAAATCATATTTAACCACTTCAAACTCTTCATTATATCTGTTTTCAAAGTAGAAATACAATTCGTAGGTTACTTAAATGATAGGGTATGTGAAACAAGCTGTTTGTTTTGTTGGAAGGAACCATAGCATCCTTCAGGAAAAATATAATACACTATTAATAATTTGGAGTTCCTACATGCAATGTACTTTAGGTAATCATATACATATGCGCTATCAAACAGCCTGTGGCATTCGTATTGTTAATGTTTTGTTTTTCTATCATAGAGCACGCATGAAAATAGACTCTAGAGTTCTTTTTATGAAAGATATAAAACCCTACTAATTTTAGCATTGCATTATGGTTGGGGTTTTTCATGGGCAAATACTTAATTTATACATGGTGAATACTTTGAAAACTGTAGTTTTAAATCATTTTAGGGGTATTCTCTTATTACAAGTTGTAATGATTGCAACTGCTCATATAAAGATCCAGTTCTTTTTCCTGTTTTATGAGTTTGTTGATTTTTCCACTTTTCTTTTTTCCTAAATGCTTGGATATTATTTTGTACCTGCATGAAATTTGAACAGACTCATTGCTGTACTGAACACTGGCACCCATGAAAAATTAATTTGTTTATCCATATAAAACTCAGGTATTTTATATATCTACTTGTCTCTTTAACGCTTTTCTTGACTAATCTTTAAAGGGATACTGTCATGGGAAAATTTTTTTTTTCAAAATGAATCAGTTAATAGTGCTGCTCCAGCAGAATTCTGCACTGAAATCCATTTCTCCAAAGAGCAAACAGTTTTTTTATATTCAATTTTGAAATCTGACATGGGGCTAGATATTTTGTCAATTTCCCAGCTGCCCCAAGTCATGTGACTTGTGCTCTGATAAACTTCAAGCACTCTTTACTGCTGTACTGCAAGTTGGAGTAATACCACCCCTCCCTTCCCCCCCCAGCAGCCAAACAAAAGAACAATGGGAAGGTAACCAGATAACAGCTCCCTAACACAAGATAACAGCTGCCTGGTAGATCTAAGGACAGCACTCAATAGTAAAAACCCATGTCCCACTGAGACACATTCAGTTACATTGAGACGGAAAAACAGCAGCCTGCCAGAAAGCATTTCTCTCCTAAAGTGCAGGCACAAGTCACATGACCAGGGACAGCTGGGAAATTGACAAAATGTCTAGCCCCATGTCAGATTTCAAAATTGAATATAAAAAAATCTGTTTGCTCTTTTGAGAAATCAATTTCAGTGCAGAATTCTGCTGGAGCAGCACTATTAACTGATGTGTTTTGAAAAAAACATGTTTTCTGATGACAGGATTCCTTTAAAAATCTGTCCCATGGTTATAAAGGGCTACCGTACTATTAGGTGCTTATTGTGATACAAAGCACAGACTCATGCTGATTAATAGACATGGGTGCTCAATTACAGCAAGTATTTTTTACTGTATAGTACATGTTGGAAAAATGCAACAAATCTCCTCTTCCTCGCAGTGCTTCGTTTTCTGAAGTCGCCCGAAGTTGCCTCACGAGGAAACTTCGGGTGACTTCGGAAAATGAAGCGCAGTGCATACCATCCAGCTGGCGATTTTTCATTGTAGCCAGTGGGGAGGCAGATTGGGGAGATTAGTTGCCCCGAAGAAGAGGAGATTTGTCGCCGGGGCGACTAATCTCCCCGAATCTGTCCGTGTACCCTTACCCTAAATGCACATCATTTTCAGTTAAACAAATGAAAAACGTTGCTTTGTAAAGGCTGGTTTTCTCCCTGTTTTCTGTTAAACGGTTATCTTTTTGCATGACTTTTTTGTTTTTTTTTTGCATTTCATCACAATGTATTTAGATGGTTTACACTGTAGTGGCCTCGCTTGTTACTTTCTAATTAAGGACTAATGCTGTGTTACAAACCTATCGTGATAACAAATGATTGCCCTCTGGTCTAAACAAGCAAATTCTGCAGTGCAGACACTTGAGATCCATTGAAGTTACTCCCACACAATCATTCTGTCTTTCCTATGAAATATATCTTTATAAGTTATGATGGTTTAACAACTGCATAGTTGCATACCCTGTAGGTAGAGGTTAGAAAATGTGGCTACTCAAGAGGACAGGGCTTGCTTAATGTACCACCATTTTCCACTGTCAGCAAAACTAAATTTAGTACAAGTATGGGATCTATTACCTGAATGCTTTCAGTAATTTGGGCCACCACAAAAAAAACATTTAAACAGGGACATAGGACCACCATGGGGCTAGTCTGCCGTTACAGCATTTAGTGGGTCAGGAACACGCTTCATTCTCCCAGATCCGGGCACGGAGCCATTATTATGGGGGATGAAGGGCACCCCTAAACTGGACACTTTTGACTTCTGCATAGGTAATTTAGGTAATTAACCCCTGGGGTGCCGGCAGGATCTTTATTTTTTTTAAAAAACTTTTAAATCCCTTTTCCTTAAAAGCAATACATGAAATAAATAAATAACAGATGTGTTCAGTGGTGCAGTATATACATATTTACTTTTATCCTAGAATCTACTGCACCATCAGAAATAATCCTCGCGGGTAGAGAGCTGACCCGTGCTATGTTGTTTCAAGATACATGTACACAGAAAAAAGTGTTCAAAAGAACAGGAGAGATACAAACTGCTTTCCAGAGCAGTTAGATTTTACATTTCTGAAATGACTGCAAATTTGAATTACTATACAGGTATGCAATCTGTTCTCTAGAATGCTCTGCACCTGGGGTTTTCTGGATTTCTGTAATTTGGATCTTCACAGCATAAGTCTACTAGAAAATCATGTAAACATTAAATAAACCCGATAGGCTGGTTTTGCTTCCAATAAGGATTAATTAAATAGTACAAGCTACTGTTTTATTACTACAGAGAAATAATTAAAACAAATTTGGATCATTTGATTATAATAAGGGATGCACCGAATCCAGGATTCTGTTCAGGATTCTGTTCAGGATTCTGTTGAGGATTCTGTTGAGGATTCTGTTCAGGATTCTGTTCAGGATTCTGTTCAGGATTCGGCCTTCTTCAGCAGGATTAGGCTGAATCCTTCTGCTGGACTGAACTGAATCCAAAGCCTAATTTGCACATGCAAATTAGGGGCGGGAGGGAAATAACATGACTTGTTGTCACAAAACAAGGTAAAGTAAAAAATGTTTTACCTTCCACCCTTAATTTGCATATGCAAATTAGGATTCAGTTCGGTATTCGGCCAAATCGTTCGCAAAGGATTCGGGGGTTCGGGTGAGTCCAAAATAGTGGATTTAGTGCTTCCCTAATTATAATGGAGTCTATGGGAGACAGACATTCTGTAATTCTGGGCTTTCTGGACAATAGGTTTTTGGATAACTGATCCCATACCTGTATATTGAAAACATGCTTAGAATTATATTTTCTTTCATTAAGAAAAATGTTATTTCAATTGTAATTTTCTGATGACGTTACTGTGCACTTGTAATATGTGACACAATGCTTAGATTCAAGGATTTTGTGGGTGGAGAATGTGCAAAAATTTTGCAAGAATTTGGACGCCATATTTAAAATATGCAGCGTATTTACGTAAAGTTTGGTTTCAAACTTGCAGATGCCATAGAGTCCATTGGTTTGGTAGTTTCTTGACGTATTGGCGTTTCTACTAAAAAACGCCAATACTGACGTTCCCGTGCTGGATTTAAGCTTGCAAGCACCCTGTGAGAATTGCCATAGTGCGTTTTCCATTAGTTTCAGTGGTGGTAGTGCAGTTTATGCGTATTTACACCCGACTGAGCTTTTTTTAAAAAAAGCAACGTAAAAACGCCACACCTGGCCTTGCCCTTAGTTTCCTGTCTGGATTTCCCAATATGGAAATCTGGACAGGCATTTTTCACCCTGGCAGCCCTTCCAAAAACCGGGTTGTCCAGGTGAAATCTTCATAGAGCAACTTGTGTGTTAGTCGCATTCCCCTATAGGCCCTTTTTCGTGCAAACTCGCGTCGGGCAGGGAAAAGGGGTAGCAGGCTGAGTATTGTAATCACTGGCCTATGGGTAAATAACTTTGAAATCTATCCCTGCTTATACTTCTTTAGACACCCTGGTCCAGATTCATCATCAACACCTGTGTTTTGGATTACTTGGAAATAAAAGCCTCCTAGTTGGTTTTAAATGTATGTAAGGCTGATGGCACAGGAGATAAATCTGCACTACCATGGGCAACTAATCTCCTGCAAATGCTTTCCCATACCAGTAATGTAAATCATTAGTGAAAACATAGTTGCTTCGGTTTTGCAAAGTAGCCTAAAGTTTCATCGCAAGGCATCTTAGATTACGTCTGTTAAAGGAACAGTAACACCAAAAAATGAAAGTGTTTTAAAGTAATAAAAATATTATGTAGTGCTGCCCTGTAAAACTGATGTGTTTGCTTCAGAAACACTACTATAGTTCATATAAACAAGCTGCTGTGTAGCAATGGCGGAAATTGAAAAAAGGCTATAGGCACAGGTTAAATAGTGGATAACAGATAACACCATTATGTTCTACAGATCTTATCTGTTATCTGCTGTGTAACCTGAGCCTTTTCTCCTTTGAATGGCTGCCCCCATTGCTTCACAACAGCTTGTTTGTATAAACTATAGTAGTGTTTCTGAAGCAAACACAGCAGTTTTACAGGGCAACACTACATAATATTTTCATTACATTAAAACACTTTCATATTTGATGTTCCTTTAAAAAGGCAGAACATAGTTACTTGGATCAACTAGGAGTTAGGCAGGTTAAAATAGAGTTAAAAGGTTGAACCTAACTTGCTATGTTACTAGGTTACTTCAAAGCAATGTCTGTGTGTTACTTACTCCACCATCAAGTGCATTTAGTTATAAGTAGAAAAAGCACTGAAAAGTGTCCTAAGTTGATGATAGTTGTATTGGAAGCAAACATTATGCTGTGAGAGGTTGCCTTTCTTGGCTGGCTGCCCTTCTAAAGAAAAAATTAGACATCTCCTTCATACCTGCCCTCTCCCCAAAATCTCTCCATGGTTGGAATATCTTTTTATTGAAATCATGACTTTAGGCATTGCAGCGTTTAAAGAGGTTGTTCAAAGTTAACTTTTAGTATGATGTAGAGGGTGAAATTCTTAGACAATTTGCAATTGATTTAAATTTTTTATTATGTGTGTTTTTTTAGTTGTTTAGCTTTTTATTCAGCAGCTCTTACAGTTAGCAATCTTGTTACTAGTGCTCGAAATACCCTAGAAACCATGCATTGATTTGAATAAGAGACTGGAATATGAATAGGAGAAGATCTGAATAGAAAAAGGAGTAATAAAAAGTAGCAATAACAATACATTTGTAGCCTTACAGAACGTTTGCTTTTTAGCCGGGGTCAGTGACCCCCCTATTTGAAACCTGGAAAGAGTGGGAAGAAGAAAGCAAATAATTTAAAAAGGAATAATGAAGACCAATTGGAAAGTTGCTTAGATTGGGCCATTCTAGAAAATACTAAAAGTTTAACTTAAAGGTGAACCACCCCTTTAAGATCAGTTCTAATTTCCACATTATACACCACTGTTATTATTGCACTTTTTACTTTACACCCTAAATTATATATAGTCATTTATTGGTTCTGATCTTCATTTGTTTCCTGACTTTTAATATTATAAGCCTAAGGAAAATGTGTGGATGGCAAGTGATTCATCAGTTTACAGTCTTAATTCTCTCAGTAGAGCGTTTAATTTTTATTAGATCCCAAATAAAGCACCACACCTTTGCAAATTCCACTACAGCTTTTCTCAATAAAATATATATATATATGTATTTGTTTTTTGCGTTTTGTAACTTTCTGTCTAGCCAAGCAGCAAACACAATTAAGCACATAGTCATGCCTCTGATCCCATCATTTTCGGATCTGAGTTTCGAGTTGTTGCAGCTCTGTCTATTCGTGACAAACCTGCTACTGTATATTCACATGGAGCAGTACAGTCTTTGCCACCGGCAGTCTCTCTGTGACATAAAGTGCAGCCTCTTGTGAACTTGTAAGTGGGAGTCTGCCAAAAACTCAGCAGACAGAACTAATTGGGGAGAAAAGGGATGTTTGTGCCTTCATCTCTCCCCCCTCATCATGTTTTTTCTTTTTTTTTTTAAAGGACGGTTATTGTTAAAGTAACTTGTTTATGTAAGATTTGCCTGCCTCTATTTTCTCATTGCATGAATCATTTTTAACTTGAAGTCTTGCACCGCAGGTCACTGAGCACTTCCACATGGCGGCTGGCACAGACCCAAGCTCAAGACACGCAACTCATCACAGTTGATGAAAAAATGGTAAGGCTTTGTGCATGTGTGTGTCCAATATCATCTTGGGCAACTTGTCGTGTAATAAGGGGCAGATTTAGCAAGGGTCAAATTGAAATTTTGAATTCGAAATTAGAATTTTTTCCCTATTTTATAGTCAAAACTTTCAAATTCAGTTGTTGAGATTTATCATACTCTGGCTCTTTAAGAACTCGAATTTGACTATTCGCTACCTAAAATCTGCCGAATTGCTGTTTAAAGGTGGCCATAGACGTGCAGATTACCTACAATGTCGGACGAACAGACGTCCCCCCATCTCCCGACCTACCACTAACCTTCAGTTTAAATAAAGTAGTAAATGAACAGATCAGACGGTGTTCTGCCCTGACCGCAATCGTACGAATGTTATGTCTGATAAAGCTGGTGACAGTCTCCCACTGAAAATTGTACGATCGGCAATACATGCAGAGGTATTATCGCCAGCCGACAAAAATCTTTTAACCTGTCCGACTTGACCAAACGACCGACCTCCATGGGATGAAAAATGTCGGGACTCTCCACACATGGCCCGAAAATAGTATGAATCGAGAATTTGCACGATCGAATCTTTGCGTCTATGGCCAGCTTAAAAGAGAAATCAACCTGTGGGGAACCCCCCCCCTCGGGGAGATGCCCCATACTCCATATTTACCCCCTCGGCGCAGATTCTTCCCGGCAAAGTTCCACGCGTCCATCTGTAAGCTGACGGAGAGATCAGCAATTTCTGTGTAATTCCACGCATGTGCAGTTGTCGCAAACCTGCAAACTGCTCCAACTGTGCTTGCGCAGAAATACCGATCTCCCAGTCAGCTTACGATGATGCGTGGAACTTGGCTGGAAGAATCTGCACCGAGGGGTAAGCATGGCGTATAGGGCATCTCCCTGGGGGGCGTAGTTTGCCTCGGGGGAGGAGGGAGGGCTACCTGGGGTGGGGGGTAGGTTTTTTTTCCCCACAGGTTGATTTCTCCTTTAAATCAACAGGAGAGATCCAGGGGTCAATTTTGAGTTGTTTGCAGTCCTTCAAATCGAGTTTTTAACATTGGAATCAAATTCGATTCAAGTTTTAGGGTCCATTCGATTCATCCGAGTTTACAAAATTCAGTTTTTTAAAATAAATTTCAGTTGTTCGAATTTGAAATATATGGGAGTTTAGGGGAGGTTTTAAAAACTCACATGAATTTGAAATTCGACCTTTGATAAATGTGCCTCTAAGTGTCCAGTACAGCTCCATTCACTCTCCCTTTTTTCTCTGGAAACCAATATGTTAATTTGAATTGGAACATTGAAGAATAGAGGTAACAAACCCAAAGAAAATACAAACACCAGCTTCGGGATAGATAATGGTTGGGGAGAAAATATGTCATCACGTGTGGAAACATTAAACAACACCATGAAACTATGCTGGCATGCTAATTTTGTGTACAGCACTGCCATCCAACTGTAGCAGATTGTGTTCTGCGTTTGACAGATGCAAATATATACATTTATATACTCTTGTGTCTTGATTAAGCATTTCTAAAAACACATTAAAAGCAATTCATTATGTCCAGGACAGACTTAAATTCATGGCTCATAGATCCTGCATAAACTTTCAGAAACTGGAGGAAAACCGAAAAAAAATATGAAATGTGTCTTTCCATCTTGCTTCATTTATAGTGGAATATACCATTTTGTGTGCAATACAGGAACAGGGCCGCCTTCAGAAGTCACAGGTCCCTGTATGGCAAAATTTTCTGGGCCCCGTGGTCCCTGCCCACCCCCAAGCCCTACCCCATATGTCGCCCAGCCCACATCTTGCCAACCCCACATTAAAAAAGCCACACAGACATCAGAGCTAAAACAGTAACCCCCTAAGTTATAGAAAGTCACTGGTGGCCAGGCCCCCCCAAAATTTTTTAAAAAAAATTGCTTGCCAGGGTCCCTCATAAGTTTGGCTCTTAAGGAGGTCCTGGCCATGCTTCACTTATTTGATTAGCTGGCCCCCCCGTTGTCAATCTGCTGCAAGCTTTAGAAGAGAGGACCAGAGCTCCCGTCCTCTCAGCTAAAGCTTGCAGCAGGCTGACAGCAGGAGGGCCCAGCTAATCAAATAAGTGAAGCATGGCCGGGCTCCCCTAAGACACAAAAACCTGTGAGCCCGGGACAACTGTCCCCCCTGTGCACCCCTGATGGCGGCCCTGTACAGGACAGCAAGTATTGGAGTGTCCTCCCCAGGCGGTCTTAGGCGGCTGTATCACCCAGCTGATTTCCTCCACTGCCTGGCATCTCTGTACCCCCTTCCCCACGTCACACACATAACTCTAGCATACATGTTAAAGCAGGAAGAACTGTGTTTAATAGAGCATGCAGATCGGCATATATAAAAACAAAAAAAGGTATTTAAGCACTGGGAGGGCGGGTTACCAGTCACATATTTATTTATTTATTTTTCCTCACCCAGCCATTTTTTTCCCTGCCCGGCATTTTTTTTTCTGGCGAGAACGCTGTATTATGTAGCTTGGAATAATATTTTTCTGTATACATGTCATCTAAATTCCCTTAAAGATGTTTAAGAATACATTTACAGATGGCTTAAATGCCGTATTAGTCTCAGACTTCTAGACAAATGCTTACATGTCTGGTATTCAGCTGGCTAGTTAGGCTATGTCTGCTTATTCACAATCTTTAGATGATGTACCATATCCTGCTGTGTTCAAAAAATCTTCTAAGAACCCATTTAAGCTGTTGGTTTACAGCAAAGTCATCCCTGGCCAGTTCTGCACTTTCTTCCACATTAGTAATTCCATTATTTTGTTACACAGATCAACAAAATTTTACTTGCAACTTGCTTGCCGAGCAAGCTTGTGTCAGACGATACGGTTTACTTCTCCTATTGCTTGGAAATCCCTACTAGTCAGCTGCTAAGTTCTGAACTTGTACCCATGGTACCTGGGTGAGTTAAGTGTTCCCAATTGGCCCAGGGATATGTATGACTGCTTCCTGTAAACTTTGATATAGAATTTGAAAAGAGAGAGTTCTTCCACCTGTCGAGTAGCCTGGGACTTAGGTCTGAGTAAGGGAGGTAAGCCCTTGGTAAAGTTGGAGAAAGGGACCCCATAAATGAAGAGTATACAGTGGATGGGATACCCTGTTTTAGAACAGAGAGTGTTAGATGAGAAGAGAGAAGACTGTGCTCCACCAAATTTTGTATGGGATTGTTTCTCTGATGGCACCAAATGTAGGGGCTGAAGTGTGTAGGCACGCAAGGAGCAGTGAGGACCCAGCTGAGACAGAAGAGTCTGAATGTAACTGATGCTCTACGATATTTGAGTGGAACCTAGTACTAGGTGGAAAACAAAAGTTATACTTGCCTTTTTTATTATTGGACCAGTACACAAATCTCACAAACTGTATAAACTGCTAGCAAAGGGAAAGTTGTTAATAAAGTGGGGTTGCAATGATGATGTTAACACCTAATTCATTCACACACAAAAACAGAAAAAGGCCCTCCCTTTTAAACTTTTAGCAGGAGTTTTAACATTGGCAAAACAAGTTGCTTATAAAAATGCATAATAACATCCTGGCATTCTTGTTGATGAAAGTGAATGTAAGACTGGCCAGACCAAGGATGGGCACTGTATTTGTCCAGCTTAAATAAATGCCAATAGAGACAAACTCTTTCGTTTAATGGGGGTGGGTTTGGGGCACCAACTCCAAATACTAATGGTGAGTCAAACAAAATAGAATCCTTAACTGTATGTAATGCATTTTTAGGGCAATCTGTCTGTGGGTTTAGTAGATAAAGTTATAGGGGAAGAGAAAAAGGCGCAGTTGTGAGTCATAACTATATCACTATGTGGCTCCTGAAGAGCCAGAAATATTTGAAAGGGACATTAGCATAGCTGCAGTATAAGTGTTTGAATGTTAGGAAGCTGGAGTACATTCCAAAGATAGGCAAACATTTTGAGATATGCTGAGTCAGGTTATGATTTAGCTGCAGGGCTTTGATAGAAAGATAAGAGGAAGAGAGGTTAGTTTGAAAGTCATCAGAGCAGGGATGGTAATGAAAGCCAGGAGTTTACTGATTTAGCAAGAGAATGTGTTCATCAATATAAGAGCAGAGATCCACATTTTAAAGTGAAAGACTAGAGGTGGTATTTTTCAGTGAATGAGATGTTTGATAAGTTTGACATTAACAAAAATAAATATTTCATGGACCTTCTATGTATTGAATATAACTGTACAGTCAGCTTGCATAATAATTATTAAGGATATACATTTTAACCAAATGCCAATAAAAATGAGGCAAAGGTTTATAAGGAGCAAAATATGCTAGTAAATCAAGCTCCCTTCTTACTTCATACTGGTTCTCTATTAGCTGAATATTAGTATACAAATAAAAATTAACTGTAGGAAATGCTTTTGTACTGTCTTGTGGGTACCTGTTGTTTTTGCACTTAAAGGAACAGTCACACCAAAAAATTAGAGCGTTTTAAAGTAATTCAAATATAATGTACTGTTGCCCTGCACTGGTAAAAGTTATGTGTTTGCTTCAGAAAAACTACTATAGTTTTGTAAAAATAAGCTGTTGTGTAGCCATGGGGGCAACCATTCAAAGGAGAAAAGGCTCAGGTTACACAGCAGATAGCAGATAAGCTCTGTAATAGTATACAATGGTGTGTGTGTGTATGTATGTATGTATGTGTATATATATATATATATATATATATATATATATATATATATATATATATATATATATATATATATATATATATATATATATATATATAGAATAAAGTATCCCCTTTTGTAAAATATAAGGATATTATAAGTTACCGAGGAGTTTCATGACCATATTAAAACACGAGGCCGAAGGCCGAGTGTGTTTATACAGGGCATGAAACTCCGAGGTTACTTCTAATATCCTCATATTTTGCAACAGGGGATACTTTATTTATTATAATACACAAGTTTTAGTGAGTCATGTGACAGAAATGGCATCACTACTCACCGTTTATAACTGATGACATCAGAACTCAACGTTTATAAGGATATAATTTACAAGATATTCATGGCTTTTGTGTATTATATATATATATATATATATATATATATATATATATATATATATATATATATATATATATATATATCTATCAGTATGCAGTTTGGCTGCCCTAGTGCGGAATGACTGAATGGAAAAGAACCATGTTTCTGGTTGCAGTTGGTTACTTTAGCACAGTAAGTTTTCCAGTTTAAGCTTTCTTGTACAGGTATAGGATCCCTTATCCGAAAACTCGATATCCAGAGAGCTCCGAATTACGGAATGGCTGGCTCCCATAGACTCCATTTTATCCAAATAATCCTTATTGGAAGCAAAACCAGCCAATTGGGTTTATTTAATGTTTAAATGAATTTCTAGTACAGTTAAGGCATCAAATTACAGAAAGATCCGTTATCCAGAAAACCCCAGGTCCCGAGCATTCTGGATAACAGGTCCCATACCTGTAGTGTAAAGGAAGAGTAGAACCAGGCACCTAGCATTGTCTTTAGATCTGTGGAATAAAGGTTAAAAACATAGAGCAAATGTTGTATTGCCAAGATTAAAGGGCAAATGAAGTGAATAAATAAAATGTCTTCCTAAATTGAAAGGATGAAAAAAAATTACATTATACATTGTTATATGTTTAGGCAGTATTACATGTTGAGAGCACTCGGCATGAAATGTGTCCTGTTGGAGCGACTGTAGAAGAGTTAGGTTTTAACTTAGCAATTAGTATGATACTACAGTAATGCTGGACTGCACATTTTTCACAAGGTTCGGGATAGATTTTACAGATTGCTCTGTGAACCAAAGTACAGCTGGCAGGCCCAGACTGGGGCATAGTCTTTCATTGGCTTGTTAAGAGGTCATTGACATTACCCATGCTTTACATACAGTGCATAACAGTCAAACCCTTACACATTCAGAGGCCAGTTGGCTCACATAGGTATTGACTTGTGTTGCCACCCTAAGGTAGATGACTTGGCCAGTAGGGCATTGTTATAAGTACAGGTATGTGATCTATTATCCAGAAAACTCAGGACCTGGGGTTTTCCATATAACGGCTCTTTCCATTCTTTGGATCCTCATACCTTAAGTCTAATAAAAAATTATTTCTTGTTGGATAGGAAAGTGCCAACAGAATCCAGACAGTTATGACCTCCAAATGCAGATTCTGTATAATGTAATTGTTGACTTGCTTCATTTTTATAAACAAAAAAAAAATGCAGTTCAGCCATGCTTTTAGCAAAGAGTTGGCTATGTAACAAACCAAAGGAACTAAAAATAACGTAATCAAATCAAAAACAAGAAACCCATCCATCTTTGAATTTAATTTTTTTAAAAAAAATATTTTCTGTGCATCCTGAAGAATGAGCTTCAAATGCAATAAGTCGAATACAGACGTAGAGAGGGAGGTGTAATGTCTGTACAAGCAAGCAAAGATTCTCCCATCCCCCCCTCCTTTGCCTCTATGGGTAGACGACAATTAGAAAAAAAAATAGATGGCATTCTTGTTCTAATTAGTAGCAGATTACAGTTTTGGCAACTCTCTCTCTTTAAAGAGTTCTGCTATGTGTGGTCTGTTGTTTCATATGCAACCTGATATTTATGCTTACTATTTCCAAGCACACATTTACTAAGGCCTCCAACTATCTGGTTATAGGTCACAGCAAATTCATATCAATTATTCAGTTTGGAAAACTTCAGCGTGTGCCTGTTTTGTTTTTAGGTTTTTCCTCTTGCTCATTTGCCCAGTCATAGGCACATTTTCTCACTAAATTGTTGTAGGTAAATACAACAATAAGAATAAGTAAGAATCATAATACCCACCTGTAAAACTAATCTTCTCTGATGACCTAAAAAACGAAGATCTAACCCTGAAATGGGAAGATATTGATACAGTTCACTAGAGACCATTCCATTTTCCACTATCATTAGAAATTTGCAAAAAAAAAGAAAGATACAAACTCCTCTAAGCACCACAATGAAATTATGGGAGTATTCCACTAGGGATTAGATTGATTTTTAGAGATTTGGATTCAGAAATTGTCTGACTCCATTTCTGTACACCTTATAAGTTATAAGGACTTAACACCACTGTGCACCTTCTACCAATTCGACACGGTGAGATTGAGCGGATGCAACGAATATAATGTAAGTAATAGGAATTTCGAACCTGCAAACCTCGTACATCCGACACAACACAACTGTCGTATGCAAACGCCAGACACGTTTGTGTCTTCATCCAACAGTTGTGTTGCATGCACGCAGCTTGTAGGTCTGACATTCCTATTACTTACATTATATTCATCGCATCTGCTTCTTCTCATAGTGACGGGTCGGTAGAAGGCGAGCGGTGGAGTTCAGCCCTAAAGAACAAGACAATAGTAAAATATGACTCCTCAAAGCAGCCCAAGAAGAAGCTGATATATTAATGATTGGTTCCATGTTCCAGTTTAAAAGCAAAGCCTTAGTTCCAGCTGCAAACAAAGCAGTCAATTTGATGGAATTTAGCAATGCTTCTCAGACACCTATCATGGCTCACCCCTCTCTTGCAATTACCTAATTTTGAAATTTCGTCCACATCAAAATGTTTAAACCATAACACTTTGTATATAATGTTTTATCTTAGAAACAATTACATTTGAGCTCACTATTTTACTACATCTGAAAAGGAGTGGTTCACGTTTAGAATTCTAAGCAACTTTTCAATTGGCTATAATTTTTTCATTGCAGTAGTTTAATTATTTGACAACCTCTGATGTATTGTTTTGGCTACTTTTAAGTGCTCCTCTTTCTATTCAGGTCCTCTCCTATTCATATTACCATCCTATGTTGATTTTGACCCTAGCCACCAGATTGCTGAAATTGCAAATTGCTGAATAAAAAGCTAATGAACTCAAAAACTACAAATAATAAAAAATGAAATCCAATCCCAATATCACACTCTGCATTAATTTAAAGGTAAACAACCCCTTTAAATCGTGTGAAATATATAAGGAGTTCACTTGGGGCAGAATTTCAAGCAAGCATCACAAGTTTAAATTGAGCACACAAGTACGGCTTGACACTCGGGGACAGATGTAACAAGGGTCGAATAGTCAAATCGAATTTGAATTTTTGAGTTTAAAAATTCACACATTCAAATTTTAATCCCATATTCAAATATAAATTTGAATGTGACATTTATCACACCTTGACCATGGAAACCGTCCTAATTCGAATATTGGCCACCTAAAACCTGCCAAGTTCATGTACAAGTCAATGGCAAAGGTCTGCTGCGCCATTTGGAGATGTTAGTAGCTTTCCTGACATTTGTTTTTTTGTCTGGAGAAAAATTAGATTTGGACAAATCGAACACAAATCAAATACAATTCAAATTTTCAGTTCCAAACCATTTGAATATCGGACATTTGAATTTTTTTCTCACATTTTTATAGTCCAGGGGTCCCCAACCTTTTTCACCCGTGAGCAACATTCAGATGTAAAAAGAGTTGGGGAGCAACACAAGCATGGGAAATGTTCCTGGGTCGTTCCAAATAAGGGTTGTGATTGCCTATTGGTAGCCCCTATGTGGACTGGCAATCTACAGGAGGATCTGGTTATTATGCAACCAAAACTTGCCTCTAAACCAGGAAATCAAAAATAAGTACCTGCTTTGAGGTCACTGGGAGCAACATCCAAGGGGTTGGGGAGCAACATGTCACTCATGAGCTACTGGTTGGAGATCACTGCTATAGTCTATGCAGCCTTAGCATTTGGCATACATGCTTGTCCTGCAGGATGTACCTATTTTGTTTAATTTTACTGTTTGTAATTTAGCTCTTAAGACTAGGGCACACTATATTATGATAACTGGTACTGGGCTGTGGAGTTGTAAATACCAGGGATTATCAAAAGTCACTTTTCATTGACTGCCCTAAGCAGCAATTTCCCTCGATCCCAAGTTTAGTCATTAATTAATCCTAAAGCAGTGTTTTGGGTCATGAAACAGACTTTTGAAATTATTATGTGTCCCCCAAGTAATATATTAAAAAACCCTGTCCTAAAGCAGTGGGTTTTAACTTGTCCCCTCCCTCTCATAACTGTACAGACACTATGTCATTTGCCAGAAACTGATATATTATGTAGTTTTAGGTCTTTGGCATTGTTGCATAAAATTAAATTGCACAAAGGGGACCATTTTTTGCGTATGGATAGACTACTGGTCTCCATGCTTTCAGGCTTAGCACCTAAATCAATAAGATCATGGCTTCTTAAATTGAATGACATAAGTAGCTATTATCTGCACCTCAAGTCATGGCCAGTTTTTTACCCAGTTGGGCTGCCATTAAGAAGGAAGCAAACCACTGCTGTTGGAAATACATTAAATAGACCCAATAGGATGGCTTTGCTACCAATTTAGGTTCATGCAGCTTAGTCATCATCAAGTAAAAGTCACTTTTATTACAGAGAGAGAGAATATCATTTTTAAAAATAAGAATTATTTCCTTAAAATAGACTTTCTGGGATATGGTCAGATGGCCTTTCCGTAATTCTGAGCTTTTTGGACAATGGATTTCCAGATAAGTAATCCCATACCTGTACTCAAAACAAACCGATAGAGGCAATTTATATGAGCTCCCTTAACAAGTATATAACAAGATTTTTGTAATTCCATTTTTCTCATAAACAAATGTTATTCCAATCTGATTTGGTGCATAACCCAATTAAGTGCAAGCACACATACATGTCCTCCATTTTATGTTTGCCTTTTTTATCAAGTTAGTAATGTGCTCAATTAAGTAGTGCATTTTTTCTGATGATATCATTAAATGTTACCGGTCAGGATTATGTCTTGTCTATATTTGAATATCATTACTGCCTATAATCAACAAGCCTGCCTCCAAAATTCTTTTGATTTATTATATTAAACCCACTAGGCATAAACCTGAGGACAGGCTGTTTTTGAACAAACACTGTAACTCTGAATTGTTACAAGGGTTTACTGATCCCTCTTTGTTGTTGTTGTACTTGGAAATATCACTTCTGTTTTGCAGCTATGACATGTATGGTCATATACTTAAAGATCAGCTCGTTTGGCAAGGTCAATTTCGGACTGGCCCACCGGTATACCAGGAAAACTCCAGGTGGGCCCAGGTGTCCATGCTGCTAATATTATCATTTAGCATATTTTATGGCCATTCCATATTTTGATGAGAACAGACTAAGTAGATGGAAAAATAAATTGTTGTATTTAAAGAAAAGAGATTAGGAGAATAGACATTAAGTGAGGAGAGAAAGAATAATAGTACTGAAAGTGGGCCCTAGTCTAAAGTTTTTGGGTAGGCTCCTGGTGTCCCAGTCCGACACTGGGCAATCTTTCCCCGATAAGCCCACCTTGAGGAGGGCTGATCCAATCGTTGGCCCTAGGATCATAATGTGGTCTCAGTGAGGAACAGAGCAAAAAGGGGCATTTGACTGGGTTCTACTGTGTCTCTATTAATGACCCCTTCAATCCCCAGTAGTTTCTTATTCTTACCCTGCCTACATGTTGTCTGTCTCAGCTCACCAGTCCAAGTCTCTGCTTCAGTTGCAGCTTCATTATTTGCATCAATTAGATCCAGGGACCGTGATTGAAGTCTTGTGACCGCAAGCCTGAAAAGGACAAGAGCAGAGAAAATCCCATGCTATTACTAAATAATAGCCATTCCTGACTCACAGTCCTTACCTACGTGTGCCCCACATACACCTTCACTTGATCTACAATATGCCTAGCTATACACACAATAATGTTTTGTTAGTGGGTTTATAAATAAAATGGTAGGGTGCATGGGGTGTCAAGTTGTCTGTGGAGCGTGCCTGTGAGGCATAAAGCCAACCAAAGCCTTAAAGGAATTGTTCAGGGTAAAAATAAAAACTGGGTAAATGGATAGGCTGTGCAAAATAAAAATTGTTCCTAATATAGTAAGCCAAAAAATTAATGTATAAAGGCTGGAGTGACTGGATGTTTAAGAACAGAGCACTACTTCCTGCTTTGCAGCTCACTTGGTTTCCACTGAACTGTTCCTCTAAAACTGTTCCGTTTCAAGGAGGTAAAATATGTTTTTATGCCATGGTTCATTCCAGAATGAAACCTGCCATGAGTCTGCGCCCATTGGACCTGCAGGTCAATCCATTAGATACATTAACAGCTGACCCATCTATGGGCAATGAGTTTCAGTAAAGTATTTTAAATGCCTTTTACTTGAAGTGAACCTATGTGTAAACGTCACATGAAACATGAATATTTGTACAATTAGGTAAAGGAAACCTACAAATTAGAAACATGATGACGGATAAGGGAATTGATAAGTCTAACCTTGACACAGCTCATGTTTCATGCAAGGCATGTCCTGTATTGCTGTGGGGGAGAAAGAGTATTGATGAAGGTATTGCATATATTTTGCATGTATGCTTTGATCGGAAGACTTGAAATGTCTGACCCTTTGTTATGTAAAGCTAAAGTCATACAAGGAATTTGGAGCCACATCAACATGATGTTGCTGGTATTAACACCAGGCTTGGAGGTTTTCTCTTTGGATTAGCACCAGGAAACATTCTTTACAGTATACAAATTAGTCGACCCTGTGAATTATGGAAAGTACATTGGAAATTCAGTTTTAAAGCTGTGTGGGGTATAACAACGGAGTGACCCACCTGCCGCTATACTTATTATTATTATTATTATTATTATTATGGTCTCATTCCTGATGAACTCTGTGTATAGTATTGTGGAAACAAAACAAGGGTTTTGTGGTTGCACCTTCTCTTCATAGCATGCAGTGAACTGAAAGTGATACCAACCATCTCTTAACTGCTGGCAGCATTGGACTCTCCACATAAAAATATCCCTAGGTTTTATAGACAGAGATTTCTGTTTGTTTGTGGTTTGTTTTCATCTTACCTCAGAAATAACTAACGTCCATCTCACATACAGGGGCACCCTCAGCTTATTGAAATGACCCTAGTCTGTAGGCAGTGCACTAGATGATGTGTGGGCTCCCTTCTTTACTGTGGAGTACACACAACACTGTAAGAAGGAGCGTTAGCTCTGTGGTGAAATCAACCTACTTTTATCTGCACAGCCTAGAAGTATTTTTTATCCTATTATTATTATTATGATTTATATAGTAAATCTCCTCTTCTTTGCGGCGACTAATCGCCCTGATCTGCCTTCCACTGGCTAAATTGTAAATCGACTGGGGGCAGGCACAGGGAACGCTTCGTTTTCTGAAGTCACGCATAATTGTGAAAAGTGAAATCTTTGACTGTCCGAATTCTGTTGTTTAGCAGTTTTCTTATTTCTTATTCCATCGCTATTCCCTGTCTGCAAGCCTTACAACTAAATCATTAAGTACATTCTGATATTTATAAGACCTTGATCTATAATTCAGAATCTGGAATGGATCTGTCAGGCAGAACCATGATGGTGAGAGACGGCCCCACCTTCAGCTTCGTCTGGTTGATTGCATTTAGCAGATGCTACCACTGTCGAAGGACTAAAGGAGAACTTAAATTCAGCAAAGAATTAGGCTAGTAATGTTAAGCCTTATGTCTTGCGCTTCTGTACCAGCCCAAGTGCCACAACTTTTTTAGCAGTGAAGATCTGTGTCTCCAAGGATGCCCCCAGTAGCTCCCTATCTTCTCAACGAAGCAGAGAAACTGACCTAGTAAGTTACTTTTTAGAAGATTTTACACTACATAGATTCTCTGCTGAGTCTTAAAGGAGAAGGAAAGGCATCCTGCACTTGGGGGGTCCAAATGTTAGGCACACCCAAGTGATTGTATTGAATTACCTGAAACCCAGGGTCGGTACTCCTATTGGCAGATAACTGCACCGGCCCAGGGTTATGATACTCCAATATGTAATAGAGCACCGCAGATGCAGGATACTTAGTTTAAAAAGCCTTTATTGGAACATATCACGACCTGTTACAGAGCAATGTTTCAGCCTACTCTGTAACAGGTTGTGAGCCATATGTTCCAATAAAGGCTTTTCAAACTAAGTATCCTGCATCTGCGGTGCTCTATTACATATTGGAGTATTGTAATCTAGATGGGAAGTGGACCACAATACACGTGCACCTGCGACTATTGAATTGATATGTTGGTGAATGCTGACTGAACTACAAACCGGCCCAGGGTTATACCAGTGAGCACTACAGAGCGATTCTCTTCTGTCTTCCACTTTCTTTGCATGGCTGCATGCTTTTGCTCCGGGAAATTTGAAGAAAGAAGAAGCCGGAAGAGGATCGCTCTGTGGTGCTCACTGGTATATTTTTGGGCCAGTGCAGTTTTCTGCTGATAGGAGCACCGGCCCGGGGTTTCAGGTAAGTCAATACAATCACTTAGGGGTGCCTAATATTTGGCACCCCCAAGTGCTGGATGCCTTTCTTTCTCCGTTAAGGAGATCCATTTGATTGTCGATGTTATCAAACAAGCAGATCTCTCCACGATACGACCAGCTTGAGGTGTCTGATATCCTCCTAATCCATTCGTAGGCTCCAAAGATCGGTTCACAATGTGAAAAATCTGGGCAGTCGGGTCAAGCACCTCATCTATCTGTCAGAGGGCCAAATAAATTGGCGACTTAATCTGTCGACAGTTTATATCGGCTTGTGTAAGGGGTACTTAAGGGATACTAGACCCCCTCATACACATACACACTCCAGAAAAATTCTGTTTTGCATGCTGTGCCGGGACGCCAGGGCTCCCCAGGCTGACACTGTTGGCATGCCTGTATTGAAACTGTTCATCTGTCCTTTTGGGCCCCTCCAGCAGTTACTGATTTGTTAAGCTTCTGTTCCTACTTCTCGCTTCAGGAAATCCTCCCAGAGGTACAGGTGAATCAGTAAGTGGGTGACTCACACTGACAGGTATCCCTGTGCTTCTGACTGCTTAATCTTCTCTGCATAAATGAAAATGTGAACTGTTGTAGCCGCCTTAGGACAGGTTTGGGAACCGTGAGTCTAAAGTTACTATTAATGCTATGAAGACGTCTACGGTGATTTCAAGAATCTCTGTTATTTGCCCTGTAGCCATTGTGCATGCAGAGTTTGCTGAATGCTTCCGAAATTTTTCTGAATGTCTCAGAAATTTCGACGTGTCTTAACGGTTTCTTTCCCTGTATTATTCCATATCACAAAGAGAAAATGAAGATACAAGAAGTAGTATGCTCAGTCACACCGACAATACGCAGCAATGTGGCAAAGCAGCCACGAGAGGGACATCAAAGGCAGACGTCCAAGTGCTGCAGTGACTTGTCAGCCTCCCAGTCCACTGTACATTATGACCCATTGATGTTTCACATGCAGCTAATACACTGCTTGTAACTTCTGACTGGCATGTAACGCAGAGGATTAACATGTCATGTCGTTTCACAGCACACATGTCTCAGGCTTCCTGCGTGTACATCTATTCATTTTCCCAAAGCTGCCTTTCTCCATTAACACCTATTTTATGACATACTGGCTACGTGGATAATCACCCAAACATGGTCTGGTGAGGCAAGAAATCTGTGTAGATTTTAAACTCTATGTTTGAGTAAATGACATTAATCTCCGTCTCGCTGCTATTCTACAGAATCGTTTCACACCCTTTTGCGGTTTGCTGTGCAACTGGAACCTGTCTGTAATCATTGTTCTAAAAATGCATTTATTTGTCAGCGCCAACATAATCTGTACAGTAAAAGGTTGTATTTACCAAATGTACAAATTACATACGAATACTGAGAGATACAGAAGGTAGAGATCACTCTGATCCTGTGGTAATCCTATGAAATTTGAGATCTTATTTAAAAAAAAAAAAAAAAAAAAAATATATATATATATATATATATATATATATATATATATATATATATATACACATACATATATATATATATATATATATATATATATATATACAAATTACATACGAATACTGAGAGATACAGAAGGTAGAGATCACTCTGATCCTGTGGTAATCCTATGAAATTTGAGATCTTATTTAAAAAAAAAAAAAAAAAAAAAAAAAAATATATATATATATATATATATATATATATATATATATATATATATATATATATATATATATACATACATACATACATACACACACATACATACATACATACATACATACATACATACATACATACATACATACATATATATATATATATATATATATATATATATATATATATATATATATATATATATATATATATATATATATATATATATATATGATCCATTATCCTGAAACATGTTATCCAGACAGCTCCAAGTTATGGGAAGGCCTTCTCCCATAAACTACATTTTATCCAAATAATCCAAATTTTTAAAAAATTATTCCCCTTTTCTCTTGTTATACTTAAACAGTAGCTTGTACTTGATACCAACTAAGATATACATAATCCTTATAAGACACAAAACCAGCCTATTGGGTTTATTTACTGTTTACATGATTTTCTAGTAGACTTAAAGTATGAAGATCCGAATTACGGAAAGATCTGTTATCCAGAAAACCCCAGGTCCCGAGCATTCTGTATAATAGATCCCATACCTGTATCTTTCTTGGGGACAGAATTTTGCCTTTAAAGTCATGTTTTTTCCTTACATGGCAGAGTGTATTGTTTGTTAACCAAGGGAACCTTCTAGCAAAAATAATCCTTTATAAAGTTATGTAAGATAAAGCATTTTTATTTGGAGGAGTTAAACTCAACCTTAACCACTTTCCAAGAAAAAAACAAACAAACAATGATTGATTTGGAAAAAAAAAAGGAAAATAAATGTTTACTTTTGCAAAAATAAATTTTATTGCTTTTAAAGTATGATTCAGCCATGATATACTATAATACAGGCTAGGTCTGTGGGAGTAATTGGCAGAACTGATGTTCAAAGTTAAACTTCAGTGAGATGTTTCCCAAGAATTTGAGAAACATCTCACGGATTTCCAAAGAAGCCTCACGAGGAAACTTCGGAAAACCGAAGCAATTTGTAAGCCATAACGCAGGAGATTCATATTCTTGCCGGCGGGAAGGCATTTGAAGGGAGATTAGTCACCTGCAGTAGAGAAAATTTGGCGCTGGATGACTAATCTCCCCCGTCTGCCCCCACCCTAAACTGTGAGTCTCCCAAGAGACCAGCTTATTTTACATTTTTACAATTGTTTCTTTGCTTATTATTATTAACATTATTAACATGTATTTATATAGCGCCAACATATTGCGCAGCACTGTTCTTAAATTGTTACAAATGTATAAAGTGCAGCTGCCACGTATTCTGGGCTCTCTGCCAATTTAATTTAATTTGTTTTAGAAACTTTGTATCTTATTCTGGCTGTTCAGTGCAGGAGATCAAAGATAAACAATCCGGGACTGTGGGTTGAGCTGTCAAAATCGGGACTGTCCCACAAAAAACGGGACATTTGGGAGGCTTGGCCATACTAGGGCAACCACTTACTCTCTCTGCCTGATAGACACACAGGACCAAACAGATCAAGGGACCACACACACCATATGGACACCTTGCTGCTGTTCCAATCCTTCACTGAAGCTTCTCTTCACTTCCTCATCTGACAATAAATTCTCTAACATTAGCAAATTAAGTTGTATAACCTGTCCCATTCCATAACTGAATACAGATTGAGCTCATTAGGTTGCCATTAGGGATGCACTGAATCCACTATTTTGGATTCGGCGGACTCCCGAATCCTTTGCTAATGATTCGGACTAATACCGAATGTGAATCCTAATTTGCAAATGCAAATTAGGGGTTGGAAGGGGAAACATTTTTTTCTTACTTGTTTTGTGACAAAGTCACGCTATTTCCCTCGCCACCCCTAATTTGTATATGCGGATTCGGTTCGGCCAGGCAGAAGGATTTGGCCGAATCCTGCTGGAAAAGGCAGAATCCTTGGCTAATCCTGAACTAAATCCTGGATTCACCACAGCTGAAATTTTGTGAATAAGAAGTTCTGTCCACCCACCAATATGTCACACATGAAGGAAGAAGGCAGTGAGGGACTTGATAAAATGGAAGTCTAATCCCACAGCAATCAAATATGAAGCACAATTTCTCAGTGGTTAGCATTGCTGCCTTATAGCACTGAGGGTCGTGTTCAGTTCAAATCAAGGAGTTTGTATATTTTCTTTGTGTCTATGTGGTTTTCTTCCCACACTCCAAAAACCCAGTCAGGCAATTGTTTCCTTATGAAATTGTCCCTTGTGCACATGAGTGTGTGAATGCGATGGGGACCTTAGATTGTAAGCAGCCACACGCTGTGTAACATGTCAGCTCTTTATATAAATAAAATAGAAATAAAGGATGGTGATTACTCGGCAAGAACAGTTCTGATTGGTTACTATGGACCACTAACCTTGAGTAATGGCAGCTACAGGCCACAATATAAACATACACTTCAAATGATCTGTATCATTTTAAAATGTGTGTTCTATAAAAGGAAAAAGGTATCCAATACATATATACTGAATTATATTTTTCTGTAAAGCATATGGGAATGGGCTGTTCGGGAACCTTGTTAAGCTTCATATTTATGCTAATGATTAGTTATTTGAGTTCTCCATGTTTCTTCTTAAAGGGATTCTGTCATGATTTTTAAGGTGTAGTTTTTATTTCTAAATGACTCTGTTTACGCTGCAAATAATTCACTCTAACATATCGAATTTAATTCCTGAACCAACAAGTGTACTTTTTTAGTTGTAATATTGGTGTGTAGGCAGCCATCTTGGGTCATTTTGCCTGGTCGTTTTCTTTCAGAAAGAGCCATTGCTGCACTATAGAAATGCTTTCTGGCAGACGGTTGTTTCTTCTACTCAATGTAACTGAAGGTGTCGCAGTGGGACCTAGATTTTTAATATTGAGTGTTGTTCTTAAGGTGGGCATAGACGTAGAGATCCGCTTGATGTCGCCAAACGAGCAGATCGCTCCTTGAAATACCCACATTGAAGTGAGCAATATCGGGCTGATCCGATCATGGGCAGTCAGATCGCTTTTATCGGCCCGTGTATGAGGGCCTTTAGATCTACCAGGGAGCTGTTACCTTGAGTTAGGGAGCTGCTATCTGGTTACCTTTACATTTTTCTGTTGTTAGGCTGCTGGGGGGGGAGGTGATATCACTCCAACTTACAGTGCAGCAGTAAAGAGTGACTGAAGTTTATCAGAGCATGAGCCACATTACTCGGGGCAGCTGGGAAACTGACAATATGTCTAGCCCCATGTTGGATTTCAAAATGAAATATAAAACAATCTGTTTGCTCTTTTGAAAAACAAATTTTAGTGCAGAAGTCTGCTGTGTTTTAAAAAAAAAAAAAAAACGGTATCCCTTTAAGGTTGAAGAGAAATGTTGTCTGTAGGCTGCTGTCAACCGTTGCCCACAGTAGACATATTAGGAATAATAGTAGTTGTTTGGCATGTCTGTGCCCGTGCCAAGTCTAGCCATGGATATTTTTCCTTTTTAACTTCACAGCTGGTCTGTATAACATTCAGTACTGGGGAGATTCTGCTTGGCTTCATGTTACCTACAATATTGTAGCTATGTAACAGATAAATAAAGACAAGATTTTTTGTTTATTTTTACAAAGCATTTTTTATTCTCAGGAAGGTGCGACACAAGTTCATGTGCAGCAAAGAGCCGTCTGCTTCCTTCAAAAGCCCACAGACAAACGGGAGAATACTTGCTATGCAAAACGAGCTAAATTTGTGGTTCTGCTAGCATTTCCTTTTGCTTAATTAGACATTGTGATTTCTATAGTGTGGCCTAATGAGGTGCAAAGTAGATGCAAGAGCACAAGCACACTTACAATAGCATCTGAAGCACATATGAACAGGTGCACTGGCTGAGCACTGGTGCTGCTAAGAGACAACTGTTTCTCAACACTGGTTTTGGTTTATTCTTCTTCTTTATGTAGCACAGACATATTTCACAGCCCTTTACAGAGATTATACATTCTCATCAAAAAACCAGAGGATAACTAAATAAGCTCGATGAGAACATATAAATATCTAGCACTGACCGGAATCAAACCCAAACCTAGAACCCTAATGCTGACAGCCTTCCAGAGGCTATGGCCAAAAAAATCAAACCAAGCCACAATTTACTAACACAATTGTTTTGTGAATTAGAGCCTCAAGAGACAAGGGTAACAGAGGTATCCTGGTAGCCAGAATGGTCGGGACCTGAGGTTTTCTGGATAATGGGTCTTTCCATAATTTGGATCTTCCTACCTTAAGTCTACTAGAAAATCATGTAAACATTATCTAAACCCAATAGGCTGGTTTTGCTTCCAATGCTTCCAATAAAGATTCATTATATCTTAGCTGGGATCAAGTGTAAAGTACTGTTTTATTATTACAGAGAAAAAGCCAATCATATTTAAAAATGTGAATTATTTGGATAAAATGGGGTCTGTGGGAGATGGCCTTTCCTTAATTCGGAGCTTTCTCAATAACAGGTTTCTGGATAACGGATTCCATACCTGTACATACCTAAGTAACATGTTATCTTGTATAGGTTACATGTAACCCAGAAATGCATATTAGAGTCTGTGATCTATGGCGCTTAAAGACATTGGTTGATAAGAACACAAAATTACTGATTAAAACACAAAATAACTTTTAGGGCAGCTGGGCTTCTTAATGGTTATTAGTTAACAAGGGCTTTGCTCCGAAGCAATACTTGCTCTTTACTCAAGATTGCAGCCTAGAAATGGATTCCATTGTTGCTTATTGAATAAACCACAGACAAATTGAATTTCAGACTGGCAGAATATGCAGCAAATATTCATATACAAGTTATACAGGTATGTGTGGCACAGTCCTGATTAAATATTGGGAAATGAACTTACCTGAACTACAGAGAACGGTAAATCTCTGATCTCCAGAGGGTATAGTTCCCATATGCTCTGTTAAAACCTATGATCCTGATAGTTGGAACACACACAACTACTAGTGCATGGGGCCACGTTTGTGGCTGTGGAGTCATATATAAATCATTCCACTCCGACTTCATTTTATGGTACAGGTATGGGACCTATTATGCAGAATTCTCAGGACCTAGGGCTTTCTGGATAACGGGTCTTTCTGTAATTTGGATCTTCATACCTTAAGACTACTAGAAAATCAAGTAAATATTAATTAAACCAAATAGGCTGGTTATGCTTCCAATAAGGAATAATTATATCTTAGTTGGGATCAAGTACAAGCTACTGTTTAATTATAACAGAGAAAAAGGAAATAGTTTTTAAAAAATTGGATTATTTCATTATAATGGAGTCTATGGGAGACGGTCATTCCGTAATTCGGAACTTTCTGGATAAAGGGATCCCATACCTGTACCTCCAACTTCTTTGTTTTAAAAGGAACAGTAACACCAAAGTAAAATATAATATTGTGTTGCTCTGCACTGGCAAAAGTTATGTGTCTGCTTCAGAAAGCTTATATAAACAAGCTGCTGTGTAGAAAAGGAACAGGTTACATAGCAGATAACAGATAAAACACCATTGTAGTGGACAGGGCTTATCTGTTATCTGCTGTGTAACCTGTGCCTTTGTTCTTTTTTTCCAGCAGCTTGAATGGCTGCCCCCCATGGCTACACAGCATCTTGTTTATATAAACTATAGTATTCGTTCTGAAGTAAATACACAACTTTTACCAGTGTATGCTCAAAGTATATTATGTTATTTACCTTAAAAAGATTACATTTTTTGGTGTTACTATTCCTGTAATATTCTAATGTATTTTCAATGTTGATAGAAAGAAGTACATAACATACAAGGAATTTTATCACTTGCCAAAGCTCAAAACTATAAACCACATCCTTTGGTAATTCTTAAGGAAAATCAAAGTTAAACTACATAAACCAAAAACTGGAAAACCTAAAACAATGTATATATTAATTGAACCTGGCATATAGGTGTTAAATACAATCCAAACTTTAGTAAAGTATTGTTCTTAGAAACAGAATTTCTTCTGCCGTATCTTCCTTCACAGAAGCTCTTAAATCTGATTTGATTATTTTCACTGCTTTTATTTAAAGTTATTAGGAGTCAGAGTCGGTACATTTTGGCGACTCCGACTCCAGATACCCAAATTGCTTCCAACACAACAGCTCTGTTTGTAAAAACCTCATATAAGAGCCCTTAGCTTACCTTATCTGGAAACCCCTTATCCAGAAAGCTCTGAATTAAAGGAAGGCCATCTCCCATAGACTCCATTTCAGGAAAATAATTCTAATTTTTAAAAATGATTTATTTTTTCTCTGTAATAATAAAACAGTGTTTTCTCTTTGATGGCAACTAAGCTGCATGAATCCATACTGGTGGCAAAACAATCCTATTGGATTTATTTAATGTATAAATGATCCTTAGCAAACTTAAGGTATGAGGATTCAATTTACAGAAAGATCCCTTATCCAGAAAACCCCTGGTCCCAAGCATTTTGGATAATAAATCCTGTACCTGTACTACCCTTTTTAATTAACAGGTTTATTTTTGCACTCATTTTTAATTTATTTATTTAATGACCAATGTCAGTAATGTAGGCTGATATAGCACTTCATAATACAGATGTGGGACCTGTTATCCAGAATACTTGGGGTTTTCTGGAAAAGGGATCTTTCTGTAATTTGGTTCACCGTCTACTAAATAATCATTGGAACAGTAATTAAACCCTAGGATTATTTTGCTTCCAATATGGACCACTTATATGTAGTAAGAAGTAAAATGTTCTGCTTTATTATTACGGAGAAAAGATAATTATTTTTTAAAACTGTATTTATTTCATTAAAGGGGAACTATCGTGAAAATGACATTTTAATATTAGCTTCAGCATACTGAAATGAGAAACTTTCTAAATACAATCATTAAAAAATTCAGTACCGTTTCTGAAATAATCAAATCTTCACTATGCCTCTCTCAGCATCGGTTTCTCCTCATTCTGTCTTCATTAAGGAGTTGGGTGTCAGATGAATGATCCAATATATCTTATGGGGGGCTTCTTTAGCCTAGAAGATGTATTAGAGCTCACTCTATTACAATTACCAGAAATCCTGTCTCTCTACATGCAGGATTTGTGTAAAAGGCAGTTATTTTGTTAGATTTGTTTTGTACTGGAATCAGTTATTTGAGTGAGCTCTAATACATCTGCTAGAAAAGGAAGCCCCCGTATAATGTATATTGGATCTAACTGTCAATGAATATCTGACAACCAATCTACTTAATGAAGACAGAATGAAGAGAAACAGATGCTAAGAGTGGAATAGTAAATATAAACTTGATTATTTCAGAAGCAATGCAGAATTGTAATTGATTGTATTTAGAACGTTTCTTCAGTATGAGGAAGCTTATATTAAATTTTCATTTTCACGATAGTTCCCCTTTGAAATGGAGTCTGAGAGATGGCCTTCCCATAATTCTGAGCTTTCCAGAAAACAGTTTTCTAGATAATGGATCCCACACCTATAGTAATAATCGTTTTAGTATTAGAGTAGAACAATAGTTTTTACAGTGTTAGTGGGAAACATTGGGAGCAAATCTGATCTTGCAGATAATTGTACTTCTCTACACATACCTTTTTGTCCTCTTTAGTTACAGTAATGTATCTGTACCAAGTGAAATGTTTCTGTAACAAATGTTTGATTAAAGCTGCTGTAGGGTAAGCAAGTCGTACAGCCCCCCCAGTGTCTGCAGGCAGCAAGAAATCCACCACTTTTGTAGTTCTGTTGACAGACCATGTGAAGAAAATGGCAGATCCATTATCACTTGAAAAGCTTTTATAGCCCTTGTAAAGATTGGGATTTTTGGGATTTTTGTGAGCAGTCTTGACTAGGCGGTAGTATATTTTATAGTAATGTCTTATATTAATGAATTTATTATGAGTGAATTGTAACACTTTTTTTTCACCCTTTCTTGAAGCCTTTGTAGATTGTTGAGCTTTGGCCGATTCGTTCTGTCGTTCCTTGTGTGGATACACGGCAAAAAAAAAAGGGGGGGGGGGGCTGTCCGTACTTTGCAATGGCATAAACGGTTGTTTCTGGCAACGTGATCCTTTATTGGGATTAGACTCACGTCCGTGACATTTTGCTGTGTTTTATGGTGAGGTGCTGCTATGAGTGTTAAATTATTGGAAGGAGTGTCTGAGATGTAGGATATGCCACTCCTCCACCATCTCAAGTGTCTGTTTTGTCTGGACTCCCCTCACCAAGCATTCTTGTGCAAAAATTTCAAGGCTTCAGTCTGGAGCACTGGGTCAAAGAATATGTCTCTTTGAAGCGTAGACAGACTTGTTTTTTTTTTTTTCTTTTTATACGTTTTATTCACCAAGTAGCATTTCAATTCACATCAAAGAATAAGTGTCTTTAAGCGAAGCTGCATTGGCTGGGTAGTCCAATTTTATAATCGGGCATGTAAACACGGCATCAAGTTCTATTCTAAAGAATGCCGTGCTTGCAAACACTAGCCTGCCTTCACCATTTCATAACAGCGCAGACAAACATTTCACTAGGGATATTAAAAATCCAGTTTAAAAGGAATATGTGTAATAACTGTAACAATAAATGAATGTCTGAAATAGATCAAACATTTTTTTTTTATAATTGCACTTGATTGCATTTTGGTTCTGCCGTGCTTGCATGCTGGAGTGTATGTTTTTTGTGTATGTTTGTTGTGTGGCCCCAGCACCCTACCAATGCATATGCACACACAGGTCATTTTTAGGAGTGGATGGACCTGCCTATATCTTTTTGGATTGATGAAGGTAATCGGCACAGATATAGGAAGAGCACTACAGGGGCACTACTAGAAAATCCAGCTTTTGTATTTCATTTAATTAATGTATTTCATTTAACCGCTACCAGTAGAGCCCAGCAGTTTATAAGAAGTGCCCCTGATTTTTCAGATGATCTGGTAACCTAAAATCAGTCTCCAAAAAGCAAATAGATCAGCACCTATGGCAACAGATAAATCAGAAACCAATTGAGTGTAATAAGTTCAGATATTCAGAAACACCCAGTGTTAGTTTGTTTCCCTTTAAATTCTCTACTTCCAGCAGTGATATGCACAATTCTTGATGTTCAGTCTGATACCACCACCGTTTGGCTAAATTTCCTACTCACAAGCTGAAAATGGATATATTGACCGTATTATTCTGTCAAGCCAATCACACTCTTCTAGTAGTTCCGCTTGTATGCTTCAAGAATAAGATACAAATCCAAATAGTGTAACACTATTTATTACATAAAAAGACTTTAAAATAAATTGCACTCACATTTAGTTTTTTAAAGTCAGTCACTCATATCCGTGTAAGTCTCCCAGGTATCTAAATCCTAGAGGGGGAAGCTGCCGGCGAGTATACCGCCCTCGTGGTTCTACCTGCAATTGAGTGTGATGTCACTTCCTGTGTAAAGCCAATGACAGACAGGTCCTGTTCTCCGCTGGCGTATTTACACCCATGGAGAAAATCAACCCGCTGCTTCTGCACCTCCTACATGTGTTCACTGAAAGGCTTGTTTGGGAACACACTGAGCAGATCTTGGCATAAAAATGCATACTTGTGTTTCCACATATATGTCCTGTGCATTTCCTAACATCCAGGACAGGTTGATCTTGTATGAACACATGTAGGAGGTGCGGAAAATGACCCTTCTGACATTAGCTTTACCCTAGTTCCATGGTTTCATTTTCCTCACTGCAAACTGCCCACTGTTCATATTATTAGGTTAGATGTGTCTCTTTAAATGAGAACGATAGCCCAACTAAAAAATAGCTAGAAAGGTTGTACATTTTATTTTGGGCTTCTGTACCAGCTCAAGGGAACCAACGCCCTTTAGCAGGGAAGATCTGTTTCTCCAAAGATTCCCCAGTAGCTCCCCATCTTCTTTTCTGCTGATTCTCTGTGCTGCTGTCAGTTACTGAGCTTAGAGGCCAAGTCACAAAATACTGTATATACAGAATTTAAATTTCACAATATAAGGCTGATTAGGACATAATACATATAATTACTACGTCAACTCAGAAACTAGTGCAATTAGCATCAGAAATGAATGATCAGCCCTGTAACATCAGGTTATATTACAGACAAACCTCATTTTCTGCTTGTAAATTTATGACGACCCCTAAGCTTAGCTTCTTAACAGCTGATCAGAGCCCACTGAGCATGTGAGTGTCACAGACACTTTCCAAGATGGTGACCCCCTGTGACAAGTTTGAAGTCCTGGATCATTGCTGCTATTGACAAGCTGAAACTTTAGGCTAGTGCAATAAGCTCAATATTTAAAATATGGTATGTTTTAACCATTATCATATTCATTATTAGGGGTTAGTTCTCCTCTAAGCCTCTGCATCTCAAACTGTCACCCAACAAATCCCACCTGTAGGATACCTCACTGAAATCAGTGAATTTGCTCTTCTATTACCTTGTAGCACAGTGCAACCTAATTTTGGTAACGTTTACAATGTAATTTGGCTCCATCTGCCACAAAGAGATTAATTTACCTAGAACCTCAAGCAAATGACATGAGAATAGTTTCCAAAAATAAAACTCAGGTTTCTATTTACCATAAGTGTCTTAAAGGAGAAACAAACCCTTAATAAAAAAAACATACCCCCCTACCCTATTTAGACTGGTTGCTTATAGCCTATAAGTATATACACCCTTGGTCACTTGTCATCTGAAATGTGATCGGTTATTTATCCTGTAAAAAGTGTCTACAATTGGTTGTGAATTAAGCCAAAAATGTTGTGCGGCGTGCCCCTAAGGCACAATATTCCTCATCAAATCCCTTTGGGATTCTATTTTTCTCAGCCACAAGAGGGAGGTCTGGCAGCTTATTATGTGTGGATACGGACTAGAGATTTGACATTTGAATGCCATTCCATTTGGTTGCATTGGCAGTTTCAAAAAATAAAAAAGACATTTGAAAGAGGTCTCCCATTTATATTTCAGGAAGTACAAACTTGTAGGGGTCATTACAGAGCAGTGGGTACCTATTGCTGTAATCAGAAATAACATGATGTATGATTGTCATGTCAATATCTATTACTTATTCTATCAAACCTTTAGATAGCATTTTCTATTGGAGATGAAGTTTTGACTGCGACACACAGTGCATTCACTTGGCAGCTAAATGCTCGAGGGATACTCATAATGGGGACCAGAAGTCATCAGGTGCCAAAACAGGGGCATGTGTTTGTCTTTGCCAGACTCACGGGCTGCTTGTACTATATACACTAATAAAATTAAATGACTTGTACCTCGCAAACAGTCTGAGCAACCTGGTTAAGAAGTACCTGTGTCTTTTCAGTGCCACCTTCTTCAAACAGATCCTGTTTAGCTTTATAACTGTATGTTAGTGATACCCTCCACAGAGTTGGCAGCCTACTGGCCAGTGCATGTGCCAAGTCTAAGGCCTCTGATAGGGGCTCGTTAATATCTTAATTAGGCAGGCTGGAAAAATTCCTGTCGGCTGTGAAATGTATTCAACTGCAGTTTGTCTGCTTGGGTCCCCATATGATCAAATTACTGTCCCAGGTTAAACTCTATAAGAAAGTTAACTGTAAGAAAGTTAACTGTTGGGCCAGAAGATATTCCTCTTAATGCATTGGGTGTTGGACTTTTTCAGTTCAACAATAAGTGATAATTGATCTTCAGGCAGTGCTTTCAGATGTATCTATGAGAGCAGATATATTCTCCCCAAATTTTAATCAGATTAGGTTTTTGCTGGACCCCCCACTGCCATTGCTTCAGGCCCCTTGAGTGGGGTTGGGAACCAGTAGCTTAATGTTAATACGTTAAAGCTCCTAACAAGATAACATTGGTTCATTAGTCATTTGGCCTTTCTAAAGCTATATTGGACAATGAATGTGAATATCTCAAATCTCACCATAATTGACCCTCAAGCTGAGCTTTCAGTTGTAGCAATGAGAGCCGACAGACATTCCCCCAAATTTCAAACTTGCTTTTTGGTGGAGCAACCCCTCCACCACCATTGTTTCAGATCCTCCACCTTTAAGGAACACTAACTTAGTTTTAAATGCTGTTGAATAAGTTTCGCGTAGGCTTTCCTCTCTTTATAGATCTGAGTGGGAACTGCCAAGTTGCTTTCTCACAGAATAAAGTTCTACCTTAAAAACAGTGTCTGAATAACCTTAAGGCTAGGGCCAGACAAGGCAGAAATCAGTCTGCTAGAATTTGCAGGCCAGTTTCAGCTCTTGACCGCTAGCCGAATACTCTTCTCCTGTCTGGAAGCTTTACGTCTGCTCCGGTGTGAACAAACTCTGCGCCAAACGGAAGATTTTGCATTTCGTGCCTAAATCTGTCTATAGAGGAGAAGGGGAGCAGTGCGACAGCCTGCGGAAAATCCGTGTCATTTGGTCCTAGCCTTATTGAGTAAAATGGTTAACCATTTCTCTAGAACTCTGCAAAGAAAATCAGACAGGAGCTTCTGTACTTAAGTCTAATTCGTTATGATAAATTGAGACCGATATCAGCTTTGATAAATGCGTCAGTTCCTCAGCTTTCCTGACTTGATTGTAGATTCTCATCAGGTTGCTGCTAGTTTACTGCTTCTACCCCACAACAAATCTATTTTCCAGTAAAGGTATAGTGTGAACCTGCATAAAGTGACGTGTTGCCGGTGCTGTGCAAACAGGTTGGGGTACGGGTAAATACTCTCCACAGGGGGGTTGTTTAATGAATTCTGTATCTTGTTGTACTGTTAAGGCATGAACAGATACCTCTTAATTGGATGAACGCAGTGAAAGTTTAAACTGCAAATTGAGTGTTGCCAGCATGCACGGGATTTCGTTATGCTAACATTATCTGTGTATTGCCTAAGCCTTTTAACGAGGAGAAACCTTGGTGCTGCTTTCTCTGTATTTACTACCTGCTGTGAGGTGAGGTTTGTTTTCTGCACTTTGGCTCTAACTTACTGCACTGAGAAGCTTAGCATTTCAGGTCGTGATTAGGTCAGACTTAGGACTTCATCAATTGCCAGCAATGTATTTATCATCTAACAGGAGATTCAAATCCTGTTCCATCGATCTGTAGCCAAGTTTAAAATACAGCGATCTGATATATGTTTGAGTTTACCAACATTTCTTGCCTTTTTTTCCCCCAAATGGCTTCATTCCACAGTTCATTAAGCATTCATCACTCAAATTCCACAGATATTTCAAGTATACTTGTCCTGGTTTCATTTATGATTGCTAGCCCGTACACTTATTGCATTCTTTTTCACATTCTGTCATTCTTTAAAAAAAAAAAAAAGTGTACATTTTTGTACTTTACCTAAAGAATCATTTTCTCTGAATTTAAAATGTATTGTTCCCTCAAGACTAAATGTTATTTAATAACCAGGAATATGACTTCTTGGCCAATGGCATACACGGCACTTTTGGACTTTTCAGCAGACATTTATTTTTCACAAATGCCCCTGTCATTCAGGATCCAAACGAAGGCAAATGCAAAGTAAAGAATATTTTGACACAGTTTTTAACTGAATTCACTGAAATGATTTTGTGGGGGGAAACCAAGGTTGGAAAGCATCTATATTGCAAAAATAAGAATTAACCGCATAGCTGGATGGGTTGATGCAATGGATTGATTTTGCCAAAGACAACACAGTCTCCCTATGGAAATACTTTTAGTCTTTATATCAGTTACCAGACTTTCTCCCTTTTATCTCCATGTGTCAATGTATTGGGTACTTCCCTAAAGAATGGATAGCCTTCTGCATTGTGATATTGTCTATGTGTCCAGAATGAAGACATTTTGATCTTCCCACAACTCATCTGTTAAAAAAGTAAAAGGAAAGTATCAGATAAGGTGCATGGCTCAATCTTGTCTCTTTTCCTCTTTTGCTGCCATTGGAGTGGAAAGGTTGCATCGTCTTGCCCTTTTCTGATATGTTATCTGGATCCAGCCAGAGGGCAACAAGTCACAGATTTGCATAGCTGATGGTTTGGAAGACTGTGGAGAAAGTGGTTGTCTCCTCAGACAGAAGCAAAGTGACAAATTATGAATGCACCATGTCATTTAAGCTGTCCTTTGAGCACACAGCTTAGATAAAAATGACCAGAGAGGGTGGTCCCTTCAGGTCAGGACAAAGGTCGTTGAAAGGGCGGCGGGAAATAACTTCCCGGACTCATTTTTTTTTTTTTCCGTGCTGAATTTATTTAATTTGAATTCAGTAAAATTTATGTATTAATGATGATAATGATAGAAGAACATGAAATGAACAAAGGTAGCCATTAAAGGTAAAAAAAGGGGTGGAAAAAGCCATAAAAAATTATCACAAAAGCAAAATTATTTTGTTTTGAGCAATAAACTGGGTTTTACATTTTTTTGTTAGGAATATATGTAACCTCAGCTGATTAACTTTCATAATTACAGGTCGAGTTCATAACCAACTTACACTATTGGAGATGGTGTCTCAGACTCAATGTTACATAATATTCCCAGCTACAATAGATTTTAGTCTATGAATGGCTAGCAATTATCAACTGCTGCAAAGACTAAAAAATACATTTCATTATTGCAGTTTGCCGAGGACATCTGAATTAGAACAGAAGTAACTTGGTATTACATGTTGCTGTAGAGCAGTTATGCCCAACCAGTAGCTTGTGAGCAACATGTTGCTCTCCAATCCATTGGATGTTGCTCCCAGTGGCCTCAAAGTAGGAGTTTATTTTTGAATTCTTGGGTAGGAGGCATAAAAATCATATGTACTGCCAAATTGAGCCTCCTGTAGGCTGCCAGTCCACATAGGGGCTACCAGTCGCTAATCACAGCCCTTATTTGCATCAGCCAGGAACATTTTTAAAGCTTGTGATGCTCCCCAACTCTTTTTACATTTTAAAAATTTAGAACTATGTCAGCTAGTTAGCATATTCATGTAGAATTTTTGACATTAAAAAATAACATGTCATATGTAAGGGGGGATATCTTTTTTTAGCCACTTAAAATGGTAATGACAATTAAAATTGTTATTCTCTAAAAACATGCTATGGTAGTTACCTTGGACTTCCTGTACACTGGATGGACCCCTTGTTTGGCGAGGTTACCAAATGATGGTATTAGATTTGATTATATTGAGTTTATGTAGACCCTTTGGCTAAAAACTATATCCATGGTGAAATATAATCATCTCACTGTATAATCCATCTTTCCAGATTAACACCTAAACTACACAATACAGGTGTCGGGGGCAATAGGTAACACAATTGGTAAATGAGATCGTATGGAAGTGAAGCATGCATGTGGCCAGTATTTTTCATGTGGCCATTATTTTTCAATTCAAAAAATTAGTTTAATTTCTTGAGAATTTTCCAACTCAGTTGAACGACAATGCATGAAATCATCCCCATTGATTCCCGTGTGAATAGCCCTATGGTCAGGTGATTTATTAACCTGAAGTGATACATTAATTGGCAATAAATAAACCACTGAATAACGACAGTTATCCACTAACATCCCTAGGCAGAACAGTATTCACCCCAGAGCCACTTATTTATCAACACTGAGCAAATTTGCCCTTGGGCAACCAAATCAGTGCCTATAGCAACCAATCAGTGATTAGCTTTTTCAAGCCAGCTGCAGGTAAAACAATGAATGCAACATTTTGATTGGTTGCCATGAGGTAATGCCCAATGTTAATAAATGACCCCCAGTGTTGTACCCAAAAATGTACTCATGGATGGAAGGTTGGCCTCCATGCTGACTATTAAGGCTGCACTTCCAAGTGCCATTCTCTAGGCTTTCTCTCTGCAAAGTAAAAACCTGCCAATTTTTTAAAGGTGTGCGCCTTTCAACATATTTTTTTATGTAAAATGCTGTGTTACTGGTGTTGCAAATATAATTTTCTTGCCTTTAATGTCTCTTTTTGCCAGATGTATCACTCCGCTATACACTTTATTAATAAGCTTCATAAATACACAAGGTTTTAACAGTACCTTCTGTGGTAGAGAGATGATATAAATTGTATTTTAATGTCCCCTTTCTCCCACAGCTTTATAAATGTGCCTGCAAGTGTGTCACGGCCCTGTTGGGGTTAGCACTTCAGGAACTTCTCAGCAGGTCATTTACAAAATGTCCTTTGCAACCCCAAGAAACATTAATATTTGACATGTGTCTAAGCTCCCAGCATTTGTTTTCTTTATTAAGGTACATTCATTTTTCACTATTTCTAGTATAATTTTTTTTTTGCTAAAATCAGCCAAACTCGACAAATGTATATATAATGTGTTAGCCAGCTGAGCACAAGCAGAGGCTTTCTACTGTATACACAATAGACTTGTAAGTAGTGCCAGATGGATGACTCCTCAGAGCTGCGGGAAAGGCTTCTACACTATTATCTGTAGCCCCCTATGGAGTCATGCATACAAACAACTGTCAGCTGAGACAATTGTGAACCTTGATGCCGTCGGCTTCCTGGTGACCATTTCCTGTGACTAAGAGATCTGTTTAGAATATTGTCTGTTCCGGCTGTATTGCCGGGTTGTTTGCAATGATGTTTTTAAGAATCAAATGCCTACACACTTACAGCCTCCACTCACCCCAACTAAGAAAGCTTAAAGGACCAGTAACATCAAAAACTTTAATTATTTTAAAGTAATAAAAATTATAATGCAGTGTTGCCATGCACTAGTTAAACTGCTGTGTTTGCTTCAGAAACACTACTATTGTTTATATAAATAAGCTGCTGTGTAGCCATGGGGGCAGCCATTCAAAGAAGAAAAGGCTCAGGTTACACAGCAGATAGCAGATAAGATCTGTCTGTCTAATGGTGTTATCTTTTATCCATTAGTTAACCTGTGCCATATAGCCGTTTTTCAATTTCCGCCATTGCTCCACAGCAGCTTATTTATATGAACTATAGTAGTGTTTCTGAAGCAAACAGATCAGTTTTACCAGTGCAGGGCAACAGTACACAATATTTTCATTACTTTAAAACACTTAAATTTTTTGGTGTTACTGTTCCTTTAAGAAATCTGTTTACCCTCCGCCCGCCGAAACTTTTTATCTCATTAGTTTGTTCAGTTAATGATTGTTGCATGATAGGGTAGAGTGCTGTTTACATTTGTACTCTATACTGTATGTTTATTTTTATTTTATAAATGTACAATCCAAGGTCCCTACCACACTTAAGTCGATTTGATGGAACCAATTAACCCATCTGAGTATGGAAGCAAACCAGATCACTTGGAGGAACCTGGCTGTTTCTTTGGGGGGGGAGCATTCGGCAAGTATTCTGTTCAACGCTGTACCCTTGCTCTGCAAAAGAGCAAACTGATTTTTCAATATTTAATTTTAAAATCATGACATGTCAGTTTTTCAGGTGCCCCCAGCCATGTGATTTGAAATCTGATAAACAGTCACTCTTTACTGCTGCACTACAGCCAATCAACAGAACAATGGGAAGGAAACCAGACGACAGCTTCCTGATGCCTGCATAGCTAAAATTATGCCCCACCTAGTGGTAGATATGAGAACAGCACTCCATAATTAAAATACAAGTGACAACACCTTCAGTTACATTGAGTAGGAGAAACAATAGCTTATCTGAAAGTAATTCCATAGTGAAGTGCTGGCTCTTTCTGACACATGACCAGGCACAATAGCCTAAGATGGCTGCCTGCACACCAATTTTACTACAAAAAAATATCATTTGGTTCAAGAATAACATTTTAAAAGATAGAATGAATTATGTGCAATGTACACAGTGTAATTTAATAATAAAAAACTAAACCATAACCCTTTAAATTTAGTTTGGAAGAAGGAGCTGTATGGCACAAACACATCTTTACAGAAAAAAAGCATATTGTATTGAGAAAACAATTGGTGTTTTTTCTTTTTAAGACCTGTTATAATAACCTGTGGCATTTTAATACCTCTGGCCTCATGTACTACAGAAGAGTAGCCTAAGTTACAGCTGTTTCCTTTTTAATATTTGCATACAAGTTACAAAGCAAGGCCTCACTAGAATATGCCATGCAACTTTGGGATCTAGTGCTCAAATGGAATATTATTGATTTAGGTATAGTCCATTAAAAGGGCAGGCAACTAAACTGGTAAGGGATATGGAAAGTCTTAGTTTTGAAGAAACACCAAGTTGAAGAAAAGGCGCTTCAGATTGGATACAATAACTGTTATTTAAGGGACCATATAATAACCTCTCTAGTGCTTTATTACCAGTAGATTATTTATTAATTTTCAGTAAGGTTATATGACAGTGTGAAAAGCCTGAATCAATTGTGCTGATAGATACTTTATATAGCTTCAAGAAGGGGTTGGATGGACTGCTAGTAAGTGAGAAAATACAGGGTTATTGAAATTAGCTTGATCCAGGGACTGGTCCTATTGCCATCTTGGAGTCAGTAAGTATTTTTCCCCTTCTGTAATAAATTGGAGAGACTTCATATGTGGTTTTCTTTCACTGTGATTGATTAGAGTTAATAGGATCTGTAGTCCAGAATGCTTGGGACCTGGGTTTCCCCTAATAAAAATCACCATGTCTCACGTTAAACATTAATTAACCCAACAGAATTGTTTCGCCACAAATATGGATTCATCCAGCTTAGTAACCATTAAGTGCAATGTACTGTTTTAATACCACAGAGAAACAGATAATTGTTAGAATTATTTGCTTATAATGGGAACATTCTGGATAATGGGTTGCCGGATAAGGGATCCCATAATTGCTTTTGTCCATAAAAATATTTTTTCCTCAGTATTTTCATTTTGAGATCTCTACATGCTACAAATCAAACTGTTCAGAAGACCCCTGATATTGTCATATTTATGATGTTTCATCACTAGCTAAGAGCAGGCATGATAAAAGATACTGTAAACTGCAGTTTTTGTGGCAACTTTCCATAATTTTGTAACCACTTATAGTTCTCTGTTTTTAATTTACCAGAATAAAAAAATAGCTTTGTTTGTGCAGAATTATATATACTATTTTTTTTATGTAAAGAAAAAGGACAAAATGTTCAAAACTTTCCTTCCATTTAATGCAAATGAATTGCAAAACTTGGCGGCCACTGAAGTGGTTAGGCCTAAGAAGGAACTTAACACTGTGTCATAAAATATTCACAGGTATGGGACCTGTTATCCAGAATGCACGGGACCGGGGTTTTCCGGATAACAGATCTTTCCATAATTTGGATCTCATATTTTATTAAGTCTATTATAAAATCATTTAAACATTAAATAAGCCCAATAGGCCGATTTATCTTCCCATAAAGATTAATTATACCTTAGTTGGGATTAATTACAAGGTAGTGTTGTATTATTACAGAGAAAAATTTGGATAAAATGAGGTCTATTGGAGTTGGCCTTCCCACAATTTGGAGCCTTCTGAATGAGTTTCCGGATAACAAATCCCATATCTGTAATGCTTTGTGATTCAAAAATCGGTTTATTTTCTTTATTAAGTATTCGCTTTGACACTCCAGATTTGAATGTACAAATTCCATATTGCTTTCCTCAGCTTATGTTTAGATAACATGCCACATAAAACAATTTACCCATAAATCAATGTTTTTCTTTAAAATTGCACTCCCAATTATGGGAAAATCGTTTCCCATAGACTTGATTTTATCCAAATAACCAAAAAATATTCAAACAGATTTCCTTTTCTCTGTAGTAATAAAATAGTAGCTTGTACTTGATCCCAACCAAGATATAATTAATCCTTATTGGAAGCAAAACCAGCTTATTGGGTTTACTTAATGTTTACATGATTTTCTAGTAGACTTAAGGTATGGAGATCCAAATTATGGAAAGATCCATTATCTGGAAAACCCCAGGTCCTGAGCATTCTGGTTACATGCAAAAATATCCACCCCTTCTAAATTCACAGTAGGAACACCCATTGCTCAACTAATTCTCCTTTGTCTAGTGGAAAGCCTTTCTAGAATATTAGAGACTATTATAACCGCAAAGGGAGCGCCAACTTGATATCAGTACCCTTGGTTTCAGCATGAGATGTTGGACAGACAGTTATCCTGATATTTTAAAGGTGACCATACACGCTACAATTATGATCTTTCCCACTACCATTGGTTGTATGAAAAATCTTCTGTCCACTCTACTGACGCCATGAGCTGAATCAGACAAACAGACAGAATTATTTAGCTCTATCTGACAATTCAGCAGCAACATTATGACGTTCAGGCACCTGCAAAGGTGCCCGATCAATATTTTCAGTCCTGTCTGATCGACGGGACGACCAATATCCAAGGTGTTTTTATGATATCTGTGGCCTTGTCTCCCCCCACACATGCACAGAATATCAACATTAAGGAAAGATCCATTATCTGGAAACCAGGTCCTGAGCATTCTGGTTACATGCAAAAATATACACCCCTTCTAAATTCACAGTAGGAACACCCATTGTTCAACTGGAAGGTAAACTCCAACTGATTGTCCAATTTCACTAATGCTCCATTGTCTAGTTAAAAACCTTTCTAGAAGATTAGAGACCTTCAAAGGTGCCTGATCCAAATTTGCAGTTCTGTCCGATCAACGAGACCACCAATATCCAAGGCTTTTTACCGATATCCGTTGATTTGTTTCCCTCTACACATGCACAGATTATCGTACGAAAGATCTTTCGAACAATAAATATTGGTACATGTATGGCCACTCTCAGCATGCAGTGTCTTCCACTTGTAATGAAATGTGGTGTCTCTCTCCAGTAAGAAGTGTAGCAGCATACATGACTTGCCTTTAGCTTTTATCACCTATTTTACAGTGAAGGTGCGTAATGCTTGCAATGCGAGGTCATCTATTTGATGTAATGTGTTTAATGTATTACATGCTCATATTTTCAACTTTCTCTGTGCCCCCCCCCCTCCTAAGCAAACCCATATGCAAACACCACTCTTTATAGATGCAAACACATGTTCTGCAAAGATCTGGGTCTATGCAAGCTCAGTATATAAGTTCCTTGGATACACATAGTGACCCAGGCAGAGTCTGGAAATAATCTGTAGCAGTCAGATGAGGACTATCAGTTCTGCAGATCATCAGTGGAACAGCCCAGAGGCACTGACCCAATTGCTCAGTGTATAGTGAAGCCTGCCTCATGTGGGAAGTTCCGTCTCTGGAAACACAGCTCTGAAAGCCACAAGTTAAGGTTATAACTTTTAGAACATCTTATTAACACCACAAAAGCAGGACTGTTTAATGGGCCAGTGTACGTTCATTAAAAAAAAAACCCAAAATGACTGCCAATGTGTAAGTACAGAGATTTTTGTTTTCATCATACTTAATAAAAGTTTAATTCAGGTAATAGAACAGCATTGTTGAATAGAGTTTTGCATTTGTATGATGCTGATATGCTGTATTCCAATGTATACCAAAAACATTGCTTTAAAGGAAAACTATACCCCCCAAACAATGTAGGTCTCTATTAAAAGATACTGAGTAAAACAGCTCATGTGTAAAACCCTGCTTCATGTAAATGAACCATTATCATAATAATATACTTTTTTAGTAGTATGTGCCATTGGGTAATCATAAATAGAAAATTGCCATTTTAAAAAATAAGGGCAGCCCCCTGAGATCGTAAGATTCACTGTGCACACATACATACCACATGTTAGGTCACATGAGCCAATTAACAGACAGAGTTCTGCCTTTTGCTTCCTCACTTCTTCCTGTTACAGTTAGTGTTGTAGTATTTCTGGTCAGGTGATCTCTGAGGCAGCACAGATAGAGTCACAAAATGGTGGTTCAAGGCAAGAGATGTAAAAGGGCAATATTTATGTAAATATATATTCCAGTTTGGTAAGATTCTTTAATATGTCATTCAATTTGATATAAACCATCTATTGCTTAAGTAATCATTTTGGGGGTATAGTTTTCCTTTAATTTGCACCTTGTCTGTTCTCTGCATATATATCTATGCTCAATAGTGTAATGGATCACCACTATTTATTTTAATATTCATCAGTCCAAGTTACAGGCAACCTGCAGTGCCCCTCAATTCTGTTCTAGGAAATCTATACTCCACCTCGAACAATGTCGGTCTCTATAAAAATATATTGCATAAAACAGATTGTGTGTTCAACCCTGCTTCATGTAAATAAACCATTTTTATAATAATATACCTTTTTAGTAGTACTTGTCATTGGGTAATCCTAAATAGAAAATTGCCATTTTAAAAAATAAGGACCACCCCCTGGGATTGTAGGATTCACAGTGCACCCAAACCATACTAGGTCACATGAGCCAATTAAGACACTTTCTTCCACACTTCTTCCTGTTAGAGTTGTAGAATTTCTGGTCAGCTGATCGAGGCAGCACAAGGACCATCAAGAAATGGTGGTTCAAGGCAAGAGATGTAAAAGGGCAATATTTACTTAAATATATATATAAATAAATAAATATATATATCTTAAATATTTATTTTGGGAGTAAAGTATTCCTTTAAGCAAAAATGCATACTTACGGCCTTTGGCTGAATATACCAATGTTATATCATGCTACAGCCTGGTCCACTCTTCCATCCTCTGAGTTGGTTGCATATAAAGAAAACAGCATCAGAATTACTCTTACGCCCTTCTAATGTGATCATATTGTAGAAATTTAGATACTGATGGAGATCCTTCATCCAGAATACTTGACCAAAGCCAGGCCTACTTTTAGCCAAATCTGGAATAGTCTTAATATATGCATGTTTTCTTTATTTTACATTTTTCAAAAAAATCAAAATTTTTTTTTTTACTTTTTTTAATATCAGTACACATTGCAGTTTCCAGTATTGTGTCTGCCTCATTTAAACCCTTCTCTAGGGAAACCCTATTTTTTCCGTCATTTTTTCTAATAAAACTTTCAAGTTTTTATCCCCAACTTTGACAGGCCCTGTTGTTTCCAATCAATGTGATTGTATTGGATTATATAAACCCTATGGTATATATGATGGTTTCCCTCCCTTTTTTATGCCCTGGACCGTTAAATAGTCGCTATCACTTCCAGGACCTGTTATCCAGTAGTGTATGTGGTTTAAAGGAAGGCAAAAGTGATTTCCTCATAGACACAGGGGCTGATTTAACAACTATTGTTCAATTTTTGCAAGTGGTATGATTCCATTCTCCTTGGAAAAGAGAACGTTTCAGATTTACCAGTGTAATAAGTTCAGAGCAGAAAATAATTATCGGAATCATTAATTCCCCTTGTGCAATTTACATTGGGAATTCGTGATTCTTGTAGGCGTTAGTACGCAACGATGTGTATTTATGCCCATTGACAATGAATGTGTTCATATGCTCAAAGCAATCCAATATATTCAGACAAACTGCCCCATCTTTCAGCTTTGGCTAATATTTTAATGCATTAACATTTTCGTGATGGGGTAAAGTGGTTTTTAAATCACAAAATAGAACTGCTGGGAATTATTTTGGTTTTCCCCAGTGCCACAGATTGCAAAATGCTTTATGAAACTGTTTTTTAGTTATTTTGCTCTCTGTAAAGCAAGATTGAATATATGTTTTATGAGCAATTTGCTACTTTTATATGTAGGAGGTGAAATAATTTCTGGTTTGGAGACAGAAGGGGGTTATTATTGGGCCATGTGTCTTCTTTGCTCATCAGTCTGAACAGTTATTTTCCTGTTTAAAGAGCATATAAGGTGCTGTTGCGTAGCTGACATGTTGCAAAAGATTTTGTAAAGACTTGGCACCTATCGCACGCTTGACACATAAAGGGCAACTTTAATATTCTTATGCCTTACTAGCATACCCCAGACAAACAGATTTCTTCTACTTCCAAAACGTGTTACAGTGCACTATTGTGAGTGTTTTATCCACATTGCTTTTTTTTTTTTTTTTGCTAGTGACAAAGGAACCTATCCGTTAAGTGGCAGTTCAATGGGTGACAGTTTTTGCTCTACTATTCAATGAAAACAGTTTGAACTCTTGAAAAGAACTATGTGGCACCAGGCTGAACTTTTCTCTGTGGGGGTCATTGAAAGATCTCTCTACAGACGCAAAGCTTTGATGGTTTCCTTGCAAAATAGGAAACAGAATTAAACCATAGTTGCAAAAACAGCAGCTTTTATTGTGTTTGTTGCATTATACGCCTTGTCTGCCTAAAACAAAAGTTTCCAGCTCTAAAGTGCAGAAATAATAGCTCAGTAGGCTCCTACTCAGACACAGCCAGAGAGCAAGGGGGTCCTGGTTTGATTCGTGTGTCAGGTCCAACAGTTTAGGAGTCAGTAATTCAGACTTGCCAACCAAACAAGCGTAAAGTGTCTCCAATGTCTAAGCTTTCCCAAATCTTTTTTTGCGTTTATATTGCAACACCCTGGTAAAACATTGTCTGCCAGGTTCAGTTCCATGAGAAAAACCTATTGCATGAGTGCTATTGGGAAGTCTGGAATTGAATGAAAAGTCTTTAATGTAATCAAGCTCAGTGTTTGCTAGAATTAGATGGATTTTAAGATTGCATTTTCTTATTGTGGCTGTTATCTGTAGGCAAAGGCAAGCCTCAATGGTCTTTTGGCCATACATTTTATTTTGTGCCTGGTTACAACTAAAATATACAACCATATTGATCTGGCGCACAACAGACAGACTGTTCCTTGCTTACAATATGCTTACAACTAGCTCACTGTGAAGAAGGAGTAGTCAGCACACGTATTCTCAATATTCTTTAGGGATGGTGCACGTTCTGCAATGGCAAAGCTTGATAAAAGGCCGCATGGCCTGAAACGTTGCGGTGATGCCCACAAAAGCACAAATAAAGGCTTTTTAAACGACTCAAGAGTTGATGGTGCTGTTCAATCTTTGCATACAACTAGCTCACTGCAATGAGCTTCCAATAACCCATCTGTAATGGTACCCATAAAAGGTCTTTTTAAGGTTCACAAGTATATGTTGTGGAGTAAAGAGAGGCAGAGACTTTACAAACAGTTTAAAGGCCCTCTGAAGCTGAAATATGAAATAATTCCTAAAATGGTAAAATATTTAATCTTAGACTTTGTTTGAATACTTGGTTTACTTTTGCCCCTGGATGGAGCACAGTCAGCAGCTGTTCCTGTGTGGAGCTAATCATTGCTTTTCTTGGTTATTGAGGATTACAGATGGGTATGGAAAGATCATTGCAGTTAAACATATGTAAGAATGCATGCACTTGCAAGCAGGGGATAGTCTATCTATAATGAACCAAATTGATATGGTTGCATTTTTTAATTATAACAAAGCACAAAATAAGCTTGATGCCCAAACGATCTCTATTTCTTTTTTTTGTGCCCTCCTAGGCAGTAGGACAAGATTATTACTGTTTATTGACCTACTAAGTAAGCTCTGCCCAGCATTTGCACTGGTATCACAAGTAACATGTTTATCAAAATTTTTTTTTTTTTTAACCATTGGCATATGCCACGAGAAGATAGCAACCATAGGATTGTGAGTTTTTTTTTTCATCCCATAAATGCTTGCCTTTGACCCTATCAGTGCTGTAAAAAGTTTATACTAACTAAACAAACTCTTTCTCCTAGGGTATTGTTAATGATCCTCTGCTTCAGGTTCAAAAATAAATTGTTGTGTTTGGCAAGTCACTGATCCCTCTTCTTTCTAAGAACCAAGCTGTTTTACTATTAGGTAATAATAATAACAGTATGCATTATTACATAATATGTTGTTGGCCTACAGGCCAAACAAATCTTTTATCCTATATCATTTGCTACTGGACATACAGGGGGTTATTTATCAAAGGTCCAGTGTTAGAGCTTTTTAAATCTCAAATGAACTTGAATTAAGTTGAAACTTGAATGGTATCTTATTTAAGAAAAAACTTTAACATCCTCATATGGTTCAAGGGACCTTTGCCATTGATTCCTACATGACCTCGACAGGTTTTAGATGGTGTATTTTCAGATTTCAGCTATTTCCGGGGTCGGGGTATAATAAATTGAGAATATTCAAGGTTTATTTTAGAAAACAAAACTCAAATGATTAGATTTTTTTTAACCCAAGTACAAATAAAAAACTAAAATTTTCATGAGAAAAACAGCTCATACCTTAATAAATCTGCCCCACTATGTGTGAAGAATTTTTTTTAGTAAAACAAATCAAGCCAACCATGAATTTAAGACTCTAAAAACATCCAAATATTTTCCACATTGATACCAAAATGGCACACCTTAATGGTATGTTGATAAAATATATCACGGCAGGGTTTACCTTTAGAAACTTTTCTGCCATTTATATAATATTCACATTTCAGCTCTTTAATCCTCACACGCCAAACCTTTTTTTTTTTTTCTTTTCCCGTTCCTAGTAAAAGCCATCAGGACAGAAAGCTATAAATGATGTACTTTTAAAAGAAAAGATTTGCGACCATACTGATAACACTTTAATAAATCCCTCAAATTGCCTTCAAAAATAAAGGTTTTTCTCTCCTTTGTTTTAATAAGTCAATGCTTTGTTGAGAAATAAGAACATTTATTTTTTTTTGTCCCATGACAGTAAAAAAATAGAAAGTCTATTCCTAACGCATGACCAAAAAGATAAACAACTGGGTATTTCCACAACTAGATTTACAAGGTGAAACAAAAATAGCCACGGCTCATTTCTAAAGGCATCCTGGTTGACAGCATTAAGACTTCCATAATAATAATACAGCAACCCCCGCATGTCCTCAGCTGTGGAAAGATTCTTTGCATTGTAGTTCCACAACAGTTTCAGGGCTGTGGTGTGGACATTAGTAACATTGGACTGTGTCATTTGTTTGTGCCTGGGGATTTTAGGTACCCCACATAAATATACAAAAAAATTACATACCAAAACAATTTAATTGGGCTTCAAATGAAATCCCTGTATGTGATTAAAATAGTTATGCAGAGAAAATGATGGCTATGGCTGGGTTTTTCGTATTGATTAAAAAGGAAGCAGATTAAAGGACGTTGGAAGACAATATATTATAGGTACAGGTATGGGATCCATTATCCGGAAACCCATTATACAGAAAGCACCGAATTACGAAAATGTCGTCTCCCATAGACTCCATTTTATCCAAATAATCCAACTAATTTATTTTTCTCTGTAATAATAAAACAGTAGCTTGTACTTGATCCCAACTGAGATATAATTAATCCTTAATACAAGCAAAACCAGTCTATTGGGTTTATTTAATGTTTACATGATTTTCTAGTAGATTTAAGGTAACTTACAGAAAGTTCCATTATCCAAAAAACCCAAGGGCCTGAGCATTCTGGATAATAGGTCCTAGATACCTGTACTTTTCTCTCTTCAAGTATATTTCTGGGTTAATATTCTTGGAGGAATTTAAAAACATTGAGGAAAAAACATTCATATCAATGTAATTTTATGAGCGATGGGTTTTGGCATTGTCTACAAAAAAGTATTATGTGCCACGATGCAATACATTTTATAGATTTGTCTTGTTTGAGTCCTGTAACTTTGTTATAATACAATATACCAGCAAAAAGCAATTTGTATTTAACCAAAACCATACATTCTACTCATGATTTATAGGGAAAGTAGTATTAAATCCAGGCTCATGAACCATTTACAGGTTTGGTTATTGCTGAAAAATTTATTGCCTCTAAAGCTGGGAAACCAATCTCAAGTGGCCAAGAACAGTGTATTTGCTTTCTCAATCTGCAGACCATTAGTTTAGACTAGATTTTGTCCATCTTACTTGAGCACCATCAGACTATAAAAATACCATTTATTGGCGCAATTGCATTCTAAAGTGCATCAGGCGTTCTCGATGGTTTTTGTAACTCTTTAAAAGCTGAAAGACCACTTAGTATTTAAGGGTTAAAATCTTAAACTGCCCAGCTCCATTCTCTAGATATCCAATTTTATGCTTAATCTATTTCTTTTGGCATTTAACCAATGTCTACTGAAATATAAGTAGAAAGAGTCAATTGCATATGCTCTATCAGTGGGAGAGAAGTTGGACTGAAAATCATAGTTAAATTGGGTTGAAAAAAGACAAAGTCCATCAAGCAAGTTCAACCCCTCCAAATGAAAACCCAGCATCCATACACACACACCCCATACTTTCACATAAATTATATATGTCCATATCTATACTAACTACAGAGTTTAGTATCACAATAGCCTTTGATATTATGTCTGTCCAAGAATCCATTGTTTGTCCCATAGCTTTACAGGAGAAGGAAATCTTAAAATTAAGCCAGCTTTACCAGAAAGGTCTATATAAATGTACCAAAAAACCCTCAAAGTAATGCTGCTCTGAGTCCTCTGTCAAAAGAAACAGCACATTTTACTCATTCTATTGTGTACTCATGGGCTTCTATATCAGACTTCCTGTTTCCTGCATAAACCTCCAGGGCTAGGGCTTGAGCATGCTCCGTTTGCTCCTCTCTCCATCTCCCCCTCCATTCCCCCCCTGCTGTAATCTGAGCCCAGAGCTATTAGTGAGCAGGGTGAGACTCGGGCAGGAAGTGATGTCATACAAAGCTAATATGGCAGCTGCTATCCTAAACAAACAGACCTTCTAGAGCTGTTTGCTCGGGTATGGTAAAGCATTCTGCAGAATAAATAGTGTTATAGCTTGCACTATTGTGGCTTACCTATTGGCAATAAACTGCTTTGGTACCTTTCCTTCTCCTTTAAGACCATATACTGTATTTAAAATATGACATTTTTTGGAGGCATGGACTGCTTGGTAAAAATGTACTGTAAAGAATTGAGCACTTAAAGACAACATTTGACATTTGTATGTAACTTTCTGCAAACAGGCTGTTTTATAATTTGGCAACAATGCTTAGGCATATATTTGTAAAGGTATGTAAAATTTATGCCAAAAAAGTGGTATACGTGAAATCGTGCCATGTATTGCAGCTGCGAAAATCTCCTAATAAAAAAAAGCTAATTGCAGTATTTATAAAACATTGTATTTTCTTACACTATTATTTTACACCACCTCAAACAGCAGTGAATTTCTCTAGTGAAAAGTGATGTAAAATATGTTCAAATCCAGGGGTTTATTTAACTTGTAAATATATTTTCAAATATAATTTAATATAATTAATATATACAAATATCACTGCCAGTAACTTCTCCACTTTCACACAGAGGATGTCTGACTTATGATTCGGTAGGCTCAAAATGTGTTAGACCAGGGGTAGGCAACCCGTGACTCCGGAGCCTCATGCGGCTCTTCATCCTACTTGCTGCGGCTCAGTCTTGCGGCTTCTTGAGTGTGTGACCGCGGTGAGCTAATGGTTAGCTTATCGCGGTCGCACACTCAGGAAGCCGCCAGCAGGTGCGAGGGCTGTATAGACGTGACAGGCAAGACGATTCCTCATGGTCCTTACCGCGGTCACACACTCAAGACAAGAGAAGGAAGAAAAGGATGGAGCTTCAGAAACAGAAGTCACATTAAACAAATGAGAACGCTAACATTTAATAGGGCTATTCAGTGTTTAATATATTACAAAGTAGGCCTACACATACACACTGCACTTCTGTTTGTTGTATTCTGTTGTAACAGTTAAAAAAAGGTTAAAACTAAAAAACTTACGGCTCCAGACTATTTTTCTTTAGTGGAAGACGGGGCAAAATGGCTCTTTTGATAGTAAAGGTTGCTGACCCTTGCGTTAGACCCTTCTGTAGACATGTTATTTGAATAAATACTTGATTAATTGAACTTATACTTGTCCTGTACATTTTTGAGAGTGCAAGTCCTGCTTTTGTTTTGCGATGTTCCACTCCTCTTAGTTTAAGATTTGGGGCTTGGCACCCAAAACCAACATTTGTACCAGTGAACTATTGTTTTAAAGACATGGGGGGGGTTATGTAAATACTGAATTTTAGAGCTTTGTGAAATTTTTTACACCTCAAATGAACTTGAATGGTTTCTAATTTTTTATAAAACCTCGAATAGAATAAACTTGAGTCAGTGAATTCAGGGTGAAAAACCCAAAAACTTGAATGAATCGAGTTTTCAGTCGGAAAAAACTCGAATTAATTGAGTTTTAAAGTGAAACCCACTGAAAAAACTTAAACATCATGAAGGCTTTTAACATCTTTACATGGTTCAAGGGACAGGTTTTTAGTAAATTCAAGGGTTTTTATTTTCTTGAGTTTTGACTAAAAAATACCCTCAAAACCTTGAATTTTCCCGGTAAAATACAACTCAACCTTTGATAAACATCCCCCCAAGTTTTCCCAGGAGCAGTAACTCAAAGCAACCAATCAGCGGGACACTTTTTTCTCGTCACCTGTTTGTTTGAAAGCAAACATCTTATTGGTTGCTATTGGTTATTGCTTCTGGGCAAACTTAATGACTTTTATTACATATGGGGGTTGGAGTTTCAAATTGCATATCTGACCTTTTGGCAAATAAAATATATATTTTAAATACATTTAGCTTTCCATATTGCACTGATCACGTTCATTGTCGCTGTGTTCGAATTGCTGTGTAAACATGGGGACATATGCAGTTGTGAAATAGCTTTTTCCCCCAATAGACACACTGATGGAGGTCCAGCCCTTTTATCTAGTTTAGCCAATTGAAATGTCTTGTATAGGCAGTATGATCGCAGAGCCTCTTAGATATAATACTATAAGTAGAAATACCATGAACATACATAAGAGAAATTGATGGAAATTGTACTGTGGAACAAGTATTTCTTTTGAAGGATTTTTTTTAGTGATATCGCTTAAGGTGCAAAACTGTTGTTTTTAATGGGATCTATTTTTTTTCCATTTTACCTCAATTAAGCCGTTTAACATACACAAGCACATTGTGCAGCAATGTAGCAATGTCTTACTGGCTATATTTGCACCTGTTCTTAAAGTGTGCTTATTTATTGCTATCCAACTCTAGCCAACAAGCTGTTCTTAGTTAACAAGCGTCTTTGCTTTGTCAGCCCGCAGGGTGTTCTGTGAAAGTGTTTTTTTTTTTCCATACAAAAGCACGAATGTCATCTGAAAATGCCAGTCTAGACAGTATTGCAGAGGACTTGGTTAGAATCTGGGTCATAGCCGGCTACGAGATGCTTTACTGCATTATAAGTAGCCAGCTGTCAACAAGAGCCTTCATTGACTAAATGCTATGGATGCATTTGTATTATACCATACCTCATAAACATATTCCTTGCATTACAACCACTAATATATTTACTCTTTGCTTTTGCTAATTCCAGTTTGTTATAAGCACATGACAAGATGAACTTCGTAGGGCAAAGTGAATATTCCGAATTTTCATCCAGCAACAAATATATTACGGCTACTTACCAACTGAAGGAATAATGTGAAAATAAAATTGTAAAATATCTGTGTTCCAGAATCTATCGATTAACATTAATAGGGTAAATATGAGCGAATTCTACTTATAGCGCAATCAAGTTGTTTGATCACACTCAAGAATAGGCAAAAAAGTTGTTGGTGTGAAGAAGTAGTTTTATAATCAACATATTATTGCAGCTAATGTCAGTGCTGGACTGGGCCACCGGGATACCAGGAAAGCTCCCGATGGGCACAGGTGTCAGTGGGTCCTCATGTTGCTAAGCATTTGGTCTATTTCATGGACATTCCCAATTTCTATAAGAACAAAGAAGTGAAATAAATTAAATAATAGATTATAATATGTAAAGAAAAGACACTCTGAGAATAGAGGTGGAGAGAGGAGAGGAAGAATAATAGTACTGAGAGTGGACCCCTGGTCTAAGGTTTTTGGGTTGGCCCCTGGTCTAAGATTTTTGGGTGGGCCCTTGTTGTCCCAATAATGTTATTATTTTTGGGGCAGCGTGATAGCTTAGTGGTTAGCACTTCTTATTACAGTGATGGGTTCCTAAATTTGATTCTGGCATGAACACTGTCTTAACCCTTTAAATGCCACAGAACGTAGAATCTACGTTCTGTAGCAAAGTAACTTGAAATGCCACAGATCGTAGATTCTACGTTCTGCAGCATTTGCAGATTTGGGAACGGAGGAGCGGCTTGTAAAGCCGCTCGCTCTGTTCCTGCTTGTTCCCCAGCCCCTAGGCAACGAGCCTAGGCGGGGAACAAGTGGCCCCTGGGTCGCGATCGCCCAGGGGCCCCAAGGCAGCAGCAGGCACGTGCAGCATATGTGCCCTGCTGCTGCCTGCACTTTCAGAACGGAGGAGCGGCTTTACAAGCCGCTCGCTCCGTTCTTCGTGTACCTGGCAGCTTCCCCTTCCCCTAGGCAACGAGCCTAGGCAGGGAAAATGGGCCCCTGGGTCGCGATCGCCCAGGGGCCCCCAATGCAGCAGCAGGCACGCAAAATATACGTGCTCTGCTGCTGTTTGCCTGCTGCCTGCTTTTTCTGAACGGAGGTGCGGCTAAAAAAGCCGCTCGCTCCGTTCATACTCGTCCCCCAGCCCCTAGGCAACGAGCAGAAGCGGGGAACGAGTGGCCCCTGAGGCGCGATCGCCCAGGGGCCCCAAGGCAGCAGCAGGCACAATGAAATCTAGGTGCCCTGCTGCTGCCTGTGCTTCCTAGCCCTACAGCACCGCCCACTCACCAGATCCAGCAATCAAGACGATTCCAGCTCTTCATGCAGCCCTCCTGGACGACCTACAGCCTGCCACCCCAGGTTAGTGCCCCCCCCACACACACACAAGCACACAAACACACACACACACCTATTGTACTAATACACTTACATTCCCACTTATATTCACACTTACACACACATACATTCAATTTTGGGGGATCAGGGGGGTCACATATATTCACAGCCCTTACACATGCTTGCACACACTTGCACATGCAAACAACACGCATACAACACACAATTTGCCTGTTGTACACACACATACGCTATTTTGTGTGTTTTTATTTTCTTTTATCGCATCGTCTGTATTTTTGCCTGTAAAAACTGTTTTATTGCCATTGCGAATAGCGTATTTGCTAATTGCACCGCGCAATACCTTTTGTATGTTATTTCGGTGATTATATTGCAATTTCAGTGATATTTGTACATTTTTAGCCATTTTATTGCATGTTTAGCCATTTTTTTCATTTTCAGCTTTGCGTAGGTGTTGTTTGCTTATTTCTATCTGTAAAACCTATTTAGCTATGCTAAAATAATCAAACTTTGATTCTGACCGTTAATTACATTAGGCTAAAAAAAAAAAGCCATTGATTTTTGTGGTTTTGTTGGATTTTACTGATTTTATACCATTTGGCTCAGTTCTATGTTACTTCGTTTTGCCCATGGAAATTTTGTCTGCTATAGATTCATTTGGGGGTCTCTGTGCGCCACATAGTTTGGTATATCTATACATATTGGGCATCAAAGTGTTCAGTAGACCCCTGGCGTTCATATTTAGGATGTTTTATGCTGATACGTTACGAAATGTGGGGCATATAATGGGGTAAAATTCAAGCTTTCTGACGATTTTCAGAAATTTGATAAAAACCGTTATGTTCAGCATTGCTTTGCAGTTTGGCAGTTTGCAGTAGAAACACATATTTACCCATATTGGATTTGTCAGAATGTGTACTTTCTAATAATATATGGTTTTCTGGGGTCTCTGTACTGTTAGGGGGGTCTAATGTTGCATAATACACACACCAGGTGCTTATATTGCAGCAGCCAGCGCGTCAGCTGTGAAAATGTATATACACTATTGTCATTTGGTGGTCTCTGTGCGCCACATAGTTTGGTATATCTATGCATATTGGGCATCAAAGTGTTCAGTAGACCCCTGGCATTCATATTTAGGATGTTTTATGCTGATACGTTACGAAATGTGGGGCATATAATGGGGTAAAATTCAAGCTTTGTGACGATTTTCAGAAATTTGATAAAAACAGTTATGTTCAGCATTGCTTTGCAGTTTGGCAGTTTGTAGTAGAAACACTTATTTACCCATATTGGATTCGTCAGAATGTGTACTTTCTAAAAATATATGGTTTTCTGGGGTCTCTGTACTGTTAGGGGGGTCTAATGTTGCATAATACACACACCAGGTGCTTATATTGCAGCAGCCAGCGCGTCAGCCGTGAAAATGTATATACACTATTGTCATTTGGGGGTCTCTGTGCGCCACATAGTTTGGTATATCTATGCATATTGGGCATCAAAGTGTTCAGTAGACCCCTGGCGTTCATATTTAGGATGTTTTATGCTGATAAGTTACGAAATGTGGGGCATATAATGGGGTAAAATTCAAGCTTTCTGACGATTTTCAGAAATTTGATAAAAACCGTTATGTTCAGCATTGCTTTGCAGTTTGGCAGTTTGCAGTAGAAACACATATTTACCCATATTGGATTTGTCAGAATGTGTACTTTCTAAAAATATATGGTTTTCTGGGGTCTCTGTACTGTTAGGGGGGTCTAATGTTGCATAATACACACACCAGGTGCTTATATTGCAGCAGCCAGTGCGTCAGCTGTGAAAATGTATATACACTATTGTCATTTGGTGGTCTCTGTGCGCCACATAGTTTGGTATATCTATGCATATTGGGCATCAAAGTGTTCAGTAGACCCCTGGCATTCATATTTAGGATGTTTTATGCTGATAAGTTATGAAATGTGGGGCATATAATGGGGTAAAATTCAAGCTTTGTGACGATTTTCAGAAATTTGATAAAAACAGTTATGTTCAGCATTGCTTTGCAGTTTGGCAGTTTGTAGTAGAAACACTTATTTACCCATATTGGATTCGTCAGAATGTGTACTTTCTGAAAATATATGGTTTTCTGGGGTCTCTGTAGTTTAGGGGGGTCTAATGTCGCATAATACACACACCAGGTGCTTATATTGCAGCAGCCAGCGCATCAGCCGTGAAAATGTATCTACACTATTGTCATTTGGGGGTCTCTGTGCGCCACATAGTTTGGTATATCTATGCATATTGGGCATCAAAGTGTTCAGTAGACCCCGGGCGTTCATATTTAGGATGTTTTATGCTGATAAGTTACGAAATGTGGGGCATATAATGGGGTAAAATTCAAGCTTTGTGACGATTTTCAGAAATTTGATAAAAACCATTATGTTCAGCATTGCTTTGCAGTTTGGCAGTTTGCAGTAGAAACACTTATTTACCCATATTGGATTCGTCAGAATGTGTACTTTCTGAAAATATATGGTTTTCTGGGGTCTCTGTACTGTTAGGGGGGTCTAATGTTGCATAATACACACACCAGGTGCTTATATTGCAGCAGCCAGCGCGTCAGCCGTGAAAATGTATATACACTATTGTCATTTGAGGGTCTCTGTGCGCCACATAGTTTGGTATATCTATGCATATTGGGCATCAACGTGTTTAGTAGACCCCGGGCGTTCATATTTAGGATGTTTTATGCTGATAAGTTACGAAATGTGGGGCATATAATGGGGTAAAATTCAAGCTTTCTGACGATTTTCAGAAATTTGATAAAAAACGTTATGTTCAGCATTGCTTTGCAGTTTGGCAGTTTGCAGTAGAAACACTTATTTACCCATATTGGATTCGTCAGAATGTGTACTTTCTGAAAATATATGGTTTTCTGGGGTCTCTGTACTGTTAGGTGGTCTAATGTTGCATAATACACACACCGGGTGGTTATGTTGCAGCAGCCAGCGCGTCAGCCGTGAAAATGTCTATATATATATATTGTCATTTGGGGGTCTCTGTGCGCCACATAGTTTGGTATATCTATGCACATTGGGCATCAAACTATTTAGTAGATCCCTATGTTTATATTTAGGATGCTTTATGCTGGTAATGATACATGGTCAATACGATGCTGGAAAGTTGAAGCTTTGAGGCAATTTTCAGATATTTCACCAAAACCGCCAAATTTGGCAAAGCCTTGCGACTCAGTAGTTTGGAGCAGAAAGGCATGGGTACCCATTTTAGATTCTGTAGAATGTGTACTTTCCAAATATGTATGGGTTTGGGGGGTAAACATATATTTCTGTGTTTTTACCCCACAAAAATGCAGTCAATGTGTTGATTTTTCATTAGCTGAAGTTACCCACAGGACAATTTGTATGCGCTAATTTCATTTTGGGGCCTCTAAATGCCATATACTTTGGTAAACCTATGCACAGTGGGCACCAAACTGTTTGGAGGACCCCTGGCAATCACAATTTGGGTGCTTTTTTGTGATACGTAATGATACATGGGCGATATGATGCTGGAAAGTTGAAGCATTCAGGCAATTTACAGATATTTCACAAAAACCGTCAATTTTGGGAAAGCGTTGCGACTCAGTAGTTTGGAGCAATAAGGCATGGGTACCCATTTTAGATTCAGTAGAATGTGTACTTTCCAAAAATGTATGGGTTTGGGGGGTAAACATATATTTCTGTGTTTTTACCCCACAAAAATGCAGTCAATGTGTTGATTTTTCATTAGCTGAAGTTACCCACAGGACTGTATGCGCTAACTTCATTTTGGGGCCTCTAAATGCCAGATACTTTGGTAAACCTATGAACAATGGCCACCAAACTGTTCGGAGGACCCCTGGCAATCATATTTAGGGTGCTTTTTCTTGGTGCATAACGATACATGGGTGATATGGTGCTGAGAAGTTGAAGCTATGAGCCAATTTTCAGATATTTCACCAAAACCGACAATTGTGGGAAAGCCTTGCGACTCAGTAGTTTGGAGCAGAAAGGCATGGGTACCCATTTTAGATTCTGTAGAATGTGTACTTTCCAAAAATATATGGTTTTTGGGGGGTAAACATATATTTCTGTGTTTTTACCCCACAAAAATGCAGTCAATGTGTTGATTTTTCATTAGCTGAAGTTACCCACAGGACTGTTTGTATGCGCTAACTTCATTTTGGGGCCTCTAAATGCCAGATACTTTGGTAAACCTATGAACAATGGCCACCAAACTGTTCGGAGGAACCCTGGCAATCATATTTAGGGTGCTTTTTCTTGGTGCATAACGATACATGGGTGATATGGTGCTGAGAAGTTGAAGCTATGAGCCAATTTTCAGATATTTCACCAAAACCGACAATTGTGGGAAAGCCTTGCGACTCAGTAGTTTGGAGCAGAAAGGCATGGGTACCCATTTTAGATTCTGTAGAATGTGTACTTTCCAAAAATATATGTTTTTTGGGGGGTAAACATATATTTCTGTGTTTTTACCCCACAAAAATGCAGTCAATGTGTTGATTTTTCATTAGCTGAAGTTACCCACAGGACTGTTTGTATGCGCTAACTTCATTTTGGGGCCTCTAAATGCCAGATACTTTGGTAAACTTATGAACAATGGCCACCAAAATGTTCAGAGGAACCCTGGCAATCATATTTAGGGTGCTTTTTCTTGGTGCATAACGATACATGGGTGATATGGTGCTGAGAAGTTGGAGCTATGAGCCAATTTTCAGATATTTCACCAAAACCGACAATTGTGGGAAAGCCTTGCGACTCAGTAGTTTGGAGCAGAAAGGCATGGGTACCCATTTTAGATTCTGTAGAATGTGTACTTTCCAAAAATATATGGTTTTTGGGGGGTAAACATATATTTCTGTGTTTTTACCCCACAAAAATGCAGTCAATGTGTTGATTTTTCATTAGCTGAAGTTACCCACAGGACTGTTTGTATGCGCTAACTTCATTTTGGGGCCTCTAAATGCCAGATACTTTGGTAAACCTATGAACAATGGCCACCAAACTGTTCGGAGGAACCCTGGCAATCATATTTAGGGTGCTTTTTCTTGGTGCATAACGATACATGAGTGATATGGTGCTGAGAAGTTGAAGCTATGAGCCAATTTTCAGATATTTCACCAAAACCGACAATTGTGGGAAAGCCTTGCGACTCAGTAGTTTGGAGCAGAAAGGCATGGGTACCCATTTTAGATTCTGTAGAATGTGTACTTTCCAAAAATATATGGTTTTTGGGGGGTAAACATATATTTCTGTGTTTTTACCCCACAAAAATGCAGTCAATGTGTTGATTTTTCATTAGCTGAAGTTACCCACAGGACTGTTTGTATGCGCTAACTTCATTTTGGGGCCTCTAAATGCCAGATACTTTGGTAAACTTATGAACAATGGCCACCAAAATGTTCAGAGGAACCCTGGCAATCATGTTTAGGGTGCTTTTTCTTGGTGCATAACGATACATGGGTGATATGGTGCTGAGAAGTTGAAGCTTTGAGCCAATTTTCAGATATTTCACCAAAACCGACAATTGTGGGAAAGCCTTGCGACTCAGTAGTTTGGAGCAGAAAGGCATGGGTACCCATTTTAGATTCTGTAGAATGTGTACTTTCCAAAAATATATGGTTTTTGGGGGGTAAACATATATTTCTGTGTTTTTACCCCACAAAAATGCAGTCAATGTGTTGATTTTTCATTAGCTGAAGTTACCCACAGGACTGTTTGTATGCGTTAACTTCATTTTGGGGCCTCTAAATGCCAGATACTTTGGTAAACTTATGAACAATGGCCACCAAAATGTTCAGAGGAACCCTGGCAATCATATTTAGGGTGCTTTTTCTTGGTGCATAACGATACATGGGTGATATAGTGCTGAGAAGTTGAAGCTTTGAGCCAATTTTCAGATATTTCACCAAAACCGACAATTGTGGGAAAGCCTTGCGACTCAGTAGTTTGGAGCAGAAAGGCATGGGTACCCATTTTAGATTCTGTAGAATGTGTACTTTCCAAAAATATGTGGTTTTTGGGGGGTAAACATATATTTCTGTGTTTTTACCCCACAAAAATGCAGTCAATGTGTTGATTTTTCATTAGCTGAAGTTACCCACAGGACTGTTTGTATGCGTTAACTTCATTTTGGGGCCTCTAAATGCCAGATACTTTGGTAAACTTATGAACAATGGCCACCAAAATGTTCAGAGGAACCCTGGCAATCATATTTAGGGTGCTTTTTATTAGTACGTAATGACACATGGGTGATATGGTGCTGGGAAGTTGAAGCTTTTAGGCAATTTTCAGATATTTCACCAAAACCGACAACTTTGTGAAAGCCTTGCGACTCAGTAGTTTGGAGCAATAAGGCATGGGTACCCATTTTAGATTCAGTAGAATGTGTACTTTCCAAAAATATATAGGTTTGGGGGGTAAACATATATTTCTGTGTTTTTACCCCAGAAAAATGCAGTCAATGTGTTGATTTTTCATTAGATGATGTTACCCACAGGACTATTTGTATGCGCTAACTTCATTTTGAGGCCTCTAAATGCCTGATACTTTGGTAAACCTATGAACAATGGGCACCAAACTGTTTGGAGGAACCCTGGCAATCATATTTAGGGTGCTTTTTCTTGGTGCGTAACGATACATGGGTAATATGGTGCTGAGAAGTTGAAGCTTTGAGGCAATTTTCAGATATTTCACCAAAACCGACAATTGTGGGAAAGCCTTGCGACTCAGTAGTTTGGAGCAGAAAGGCATGGGTACCCATTTTAGATTCTGTAGAATGTGTACTTTCCAAAAATATATGGGTTTGGGGGGTAAACATATATTTCTGTGTTTTTACCCCACAAAAAATGCAGTCAATGTGTTGATTTCTCAGTAGCTGAAGTAAAGTCCTGAACAATTTGGATGTGCTAACTACATATTGGTGTCTCTAAATGCCAGATACTTTGGTAAACCTATGCATAATGGGTATCAAACTGTTCAGTGGACCCCTGGCAATCATATTTCAGGTGCTTTTTCTTGGTACCTAATATAGTTTGGGATATGCGGAGCAGCAAAATAAAACCTTTGAAATGATTTTTCAGAATTTTGAATTTTTTTTTGAAAAACCACTATGTTCAGACAAGCTTTTATGTTTAGTAGTTGGGAGTAGAGAGACACAGTTACCCATTTTGTAATCGGAAGAATGTGTACTTTTCAAAAATGTATGGTTTTCTGGGGTAAACCTACGGTTTCAGGATTTTTTGCCTTGGAATCTAAAGCATGCCGTTTTCTGCCTTAGTGCTTTCAAAATTTGGTAATATACTGCCGGGAGTTTTTGAGGTACAGAAGTCCTAAATCTCCCTAAAACTATACATATCTGGTATTGGCACGTTCGAGAGACATAAGGCTTTCCAAATCAGTTGGATTTTCATCTGTAAAATGAAATATTTTTCTGGTATAAATTGATATACGATGAAAAATGGTGATTTTTCATTTTTTTTTGGTATTTAGCACTATAATTTTTTTTGCACAGGTGGAAATACATGAAAACTCAGGCAGATTTAGAAAGCTCAGTTTCTACCGAAAAAAACAATGTATAGTTTTCCTAGGTAAACTATAGGTTTCCCCTCAGAAAATGCCCCTAAAGCGAGAGAGCACAAAATGCTTAAAAACGGCTGGCATTTCGCGTAACCAAAATGTGAAATTCTGCTGGCACTTAAAGGGTTAAAGTAGCTTGTACGTTCTCCTTGGGGTGTATTTACAGGTATGGGATCTGTTTTACAGAAACCCGTTATCCAGAAAGCTCCAGATTACGGGAAGGCCATCTCCCATAGACTCTATTTTAATACGATAATTTAGATTTTTTAAATTGATTTCCAAACCTTTTTCTTGATCCAAAATAAGATGTAATCCTTATTAGAGGCAAAACAGTCATTTTGGGTGTATTTAATGTTATTTATTTTAAGCAGACTAAGGGGCATGTTTACTAACATTGGAGATAAATATCTGGAGAGATTTCTGGAGATGTTGCCCATGGCAACCAATCAGCAATTAGATTTAAACAGCCACAGCCAAGTTAGAAAACAAAAGCAAAGATCTGATTGGTTGCTATGGGCAACATCTCCAGAAATCTCTCCAGATATTTATCTCCAATGTTAGTAAACATGCCCCAATGTATGGAGATCCAAATTATGGAAAGATCCGTTATCTGAAAAACTCCAGGTCCCAAGCATTCTGGAAAATAGGTCCCATCAGGTGCATAACTACAGAGGTAGCAGACCCAGAGCTGCAGGGGTCCCCAGGAGGTATAGGGGCCCCAGGAAGCCCTAATTTATATACAATTTCAATATATATTGCTAAAAAAGTTCAACCACTAGACATTTAGGGGGCCTGAAAAATAATTCGCTGTGGGGCCCAGTAATATCTAATTATGCCACTAGGTCCCATACCTGTACTAACGTTCGGATTTCCTTTTCGCAAATCATATTTTTTCTCAAAAATTTTTTTTTTCTCTAAAATGCTATAAATTCAAGATTTAAAACCACAAAAAAAAAACTCTAATGCAAAACTACTCCAAGTAAAAGCAGTCGAGGTTCCAATTCATTTCAAGCAGACTATTGATCTTATTGTACATTTTTTTAGCCATTCAGACTTTTACATGTTTTCAAAATATTTTTTGCTTGTAATTGTCCAAAAAAAGTTGAAGTTTTAGAGGTTTTAGAGATATTCAGGGGGGATGGGTTTGTTCATTCAGCACTTTTTTCCATCTGTACTTTTTGTATTCAGATCTTATACTGTAATAACTTTAATGGTTTTAGAGAAAACAAATTTAATGTTGTTTCAAAAAGCTCTAATACCACTAAAATTAGAACTCCCAGTGTCCACTTTCTCCCAGTTCAAAAACAACTGGTTTAATTGGCTCCTGATAAAATTTGGGATCGTGTTTCTCCCACCGTTCAAGGGAAAAGGAATTCAAATTTTTAAAACTCAAATTTCGGAGACTTTATAATGTATTATCTATCTATTATTTATCTGTTATCTATATAATTATTATCTATATTCGTGATCGGAGCTTTAGTGTGATTGCAATTAACCTATTCAGGTTGCATATGTGATGGAAACATTGATTTTGCACAATAAAAAGGATTTTTTAAGCAAATCCTGTGAGTGTTGAGTTATTGTTTTGGATGTGCAAGTTATTATATGTGCTAATATGTTAGCATTGAAGACAATTTCTCGAGTGATTTTTTTTTTTTTTTTTTAAGTTATCTCGAAATTTGGTAATGTGCCCTCCCAGTGATATATGAAAGTGATAGAGACCTTAGATTGTACTTACATAAACTTTGTGTGTATATTTATATATAAAATAATGTATAAAATATGTAATACACGCAACTCAAATGTCCTCCCGGATAATTTTCTATTTGTGGAATTATATTTTTGCAAGGTTTAACAAGGTTATAAATAAATATGGGGGGCACTGAATGTAATAAAAAAAAAAATCAGCATGAAAAAGTTTACATAAAAACACCTGGAGCATATGTCTTCATTTTTCAACTTGTAGAGCTCGGTGAGCCGGTGCTGTTGTAAAATGTTGCCACGATTCTGGTAATAGCTATCTGGAATAAATGATTTCATGCCTATTAAATTAACTTATAATTCCCTGGTGGGACCTTAATTAAGAACGCATTTTCAATAAATCTTTTGCAGCGTGAATGTTTAATGAAAATAGGAAATGCAGTTTAAGGAAAAAAGAATTTGAGCAAATTGGGGCATGTTACTTTAACGATGAAAAACCCCACAGAATGGAGAAATAAAGAATAGTCTGAGTTGAGTATGGTTTCCTGTGCCTGTAGACCATAGGTGTTGGAACCATTGGGGGGGGGGATGTCCCTCCTAGTATTTGAGATATTAGCATTTAAGTGTTATACTGCAAGACAGGCTTCAGTTCAACAGCTTTATCTGAAGAATCCTATTGCATACTACAGCATACTGTATATCTTCTGTGTATCCTGTGTCTTTTCTCCCTTTTCAGCTTTGGATGGCTGCCCCCATGGTTACACAGCAGCAGTCTTTTTATATAAACTATATAAACAGAGTTTCTGAAGCAAACACACCTGTTGTAGCAGGGCAGCACAACAGTACAGTATGTTTTCGCTACTTTAAATTTAAACTTTAACCCCATGTAAAATTGAATCCCATTTAAGATCTCCCTTAAGCGATTCTCTAATCCGAATGTGCTAAGAATCGGCCAGACGTCTTAAGCCGCCCATAGATTTAAAGATTTTTAAAAAATCTTTTCTTTATCGTAAGACGACGATTATCTCAATCATTTAGATGTATGATGTGTCCATCAACTAAAAGACCATTTCAGGCGATATTGCCAGCAAAACTGAGGGGAGCTGCCTGCTTCACCCTGCAAACATAGATAGATTGCATTGTGACCGATAAAGATTTTTTAACCTGTCAGATCAATGTCGGACGAAAAATCGTAAGATGTACGATCGTTCGAATCCCACTAAATTCATGATAATTTGACGGATTGGTCGGATTTTGCTAAAATCGGTTATTCGGCAAAGAAAAATCTTTGCGTCCATGGGGATCTTTAATATTATTATTATGGATCTTTATTCTATCAGTTGCAAGGACCCATTATAACGCATTACTCTGGGAGGAAGAGTAGAAATAAATCAATATCCTCTCCTGCAGTTACAGAAGAGAAACATGGGTAAAAAGGTGAAAGTTTCATGTGTCTAGTTTAACAAAAAATTTGCAATAAATGTACTTTTATTTTTATTGGGATGGTGTTAAAAATGTAATTTTACTGAAAACTCTGTTAATTTAGGCTATGCAGCCCTTTCAGTACCATGATTTGTTGAATGGGGGAATGGCAGCTACAAACTTTTTACAAGTTTCAAAGGTATAAATAAGTGTGATTTTGGCATACACACTTTTATATATAGATGCAAAGAGCGTCTTCATACAAAATTTATGTGCAAAGGAAAAATCTTTCCTACGTGCTTTCTATACTTATGCAATTGATTGTTCTATTAACTTTCCATGCTTTTTTCTTGTGTAAAATTAAGTTTATAGTTCCTGAGAATCTAAGAACAGAGTAGGAACATGTTCTCTTGTGATACTTGCTATGGCATGCAATTTTATGATGTTTTTAATAGAATAGAAGCATTCCTTTTATATTTTGTTTTTATAGTTTTGCAAAGTACAGGTATGGAATCCCTTATCCATAAACCTGTTATCCAGAAAGCTCCCAGTTACAGGATGACCATCTCCTTGAGAGTCCATTTTAAGCAAATAATTCTAATTTTTAAAAATAATTTCCTTTTTCCCTGTTACAATAAAACAGTTACTTGTACTTGATTGTAACTAGGGTGCATGAATTCATTGGAGGCAAAACAATCATGTTGGGTAATTTATCAAAGGTCGACTTTTAGAGCTTTGTGAGGTTTTTATATACCTCTAATGAACTGTTTTCTCGAATGATTTTTAATTTAAGAAAAAACTCAAATGGAAAAAACTGAAAACAGTGAATTTGGGGTTAACAACCGCTTGAACTAATCAAGTTTTCAAGCAAAACTCACTGAAAAAAACCCCAAACATCATGTTTTTTTGTTCTTTTTAGGATATTACCTCCATAAGTGGTGTTCCAGAGGAGCACATCAAAACAAGAAAAGTCCACATTTTTGTTCCTGCACGGAATGCGATGCAGTCTGGTGTGCAGAACACAAAGAGATGGAAGATAGAATTTGACACTCGGGAGCGTTGGGAAAACCCTTTAATGGGATGGGCATCAACGTAGGTATCATACAAAGAATACTACATTGCATGCTAACACAGCTAGATGATAGACCCTTGTGAGCAGGACTTTTATAACCTACTACATTGGTTTGTATTTTTAATTGCTATCTAATATTATGTACAGTGCTGTGTAAAATTTTGGCACACTAAGAAGAACAAAGTGGTGGATAACATTCCTGGAAAAAATGTTCATGTGTGCAGCTCTTCATGCAATTCTAGTTATCCGCAGAGGCAAGTGTAAAGCAGCAATTTTCAGTTTTGTTTTTGCTACTTTTTCTTAATCTCTGTGGTATCATTCCTGAATGAGCCATTAAACTTGCATGCATGCAGATTGGTGGCCTCAGCTGACAGCTTTATAGACACATTGAATAAGTCTGTGGACTCACAGCCAAGTAAAGTTGCCTCCTGATGTCCTACACACTGACAAATGGTGGGTCAAACCAGCCAAGATCTGATAAAATGACCATAGTACGCAATAAATTGTCACTGTAAATGTTCATCTATAATTACAGTATTATTATTGAACGTTCTCATTAAAATTTGCCGAAGAGTAGTTTATGTGGTATAAACTGGTCATTGGAGGAGGGAAGCTTCGTGTTTTTGAGCAATGCATTATGATTAGAACTTTAAATGGTCATTTAAAATTCCACTTGTACATAATATATACATATCTATCAAATGACTGGTTTGTTTGACCAGTAAACATGTTTTGCCCAATGAACAATTATGGATCTGCCATAATTGCTCAGTATTTATAAACTAAAGGGGGAGAGCAACTGTGGCCATATTTTCTATTAACCCCAGTACATGGCTTTAAAACACTTGCAGTTGTCCTCCATTGACCCCAGTGAGGATCACTGGGATGTGTACGTTATCAGTACTTGCTACTGGCAATGCCTATTTTGTGCTTTCAAGCATTTGGCTTGTAGAAAGCAATTTTGGACATTTTGACAACATTACGAAGAGGTTTGGTAGCTCTGGCTGACCTACCAGGAAATGCCCAAACTTAGATGACAATTGCATCAGTTGAGGTCCTCTAGCTGTTAGCTCTCCAAATTATTCTTCTTCAATAGCTGGTAATCTTCAGGCTGATGGTATACATATTTTGGGTAAGGAGAGACATCCTTATGCGTATGCAAGGCAAAAGGATTTTTTTTGAAGTCCAGGATCACACCTAAAATTTCCATTTACAGGAAATACCTTAGAGTCTGGGCCTCACCCACTAGTTTTTAAAGTGAAGCTTGGGCAGAATGTGTCACCCTATTTGGCTCTCGTCAGTGCAATGCAGCTTTTTCCAGTCAGCATATGTAGACCCAGGACAATTGGATCCTCTACACATTTTGGTTGAAGTGAACCACTCTCATTCTGGAAACAAAGCCCAGGATTGCTCCTAAAATTTCCATTTGCATGGAGGACCAACTGGGTTTTAAAGTGCAGCCAGGGAGTATAGTAGTCAGCTAATGCTTAATTTCTAATGGATGATGTCCCTTATGAAAGTAAACCATAACAATTGTTGCAACTAAACACTTCACCAGGTAAATCCTAAATACTGACTGTGCATTATTGAACATATTAAAATGTACCTTCTTAAAACATTCCTTCCTATACTGTACATTTATACCATATACCAAGGACATTTTCTGGCAAAGGTGGCCTTCTTATGATGGGAGGTCCCTGGAAAAATACTCTCTCTCTGAGTTAATGTAAAAAGCCCAAGCCCTAATTTGACATTACACAAGGTCGCCAAACGAGCGAATCTTAACACAATATGCACACTAATGGCAGGCCGATATTGGGTTAATCTGAACGTTCAGCCCTAGGCCTCAATGATCGGATTACAACAAAGAGTGGTCGCCAATGGATCGTAAGACCGCATTAACTAGCTAAATCGGTCCTCGATCAGAGGAAAAATCAAACCTGCCCGATTTATATCAGAATGATTTTTGGCCAGATATCGATCGGGTGGACCCATCGGAAGTCCCCACACACAGGCAGATAAACTGCCGAATCGGTCTAAAGGACCGCTTTAATCTGCCAGTATATGGCCACCTTGAGTTTGTGCCTTCTCTGTTCTAGTTAAAAGTAAAAAAGGAGGAGTTTATTGCTAGAGGCTTTTTTTACAATGCAGTTTTAAAAAAAGTGCACAATGACAATTTATGTCACTGCTTTTTAAGTTTTAAAGGCATAAATATATAAATAATTTTGGCATACACACTTTTATATATAGATGCAAAGAGCTTCTTCATACAAATTTTATGTGCAAAGGCAAAACCTTTCCTACGTGCTTTCTAAACATATGAAATTAATTTTTCTATTATCTTTCCATGTTTTTTTTTTTTCTTGAAGTAAAATTAACATGAGAGTTTATAGTTAGGCTCCTGAGAATCTAAACAATCCAGCCCCCATAAACTCTGCCATATTTCACTAAAGCCGTCACCTGTCTGATACGCTCTTTGTACAAACAGTGCGGTCACCTGGCTTTCTAATTTTTCTCTTTTGCTCTGTGCATATTCTGTCTAAAAACTAATGTATTTTGCTAACTTTGGGATCATATTTACCTAAGTTCAAAGTATATGTTTCTGGCAAATGCCTTTCTTTTGATTATGTTGTGTATTTTGGAGATAAACCTGGTACATATGGAAGTGGTGCTGGAGCAAGAACTCTGTTCCAGGAGATTAACTACGTAATTGCATTCCTTTAATAAACATAGGCATTGGTTGAGCCTCGCTCTCGTAATGTTACCATAGAAAGCTCTAAACACACTTTTTTCTTCATTTCTCTATATTTTGGAAGGGCGGATCCCTTGTCTAATATGATGCTGTCCTTCTCTTCCAAAGAAGATGCTATCTCTTTTGCTGAAAAGAATGGTAAGTAGTCCTTGAAGAGTAATAAAATGATAATGATCATCTCTAGTGCTTCTTGAGGTCTTTCATCTTTAAGGTATCAGGGCAAAGATTTAATTGGTGGGCTCCCACTGCCCCAAGAAATTTGTGTAAGAACTACATTCCACTTCAATGGTCTGTTCTTGCAGAAGTGGACATCGCCGGGTGTGATGTCCTCAGCCATCAGCCATGGGAGCTAAAAAAGTCCTCCTTTGGATGATATCTTCTAATGTGATCTGGACCACAAACATGTACTATAGTGAAGAGCTATAATTAACTATGTAATTGTACAAGTGCTTTATTTTATCTGCAGCAAATGCACATAAAGTTGAAAACAGTCAAAGTGCTTCTTTCCCCTCGCCAAGCTTTTATTTTTAGACCAGCCATACCATTTTATATATAAATCCTATTTTACAATTATTTCAGGATGGAGCTATGAAGTTGACGAGAAGAGGATTCCAAAGCCAAAATCCAAGTCTTACGGAGCAAATTTTTCTTGGAACAAGCGAACCAGGGTATCCACAAAATGAATTGTTATTGGCTATCCATAAGTCCGACCGTGAGCTCCGTCAGCTGTGCTATATTTATAGAACAAATATAATACAACGCTTAATCTCCTAATAAATATGACCTTTAAACTACAAATGAATCTTGTGGAGTCTGTTGAAAATGTTTTTGAAGTTTTCAAATTGAGCCTTTGATAAACTTATCTATATATAGCAACCTCTAGGAAATTGCTGTGTGCATAGGCCAGTAATAGGGAGGTTTAAATGAGCTGCAGCATTCAGTATTGTGGCAGTGTTTTCATAGCCACGTTGTAATCCATCAAGCAGAATTCCTGCTTTGTAGTAGCTCTTACTTATAAGTGAGTCATCTGAAATTCCATTTACTGTATTACAAAGGCATTCTCTCTTTATTAAGAGCAAGAATCTGTATTCCACAACCGTACTCTAAATACATTTGATTTTTAGAATTAACACCATCAGACACTTTGCCACCATTGCTGTGCCACACTTATATGTATGTCGTTTTTTGATCCACTGTCTTGATCATTGAGCACCTGTCCTTACTGAGCTAGAGCTGGGGGTCAAAATTTGTGCTTTTTGACCAATAATTGGGATTACAGACACCCGCGCAGATATTTCCACTGCTAACAATGAGAAACAACCACTATTTTGATCACTGGGCACGCCTGGCCAATCATTTTAAATCTACCTGTTACTGAACAGTCTGCAAACGTCCCAATTAAAAGTGTAATTCTCAACATAAATCCTTTAACTATCATACAGGCACAATACACTTTCAAGAGGAAAATCTGTAGTGCGACCGATCATTGACTTCCTTCCTACCTTGACTTCCTGTTCTGGAATGTGTTATTGCATTGGCAAATTCTGGTTTGGACAGTTTTTTTTTTTTGCGATAGCCTTCATGTACCTGTCACTTTTATTTCCAACATTACAGTAAACTTGGAGCAGCATGGTGGTGCAATTGTTAGCACTTCTACTTTGCAGCATAAGATTTAATTCTAGATCTGCGAGGAGTATGTAAGATATCCATGTGCTTGTGTGGGTTTCCTCCTACTTTCCAAGAACATGCATCCAGGTAAATTGGTTCCTGTGTGTGTGAATGTGATGGGGACCTTAGATTGTAAGCTCCAGTGGGACAGAGACTGATGTGATTGACTGCAGAATATCAGATCATTGTATAAACAAATAATAATAATAATAATGAAGAGCTCAGAGGTTTCTTTGATTCCCTTTGAGCTACACTTTATTGAATATACACTTAAAACTGAATTGTACTTTTGGATATAATTCAGCTACCCATGTTTTATTTGGAAAAAAAGTCCCTTCAAAACATCTATTTTATAAATCAATAATAAAGCATTAAAATATCCCTTTAAGGTTTTATATTTCTGTTCTTGTTGTCTTTCTTTCCCCATCAGTCCTAGACCCACATACTCTTTGTATAATCCAATGTATACACAAAGGGGCAGATTTCTCAAGGTTCAAATTTTTTTCATGGCCAAAAACTTAGAATTCGGTTCGAGTTTTTTTGAAAATTCGATTTTTGAAATTTATCATACACTGGCCATGTAAGAACTCGAATTTGACTATTCTCCACCTTAAAGGCTCAAAAAATGAGTGTTTTAAAGTAATAAAAATATAATGCATTGTTGCCCTGCACTGGTAAAATTGGTTTGTTTGCTTCAGAAACACTACTATAGTTTATATAATGTGTAGCCATGGGGGGCAGCCATTCAAAGGAGAAAAGGCTCAGGTTACACAGCAGATAGCAGATAAGCTCTGTAGAATATGATGGTGTTATCTGTTATCCACTATTAACCTGTGCCATATAGACTTTTTTCAATTACCGCCATTGCTACACAGCAGCTTGTTAATATGAACTATAGTGGTATAGTGGTTTCTGAAGCAAACAGATCAGTTTTACCAGTGTAGGGCAGTACTACATGACATTTTCAGTATTTTAGGACACTTTAATTTTATGGTGTTACTGTTCCTTTAAACCTGCCAAATTGCTGTTTTAGCCTATGGGAAAAGTACTGGGATCAATTTGGAGTTGTTTGCAGCCTTCCTGACAATATTTATTTATTTTTTTCAGAAAAAAAACTCGAATCGAGTTTTTAAAATTCAAATCGAATTTGATTCAAATTCGATTTGAGTTAGCGGGTCGATCCTATTCACCCGACTTTGAAAGATTCCATTTTTTTTAATAAATTTCGATTGGTCGAGTTTGGAGTTCATGGGAGTTTTTTCAATAACTCCCATGAACTCGAAATTCGACCCTTGATAAATCTGCCCCAAAGTGTACTTGTATTTGTACTTTTAAACTAATCTTTTGTCTGTCTTTCTAACGTTATTATTCCATTCTTTCATTATTACCCATTCTCTATGCATTCTCTCTTCTTATAAATAAATAAATACCTCAAATAATGAGAAAACAACCCGCAGATTGTCTGACGAATGCTCATTCGTTGCAATCTCCTGACCTACCACTAACCATTCAGATTAAATAAAGAAGTCAAAAGAACAAATCTGATGATGTTCTAGCCATTAATTTAAAGACAGCAATCGTATATGCGACAAATAGTAGTGACCTATTGATATTGCAATAATGCAGAAATCATCTAACCTGTCCGATCGACTAAACAACCGAATGCCATGGTATGAAACATGTGGGGACAATCCACACACTGTCCGAAAATTGGACCAAACGAAGATTTTTACAACTTTATCTTTGCCTCTATGGCCAGCTTATGTTACACAACTTGTCTGTCATCTTTTTCCGTTGGTTTTATTGAAGTGTTAACACAGACATTCAGATATTTCACAAAATATTAATATTAATGACAAAACCAATACAAAATACAAAACCACGGCCTAAACAACTTGTCAGTCATATTTAAAAGGCAAGGACACACACTGCAGTAAAGTCAGCCATTTAACTGCATAATGCATGCACTGGTACCAGATTACTGCAAGGGAAACCTGGCAACTGAGGGGCTAAATTTTCTAACATTCGGATTTCTAATTTTTTTTCACAAACCGTATTTTTTCTTTTACAATTGTTTTTTTTTTTATTTCTCTAAAACATTCAAGGTTTATTAAGTGTAAAATTTTAAATACAAAACTGTGCCAAGTAAAAGCTGTTAAGGTCCCATAGATACTATTGGACCATAAGCCTTTTAGAATTTTTGGAGTTTTTCTGATTCTTTTTTCCTTTAGTAATTGAACGAAAAACTTGAATTCTTATAGATTTTCATATTTTTTAGCGTATCGTTCAGTGTTTTTTTTTTTTTTTTTTTCCATATCTACTTGTATTTGGATCTAATAATAACTGTCATGGTATCTCTGCTTTTAGACCCCAAGAGCCTATTCTCAGTTAATTTTCCTCCAAAGAGAAATGCTGACCCAGGATAAAAAGTAAGCGATTTTATTCACTGGACCTAACAAATAAGCACCCCTGGTGAATTTGACTTTACTTGTCCTTTAATGACCTTTCTCTTTTCCCTGAAACATTACTATACTTAGGGGGTTATTTATCAAAGGTCGAATTTTACAGTTATGGGAATTTATTTTTACTCTCAATTTACTCTCAACTCGATTGGGAGCTTATTTATGAAAAAACTTGCACGTATAAAATTATATTGAATGTTAACGCACAAGTTTGTTCGCAATTTGAATTCTTTTCCTCTGGAAAAAAAACTCAAATGCTGTTAACATCTTCAAATGGGTCAACTAACCTCTGCCATTGCCTTCTCAGCAGGTATTAGGTGGCGACCTATCGAATTTGAGTTGTTTCCAGGGTAAGGGGATGATAAATCTCAAATCGAATTTACCATTCGAACCTTATTAAATCTGCCCCATACTGTTAAATCAACTGAAAAGTTGCTTTATACTTTAATTTACTTTAATTCACTGCACAGAAACACCTCTTGCCCCACTTGTTTCCTACCAGCTCAAATTGAAGATGGTGGTTTTAACCTTGAAATCATGACTTTTGACCAAAAAAACAACTTGAAAATTTGAATTTACCATTCGAACCTTAGTAAATTTGCCCTGTAATCATTGGATTACATATATTTTTAATCAGCTTTTTACAGTCTTATGTTACACTTGTATGTGTATATATGTCACATATGTAGAAAGAACTACATAATCTCTCCATCCCTTTATTATAGATTGTTCTTCACTGATGATCGACTATGTGCAACTCCTTCCAAATCTAAAAATGTTCCTCCTGGTGTGCCATCAAGGTGCAAGCATATTTTCCAGAATCAGCAGGTGCACCATTCTAATTATATGCGTCTACAGTGCTCCTCTGCTTCTTAAATATAAATATGCTACGAGCAGGTGTTTTCCAGTTGTAAGCTATAATGAGAATTCCATGGTGCGCTTTACTTCAAGAGAGCAATTACAATTTAACCACTTAAGTGCTGGGAGGCACATGAAAGCTTTTTGGGCTGCTTACCAGGAAAGGATGAATATGGTTAAACCTGCATTGCAAACTGGGATTAAGGTATCAAGTGCAGTTTAAGTCTGTACAATAAGCATCTGTCTTGAGAATATTCAAAGTAGTTAAGTTTTTAGATCAGTGCTGATTAGTTCTGGCTACAATAAAGTCTGGCATAAAAGTGATTATAGAAAGAATTTCCGGGTGTGGCTTATAACTATTAAGTACAATATTTCAGTGTCACAGGGGAAGGAGACCCATATAATTGCCATTTAGTTTCAAGAAAGTCTCGTTCAAAATAGTTTATTTTCACAAACTAAATATGACGACGAGAAACCCCAAACCCAGATCCACGGCGTAGGACTTTTAAGTTCCCTAAGTGCATGAAAATGTGGCCTTTCGACAAAACCAGACTTTTTCAAGCATGGGCTATAAACACAAACACAAAGCCGCTCGCTGCAATTAGCAAGATTTATTTTTTCATTCGTCCATGCTAAAAATAAGTCCAAATATTGGATACCACAAGCTATTTTTTTCCAATCAGTTCTAGATCAGATCTAAATTTAAGTTATTTTGTAGGACGCCTTCTGTTACTTCAAAGGGAGAGCAGTGTAATTACTGTTATGATTTATGTTTAAAGTAGTATTTAGCAGAGTAATGGAAGGGTTTATATACAGTACTCAATAGCAATATTGTCTCCGGCAGAAAGTCTAAAGCTGTCGACAGACCGAGTTGGCATCTTATTGGCCTGTGTGTGTGGGGCCCTCTGACGGGCTTCCCCGATAGATATGTAGCCGAAAGTCGGCCAGATGTTGATTTTGGCAGGGTAAAAAATCCTGTTCTGTCACGGCCTGTGTACTAGTATTTGTATGTGATGTTCCAACCTTTGGACCCATAGGGCTCCAATTTTTCACTTTTAACTAGGTATAGTTAAAAATTATAAGTTTTTCCCCAATGATGATAAATTATATTGATTATGATTATATTAAAAATCACCTTAGAGTTCCAGCAGTCTGCCTTGGCCTTTGTGTCGTTATGACTTTCATGATTTGGTCATGGAACTTCTGCTATTTGCTCCTTAAAAACATTAAAAAAAAATTAAATAATGGAGTTTGTTAGATGTTGTTAGAGTTGGATGTTTAGATTTTCCGAGCATAGGAAACCAAGAATGGTTCAGCTCAAAAGCTATGTGGATGAACAGTTGATCTGAAGTGTTGTAAATGCAGGTATAGATGTGTGTTTGTGCAAGGCAGACTAAATTAGGAAGAACCAAGAAATGGATATCTTAAAAAGGGCAAGTAGGTTCAGGGTTGGACTGGAGAGTGGGCCATCATTTGTACTCTGATAAGCCAGTAAAGTATAGTTGGCCTGTGGCATTAACAAATACACCATATAACAAAATTATCCATTATCTACATATAAAATTATATGTCCACACTTTATAACACGTATTGCTAACATCTAAACTGTCTCTGCACTCAGTGTCAGCACAACAACTAGTCATAGGGAGTGTGGAGTGAACAGAAGAAACCTAACCACCATGTGTTGCTTAAGTGGTGTAAATGACACTGCAATTGGACTCACGAGCAGTGTACACACCTCTAATGTGATTAATCGCATTTCACCATCTGCCAGTCTGATGGAAAAGGTTGTGTTTGGCATATGCCACAAGAACCCCTGGTATGTGCCTCAATGCATAATGTTGACCGTAAAGCTTGGTGAAGGAGAAATAATGGTCTAGTTTTCATGAAACATGTTAGTGTATAAAGATATTGTTTTCAGTCGCACTGTCCCTACTTTGTGGCATTAGTTTGGGAAGTTACTTTTTTTCAGCATAATAATGCCCCAATATACAAAGAGGGGCTCATTTATAAACACTGGGCACATTTGCACTTTGCTTCTTTCAGCCAGCTGCAAGTTGGATACTGAAAGCAAACGTCTGGTTGTCATGGGTTACTGCCCAGGTGCAAAGTTGTCCTGTGTTTAAAATGAACCCCACTATGTGAAAGAGCTTGAACCCTAACCAACCAACTTAACACCTGTAAGCTTGTGTAGCAGCATAGAAGGAAACCCCACCAACTATGTTTAAACACCTTGTGGCCGTGCTTCCTAGATAGGTTTTGGAATGAAATGATGGACAGGCAAATGTCTATGTAAATTACTTTAGGCCATATAGTGTGTGTTTGGTGGGCTCATGCTGCTCCAGTACAATACTGAATGTGGGGTACAGTGCTCTCTGGAGTTTTATGCTCCCAATAGTTAGCACCTGCTTTCAGTATATTTGTGAAAGATGTGTGAAAATGCATTGTAGGAAACTGGGTGAGGGCATGGTAAGAAGGATCAGAGGGGGTTTAATGGGATCTGGCTGCAATTAATACAGATAAAGGCTGGGAATTCCAAGTTGGGTACAGTTTTCCAGTCTGTCAAACCCTGTCGATGACGGTGAAAGAGGAAACACAACTCAGTTTCGAAAACTGAAAACTAAGGAGACAATATGTTGTAAAATGTATTTGGGCCTCCACCCAGTCTGATCTGGTGAAATAGATCCCTGAGTCTGGTGATGCATGCTTGGAAAAATTGGTGATGTATAAGCGTGGATTACAATATTTTAACACCCACATATACGGATTATAAAGAATGTCTTAGTTAGAATTTCCTGTGCCTGCACCCTGACATTGCTACACATAGAAAGCTCTGTTGGAAATATATCAGCAATGCCAGGAAATCTCTAATAAACCCTTCAGTTACAATGACATATGGCCACCAGTACTTAATGCTGCACACCTGGCAATAAAACCTGAAGGCAAGGTCAAACAACTGCAAAGAGAATCTGCATAAAGGTATCTACAGGTAATTGAAGGCAGAATATGCATACCTGGCACAATTCACACACCACTCCCTGTCTGCCCTTTTTCAAGGAAAGGCATGAGACGCCTTCAGACACACAGTGCTTTCTAATCCAGAGGAAATTTCCTCTGCATTTTGGTTAACTCAGATGAAAAAGTCGGCATCAGCAGCAAAGTCCATAAAGGGGACAAGAACCTGCTCTCCAAACTCTAAAATTGTCTACGATCAGGGTCTCCACAGTGTACAGGTAGATTAACAAATACTTGATCCTTCTGGCCTTCCACAAAAAATCGTAGGAAGTGAGAGGCAAGAACTCCTGCCTGGGACTTCAAAAGAGCAGAGCAACTGAACCAGTTGATCTCAGGCAGCTGAATTGACCCCCTGGCATTTGTGTTCATACTCTGTGTCAACTGGGTCATTGTTACAAAGGGGTACATGAACTTGATAGGCTTAAGTCTACCCTCATGCCTATACATTTGCAGAGTGGCTATGCATTCTTTATTCACCCTTTCAAGCACCTTTTCCAGGCATAGTGTGACTACAAAATCTAGTAGATCATAAAGACCAGAAAGACTCCCCTCTTCCTGTACAGTCTTGAACCTAAGTGAGATCGCTTAGCTCATTGTCTTGCTCATTATGACATGCGTGAGGAATCTGCAGAATAATTTCTGTTTAGATAGAAGATTAATGTTTTCTATGCCATACTGATTGATGTTTGGGCTGAAATAAAAGAAAATGTAAAAGACTTTTCCAGGGAGGATTTCAAGGATTTCATCAAAAACCAAATTCTAGATTTTCTCCTGTCAGTCTGATGGATCTGGACTCCTATGATGTTTGTCATAACAAACATTGTACCCTACATTCGGTTTTGTGTTTTTATATGGTCATGAACTCCTCAGGGAAGTATACTATCCTCATATTTTACTGCAGGGGTATATTACTTTTTATAATTAACACATTTCAGTAAGTTCTATTACTCAACCATCCCATTTGCTGTCAGATGACCAGATTCACCTGGTTGAAACTATGACACCAACAATGTTGAGAGAACAAACCATGAAAGCTTTGCATAATTATGTTGGTTTAAGCTGATAAATGTGATATTTAGAATATTGACAATTTACCCAAGAACTCCTGCGTGGGAGTTGAGCAACTGAACCAGTTGATCTCATGCAGCTGCATTAGCCCCTTGGCATTTATGTTCTCACTCAAAGTCAGCTGGGTCATGGTTACAAAGGGGGTACATCAAGTTCATAAGCTTAAAATCTAACCTCATGCCTATACATTTGCAGAGTGGCTATGCATTATTTATTCACCCTTTCAAGCACCTTCTTATTTTTCATGCATAGTTTGACTACAAAATGTAGTAGATCATGGACCAGAAAGACCCACCTCTTCCTGTACAGTCTTGAAGGAGATCAGCTATAATCTTGAAGTCTTTACTAGGCAATGTGGCCCATTGCAAGTTCTTGGGCAGAAGTGCTCGCTTTCTTAAGGATAAGATGCATATAATGCTCCACACTGGAAAAACTCTATGGACAGCTCCATTTTCACCGGTGAGTATGCATATGACATAGGGCTTCAGGGAGCTCATCCTGCCTGGCACTTCCACCCTTGCTGACCATGTAAACTGTGCCAGAGACTTTGCTTTATTATGGAGCTAGGTGTATCTATAGTTTCCCCCTTAACAGAATGTATATCCACAATCCATATCAGACAATTCATATGTGATATTACACATAGGTTTCTTGGGCCCTTCAACATTTCAGGCAATGAATGGTCTCTTTTCACTCTTTGTAACCACACCAAAGGACTTGGTCCCCAGAGATATGCTTCCTCTAATCTAAATCTTGCACTACTCCCCAGAATGCCTATAATGTCTATATACACACACCCCTGGTATAATCCTACTGCAATAGCTTCAGCTCAGATAACTTTGTTGAGATAGAATGGAGCCATTTGGAGGCCACAGTGGTAAGCTATGGAACAACAACCTTTGAGCTCACTGGTGGTAGGGTGTGCCTTTTGAAGGCATTGCAAAGAAGGGTGGTTAGGATAGAAGCCGTTGCTGAGTTGTGGTAGGCTACCATAGCTCCTCTGTGCTGCAAATTGTTGACTCGTGCTTGAATCAGCCAGTTAGAGCTGTTGGAATCTGTCAGAAACTCACAGCAGCAGTGTATGAGCCAACAAAAAATGCTAGATTGAGAATTCATTTAACAAAATTATTTATTAAATATCCATTACAGTTTAGTGACTTTTTTTATAGTGTTTCTGGTTCTCATGTAATGATCTCTTTTTGCCAGAGACAGGATTAAAGTAATATACCCCATGTGAGCTTTGGCAAAACAGAGCACTCAGCAATTACAGAATTTCTATACATTTAGAGGGTAGATTGAAAGGGACTTTAACAGAATGGTCTGTGTTTGAACTTCAGGCTAAAATGTAAATATGAAATACTAAATAAAACCATGTGGGGGGAGGGCAGGGAATTGGAATAGCTAAGTGCCTAAAACCTGATTTTGTATCCATAGAGTCTTATATATCAAAGGCAGAATAGTTTTCCCTGGTTAAATATTTTGTTTTTCCTACTGGTTGAATTTATTCACATTTATGAAACTTTTTGCCATCATTGTACAGCTTTTTATAGCACACACAACCAAAAATATGTTGCCACTCAAGCATTTAGCATTTTACTCACTTACCACTCAGTTTGTGGCAGTTCTAAGCAGTGTATATATATATCCTTATACACAGTGCTTCTTGATGTTCAGTTATTGGTACTGTTATTTGTCATATGATGTCATTATTCTAAAAAATAATGTGCCCCCTGCTGTAAAATAGGGAGATATTATAATTTCCTGATGGGTTCCATGACGATATAAAAGCATGAGATCAAATGCAAGGCTACACTATGTACCGGGTCCTAAAATAGTGACACAGTTTTCAAAAAAATGTGGTGGAACAGGTAAGGTTGTCTACTTACATTTGCAGGTAGGTATGTTAAGACTTGCGACTGGTCTCTCATTTTTTGCATGTTCTTCCCATGTAACAAACTTTAGATGGACTCCCAAAACATTACACAACAAAAATGTTACCTGTATATTGTATAAACAATTACCCTTGTGTCTTTTTTTTTGTTACATTTTTATCACTAGATCATTCTGTTCTGCTGTGTTTTATGGATTATACCATAGTTAGAACAAACATCATGGCAGCCCTGATCCATCAGACTGACCGGAGACAATCTAGAATTTGGTTTTTGGGGAAATCCTGGACTACGGGCAAGCCCCCCGTAGTCCACTCGTAGGGTAAAATCGTTCAAGTATATTTCAGCAGGTTAAAAACATCACAATCCTGATGCGTTTTGCATCAGAGATACGTAGTCATTGGGGAAATCCTCCCTGAAAAATTCTTTACATTTTCTTTGATTTCGGCTCAAACATCAATCAAAAACATTAATCTTCTGTCTAAACAAAAACTTTCCTGCAGATTCCCCACGCATGTTTTCCATATCTTTGAAGACTTGATAACGAGCGAGATTACCTGATTTTTAATCCAGCTAGCAATGTTTATGGGGAAATTGTCAATACTCTAATGGCACATTCAGCAGCTTAAACCAACATACTTATCCAAACCTTTCAAGGTTTGTTCTTTCTCAACATTGTTGGTGTCATAGTTTCGACCAGGTGAATCTGGTCATCCGACAGCAAATGGGATGGTTGTGTTTCCTGCCTAAAGAGATTTGTGTAAGAGGCCAGGAGCTACTAGTTCTGAACGCATTCCTTACGTCTGAAAGGTGGCACGATGGAATCCAACTAAACACTTCAAAGAGATTTTCAACAGGCCAGAACATTGATACGGGTATAACCTGCAGTCAATGAAACCGAGTATAATTGCAGCTAAGCAGAAGACAAATATACACCCGACAAAGAGGTGTGTTTAGATTGCTGGCCAAGAATGTAGTTAACTTTCGCAATTCCCTCTATCCTATTTAGAAGGAGGGGGGGGGGAAATCTCATACTATTAGTCTTCGTTTTTACAGAGTACTGATAAAGAAAATAGCTTTAAATTCAACGCAGAAGCTAATGTCTTAAAGGCACGGTTTTCCTGTTTAAGTTTAGGTAATGGATATAATTAAAGTAGATTGCACTATATAAAGAGGCTTTTAACAATCATCTTGTGAATGCGTTGAATAATGAGCAGTTTTCAGACATTCCTGCTCCCGCTACAAACTACTGTTGACCTCCTTTTTTTTTTTAAAGTGCATTCAATTTATCCACCTTGCAAGACAAGTCTCAAGTCTGAATGCCAGGTTTGCACAACTGCCGCGCAATTAAATATGTACAGACAGTTCGTAGGATGCCTTTCGTTAACAAATCGTTAGGCTGTGTCTGGCAAGCGAAAAGCAAATATTGATTCATTTCACAACAAATTTTGCCAAAGAAACATGCGTGTCGGATTTTTGTGAGGCAGGCTGCAAAAGTCAATCTTTTCCCTGAAGCCGTCTGTGGCTGGCTGCACGGATAACAAAGCTGCTTGAGCTTAAAACTTTATAAGGACAGTGTCAGGGAAAGCTTATTTTTGCCAAGTAGTTTGAATTTGCCACAGTGTTGGTTTTTATTTTTAGCCTGTGAGAGACGATTATGTACATTTTTCATATCACCTTTCTTCTAATATTTTACAAGTTGGATCCATTGGAATCAGGCCATGGCAGTCAAACCATGGGAATGAGGTATAAAAAGTTCCCAAAAGGCTTATAAGACATTCCATGTGCTAATTGTTCATGTTTAAAGCTGGGTAACTAGCGGCATATCTGGCAGATCACTGGCCATATCCCTACACACACACACTTGTAGCTGTCCAATCAGGAACTGCCTGGTTCCAAACAAAGTCCACTTACAATTGGGATCACATTGGCCAGTTTGGCACAGATTTGACACACTGGCTGACATTCTTTCTGTGTTTGCCCAGATTAAGGCCTGTTTTGTAGCATTTAAATGTTCTGTACTGATGGATAACACAGTGTATTCGTAGAGAGGAGATTGAATACAGTGACCTTCTTTTTTTTGTTATGTATTATTATTATGCTTTATTTATATAGAGCTGGCATATTTTTTACAAAGATTATACATCATTCACATAAATCCCTGCCCCAGTGGAGTTTACAATCTAAGGTCACAATCAGGCACACATTTATAGCCTAATGATTAAAGGGGTAGTTTAACTTTAAGTTAACTTTTAGTATGTTATAGTATGACCAATTCTAAGCAACCTTTCAACTGGTCTTCATTATTTTTTTTTATATAGTTTTTTAATGATTTGTCTTTTTCTTCTGACTCTTTCCAGTTTTATTTTCACTGACCCCATCTAAAAATGAATGCACTTTAAAGGTACAAATTAGGGATGCACCGAATCCACGGCCGAACCCCCGAATCCTTGCAAAAGATACAGGCAAATACCAAACCTAATCTGAATCCTAATTTGCATATGCAAATTAGGTATGCAAATTAGGGGTGGGAAAGGGAAAAAATTACTTTCTTGTTTTGTGACAAAAAGTCATGCAATTTCCCTCCCCACCCCTTATTTGCATATGCAAATTAAGATTCGGATTCGGTTTGACTAGGCAGAAGGATTCGGCCGAATCCTGAACCGAATCCTGGATTCAGTGCATCCCTAGTACAAATGTATTGTTATTGTTACTTTTTATTACTCATCTTTCTATTTAGGCCTCTCCTATTCATACTCCAGTCTCTTATGCAAACCAATGTAATTTGGACCCTAGCAACCAGATTGCTGAAATTGCAATCTGGACAGCTAGAAATAAAAAAACCTAAATAACTCAAAAACCACATATAATGAAGAATGAAAACCTATTGCAGATTGTCTCAGAATATCACTCTCTACATTATACTCAAAGTTAACGTAAAAATGAACAACCCCTTTAATGGCATTTAAAGTCATCATTTTCCAAATATCTAATTGGGCTTTGCCATTTGGAATTGTATAATAAAATTTTTCTGTATAAATAATAAAGTTCACAAGAAGGCCACACTAACCATTGATGGAAAACAATATGTCATTCTGTGGCTACTAAAGCAAATAAAGTTCTGTCTTGCATAAAAAAGGGCATTAACTCAAGGGATGAAAACATAATTATGCCTCTTTATAGGTCCCTTGTGAGGCCTCATCTGGAGTATGCAGTGCAGTTTTGGACTCCAGTAAGAGGGATATAAATGAGCTGGAGAGAGTGCAGAGACTAAGTGCAACTAAATTGGTTAGAGGGATGGAAGACTTAAATTATGAGTGGAGACTGTCAAGGTTGGGGTTGTTTTCTCTGGAAAAAAGGCGCTTGCGAGGGGACATGAATATACTTTACAAGTACATTAGAGGACATTATAGACAAATGGCAGGGGACCTTTTTACCCATAAAGTGGATCACCGTACCAGAGGCCACCCCTTTAGACTAGAAGAAAAGAACTTTCATTTGAAGCAACGTAGGGGGTACTTCACAGTGATGTTGATGTTGTGATGCTGATTCAGTTAATGACTATAAGAATTGCTTGGATGATTTCTTGGACAGACATAATATCAAAGGCTATTGTGATACTAAACTCTATAGTTAGTATAGGTATGGGTATATAGAATTTATGTGGAAGTATGGAGGGGTGTGTGTATGGATGCTGGGTTTTCATTTGGAGGGGTTGAGCTTGATGGACTTTGTCTTTTTTCAACCCGATTTAACTATGTAACTAGGTAACTAACCCCCCTAGGAACAACAGCCCCCCTTAACTGCCTTCCATCGGCCCGCTCACCTCTCCCTCTGCACAAAGTGTATTAAACAGAAAATCGGAACCTAAAATGCAGCAGAGTTCCCCGTTGCCATCTTTTGCCAATTCGCATTCTCTTTGGGTCTCTTCGCTGAGACAGAGCCTGCAGGAGCATGCTCAGTTGAAGCCAATTCCCCAACTGCACAGGCTTCTGCATGTTTAGTGGCGGTGAAGAGACTCGAAGAGGATGCAAATGGGCAGAAGTTCGCTCCCGGAGAGCTCTGCTCTGCAAATAGGGGCACATTTCTGTGTAATATACTGTGTGGGGAGGGAGAAGTGAGTGGGGTTGATGAAGACAGTTAAAGGGAGCTGTTAGTTCTCCTTTAATCAAATTGTATTTCCTCACTGCAAGTTTCAAGCAGTACATGTCCCATAATATATAAATATAAAAAATGTATTTTGCAAGTTGTTTTATTATAAAGTAAACATTTTGACCAGCAATCAAAATGTAGATCTCCATGAGTAACTTCTAATTGATAGAATGTAAGTTTGTCTTTTTGGGTGCAAAATTGTGGGTGTAGCTATTTATGGGAATAGAACCCCTGAGGATCCACAAGAATGCCCTAGTTCTTAAGCAAGGGGCATTTCTACATGTACCATAGAAGTGATTTAGTTGACAATATACTTAATGTTCTTTGTGCTTTCCTCCCTGTGTTAGACCGTAAGGGGAAGATAGAGACGCTGTGATTGAAATATTTTGACTACACCAAACATGCAGCACTAAGTTATAATAAAAATATTTTTAAACACATTCTTTTAAAAAAACTTCCAACATTTAAGCATACGTAAGGAAAGTAAAAGTGAGAAACAGGCACGGGCATGAAATCATACCAGCTGTAAACCACCCATTTCCACCAGTCAATCACAAGTGGTTTGTTTTGAACTAAAGGAAACCGCAAATCACAGCAGAACCAAACACACAACTCGTCTGAAAAGTATCAATGCCAAGAAAGCAATGAGGCCCTTTGGGCGCCAGAGAGTTTGCAATGTGTTGGAGACCGATTTTGCCCTCAAGGGATTAAACATTGAAACAGATTAAGAACTTGAGTGAAATATGTGACGTGCAAGACACAAATTCATTTTTCCACTTGTTCTTCTTTAAACCTGTTCTGCTCTTTGCCCAGATGGAAAATGCAGGGGAAAGGAATGTTAAACATCCTACACAAAGGATGGGAATTGTAAGATGAATGAGAGAAGTGTGTCATTTTCTTCACACACTATATTTTGGCCATTTTTTTGAGGGGGGAAGGTGCCTGCTGGCTAAAGGGATCCCCATCCTTTTTCACCTGTGAGCCAAAGTCAAATGCAAAAAGAGTTGGGGAGCAAGACAAGCATGGAATAGTCCCTGGGAGTGCCAAATAAGGCCTGTGGTTGGCTATCTGGTAGCCCATTGGTGGACTGACAGCCTATAGGAGGAAATACACCTGGTTCTTATACAAACAAAACTTGCCTCTAAGCCAGAATTAAAAAATAAGCACCTGCTTTGAGGCCACTGAGAGCAACATTCAAGGGGTTGGTGAGCAACATGTTACTCATGAGATACTGGTTGGGGATCTCTGGGCTTGAGGAATAAGCAAGGTTGGAAGGTTGTGTTGGTGGTTAGGGTTATTAGGTGGGTAGAAATATGTGTCAGTATTGAGGTATCTGACAAAATAAGCTAAAATGTAGGTAAATGAAATGGGTGGAATATATATGAGAACCCAACATGGTGAAGGCACAAGTGAAGATTGAAACACAGACTTGAAATATACTTATCAGTGGGAAAATAATCCCTTGAGCAAAGAGAGGAGCAAATAAGATGGGCACAGAATGTATATACTGTATGAGGAATGGCATATCTAGGAACACTGGCCAATGTCTCCTTCTCATCTCTACGCTATAAGGATTTGTGAACACGTCTTTGATGATCTGTTCCCCTGGGTACAATTTAATGAATTGTAAAATACAACCAGGGAGGAAGGTTTACAAAACAAATGACCTGGAGCGTGTTGTAATGGAGACAAATTGCTTTACCTCCCACCCACCCAGAACGCTTAAATGAAATGAAAAATATTTAAGCTAATAGCAGAATGGTAAATCTTTTCCTAAACATATAGTTAAAGGCACTGCACCAGTCAGAATAAGTAATTAAAAAATGCCTAGTATGAGATAAAGCATTGATTTCCTTCGTCATTCTGACCCATACACCAGTACTCCAATGTATCACCAAAATCCTTATTAACACCATCGTTTTTATTGTATAATATTTGCAATAGTCAAGGGGCGGCCATACATGTCCCTATTTAGGCCAACAGTTTGGTAGAACTTGACCATACTTTCCCAATAGTTTGAGCATGTGTGGTGGCAGGTAGTGATGGTGAATTTGTCCCAAAAAACTAGCAAAACGCATTGATGTTAATGGGTGTCAAAATTATTTTGAGGAGCGTCAATTTTGACGCCCTACACTCAACTTTCATCTCATTCATTAACATTTCTATTGCTTCATTATACATTTTACACAGGTACAAAGTTTACCTGCAACTTACTTTCTGCTTTCAAAGTTAAAACTCCCTAACTTGGCTGCCTTTTTATTGGCCACAAGTGGGGTCACCTGACTTTTGTTGGAAAGGGTGGGAACTACAACATGGAGTTGGCCACTGCACCTGTATAAACTATAACAAACAAGGGAAAGTTGTGCTCACCACTAAATTTTTAAACCATTAAGCGGAGGTGCAATGAGGCTGTGACCAAAAAACTCAAGTAAACAAATACAAGAGGTCCTCTGATGACTGTGACATAGTTGTCCATCTTAAATATATGGACAAACAATCCCTGTTTTGTTTAAAGGGTAAGGCATTTTTTAGTATCTCAAGGCACAAAATGTCTCAATGTCCTTATTATATTGATAATGGGTTGAGTGCAGAGGATTCTTGTATTTGTCTGTATGAATTTTATGGTCACAGCCTCATTGCACCCACCACTCAATGGTTTAAAAATGTATTGGTGAGCACAACTTTTCCTTGCCTGCCTTTTTAATAGAGACAAATGGTTTAGCATTTACCTTACATATTTAAATGTAACACAAACTACATGTCAGATTTCTAACACAAACTAGATATTTAATTACATGATTCACAGATGCTGACAGATTCAGAGTAAGGAAAGGAAAGTGCATTATTTGGCCAGACTAATGGAGAGAAGGACACATATTAGAGAGGAATTACACCATTACACCATGTGAATGCTTGCATTAAAACCAGTGATTTTAGCACACATTACAACAGACTTGAGTATTACTATTCACTATATCTTCACACAAATGATTAAGTCAGAGTTTCATAGAACTACTGTGGTACAAACACAGAGCCATCCAAATGTAACTGTTTTAAACCAGACCGGCTGATTTGAGTAATAGATTCCCTTAGGCCACTGTAGCCGTTATTACAATAAACTGCTCCTGTGCCACTGCACTAAGAAAATAATTGAGGAAAATCAGTCTCAGGGGGTAAATATTTTTCCTGGCTGCAACATGACAACTTGATTTAAGGATCACAATTCATCCAAAATATTGTGGAACCCCATTAATGAACCACCATTCCTTTTCCATAACTTATTTACTCTTATAAAGCCCTCCTGTTCTGATGGTTAGAACTCCTTTATCCCAGTGTCAGCAGACATCCATTTGTCACTCAATATTAATCTTCTTCAGGAGAAATCTCTACTGAACTGGAGGGAAGCACTGGCCATCAACACAAGGTTATAGTTTGCAGGGGGAAGAGGGCTTTGCTATATTGGAGACCACACTACACATAAATATTCAGTGGATCCAATGGAACGTACAGCTTCCTTAAGTATCCTACATAAAGAAACCTGAAATTATTTGAAATGTCGACACATAAATATTTTACTGTTTATTTCATTGATCAGAATTGGCAAGTCCACAGTGGACAACCAGTTGAGAAATTTTTTTAGGAAATGTAAAACGTAATCATAACACTTTCAGCCCTTTTTGGAATGCTGGCACAGAAGTTCTGAACAGTCTATTCTAGTAAAAGATTCTACCAGTTTTGTCTAGGATGAATGCGGGGGAAATCAAATTTACTCACTTCACAACCAGATTTCACATAAAGATTCAATAATGTCAAGATCTGTGGACTTGGGAGGTCATGGAAGGAATCTTGAGTCTTGTTTTAGATGTAGTAATGGGAGAATAAATTTTCCAGACACGAATTTGCAGTGAATTTCCACGTTTCGCCGCAAGCAAATGAATTCATGAAACTGCAGTGAAAATTCGCCATCGAAAAATCCGCTGCATCAAAAAAATTGTTGCGCTTCAAAATTATTCGGACGTGCATTGACTTTAATGCATTTGGATCAAAATAGCCGCTCGGAAATTTGCGGATTTTTTTGGCAAAGCAAACCGGCACAGATTCGCTCATCACTAGTTCATAAACTCCATTGTTCATTAGTGTGTATGAGGGACATATCATCTTGGACTTTGATAAAATAGGGCCGGATTCAATTCAGTGAGAAAAAGATATCACGTGCAAACTCATGGAGGAGATTCAATTAGAAGAGAAAAAACCTCCCAATTCAGTTCCAGTTTTTTTCCCCATAGACTTCAGTAGAGTTTTCATGTGTTATATTATTTGTCAGTGAGATAAGTTTTTCTGAATTGAATTGCATCACAAATTGTGATCCTTGAATCTCGTCCAGTGAGTTTTCTCAATGGATTGAATCTGGCCCATTATGAGGCAGCGGTGTTTGCCATTATAAATTAATGAAGAGACACGGATGCTGTCCCATTATGGTTTAACCAGATTGTGGGTCAAGACATCCTTTGTTTTGTTTTATTTTAACGGAAACAGTTCTGCATGTAGGAAAAGGGTATAAAGATGATTCATCAGACCATCGGAATTTTTTTTATTGCTCAGGGCAACATATTTTGTTTTCTGTACCTGGTTATGCTTCTTTAACCACTGACCCTGGTACAAGCTCTTTCTGACATAAATTTATTAGAACTCTTGTTTCTTTGAAAGCATCAATGTGCTGATTGTCTGACATCTTTCATAGCTGTCAAAAACTGCTTATGGCCAATCACACTAATATGACTCACCAATGTTGCTGCATTTCTAACTGTAACTTCAAGGGGCCATTTATTAAACCTTGATTTTTTTTTTTCTGGTCGAGAAAAACTCAAATTTTTCATGGAAAAAAAATTAAATTTTTAGAGATTAATCATACCCCAAACCTGCTGACAATCCAAATTTGAAAATACGCCAACTCAAGCCTGTCGAGGTCATGTAGAAGTCAATGGGAGATGTCCCTAAAGTTGTTTCTTGATATCGTGATCTGAGCTGGATAAACAGAAAAGGTCTGGGTTTTCGTCTGATAATCGGAAAAAAGTCAAGGCGCTGTCACAATTTGATAAAATCGAGTTTTTGGATCAACTGTACAATACAAATTGACGATTTTTGTTGTGTTGTTTGTTGCTTCGATTTTTTTCGAGAAAAATTATTGATAAATGAGTTAAATTCGTGGAAGGGAGTTAGATCGACTTAATTTTCATAATAAAATGAGATCAATTTGATTTTTAATAAATCAGCCCCCAAATGTTCATATAGGGCTTGTGATGTTTTGTCAATTAAAGGAACTGGTTTTGTCGTAAATACACAGTTATTACTTGTTTGCTGCCCATAATGTGGTCCTCTGAGATAGGCTTCTTATCTGGAAAACCCTGGATCTCAAGAATTTGTAATTATAGATCCCATGCCTGTATGGGCAGTAAGGCTAGCAAGTTTTGGGTTTTTACATAGTGGGAAAGTTGCTCCTTTAGGTGCCATTAATGCAACATCAGTAACATTGCTAGTTCTGCCATCCCCACTGATTTTTGGAAAAACAGTACCTGTTTAGAGCAATATAAACTAGCTTTATATCAGTGCAACCATGAATTTTATATTTCATAAGTTGCTGGGAGCAAGGGAGCATTTTGACTGTGAACCCAAAAAAGTTAAGTAAGTTAAGACAATTCTAAAGATTACAAGAATCTGTAACCCAATATATATATAAAGTCCAATAGTAGAAAGCACTCACGGCACAGGATTTTATTAAAAATGTAAGCAATGTTTATTCCATCTCCATATCGATGCGTTTTGATCCACACAGGACCTGATGACGGTCCCATGTGGAACGAAAAGTGTCGATATGGAGATGGAATAAACGTTGCTTAAGTTTTTACTAAAATCGTGTGCCGTGAGTGCTTTCTACTATTGGACTACATAATATTTGGTGAGCACCCGGCCTTTGCTGTTGGGAATGCAGATATGTGGTGAATATATATATATATATAAAGTTTTATTATACAAACCCCAAGTACCTGTCAAAATATTGTTTCTAACAAGGCGTGCTTATGTTTCACTCTTATGTAAAGATACTTGTTCAGCTGTCCCTGGACCACCAGGTTAAGAGGGAATGTAACAGAGACTCGGGTGCTAGCGAAGTACAATTTTATGTAAATGATTTATTATAAAGTCCTGCACCTTAGCACCATTCATCATGACAACAGTATCCAAATCACGTACTGGAGCAGAAATTCAGACCAACCAGGCCCATGTCAACACTAATCGACTGCACATTTGCCATGTATAAATTCCACACCTGTTGTCTGGACAAATCTGGAGACATTTTATTATACAACCAATAAAATGTGCCTTAGCCTGATGTATTTAGCAGTAAGCAGGCGGACATGACCATGCAAAACGGTGCCTACTGGCTCTCAGCGTAGGGCTGACAATTGCTTTAAAACTTTATTAGCTGGTAACAGAGGAAAAAAAGCTTTACAAGACTTTAATAGTGGAAATGTATTAGCTATATTAATATAATGAGGAAAATACATACTCTTTATTTGGGTGGAGCGAGCCCTTTCCAATTTAGAACCCTTTTGTGGCCTTGTACATTAATTACAATTAGGATTACTAATGTGACAATACTCACTAATTAGCTCCAATTGCTTATAAGTGCTTATGCTATTTCTAGGGCTTTATTAGATTAAAAGTATTCTTGGAAAATAGCGACAGTACCAGGGGCAAAGCCATAAAGGAAGCAGACTCTGTGACTGCTGGGGGGCAAGAAGGTTTTAGTATGGCTCTGACTGATGAGTAGTTGCCATCTGTCTTTATGAAAAATGTCTTATTCCCAAAAGTTTAGGTGGGGCAATGAAAATATTTTGGCATGCAGTATGGAAATGGATGTGCTCAGCACCTCGTGTCATATTATTCGTGTATGAGTTTGTCTTTCAGCTTAGAGGAGACTTTACAGCAGTGATCTTCAGAATGTTGGGGTCAGAATTTTACTCGCAGCTCATGACAAGGGTCAATATATTCTGCTGAGCACTACTATAAATATAAAACACTGACATCATAGTTAGTCTCCTACATTTCCATGAATATCCACTACAGTAAAGCAACATTTCTTAAAGGACATGTAAAGCCTAAATTTTCCTACCATGTATATAAGTTGGGCATTTCTTCCCCACCCAAGCCACATCATTAGTCTACATATCCCCCCTCCACGATTTTTAGGGAAAGTTAACCCTATCTTATTATTCACGAGTGATTCTAAGTGGTTTTAAAGGGAAAGTTAACCCTACGTCACTACTTATAAAAAAGACACTGGTGAAAGGAAAAACATTTTATTTATTCTTTTATTTTCAGTAAATAATGAAAGAGGAACACAAAAAGGTGTTACAGAGAAAGTAAAAAAAATATACATAATTGTTCTTGCAGTCTTTCATCGAGCTTCTTAGGGAGTGCTGTTTCATCACTTTGGAATATTTATAACCGGTTGGAAATGGGAAGGGGAAATGGGGAGGATTGAACTTTGGGAAAACCTTGAAAAAACTTTTTGTGGTGTTACATAGGCACAGCATACGTTGATAAAAAGTTCAGCTGGGGTTGAACACTGTAATGGTTAAGCTGAACTCGGGAGGTGGTTAGGAGGGAAAAATAGGATCAGAAAGCTAGAGTTTCTATGGGAACCAGCAATGCTATCTCTTTATTGGCTCTTAGACTGGAGGGTGTGTTTAGTAATCTGGGCTGAGAAGAACTGAGCACGCTCATTAGCCAACAGCCAAAGTAAAGGGGGAAGAGTGGATTAGAGGAGGAAAAGGGATTCTAAGTGATTAAGGGGATGCTGCATATAATCAGAGTGGCAGGTATTTAAAGATTTTAAAGAGGTGTTCACTGATAATATTTTTGTGGAGAGAGTTTACATGTCCTTTAAACACTTCTTTACGGCTGGACCCCTTTTCCCTGCTTTGAGCAACTCTACGTGGCCAGTGGCAAACTTTTTGGCAAGTCTATTCAGCTGCATCTCTATAAATAAAAAAAACTTGCTTTTCTTGTATGGCATGATGCAAGTTGTGTAGGGTGCAGTGAATATGTTGATTGTTGCTGATAGTGTTAGATAGTAACATTAGTGTTTACCGCTTTGATTATCGTGCTGCCAACTTCCAGCCCATTGACTGATCTGTAACACCCTAATAGACTTCCAAAGAATACCCTTGCTCAGGCAAGAAGTTGACTTCTTACGTAAATTGATGATAATATGTGGGGTTGATCAGTTTGAGAGTTCCACCAAAACTCATATTTTGCATATTGCTAAAGTCCAGGCAATTAAATGCTGGAAATGCTGCGTGTAAGACGGCACAAACACCACTTTCCTCGCATCAACTTGATGCCAAGACAAAAATGCATCTTTTTATAGTCAGTGACTGGCAGTTAAATCTGTCAGACACTGAACCTACTTCCAACATATTCGCCACTGCAACCCTAGTTATGTTATAAGATCTGCACCTCTTCTCTTCTGTATGTACCACTGGTCCGCCCCAAGGTAGAGCTGGAGTTGGTAAATGGAGGCCCTTGGCCATGTGAAAAGTTTGAAGCCCCCTTCCCTGTGGGGAAACATTTTATAAATCAGGCATGTCCATCCTGCGGCCCTCTGGGTATTATTACTCTGCAACTCCTATAATCCCCATTAATTTAATACAAAAGCTGAAACTATTAAACAACTTGGTCAGTATAATATATATTTTGTTACAGTGATCTGAACAACTATGGTAAGTTCGGGAAAAAAAAGTCAAAAAAATCTTGAAAATTCAAATCGTACAAATTTTTTCGGATTTTTCCAACTGGAAAATCAGATTTATTTCGGATTTTTGCCTGAAAACCACGAAATCTTCGGATTTTAGCAAGAAACTCAGTGCAGATCAGGATATCTTCGGGACTTCTCCCATTGACTTATATACAACCTTGGCAAATCTGAGATGCTGGATTTTCGGATTCAGACTTTTTCCATCCTCGAGGTATAATACATCACAAAAAAATTTGAGGATTTTTATTTACTAAAAATTCCGATTTTATAGTCAAACTGAAATTTTTTCGAGTTTTTGGCATTCAGACTTTAATACGTGTTTGTAACACGAAACGCGTAAGGCTGTAAATATATTTTTTGACATAATAAATTTATCCTAATTGTTTCGCCTGGTGGAAGATTGCCTTTGTTTGAGTGACTGTTCTAGTGTTTCCTGGTATGTATAGGTAAATGTATATATAATTACAGGGGATGAACTTTTGTCTTTTTCCAACCCAATTTAACTATGTAATTAACTATGTAACTGTGTCTTCCACCCTAACAGCTCTGGGTTCCATGGGCTATTGCCCTCTTGCCTTACCCTAAAACTTGGCCTTGCGCATAAATTGCATTGCCAGATTGGCCAATGCCAGAGGCTGAACTACCAGGGGTGCGGCTGCACCAGGTCCTGTGCCCCTGAACCCCCTGATTTTTGTTTTTACTATTTGACCCCAGTTCTAATTCCTCCTGGTTTTGGTGGGCCCTGGTAACTCTCTAGAGCAATGGTAATAAAATATAAATCCAACAGCCTTATATTGTCTGTCCAAATACAGAAGAGTCTGGCTGGGATACATTGGTGGAAATTTGCCCCACTGTAAAATAACTTTATGAACCCCTGAAAGCTTAGGGCATTTTTCTCAAACATACAATGAAATTCCTCATTCTTCAGGCCCTCTGTACTCCTGCGTTTAGCTCCCTGCTCATATAATTAAAGCTGAATAATAGTTTCTTCTGGCATATATAATACCATCACACACATTTGTCTCTTTACGTCATATATGTCCCTATCACCCCCAAAAATCTGATTATGCAGGTAATAACCCCAATAAATAATGTCTGCCTGCCAAACCCTAATGTGTGTAATTGCTACACGTGTTTGCATGATGAATACATGTCCTCCATTCTGCGTGTCTCCATTAGAGGAATGTATTCATGGATTATCTGCTAAATGCAATGAATAAGTAATGGGCTTGATTTCATTTGGTTTATTAGTATAATCGACATGATCTATACCTGGGATTTCTCTGCTGATGTAAAATGTGCTTGTAAATATTTTGCCACTAAATCAAATCTCGAGGGAGGTTATTTATTGAGCCCGGTTTGACGTAAGCCTTGTATGTTGCTATACAGCAAAAGGGAACCAGATGTATGTTTTTTGTAGAAGAAAAACAAAGTAATTCTAATTAATTCTGATATAATCCTGATAAAAAGAAAAGCTACTGTAATGACCATAAAAAATCCAAAACAGGCTACGAGGAACCTTCAAATCTGGAATTACTAATCTTTATTTAAGTTTTTTTAAATAAGAAAAGGGACTGTAAATGTTAACCTCTTCATAGGTAGGCACTGTGCATTATATATGCAGCAGCAACAGATACTGATGGGTGAATAGATTTGCCTGGTACAAATTCGCGGCAACTTTCCGTGTTTCGCCCGCGTCTATTTCTGATTTTCTCGATTTTTCCGTGAAAACGTTTGAATTGCTAGATTTTTTCGTGAAAAGGTTCGAATTGCTGGATTTTTTTTTTTTTTGTGAAAAAGGTTCGAATTGCTGGATTTTTTAGTGAAAATGTTTGAATTGCTCGATTTTTTCGTGAACTTTCTGATTTGCTGGATTTTTTTTGTGAAAAAGGTTCGAATTGCTCGATTTTTTAGTGAAAATGTTCGAATTGCTCGATTTTAGTGAAAACGTTGGAATTGCTCAATTATTTTGTGAAAACATTGGAATTGCTTGATTTTTTTGTGAAAAAGTTTGAATTGCACTATTTTTTCGTGAACTTTCCGATTTCGCAATTTTTCCGCCATTTCACGAATTCTACGGGATTTTTCTGTCTTCATACCTACCTTTACGGAGATCTGCTCCCGCCTCCATGAATGCAATGATGTATTCAAAAGGGATGAGAAGGAATGCAGGAGTCTCCCACCCCTAAACTTGAGTGTCATTTAGATGTGCAAGTTACCCAATGTTGGTACGTTACGGAAGGGGCACATTTTTGCATCATTGGTCGTGATGAATGAGTTTTTTTTATTCAGCAGGCAAAATTCTCCTTACCATCCCTTATCCACAAAATTATTTTGTGAAACTGCTGCAAATTTTACCAAGAAAAATGCAGCGAAAAAACGCCCATTAACGGTAATGCATTTGGAGTGAGAAAATACTTGAGAAAAACGCCCTATGAATTTAACGCATTTCTTGCCATTTTGTGGATTTTTCAGCTGTTTTCTGAATTTTTTGCCGAAAAGGGACAGATGCAATCATCACTACCTGGGGTCTTTGTGAATTACCCTTCATATGTTATAAATAACAACTGCAGGCAGCATTCCAGTACGTGACTTCATGAACGATATTGGAGATTGTTCAGTTACTCATCTCATTGTATTATAGGCAAGCTGCCCCCTTGCAAAAAAATCTTCAGAGGGGTCCAGCACACTCCACTTCCCATCCTGACTCCGCCCACTCCCTGTCCTGACTCTGCCCACATCCAACCTGACTCCGCCCACTCTCCTTCCCATGCCAGCTTGCACTCTGCTTCCCCAACGCAAGTAAGAGAGCGGCTGGGGAAGGGGGGTTATTGTAAGCTATGGAGAAAGCAGACCCCACAGTCCGGGCCCCCCTTTTCTACAAGCCCCCCTTCGACTGCAGGGTCTGCTTCCTCTATAGTTACAACACCGACTGCTGCTTTGTGGCAGATTTTACAAAAGTTCATATAGTTTTCAATCAATTTTCTTTCAAATAAATTAGATTTTGGTCAGTTCCTCATCTCTTGTCTAACAACTATCTTCTCTTGACAAAATATAGACATGCTACAGGTATGGGATCTATTATCCAGAATGCTTGGGACCTGGAGTTTTCCTGATAATGGATATTTCCATAATTTGGATCTTCATATGCTAAATATACTAGAAAATCACGTAAACATTAAATAAACCCAATAGGCTGGTTTTGCTTCCAATAAGGATTAATTATATCTTCGTTGAGATCAAGTACAAACTACTGTTTTATGATTACAGAGAAAAAGGAAATACTGATTAAAAATTTGGATTTTGTTGGATAAAATAGAATCTATGGGGGACGGCTTTCCCATAATTCGGAGCTTTCTGTATAATAGGTTACTGGATGACTAATCCCATACCTGTACAAGAGTAATGGTGACCCCTGTAGCGTACAAAGGCAAACATTGGAGAATGACTGTGGCAAGTACAGTACGTGCGACATGAGTTTCATTCATGAGAATTGGAACTGCTCTTTTAACCCTTCGGAAACGGCCAACAGCTGTTTAATATTTAATGAGTTCTACATTTAATAAGTGCAGATGTGCCAAGTATAATATCTGGAGACGGAATGCTACTTTCACACCAAATTAGGAAACGTTCCATCGCATGAAGCCAATTTACAGGTGGCACAATTGTATTACAGAGGAAACCAGTCAGATAAACGGGCAACTAGCGGAACAATGTTTTCCATTGAACTGGCTTTATACTAATTAATGTAACTTAAAGGGATTCTGTTATGATTTTTATTATGTAGTTTTTATTTCTAAATTACACTGTATACACTGCAAATCATTCCCTCTACAATATAAAATTTCATTCCTGAACCAGCAAGTGTATTTTTTTTAGTTGTAATATTGGTGTGTAGGCGCCATCTCAGGTCATTTTGTCTGGTCATGTGCTTTCCGAAAGAGCCAGCACTTTGTGATGGAACTGCTTTCTGGCAGGCTGTTGTTTCTCCTACTCAATGTAACTTAATGTGGCGCAGTGGGACCTGAATTTTACTACTGAGTGTTGTTCTATCTTAGATCTACCAGGCAGCTGTTATCTTGTGTTAGGGAGCTGTTATCTGGTTACCTTCCCATAGTTTTGTTGTTAGGTTGCTGGGGGGGAGGGGTGATATTACTCAATCTTGCAGCACAAGAGTGACTGAAGTTTATCAGAGCACAAGTCACATGACTGGGGGCAGCTGGGAAATTGACAATATGTCTAGCCCCATGTCAGATTTCAAACTTAAATATAAAAAAATCTGTTTGCTCTTTTGAGAAACGGATTTCAGTGCAGAATTCTGCTGGAGCAGCACTATTAACTGATGCATTTTGAAAAAAAAAACATGTTTTCCCATGACAGTATCCCTTTAATTGACAGAAAAAAATAGTGAGATTTAGGGCCTTCGTGGGGGGAAGTCTTAATACTATTTCTATTACTTCCCAGCCAATCTTCCCTTGTATAACTTGGGGGGCCCAATGAATGCTGTGCCCATTAGCTTCTTCTTGGCTAATTCTAACACAAGCTGGTGTTCAGCCATGAGCTTCTGGTTGTTTAGGCAAGCCTCAAACTGCCAGCTGGAACAACTTCACATAAACCAGGCAAAGGCCGAGGCCATAATTGTACATTCACCGCTCAATATCTCCACTAGACAAATAGAAAAGCAAAGGGATTTAATTGGCATTAATGTATAGCTCAGGTTCTTTTTGTTCTAACTATAATAGTAGCTCTGGTTACAAATGTTTAGTCTGTTGTGGCTGCTGCTCTGGCTTTTGTTTTAAAGCAATAGGATCCAACCCCTTTGGGTATCCAGGTGTATTTGGGGAATTCTCTTCATTCACTTGGTAATAGTGGAAGGTTGCAGTGTTTCATTCCCGGAGCCTTAAACTCCAACAAATAAACCAACTGTAAAAAAAATATTTACAATCCATTATAGACTTTCTGACCTATTAAGCAATAGTACTGGTTCTGTCAGGCCTTTCTTATTCTAGTCGGGGGGCAATGACTTAAAAGTGCCATTAAGCAAGGACTTAAGGAGTAGTTTACACGCTCATTTCTCAAAGACATTGTAATATCTTGTTCTTAGATGATTAAAGGGAACCTCTGTAATTTTATAACCCTCTGTTTGTCTTTATTACGCTCTAAAGCAATACGTCTGTGAAATAGGGATGATTGCAGCTTCCATTAAAGTGTTATTAAAGGGCTTGTTCACCTTTAAATTAACTTTTAGTATGACATAGAGAGTGATATTCTGAGACAATTTGCAATTGGTTTACATTTTTTTTTGCGTTCTTGAGTAGCTTTTTATTCAGCAGCTCTCTAGTTTGAGATTTTAGCAATCTGGTTGCTAGGGTCAAAAGTACCCTAGTAACAATGCACTGATTTGAATAAGAGACTGGAATATGAATAGGAGAGGGACTGAATAGAAAGATGAGTAATAAATAGTAGCAATAACAATACATGTGTTTTTGATGCCCCCATTTGAAAGCTGGAAAGTCCGAAGAAGACAAATAATTCAAAAACTATATAAAAAAGAAGATGTGAAGATCAGTTGAAAAGTTGCTTAGAATTAGCCATCCTATAACATAATAAAAGCTAACATAAAGGTAAACCACCCCTTTAAAGGAGAATTCAACCCTTTACCAATAAAAAAAACCCTACCCCCCCACCCCATGTAAACCCTCCTCCCCCGCAGCCTAACTGCCCCCCGGGGAAATGCCCCTAACTTTTTACTTACCCCTCGGCGCAGATTCAGGCATAGGAGTTCACCGCAGCCATCTTCCGGGTCTTCGTGTCTTCTTCCCGCGATTCGGCAATTTCTGTCCATTTTGACGCATGCGCAGAAAGAGATTTATTCGGCTAGCAACAAATCACCTCTAGTTTGGGCGACTAATCCCCCCGAAAAGCCTTCCCGCCAGCTAAATTCTAAATAGCCGGCTGGATATCGTTCTGAGTGCTTCGGTTTCTGAAGTCGCCCGAGGTTTCCTCGTGAGGCAACTTTGGGCAACTTCAGTTCTCCAAGTGCCATTCCTCCAGCGATTTAGATTCTAGCCGGTGGGAAGGCTTTTTGGGGAGATTACTTGCCTGAAGAAGGGGCACTTTGTCTTCGGGCGATTAAATCTCCCCGAAACTTAGCGTGTGCCCTTATCCTTAGAGAGCACTAGAGATTCCATCTAAAAAGCTCAAGTCGTTTTATTGGCCACTCTTTCTATTTGAGTAGCTCTGCTGTCAGAGGTCAGAAACCATAATCCCCAGTCTGACAAAAGAAACTTTTGAAACAGTCTATTCCTTATCCATCTCTTTAGTGCTGAACCTAATAATTATTAGGCAATCAAGATTAAAGCTTTAGAACCATAACAGTTTAGTCTGTGTGGGTCATGGCATCAAATATAACAAACACTTTGGGGCCGATTCACTAACTTCGAGTGAAGGATTCGAAGTAAAAAAAACTTCGAATTCATATATCGACTGAACATTAGAGCTATCATAGACAAGATACAACAAGAAACCGTACTATGGAAACATATTAATCTGACCTTTCTGGGTAGAATTCATTTTATTAAAATGATTTTATTTCCAAATCTTTTATATCCCATCCAAATGTTGCCATATTGTATAACAAAATCAGATTTGGCAAAATAAATGCTCTAGTTTCAGTCTCTATAAACTACACTTACCCAAAACTTTAGGGGGGGTTAATTTGCCAAACATAAAGGAATACAATGACGCTGCACTACTACGTTATGTGGGGGACTGGCTCGCGGACCGAAACTGGTTCACTACAATAGATCTAGACCAACACCAGTCCTGTGGATTAACTCTAAACTATCTTCTACACTCCCCGCTTTCGGTCATTCCACAACCTTTGAAAGATAATCCGCTTTTTGCAGACACTCACAAAACCTGGCGCTCCCTAAGGCTAAAGCTCCATCTCTCCCCACAACATTCACCCTATCTTACTTGGCTCGGAAATGCTAAATTTCCCATAGGTGTGTCAAATCCAATTTTGCAAACCTGGAAAACCAATGGTCTATACAATGTGGGTAACTTACTTAAAAATGACTCGGACTTATTATCTCTGGCAGAACTAAATGAGAAATTCCCGTTCACAAAACCGTACCTCTTTCTTAGTCGTTAGGACTGTCATTCAAGACACAAGGGATAAAGGAATTGGTAATGCGATAGATACTCTTTGGAAAGATCGGAACACTTACCGCTCCACCTCACACATATATTGCGCAATACGTACTAGCATAGATACTGACACGGTTGGAGAATCTCTGTTTCAGTGGACACTGTCCATCCCTCAACTACACTCTACGGAGATCTTGAAATCTCATGTTCAAATGATGAAACTGCTCCCGGCTAGCAGATATCAAGAAATGACCCTACAGATTCTCCATTACTCATATTTTACTCCCAACAGACGCTATAAAATGGGTAGTCTCCCTTCGGATGGTTGCACTCGATGTCGGGCCCCCAAAGCAGATCTCTTACATATGTTTTGGTTTTGTCCTAAAATCACTCTGACGGGATGTCTCCTCTTATTGGGCGCAGATAACTACCAAACAGATCCGACCAACTGTGGAGTGGGCGATGTTTAGTTCTGTAACACATTACACACACTTCACTAGAGAAGAGAAACACTTGGCGGCCCGACTGGCAGCAGCGTCCAGGAAGGCAATCCTTCATCAATGGCTCTCTCCCGACGGCCCGTCCCTTCTACTTACTAGACAAAAACTACACTACATCTTTCATATGGACTGGCTCGAGGCTACAGTCAAAAAAGAACAGCAGGTAGATAAATTCTTCTCTGTTTGGCACTCTTATATCAACAGCCTCCCACACCCACTTAAATATCTAACCACATATACATTTCAAAATACTACATGGTACGACTTGGAAACTCTTAGAGACAACCCACTATTATTGGAAACCGTTCAGTATGTTCAAAGTCTATTTTACGGGAATGGGACGGCTCCAGGATCACCCCCCAGGACTCAGCGAACTAATAGGCTTTTGGCCTCATATCTAAGGTAATCGATCTTGACCTATGGAAATGTTTCGTACTTTGTAACTTATTATTTCAGAGCAACTAATATCTGTTTATTTGTTTATTCTTTAATTTTATATTCCTCTTTCTCTCTTTCTTACCTTTGCATTGCATGTAATTACTATTCTACGCTATCCTGCTCACCATTTAAGACCTCTGGAAGGTCCAACTGTTTTTCATCAATGTACATGCCTGATCTTTAATAAAAACAAGTTGATAAAAAAAAAAAAACTTTGAATTTCGAAGTGTTTTTTTGGGCTACTTCGACCATCGAAAGGGCTACTACGACCTTCGATTGCGACTACGACTTCGAATCGTACTAAAAATCGTTCGACTATTCGACCATTCGATAGTCGAAGTACTGTCTCTTTAAGAAAAAACTTCGACCCCCTAGTTCGCCTTCTAAAAGCTACCGAACTCAATGTTAGCCTATGGGGAAGGTCCCCATAGGCTTTCCTAAGTTTTCCTAAGTTTTTTTGATCGAAGGATATTCCTTCGACCGTTGGATTAAAATCCTTCGAATCGATATTCGAAGTCAAAGGATTTTAATTCCCAGTCGAATATCGAGGGTTAATTAACCCTCGATATTCGACCATTTGTGAATCGGCCCCTTATTTGCTTGTGGTTTTCTTTGGGTTATATTCACCATGATGACATACTGGTTTGGAAATAAGAGAAGCTGAAGAGGTTAATACACTCCTTTCTGTAGAGATACTGGTCTGTGTAGGCTTACTATCTTCTAAACCCAGATGTCCCCAGGCCAGATATGACTAAAGTTGTGATGCAATACTTCTGCATTACATCATCATTTTAGAAGGCTATTGCCTGGGAACATCTGGATCTAGCAGATAATAGGACAGCGCTGATCAAAGAATAACTTGACTTGCAAGGTCTCTAATGCTTTCAGCCTACTAATGAGTATCTGGCTTCATGGGATACAACCATGGTGTTAAAATCAAACAACCAGTTTGTGAAGTACATTAGATCACCCTGGTGACAATATAAAATGGGAGGGGAGGACTTTTAACTTTCAGTTCCTTCTAGCTAAAATATATAAAAATAACCCCAGGAACTGGGGTTTTCTGGATAACGGATCTTTCCATAATTTGGATCTTAATACCTTAAATCCACTTAGAAAATCATGTATGGATTACATTAAATAAACCCAATAGGCTGGTTTTGCTTCCAATAAGGATTAATTATATCTTAGTTGGGATCAAGTACAAGGAACTGTTTTATTTTTAGAGAGAAAAAGGAAATCATTTTTAAAAATGTGGATTATTTTAATAAAATTGAGTCTATTCGGAGCTTTCTGGATAACGGATTTAGAGATAACGGATCCTATACCTGTATATGAATATATTAAAAAAGCCAAATAAATCCACTTCGTTTTATATCATATGAGATACTATTTCCTGTGCTTTGTTGCTTCTTGAGTCCAGACCAACCTCTATAAGTAGAGATTTCCATTCAGAGAAGTACAGGAGAACATACTCTTTTCATCAGATATGGGTCCTGTTATCCTGAATCCTTAGGACCTGGGGTTTTCCGAATAACAGGTAATTCCATAATTTGGATCTTCATACCTTAATTCTACTAGAAAATGATTAAAACATTAAATAAACCCAATAGGCTGGTTTTGCTTCCAATAAGGATTAATTATATCTTAGTTGGGATCAAGTACAAACTACTGTTTTAGTATTACAGAGAAAAACAAAGCCCCAGTAGGCATACCTTTTCAGTTTACAGCAGGATACATTCTGGGCACTTCAAACATCTTGACAAGTAACAAATTAGACCCTGTAGTATTAATTTAGCTGCTGGACTTACCTTCTAGCCAGGATCTGCCAGGACATGCATGATACTGTTTTCAGTCTACTAAATTTTCTTCAATTTAATATTATATATGACCAATATAAGCAATATTCTAAAGGTCATGGAAGCATATCTACAGCAATGGCAAGTATGATCAATCATATATATTGTGTAATTTATACATTTCCTTTATTCTCTAATACAGTTCCTTTGCCCATTGGTAGGAAACACGTGGGGCAAGAGCTGTTTCTGTGCAGTGAATGAAAGTAAAATTGGAAGAAATCAGTTTATTTAACGTTATGGGGCAGATTTACTTAGGTTTAAATGGTAAATTCGAATCTGAGATTTATCATCCTCCTACCCTGGAAGTAACTCAAATTCAAAAGGTCTCACCTAAAACCTGCCGAGTTCATGTAGAAGTCAATGGAAGAGGTCCACTGACCTTTTTGAAGACGTTAATAGCCTTCCTGACATTCAAGTTTTTTTTTGGAGAAAAACTCAAAAAGAATTTCGTTCGAATTTGGGTCGTTAACATTCGTTTGAACTTTAGACGTTGATGTTTTTTCCTAAATAAGATACCATTCAAGTGTTGCGTTCATTCAAGTTCATTTCAGGTAAAAAAAAACTCTAACAATCGACCTATAAATAACCTCCATTCTTAGTGATGGGTGAATAAATTCGGCAAATTTCTGCGTTTCGCCACAAGCGAAATTTGCGAAAATGCAATGACAATTTGCAGTTGAAAAATCCACCACGTAAAAAAAAATGTTGTGCGTCAAAATTGGCAGGCGCATAAAATTTATGCGCCAAATTATTTGGACGCCCATCGAATTTGGACCAAATAGTTGCTCATGTAGAAATTGTTGCGAGCGTCAAAATTGATGTGCGTCAAAATTGTTTTAATGCCCATTGACTTCAATGTGTTTTGCAAATTCGCAAAAAAACTGCACAGATTCGCCCATCACTACCCATTATGTGTAAATGTAATGCCCATTTCTATTCTCTGCAGAAATACATATTCTTTTTTTCGAAACTAAAGCTCTTTTTGGGTTGAAGTCCTATAATTAAGTTTTAAGTAGACTCTTATCTAGTCCAATAACATAGTATATACGTAGCTTAATAGATACGTTTCTCAGAATTGAGATCATAACTGTATTTAGATAGTCCACCCATGCATGTTCTTCAGATAATTTGCTCAGGTGCCACAAATCCTGAATTTACTGCCTATAAAATTATAGCAAATAAATAAACCCATTTGCTGTTACCCTAAAGGGTGTAAAACGACCAAATTTGGGGACGAGATACGTCTGTATTGTCCTCTGACATCTCACCACTTCAAAGAGACAGTCATTCTCAGATCTTCCTAAAACTCTACAATAATCCTCCTGGTCAATCTTTCAACTAGAATCTTGTTCTCATTGTGTTTTGTATATAATGGCGCTGCATATCTTGCTACATGCCTAAGCTCTCTTGTAATGCTGTTGTCATCACTGAGAAGGAACAGGTATCACTTAGAGTCCAAACCACTTCCTGATCTCCATGAAGTCAAATTATCTGTGGAGTCAGTCAAGGTGTCGGCATCAAAGTGTTATGACAAGCACTCTCTTTAAATCTCTCTATAAAAACAATTAAGACTATCAGGCGTCAATGATTCATATGGATAGTTGTAGACTTTGGTGTAAGTTCATAGGTAGATGGTGACTTTTTTTGGGGAGGATAATTCAAGAAATTGTCTACACAGCCTCCTTCATAGTATTGCAGGATTGACCCAGAGCAGGACTGTAGAATCCATCCATGAATACATGTTAAGATCAGACTTGGCGCTCCCATCCTTTATTAAAATCCACCTATGCGGGAAGTAGCAGAAAGATAAAGAGCAATAAGTAAACATCTAGATTCAATCCATAACTTAGTTGTCTGTTGTTTGGGCAACTTGGGCAATTTCACACAATTTACTTTACGTTAAAAGAAGTCAAAACAATTTGAGGGTTATTTACTAAACTCTGAAGTGTGAAAATTTACATTTTTTTTTTTAAAAAAACAGGAATTTTTCGGAATTTATTATACCCCAAGGGTGGAAAAAGTCGAATCTGAAAATCTGCCATCTCAGACCTGCCGAGGTTGCATATAATTCAATGGGAGAAGTCATCTGTGGTGAGTTTTCAGGTGGAAATTCCGAAAAATTCGTAAAAATCCTGTTTTTCAAGATTTTTTCCTGCAAACAAAATTTTCGGGTAAGTGCATTAATAAATAATCAGAAAAAAACCCATGCGGATTTGGTCAGAGTTTTTTTCAGAAAATATTGAGATAAATTCGGACTTTTATAAAAAAAAACCCATATGTGTTCCTGAATGGGAGTTGCATTCGTCCCTGGCTCCACCATAACAATATGACTAGTAGTGATGTGCATGTTGACAAAACCCGCACTCTACCCAAACCCTACTGGCACTTCTATTTATAGACCAGCGCCTGACCTGCATGAGGTCATAAAAATGGACGGCAGTTGCACACCTTAAAATAGTGCTGGAGCAGTAAGGTCGCTGGCAGGAAGAACAGAAAGAAGAGCTCAACTTGCGTCAACAAACAGTGTGCAGAAGTTGACTTGAACCCGCGAGGTTATGACATGATGGGGTATATTTATCAAAGAGTGAAGTTAATAGTGAAGTTCCGCCACTAGAGTGAAATTCCGCCAATTCCCATTAATTTCTATGGCCTTTTTAAAGGCGTATTTATCAAAGGGTTTGATTTCACTTTCACCCATTGATAAATACGCCTTTCAAAATCCCATAGAAATGAATGGAGAGCTGTGGAATTTCATTCTAGTGGCGGAACTTCACTCTTTGATAAATTTACCCTGATATGTTGTGATTGGTTAGTCAACAGAAGGCAGGTCATTTAAACCAACATGGACCCAGCGTCTATTTTCACCTTGGTAAAGCAATTGTGCGAAATATGCGTCGGCGTGACTTTAGTTTTAGATCAGTGCCCTAGGTCAAGAGGTGCCAAGGTTATTTAGTGTTTAGGAACATCAGGGAACATTAGGGAAAAAAAGGGCCAGTGTTGGTGGTGCTAGCCCTAGCCGTGCCCTCCTGTATGGTTGACATCAACCATATGGGACTCTAACTAGCAGGGGTGTAACTAGATTGTTTTGGCCAAAAATACACAGAAGGAAGGCAGTCCTTTAAGTTTAATTATTACCTCGTGGAGAATCGGAGGCGTGAATTACTGTTAATAACTATTCAAAAATTGAGAAAAAGATAGTAAAAGCCCCCGCACTCTCGAACAAAATATCTAAATTATATTGTGAACCAATCAATTAATAAATGTAAAGTGCTTGTGCTTTTGCCTTGACAAAGCTTTTTAGCGAAACGCGTTGGCAGAGCCTCTCTTCACAATAATTTTATTTTTAATTGTTGCTCAGATCCTAATTCTATTTCGATCACTTTGAAAAAAATCCTTTTTTTTTAAAATCTTTTTAACTGAATTGAATACTCATAGCCTGGTCCGCATTCAATTTCTTTTATTCTCTGTTATTTATATGGCACTGGTGGATTTGTGGTTTTTTTAGGATATTTTAGCTCTTTTAAGAGATAGGTTATGTAATATACGAGACCACAGTCCTCCGTGTATTACTTTCTCCCCGTGTGGGGTCCCAGGGCTTAGAAAATAATAGGCAGCAGTTTCTTTGGGACTTCTCCACCTCTACACTATTTTCCTTTTCCTACTCAATTTTCTTTGACTGACGGTCCTGGTTCCTTTTTCTTAAACTAATTTTGCTAATGAATTACCTTGTGATTTTATAATGCACTAGCACTTGCATAAATTATTCATTTCGAACCACACGCAGTCAGTGACTGCAAATACTTGAGCACTTGCACCTTATAACTTATTGTAACTTTGAATCTATTGTTTATAGACTCAGTATATAAATCAACAGGTTGGCACTGGCTATTTTTTTTTTTTTTTTCAAAACTCTTTATTAGATATCAGTATAGCATATATTTCCATTTTAACTAATTTTTAAACATTTTTTTTCAGATAATGAAAACTCTCCTTCGCAGAGGAGAACATTGACAACAGATTCCAACATCATAATGATTTTGAAAGAGTCACTGTTACATTGTTGTTTCACATTTTTTCTCAGCATAATTCAAACATTACATATTATTGGAAATTATTTTTCAAGAAAAATTAAAACTATCAACTTAAAGAAAAAAAAAAAAAAAAACTGGGTCCGTGTTTGTTATAATGTTGTAGTATGATTTCTACTACAGTGTGTATAATTACAATTAAGTTATGTTCTTTGGGTTTCAACTCTGTCCATTTCGTAGGCTTTGGTCTCCATTTTGTAGTTACTTAGGTATACTTCATATAGTAGTTGTTAGCCGTTTCATTATATCTTGGTATATGATATCCAAGGTGCCCAAATCTTGGAAAAAATAGTGTATCTATCTGCAGTTATGCTTAACATTCTCTCATTCACCATGAACCAGTTCATTTTAAGACGGAACATAGTCATGGGGATTGAGCTTTTTTTCCAAGATACAGCAATAGTTTGCTTTGCTGCCATAAAAATTATTTGTATCAATCTGCGATGATGTTTATTTGGGGTTGGGATAGGTGCATTTAGTAATGCAAATAAAGGGTCTTTATGTAACTTAACTCCCGTAATTGAGTCTATCAAGGTAAATACCCTAGACCAGAATCTGAAGGCTTGTCTACATTGCCACCAAATATGCATCTGAGATCCCTCCATGCCACAGTTCCGAAAGCAAAGTGAACTAGAAGTGGGGTAATATTTGTGAAGTTTTGTGGGAACCATATACCATCCTGATATAACCTTGTATAATGTTTCTTGTGCCAAAATATTTGTTGAGATCTTGGCTGTATTGATCCAGATTTGTTGCCATGTGGCCTCCCCTATTACTTTACCCACATCTCTTTCCCATGTGCTGGTGTAAATCGGGGGGGAGGAAAGTGAGGAAAGGAGAATATCCTTATATAGCATAGATATTACACCTCCACTACAGGGGAATTTAATACACATCTGCTCCCAGGCTGATGAGGCCAGTACATTAGTACATCCTGTAATCATTTTTTTAAGAAAATGTTGCATTTGTATATATCGGAAACATTCAGATTCTGGGGGATCATGCTGTGAGACTATAGTCGACCATTTCTTGAGACCCTGTAAGCTTAAGAATTGAGATATAAAAATCATATTATGAGATTCCCACCACCGAAAATCTCCGTCATGTAACCCCGGTTTAAACATTGGATTTCCCAACACTGGCATAGCAGGGCAATGAGATGATTTTAAAGGCGTTGTTTGTATTACTTGATCCCAGATAGCTAACGCCATTTTTAATACTGGGGTGGAGGTGGCTGGTCTGTCTTGCCTGGGAATCCATGGTAAAGCACAAGGGTTTAGTGGTTTCAATCGGGTAGTTTCAATTTGAGTCCAAAGCGGGGGATGAGGTCTATAGAAGTGGATTAAAGGCATAATTTGCGCAGCTTGGTAATAAAAGAGCAGGTTAGGAACTCCCAACCCTCCTTTATTTCTTGGTAGTTGTAATGTTTTTTGGGAGACCCTCGATTTTTTCCCACCCCAGATAAATTTTGTGATTTTTGCTTGTATTTTATTTATCACAGTTTTCGAAATTTCTACTGGTAAGACTCGAAAATAATATAGTAGTTTGGGCAACAAAACCATTTTGATAGTATTGATTCTACCAAACCAAGATATATGCAGTTTCGACCAGCTTATGAACATTTTATCTATTTCTAGCCATAGTTGGGGATAATTAGCTCGATACAAGTTTTCAATGGTTGAAGTTATTTTTATCCCTAAGTAGCTTAATTCTTTGTCTTTCCATTGCATATCAAAATTAAGTTGCAACAATTTTTTTTGCAAATGATTAATATTTAAGAGTAAGGCTTCCGTCTTAGTTGAATTTATCTTCAAGCCAGATAATAGGCCAAATTGATGTAAGTTAGAAAACAGGTGCGGTAAAGATGTGAGGGGTTTTGTTACTGTAAGCAAAAAGTCATCAGCAAATAGCATTTGTTTATGGGTTTGGTGTCCTATTGACACTCCATGTATATTCGAATCTAGTCTGATCAATGCTGCTAGGGGTTCAATTGCTAGGATAAACAATAGTGGGGAGAGGGGACACCCCTGTCTAGTCCCTCTATATAAAGTAATTTTGTCAGATGCAAATGGGCCCCATTTTAAAAAAGCTTGCGGAGTGTCATATAGGGCTTGAATAGATGAAATGAACTTGTTACCAAAGTTCCATTTTTTTAAAACATAATATAAGTAATCCCAGGAAACTGAGTCAAATGCTTTTTGAATATCTAATGCTAGGATTACTGCTGGGGTGTGCGCATGATGAAGAGTGTAAATCAGTTGTATTAAGCGCCTCACATTTTCTCCTCCATCCCTATTAAGGATAAAACCTACTTGATCGGGGTGAATTATGGTTGCTAGGAATGTGTTCAAACGTGTAGCTAGTATTTTCCCTAAAATTTTGATGTCATTATTTAAAATTGATATGGGGCGATAGTTACCACATTCTAATGGGTCTTTATTGGGTTTAGGAATTAGTGCAATTTGTGCTAGAATGGAGTCTGGGTGCAGAGTTCCTCCTTGCATTAGTTTATTATACATATTTGTAAGATAAGGAGCTAGTGTCGGGGCAAATTTTTTATAGTACATTATTGAAAATCCATCTGGGCCTGGCGCTTTGGAATTGGGGAGCGATTTAATTGCCAATACAGTTTCTTCTATTGTAATATCGTTGTCCATTAACTGTTTTTGTTCAGATGTTAAAGCAGAAATTTGGACTTTAGAAAATAAATGATCTGCTTGAGTTACATTAAGTGCAGAAGGTGTTTGATAGATATTGGAATAGAAGTCTGTAAATTCTTGTAAAATTCGCATAGGATTCCCAGTGACGCTTCCAGATTTAGTTCGGATTTTGTATAGAGGGGAGTTTGGGGTCATTGCTGAATGTAGAGTTCTTGCTAGGGGGGTGTCTGGTTTATTACCTTTGGTATAGCGTCTGTTAATTTGCCATTGTGTGGTATGTTCTATATCTTGTGTATATTGTAAGTCCAATTCCCTTCTAACATCAATTATAGTGGTTTGTATTCTGGGAGAAAATTTTGCTTTGTTTTGTGTTTCTAATGTCATGAGTTTGTTTTGTAACTCCTGGATTTTCTTTTGTTTTTGCTTTTTACGAGCCATCAGTAAACTAATAATTTCTCCCCTCAGAACCGTTTTGTGTGCCTCCCATAATGTAATTGGCGAATCTACTGAGCCTCGGTTCAAAGTAAAGTATTTTTGAATTTTGTCTTCTAGTTGTGATTTAAGTTGTGGTGTGGCCAAGATAATGTTATTTAGTCGCCATCTAAAATGTGTGGGTTTACATATAAGTGAAAATAATTCTATCTGTACTAAGGAGTGGTCTGACCATGTTATTGGGATTATCTGTGCTGTATGTAGATTAGGTAATAGCGTTTGTGACAGAAAGATATGGTCAATACGAGAGTATATTTTGTGAGGATTAGAGAAAAAAGTGTAGTCTCTAGTTGTAGGCCATTTTTCCCTCCAAGCATCTATTAATAACATTGATTGGATTATATCCAATACCTTTTTGGTGTGTTCTGACTCTACAATGGTTTGTGAGGGATCCTTATAGGTTTTATCTATTTTAGCCTGCAAACAAATATTGGAATCTCCGCCTAGTATTAAGACGCCTTTAAGATGTGTTTGGATTAGTTCTCGTAGTTCTTCAAAAAAACAGTCCTGTCCCATATTCGGGGCATAATAGGCCAGAAGTGTCACTGTAATATCCTGTAGTTCACCAACCAATAGTAAATAACGGCCATATGAGTCCCTCTTAACTATTTCTGATTTAAACTGTACACCCTTACCAAAACAAATTGCTACTCCATTTTTCTTAACAGGACCTGTTGCTAAATAATATGTTGGGAAGTAGACTGATAGATAAGATGGCGTTGAGTCTAACGAAAAGTGTGTCTCCTGTAGGAATAAAATGTCTGTATGAATAGAACGATAATATTTAAATGCCTTTGATCGCTTTTGTGGAGAGTTAAAACCTTGAACATTATGCGTAACAACCTCTAAGCCCGCCATATTGTCTGATTAATGTGGGTCATATTAGCATATGTCAGCAGGTGAGAAAGTAGTAATCGTTTGACTTTAAGTCTTACACTGTAGGGAATGGAGGCACTTTGTACACGGACTTGAGAAAAATAAGAATATTTCACTAATTCAAATAAAACCTTATATAAACAGTAAAAAAACTTAAACATAAATATCAGCACAATATGAATTTCCCACGTCACAGTGTTGTGACGTCTCATTTTTAATCCTGTTAAAAAAGGATCAATTGGTTTCTCTTCCGAGTCTAACATGTCATAAAGATAGCATAATTAACACATAACCATTGTGAAAAATGCACTATTATTCAAAAAAAAAAAATTTGACCAACTCAAAGCCTGTAAAGCAAAGGTAAATATTATAGTTAGTAATCAGGTGTCCACCTCTGGGATACCAGTGTTGAACAGGCAGCCATTCAACCATCTTCTCTGGGTCGTTCAAGGTTTGTAGGTCATTGATTGAGTTGCAACTGGTGCAGTAGGTCAGTTGCACCCTCCAAATCCGAAACAGAATGTTGTTTACCATGGTACATAAAGTGGAGTCGGAAGGGGAAAGCCCACCTGTATTTTATGTTATGTTGTTGTAAAACAGCAGTTATAGGCTTAAATGAGCGTCTTTTAGCAATTGTAGCTGGAGCTATATCTGCAAACAACTGTAGTTGGTGACTTTCATATTCCAAGCGGGCACTGGCTATTTTTAATATACAGAAAAAGCAATTCTATGCTTGTCTGAACTTGTTGTTTTGTTAACTGCTAAATATTCATTTAAATCTATTAGAAGGTTTTAATTAACCAAGCAAGTTCTCTTTATGAGCACAAGCACTTTACATTTATTAATTGATTGGTTCACGATATAATTTAGATATTTTATTCGATAGTGCGGGGGCTTTTACTATCTTTTTCTCATTTTTTGAATAGATTGTTTTGGCCCTCAAAAAGGTTGATCTGTTTTACCAATATTTATTGAAATTGTATATGAATTAGGCCTCATGGGACCCCTATACTTCCTGGGCCCATTTAACCTTTAGGGTCTGCTTCCTCTGTAGTTACGACCCTGATAACTAGTTATATGGCGGTGTGTGATGTATCAATCATGGCAGTAGGCACACACGGACAATCTTGGCCCCTCTGCCGCCTGAGGCAGCTTGCAGTTGCTGCTGCCCCCCCCCCTCCCCTGAGCGCTCACCTTTTTGCACCGGAGGGGATCCGGGGGGTCCATGACGGCGGCAGAGAGGGCCAGGACGCTAGTGCTCTTACCAGGAGCTGCATTTTTGCCGCCCCCGGGAAGCTAGTGGGGCGCTGCTGCCTAAGGTGAAATTCTCAGTTCGCCTCTTTGGCGAAGCACCCCTGGGCACACATGACGCCAATGGAGATCTTTAATAGCAGATAAAAACTGAGCTTGATTCCTCTTTATCAGAGGTAACAATTTAGGGTAGCAGGCACTTTATAACTGTATATCTTGCGTCCAGAGTAGCCTTATTGTCTACTACCCCGTATACCTATAAATGTGGCTATATATGCCGAGACCACAGAGACCCCCCAGTCAATGTGCCGAGGTAATGATGTATGATAGTTAATTACCCACTATAAATTAAATGAATATCTTAATTTACCAGCATTAATCCTTCATAGTCCTAATAAGTACCATCAGAGAATGTTTACTCATCGACTCCTTGTTATTTAGTGCAAGGTTTATAATACAATTGATCAACGGGCTGGATTATAATGGGTCAATTTTTGTAGTTTTTCATAACTATTAGCTATAAAGTTACATTTAATATTTATCACACTCGATATCAATTAAAGTGTGTCTTTTTGTTCTCTGCTTCAGCATTAGAAATGGATCATGAGCTATTTGTGATTACTTACAAAACTTTTTCCAAAGATTGTTTTATAACTAAATTATATTTTATTGTTTTTTTATTTTATTTTTTCATTTTTTTTTTTTAGCTGTAATATTGGTGTATTATTTCTATTTATTATTTCTACTACTCAATGTAACTGGGGGAGCCAGGCTTGGGTACTTTTCCATTGACTGCTATTCTCAAATCTACCACTAGGTGGATATTAAGCAATTCATGTGTTTTATTTTACCTACCCATTGTTCTGTTGAAGGGCTGCTGGGGGGAAAGGGTGATATCACTCCAACTTGCAGTACAGCAGTAAAGAGTGATTGAAGTTTATCCGAGCACAAGTCACATGACTGGGGGCAGCTGAGAAACTGACAATATGTCTAGCCCCATGTCAGATTTCAAAATGAAATATAAAAAAAATCTGTTTGCTCTTTTGAGAAACTGATTTCAGTGCAGAATTCTGCTGGAGCAGCTCTATTAACTGATGAGTTTTGGGGGGAAAAAAAAACACGTTTTCCCATCCCTTTAAGACAAACTGCTCAAGTTATGTTTATTTATAATAAAGGAAGTCATTGATAGAGGGTTCTGATTAGGGTGAATATTATTCTAATGTATACAGGATCAAGCAACGGACTCCAATGGAAGACCATCACATGTGGTTTAGCTTTGCAAAATGATGAGAATAACATGGCTAGATTACAGAAAGTGTCTAGTGAATCAAGAGATACCAGAGAGAATGGTAAAATACATACACTACATATTATCCAATGATAAATCCGGTTGCCATGTTACACCTTTGTGGTGCACTGCTAATTATACATTATGCAACGTTGGAAATGTATCACTAGTACTAAGGCCAGCTCTCTGGCATGACCAACACATAAAGCACGATTAAGATATTTGCTTTTAGAAAGTGCACATTTTATATGGGAGGAATGGGAAGCCAGTAGAAGAATATGTTTAATTGAGCTGCAAATGGGATGCACTGGGCATGCTGGATGAGTCTGGCAGCTGCACTTGGCATTGTCTGAAATGGAAACAGACAGTCTGGCAAGATGCCAATGAGAAAGAGCCTTCGGTGCTTAAGGGAGGTCCAGACTGGAAATCTGGCATTTTTGTCAACTGACTGACACGGGGGTTGGTGGACTTAAATATTTGTAGGCCTGTCTTTATATTAATACAGTATCTTGGCAACAGTAGGGCAATAAGTCCTGAAAATTGTCATGGGCAATGAATTATTTTAGGGCAACATCTGACAAGTGATTATATTTGAATCATTTTAGGGATTTGTTTTAAGTTGGGGGAAAAAAAAACCAAAAAAGAATCATGATATGATAGACAGCAAGAAGAAAGCAGCACAGCGATACCACGGATTGGCTAAAGTTAGAGTGAGAAGCAAGAAAGGCCAGGATCTTGATTGTGTTAAGAATCTGTTTCAGATACAATATCATGAAAATAGCAGGATAATAGGCAAAGTACAACTGCCTGACTGCTGCTTAGTATGGATTCACTGTGAAACTGCGGAAAAATAGGCAGCGGAAAAATTGGCACAAACAAAAAAGTTGCTGCCCATAAGAAAAATGTCCACTGACTTTAATGCATTTGGACAAAAAAGTCGCTATTAGAAAAAACGCCAATTGACTTCAATGCATTTGGAGCAAGAAAAATTTTTGCATATGTAAAAAATTGAGGTGTAAAAATTTTTGACTTCAATGCACTTTGCATATTTTTCGAAGTTTCGCAAATTTTTTCACAGTTTGCTAATTTTTCAGCAAAGCTAAACGGGACAAATCTACTCATCACTAGTATTCTTAATTATCAGGTCATCTATAATAACTCAATTTTATCCTTATAGCATCCCACTACTTACAGATGAGGTTATAGGGAATAATATTCCAACTTACCTGCCTGTTATTGCCAAATACATATTAAAACAGCAGAGTTTCCCCAGATATCAAACCCAGATCATCACCTGTCTCTCCCGGCAGACTATGCCACCAATTATGTTAATAGATATAGGGCAGCGGCAGTTATTGAACGTACATAATTGACTCCAGCAGTCTCACAGTATATAAATAAGAATAGACATATGCTTATGCTGACCACAGTCTTGGTAGTGTTAAAAAAGGTTTCTGGAAATTAAAAAGCACCTACTTTGTCTCCTCAAAAGAAAAATGAATACAAATCCTATACAGTGTTATGTGTTTTTTTCAGTGGTGTTAGAGGTTTCTCACTTTCTCTAAAATCACGAATGTCATGAAAATTATAAAAAAAAAAATAAAGTCAAACTGAAAAATCATGAGTGGGAAAACTGTGACTTTTTCATATTTTTGCACAAAAGGCAGCGTTAAAAATACACAAGAACCTCTAAAAACCACACATCAAAGAAAGACTTTCCACTTGTAAGAGGAACATCTGCCATTGACCTGAGTTTAACAAGTTGTAGCTGGAGTACTTTCATAGTCGGAATTGTCACCGTTTTGTTGCATAATAAACCCTGAAAAAGTTGTGCTTTTTTCCAGCGACTTTTTTGGTGGATTTTTAGAGGGTTATTTATCAATGTCCAACATCTCAACATTTTCTGCTACAAACTCTGATCAAATCCACCTTGATTTTTTTACGCTTACTTATTATTACATTTTCTCGAAAATTTGCTTTGTGGGAAAAAATCTGATTTTCAAGGGGGTTTTTTTTTGGATTTTTCATCCAGTTTTCTGATTTTGCATCCAAAAACTCAGATTTCTTATGCTTTTTGCCTGAAGACTCCAAAAACTTCAGGGTATTGGATGAAACCCAGCGCACATCAAAATATGATTGGGACTGCTCCTATTGACTTATATGCAGCCTTGACAGGTCAGAGATGCTGGATTTTCTGATTCAGACTTTTCCATCCTCGGGGTTTAATAAATTCGGAAAAATTCGTGATTTTTTAAAAGTCAGATTTTATAAAAAAAAATTAGTGATTTTTGCATTCGGAGTTAAGTAAATAACCCCCATTAGTGTCAAAATGCCGAACCCAAAAAAGTGACCTAACGAAATAAACTACTATCCCACTTAGGTAATAAAAAGTTTGAAAAATAAAAGTTTGCCCAGGAGCAGCAACCCGTAGCAACCAATAAGATGTTTAATTTTAAACACGTGATCAGTAAGTGCCACATTCAAATGTTTTAATTCTTTTCACAGCAAAACTCAAATTTGAATACATGTGTATTTCATTACATAATCCCATAAATGCATTTGCTCACATGTAGTTGAGTGGGATAGGTGAGTAAAATATTTGGTATATTTCATATAGGCTTGGAAACTAACCTGTAATGTCTGAAGGTGGACTATATACTATAAATACCCTCCTTCTAATTAAGCAAAAAGAGTTCAATATTGTAAGCAGATACTGGCCGAATGATAATAAAGCATTTCTCTTATTCAGGTCAGGAAAAATAAATAGTTTACATTCATGAACTACAAGGAGAATGTAACAAAATCCTGGCATCCATTTAAAAGAACATCGATGGATAAAAAGGAAAGTGTAACTTTCATTCTTCTAAAATCTCTGGGTAAACAGTTCAGGTTTGGGTACAATTTTAAAAAAAAAAGCAATTTGGATCTGGAAAGCAACCAAAGAAAGGTGTCAAAATGAATTAAGAGGATGGAAATGTTAACTTGTGAGAAAGCACTTGGCAAGTTCCGTTTGTTTACATTACACAAGAGGTGCTCAAAAGGAACTAAATAATGCCATAGAAAGATATGAAGGTCCAGTACAAAGACCTCTAACATACTTGTTTCATCACAAACGTGATAATACAGTTATATACATAGCAGAAGTTGTTGTGCACCGAGAAGGAATGATAAATTAATGGAGAGTTACAACTAATAACAATGAAACAGCAGAAGGCAAAAACATTTACAAGGTCTTTCAGTATTCCACTACTACAAGTTCTTTCAGTACTCCACTACTACAAGTTCTTTCAGTACTCCACTACAACAAATTCGCTCAGTACTCCACTATTACAAGTTATTTCAGTACTCCACTACTACAAGTTCTTTCAGTACTCCACTACTACAAGTTCTTTCAGTACTCCACTACTACAAGTTCTTTCAGTACTCCACTACAACAAATTCGCTCAGTACTCCACTATTACAAGTTATTTCAGTACTCCACTACTACAAGTTCTTTCAGTACTCCACTACTACAAGTTCTTTCAGTACTCCACTACTACAAGTTCTTTCAGTACTCCACTAATACAAGTTCTTTCAGTACTCCACTACTACAAGTTATTTCAGTACTCCATTACTACAAGTTCTTTCAGTACTCCACTACTACCAGCACTGTAATAAAAATGCAAATAAAAAAATTACACATTGAATCCATCTCAATACTTTCTATATCAGCCACACATAAAACACAAGAGAAACTACTAGAAATGTGAAAAAGGTGGGTCTCACTCTGAAACCTTATCATAGGTATTCCCAACCTTTTTTACCCAGGAGTCACATTCAAATGTAAAGAAAATTGTAGAGTAACACAAGCATACAAAATGTTCCTGGGGGTACCAATTATGGGCTGTGGTTGACTCTTGGTAGCCCCTTATGTGGACTGGCAACCAACAGGAGGCTCTGTTTGGCAGTACACCTTCTTTGAGGCCAATGGGAGCAACATCCAAGGAGATGGTGAGCAACATGTTCCTCATGAGCCACTGGTTGGGGATCACTCCTTATCAGGTTCTTCCAGATGACTTCCAAGGGCAAATTTCCCCTTCTGGCTGCTGCAAGGCTCTACAGAGCCTTAACTGTCTTCTGTAGAATAACTGGGACCACTACAACTTGCTTTGATTCATTCCCTTAGTCCACAGTCTTGTATTAATCACTCTATGACTCCCCAGTCCAAGCCCTAGATGAACATTCTCCTCTTTTTTTCCAGTTCTAACGCCCCCTCAAGCCTTTAATACCCTACTGTCTGTCTTATGGAAGATACCCTCAAAGGCGATCTCATTTAAGACTCCGTAAGTAACTAGTACCTAAAATAATAATATTTTCATATATTTTTATTCTACCCGTTATCAGCAAAAAGGGGGGGTAATGAATGTTTAGGGACAGGCACACAATGCTTTCTAGGGGGTTATCTGAGCTCAACTGAAATAAAACAAAAAAAAACAATGAGGGGAGAAAGAATAGAAATGGTACCTTGAAAGGCACAGAACATTTGTCTTTGGATAAAGCCAGTTTTAGCAGAGAGTAGGTTGGGCATATTCCTAAGTGCCCTGTTGCATTAGGGGCCCCATGGGCTCAAATTCCAGCATTTCCCTGACAGCACAAGAATGTTGGGTGTAGTCCAGTCAACAGCAGGGAGGGCAAGTGAATGGAGATGGCCCCAGGATTCTGGCCTTGCATCTTAATGCTTGAAGAAATGTTAGGTTTTTAAAGAGGGAATGGTTTATTAAGACGTGTTTATGTTATACCAGGTTATATAAGCATTGTTAGTGTGATTATAATTTCTCTCCTCGCCTGAGGTGGAAATAAACTCAAACCTATCAAGGAGCGTGTGATTAAATTGTTTATTGTAAAAACACATACGTTCATTTTCAGAGATTAAAGTGTAATGCCTGAGAATAATGTATGCTTTCTTCTGATGTAGACTTTCTGATGTAAATAGCATTTACAGAGAAGCTTTCTGTTTAAATGCTGGATCAGGCTACAGACTAGCTGTAGTTACTCTATCTGCCATCAAAATCCCCAGCTTTAGCTAAAAGCAATAGAAATTGCTCTCCCATATTCAAAATATTTTAATAGAGAGGTGTTCTGCTGCATTTCAGGATAGGTAAGTTATTGTTATTGATAGTAAACCTAATGAACATCACACAGAACTTTAATCTCACTCTCAGATAGTACAAACTGAATGGTTTTCACAATGAAGCCTTAAGCTGGCCCTAGATGTGTAGATTTTACTTCATATCGGTAGAACAATCGTTCTGTGCCATCTCCCGACCTGCCACTAACCATTCAGATCAAATAAAGTAGTAAAAGAACAGATCAGACGACGTTCTGCCTCTGACGGCAATTGTACGAAAGTTATGTCCGACCAAAGCTGGTGACAGTCTCCCACTGATATCGTCAGAACGGCAATACATGTAGCGATATTATCGGTACACGATTTCGATCGACTGATCTCCATCTCATGAAAAATGACACTTTATACACGGCCCGAAAATCGTATGAACCGGAGATTCGTATGATCAATTCTTTGCGTCTATGGTCAGCTTTAGATTGTGCTACTAGCTACGCTCAGGGTCAGGCTGGGTTGAGGGGGACACCAGGAATAAACCCAGACTTGCTCCCAGCCTTGGGCACTGCAACCTTACCGCACCCTGACGCGGTTGTGGCTGGAATAAGATAAAATAAGGTGCGTGCCGGGTTGAAGGGTGTTGCAGTTGGGACAGGGGACTGGGGGTGTTAGCAAGCCCATAAGACGGCAACTCCAATAGGCCCCAGAACCCCCCAGTCTGCTGCTGGCTACCCTACTCTATCACTTCTGGATTAGCTTTTTCGTTAGATGTTTTGTATTCTCAGCGGCGTAGAGGTAACACTCACAGATAAGTGAACCACTCCCCAGTGCTAGTGGATGCTAAAAGTCGTGTATTACTCAATTCATTTTTCCTCTTCCTTCTTTGTGTGATGAAAAGTCACTTGATTTTAAGAAATCAGATTCAGTTCAGTCAGACATTTGGATTTGGTTGAATCCGTATCCTGCTCAAAAAGTCCTAATCATGGCCAAATCCTGGATTCAGTGCATCCCTTCTTACAATACTACCCTTCTATATAAAAACACACACACATAACTTTTTGGAGGACAGTGTGTGTTTTTAAATGCCTCTAGATCTCGCATAAATATTGCTAAATGGGTAATTACTATACAAAGGCAATTTTAAAATCACATGGATTTTTTGTCCAAATTCATACAAGCTGTATGTGAACTATTTTATCCTTAGGACCAATCTTTTGTAGGTGCCAATTTGTTCAGCAAAATGTAATATTTCTGGCATGGAAGTTGGTGACTGTCCAGCCAATAATCCATTTTTTGGGAGAAAAAAAAAGTTATTTGCAGGAATGGATGCCCAGAGTCATTTTTTTAAAACTGGATTCAACGTTAGGGACTTACAAGCAATACTAAGGGAGTTTTTATCAAAGGTTGAGTTTTTAAAAAAATTCTAGTTGTCAGGGTCGTTTTCAGTAAAAACTTGAATTTTCTGGTTAAAAAAACTAAGGGGCAAATTTACTTAAGGTCGAATATCAAGGGTTAATTAACCCTCGACATTCGACTGTTGAAGTTAAACCCTTCGAATATTGAAGGATTTAATTTAGAAGGATTTAATCGTTTTAATCCATCGATTGAAAGATTTTTCTTCGACCTAAAAATACTTAGGAAGCCTATGGGGACCTTCCCCATAGGCTAACATTGACTTTGGTAGCTTTTAGGTGGCGACCTAGGGGGTCGAAGTTTTTTCTTAAAGAGACAGTACTTTGACTATCAAATGGTCGAATAGTCTAACGATTTTTAGTTCGAATCGTTCGATTAGAAGTCGTAGTCGAAGGTCGAAGTAGCCCATTCGATGCCCGAAGTAGCCAAAAAAAAAAACATTCTAAATTCTAAGCTTTTCTTCTTCTATTCCTTCACTCGAACTAAGTAAATGGGCCCCTAAATGTTTTTATAATTACTGTGAATAATTGAACAACAATAACGGATCACATTGCTAAAATGTAGTTAAATATTTTTCCAATATTTATCTTTCATTATTTCTGCATTTTACTTTTCATGTTCTGGAAGAGGATTGGTAATATGGGTCTGCTGTCCAGGGTGCTGGAGAGTGGACCTCCATGAGCCCCCACCTTCTCATTTTACCCAGCCATTAACCATCCCATCATATCTTATATTGCTTCCCAATTAAGAATATTTCAATCAAGAATCATTGATAAAGAAAGTGAGGGCTCAAATACGTGTTCCAGTATCTGGAATTTACATAGTCGCACAGTAAGATAATATTATGGCCCTGAAACTCCAGGAAGACACCAACATATATTCAAACTTGCTCTTATATCAGAGCTCCAATGTGCCCTCTATACTCATGGGCAAAATGTCACTTGTCCCATTGACAATATGAAAGTGATTGGTGAAATAAAGGTACTGCCTGATAATAAATTCACTAATATCTTCCACTGCATTATAGATTTGCTAGAATTAGGTTTCTCACAAGCCTAAATGAATTAGAGGAGCAACCTTCTAATATCTGAAAAACTAGGAACTCAACCAAGATTTTTAGTATTGAAGACTGATGAGTGGATTTGGCAGTACAATGACTTTTCTGCTGTGCTTCTTCCAAACCCAATTATTATCCTGTTGTATTTATTCTATTATTGATTAAAGTTAAAAAAAACAAACAGTTACACAATTGACTTCATCGTGTGATTCATACTTCCTGGAAATGTTTGTCCCTAAATATTTCATAGGCTGAATGGAAACTATCGTGGAAAAAATATATTATGGAGTACCTGTAAATGTAGTTTATTGTATATTATTAAACGTTGTTGTCTGATTCGTTTGTCTGGACAGCTCGGCGTTAGGTAATCATATAATCTGTGTTCAGTCGCTCTGGATGTTTTGTGATTTTGTTTTTTAACTGCATTGAGAACTGGCTTATTCAATATATCTATATATTCAATATTTATTATATACATACAGCAATTATTATTTTTCTTGTGTTATTTAATACCAGCATATTCTGCTGCCCTTGTTCTTATGTATCATCTGCCCCTGTGTTGCTTACAATATAAGGTCTGTACAAACCAGTATTCTTTTTGATCATCATCCATAGAAGCCACCATTTAAAGACTTATGAATGGACTCATAATGGACTTATGAAAGGGATTTTGTCATGGATTTGTATGGTGTCGTTTTTATTTCTAAATTACACTGTTTACACTGCAAATAATTCACTCTACAATATAAAATTTCATTCCAGCAACTTTATTTTTTTTTTAATTTATAATATTGGTGTGTAGGCAGTATCTCAGGTCATTTTGCCTGGTCATGTGCTTTCAGAAGGAGCCAGCACTTTAGGATGAAACTGCTTTCTGGCAGGCTGTTGTTTCTCCTACTCAATGTAACTGAATGTGTCTCAGTGGGACCTGGATTTTACTATTGAGTGCTGTTCTTAGATCTACTAGGCAGCTGTTATCTTGTGTTAGGGAGTTGCTATCTGGTTACCTTCCCATTGTTCTGATGTTAGGCTGCTGGGGGAAAGGGAGGAGGTGCTATCACTCCAACTTGCAGTATGGCAGTAAAGAGTTACTGAAGTTTATCAAAGCACAAGTCACATGACTGGGGGCAGCTGGGAAATTGACATATGTCTAGCCCCAATGTCTGATTTCAAAATGAAATATAAAAAAATCTGTTTGCTCTTTTGAGAAATGGATTTCAGTTCCGAATTCTGCTGGAGCAGCTCTATTAACTGATGTGTTTTGAAAAAAAAAACTTGTTTTCCCATGACAATATCCCTTTAATAATCAAACTTATAAAGTAACATGAACTAAGTTTTTCCCTGCTTATGTAATCCATTGTAAACTGCTTATTGGTTGCTATAGGTTACTACTGGACTTGGGTAAACCTTGCCTATATCCTCTATGGCAAGAAATACAGACAGACACACATGCACTTGCTTTGCATCATGTTTCAATTATGTTTAAATTCTTGCTGTATTTTCTGTGTGTGATTTGTTTAGCTTGCATTGAGGTCTATGGAGACACATGTTAAGTCCTTAAATGGCAATCGGCATGCGGTTGTGTGTGTGAACTAATCTGAGTTCCTTCTCCAAACACACAGGTACCAAATGCACGTCTAAATGCATAATTAAGTATAATTTAAGCACAAAGAAGGGATATGCCATAATATACGTTTATAATGAGTTCAAATATCAATTCAGTTTTTTAGGTCACTACCGCCAATGCGTGAAAAAGAATACAAATGAACGTAGAGCAGAAATACTCATCAACTTAACATCTGTTCATTGCCGACTTTTACAAATTCACCTTTCATTATATATTTCTGAAAGTCAGTATATTTATTTGTGGAACACTATGTACACAAGCTTTCACAGAGGTGACTAACACCATAATGCATGATGGAAAAAAGTACATCAGATGTGAAAATAAACCCACAGTGGCAGGTCAACCTATATGGAACATCATATCTTCATGGATGAAAATAGATTTAGAGGAATATGCAGAAATAATTTGCCCTAGAGGATGAATTCCAATTCTTTTTTCCAGTACATTGGTTTTTAAAACATCTATAGGAGGGAAAAAGAACTTTTCCTACTTGATAATGAAGAAACTGGAGGTTCCCATAAAAGTCTTTATCAAAAGGATGAAAAAAGATACTCCAAGTAGTACTACACTACACCTAGGGGGTTATTTATCAAACTCCAAATACAAAAATCATGAAAAATTCTAATTTTTTTTGACAAAAAAATCTGGGTTTTTTTTTGGAATTTATTATACCCTGAGGCTGAAAAAAACTCAGAATCTGAAAATCCACCATCTCCAAGCTTTCGGGGTCCTGCAGAAGTCAAAGGCAAAGGTCCCATTTCAATATCATGGTCTGCGCTGAGTTTCTGCCAAAAATCCTATTTTTTTCTAATTTTGGCACCAATAGTCAGATTTTAGTGGGAAAATCTGATTTATTTTGTGGGAAATCTGGATTTTGGCAGGAAAATTTAATTTTTCAGATTTTAGCGAGCTTTTCTATGAAATATAAGGTCGAATCTGCAATTCGGAGTTGGTTGGACTTTTTTAATAGAAATAATGAGATAAATTCGGACTTTGATAAATAACCCCCCTAGAGAATTGTGATTAGGGAGTTTTCTAATGGATAGTATATTTATATTTTTTTTATATATATAGATAGATAGACAAATAAATGAGTCCTCTGCACTCAACCCATTATCAATATATTTAAGACAGAGACATTTTGTGCATACTGCTACTGAAAAATGCCTTACCCTTTAAACAACACAGGGATTGTTTGTCCATATATTGCAATATATTTAAGCTGGCCAACTACGTCAAAGTCATCCCATATCTGGCCAGTCCTATGCTCAATTTTCATCTGATTCATTAAGAATTCAATTGCTTCATTATACATTTTACACAGGGACTACGTTTTACCTGCAACTTACTTACTGGGAGTAAAACTCCCAAACTTGGCTGCCCTTTTATTAGACACCAGTGGGATCACCTGACTATAGGGAAGGGTGGGAGCTACAACATGGAGCTGGTCACATATATATATCTTTGTACATTTTTACAATAAATTGCTAGTACAGACAGGGTAACAAACATTATATAAATAAATATATAAAGAAATAAAGTTCAAGTGAAAATTGATAAGGGACATTTGAGACACTAGTTCTAACCAGAAAACTATATTTACTCATTTTGATTACTCCGACATAGTTATTTTCCATACATACTGTATATATTGTATCCAACTATCCATGGGTTAGCTCAGTGTCAGCTAAGTGTGTATTGTTTGCAGTGTCCAAAGTGTAATTTATGATAAAGGTCATGCACTATTCATATTTCAGATTCTCTACATGCCACTATGCATATATGATATCAAACTATTTAGACAATCCATATCATTAATATATATGAGATTTTGTCTTTCTGTCAAAGAGCATGTGGGAGATAGGATGTTGCAAATTTCCACTTTTTTGTCAAATTTCTGAAAACTTTTTAAAAATGTACTAAAGAATTACATTTGAATATATTTGTTTACAAAGATGTTTTGAATTGTTCTGAAATATTTGTAAGGAAATTCATTTTGTTTATAAAGTTGGTTGAGAAAAGCACAAAAAAAAGTAACAGGAGGGAGGTGGCCTTTTGGGCAATGAGCTAGACATGGACAGTAGCCTTGCTAGAGAAAGTTAAACCTACTAGAGGGGAATCCTAACAGTGAATTGCTTCATTTGTATAAAAAAGAAGTTTGGTTCACGATAGTCTTCCATGTGTCTTCGTCAACCTTATACAAGTGTACAGTTTTGTGGGGCTACCGTACTCTTACGGCTATTAACTGTACATGTCACAGAGTATAACTAATCATATAAAAAGTCATGTGAAAAAGTAAGAACTATGTACCGTATATACTCGAGTATAAGACGAGTTTTTCAGCCCCCAAAATATGCTGAAAAACTCTACCTCGGCTTATACTCGGGTCAAGCGCAAAATAAGAATATTCGCCGGCGCCTTAGAATATTCGCCGGCGCCTAAGAATAGTCATCCAAAAACGAGATTGAAACTTACCAGAAGCTGCTGCATTTCTCACCCTCGGCTTATACTCGAGTCAATAAGCTTTCCCAGTTTTTGGAGGTAAAATTAGGTACCTCGGCTTATACTCGGGACGGCTTATACTCGAGTATATACGGTACATTTTTCTTTTTTAACGTATGTGGACATATCAATATTTCATTTTCATTCAAACAGTACATAAAGATAAAGGTGAAATCATTGAACAAAAATTAAAAAAAAAAACAAACAAAAAATTATTAGACTTTGCAATAAATTATTAAACAGAGACATGTATTAAAAAAATCCAAATTTAGGAATATTCAGAAGGCCTGTGTTTTTCTGCAAAAGCAATATACATTTACCCCCATAGGAAATACCCCTAAACTGAAAAAGCACAAAACGTTTAAAAATCTCCTTGTCATTTTGTACAAACAATTATGGGAATGGAATACTTATGCAAACAACATCTTGCAGCATATCTATTTTTCATAAGATTTTTTTTTTTTCCCTTTCTGCAACACAAGGTCCCCCCCCTGTCTATTATTGGATTTGAAACTTGCCACTTTAACCAGATGAGTAAGCACTCCCTACTTATTGTAAGAATCGCTTAAGGCAGAGACACGCTCAGATTCGGGGAGATTTAGTTGCCCGGCGATAAATCGCCTCTTCTTCAGGGCCACTAATCTCCCGGAACTTCTGCCTGCTAGAATGTAAATCACCGGCAGGATGGCATTCGGAGCACTTCATTTTCTGAAGTCGTCTGAAGTTTCTTCGTGAGGCGACTTTGGAAAACAAAGTGCTCAGAGTGGCATCCTGCCGGCGATTTACATTCTAGCCGGTGGGAGGCAGATTAGTCGCCCGAAGAAGAGGAGATTTGTCGCTGGGCGACTAATCTCCCCCAATCTGAGCATGTGTCTCTGCCCTTATACAGCTATGGGATTAATTATCTGGTAACTCATCATCCAGTACACCATGAAATACAGCAATGCCCTTTCCTATAAAGTTTTATGTAGACATTAACTCTTCAATTTTGACTGATCCATTGTTTCTCTTCAATAAAATTCATACAGAACCCCCAACCCAGCTCACCACTGGATACTTGGCTAAATCGGGCAGCACAGCTGAGTGGTTGGGATGGTACCTTCACCGTATGTGATCAGTGCATGTACAGCAGGCCATTTGCACATGCTCAGACTGCAGGATAAGGGGGCGGAGCCGAGGTCCGGTGGCGAGGCCCTTAATACATCTCTGTATTAAATTACATGTACATAAAATGGGGCAGTTTTACTGGAGAAACATTCTGTGAGAAAGTATTATTTTAGCACTGACAAATATAACTGAATTCAAGGATGTTCGTAATTATGGCTGTATATTGTCATGGATATGTAGGGGGCGCTAAGGAGAAAGAGGAAGGAAGGCAAGTACTTCAGGTAGGAGCTAATACTGGAACAGGTTGATGAGGGCTTATAGTCAGGACTAGGTCAGAGACAGGACAGGAACAGGACGGTGCGGGTGAAGAACCAGGTCAGGATAGTGGATGAGTAGGAGGACTGGAGCAGGACAGTCAGGACCAGAAAAGACAGGGACAGAACCAGGAGCAGGTCAAGGAGAGACTAGAAGCAGGAACCACAAGAGTGGAGAACAGGATAGAAACTAGACTAGACAAGGCAAGGAGCAGACAGGGGCAAGAGCAGGGAATGAGAGCCAGACACAGTTTCTTAGTACTCAAGTTAGGCCAATGATGAGGCACCAGCAGTGAGGAGGGCTGTCCTTATATAGGGCAGGGTCAGCTCTAATTGGCTGACCCCAACCCACCAATAAGGCTGCTGCTGGGAATAGGATGGAAGGCCAGGTTATAGATAATGAGCAAGCCTGCTAGCTGCTCACCCGTCCCAATGGTTATAACATGGAGCCAGAAACCCAAAAGTCCCTGGCTCAAGTCCCAGCAGAGTCTTACATATATGCTGAAATCCCTATTGTACTAAGTTATTCTAATTCAATAATATTAACCTCTTGTCAAAAATTTCTATATCCCCATCATGTGAAATCATCCAATAAAAATACATTATAATCCCAGAAACATTTCCCTTTGATCTGCTTCTGCATGCCTGCTTTGTATTTCAATCTGTAGATTCCAGCGTACATTTATATATGGGAATGAGTTTGACTTCTCCCACCATAAATGAGCATGTGCCTCAAGCTTCCTCGTCTCCACATAGCCCTAATGTTTTGCAACAACACACTAGATCATGTCATATTCGCCGTGACAGATCTATGTTGATACAGATGTTCTCCTTCATTGCTAGCCATGTATTTATATGTGGGGATTTGCAGGAGATTAGAGAACTGACAGTTAAAAAAGGGATCCACACACAGCTTAAAGGCTTTCTCAAACTCAAAGGCTGTTTCAAATCTGCATTTGCTGAAGATCATCTGAATGCAAACTTGGTATTATTTTAAGGATAAGTAAACTGTGTATGCTCTAGGCCAACGCACTGTATTTGCCTGTGCTTTACAGACTGAATGCATGGCATCCAAGTATATATTTATATATATTACCAATCCATCTTTTTACAAAAAGAAAAGCTATTTAAAATGATTATCTAGTAAACCTCATTTTATTTGAATTACCCTTTTCATTCACTAACTGTTATTGTCAACCGTGCGTTCCCATTTGGTTTCCTTCCCTACCTCCCACTCTGGCTATCTTCTCTTTGTGCTGTTCCAGATCATGAACATTGTTACTGACATCAACCACATTACTGTCATCTGTAAGTCTTTCTAACCTTAAAGGGGGGTTCACCTTTAAATACACTTTAAGGGGCTTAACTTCGAGTGAAGGATTCGAAGTAAAAAAAACTTCGAATTTCAAAGTAATTTTTGGGCTACTTCGACCATCGAATGGGCTACTATCAAAGGATTCGAACTAGAAATCGTTCGACTATTCGACCATTCGATACTCAAAGTACTGTCTCTTTAAAAAAAACTTCGACCCCCTAGTTCGCCATCTAAAAGCTACCAAACTCAATGTTAGCCTATGGGGAAGGTCCCCATAGGCTTGGCTAATTTTTTTTGATCGAAGGATATTCCTTCGATCGTTGGATTTAAATCCTTCGAATCGTTCGAATAATCCATCAATCGTACGATCGCACTATTTGCGCTAAATCCTTCGACTTCGATATTCGAAGTCGAAGGATTTCAATTCCCAGTCGAATATCGAGGGTTAATTAACCCTCGATATTCGACCCTTAGTGAATCAGCCCCTAAGTGTGTTATAAAATGGACTATTCTAAGCAATTTATCTAATTTGAACCCTAACAATCTGATTGCTGAAATTGCAAACTGGAGAGCTGCTGAAAAACTCAAAGCTAAATAACTCAAAAACCACAAATAATAAAAAATGAAAACCAACTGCAAATTGTCTTCAAATATCACTCTCTATAAAATACTAAAAGTTAACTCAAAGGTAAATAACCCCTTTAAACCCTTACTGTACTTAATTTACAAGTATCCCACCATGCAATGTCCTTCTCTACTCTACTCATCAACTTTTGTACCATTTTGTGTTTCTAGAAAAGTAGCACTGTTACTGATATTATTCTGATTGGATAAGACCAACTGTCTAGCCACAGTACTGGTACTTCTAACTTGTATTAACCTTAACGTCTCTTACTGTACTCAACTTGCAAGTATGCAACTATAAATGTCATATCCTGCTATTGTATATTTTAGTGGTTCTGGCAAAGTAGCACTGTTACTGACATCATTCTGATTGGTTGCAATTTTTTCCAGCCAGATTACTGTAATGCTTAAGTCCTTCTAACCTTAAACCCTCCTACTGCACTTAAGTTGCAAGTATGCCACAAAATAATGTCCATTCCCACCCTACTCATTGGCTATGCTATTACAATGCTATTGACATTGTGTGGTTCTGGCTGAGAAGTACTGTTACTGGTATTATTCTGATTGGATGTGACTTTCTTCCAGCCACAGTGCTGTAACTTTAAGTATTTCTAACCTTGAACCCTCTTACTGTACTTAAATGTAAGTATCTTCAGCTATTGTATCTTGTATTGTATCTATTTATCTTTGTGTGTATCTGGTTCAGTAGCCCTGTTAATAGCCTCAGAGAATCTTGAAGTGATGCTGACATATCTATGCTGTTTTTAAAAATAGAATCTCTTGACATCCCACCAACAAACACCCATGTACCCGATATTATTTTCATCTATAGACACTACAAGGCATAGGTTCTTTGCATAAACCAGATTGGCTGGAAATACAGTTTACAATAAGTTTTAGCCAATAATATATTTGCCCACCCCAAGCACAGCTTTATAGCTCCAACCATGTAATTCAGGGAATACTGACATGTCCCATTGCAAAATGGTTCTCTGACTCTGAGAAGTTTAATTAATGGTGCTACCACCAATAAAAAAGGGCAATTGAAACTAAAAAGTTTCAGAATATATCTGAGCTTATTTTGCCTCTGTTTAGAACAAAACTTACAAAAAACAAACTATGCTCCAGCTAAGAACAGAGGGTAAAGCCTTGAATCATTTGTGAACTGCCGGAAACCTTTTTGGCATGAAATAAATGCCTCAACATATAACATGACTGAACAGCATTCTCTATAGAAGTGATGGCATGTGTACAGTGGGATAATAGTCTCTGGGAAGGGAGTGTGACTGTGGGATATCAGGTATAGTAGGGAGAGATGGTGCCTATAGTAACAGTGGATAATAGTCTCTGGGAAGGGAGTGTGACTGTGGGATAGCAGGTATAGTAGGGAGAGATGGTGCCTATAGTAATAGTGGGATAATAGTCTCTGGGAAGGGAGTGTGACTGTGGGATAGCAGGTATAGTAGGGAGTGATGGTGTCTATAGTAACAGTGGATAATAGTCTCTGGGAAGGGAGTGTGACTGTGGGATAGCAGGTATAGTAGGGAGTGATGGTGTCTATAGTAACAGTGGATAATAGTCTCTGGGAAGGGAGTGTGACTGTGGGATAGCAGGTATAGTAGGGAGTGATGGTGTCTATAGTAACAGTGGATAATAGTCTCTGGGAAGGGAGTGTGACTGTGGGATAGCAGGTATAGTAGGGAGAGATGGTGTCTATAGTAACAGTGAGATAATAGTCTCTGGGAAGGGAGTGTGACTGTGGGATAGCAGGTATAGTAGGGAGAGATGGTGCCTATAGTAACAGTGGATAATAGTCTCTGGGAAGGGAGTGTGACTGTGGGATAGCAGGTATAGTAGGGAGAGATGGTGCCTATAGTAACAGTGGGATAATAGTCTGCTGCACAGATTCATGCCTCAGGAGTAACAGAAGTGTTTTCTAAAAATGCTAAACATAAGTACATCAGTACATCAAATACTCGGATGTTTATACAAAGCTGAATGACTAGATAACAGAGCGCCAGCACAATAAGGGTTTTCGGAGACTCAGCATCTCTTGACCAAGCAGTGCTGAAGTGTGTGGACCACTGACAAATGTAAGAAACCTGATAACTCCTGTTATTCTTGGTACCTAACACAGATTCCAACTACCAAACTGACTGGCAGGCTTTGATCATTGGATAGGGCTGGCACAGCACCAGAATAGGAACACATTTTTAATTTGGCACTGGGCTCCCTTTAAATACCGAGCAGAAAGCTCAAAGCCAGATTTAGTGCACGGCAGAGAGGGCTCCCTGTCGGGTTGGGGGGGGGGGGTTTCCAAAAAGTATACTTGCTATTTTTTCAGTTATATTACAGTCAGTTTATAAGTGCAGTAGAAATGTCCAACCTGTTGGCCTGGAGAGGAACTAGCACCACCAGAGGTTCTGGGAGTTGTGACTAAGCCACAGCTGATGAGACTGAGGTATAATTAGGGTTTATCTGTCCTGAGTTTGTGCTGTCTGAGGCTTTAATAATTGCACAGACCCAGAGTGAATAACAGACTTGAGACTTTCACACATTGGCGCACAAAGACACTGGCTGACACCCCCTGTTACAGGCATTGAACTGAATAATACACATTTGCTGACTACTTCCCCCACATATCCTGACTAACACACACTTATATAAATATATATATGCTGGCTGACCCCCACACATCATCATTCAGTCACACGCTGACTCCCACTAGTGATGTGCGGCCCAGACTGAAACCTGTGGGACCTGTGGTTTGGGCCGACTTCCGTACACAGTTTGCAGGCCGTGGGTTGGTTTGGGTTGAACTGTTTCTTGCGTTCTCCCCGCCCTCAACCTTCTTGTGCCGGCTTCTTCCGGCAGTGTCTATTTATGGTTGCACCTGCCCTGCCCCTATTGTGGCATCAGAGATGGGTGGTTCTGCTACAGGCCTATAAATAGAAGTGCCAGGCAAGTTTGGGTCGGGAATGGGTTGATTTTTTGTCGACCCACACCCCTTAATCCACATACACACACACTGACTCACACTTGCCAGCACAAACTTTTAAACATTGTTTCAAACAGACACTCTCAACCAATGTTATGGTAGAGGTGGCCCTGGTCAATGCATGAAGGATGTCTAGGCTTTATCCCTCCAGCTGATAACTGAAACTCCCAACATCTTTAGTTGATGAGATGTAATGGGCACTACAGTTCACTCTTAGGGGCAGATTCACTAAAGGACGAATTGTCACCAGCAACCGCTTCGCACACTTTACACTATTTCGCACCACTTTGCCAGGTGCAAATTCGTTACCACTACAATAATTCACTGAAACGCGAGGTTGTGTCCTGGGTGCCGAACGCTGGCAACTTTTTCGCTAGCGTTACTTCTTTTGAAGGCAATCCCGCTTAAAAAATGGAAAAGTCGTCTGCATTTTTTTACACTTTTTATGACTTTCTGGGGTACAGGATATGATGTCACTGACATCAGATTGAGGAAGATGTAGCTTTGTTTCAGCAGTTCGTCTGGTTTGAGGTGGCGAAAGATACTCTGGCAAAAGAGGTAACGTTCAGTAAATTCTGCAATTTAGTGAATTTGTGGAGCAATGATCATTTGCCAGAGAGAAAAGACGCCTAATAGAGTGCGAACGAACGATAGCAGCGGTCTCTAACGTCTGCGCCTGTTAGTGAATTGTCGATGTCCCTGCGGATGTGATTTCTGGTGAAAAGTTCCTAGCATCTGCCACTTCGCACTTTAGTAAATCTGCCCCTTAATATTTATAATAAGAGCACTAACAATAAATTTCCAATAAAATAATATGCAATTTGTGTTTCAGCCAAAGGCGTTTCCTTTCCAAGGGTCCCCCTCTGAGTTTGAGGTCCTCTGCAAATGCCCCTTCCATAAGCCCAGTCCTGATCTATACAGAGTTTCCATTGAAGCACTAATGCAAATCCCATAATCCCCTGGACATCCAGGTCCTAGTGTCGGAGAACTTCCTAGAGAAGATCTTAAGAAGGTTAGAGGCAATGTGATACATTCAGCATTCCTCTGTTTTAAAACATTGACGCTAATTCGAATTGATTGTAAAGAACTTTTTTTTTTCAAATATATCACGGCTGAACAGAGGGGGTTAATAAGTGGCTTTACCGCACCGTGAAAAACTACACCAACACTATTTGAAAGGTTCTTGAAGGAGATGCAACCTGGCAGCACTGAAGCTCTTGCAGATTAACGGAGAAAAGGCAGAATCTGACAGCCTTTCCCTGATTTCACTGTTCCTGGGTGGGCCAATTGGTCTTGAATGTCACTTGCTACTTAATCTTGTGTATCTGAAACAGACCGATGTGTTGGGGGAGCCCCAGCTTTCTCTGTATAGACATCAAATGGAAAGACAGATAAAAGGAAATTTCACTGAATTACTCATTTACGCCTATTACTGAGCACTTTCAAACTACAAAATAATTAGTGGCCCCATCAAACAGAAGCATCAGAATGTTGATGCTTTTGAAGAGCAAGCAGTGATGAGTATAGCATGCCTGTGGCTCCGAGCCTTTGCTTTCTCAGCTCAAGTGGAGCCACTTGGGAATAACCAAAGGCCAGGTCATTGTTGCCTTGTTTCTTACCATATTTTCAGCATCCTTTAGAACTGTGGCCAATTGTGTTCTTACTATTGTGTCATCGAAAGTACAAACTCGTGGGATAACAACAAAGACAACTGATCTTAACAGTCCTGTTAGTTAAAAAAAAAAACACAAAACAGTTTTTTGCAACCAAATTTTAGCTTAAACCAATAGTTATATTTTGAAAAAAAAAAAAATCTAAAACATGAATAGCATAGCATGGAATTTAACACGTTAACACACAATGACATGGTGCAGTTAAGACTGTCTAGAACCTATTGTAGAAGATTTTCCCATGGTCTACAGCAGTCTGGCGGGAAGAAGTAAAAAAAAAAACAAAGAGTAAAATAGGCCAAAGTATGTCCCTCACACACCTGCCACTTACAACCGTGGTTAAGCTTCAAAAGTCTAATTCTTGTGTCATGCCGCACAGCACAGAGGATATCTAGTGAATGATGGATCATTGTAGCGCTTTGAGTCACAATCCGACTCCCACTTTATTATTATTTTCTTTTTAAATCTAGGGATTCCCAGACACATTTCTATTTTTAAATGAGCAGCTGTTCTGCTCTGGCTGAGAATATCTATTTCAAAGCCGCAGTCAAGCCCTCATATTATCATACGGCAAAAAGTAACGTTCAAGATTTATAGGAAAGGAGAGTGTAGGAAAATCAGCGGCATGACGGGATAAATAGCACCGTTTAAATGAAAAGATAATTCTTTATAAAGAGAGAGAGGTCTTGCAAATAAATAATTACATAAACTTCTTATAAAAACCTTATAAAAGGTGGAACGATACAAAAAAGAGTAGAAGTCAAAAGTCAAAACTAGATTGTGTGTGATTTGGTGGAAGAAGATGGTTTCAATGGAAGTTAGAGCTGAAGCAAAAAGTAATAGTGGTCCAGAAGAAGACAAAAGTTGCTTAGAGGAGGTAAGAGAATAGGGAAGGGATATCAAACAGGCAGCATCCCAAGTATTTTGTATACATAGGCACCATGTAATATTAATTCGTCAATTTTTATCTGATAGTGGCTCAGTTGTCATTGACCAGATTCCTAAAGCACATAACTAATTCCTGCTTGCCTGAGCCATCATTGTAACCATAGTCTCCCTAGGTAAGTTTCATCCAAGTCAAGAAACAATGTTATTACCATCCATTAACAGTGTCATCTTCCTAGATCCAACTGTGTTTAGAGTCTATAGTGATCCCCAACCAGTGGCTTGTGAGAAACATGTTGCTCACCAATCCCTTGGATGTTGCTCTCAGTGGTCTCCAAGGAGATGCTTAGTTCTGAATTCCTGGCTTGGAGGCAAGTTTTGATTGTATTAAAACCAAGTTTGCTGCCAAACAGAGCCTCTTGTAGGCTGCAAGTCCACATATATAAGCAGATTTGGGGCAAGAGTTCCAAACTGCTTACTTCTGTGGCAGTTGTGAGCCACTTTAGAGACTCGTGTTAGAGCACCAGAGCAACAAATTTCAACATTGCAGTCGATTTATAATCTTGAGAGGAGTCTTAGCAGGGTTAGATATTGTGGGGGGAACAGAACAGCATCAGGATGATGAGGCAGTTAGCTGGGTTACAATTTATACAGTTTTATACAGTTTATACACCCCAACAGATTCACCAGATTGTGTAAAGAAGATGGGAATGTGAACTCTGGACTCTTACAGGTAAAATAGGTTGGGGATTCCTGCTCTAGAGTCTCTTTTACAAGCTACGGCAAACATTTTTAGTGTCCTACTAAAATATTTCTTAAATGTCATGTATGCAGAACACCATCATTCTCTATTAGTGATGGGCGAATTTCTCCCAAAAAATGAGTGAAAGTCGAAAATTGATGCCAGGCGAATTTAATCGCCCATCACTATTCTCTATTCTTTCTTGTCGTCATATGTCTTGAATAGTATAGTGGTAGCATGAAATCAACCTCTGATGTTTAATCCCATAGTGCTCTCCTGAAAAGAAAACATTAGGAAGGAAACCAAGTTGTGTCTAATGCCTACACACGCCAAGGGTGAAAGGGAGGTGATCTTTCTTTACCCTTCTCTCGACAAGGATACTCGCTTCTTACATCAATGTTTTCTTCTCTTGCTGTATGACCCGACCTCTGGCCTTCCTTCCTTTTTGTTTTTTTGATTCTTCCTCCCTTGATACCCAAGATGATCTTCCACATTTTACCAATCCACAGATCTTGAGTCTTTGTGATATTTTGGTTTCGCTTTGAAAACAAGGTCCACAAACAACTCATTGCCACCCTGACCCAGACTTGTAAAACAAAACTGCTGTTGAAGGAAATGTCTGCTTAAACAGTTTGGTCTGTTCCTTAGCGGAGGCTTAAGTGACACTTTACATGTTTTGGCAGTTTGATGGTGGCACACCCAGCCAAGTCATTTTTACTGTTAAGAGTTTATTTGTAACGGTCCCATAATTGTACAGCACCCTACAAGCGAATGAATAATAGCTTCAAACAATGCATCAGACTGAAACAGAGCAACCTTACAAACAACCTACGGGTTACAGTCTGGAGATTTAGTCTACAAAATACAGAGATTGAGAGAGCTAAGTGCATGTGTTATAATGTTACTGAAAACATCACATTATTCATCCATTTCATGTTTGCAGTGCACTTAAACAAAGCCATCTTTCAATATACCCTTACATGCCCAATGTACAAGCATTCTGGCTTTTGTGTATATGTGAATACACATGTCTCAGCTCTCCATAGACTTCCATAGAACTGTTTCTAGAGATGCTTATAAGTCTACCCCGAGAAAAGAAATATGGCAACTTCTGGTCATGTATGAAGATAAAATAAACTGTAAACATTTCCTTTATTTTCTTTATACATTCCATTCCAATATTAAGATATAGGGGTAAATTTACTAAGCGGCGAAAATTCGCCAGCGGCGGTATCACAGCCATCACAACACTTCGCCAGGTGAAAACTCGCTCAGGCAACGCTAATTTACTAAAATGCGAAGTGGCGTCCAGGGAGCCGAACTCTGGCGAATTTTCGGTAACAACGTTGTTAGAGGTGTTCGCTCAGGCTAATTTGCATACGGTGGGAAATATTGAAAGTTAAATAGACAAATATGTTGCAGCAAATACATTACATTACACAAGTCCAGGGAACCTTAATAAACAAAATAGAGTTGTTATAATGCCCTACACATGAGCCCAGTGTAGTTTATGTTCCATATGTTAGGAAATGTATGGGGGAACCCGGGTATCCAAAAAAAATTTTAAGCACTTTTGCAGGCTATCACTCTGAAAAAAAGGAATAGACGCCAGCGTTTTTTGGGACTTCGAAACTTTTTCCACTAAAAATATGATGTAAGTAACAGAATGAGGAAGATCTATACACTCCATTGCACTTTCCCTGGTCTGAGCTGGTGAAGGCAAGTCTGGCGAAAGAGGTAACGTCCATTCGCCAGAGCGAAAATTCGCCTGGGGATAGAGTTCGAATGACCACTAGTGTCTGTGCCTTTTGCTAACGAAGTTCCGCCTGCACCTGTTAGTAAATCGGCAAAGTGCCTGAAATCGCTGACGCTGGCGAATTGTCGCCATCGTTATTCATTTCACCCTTTAGTAAATTTACCGCATAATCCAGGTATCCACCTTTCTAACCACAGACATTTCAATCTAGAAGTTTGACATTCGAACAGTTATTCCAGCGCATTAAGACAAATGATTCCCTGGCAGAAATGTAACTTTATTTGCTGTTACTTTCGACGGTCATGTAATACTGTAGATTACAACGGCACATCCTAAAATTCCAATTTTCAGCCTTATTTTCTCACAGAGGAACAAGGGCAATTCATTACAGAAAGCACATGTTGGGGAATATCCAGATTTCTGATCTTGGTAAAAATAATAGAGTCATTAAAGTAAAAGAAATAATATGCCATCGAAATGAGGAACATATTACGGTTCTTTTGAATAAGATGATTTTTTGGAAAGGGCCAGATGTGTAAACGAAACATCCAGTGCAATTGTTTTCTTTTTCGCTCCTTTTTTTTCTCCCCCCCCCCTTCCCTCTCCTCTCCTCTCTCTCTCTGCTGTTAATTAAGGAAATTTCATCCGGCTGATTTGCACCTCTAATCCCTGCCAGGGGGACTGTGAGATGTTATGGGTCCACTCAGGTGTCTTGTTCTCTGGGGTTGAAGTTGGGAGGTAAAGTCCAAATGGCTGAACTAACAGACCAAACAGTCTGATTGTTTTGCCCAAGTCCATTAATCGTCAGTAGATCAGTGCTGACAAGTTATGGCTGGCAGGGTTGGCGAAAGTCAAATTACTCTTGGCGGCAAGTTTGTCACAGTTTTAAAACTAACCAGATGTAATGCACTGAGGGCATATGCTGTTTTTCATTTACAGCTGAGACACAAACTTTGTAGAGGAAGTTTTTTGGTTTTCTTTTTCTCCTTTACTAAATCAGCAGAAACTACAACATATACCTTCATTGCAGGCTCGTTGCTTCAAAAGCATGAGCGTGCAATATACATACAGTACATACATACACATTATATATATATATATATATATATATATATATATATATATATATATATATAGCTTTTCAAGATGGACCAGCACTCCAGTTTATTCAATCAAATGTGAATATTTATTTGAATAGTTACTCTCGTGTCCGTGGGGTTAAAGTGCAGGTACTTTTTGAATTTATATATATATATATTTATATATATATATATATATATATAAATCAGTTTTGTATCGACACTCATAAATTGGGAGCAGGATCAAAAGATGTATGTCAGTAGACGTATCTACACTCCTTATCGTGAAAAAGTATTAATTTATTCTATATACATATTTGTCTGTAAATATATAGAAAAATTTCTCATATCACTTATGAGAAACTGAGCAGGCACAGTGGCACTGGCAGCCCCTTTTGGTGCAAGTATATTCAGGGGCAGATTTATCAAGGGTCAAAGTGAAATTCGAGGGAATTTTCGAAGTAAAAAAATTCAAAGTAATTTTTTGGATACTTCGACCATCGAATAGGATACTACGACTTCGATACTAATCATTTCAAAATCATTTGAATATTCTACCATTCGATAATCGAAGTACTGTCTCTTTAAAACTTCGACTTCAATACTTCGCCAAATTAAACCTGCCGAAGTGCTATGTTAGCCTATGGGGACCTTCTAGAGCATTTTGCTAAGTTTTTGGAAGTCAAAGTAAAATCCGTCAAACGATTGCTGATTTAATCGTTCGAACGAACGATTTTACTTCGACCGCAGGGTACCCGAAGGCAATGAAAAAAACTTCAGCTTCGATATTTGAAGTCAAAGTATTTCAATTCAATGGCCGAATTTCGAAGTATTTTTAACTTCGAAATTCAACCCTGGATAAATCTGCCCCTCAATGAATATCATCATTATGCACAACCACTGCGTCCATTTTTCGTGGCCACAACTGAGGCTTCTGCAAAGATAGTCAGCAAAGTTTAATGACATATCGTATGCCCAACAAATTTAATTAGATCTGTAAATCTGTAAAATGGTTAGGCATTGCTGTATTTACCCTTAGCGCTACCCAAGGCAGCTTTTGAATGTTGTATCACCCCAAGCTAGTACTGTGACTTGTGGCAATGAAATGAACCAAGAAGGTTCCATTGTGTAACCAGTTTATAATATATTTTAGCGCTATTCAGCTTTTTGGCGCACACTCCACGAACTCATCCAAAGCAGTGTCGATTAAAACACTTTACACGTTTCGTGTATGTCCACAAGTGTCGGAGGAGTTTGTGGAGTGCGCACCAAAAAGCTGAATAGTGGTGCAATATTTTCTCCCCAAGCTATGGGTTGGGGGCGCAGTACCCGAACCACCAACAGAGAGCGGTGAGTGACCTGAACTTTGATATTGAATCATACATAAGACTAGGGGGCAGATTCACTTAGGGTCGAATTTCGAAGTTAAAAATACTTCGAAATTCGACCCTCGAATTGAAATCCTTCGACTTCAATATTCGAAGTCAAAGGATTTAGCGCTAATCCTGCGATCGAACGATCGAAGGATTTTTCGTTCGATCGAACGATTAAATCCTTCGAATCGAACGATTCTAAGGATTTTAATCAAACGATCGAAGGAAAATCCTTCGATCAAAAAAAGGTTAGCAAGCCTATGGGGACCTTCCCCATAGGCTAACATTGACTTCGGTAGGTTTTATCTGCCGAAGTAGGGGGTCGAAGTTTTTTTTAAAGGGCAAGTACTTCGACTATCGAATGGTCGAATAGTCGAACGATTTTTACTTTGAATCGTTCGATTTTGTTCGACTTAGATCGAATTCGAACGAATTTAACCAATTCGATGGTCGAAGTACCCAAAAAAAACTTCGAAATTCGAAGTTTTTTTCATTCGAACCCTTCACTCGAGCTGAGTGAATCGGCCCCTTGGTAAGCGGCGGGTTCAGGGCAATTGCACCCGAACCACTCCATATATTTGCTGCGCGTCTAAACTGCAGTGATTTAATTGCTATATACTAAAGACTAAGGGGCAAATTCACAAAGATTCGTTGTTGCGCCAGCGTCCGCTTCGCCGCACTTCGCCAGCCGTATTTTCGACAGCGCTACGCAAATTCACTAAAATCCGAAGTTGCACTCAGGTGAAGCGTAAGGTTGCGAAGTTGCGCGAGCGTTAATTCGCCAAGCAAAGCAAAGTTACGCTAGCAATGCTTAATTTGCATACGGCGCCAAATTGAAGTTACAATGGAGGTATATGTAGCATCACTACACAAGCCTGGGAAACCTTCAAAACAGCAAATAACATTTTTATTTTGCCCTACACATGTGCCCACTGTATAGTTAAGGTGCCATGAGTTAGGAAATGTAGGGGGGAAGGATCTTTTTCAGCCTATCGCCCATAAAAAAAGAAAAAACGCCAGCGTTTTTTGGGACTTAGAAACATTTTTAACTTTTTTTGAAGCAATCCCTATCTACTCTATTGCACTTCGCCTGGTCTGAGGTGGCGAAGGAAGTCTGGCGTAAAAGGTAGCGTTCAGAATAATTCGCGCGTCAGTGAATTTGCGTAGTTACGTTCATTGCGCAAATTCGCCAGGCGTAAGGGTGCGAAGTAACACTAGCGAATTTACGCCAGCCTCCGTTAGTGAATTGGCAAATTAACGAAACTGCGCTACGCTAGCGCATTCACGCTGGTGTTAGGAGCTTCGTCGATAAGTGAATTTGCCCCTAAGGGAGCAATTAACAAATTAAGTTTGCGGCACCTGTATTTGTTTGGAATCAGTTTCAGAGCAATCAATTCAAGCTTTTTGGTTGTATGATTGGGTCAAATTTGCCTCCTGCATCATGATTTTCTTAATAAAATGGCTGAAAATGAACAACATTGACAATCCTAATGAATCTGTTTGCCCACCACCACTATCTGAGAAGAATATTGGCTTTGGGTATTTTATATTCTTCTCAATCACAAACCTCGGGATGGTCACAGCATAATAATGCAGGAGATGTGAAGTGGGGTTGCTAGGAGGAAGATAGGTCTGGAGCAGCCTTTTCCTTTTAGCTATATCCTTAATACAGCCTTCTGCCTGGAACTCTACTCTATTATGCTGCCCTTCCTCTATTGAGGCCATTCCCGTAAAGGGCTGGTATCTGTTAATGTAGAATTTAAGTTGATTACTGCTAAAACAAAACATCCAAATTATTCCTAGAGAACAAACTTCTCTCCAGCATCACATATATATAATCATTTTTTTTCTTTCCACAGATATGTGATAATTGAAAACGTGTGTCGGGAATCCATTGTATTGGAACATATGGAGTGAATTGACTAACATTGGCAAATAGACTTTACCAAGCAGGTATAAGAACAAAACAGGGCTGTTTTTTTATATTATTCATGAGTCGATATTTGCAGTTTGCAGTCTAGACATTCAGTTGAAAGTGTTTACTGGATAAGCACAACTTGATGGTCAACTACTGACCTACTGTTGGACGCAAAACTTTCATTAATTTTAAACACTTTCATTTTTATATATTTGGGTGCGAGTGTATAATTTGTTCTCACAATAGATTGCCTTTATCACCCTCTGTCTCTAAGGGGCATTAATGGAGAACTTACAAGTCAGATTTACAGATGTCTAAAATGTTTGCCTCGTGTGCCGATATCCTTCTTCTATCACCAATTGTGGGGTTGCTGATCCTCTAATATTGTGCACCGGGCTGATTTCTTTGAGGGTGTGCGATTTTTCTAAATTGCTTGTGTGCGCCTCCTTCTGTCAACAGGGTCTCCGCCCTTAGGTACTGTAGTTCACCATATTCACTTTTTCTTCTTCTAAACACAATTATTACTTGGGTTCTCATTATGTTTGCTTCTTTAGAGTGCACTGCTCTTCTTTAAACTGCTTGGTGTGTCTATTCATTATTCTGGGACTTCTCAGATGATAGTCATACTGTGGACTGCCCAATCTTTCATTGTATTTGTAGTTTACTTTTAGCATCATTCACCCAGCTTTCTCCTTCTAGAGTTTAACAGATGTTTTCTTAGCTTTCCTCTTCAAATTGGTAACAAAGCTCCTTTGACATTGGTGACTCTCTTGGCTTTTAGATAGAACCAGAAATTTTGTGATGAACCGATTCCTGCATTACTGTCTCCATTTCTAAATTTGCTCCCCACCAATACATTTTTAAAAACCAAGTCCTGTCCCAACAAGGTAAATTGTATATAAAACACTAAAGATGGCATCATAAGCTCTCAAGTCAAGTTCCCACTGGGCAGACCACTGGTCAATACTCTATTTGCTCCCCACCAACAATGGCTCCTTGAATCAACACAGTTGATAGAATCGCAGTTATGTCACAATGACCACCGATAACTATTGTATCACTACCTAAATGCCAATGTAAATCTACATCCCTCCATTGGTTATTATCATCAATGGCTTACCTTCTTTCTTGTAAAATGTGTTTAAAAAAATGTATCTAGACTGAAAAAATTGTGTTCTAAGAAAAGAACCCCACAAACAGTGCTACAGTATATGAGTGGGAATAGAACTGAAGAAAAAAAATGAAAAACAAGTTTTACTATAGCTTGTCCATTTGACACCTTTAGACAAATTCAAAATGAAGGCAAATACTGTAGTTCTTTAATGAATAATTGGATTTCTCCTGATTTCTTCCATGCAAAGATACGTCTTCTTAAATATTAAATAATGGACATTTTGTGCACCCTTGGAATCATGGAGAGTGCATTGGAATTGTCAACGTGGAAATCAGCACTAAGGTTTTTATCGCTTTAAAGTACAATGCTCAGTCCTAGAATCATTGTAATATAGTCTACTTACCTTGCTGTTTCCATATTAATGGCCTTTGTGTTGGATCTTATCTACTACATGTATCCTAGTGCTGCCTTGTTAAGTGTTTCTTTTTCTTTCAACTTCATCCTACTTGTGCTGCTTTCCAAAATATTTCATACCTTGTTTTTTCATCCAGCACATTCACCACCAAGGACTACCTTTGGAGACTGTCTTTGGTCAAGAATCTTTGTAAGAGTATGGGATTCTTCTCTGCTTTTTATCCCAGACCTAAAAGGTTACTGGATAATCCAATGAACCAATCAAGCAGCAGTTGAATACTTGATTTGAAAGTTAACTCTTCTCCCTCTGGGATAGGTTTGCTCTTATAATCTGCAATCATTCTTCTTTTACATCTTGGATCAAAGGATGGACATCAATGTCCTAGAATAAAAATACTACTCTAAGGGGTAAATTTATCAAAGAGTGAAGTTCCGCCACTAGAGTGAAATTCCGCAGCTCTCAATTCATTTCTATGGGATTTTGAAAGGCGTATTTATCAATGGGTGAAAGTGAAAGTTCACCCTTTGATAAATACGCCTTTAAAAGTCTCATAGAAATGAATGGAGAGTGACGGAATTTCACTCTAGTGGCGGAACTTCACTATTAACTTCACTCTTTGATAAATATACCCCTATAGGTTTTACTTTTAGTGAAGTCTTCTCCTTCTTGCCCTAAAGCCAAGCATGGCTGAAACCCAACATCTAACCTGTGGTTGAACATGTGGAATATGCTCAAGACCTTTGTATAAACTTAAAGAAACAAGTCAAACTGAAAAATATACATGCTGCTCATAAATCTGAAATATCTATCAATCAGTCTATATTTAGACATGTGTGTATATGCTTATGCAGCACTACTATATTTAAGCAGGACACATTTCTTAGGCAAAGCGGGTTCCTTCCCTGTAGTGCTTACACACTTTGGTGCCTTATACAGATAAAGAAACTGACACAGAAATGAAACCCAGGCTTCCTGGATCAGAATCAAATGTGCAGTTGTTGTTTAGCCTATGTTTCTAGTAAGCTACATGTTCTATCATCTCTGCTACATTTCCTTCTCCATATACTATATCATTCACTATAATACATATAATAGCAGCTGTCTGCTCCACATATTTGGATGTATATAATGCTCTTTTCTTGTTCACTACTTTGACAAATGACTAATTTGCTCAATATGTACAGGCGGCCTCCCTTGGACTTTCAAAGGGGAAATGTATTATGCTGAGTTGAGGAGGGGCGTTTGTTATTGATTTGGTCTCTTGGCTGTTGGAGACACCGCAGATCAGCTTAACAGTTCTTCATATGTATGAATGCTTCCACAGCCTATCAGTTCCTTTAACAGCTTTTGCTAACTAAAAAACAACATACTGGTTTTGTGTCTGTACAGAAAGTGTGCAGCCCCTTCACTCCACACAATTCCCCTTTCCTTGACTTTGTCCCCTGAATAATGACAAAGGAAATGAACGTTTGTAATGTTCCTACAGTGCCTACACATCATTAGCTCATGACTATATGTGGCTGTCTATGATTCCCAAGTCTACACATGTCAAGCACATGCGCTGAATGGGTTTGATTTGGTTTCAAAGTGTTTTAGACATTTTTCCTTAAAAAAAATATTATTTAGTGCTTTTAGAATGACAGTTGCATTAACTTTAATCTCTGTGTTGGCGTGTGATTCAGATAACCCGAATTGTGTAATCTAAGGGATAGTTTGGGGGTTATAATGCACGTGTATGCAGTGGCAATGTGTAGGGTTAAACTCTAAGAAGAAGATGGGTCTCACCAGGCTGGTAGTCTTCTTTGTTTTAATTAACCCATGTCCTTGGTCAACTCACTTCCAGGCAGCAGAGCATCACATATTCCATAAATGGGCCACTTGACAGGAGAAGGTGTGGAGTAGAGCATGGCCAACTTTATTAGATTACTAGCATAAATAACACAAGGCATGACGAATCGAAGGGGAAACAAGCCCACAGAGTTACTATTTTGTGCCAGATATGCTATTAATAGGCCTTCTCCATTAATGTGCTGTGTTTGTGGTATTCAGAGCAAAGAAAAACACCCAAGGATCATAGGGGGAAAAAGTTCGAAAAAAAAATTCAGAGCATTGTTTTGTAACCGTTTCTAGATATTTTATGTGTATACTTAAGTGATGTTTAACCTGTGGTCCTTCAGCTCGTATGGCACTACAAAGCCCTCCTACAATGGCACAACTGTCACATCCCTAAGTCTGCCCTGCATATGCTCAGCATAGGTGCAACATAAAGAAAAATCTCTTGAACTTGTGCAATACCTAATATGGCATACCGTGCAACAAGGCCTCGGAATCATTGTCCCTCCAACTGTTGCTGAAATATACTTCCCACATCCTCAGACAGTTGAAGGTTGCCAGGAGATGGTGGGGCTTGCAGTTCAACAACAGCTGGAAGCCTGCCATCTGGACACCCTTGCTGTACAAGTATGTTTATTCATGCGGGACGGCCACCCATCAATTTTATTATACGCGTTTAGTCCTCGTTTCTCTTCTTGGACTTTGTGCATTGGAGTCTCATTCACTGGTGTTCCCCAGACAGATGGTAGCACATAAATTCTACTCCACATCCTCTGTGTGTTGTTATAAAGCAGAGCACACAGTGCCAAAAAACTGAAAACAAGTGACAGGAAAATTACTGGCCATATTCCAGTAAAAGAAACAAATTCAAGCTAATTTTTGGTTGATGTGCTTAATGACATAATGCATTGTTTTTCTTCTTAATCTCGCACAGAACCTCCCGAGCAGCCTCAGTTAATCGATTCGGTTACAGGTCTTGGAACACACCAGCTCTATTTCTACATTCTTCGCTCAATCCAATTAGCATCTTCTAAACACTCGCTGTGTGAGGTGGGGCCTTAAACGGCCTGTCTTTTATCCACAGTGGGGAAAAAAAATCAACATAATGAGACAGACATTTTTTTGTCATATGTTTAAAATTGACATCAAAACATTTCTTCCTGGCAATAGATGTTGAGATGATTTGCTTGGGTTTATGTCCTGAGTAGAACAGATTACTGGTAGAGAATGTATTTAGACATCAAGCTGCCGTTGCATCTTGGACGTGAAACCTGTGAAAGATAACAACTACGCACTGCAGCAAAACTGGCTGCACAATAAACAGCTCAAGTGTGAGGAGAGGCTTAGCTTCAAAATGAGATTTCTCTTGTCCAACTTCTCACTTTCAGGTCTGTCCGCAAGCGAAAGCAATGGCAGCTGCAGAATTACAACAAATAAAACAGAAATGTGAACGTAAAGTTCTGGTCTTGGAATCTGGCACAACTGGTTGGGAAATGTACGTGAGATCCGTGGCCAATAAATGTTTTGCAAAATATGGGTAAAATAAATCTGATATCTTTTATCGTTTGTTCCTTTTAAAGGCACATGGTGATCCTGAATTGAAAATAAGTATTGTTCTATAAACAGAAGCAAGCCAAAAGATTAGGCCTGGCTCTGTACCATGTCTTCATGTTTAATCAAAACAGGACTTCAGATATCATTATATTTCCCAGCATGACAATGTATAGTACAGGTATGGGACCTGATATCCAGAATGCTCAGGACCTGGGGTTATCCATATAACAAATCTTTCCATAATTTGCACCTTTGTACCTTAAGTCTACTAGAAAATCATTTAAACATTAAATAAACCCAATAGGCTGGGGTTGCTTCCAATAAGGATTCATTATATCTTAGTTGGGATCAAGTACAAGCGACTGTTTTATTATTACAGAGAAAAAGGAAATCATTTTTAAAAATGTTGATTATTTGGATAAAACGGAGTCTATGGGAGACGACCTTTCTGTAATTCAGAGCTTTCTGGATATGGTTCCCTGATCCCATACCTGTATGTATTGTATGATTTTAACTTTTTTCAGTCTTTTTTCTAGAATTACAGGTACAAACGTTGCTTCTTTTTTGAGGGGGATTATATTACCAGTTCATGTAAAATCATTAGGGGGAATCTAGAAAACCTAGCAGCTAGAAATCACAGGGGGTGAACTTATCAAAAAATGGCTGGAGATCTCCTCTTTATAAATTGCTGTGGCCCATGGTGACTTTCCTTAGGACAGTTGATGCCATTTCCACTCTTTTTCCGAGCCATACCTTCACCAGTTCAGACAGCATGTGCGTTCAAGAACTTTTCGTCATCATGATTGTCAGGCCTCACCTGTCCAGAGTCCAGATGTGAGGAGAACGAAGTCCAGCAGGAGTGTCACCAGCTGTAGCAGACAAGTAATCAGAGGGAGTAGGCAGAAGAATAGTCGGAAGGCAAGCAGTGGTCAGTGCAGGCGGAGTTCAGTCGTAATCGGGAAAGCAAGCCGAGGTCAGATGCATTCAGAGTTCAGTCGTAATGGATAAGCAGGCAAGGGTAAAATGCAGGCGGAGTTCAGTCGAAAGTCGATATCCAAAGCCGAGTCAAAACCAGAATCAGGAAGTCAGGGTTCCAAAAAGTTCAGGAGCAGGTTAAATTATCAACAAGCATAGAGCCCTTCCCGGAGCGTCCTTTTAAAGGGGTACTATGGCGCCAAACGTAATGACGCCTGCGTCCCGCGTCATCACATCACGCACATTCACGTTAGCGGGCGTTTTTGTGCCTGCGTCCGTTTTGGCGCGGTGCGAGATGACGCACGGGCGTTTGCGCCGGCATTCGTCTTGGCGTGCGCGCTCATGCGCGCTGAATCCTCACAATGACTTAGCATTCGCCAAGCAAAAATGAGACAAAATGTGTTTTGCTTCAATTTTCGATTGTAAAACATTAAAGGCTAATGTTCATTTTATAATCACAACCATGAAACATGGATTTATGAAGCATAACACCCTGCCCCTAAGTGTTATATCTAAAATTACTGTAGCAGGTTAATTGTATGTAACAGCAGGGACAGTTACAATTGTGAAAAAAATACTACCATTCATATATTCTGCTGTATCCCAAAACATGAATCCCTTATGCAATAAGCCCATTGAAGTGTACAGGCATAGCATAGGCTTTCTGATAATAGCAGAGCAGAGAGCATTAGAGAATGGAACCATGCAGCTATGTTTTCTCCAATAGATGCTTAGTCAAGGAATACAAAAGGAAAAGTAAGACAACTTCATTTTCATTTTAATAAAAAAATGTAAACAAAACTATAAAAAGGAGACAACTGTTCCCCCTTCAGTAGGGGCCTCCCTGTGAAAAGATACAGCAGTGACTTGTTTGGGTAATGCACTAAATCTCAGGCCTCTGTCCCTTATCTGGGGCCTCATGTGCTGTAATCATTCTGCTCTGCTGCCAGAGGAACTTGCATTATGTCACTTGCTATTCGCTTGCTCTTCTCATTCCTCTGCACTTAATACATATATACTTATTTGGGGTGGGGTAATTCTTCCAAGAGGAACACAGTCAGGGTTATATTTTCTAAACAGGCATCCAAGGATTCGGCAACTTGGAACTGCTGCAAGGTTACAAGGGGCCAGCGTCGGAGTCAGGCCAAACCATAGGACAGGGGGTAACAACAAGGCACTGTGACTTGGAATGTTTAATGCTATTGGATAACTATTGATTAACTATTGACTAATAGTTAACGGTTTTTGATGAGCAGAAACATTTAAGTGTGACAAACATGCAAAAGAATAAGAAATCAGGAAGGGGGCAATTTATTATTACATTTTTCAAAAAATTTGCTTTGCAGGAAAAAATCCGATTTTCACAATTTTTCACGTTTTCAGATTTTTTCATCCGATTTTCACTATTTTTTCAAATGTTTCACCCCAAAGCTTGAATTTTTGCCTGAAAACTTCGGGGTATTGCACAAAACCCAGCGCACATCAAAAAATTATTGGGACTTCTCCCATTGACTTATATGCAACCTCGACAGGTCTGAGATGCTGGATTTTAAGATTCAAACTTTTCCAGTGTCTGTGTGTAATGAATTCTAAAAAAATCGTGATTTTTTAAAAGTCGGAATTTATAAAAAAAAATCAAAATTTTTGCTGATTTTTGCATTCGGAGTTTAGTAAATAACCCCCGTAAAGATACTCTTGTTGGCAGTGTCCTTAAACTAGTGAATTTTTGCCCCAATTGGCCACCTACATGATCATCCAATTATGGACAATCCAAAATACAGACTTGTAGGGAGAGGACCACATCCAAAGCCCCTAAACATGTACCAAAAATATACCAATGTCTGTAAGGGATAAATTAGCATCTTATATCGGCTGTAAATGATGAGCTTTATTCTGACACTTACATCTATATCAGCTGCCATAAAGGAAGAACGAACTTCTGTTTTTTGCAGAAAAATACTTTTTCAGAAGTTTAGACAAATTATTGTAATGCCAAAATTAACCTTTAAAACATAACCTTACTTTGTCTTCAGGATTGAGTCGACACATTTTCTAATGACAGTACCCCTTTAAAACAGAAATATTCAAAAAAAATGTTTTCAATGTTTTCATGATTTTTTTTTTTAAGAATCATATTCCCATTAACCAAACATTAAAATGTAGTTACTTGTCAGTAATGCAATTGTGTGAATTCTTGGCATTCTAGTAGATAATATGGAACAGTTGTTTGTATATTACGACATTTATTAGCTGCTAATGCCGGGGACTATACGCTGGCTAGAACATTCATTTACGTCTGTAGTAGCTCAGTCGGTTATTTAAACATATGTTTGAAACCCCTAGTGTTGCCATTTTATAAGGGGGAGTAATCCTGTAAGCTCCATTTCAATTGCATAATTATAATTTGGTTTACATGAGAAACAACCCACACATATCACATTAAATCAGAGGTTCCTCAGTCCATTTGTTTCTACTATATTATTGCCCCCTCCTGGAGCAAAGCAATTACACTGCTGGCATCATTGCAGAGGAGACCTCAACCAAACAAACTTGAAAGTCGACAATCGAAATCAAGCAGATGTGGCATATATAACTGATAGTGCTCTTTGTTCTAAATTGCAACCAGATATCTTCACCGTGTTCCAGTTGGGATTTATTTCTAGGGCTCATAAACATCTTATGACTGTGCTTCACAGCATAACACTTACATCTGAAGCAGAGCCTGTACTTGACTTTCACAAAAGAATAGGATGTTGACACACAGTCCAGAGATGATCTTTTAGATGAAGAACAACATCTCGAAGTCAAAGTAGGAGATAATGAAAAAGATACAGGTGATTCCCACTTTATTAATAGGATAACACTGTAATTATCTAACCAACAAAAGGGGCAGATTCACTAAAGGGCTAAGTGGCTAACGCTAGCGACTTTTTGCCAGGGACATCACCACTTCACTAACAGACGCAGACAGTGTCGGACTGGCCCACCGGGATACCAGGAAAAGTCCCCTGGGCCCTTATGCTGCTAGACATTTGGCCTATTTCATGGCCATTCCCAAATGCGATGAGGCTAAATAGATGGAATAATAGATTATAGTATGTATAAGTAAGAGACTAGGAGAATAGAGGTTGAGTGAGGAGATTAAGAATAATAGCACTAAGAGTTGGCCCCTGGTCAACGGTTTTTGGGTGGACCCCTAGTGTCCCAGTCCGACACTGGACACAGACACCAATTCTTTAGCGAATGGGACCGTCGCTAGCGTTCATTCATACTCTATTGCCAGGAGACATTTCGCTCAGGCGAATGGTCGTTGATCCGCAAAATGAGTAAAGTGCGGATTTTACTGAACGAATGGAATTTCCCCAAAGCTGCAGTGTGATAAGGCTATAAACTTGATTTCCATCACACATGGATGGGCTCTTTTGCGCTAAGAAATCCCTGTGGAGCGTAGGAATGGAGATGTGTAAAAAGGGTTCAGGAATAAATGTGACAGTTGCTCGGTTTAGTTGTTCTCTCCTTGCTCTACAGCGTCGTTGTCATCGAATGCGGTGTCTGATGTCCATAATGTTAAGTTGTCTCTAAGCAGCTGCATGATAAGGGTACTGTCTTTGTACATTCATTTTACAGTGGGCTCATGTGTAGGGCATCAGATTAACTATTTTGTCTTTATTAAGGTTTTTTGGACGTTTATAATAAAAAGTAGTAACTTCAAGCATTCAACATCTCTAATAAAGACGTCCATACAACTTTAATGTATCTGCCCTATTCAAATTCACCTAAACGTAAGATCCCAAGCAAATTTTCACTAGGCACAAACGAACGCTAGTGCATCTTCGATACGAAATGCTCGCACTGCCGAAATAACGATATCGAAAAGTCGACAGCATTTGGCTCCTAGGACACATATTAGCGAATTAGCATAGTGGTAGAGAATTTGTGCCTTGTAAAGTGGTGTCCGAAGCGGTCACTGACTACAATTGGTCATTTAGTGAATCTGCCCCAAAGTCTGCATAAGTCCAAGGGGTAATTCACTAAGATCCGAAGTTGCGCTGACGATAGCCTCGCCACACTCTGCCGCACTTCGCCAGGCGTTGTTTCGCCAGCGCTACGCAAATTCACTAAAATGTGAAGTTGCGCTCAGGGAGGCGAACAGTAGCAAAGTTGCGCTAGCGTTAATTCGTCAAGCAAAGTGAAGTTACGCTAACGATGCCTAATTTGTATACGGTGCCAAGTACAATGGGCGTATGTGTAGCAGCAAATACATTACACTACACAAGCCTGGGAAAGCTTCATAAAATAAAATAGAGTTGTTATTTTGCCCTATACATGTGCCCACTGTATAGTACGATCTTTTTCAGCCTATCACCCTTAAAAAAGGAAAAGACGCCAGCGTTATTTGGGACTTAGAATAAATGTCAACTTTTTTTGAAGCAAGCCCTATCTACTCTATTGCACTTCGCCTGGTCTCAGTTGGCGAAGGAAGTCTGGCGCAAGAGTTAACGTTCATGAAAATCCACAAGTTAGAGAATTAGCGCAGTTACGTCCCTTCGCCATAGCGCAAGGATGCGTAAGGGTGCAAAGTAGCGCTAAGGTAGGTCCACTTCACTAGCGAATTTACGCCAGCGCCCGTTAGTAAATCGGTGAAGTAACGAAATGACGTCACGCTGTTGAATTTGCGCTAGCGTTAGCCACTTCACGCTTTAGTGAATTTTCCCCTAAGTCTGGATGCTGTTATACAATACAACACTTTGTCTGTTTGGTAAACTCCAGCTTGGTCGATTAGCTTTGTAATGAGAGTGCATAGGGATCTCTGAAACATAGTCAGTTTATTACAGGACCACCAATTATAGTAGAATACACCTTCAGTTTTTCTACATTGCCTTTCAACACAGTTAAAAAGTAACAGGGCAAACTACTGATTCTAGATAGTCTTAGTGGAATAAGAATCTTATGGTAGAGTTCTTCATGCATGGTCCATTTCATATATTTTTCGGATCTGGACTTTGCTTTCTCTAAAGCTGGTCCCCATTTGTGATGGTTGGGCATTTGTTGGTCTTCATATTTTCATGTTGTCTGTATCAGACATCCAGCTATACTGTTTATAAATATATATATATATACTCCCCTCCCCAGGGATCTCGGAGCCTTGATAAGGGGAGACCAGCCTGAAGGCCAGTTTGTAAGAAACTGGGAGAAAGCTAATTTCCTTTTGTAAATACATCTGGAAGCCTCTCTTGGAGATTAGACGTGAAGACTTTTTTGATGTTCCAGATATTCTTCACACTATGGTTGAATGAATGGCCGATTCAACAATTTACTGAAATATTACCTTGTTATAAGCTAAGGAGGTCCAAGTGTTAGATCTCACGAGAGGTTGAATAAAATAAGTACAATCCCTACTTTAATGCAAATCAAGTCAGGTAGTATCTTATTTGTAAGACAGGGAGTATGCACTCAAAATAGCATTTGCATCCAATATACTGGATACCTATTAATGCATTCAGCTGTGGCAACCCTGGAGCTACCTCCAGGTTCAAAGTGGTGGTAGCTCCAGAATTTATCAGAAGGGGCGTTGGAGTGATATCACCCCTTCCCCCCACCCCAAAAACAGAACAATGGGAAGGTAACCAGATAACTGCTCCCTAACACAAGATAACAGCTGCCTGGTAGATCTAAGAACAGCACTCAATAGTAAAATCCAGGTCACACTGCGACAAATTCAGTTACATTGAGTAGGAGACTAGAAAGCAGTTCCATCCTAAAGTGCTGGCTCTTTCTGAAAGCACATGACCAGACAAAATGACCTGAGATGGCGCCTACACACCAATATTATAAATTGAAAAAAAATACACTTGCTGGTTCAGGAATGAAATTTTATATGGTAGAGTGAATTATTTGCAGTGTAAACAGTGTAATTTAGAAATAAAAACTACACCATAAAAATTATGACAGAATCCCTTTAACCTTTTTAAAAAATAAAATGTGAAAATGTCATCAGCAAAAAAAACAATACATCCACTGGAACTTCTCACGATTCTTGATAAATTATCCAGTTCCCTAATTTTTTGAACCAAGACTTCTTGAATTAGAAGGAAAAAGGACCATGGCAGGTGCCATTGAAAAAGTGTACAATGTAGTAGGAAGAATGCCTTCATTTAGGGGGTTATGTACTAAACTCCGAATGCAAAAATTGTAAAAAAATGTGTGATTTTTTTTAAAATCTGACTTTTAAAAAATCAGAAATTTTTCGGAATTTATTAAACCCCAAGGATAGGAAAGTCTGAATCAGAAAACACGGCATCTCAGACCTGTCGAGGTTGCATATAAGTCAATGGGAGAAGTCCCAATGATTTTTTGATATGTACTGGGTTTCATGCAATATCCAAAAGTTTTCTGAGTTTTCTGACAAAAAGTATAAGAAGTCCGAAAAAATCCGGAAAAATCCGAAAAAATCGTGAAAATCGGATTTTTTCCCACAAAGTTAATTTTCAGGTAAATGTAATAATAAATAAGTGTAAAAAAAAACCTGAGCGGATTTCATCTGAGTTTACAGCACAAAATGTTGAGATAAAATCGGACTTTGATAAATAACCCCCCAAGACTTTCAGAAGTTTTTGGATTTTTTTTCTCAGCAATTTTCCAAAAACCTTTTGAGGATTTAGCACATCATTAGCACAGCATTTTTTTTGGTACTTTTTATATTGGAATCTTTTAATAACTTTCGTGGCATTAGTGGTTTTAGAGATGTAAAAAAAAGTCACTACGTTTGCCCAGGAGCAGTAACCCATAGCAATTAGAAAAAAAACTTGAAAACCTGAAAATCTGCAATGTGTGCTTATTTATGAAAATACCTGTATTTCAAAAGAATACATTTTCCTGTGGACAGTTGTGTTTTCCTTGTCATATTCATTTATTTTTAAAAATATTAAAATTGAAAAATAATGTATTTTATAAATGCTTTTCTGTAACGTATAGAATCATAAGCAGACTGTGGACAGTGTTTAATGATTCTTATATTAAAAACAGAATAATCCATTAGATCAGGGACAAAATAAAACATTATATATGATTTATTGCATGAAGCTCCATGTAATTTGGGTTGTAAATATCATTCTTCTTTCAGCTATTTGCCTACAAAATAAAAACATGTACCAATAATCCCTGCAGCCATATCTTTTGGATCCTTCAAAAGCAGCAACAAATGTGGCCTTATAGTTTTAAAATAAAGGTTTCAGTACCCCATCCAACGTCAAAGCCAAATGCGATTTCCTCAAAAGTAACCTATACATTAGGTCTGGCTATAAAAATAAAGGTCAGTTATGTTTTCAACACCGATCTGTAGGACATTCATCCATTAGAACTCTTCATTCAATAATTAGTCATATTTTTTAGTTGAAGAAAAATGTCCCTTACATTAAGCATGTTGGAATCTTCCAAGTTTGTTTTTTGCCATTGTACATTTTCTTGGACTAAAGATATTCTTGCTTGTCCCTCTGGTAGGAACATTCAGTAATACAAGAAATAGAATGTTTGGTATCTAAAGAGAGAAAAATATCTGGTTATGTGTTTATTTGGAAGAGATCAGCGAGCATGACCCCTATTTTTATTATACAATGCTTAATTGGTTGTTTGCTCCTTCATTTCATTTAGCAGAAACAATAGCATTACAAATAAATACTTTGCAAAACTAATTGATTAATGAGCCTTCCAACTTGGAACAAGATTAATAGTCTCATGATTACTCTTCCCAAATAACACTGATTTAATTTTTCCCATAGCAATTTTAGAAATCTCACTCAAGGCTTACATTATGGGGCAAATTCACTAAGCCGCGAATCGACGAACGCTGGCGTAGTTTCGCTAGTGTTACTTCGCAACCTTACGCCAGGCGAATTTTCGCTAGTGACGAAACTACGAAAATTCACTAACTTGCGCAGTGTACGGAACGCTACCTTTTACGCTAGACTTCCTTCGCCACCTCAGACCTGGCGAAGCGCAATAGAGTAGATAGGGATTGTTTCCAAAAAAGTCAAAATTTTTTCTAAGTCCCAAAAATCGCTGGCGTGATTTCTACATGATGGGTGATAGGCTGAAAAAGATCGAAAATTTTTTTGGGGCTCCCCTCCTTCCCCCCTACATTTCCTGACTCATGGCAACTTACCTAGACAGTGGGCACATGTGTAGGGCAAAATAACATTTTTCTTTGCAGATTTGAAGGTTTTCTAGGCATTTGTAGTGCTGATACGTGTTCCTCCATTGAAATTTGAATTTCGTGCCGTATGCAAATTAGCCTTCGCTAGCGTAACTTCGCTTTACATAGCGAATCAACGCTAGTGCAACGTCGCAAACTTACGCTACCCCTGAGCGCAACTTCGGATTTTAGTGAATTTGCGGAGCGCTGGCGAAACTACGCCTGGTGAAGTGCCAGGCGCAACTTCGCATCTTAGTGAATTTGCCCCTATGAGTTGTTTAGCACCACAAAAAAATAACATCAACACTATTGATAATTTTATTTAAAATCCAGAGATAGTGGCAACACATTCTCTCACATATATCAATTCAAAATCGGGAGTCCATATATTTATTCAGCCAGGCCGAAGGAACCCGCCCCAGTTCCAAAGGCAATCAACTGCAGAAAAGTTTATATCAAAAACGATACGCGTAAGGTGGGATATGTGGGGTAGTATGTACTGGATACTGTTTTAATGTGAATAACAATAAATTAATTTTGTTTTTACTTGAAGAGGCCTTGGGACTTATATCGTTTTTGATATAAACTTTTCAACACATTCTCTCATTCTAACTTCTCAGGCTAAGTTGTTGTTTACCTAAGGACCTAAGGCCTGCTTAGCAATTTGTTTTCAATTGTTCAACATTTTGTATGATATTTTTTGCCAGGACTAACCTGTTCCTCCCATTCTTCCTTTGCAATATGGAGTAAACCTCTTGGGTGTTTTCCTGTTTTATGTCACATCTTCTAATTTCTCTAATTTTCAGACAAAGGGTTACACGGATCCTTTAGAATCTCTTTGTAAACTCCAACTCTACAAAACACGTAGTAATTCTTCAGCAATGTTTTTTGAGAAAACGTTTGGGAGTGGGTCACAGGGTAGTGAGGAGCATAATAGACTATTAATAGAATTCTCTTGTTCCACTTAGCTAATTTTCTAAAGAAACTACCCAGTCACTGGTGTAACTACATTTTACTGGGCCCCACAGCAAATTCATTTTAGGGTCCCCAACATAACCAGATTTTGTAAATTTTTTACCAATATATGTTAAAATTGCTCATTATTTAAGGCCTCATGGGTCCCCTATATATCCTGGGTCCCATTGTAGCTGCAGGGTCTGCTTCCTCTGTAGTTATGCCCTGCACCAAGTCCATTGCAATCAGAGCCAGGCCTGGCACCCTAGGCACCAGCTGGGCACATATGAGGCCATTTGCCATGTACACATCCATGAAGTGACGATAGGCAGTCGGGGAGAGTGGGGACTGGACTAGAGATGTCGCGAACTGTTCGCCGGCGAACTTGTTCGCGCGAACATCGGGTGTTCGCGCTCGCCGGAAGTTCGCGAACGTCGCGCGACGTTCGCCATTTTGGGTTCGCCATTGTTGGCGCTTTTTTTTGCCCTCTCACCCCAGACCAGCAGGTACATGGCAGCCAATCAGGAAGCTCTCCCTTGGACCACTCCCCTTCCCTATAAAAACCGAAGCCCTGCAGCTTTTTTTCACTCTGCCTGTGTGTGCTGAAGAGATAGTGTAGGGAGAGAGCTGCTGCCTGTTAGTGATTTCAGGGACAGTTGAAAGTTTGCTGGCTAGTAATCGTTTTGATACTGCTCTGTTATTGGAGGGACAGAAGTCTGCAGGGGTTTGAGGGACATTTAAGCTTAGGTAGCTTTGCTGGCTAGTAATCTACCTTCTACTGCAGTGCTCTGTATGTAGCTGCAGTGGGCAGCTGTCCTGCTTCTGATCTCATCTGCTGACTGCTGCAATAACAGTAGTCCTTGTAAGGACTGCTTTTATTTATTTTTTTGTTCCAATACAGAGCAGTATCAAGCAGATTACTAGCCAGCAAACTTACTATCATCTGTCCCTGAAATCACTAACAGCTCTCGCCCTACACTATCTCTTCCAAGCACACACAGGCAGATTTTTCAGATACATTTTTGCCCTTGATCCCCCTCTGGCATGCCACTGTCCAGGTCGTTGCACCCTTTAAACAACTTTAAAATCATTTTTCTGGCCAGAAATGTCTTTTGTAGATGTTAAAGTTCGCCTTCCCATTGAAGTCTATGGGGTTCGCGAACCGTTCGCGAACCGCTCGCAATTTTGCGCAAGTTCGCGAATATGTTCGCGAACTTTTTTTCCGACGTTCGCTACATCCCTAGACTGGACATGGGGTAGGTGACAGAGAAGGTACCTGGCTGCCACCCCCCCTGCTTTCCCCCCCCATGGCACGTCTACTCTGCCTACCCCTAGTTCTGGCCCTGATTGCAATGCTTTCAAATAAAATATCAGTTTAGGCACTGGAACAAGAGGCACCCTAAGGTGAGGCTTTGGGTTGGCTAGCTGGCACATCAGACATAAAGTAAATCTAGTTTTTTTGTGTTTTACAGAAGTTTGAGGTTTTCCATTGTAAGGAGGCCCCAGAGTCCTGAAGGTCTCCAAAGTACCCACCAGAGCCTTGGCTTCATAGTAAAGGGTTTTGGAATTTATATTGCTACCCACTTTTACTTACTTATTGTAGAATCCCATGTAAAAACCTATGTCCTGCATAGGGGTGGAGCTCTTCAGTTTTGGCTAAATATATTCATTCAAACAGCAGTGACCTTGGAGATTTCTTTTTATAGTATTTCCAGTTTCCGGCTCAGCACTGTAGTCATACCAGTCTTTGCATAACCTCTTCCTTAAGTGTGTGTTATATACTACATCCTAATCCCCTAATCACAAGAATGCCTTTTGAGCTTCTCCCATGGTGCAACTGTTCAAGGGGCCACTTTTCTCTAGTGGCAGTAGATAAGCCTCCTCATCATTCTAGGAAGACACTTTTTGTACAGTGATGTCCACGTACTATAATGCTGTCAGAATCAACAGTCAATCAAGAGCATTCTCCGCAAGTTCCTGTACCACATGACTTAACATTGATCTGTCCTCATCACCTATGACATGGAGCTTGTGTATAAGAATTAGGGGAAGATTTATTAAGGTTCGAATGTTAAATTAGAATTTGAATATTCGAGTTGCCTTTTTGGTCAAAATTCACAATTTCTAATTTAAAACCACCAACTTGAATTTGAAATGTATCATCCCTCTACCCTGGAAGTAACTTGAATTTAATAGGTTGCCACCTAAAACCTGCCTCATGAGGAAACTTCAGGCGACTTCGGAAAACGAAGCGCTCCGAGTGCTATCCCGCCGGCGATTTAGATTCTAGCCAACGGAAAGGCAGTTCAGGGAGATTAGATGCCCCGAAGAAAAGACAATTTGTCGCCAGGCCACTAAGTCTCCCGGAATCTTCATGTGTGTCTCTGCCCTAACATTCGACCTTTGATAAATCATCCCCTTAATGTACATCATATTTCAAAATATAAAGGAGTTATTTATCAACTTTCATAATTTTCCCACAGTTTGCAAACTTTGTGCCACAAATAATGAATGTAAATAATGCTTTAAAAACCACCAATTTTGATACTTATAAAGCGAAAAAAAACTGGAAAAACTCCAATGTAAAACTTCAGTATCTAAAAGCTTCAGAGGTCACGTAAAAGTCAATGGGAACTGTCGTAGCCAAAATTTAAACAGTTTATTCAATTTGAGTCTTTCACTTTTGTTATTGTTTGAGCTTTTGTTATTTTTGAGCTTGTAATCGAAAATTGATGAGTAAAATGTGAATTTGAGGCATTCGAGTTTTTTCATATTCCGTACCATTCGTACCGCATATCTTTAAGCGAGTTTCTTTGAAGTAGAAAAAAACCCATAAAATTACAAAAATTTTTATTTTGATAAATAAACCTCCCAATCTAGATTTTGATGTTTGATAATCATTTAACAGCCGGAGATGAACAGTGTCGTCTTTAACACAGTAACAAAACCAATTCAATACATTTAATAAACTCTATAAAATAACCTTGGTTAGAAGAACTGTGACTTGTTTGTTGAAATGATTAATCAACTTACGATCTGTCTTTATTGTGGCCTCGGTACAATTATTCACTAGAAACATAACCCCACACTAACAAGAAGCATTTCATTAACCATGATCATCCAGTACAGCATGGACTTAACTAGAGATGTCGCGAACTGTTCGCCGGCGAACTTGTTCGCGCGAACATCGGGTGTTCGCGCTCGCCGGAAGTTCGCGAACGTCGCGCGACGTTCGCCATTTTGGGTTCGCCATTGTTGGCGCTTTTTTTTGCCCTCTCACCCCAGACCAGCAGGTACATGGCAGCCAATCAGGAAGCTCTCCCTTGGACCACTCCCCTTCCCTATAAAAACCGAAGCCCTGCAGCTTTTTTTCACTCTGCCTGTGTGTGCTGAAGAGATAGTGTAGGGAGAGAGCTGCTGCCTGTTAGTGATTTCAGGGACAGTTGAAAGTTTGCTGGCTAGTAATCGTTTTGATACTGCTCTGTTATTGGAGGGACAGAAGTCTGCAGGGGTTTGAGGGACATTTAAGCTTAGGTAGCTTTGCTGGCTAGTAATCTACCTTCTACTGCAGTGCTCTGTATGTAGCTGCAGTGGGCAGCTGTCCTGCTTCTGATCTCATCTGCTGACTGCTGCAATAGCAATAGTCCTTGTAAGGACTGCTTTTATTTATTTTTTTGTTGTTTTACTACTACTACTACTACTACTACTACTACTACTACTACTACTACTACTATAAGAGCCCAGTGCTATTAGTCTAGCAGTGTTGGGGAGTGGGACTGGTGTGCTAATCTGCTGCTCCTAGTAGTTCAGCAGCACCAACTTTAATTTTTTTTTTTTAATATTCATTCTTTTTTTATTTAACTTTTTTTTTATTTTACTACCGCTGTAGTAGTGTATAAGTTGACCTTTTAGGCATTATTTGCCCTGTAGGCATTTTTTGCCCAGTGTGTTATTCAACCAACTGCTATCTAGCTGTGTGCCCGTGTTCACATTCTGTCTAAATATCCATAATATTACCGTCTCCAGAAAAAACACCGGAGTGACTTTTTTCAAGCAGCCATAATAAATTTTACGTAATCCGTATCCATCGCTGTAGTAGTGTATAAGTTGACCTTTTAGGCATTATTTGCCCTGTAGGCATTTTTTGCCCAGTGTGTTATTCAACCAACTGCTATCTAGCTGTGTGCCCGTGTTCACATTCTGTCTAAATATCCATAATATTACCGTCTCCAGAAAAAACACCGGAGTGACTTTTTTCAAGCAGCCATAATAAATTTTACGTAATCCGTATCCATCGCTGTAGTAGTGTATAAGTTGACCTTTTAGGCATTATTTGCCCTGTAGGCATTTTTTGCCCAGTGTGTTATTCAACCAACTGCTATCTAGCTGTGTGCCCGTGTTCACATTCTGTCTAAATATCCATAATATTACCGTCTCCAGAAAAAACACCGGAGTGACTTTTTTCAAGCAGCCATAATAAATTTTACGTAATCCGTATCCATCGCTGTAGTAGTGTATAAGTTGACCTTTTAGGCATTATTTGCCCTGTAGGCATTTTTTGCCCAGTGTGTTGACCTTGTAGACATTGTTTGCCCAGTTTTTTTGGACGCAGCCACTGAAGCACAGTTGCCAGAAAAAATATGCCATATAAATGCTGAAAATATAAATTTTTTTGGTTGCAGCCACTGAAGCACAGAGGCCAGAAAAATTATGCCATATAAATGCTGAAAATAGTCATTTTTCGCCATACGTTGACCTTGTAGACATTGTTTGCCCAGTTTTTTTGGACGCAGCCACTGAAGCACAGTTGCCAGAAAAAATATGCCATATAAATGCTGAAAAAATAATTTTTTTTGGTTGCAGCCACTGAAGCACAGAGGCCAGAAAAATTATGCCATATAAATGCAGAAAATATGCATTTTTTTGGTTGCAGCCACTGAAGCACAGAGGCCAGAAAAATTATGCCATATAAATGCAGAAAATATGCATTTTTTTGGTTGCAGCCACTGAAGCACAGAGGCCAGAAAAATTATGCCATATAAATGCAGAAAATATGCATTTTTTTGGTTGCAGCCACTGAAGCACAGAGGCCAGAAAAATTATGCCATATAAATGCTGAAAATAGTCATTTTTCGCCATACGTTGACCTTGTAGACATTGTTTGCCCAGTTTTTTTGGACGCAGCCACTGAAGCACAGTTGCCAGAAAAAATATGCCATATAAATGCTGAAAAAATAATTTTTTTTGGTTGCAGCCACTGAAGCACAGAGGCCAGAAAAATTATGCCATATAAATGCAGAAAATATGCATTTTTTTGGTTGCAGCCACTGAAGCACAGAGGCCAGAAAAATTATGCCATATAAATGCAGAAAATATGCATTTTTTTGGTTGCAGCCACTGAAGCACAGAGGCCAGAAAAATTATGCCATATAAATGCAGAAAATATGCATTTTTTTGGTTGCAGCCACTGAAGCACAGAGGCCAGAAAAATTATGCCATATAAATGCAGAAAATATGCATTTTTTTGGTTGCAGCCACTGAAGCACAGAGGCCAGAAAAATTATGCCATATAAATGCAGAAAATATGCATTTTTTTGGACGCAGCCACTGAAGCACAGTTGCCAGAAAAAATATGCCATATAAATGCTGAAAATAGTCATTTTTCGCCATACGTTGACCTTGTAGACATTGTTTGCCCAGTTTTTTTGGTTGCAGCCACTGAAGCACAGAGGCCAGAAAAAATTAAACCAGTAGGGTTTGCACCCTAGTTTGTAACGGTGGCGGAGGGAGGAGGACGCTAAAGGACAGCTGTGTGTGGAGTCATGAGGCTTGAAGAGAAGGACAGCTGCATAGAAGTCAGAACAAGTCTTCCGGCGTGCAGTAACCCTCCGAGATCCACCCCTCATTCATTTTAATAAAGGTCAGGTAATCGACACTTTTGTGACCTAGGCGAGTTCTCTTCTCAGTTACAATCCCTCCTGCTGCACTGAAGGTCCTTTCTGAGAGCACACTTGAGGCTGGGCAAGACAAGAGGTTCATGGCAAATTGTGACAGCTCTGGCCACAGATCAAGCCTGCGCACCCAGTAGTCCAGGGGTTCATCGCTCCTCAGAGTGTCGATATCTGCAGTTAATGCCAGGTAGTCCGCTACCTGCCGGTCGAGGCGTTCTTTGAGGGTGGATCCAGAAGGGTTGTGGCGCTGCCTTGGACAGAAAAACATTTGCATGTCTGACGTTACAGACCGGCCAAAGGGCTTTGTCCTTGCAGGTGTGCTCGTGGCAGGATTACTGGCACCTCTGCCCCTGGAATGTTGATGAGTTCCTGAAGTGACATCACCCTTAAAAGCATTGTACAACATGTTTTGCAGGCTGGTTTGTAAATGCCGCATCTTTTCGGACTTGTGGTATGTTGGTAACATTTCTGACACTTTATGCTTGTACCGAGGGTCTAGTAGCGTTGCGACCCAGTACAGGTCCTTCTCCTTAAGCCTCTTGATACGGGGGTCCTTCAACAGGCATGCCAGCATGAAAGACCCCATTCTCACAAGGTTGGATGCAGAGCTATCCATCTCCGCTTCCTCATTATCAAGGACTGCATCATCCACGGTCTCCTCCCCCCAGCCACGTACAAGACCAGGGGTCCCCAAAAGGTCACCACTAGCCCCCTGGGAAGCCTGCTCCTGTTGGTCCTCCTCCTCCTCCTCCACCACAAAGCCACCTTCCTCCTCTGACTCCACTTCTGGCACCTCTCCCTGCGTTGCAGCAGGTGCCTGGGTTCGTTCTGGTGTTTGCGACCATAAATCGTGCGCTTCCAGCTCCTCGTCACGCTGGTCTACAGCCTCATCTGTCACTCGTCGCACGGCACGCTCCAGGAAGAAAGCGAAGGGTATTAGGTCGCTGATGGTGCCTTCGGTGCGACTGACCATATTTGTCACCTCTTCAAAAGGTCGCATGAGCCTGCAGGCATCGCGCATAAGCACCCAGTAACGGGGGAAAAAAATCCCCAGCTCTGCAGATCCAGTCCTACCACCCAGTTCAAAAAGGTACTCGTTGACGGCCCTTTGTTGTTGCAGCAGACGTTCCAACATAAGGAGCGTTGAATTCCAGCGAGTCTGGCTGTCAGAAATCAAACGCCTGACTGGCATGTTGTAGCGCTGCTGAATGTCAGCAAGGCGTGCCATGGCTGTGTAGGAACGTCTGAAATGGGCCGACACCTTTCTGGACTGGGTGAGAACGTCCTGGAATCCTGGGTACTTGGAGACAAAACGTTGGACTATTAAATTTAACACATGTGCCATGCAGGGCACATGTGTTAAATTTCCCAGTCTCAACGCTGCCAACAGATTGCTTCCATTGTCACACACCACTTTTCCGATCTGCAGTTGGTGTGGGGTCAGCCACCGATCGGCCTGTGACTGCAGAGATGACAGGAGTACAGATCCGGTATGGTTTTTGCTTTCCAGGCACGTCATCCCCAAGACAGCGTGACAACGGCGTACCTGGCACGTCGAATAGCCTAGGGGGAGCTGGGGGTGCACAGGTGTGGAGGAGGAGAAGGAGGACCCAGCAGCAGAGTAAGAAGAAGAAGAGGAAGAAGACGAGGTAGAGAGCGATGGAGGAGTAGAGGTGGTGGCAGAACCGCGTGCAATCCGTGGCGGTGACACCAACTCCACTGTTGTTGTTGTTGAGCTACCCATTCCCTGCTTCCCATTCCCAGCCATTACCAAGTTCACCCAGTGGGCAGTGTAGGTGACATACCTGCCCTGACCATGCTTGGAGGACCATGCGTCAGTAGTCATATGGACCTTTGGCCCAACACTAAGTGACAGAGATGCGGTAACTTGGCTCTGCACATGTTGGTACAGGTGTGGTATTCCCTTTTTAGAAAAAAAATTGCGGCTGGGTACCTTCCACTGCGGTGTCCCAATTGCTACAAATTTGCGGAAGGCCTCAGAGTCCACCAGCTGGTATGGTAAAAGCTGGCGGGCTAAGAGTGCAGACAAGCCAGCTGTCAGACGCCGGGCAAGGGGGTGACAGTCAGACATTGGCTTCTTACGCTCAAACATGGCCTTCACAGAAACTTGGCTGGTGGCAGATGACTGGGAATGGGAACAGGTGGTCAAGGTGGAAGGCGGAGTGGAGGGTGGTTCAGATGGGTCAAGGAGAGCAGAGGTAGAGCAGTAAGATGCTGGACCAGAAGGAGTGTGACTTTTAGTTTGCCTGTTGCCTTTGAGGTGTTGCTCCCAAAGTGCTTTGTGCTTGCCGCTCATGTGCCTTCGCATAGAAGTTGTACCTATGTGGCTGTTGGGCTTACCAAGGCTCAGTTTCTGACTGCACTCATTGCAAATTACAATGCTTTTGTCAGAGGCACACACATTAAAAAAATGCCACACTGCTGACTTTTTGGAAGTCTGCGATCTGGCGGTAACAGTAGAAGTTGGCGGCAATGGCGGGTGCGTTGGCCGGCTGAACACAGGTGCCGATACATGTTGTTGCCCTACTGATCCCTGCGGGCTGGCCTCCCTGCTTCTTCTAAGTCTTATTCTCCTACTGCCTCTCTGACTCTCCGTCTCTCCATCTGAACTACCCTCCTCTTGCTCTCTTCTACTAGGCACCCACAAAACATCAATCTCCTCATCATCATTCTCCTCAGATGCATCAATTTCTTCTGACACATCACAGAAGGAAGCAGCAGCGGGGACCTCCTCCTCCTCCTCATCACTCATCATTATGTCCATCTCTGTCGTGTTCTCTGCCAGAATTAAATCTGGTGTAACGTCCTCATCTCCTTCATCTTCTTCTGCCAATAATGGTTGCGCATTACTCAGTTCAAGAAACTCATGGGAAAATAACTCCTCTGACTCCAGTGAAGATGGGGCACCGGTGGTGGAGGAAGTGTTACGTGGGGTGGCCATAGCAGTGGAGGATGAGGAGGATGTTGTGGTAAAGTTAGAAACGGTAGAGGATGGGGTGTGCTGTGTAAGCCAGTCAACTACCTCTTCAGCATTTTGGGAGTTCAGGGTCATTGGCTTTTTAAAACTGGGCAATTTGCTAGGGCCACAGGATTGCATAGCAGCACGGCCCCTAGCACGGCCTCTGCGTGGCGGCCTGCCTTTGCCTGGCATTATTTTTAAAAAAACAACAACAACAAAAACTCAGTTGGTTTTTCTGGAAACGATAATACACACAGCTAGATGGCAGTTTGAAGAAAACAGTGTGCAAATAATGCCTACAAGATCAACGTATACACTACTACAGCGGTGGATACGGATTACGTAAAATATATGAATGCTGCTTGAAAAAAAGTAACTCAAGTGGTTTTTCTAGAGACGATAATATTATCAATATTTAGACAAAATGTGAACAAGCTCACACAGCTAGATGGCGGTTTGAAGAAAACACTGTGCAAATAATGCCTACAAGGTCAACGTATACACAGCGGTGGATACGGATTACGTAAAATATAAGAATGCTGCTTGAAAAAAAGTCACTCCGGTGTTTTTTCTGGAGACGGTAATATTATGGATATTTAGACAGAATGTGAACACGGGCACACAGCTAGATAGCAGTTGGTTGAATAACACACTGGGCAAAAAATGCCTACAGGGCAAATAATGCCTACAAGGTCAACGTATACACAGCGGTGGATACGGATTACGTAAAATATAAGAATGCTGCTTGAAAAAAAGTCACTCCGGTGTTTTTTCTGGAGACGGTAATATTATGGATATTTAGACAGAATGTGAACACGGGCACACAGCTAGATAGCAGTTGGTTGAATAACACACTGGGCAAAAAATGCCTACAGGGCAAATAATGCCTACAAGGTCAACGTATACACAGCGGTGGATACGGATTACGTAAAATATAAGAATGCTGCTTGAAAAAAAGTCACTCCGGTGTTTTTTCTGGAGACGGTAATATTATGGATATTTAGACAGAATGTGAACACGGGCACACAGCTAGATAGCAGTTGGTTGAATAACACACTGGGCAAAAAATGCCTACAGGGCAAATAATGCCTACAAGGTCAACGTATACACAGCGGTGGATACGGATTACGTAAAATATAAGAATGCTGCTTGAAAAAAAGTCACTCCGGTGTTTTTTCTGGAGACGGTAATATTATGGATATTTAGACAGAATGTGAACACGGGCACACAGCTAGATAGCAGTTGGTTGAATAACGTATGGCGAAAAATGACTATTTTCAGCATTTATATGGCATATTTTTTCTGGCAACTGTGCTTCAGTGGCTGCGTCCAAAAAAACTGGGCAAACAATGCCTACAAGGTCAACGTATGGCAGTTGTTTAAAGAGAACAGTAGATTACTAGCCAGCAAAGCTACCTAAGCTAAAATGTCCCTCAAATCCCTGCAGACTTCTGTCCCTCCAATACAGAGCAGTATCACGCAGATTACTAGCCAGCAAACTTACTATCATCTGTCCCTGAAATCACTAACAGCTCTCGCCCTACACTATCTCTTCCAAGCACACACAGGCAGATTTTTCAGATACATTTTTGCCCTTGATCCCCCTCTGGCATGCCACTGTCCAGGTCGTTGCACCCTTTAAACAACTTTAAAATCATTTTTCTGGCCAGAAATGTCTTTTGTAGATGTTAAAGTTCGCCTTCCCATTGAAGTCTATGGGGTTCGCGAACCGTTCGCGAACCGCTCGCAATTTTGCGCAAGTTCGCGAATATGTTCGCGAACTTTTTTTCCGACGTTCGCTACATCCCTAGACTTAACTCTATCTAAAAACACTGTTTTTATCAAGTTTTTTGTTATATATTGTTTTAACTGCTACAAAAATAAAGAACAATAATCCAAATTGGAGACATGATGCCCTGCAGTATCTTGTCAATTAAGGCTGTAGCTGGATCCAAGATTAGGGGAAATCTAAAAGTATTATGTTGCAAACCTGAATCAAAAAGTCTGTTCACGAGGCAGGACCACAAGTGACTGGAGGGGCAATTGTTGCTATACATCACAGCTGTGTACACCAAGGGGGTTATTTATCAAAGTCCGAATTTATCTCAATATTTTCTGCTACAAACTCCAATCAAATCTGCTTGAGTTTTTTACGCTTATTTATTATTACATTTTCCCCAAAATTTGCTTTGCGGGAAAAAAAATCAGATTTTCACATTGGGACTTCTCCCACTGACTTATATGTAACTTCGACAGGTCCGAGATGCTGGATTTTCAGATTCAGACTTTTCCATCCTTGGAATTTAATAAATTCCGAAAAATTCATGATTTTTTAAAAGTCAGATTTTAAAAAAAAAGCACACATTTTTCGGCAGTATTCGGAGTTTACTAAATAACCCCCAGATGCAGATTATGTGTAAATAAATTATTCATTCTTCAGAATTGATAGACATGCCAGGATGCAATAATAGCTAAGAGAATATTGCAGAAAGCCTATTTGCTCTCCTAGGAATACCTGCAGCTCAACTTTAAAGGGATACTGTCATGGGAAAAAAACATTTTTTTCAAAATGAATCAGTTAATAGTGCTGCAGAATTCTGCACTGAAATCCATTTCTCAAAAGAGCAAACAGATTTTTTTATATTCAATTTTGAAATCTGACATGGGGCTAGACATATTGTCAATTTCCCAGCTGCCCCAAGTCATGTGACTTGTGCCTGCACTTTAGGAGAGAAATGCTTTCTGGCAGGCTGCTGTTTTTCCTTCTCAATGTAACTGAATGTGTCTCAGTGGGACATTGGTTTTCACTATTGAGTGTTGTCCTTAGATCTACCAGGCAAATTCTGCTGGAGTAGCACTATTAACTGATGTGTTTTGAAAAAAACATGTTTTCTGATGACAGGATCCCTTTAAGCTCAATTATTGCTATTAGTTGTCCTAAATCATTTTAAAATGATAAGTGGCTGATACACCATTGTTTATTTATATCTATGACATGAGATATAAGTGCATTGATCAAAGGGTGGATGTTCAGTGGTGATTTTACATTAAAGCTGTCCAACAACCACTGCCATTTAACTATGACAAAAGTACAGTGTTTTGGGATAGGAGCAAAGGTAGTCTAATGAAATAGTGTCAAAGGCAAGTTGTATACCATATGTAAAGATGGGATTAAGGGTATAATTGATATTAGTGTATGAAGCACAACATTCTCAAATTTCTCCTGTGACAATATACAGCTGCTGGATTTGGAGCATAGTGGGCAAATGTGGGGATGAGTATAAAGGGAATTAAACATGATGGTATAATAAAAAGAAAATACTGCAATATGGTACAAAATTGCAAACATCAACTAAGAGCATCATTTCTCATAGATCCTACAATCCCAACTGCTGGATCTGGTACCAATTTGAAATGGATGCCTAATTCCATTAGCTACAGGCACATTGAAGGCACTGAACCTTCCAGTCAACTGATGATTGGTCTTTTTTATCCACAGTATAGCTAATAGTCAATTCATTTCATTGAGGGCCAAATAAGCAGCACGTCTTTCATTAAAATTGTGCTGCATATTATTATGTCTAAAATACAAAGACGCAGTACTCTGGCCGTTGATCAGTAGAAGGAAATGCAACACAATACCACTAGACTGGAAGTTGAAGAAAACACATTCAAAAATAGATTGAATCAGTTATTTAGTCAAAGGAAACCTTAGTGTGCCTTTTTCATACAAGCTTTTGCAAAATACCTCCCATATATGAGATGAATGCAGAGCAGTCTCTGGAATCATAATCATAAATGGGAATTCAAAAATATATTCTAGCAGATAACCAGGTGGCTTAATAGTCCTCTAGGAGTAACTAATAGATTGTCGTAATTCATGGAGAGTTGGGTTAGACCAGCAGAATGAGAATGCAAACCAAGGACAACTATAGGGTTGTAGCCTTGTATAGTATATTGAATATAATACATTAAATTAAATATACATAGTGAATTTTGGCAAGAGAACTACTGTAGATTAAACTCTTTTTGGGTTTTGGCTTTCTTTACTACGTTTTATTCTATGGCACTTCTAAAGTGGAGTTTGAAGTGAAGTTCTTGGTTTGTTTTTGGTCCTCTTGAAATCCATGCAGTTTCCACCACCTGAGAACATTAGAAACATTCCTCATATCTTCCTGAGGAAAAGTTATTTTGTATTAAAAAATTAAGCAAATATCATATTTTTCACCAAAAAATTGTGCCGACTCAAGGGCCATTATACTAAAAGGAGTCTCAAAAGGAATAATATTTCCATCAACGTTTTTCTTTCTGTTCTCTAATTGTTCTCTGCATTTTGTTGTTTTCCGAGTCTGTTGTTCCTAACGCAAGGGATTCAAATTTAAGAGACAGTAAGGCGTGTTTGTCTTTCATTCATGTGTCTTTATTAGGTATTTAACATTCTGTGTAGAACACATGGGTGCAATTCGCTGAAGTAATAACATTCAAGAATGTAGCATCTGATATCTGTAGTAGTGCCCTCAGATGCTGCTTCATGTGTTCAGCTGAGTAAATGCATTCCTGGAAGCAAAAAACAGTCCGTTTTCATGGAAACGGCAGAAAGGGCTGTTTGAAATATCCTCAAGCCCTCGAATATCCTCAGTCCCTTGAGGATAGAAAACAATGCGGTTTGCACACACGCACAACTAATACACTGAGTGCTTTAGAAGTCCATAAAATTAATCCAGGCTAGCCAAACTCATTTAATGGTGAAGTTCTCCTGCAGGGTTGCTTTAAATGTAAGGGAGAAAGGGTATTATTATTATTATTATTTATATAGCCCCATTGTCTCCTATACTAAGGGGACATAAACACAAGAACGCAACATTACATACAGACAATAGCATCTCATTGGAGATTCACCTCCATGGGAAACTGTTGACCATTCATGTTGTGTTTAAGAAATTTTTCTGAAAAGTGAGGGATAGAGAGGTCCACGTAATAATTGCAGTATGATATATGGGCCTTAGTTTTATGAAGTAGAGATTGCCTAGAATGAAACACACGGTGCTTCTATGCCACAAGCCACAGTCTCTAAAAGAGATCTTGCAGAAGTACAGTGGAAGATTTCTGTTATACTATAGCTAGGTGCAAACAAGTGAAGAAATTCAAATATTATATCTTAATACCTCTGCTACTATTTGCTCTTTTAGCCCCTACCTTGCTACCTTGCTAGCTAACAATATTGTTTGAACTTCCATCCTTTTTGACTGGATGGTAAAAAAGTATCATCAAAAGTAGGGAAACTTTGTACTAAGGAGAATGAAAAGTAGAATCACTGAGGATTTCCAATTTATTAGACACTACCCAGTCCTCTTAATTATACAACATTCAACAAAACATTGATTGATAGTATGTTCACAGTCCAACCAAGCGGTCTCTATGTTATCTCAATGTTTGTTTGTTTGTTTTCCCATTCTGGTTTCTGCCCACCTTCCAAAAACATATAGGGGCAGATTTACCAAAAGGGTGAAGTGGCTAATGCTAGCTCCAATTCGCTAGCGTTACCGCCCAAAGGGACATCGCCAATTTACTAACGAGCACAGGCATCAATTCACTAGCAAAAGAGACAGGCACTAGCGGTCATTCACACTTTATTGCCAGACAACAATTCGCTCTGGCGAATGGACATTACTCCGCAAATTAACTAAAGTGCGGATTTTACTGAACATTACCTCTTTCGCCAGAGTTGCCTTTGCCACCTCAGACCAGGCGAATGTTAAAGTAGCTAGATCTTCCTCAATCCTCTGTCTTTTACTTTATATTCTATGAGCCAAAAATGCATCAAAGTCCAAAAAACTCTGGCAACTTTTCCTTTTTTCAGCCTGATTGCCTTCAAAAGACCTAACTTGAACTTTTTTGGGGTAACCTGTTTTTCCCATACATTTGCAAACAAATGGAACATTAATTTTACAGTGGGCACATGTGTAGTGCATTAGAATAACTCTACTGTCTTTAGTAAGGTTCCCTGGACATGTGTTTTAAAAAGTGTAATTTGTAAGTATATGCACCAACATTTAACATAAAGACGTCCATACAACTTTAAATTTCCCGCCCTATGCAAATTGACTTAAGCGCAAGATCCCTAAGATCCTCTCATTCTCTTGAGAGGAGTTCCGAGGCTGAGGCTGAGGCTGAGGCTGAGGCTGATTGGCTTTATGTTAATGAAGAAGAGAAAGAGACCAGAGATGAAGAATTGAGGTTCTTCATTATTGGACTGCTACCTTCTCTACAGATAGATTTCTCTTTGTAAACCATAAAGGTATCTTTTAGTAACTAGAAGGAGATCAAAAATGGCTGACATGAGCTTGAGGCATAGCTGACCTTACAACAAGCACATTTCCAGATCAATTAGCCACATATATGAAGCAGCAGCTCCTATATAAAGCATGTGTAGGCAGATAAACAATGATGACAGTGAACAGTTGCTTAGTTAGCAGTTTTACTCCATCCCCAAGACATATAATTTAGTTAATTATCTATAACATGGAATAGATCATTAACCGAGTATGTCTGAGAACAAAACCATTGCAAAACAATATGGACAATCTTAATCTTAATTATGCTATAATATGTCTGTGATTATTTCTTTGCTTTCACTAAAAATTGGAAATTCCCAAGGGCAGATTTGGCAAGCTATGCAGTAATGCTCAAGACTACATTCAACAGATTTATAGTAGGATGGAACTTAATTTAAGAAGAACTATAATACAGATGCTGCTACAACTGAGAATTGTCAAAGAAATTACTCATCTAATTTGAGGGTTGACCTCCACTTTGTGAGTCTAAGCTTTGTGTTCATAAAAGTTGGCTTATAGACCAGCCATGCCATTATTTGCAAAGGATGCAAGAATTCAAAGCTAGATTTGAAAAAATGTAAAAAAAAATAATAAAAAATAACTTTAGGGCTTTCTGAACTGAATAGATTAATCATGGCTTGGATTCTTGGCTTGATCGTTGGATTTCTGCAGCTCTAGCTTTTCTAGTTCAACTGTATATGCAAATGAGAGTTACAAGACTGAGATAAGGAGCGTTTTCCAAGAAAAGAAGAATATCCCTTGAGTTCAGAGACCTTAGCTGGAAGGAATGACTTTTGACTAAACATTTCTCATCTCTTTCCTTTAGATTCTTGTTAGCAAGAATCTTGAGGAAGCAACGGTTATACATTCTAAAGCTGGCCATAGACGCAAAGATCTGATCGTACGAATCGAGGATTCGTACGATTTTCGGAATGTGTGTGGAGAGTCCCGACATTTTTCGTCCGTCGGAGATCGGCCGTTTGGTCGATCAGACAGGTTAGAAAATTTCTGTCGGCTGCCGATAATATCTCTGCGTGTATTGCCGATTGTACGATTTTCAGTGGGAGACTGTCACTAGCTTTGGTTGGACATAGATATCGTACGATTGCTGTCAGGGGCAGAACATTGCTGATCTGTTCTTTAACTAATCTGACTGGTAAGACTTTGATCTGAATGGTTAGTGGCGGGTCGGGAGATGGGAAAGTCCGATCGTACGATGATTCGTACGATCGGATCTTTGCATCTATGGCCAGCTTAAAACCCTTGTGGGTTCAGAAGCAGCAGGGGATGGTGCTGTTTTATATGGTAGAACATACTGTTCCTCTCAATATCCAGAAGTCTCTCTTCTTTGAAGTAATTTGCTTTCCATCTTGTAAATTACTTTGAGTTTTCCCTTTGTTTACATCGCATAACCCTTTAGCATGAGAATGATGACCCTTCTGTATCTCTAAACTCTCACAAAATGGATTTCAACCCTCTGAAGAGTCTGCTGCTGTATCTCTGAGAATTTGGAGAACAGCTGAGCTGATTTATATTGTCTTTGGATGCCTTTGCCAGAAACTCTATTGACTGAAGAAGAAGGAGATCTAAAGCTAGCATGCCAATGAGTGTAAATGAGTGTAAAAAATACAGGAACATGCATGAGTCCATATTTTTTGCATGTTTTCTTCAGCATACGTCTTTACATGGAAGCAAAGCATTTTACTTTTTGTGTCTAGGTAAATATATAGCATTCATTTTACTTGCATTTGCCTAGTCTGTGTAAAGTTGCTGGTCCTTAATAAATAATGGCTATAAATACATTGAAGGTATTGATGCCGTGTAATAGCATTTAGGGGGCACAAAAGTACACCCCTTAAACAGTACTTCCATCTGGGTCTGTTTCCGCTCTGCACATTGTGCTGAAAATAATATCCAGCTCATTGTGAAATGCTCAGTGCCAATGGGACCCAGTCTTGACCTCACTGCCTACCACAGAGCAAGGCAGTAAGTTCAGGGCTCTGCCTTTCCTCATTTACATGCTTATCCCTCCCCGTGTGTGCCCACTAACCTCTAACCTTGTCCATGTGCATAATCCTTAGTGAAGTCTAGCTCTGTTATTAGAAACATTCAGCTTGATATAATTACAGTATGTTTCTTTATTTTTTCCTATCTTTTAGTTATAACCCTAATGCCCACTCCTAATATCCTATCTGTTACACAAGCACCCCCAGATCCAATCATACCACACTGTCACAGTTATCCCCACTCAAAGAGGAGGAGGTCACTGGCCAATAAGTATTCAGTCTTCAGTCTGTCTCCTGTGGCCTTTTCCTCTGACTTTGAACATGTTCTAGTAACAGCCACACATGGTCATTTGTCCCCATCCCAGCTACCAATATATATACGTTGTCTTATCCCTTTACATTTTTAGAACATTCTGCCTGCAACCATTTGACTAAAGTCCTCCCTACTATGTCTCTCTCTCTGCTCGACCCCATTCAGTCTGCTTTTGCTCGCTGCAATTCAAATGCACAAGCCAATTCTCCAATGACTTTCTTCTAAATGAGACCTGTCCATATTACTACTCCTTGACCTCTGTGTTTAATAGGCTCATCTGTGACATCTTTCATTTATTGGCATACAATGTACCCTTGTTTTAGATTCCTTCATACCTGTCCTATCAGTCATACCACGCCTTCTCTGTTTCTGGGTGAAACCTCCTCAAAACTCAAACTTTCTGTAGGGGTCCCTAAAGGCTTTTTATTTGGGTTCCTACTGTTCTCACTATATTTACACATCTTGGCTAGCTCAATCACTCCTTTGGCTTCCAGCGCCATCTTTATTCTGATGACACTCTTGCCTCTCTGCTATATCGTCCTGGATGGAATCTTGCATTCTAAAACTCAACTCAGACAAAAGCAGAACTGATGCCCTTCTCCCACCCTGTCAATCTTTGTAAATAACATTATCACTTATTCCAGTACAAAGTTTCACTTACTTTATTCCACACTCTCCTTTATTCTTCACGTCCAGTCCCTCACAAAATATTGGTGACTACATCTTAAAGATATTGCATAAGTGTGCCCCTTTCTCCAACATAAATGTCCCCATAACATACAGCTGCACACTTTCATACCTTGTGTCTCACTGGTCCCAACCCCTATTGATTGAAAGCCCTTGTTACTTACTGTATCTGTTTGTCTGTATGTCATTTGTACCATTATGAGCACATGACTAAGAGGGTTATTTACTAAACACCTAATGCAAAAATCCTAAAAAAATCGTGATTTTTCTTTATAAAATCAGACTTTTAAAAAAATCACAAATTTTTCGGAATTTATTAAACCCCGAGTATGGAAAAGTCAGAATCTGAAAATCCGGCATCTCAGACCTGTCGAGGTCGCATATAAGTCAATGGGAGAAGTCCAAATGATTTTTTGATGTGCGCTGAGTTTCGTGCAATACCCCAAAGTTTTCAGGCAAAAAAGCATAAGAAATCGGGTTTTTGGGTTTTATTGTAATAATAAATAAGCATAAAAAACCTGATCGGATTTGATCGGAGTTTGTAGCAGAAAATGTTGAGATAAAATCGGACTTTGATAAATAACCCCCTAAGTGTCTTAGAGCAAACGAGTAGGTTAAAATCTTTTTCTTTATACTTGTGGCCCAGTGGATTTTCTAGTGTGCCTGGAGCCCCCTTCAATAGTATTGCTGTCAATTTGTACAGTGCAGTGGCATAGGTTTGCGTCTTACAATTGAATATAATATTAATAATAAACCTAAGGGGCCGATTCACTAAGGGTCGAATATCGAGGGTTAATTAACCCTCGATATTCGACTAGGAATTAAAATCCTTCGACTTCGAATATCGAAGTCGAAGGATTTAGCGCAGATAGTTCGAACGATCGAAGGATAATTCCTTCGATCAAAGATAAAATCCTTTGAATCGAACGATTCGAAGGATGTTAATCCAACGATCGAAGGAATATCCTTCGAGCAAAAAAAGTTAGGCAAGCCTATGGGGACCTTCCCCATAGGCTAACATTGACTTCGGTAGCTTTTAGATGGCGAACTAAGGGGTCGAAGTTTTTTTAAAGAGACAGTACTTCGACTATCGAATGGTCGAATAGTCAAACGATTTTTACTACGAATCCTTCGATTCGAAGTCGTAGTCGTAGTCGAAGGTCGAAGTAGCCCATTCAATGGACGAAGTAGCCCAAAAAAAACGTCGAAATTCAAAGTTTTTTACCTTCGAATCCTTCACTCGAAGTTAGTGGATCGGCCCCTAAGTGTGTTATGTGCCCTGATTATAATAACGAATACAAATGTATTTATGAAAAGCATGTGTTTTAAATAGCGAGAAGAGAAGTACTTCATTGGGATTTCTCTACTCCTGGGACTAATTATATACAGTATTATACAAACACAGAGCTCAGTCCTTAATGCATGGACAATAAAGAGGCAGCAAGGAGTCGACCAGGGATCCAGTTATATATATATAATATATACAGTATACAGCTACTAAGTGACTATTGCAATGGACATTTGGAGAACATTATATAGACATGTTCTCTAAGGGGGGCAAGGGATTATTTTATGGTCTTTTGCATCAGAGAACCCACCCTGTGGTTTGAGTATGCCTAGATTTACAATGCAGATTTTGGAAGAAACTACTATGGATATTTAAAATTCAAGTAATTTGAAAGTGGATATTTTCCAATTTCCCAGAATCTCGTTACCAGCTGTATACTTAGGGGGTTATTTACTAAACTACGCATGCAAAAATCCTGAAAAATTCGAGATTTTTTTATATAAAACCTGACTTTTAAAAAATAAAAAAAAATTTTAATTTATTATACCCCGAGGATAGAAAAGTCCAAATCAGAAAATCCGGCATCTCAGACCTGTCCAGATTGAATATAAGTCAATGGGAGAAGTCAGAATGATTTTTTGATGTGCAATACCCAGAAGATTTTAAGTTTTTGGGAAAGAAGCATACAAAATCAGAGTTTTCAGGTGAACAAGTCTGAAAAATCGTTGGGATTTTTTCCCGCAAAGCAAATTTTTAGGTAAATCTAATAATAAATACGCCGAAAAAAACCTTTTTCGGATTAGAACGGAGTTTGTGGCTGGAAATGTTGAGATAAATATATATATATATATATATATATAACCCCCATAGTGTTACCGAGTATAAGCTTGAAAGGATCGATGGGTTAAATAAAACCTATAGATGGGGAAATGCATTTTACATATCAGTTTTTCAGTTGCTTGTTCGTATCATCCATTTAGAGACAGTTATGTAATAAGACATAGTTTGTTCTGTGTCCAGAACATTACCTTTTTTTTATTTATCTAACTTTGTATTTATGTCATTTTTATCGTTATCTTCCCTGAATATCAATATCAAAAATAATATGACTGCTCAACTGAAAATAGCATGGCTGTTCTCTATTCTATATATGATTACTATGAACTATGAACTATGCAGAATGTTCCTGCAATGCATCACTGCAAATGTACTTATGTTTTATGTATTTATGTTTTAGAACATTATTTATAAATAATTTCAATAATGAGTTACTAGCTATAACAAAAAAAGGACATTTTGCCCACAATGTACCGTTGACCACACTTAGGGACAGATTTATCAAGGGTCCAAGTGAATTCGAAATTCGAAGTAATTTTTTGGATACTTTTTTTGGATACTTCGACCATCGAATAGGATACTACGACTTCGAATTTACTTCGACTTCGATTCAAAGTAAAAATCGTTAGAATATTTGACAATTCAATAATCAAAGTACTGTCTCTTTAAAAAAAAAAAACTTTGACCAATACTTTGCCAAATTAAACCTGCCGAAGCGCTATGTTAGCCTATGGGGACCTTCTAGAGCAGTTTTATAAGTCTATAGAGGTCGCAGGAAAATCCTTTGATCGATCGCTGAAATCCTTTGAATTCATTCGTATGATTGAACGATCTTCGTTTGATTGCTAAATTCGGTAAAATATCCTTCGACTTCGATATTCGATGGCCAAATTACGAAGTATTTTTTACTTCGAAATTCGACCCTTGAGAAATCTGCTAAACAGCAATTCGGCAGGTTTAATTTGGCGAGACAGAGACAGTACTTCGAATATTGGATGGTCAAATAGTCTAACGATTTTTACTTTGAAACGAAGTCTAAGTAAATTCAAAGTCGTAGTATCCTATTCGATGGTTGAAGTATAAAAAAATTACTTTGAATTATAAATTTTTTTACTTCGAAAATTCCCTTGAATTCACTTCGACCCTAGATAAATCTGCCCCTAAAAATGATCTATTCGCCTCCAGTGTGGGGTACAAAAATTTGGGCCTACCCGAGCTATACAATGGGTGGCAGATGGGCACCAGATCAATATGTCATTCTGGATAAATAGAGAGCAAGCTAGAGCATGGCACTTTGGGAACACTGTGGTAGGGTCAGCAAACTGGTATAATTGGTGTAGGAAGGAAAGTCTACAGTTTATATGTTTGGATACAAAAACCAAAGCAGAGGTCCCCAACTTTTTTTACCCATAAGCCACATTTAAATGTAAAAAAAGTTTGAGAGCATGAATAAAGTTTGTGGGGATGCCAAATAAGGACTGTGATTGGCTATTTGGTGCCCCTATGAGGACTGGCAGCCTACAGGAGGCCTTGTTTGGCAGTTTATGCAACCAGAACTTACCTCCAAGCCTAGAATTCAAAAATAAGCAGCTGCTTTGAGACCAATGGAAACAACATCCAAGGACTGCTTGGAGAGCAACATGTTGTTCACAAGACACTGGTTGGGGATCACTGACAATCACAGAAAAACCAATGACATGATAATTATGCACCTCTTCCATTCCACACCATCCAATCAGATTGGAGCTCTCCCCTGTCCATCTGAGAATCTGTCTGGGCACAGTGTTTGGAAGAAATTGGCAATTTCTTTTGTATGAAGAACAGTAGTAGAATAGTGGAAAGGAGTTTTCTAAGAAGGTAGGGTAATATATATGATATGTGCTATACACGGCTATAAATGCATTAACTGCAATGTTATTTTGCCTAGGGACAGATTCACTAATGGGCAAATTAACGGGCGTCAAACGCTGGCGACTTTTCACTAGCGTTACTTCGGCTATGTGAGCATTTCATAGCGAAGATGCGGTAGTGTTTGTTTGTGCGCTTAGGTCAATTTGGATATGGCGGGTAATTAAAAGTTGTATGGACGTCTTTATTATAAATGTTGGTGCAAATGCTTGACGTTACCACTTTTTATTAAAAATGTCCAAGAGAGTTAATATAATGCCCTACACATGAGCCCACTGTAAAATGAATGTTCCCCGTGTTATGAAATGTCTGGAGAAAACCAGTTACCCAAAAAAAGTTTGTCAGCCAAAAAAAGTTGAAGTCAAGACTTTTGCAGGCAATTCCGTTTAAAAAAGGAAAAGTCGCCGGCGTTTTTTGAACTTTAATGCATTTTCGGCACACAGTAAGGGGGTTATTTATCAAAGTTCGAATTTATCTCTATATTTTCTGCTGAGAACTCCGATCAAATCTGCTCGGTTTTTTTACTCTTATTTATTATTACATTTTACCAAAAATTAGCTTTGCGGGAAAAAATCCGATTTTCACAAATTTTTCGGACTTTTCATCCGATTTTCAAGATTTTTCGTAATTTTCACCCGAAAACTACGGAGTATTGCCCGAAACCCCATCAAAAAATCATTGAGACGTCTCCCATTGACTTATATGTAACCTCGACAGGTCTGAGATGCCGGATTTTCAGATAAAGACTTTTCAATCCTCTGGGTTTAATAAATACCTGAAAAATTCATGATTTTTTAAAAGTCTGATTTTATATAAAAAAAAATCACCAATTTTTCATGATTTTTGCACTCGAGTTTAGTAAAGAGCCCCCTAAGTGTGACAGAAGATTGAGGAAGATCTATAGCCAACTACAAGAGGTAGTATATATATATATATATATATATATATATATATAGTCAACTACAAGAGGTCCTCTGCACTCATTCCATTATCAATATATTTAAGACAGAGACATTTTGTGCATACTGCTACTAAAAAATGCCTTACCCTTTAAACAACACAGGGATTGTTTGTCCATATATTGCAATATATTTAAGCTGGCCAACTACGAAGATCTATAGCTTCTTTTAAGCAATTCACCTGTCTGAGGTGGCGAAGAGGTAACGTTCAGTAAAATCCACAGTTTGCAGAGTAATGATCGTTCGCCAGAGAGAAAAGTCGCCTGTGTGAATGAACGCTAGTGACGGTCCAGTTCTCTAGGCCTGCGCCTGTTAGTGAATTGGTGATGTCTCAGCGGGTGGCAACACTGGCAAAAAATAACTAGCGTTAGCCTCTTCGCTCTTTAGTAAATCTGCCCTAGGTGTTTAGCAAAATTTCACTGTTTTGCTCATTTTTATCCATTTTTTACTGTGAAGCCAAACAGGCCAGTTTTGTTCATCACTTGTGGTCATGAAAACTTTTTGGTGACTTCTAATTTCCTTTCATTTTATATTAGTGGTATATTAGTGAGTATATTAGTGGGTAAGTTAGTGGGTAAGTTATTCGAAACACCGTGTGGCTACAGGAGAACGTTATCCCGTGGAAAGAGTGCCTGGCATTGTTCTAAATGATTTTGATGGTTTTACAGCATTTCTTGTTCACAAACTTGTTTGTTAAAGAGTTCATGCCATTTGTAGTGCCTGATCTTTTGGTTTATTACATTAAAGGAGATATAAATCTCCCCCTTGTGTTATGAAGCACAACATATCATAGTGGGGCATGATTTACTGGTTTGAATTTACAAACTTCTTTCTTTGTGTACTTTGTGTGAACAAAAAAGTTTACAAAATCAAAAGCATGTCTATAGGCTTGCACTGCATTAATGTCTTTTTTAAGCAAGCTTTCAGTTTGTTAGGGTGTTGTAATCCAGCGATGCCACTGAACTATAACACCCCATAGGAAATCATTGAACTCAAGGGATGAACTGGCACATTTATCAAAGCAGGAAATGCTTTGTAAATATGCCAGTTTGCTATAAATGCTTTCCTAACTGTCAGGAATGTGTTGATAGTTAGGAGAAAATTTGAACTAGGGGATCCTAATGGTTGGAATTCTTAGCAAATATGGACACATATATATATATATATATATATATATATATATATATATATATATATATATATATATATATATATATAACAAACAAGGGAAAGTTGTGCTCACCACTAATTTTTAAAACCATTAGGCGGGGGTGCAATGAGGGTGTGACCACAAAATACATATAGTCAAATACAAGAGTCCTCTGCACTCAACCCATTATCAATATATTTAAGACAGAGACATTTTGTGCATACTGCTACTGAAAAATGCCTTACCCTTTAAACAAAACAGGGATTGTTTGTCCATATATTGCAATATATTTAAGCTGGCCAACTACGTCAAAGTCATCCCATATCTGGCCAGTCCTATGCTCAATTTTCATCTGATTCATTAAGAATTCTATTGCTTCATTATACATTAATTTCAAAGTAAAACTCCTGTCTAATAAAAGGGCAGCCAAGTTTGGGAGTTTTACTTTGAAAGCAGCTAGTAAGTTGCAGGTAAAACTTAGTCCCTGTGTAAAATGTATAATGAAGCAATTGAATTTCTGGCCAGATATGGGATGACTTTGACGTAGTTGGCCAGCTTAAATATATTGCAATATATGGACAAACAATCCCTGTTTTGTTTAAAGGGTAAGGCATTTTTCAGTAGCAGTATGCACAAAATGTCTCTGTCTTAAATATATTGATAATGTGTTGAGTGCAGAGGACTCTTGTATTTGACTATATATATATATGTATGTATATATATATATATATATATATATACATACATATATATATATATACATACATATAGATACATATATATAGGTATGGGATCCATTACCTGGAAACCCAGGAAAGCCCACAGGGTAGCGAACTCTTGCGAAGTTGCGCTAGCGTTAATACGATCAGCAGTTCGAAGTTACGCTAGCGATGCCTAATTTGGCATACGGCGTGCAGTTAAAGTACAATGGACGTAAATGTAGCAGCAAATACATTACACTACACAAGTCCAGGGAACCTTAATAAAATAAAATAGAGTTGTTATATTGCCCTACACATGTGCCCAGTGTATAGTTTATGTGCCATATGTTAGGAAATGTAGGGGGGAAGGAGGGTACGCAAAAAAAAAAAAGCACAATCTTTTTCAGCCTATCACCCTGTTGAAAGGAAAAGACGCCAGCATTTTTTGGGACTTTTCAACTTTTTTTGGACCAAGTCCTATCTACTCTATTGCACTTCGCCTGGTCTGAGCTGGCGAAGTAAACCCTGGCGCAAGAGGTAACGTTCAGGAAAATCCGCATCTTAGTGAATTAGTGTAGTTACGTCCATTCGCCAGTGCGAAAATTCACCTGGCGTTAGAGTGCGAGTAGCGCTACAGTCTATCTCCTTCACTAGCGAATTTACGCCAGGGACCCTTAGTAAATCGGCGAAGTGGCAAAATGATGTCACGTTGTCGATTTTTCACCAGCGTTAGCCACTTCGCCCTTTAGTAAATTAGCCCCATAGGGGTATATTTATCAAAGAGTGAAGTTAATAGTGAAGTTCCGCCACTAGAGTGAAATTCCGCCACTCTCTCATTAATTTCTATGGGATTTTTATAGGCGTATTTATCAAAGGGTGAACTTTCACTTCACCCATTGATAAATATGCCTTTCAAAATCCCATAGAAATTAATTGAGAGCTGCGGAATTTCACTCTAGTGGCGGAAATTCACTCTCTGATAAATTTACCCCTATAGACTTCATTTTATCCAAATAATCCAGATTTTTAAAAATTAGTTCCTTTTTCTCTGTAATAATGAAACAGTACTTGGTACATAATTCAAACTAAGAAATAATTAATCCTTTTTCAAAGCAGAACCAGCCTTTTGGGTTTATTTATTCTAGTAGACTTAAGGTATGACGATCCAAATTACAGAAAGATCCATTATCCAGAAAGCCTCAGGTCCTGAGCATTCTGGATAATAGGTCCCATACCTGTATATATAATATTTATAGTTGTTTATTTATTTATTTATTTTAAGAGCATCTGTTTTGTAAGATACTGTAAATATATCATGGTATTACTGTCCCTGTAAAGAGGCTCTACATACATTTACTAGTATCCCTTTAACGACTCTCATAAACGATTTATAAACTATATTCCCAGCATTTTAGACTATGTGGAGGCAGGAAGGATGACAGGAGTTATGATAAATACCCTTGGAGACACTAATGGAAGAGGAAGCTATTAGGAAAGACATGATCACCAGAAACATATGTAGACGTTAAGAAGAAAACAAAATCTAAAGGAAGATCTGTAGCAAGAAGCAGGGGGTGCAGAGTTGGGATTAAGGGAAACTTCTACAAAGAGTGTCGGGGTTCCCTGCAGTAGTGAGAAGGAATAACGTGGCCATTGTGGTTACAGAAAACCAGGGACTTGATTGAGAAATGATTCCGAGAATATAATGGAAAAATATTTACAAAAAAGGAATTGGGAAATGAATCCGGTATGTTGTTTTACTGTGTCTAATACCATTAAGCAAAGGGTCGGGTAACTATTATTTCAGATGGGTTAATGGTAGGCAAGATGTGAATGATGAAAGCCAGAGAAACCATAGGGTGTAAAGAATAAATAACAATGGCTCCTGATCACTCAAATGACTTGCACACGAGCCACGTGCAGAGCTGTGACCGGTCAGCTCAGGAATTGCTCAGGACCTGGGGTTTTCTGGATCAGGGATCTTTCTGTAATTTGGATCTTTATACCTTAAGTCTACTAAAACATTGTTTAAACATTAAATAAACCCAATAGGCTGGTTTTACTTCCAATAAGGATTAATTATATCTTAGTTGGGATCAAGTACAAGTTACTGTTTTATTATTACAGAGAAAAAGGAAATCACTTGTAAAAAATTTTAATTATTTCATTAAAATGGAGTCTATCAGAGATGGCCTTCTTGTAATTCAGAGTTTTCTGGATAACGGATCCCATACCTGCAGTATGTGTATGTATGTATATATATATGTATGGGATCCGTTATCCGGAAACCCGTTATCCAGAAAGCTCCGAATTACAGAAAGGCCATCTCCTATAGACTCCATTTTATCCAAATAATCCAAATTTTTAAAACCCATTTGCTTTTTTTCTCTGTAATAAAACAGTAGCTTGTACTTGATCCCAACTAAGATATAATTAATCCATTTTAATAATAGAACCAGTCCATTGGGCTTATTTAATGCATTCATGATTTTCTAGTAGACTTAAGGTATGACGGAAATTAACGTAAAGTTCCATTATCCAGAAAGCCCCAGGTCCCGAGGATTCTGGATAAGAGGTCCCATACCTGTGTGTATGTAATATATATATATATAATTTTAAGAGTTGAAGTTGTAGCATTTATTAAAACAAGTGGAAAACAGCCCCACCTTCTGTTTGAATGAATGGTGTAATATAATATTAGATGTGGTCTGCTCTGTATTTATCACCCTGTTTAAAAATGCTAATATCATGAATATAAATAGAAAATAAACATTTATATAAGCTTGAAAGAGAACTGAGCAATTTTACATTCATTTATTTTGGTTGACTTTATGTACTCCATTTATTAAACCTAAATTTTTTATGGTTGAGCTTTTTGGGGAAAAAAACACAGAAATTTATCATACCCCATAGCTGCTAAAAATCCGAATTTGAAAATACGCAATCTCAAACCTGTCGAGGTCATGTAGGAGTCAAAGGCAGTTGTTTGTTGACATCATGATCTGCGCTGGATAATCTGAAAAAGCCATAGTTTTTGTCCGATAATCTGAAAACTCACGTTTTCGCAGCAGAAATTTTATATATCAAGTTTTCGGAGCATTAAACATACGATATGAATTGACGCTTGATTTTGTAGCGATGTTTTATGGCCCTATTTGTTTCGAGAAAAAATATTGATAAATGAGTTCAATTCATGGAAGGGAGTTTGGTCAGATTTGTTTTCATAAAAAAATTTGATTAATTTCAGTTTTAGTAAATCAGCCCCTTAAAGTGCCATTTGATATTCCTTCTACCTCTATATGGGTTATCAGTATCAGTAGATTAGTGGGGAGAGAACGTGCATCTCTGTATCACTTAGGGCAGAGACAAACGCTACAATTCGGGGAGATTAGTCGCCCGGCAACAAATCTCCTCTTCTTCTTGTCTTCTTGGCTACTAATCTCCCCAAAGTGCCTCCCTGCCGGCTTGAATGTAAATCGCCGGCGTTTTGGCACTCGGAGCACTTTGTTTCCAAAGTTTCCTCGAGAGGAAACTTCGGGTGACTTCGGAAAACAAATCGATTCAAGTGACATCCCGCCGGCGATTTACATTCTGTCCCTGCTGAAAGTTTGTGCCACAGGATGAAACTGATCAACAGTAACCAGCTTTCATTCTACAATGTTTGACTAAACTGGGGCATATGGAATACCAAAATACTGCTGCCTAGTCTATTACACATAGTACACATGTACTGTAGACTTCTTCAAAAAGCTCCAATCATAGTCACTTCCTGGGGTTATTTATCTATTTCTTATCTTTCTATTCCGGACCTCTCATTCATCATATTTTATTTTGATATTCCGACAAATCTGAACTACTAGAGTGTCTGAACCTGACAGCATCACAGACTCATAAAATATTAAACTAAGAATTCAGTATGTCATGGAATACCACAAAGAATGTTAAGACATTCATTGGCAATTCTAATCTTGTGGTGGAAAAATGTCATTGTATGGCTTGTATGGAAAACTGATATACCAGAGTTTCAGTAAGAAGATTTCGTTCAGGTCTGGTTTAGTAGCAGGAGAAAGGAACCACTGCAATGCTATAATATTAGATTAAAACCGAGCCGCTATAAGATAGTCATGCTACATACAAGAAAGTGGTCGGGTTAGTGAAGATTAAAAATGAAGCAAATAAAGATAAGTTTGTAAGTATTTAAATCATACAAGAAAAAGGTAGAACCGCTGACCCACAAAAGATCAGTTATTCAGAAAGACAACAGAGAAAGGCTGATGTTTTCAGGGGTTGTGTTGGGTCCAGGGCCTTTCAAGCTGTATAATAAGAACAAGTCTGGTTATGGAATTCCTTACAAAGAATGATGTAACACATGATTCATTTGTGGGGTCGATGTACTGTATGTGTTAGTTCATTTCTCAAGGGCATATGTAATTATAATTAACAACCAGGGTGTATGGTCCTTGCCATAGATGCCCAGAATTAGGCTGTACAGCCCCAACGATTTCTGATGGTGTTGGCAAGAGTTTGGACAACAGTAACGTTATTTCTCTGAGTATCAGCATATTGCAAGTCGCATGCCCATTGCCCTTTTCTTTGGGGTCGCATGCAAATAACATTAACATTACCATGCAATTAATTTCCAAAGTGTCAATTGGACTACTGGTCAGTTGCCAAATAAACTATATTCCACTTATGGACTGGGCATTACGTTCGCCAACTGCTACATAAGGAAAGAGGACCAAAAACCCAACACAGAGAACTCCGACGCAACCGTGCCAAGTGCAACGCCCCTCACTACTGCAATTCCACTGCATTATGGGCAAAGCGCTCCAGTATTGGCTGTTGGAGGAACTATAGCAAATAAACACAACATTAGTAAAGCTGCAAGACTGAAATAAACCCAGGTTATTTCAGTTCTGTCAGAGAAATGTGATGAGTCAGTTGGTTCTTATCTGATATTTCAGTACATTATTCATTTCCAATAACTATAAGTCCCAACTACTGCAATCATCTGTGCATTCTTCACCCACATACCATAACCAGTACATAGCTAATAACAGATGCATTCAGCTGTATATATAGAAGGGAATTGTACACCCTCAAACATATATATATCTAGATAGGGTCAGTGACCCCCATTTGAAAGCGGGTCAGAAGAAGAAAGCAAATAATTCAAAAACTATAAAAAAAAGAAGTGAGAATCAGTTGAAAAGCCATTTTATAACATACTAATGGGGGGAATGTAATAAAAGTCGGTAACAGAAAAACTACTCGCAATGTGATAAGTTAAGCCTCTGCGTGAATTGAATATAGCTTTTGCGAACCTGAATATTGTTTAGCGACCACTGCCGACAGTGGAAGAAAGTTTGCTAATTATATAGTTTGTGCTAATGCGTAATGAAAGTAATAAAACTTCTTACTGAAAAATGGATGTTTGCGCAAAAAGATTAAGACAACTTTGAGGCACTTTTTGAAAAGTGGGAAATGTGCCATTAAAATTCGGAATGCAAAGGAAGAATATTACACGTGAGATGTGAATTTTTATTCTTATTGGTGCAAACTGTTTTTCGCTTTGTGACTTTTATTACATTCCCCCTTAAAAGTTAAGATAAAGGTGAACCCTTTTAATTGATAAAATACTTGAACTGCTATAATTCATTTTTCCATCTGGATCTAAAGTAAAAATATTATGGAAAGCTCTGACTTACATTAACATTTTGCACATAATTCTAAACCACTTAGAACGGCTGGTTTATCTCACTTGACTTAAAAGTCAAACAGTCAAACATCCTGAGAGCAATGTACCACCAACCTGTCACATCATCTATGAACCAAACCATTTCTAAACTTCAGCATCACCCCAGGCACAGGTACTTCCACTCCTCTCACTGTTTTCTCTTATCTCACTCTCATTTCCAATATTTTCCCACATTCAAAAGTAACCGATGAAAGATCGTATCCAGATCCCACTTTCCATGATCTCAGGGAAAAGATAATATTTGCTGCTTTGTAAGGCACTAATGGCATCAGTAATAGGGAAGCATAAAGCCACGAAGCTGTTCAAAGAGGCCCTTCAAGAGATTTGTATGACCCTGAGAAAGCCCAAAAGCTCCCCTAATGTCTTTCAATAACATCAATATGTTTTACATTTCTATCCTGTAAAATGTATTCTTTCAAATGATGTTAGTATAGTAATGGCATCATTTATAATCAGTGCATAGTGATGTAATTGTGTCACATGACTCACTGAAACGTGTGTGATCTGTAGTAAAATATAGGGCTAATATGGGTCACCTCAGAGTTACCCAACCTGACTTTTAGCCCTGTGCCTTTATATGGCCTTGGAACTCCTTGATGATATCTAATATGTTCTGTTTTACAATAGGTGGTACATACATGTAGCATAGTACAGGTATGGGACCTGTTATCAGGACCTGCGGTTTTCCAGAAAAGGGGTCTTTCCGTAATTTGGATCTCCATAACTTAAGACCACTAAAAAATAATTTAAAAATACAATAAACCCAATAGGCTGGTTTTGCCTCCAAGAAGGATGAATTCAATCTTAGTTTGGATCAAGTGTAAGCTACTGTTTTAGTATTACAGAGAAAAATAAATGGTTTGCCATTTGGGATTTGGATAAAATGGAGTCTATGGGAGATGGCCTTTCAGTTCGTTTCTGGATAACGGATCCCATACCTGTATAGTAAAAAAAATTCCAGTTGATCCCTATATTCCTCCTTTCTTGTTCTGAAGGCATTCATTTGGGTAAATTTGAAAACTACTGGTAAGCACTTTCCAATGACAGCAGCTAAAACTAGAACAACTCCAAGAAAGCAGCAGCACTCTGATTTGGTGAAAAAAATGGAATTTATTTGTGCCTTAAGCTAGGTGACGTTTCGGACTATACCGAAGGCTTGATAAAGGCTGGGTAAAGTCCTAAATGTCGCCTAGCTTAAGGCACAAATATATCAAATTTTTCACCAAATCGGAGTACTGCTGAAATATATTTCTTGGAGAGGATATTGAACCTGCGCAGACAGAGTTACAGTCGGCACCCAACGCCACATAAGATGTGTGTGCACTACTTGATATACTTCTAAAACTAGAACAATATCCCATTTGCTGAAGCACCTACTGTACATCACACAGGTTCCAAAACTGTACAGCTGCCTCCTCACAAAGGCCCATAGCCGAGAATAAGAGGCCCAGCCTGAATGTCAATTAGGATATGATTCGGGGTAAGGAATTGTTTTTGCTGAGGATAGCAGAAAGGGGTAGGACATAAAAGCTTGAAGCTCAAACATTCAAAAGCCTTTAAGATAATCCCATGTTGATCATTTGGGATGTTTATGTGCCAGTGGCCTGAAGGCATATATTCTGTACATATATATATATATATATTCTAGCACTTTCTCCAACCATAAAGTCATTTACCAGCCCACCATGCAACATTCCAAAACCAACTGCAAAACCATCTGTTTTTTTTCTTTCCTGTGCTTAATCACACATAATATTTAAAACCACCCAAACATTCACCATTTTTGTGTTCCAAGTGAAGCATGTGTTGCTTACCCACAACTCTCCAAAAGATACATTTCAGTGGATCTGCCGCCGCCACATTTTCAGTAAAACTGCTCTGCAACTTTATCACAATCATCTCCAAAATATACAATAAACTTCCAGGAGAACACCACCATGCGTGTTTACTTGAATTCCCTTTACAAACGTTTCCTCCTCAAAATGTCTCTTTTATCCCTTGCAAATTTTATTTTAATCCCCTCTCAAGCAATTTGTTTTCCAGACTCCCATGCATGAAATGGTTTTTTTTTTAATCTGGAAAAATAAATTGCTAGAATACTTCTGTAAACTGCCTGAAACCATCACTTTCCTACATACCTCAGGCCGCCCAAAATAATTATTAGAAAGAGAAGGGTCCTAGATGTAAACCACTTTTTACATACAAAGCCTACGATATGAGGAATAACATTATGGAAATTTGGGAAGATGGGTGGTTAGGGCAGCCTTATAATTGGTAGCTTGTGCTTCTTAAGGAGTAACAAGTACACCGTGTGGCAGCACCACCTACACCTTAAAAATATTTACAAGGCATGAAGGAATTTAAAGGGATTCTGTAATGATTATTTAATGATATTATTATTTATGATGTAGTTTTTATTTCTAAATTACACTGTTAACACTGCAAATAATTCAATCTACAATATAAAATTTAATTCCTGAACCAACAAGTGTATTTTTTAGTTGTAATATTGGTGTGTAGGTGCATCTCAGGTCATTTTGCCTGGTCATGTGCTTTCAGAAAGAGCCAGCACTTTAGGATGGAACTGCTTTCTGGCAGGTTGTTGTTTCTCCTACTCAATGTAACTGAATGTGTCACAGTGGGACCTGGATTTTACTATTGACTGATGTTCTTCGATCTACCAGGCAGCTGTTATCTTGTGTTAGGGAGTTATCTGGTTACCTTCCCATTGTTCTTTTGTTAGGCTGCTGGGGGGGGAGGGGTGATATCACTCCAACTTGCAGTACCGCAGTAAAGAATGACTAAAATTTTTCAGAGCACAAGTCACAGGACTGAAGGCAGCTGGGAAATGAACAATATGTCGAGCCCCATGTCAGATTTCAAAATTAAATTTCAAAAAAATGTGTTTATTCTTTTGAGAAATGGATTTCAGTGCAGAATTCTGCTGGAGCAGCACTATTAACTGATGCGTTTTGACAGTATCCCTTTAAATCTTTTTCTCGGATTCCCCTAATCAGAGTGTGGACATATTTTCAAAGCAGGGTATTTAGGGCCCATGAGAAAATTAAACCAGGCAACCTATGTCTGTGGGTGCCATAAAGGTAGATTTGCTGTCTGGGCATTAGGGAACTACTTTCTTGCAATGAATTTCTTGTTTCACTTTCTCCTATTGGATTTATTTAATTTTTAAATGATTGTTTAGTGATCTTAAGTTATGGAGATCCAAATTACGGAAAAAACCCTTATCTAGAAAACCCCAGGTCCTGAGCATTCTTGATAACAGGACTTTCTCCATATCTCAGTGTAGCCCATGCATACAGCATACTACTGGCACCCCATGATATAGTGTGGGTCCTTACTGGATACCCTCTTCCCGTGGTTGGGGTTTGTTTCCCCTACTGTTATCATTGTTTCGATTAACCCTTCTTTTATTTGTATCCTCGCCACCGAGAAAGAGAGATTTGTTTCCAATGAAATTGGCTTCACTACAATGGTTAGTGACTTTCTAATGAGGGTAGTGTTGTTTCTGAGTTCCCTTCCAATCTGTGGTTACCACATCCAGCACAATAATGCCTTATGACTTAACATACTTCTCTGCTTTGTTTCTTCAATCACCCACAACAGTTTCTTTAAAAAAAAAAAAAAAACTCCATAAAAATATATTACCGTAGCGCATCATACCACATAATAAAAGCAGCTTTACTGCATGAAAATACACATTTCACACAAAACCACAGACCTAGGTTAGATTCCAGTAACCACTAGCCTGCTATAAAATAAAAACATTTTTACACCGACTGATGTGCTGTTGTTTGGCAGCTGTTAAACTCCAAGAGAAGGTGCACATATATATATATATATATATATATATATATATATATATATATATATATATATATATATATATATATTTATATACGGCTGCAGTTCTCTTCATTTTCTGCAAACACACCTACAACTTATTGCCATTGCTGGATTATATGTGCTCCCTATAATTTTATGGTTACAGACAAAAAGTAAGACACACTTATATGTTATATTATTTTAGCATTTAAGAGGCAAAATATTTCAGCCCCACATTCAGATCTCGGTGCATTTCTGTGACGTCCTCACTAATGATGGGCGAATAAATTCGGCAGGCGTGAATTTGTAGCGAATTTCCGTGTTTCGCATCCAGCAAATTAATTCCTGAAACTGTGGCAAAAATTCCCCAACGAAAAATCCACCAAAGCAAAAAAAAATGTTGGCACGCGCCAGAATAGCTGCACGCATATAAATTGACACACGTCAAAATTATTTGGACACTGATTGACTTTAATGCATTTGGACAAAATAGACGTGCGTATAAAAATTGCCGCGGGCGTCAAAATAGTTTTGACGCAAATTGACCAATTATTTTTCGCCCATCACTAGTCACCACAAATGGACTGTATATGGCAAAATAGAAACAATGGTGCTGTCCCTCAAACTTGAAGGTATTTGTGCCCAAAGCCATTAATTTCACTTACACATATTTGTGTCTATCGATACTGGTAAATCCTGAAGCTACGGCCACCTTGAAGGAAGTGGCTGGAGTTATAAGGAAAACACTGCATTGTGGGTAAAAATAATGGCAACCTGCTTTCAAAATGACTCTTTGCGCCTTGTACTTGTAAATAAGCCCCATTGTCTGAAACTACCAATTCACTGAAACTTGTTGAAAGCTGAATTTCAAATAGCGATGCATCAAATCTACTTTTTTTGGGATTCAGATGGCCAGGAAGCACGCCACGTAAGTAGATGTAACTGGGCCGCACAGCAAATTAAATTTAGGGCCCCAAAATATTGATACATTGGCCTAGTCTACCAAGATATATTAAACTTGCTCATAAGATGTCAGCACTGTCTTTATCTGACCTTGTATCCTTTTTACAGCATTTGTTTTCTTCTGCACGTTATTAGCAGCTGACCTACCCTTGGATATTTTGCTACCATTTCAAACTATTTGTTAATCTACTATTCTTTCAGATACAATAGAATCTAAATTCTCCTTTGTCTGTACATTTGATAGTATATTTGCAAGAGGCACACTGAAAATCAGTTGGAAAAAAATTCATTCAACAGGTAATCTAAAAGAAAACCAGCAAAACGTATCATTTTTTCTAATAATAGAGACAATTAGCTACAAAAATGTACGCAAATTCCATTGCATTAATGGTTTCTCACTGCGTAATGCTTTGTAATTCTGTTTAAGACTTATCCTGTCCAGTAGAGTTTGTGTTACAAAAGAGAAACACCTGCTTAAGCCTAATAAACATGGTATGACCTGAGTAGCAATGTTGGCCCTGCTAAGATCCATTGCGACAAGTAGATCCCCATAAACCAACTTCCGATGATATTATCTTCAAACAAAGACTTCCACAACTTTGCAGCTTGCTGTAAAAAACTATTTTCTCCCCTTGCCATAGACGCAAAGATCCGATCATACGAATCAACGTACGATCAGACTTTCCCATCTCCCGACCCTCCACTAACTATTCAGATCAAAGTCTTACCATTCCGATCAAATAAAGTAGTAAAAGAACAGATAAGCCGGTGTTCTGCCCCTGACAGCAATCGTACGATAGATAAAGCTAGTGACAGTCTCCCACTGAATATCGTACGATCGGCAATACACGCAGAGATATTACCTACAGCCAACAGAAATTTTCTAACCTGTCCGATCGACCAAACGACCGATCACCGCCGGATGCAAAATGTCGCGACTCTCCACACGCGGTCTGAAAATCGCATGAATCCACGATTCGTACGATCGGATCGTTGCGTCTATGGCCAGCTTCAAGATGGTCTTTTCTAACTTCAAGGGACATCCTTGTTTCCTTTGGAACTGGTCAATAAGGAATCAGAGATATGGTTCCCTTATATCACACATTTTTTCATCCCCTAAAACTATTGTATGTCCACTTTTCAAAGTAAACCTAAGTAGGTCGCACATTTATCCCCCCAAAGTTTTATTTTTATTAGATTCATGTAAATTTAGAGGGATAGTTTAGGGTTTAGAAGACTATATTATGTCTAATATACTATATAACCTGTTAATCAAGGAGCCTCATTTATGCATCAAGACATGTAACATAATCTACATCTACAACTCTCCCAGATCAAATTATATCAGGAACATCAGTAAAGCAATTGGACTTGGTGAGTAATCTAAAAACAAATGTTCCCCACTCATCTGAGCAGCTTCTTCAGGAGGGAATTCCCCTGCATTTTAAACTCTTAAACAACCCCTTAATAAAAAAAAACCCCACCCCCCTACCCTACCTCAGCCTACGAGTAAGTTGGGGCACTTACTCGTAGGCTGAGCCTATGAGTAAGTGCCCCAACAGGCATGAAACATGTCCTAATATGTCTTAATAAACTTTTTGTATTTTTTTTACTTGCTGCTTGATCTATTGTTGGAGGAACTCACATTCTAGGCTTTGTTATTATGTATACACACCCTTGGGCTGGGGTGAACTGTATGTCCCCCCAATTTACACTCTTTTTGGGAATTGGCATTTATTTCAGTAGTGTTTATATAGGTTGGATGCACCATCTCCTTTTGTAGTTTCATATGTATGTCCCTTAAAGAATAGGTGTATTTATAGTTGGAGGGATGCCAATTTCATGCCAAAAATCTGCTTGAAAAAGCCCCAGAGGGGCAAAACGCGTCGCAGAACAGAGGTGCTGTGTCACTTCAATACTTTAAATACACCCATAAGTGAATAGAACTCCTAAATCCATAATCCGATGATTGGATGTGACTTGGGGTAAGATCGGAGTTTTGCGTTCCACAGTGGAACACACCGCTGAACAGCAATCAACGCCATCTTGGATAGGCAGTGTGAAGCGGAGCATCCATAGAGCACATAATCTTCTCTGCATGAAGTGCATCTATACAGACGGAAGGCAAACTATTGGGCTATAACGTGAACTGGAGCGCAGGATCTGATGAGAGCTATCCTTTACTTTGGAGTGTGTGTGCGTTTGGGTGGTGGGGGACGCCCCAATATATACCCTCTCGCCTTTCAATTGACTATATGTTCCCTTTGCACATTAACATCTGTTGGTGAAGGAATATTGCCATTCTTATTTCCCTGATTTGTAATCTTGGAGACTGGTTGCAGATTGCTGGTTGGAGAACTATAACTCACACGTTTAGAATTTACTTGGCAGAATTCTGGATTGGAGAGTAGCAAATTCACATAGAGAAAAAAACTAAGGGACAATGGATACTTTTTTTTTAACTATTTATCAATTTCTATCACAAGTGATTGTGTTTTGAATTTGTTCTAAAATTGATTGGGGTCCTGGCCGACCAGGTTTTTAAATTGATTGAGAATTTTTAAGGGTTAATAAAACAAATTTATTGCTTATAAACTTGGTTCTTAATTACACTTTTAAATTATTTATTAATTTATTTTTGGTAACTTCAAAAGGACCTTGGGGATTGGAGATGAATTAAGGTTGGAGAGAGAATTTTTTCTACTTTATGTCACACTACTCTATATGTTTTTTTAAAAAAATGGATGTATTGAGCAAGATCAAAGTCTCAGTTCATGGGATAAAATATCATCATTGTCATTTTATAATCCCATCCCTAGGTACAGTAGGAATGTACAGTTTTTTTTTTTATCTGACCTTGGGGTAAATAGTACTCAGCAGTGCAGCTTGGTCACCCATCGACAAGGCAATGGTATCTTTATCTTTTTTGAAAGTTGGCTGCAATATCTTAGCTGTTAGCATATTCTTATAGGTTGAAAAATAGATACAGTGAATTTAAAGGAGAAGGAAAGGCTAAAATTAAGTAAGCTTTATCAGAAAGGTCTATATAAATACACCAGTAAACCCTCAAAGTAATGCTACTCTGAGTCCTCTGTCAAAAGAAACACCACATTTCTTTGCTTTTATTGTGTACACTTGGGCTTCTGTATCAGACTTCCTGTTTTTATCTTAAACCTCCAGGGCACGGCCTTGAGCATGCTCAGTTTGCTCCTCTCCCCCTCCCTCCTCCCATCCCTACTGTAATCTGAGCTCAGAGCTGTTAGTAAGCAGGGAGAGACTCAGGCAGGAAGTGATGTCACACCAAGCATATATGGCAGCTTCTATCCTAAACAAACAGAGACAGTGTCTAGAGCTGTTTAATCAGGTATGGTAAAGCATTCTGCAGAATAAATATAGCGTTCTAGCTTGCACTATTGTGGCTATTCTATTGGCAATAAACTGTCTTGGAGCTTTCCTTCTCCTTTAAGTATCAAGCATCTATACTGAAGGTTAATGGCCAATCTGGTGTTCCTATTCTTTTGGGTGAACCACCCAAAATGCCAACCATGTCTGTCCATTTATAATACCCATTTTTCAAACAACGAACATGGGTATCTTTCTGTCCCTGCAGAATCGATTTCTGTTAGAATAAACATCTGTGTAGGGGAAGATCAGATTTTTTTTTAAAAGATTATTTTTGCATGAATTCTAGAAAATAAACTGTAATCCTAAGTAACTTTCCAAAAACGGTAAGAACGAAATAGAACACTAGAACCTCTCTTTTACGTTTCCCAAGGGACCAAAAGAAACAAATTTAAAATTTGGAAAAACTTAATTTGGGGGACTTAAATTCAGGGGGCATCAAAATTTGGTTTCTACTGTACCCTATTTCAGAAAAGTAATTATAACGCGCACAATACAACAATTTGGGTGCATGTTTATTGCAATGCCAATTACCCTTTAGGGCAGAGACACATGGTCAGATTCGGGGAGATTAGTCTTCGGGGCGACTAATCTCCCTAAACTGCCTTCCAGTCGGCTAGAATATAAATCTCCGGCGAGATAGCACTCGAAGTGCTTCGTTTTCCGATTTCACCAAAATTGCCTCACAAGGAAACTTGAGCCAACTTCGGAAAACGAATCGCTCCTGAGTGCCATCCCGGCAACGATTTACATTCTAGACGGCGGGGAGGCAGTTCGGTGAGATTAGTCGCCTCGAAGATGAGATTTGTCGTTGGGCGACTAATCTCCCCGAATCTGATTGTGTGTCTCTGCCCTTAACCATCAACAAACTACTGTACATATTCATTGTACTGGGCCATCATCCAGCCCTGCATAAAGGGTTTTTTTTTTTTAAGCTACAGCAGAAATATCCCCAAGCCACCATTCTAGATCATTACTATAATAAACCCCTCAGAAACCCCCACATCCCCTTATTCCAAACTTTTTTCCTGTTAAAGGTGTTCGATTCCTTACCTTCGGTCTTAATACCCTTACTTTTAAAACTTTATTCTAGCGCTTTTGCAAGATTTCAATTTTTCTAGCCAGCTGCTGTTAAAAGAGTCTGGTAAAAGGTACCTATTAAAGATGAAGCTAATGGTTATCTAAGTAATGATGACAGAAATGCATTAAATTAATATATTTTATTTGGTGCCCAAGACCAGTTTTCTTCTCCATGATCCTCAGTAATATCCATTGGTTTCAGTTTCCTGATAATATACCCATCACAGTTATCTGTTCAAAAAGTATGAATAAATGTGATTTTCTATGCTGCAATCCACCTGTTTCTTCTCTTTCTGCATCATTTGAAATCCTGGCAGGAAAGGAGGGACTAAACACTGATGATGTCCACAGCTAACAGACAGCATGCAGGAACTACATAACCCACAATGCATTGCACTGTCATGTTCTGTTCCTTATTATCACGTGTGCAGGGAATTATGGGGTTTGGAGGATGCAGGCTGAGGACAGATGACTGTTGATACAAAGTAACTAGTAATCCAGTAAAGCAGGCTAGCACACAGCGAGTTAAACCGGGGTCATACCCCTGGTGCGTTTATTGCGTCACAACGTTTCACCTGACGAAGGGGGAACGCCCCCGAAACGTTGTGACGCAATAAACGCACCAGGGGTATGACCCCGGTTTAACTCGCTGTGTGTGCTAGCCTGCTTTACTGGATTACTCGTTAATTTGGGGGTGCCGTCTCCCTAGGGCTTCTAAGCACCAAGCGGAAACACCATTGAAGGTCAGCCAGCTCAGCAAAGTAGTCAGACAGATCAGCAGGAAAGCAGGGGGCTAGGCTTAGGGAACTGTAAGAAAACATTAAAAATCATGAAACGTCTGCATAATTTTAAATTGATGTATATTGCAAAGTTGCTTGAAATTATGTTTACTTTTCAAAAAGCTTAAATCATGTTTTTGTTGAGTTCCCCTTTAAGAAATTCTTGAACATGAGTTCCAAACAGTGTTTCTTAAATTACAACAAATAGCAAAACTGTTGGGTAGATTGTTGTCAGGGGCTGTGAAAGGTTCATATGAGCCATTTATGATTGTCATGGAAAGGTGCAAAGTGCAAAAAAACTGGTGTAAGCTGAAATGTTTCTTGTCAAGCCCTGCAGCAAGCACATGTGAGCTCAAAGCCTTGCACTCCAGAATGGAGCTCAAAAAAACCTGCACTTTCCCAATAGATTTCTTTAGCAAGAAAAAATATCAATTTTATTCTTTCTTCTGACTATCCCTTTGACTACAGCGCTTGCCTGGGTTTTATCATCATTGTATTCATGAGGGGCAGGCTGGAGGAGGCCTTAGGCGCTCCCTATTATGGGCTCTAAATTGCATGTCATTCAGAAGCCCAGGTTGAGGAACACCTGATGCCAAAGAGTACTGTTCATAACACCTGCCTATGATAGGTGGTACATACAGGGCTGCCTTGCATCCACCAGCTTGCACTCTACACTTTGCGCCAGATTTTTAATCCCGTGTAAGTGAGCATTAAGCAGAGCAATTTTTTTTCAAGGAACTGCATGGGCTTCACTCAACCTCAGTGAGAAGAGAGCAGTGATCATTAAGAAAAATAGGGTTAAAAGGTTGAAGCAGACTTCATATCTGACAATAGAAGGTTCAGGAAGGGCAGGAAAAATGGAAAAGGTACTGGAGAAAATTTGTAGCCACATTTTTTCATTTCTCAAAGGAAGTGGCCACAAAAAAAAATGTTTTTCCTCTGCAGGGACCTCCTGAAATGTTCCTAAACCAAAGGCTTTATATAATGGTGTTAGCATGAAATTGTGATATCAACACTTCACAGCATGAACTTAAAGCTAATGGAACCCAGGCAGCACGTTGCTTTGAAGCCCTATTGAGGAAAGTTGTGTCTAGTCTATAAAGCCAGGATGATTGGGTATTACTATAATGTATTGTGGATTAACTTTTCATGAACAGGACATAACTGAGAACAGATACAAAGAACAAAGTCACCAGATCATTAAAACAAACAAGGCCTGGATTATTTGATTTTAGATAAAGGCAGATAATACCCGGACTTTTTCCTAAATTATCCTCTACAGAAGCCCTCTTACACACGCAGTATTCTGTTCTATCTGCTCCTCACACCTTGTTGGCTGTCCGGGATTGAAGATTTTAGAATTAGAGTACATAAGGGGATTTTTTTTAAAGTCAAGTGAGCACAAATAAAATCCCTAGCAATAAACAATACCATTTAGTTCAGCCAAAGAAAATTTTGACTCGTGTATTAACCATAATAAAACACATGCATATCAATGTCTTAACAAAATAGCATTGAGGGAGCATTTAGTAAACATGATTTTAAAAGAATTTGGCTCTTTGTTCCCAACATGTGCGCTCAAGATCTTCAATAAATCAGTTTTAGTTGTACTTTTGTGTAATAAAATAATTAAACCAAAAGCATGTCCATGAAATTGAGTTCAGATGTTTCGGTTTGCTCTTTATAATCATATGCTGTTTTTTTTATATTTACTGTATACTTAAACACATATATATATATATATATATATACATATAACAAATTATCAAAACAATTAATTGTGAACGTGTTGATTCATTTGTAAGAGTTCAGTTATTAGGCATTAATAGACTGTTACATAGAATCTGACTGTGTATGGGATTCTGCGACTCTGTGGTGCATTACAAATGGGTCATTAAAATCTGTAACGCACCTGGTAAACAAAAGATCACACTTCTAAATTACCAACTCTCTCTAATCCCTTGCTTGATCCTACTATCTGGTTTGAGGCCACAACATTCTACAGGAACTTTTCTAACACGACTCACCAATTACCTGTTAACAGACCCTAAATAATGCTTCCCCTTATAAATACTCCTCAATCTTGGTTTTTCTGGCTTTTGACAACCTCAATAACCCTCCCTCCTCCATTCCCTCATTCTCTTGGCATATCAGCTTCACCACTTACCTCTCACTGTTGGGGTTCTTCAAGGTTCTCTCCTAAACCCAACAATCTGATCAAATCATATGGTTTCCAGTACCACCGTTATGGTGATGACACTCCAATCTTAACTCACATAATTTAACTAGAGTTTCTTCTTGTCTGTGGGCCATCTTTACTTGGATGTCCCATTAATGATTCTACTATTATCCTCTTGCCTTGTCTTTGATTCTACATCCCCTTCGCTCCTCATATCTAGTCAATAAGTAGATCATGTCAGTTTCACCTAAATAATATTTCATGAACCAATGTTTTAATTTACGCTCTCATGCCAAATATTGACTACTGCAACCCTTGCTTGATTGTCCTTCCACTCCAGAGACTGTCTTCCCTTCAGTTTATTTAGTACCAGGCTCATGCACTTCACCTTCCTCTGCCATGCCAGCTTCTACTATATTTAAAGACAAGTTTCAAACTACTAACCCTGACCTTCACTGCAGTTCACAAAACTGCCCCACCCTGCATCTGTGAACTTATCTTAAAGTACTCACCAAAGTGCTTGTTAGGTTCTACTGAGCATTTAATACTCATTACCTCTTCGCTTACATGCACTCAAGAAAACACAAGAGTTGTGGCCTTCCCTGGAATTCCGGTCTGCTTTATATCAGATGTTCTCCTAATTTTGCTGCCTTTAAACATTGTCTTAAAAGACATTATCTCATCTAGTCTAGTATTTCATCAGTAAACACTATAAGCCACTTCCAGTGGGGTAACAAGCAGTCGCTGTGCCACCAGCAAAAAAAATTTGGAAGGGCCTGGTCCGCACACCAGCCCTGTTACCTACCTCGCACACACAAGTTTTTATATCTATATTTATATTTATATCTATATAAATATATATATATGTGCCTATAGAGGGGGGGGTTTTGTGCAGCAGACCGCCGTGTCTGCTGTTTCTATAGTTACGCCACTGGCCACTTCCTAATTTATGGCAAATGCCAGATCACTCTTGAAACTGCCATACCCATATGATGTGTATGTGTCTTCTTGTAGTCTTATTCCTGTAGACCAGTGATCCCCAACCAGTACCTCGTGAGTAACATGTTGCTCCCCTCGGATGTTGCTCCCAGTGGCCTCAAAGCAGGAACTTATTTTTGAATTGCAGGCTTGGAGGCAAGTTTTGGTTGTATAAAAACAAGGTGTACTGCCAAACAGAGTCTCAATGTAGGTTGACAATCCACATAGGGCTACCAACTGGCCAATCATAGCCTTTATTTGGCACCCCAAGAACATTTTTTCATGCTTGTGTTGCTCCCCAACTCCTTTTATTTCTCAATGTTGCTCACAGGTTCGAAATGTTGGGGATCCCTGCTCTAGACTGTAAGTAGGAGTCTCTTCATTGAGTAGGGTCCTCATAAGCAGCAGCCCCATTGTCAATTGACAGAATCAGACAGACAGATTGCCAGTCCAGGCCTGGTGTCGGCAGGAAAACAGCAACTATTTATTTTACCAATTCTCCCATTTCCCAATCTGGTTGAAACCAAGAGGTGTGTCAGGAAGCTCTTCAATGACATCATATATTTACATAGAAGCCCCAGGCAAAAAAATAAATATTCACAAACAAGTTCATATCTGTAAGATTATTTTTTTATTAGCAAAAAGTGGTGGCAAGGCACTCTGTTGGAGGTTTAGTAAAACAGTAAATTGGACAAAGGATATGCATCCTGTAAATTTGGATTTTTTCATTTTTCAGTGTTTGGTGAACAGTCAAGAGATATATGACCTGGTGAAAAAGTGTCTATGACAGGATAGAAAACTGGCTAAAAGATAGATTCCAGAGAGGAGCTGTCAGTGTAAGTTTGTCATAACAAATATAAGTGGATTTCCTTATAGCTCAGTTGTAGGGTCAATTATTCTTAATTGGTTTATTAATGATCTTGAGGTTCTCGTTGAAAGCACCATCTCTGCATTTGCCAATGATGCTGAATAATGGACTATTATAAAGTCAGACCACGGTCTTCACTGCATTTAAAAGTAATTGCATGACGTGGGCCTAAGAAAGTGATGACATATACAGTAGCATGGGAAAATAAACGCTTCTGAGAAATTGGGCCCAAAGCATAAACACTTAACTGGAGTGATTCAACTGACCCATTATTTCATATGATTGGAAGTAATTAAATAAGAGATTAGCACTGATCAGTAATGAGGAGTAAAAAATAGACAAGGGCAGATTAAAAAATTTAAAAAGAACAGCGTGTTCACAAAATCCTCACTCGAGTTTCATAAATGTGGTTTTTGCCACTATTCCATTACCATTTATGAATCACCAGTTCAACCAGTTCATCAGAACATGAGATTTGGGAAAATGGATTAAAAATGTTACTGCACCTTTTGTGACATCTAACGTTCCATTTTGGAGTAAGGTGGCGTAAAAGTCTGAAATGGAAAGTATCAAATTTTATGTTTGATGATTTTCTTGGATAAAAAAAATTCCACTGCAGTTTATGGTGAGCTTCAATCATCAGTTATAAACGTGCTCCGTGATGTAATCTGTGTAACATTTCTCCCAATACCATGGAGGCCAGTCCAACCCTAAAATCGCTGATGCTTGTACCTTATAATTCATTAGGCCAGATTCAACTCATTGAGAAAACGTTATCTCACGGTTTATTAAGTGAAAACTCATGGACGACATTCAATTCAAGGAGAAAAAAAAACGTTTCATCCATTTTTTTCCCCATAGACTTCAATAGAGTTTTCATGTGAAAAATAGTGATGGACAAATTTATTCACCAGGCATGGATTTGCGGCGAATTTCTGCGTTTCGCCGCCCACGCATAAAAATTGTCATGCGTCAAAATTACTCAATTCAATGCATTTGGAAAAATAGTCGATCGTATAAAAATTGGCGATCACGTCAAAATTATTTTGACGCCCATTGACTTCAATGCATTTCGCAAATGTTCTGCCGTTTCAAGAATTTTTCGGCGAAGTGAAACTGGACAGATTCACCCATCACTAGTGATAAACCATGAGTTTTTTCTTTTAAAGAGTGCTTTGCAATTTAATGTTATAATTATGAAATATTTTTAGTTTCTGTTATTTCTGACAATAAAGAACAATATGAAGCCAGTTGCACTTCAGCACTTCCTGTCCCACAGAACATAAAAAGAGCCAATAAAAGTAATTACCAGTCTGTTGAGAAGCCCTTGACAATGAGCTGCCCAAGGCCTGCTGCTCAGAGAAGGAAGGGGTTTGTTTATTCAAAGGCAGAGAGGGAGATCTGAGCAAATTGCTCTGTTTATTATGGAAGGATTGTTATTTTCAGTGAAAATAGCCATTCAAATTAGTACTTTATAAAGACAAAAAAAAAAAAATAGAAAAATATGTATTTTTTTAAAATTAAAAATATAAGCAGAATATAATTTTAACACAAGTGCTATTTATCATATTCATTTTTAGAAAAGGTGCTATTGGGGGGATATTTACTATAACTCCAATTCATCCCATATTTTTATAAAACCAAGCTCGACCAAACTCCCATCGCCGATTTTATCTTATTTATCAATAAAATAACTTCATACCAAAATCGAATCATACCAATTTTTCGTATTTAACGCCAGAACCACTGGAATTGTTCAAATTATCACCCAAAACCCCCAAATTTTTCGGGTTTATCGGACAAAACCCAACGCAAACCACTATATCTTCAAATAGTAAAAGGGACATCTGCCATTGACTTCTACATGACCTCAGCAGGTTTGAGATTGACGGATTTTTGGATTAAGACTTTTTGCATCTTTGGCCTATAATAAATCTCAAAATATTAAAGGTTGTTTTTCCCACGGAAAATTACAGTTTTTACCCAAAAAAAAAAAAAAAAATTGTGGTTTAGTAAATAGCCCCTTAATGAAGAAAAGGTGCACAGCAGCAAAAACTGGGAAAAAAATAATAATAATAATAATTAAAAAATAACTTCAACTTGATTTTTGATGAATCTGGCACTTAGTGATATGATTTGTTATGGCTCACTGAAACTTGGAGCTCTTTAGCTTTGCTCTTTTATACGGTCATAGAACTCCTCCACAATGTCTAATATTAAACTGAATGTATTTAACAGCATATTTTCCACTAGGAGTACATTATTCCCTATATATTTTTTAGGATTTCATGCATTATATAGCAAATAATTTATCCCACATATCAGGATATTCAAAGTCGTCAAGGCTTTCCATGCCCATGTAAAGGAACAAGGTTGTAAGCCGAGTGCTTTCATGTATGTCTTGCAACTCCAAAGTGACTTTTCATATTGTTGTGTGTTCAAGTATTGGGTCCACGTGACCGAAGGATGATGCATTTATAGCATCTTACAAAACGGACAGACTACAGGCACAAGGCACTTAAATCAGTTTTTCTAAGGTTATTATTTCCAGTCTTCTCATACTCTCCCTTAGCTAATATTGCATCAGTAGTGATGGGCGAATAAATTCAGCAGGCGTGAATTTGCGGCCAATTTCCAAGTTTCGCCACCGGCAAATAAATCCACGAAAATTCGGTGGCGTCAAAAAATTTGGGTCATGCATCGACGTTATTCGGACACCCATTGACTTTAACGCCTGCATCAAAATTGATGCGAGAGCTAGAATCGAAGCCGGCGTTAAAATTTGCGTTTTGTGAATTTTTCTGCTTTTTGCAAATTTGCCCATCAATATGCATCAGATAATTGAAAGAAACCTCATGTATTTAAATGGTTTCCACCTAATAATCACCAATCGTAGAGCAGACTTTCTATTACAAAACAACTTTTTCTTGCCTTCTATACCAGCTTCTAGCAATATTTTTGTACATCTATGCACCATATGCTGTTACTGTATTTGTCGTATCCCAACACTGTGTACAGGACTTGAAACTTTTTTGGCTTTATTCCATAGCATGTGTTTAGTATTTATTGTGAGGCGCGGAGAACATTTATTTATGTTGCACTGATAGTGATGTTAGTGATGAATAGGAGAGGGCCTCAACAGAGAGATAAGCAAAATAAAAATAAGTATCTAGCCTCGTAATCAGTCTGTTTCTTTCAAAACTCTGAAGAGTGGGAGAACAGAAAGACAAATAATCAGGGGAAACACAACAAGAAGAAAAATTATAAAGTTGCTTACATTATATGTAACATGCAAAAAAACCCTCAAATTTAAAGCTAATCTGTCATTTTAAAGGGATACTATAGACCAGAGGTCCCCAACCGTTTTTTAACCGTGAGCCACATTCAAATGTAAAAAAAGATGATGAACAACGCAAACATGAAGAATGTTCAGAGATGCCAAATAAGGCACGTGATTGGTAATTTGGTATCCCCCTATATGGACTGGCAGTTTATAAGAGTCTCTCCTTAGCAGTACACCTAAACTTACCTCTAAGCCCGGAATTCAAAAATCTGCACCTGCTTTGAGGCCACTGGGGGCAACATGTTGCTTGTGAGCCACTGGTTGGGGATCACTGCTATAGACCCACAATCAACATGAGCTAAATGAATGAACATATTAGAACTTGCCTAAATGTAACCCTTTATTGTTCACTTTGACCCCATGATCTACTTCTTTACTATCACATGGGTGCTCACCTACTAGTAGCCACCAATTCAGAGGTCTAAGATCTTCAGGGTTAGTGGCCAAGTTAAATGAAAGGTTCTTCCTCCTCTTTGTAGGGCAGGTTCGTTGTGCTTTGTTAATATAATAATTACTGGATTGCTCAAAGTGGTGAAACACAATCTTTGTGTTAGATAAACATGGAGGTGGCTACAGGTAAATGCGATGTATACGGGATGATTCTCAATAGAGAGTATTTTTTCAGCAGTAATGCACAAAGCATTTCAAGAGTATCATTCTACATATGAACCTTCTTGGGAGAAAGATTTTGCCAAAAACTGTTTTGATAGAACTTCAGAGAGACGTTCAGGAGCAATAGATTTGGTGCCCATGTGGGGAATCAAAGCTCAGTGATGGAGCCTGGGTAAGACAGAGGGCCCTGTGCAAAAGAAACCAAGTAAAATACAGAGAGAATATTGTTATGAATAGAATTGCAAACTCAATTGCAGGTTTATAAAGTCTGGAACAGTGATTTTTACTTTCAAACAAGAAGTTAGCAATAGCTCAAGAAAGTTCAACTGAAAAATTACAGGAAAGAAATTGATCATTCTTAATCATGAAAAACAGCCAAAGGCAACACCTCTTAGTTGGGGGTCATTTATCAACACTGACATTTGCCCATGGGCAGTAACCCATGGCAACCAATCAAATTGCTGCATTCATTGTTTTACCTGCAGCTGGCTGAAAAAAAGCCAACCGCTGATTGGTTGCAGAGGGATACTGCCCATGGGCTAATTTGCCCAGTGTTGATAAATAAGCCCCAGTGACTTGAATGGAAAAAGCCAGTACTGTGCAAATGATTTTGCCCCAAATACTTTGATGATGACTTTTCCATGTCTACATTGACTGATACAATTTTTTACATTTATATCGAATATCAAAATGAACTGAATGTTTTAGCACGATTGCAACAGTGGGTGCCATCCTACTTCTTTACTATATGGAATAAGGGAACCAAGTCAAGCAGTAAGGTTTCTGGATAGAGCACCACCAACATACAGCCATAGTCTTTTAAACTATTGTATGATATAGACTAACGGCATGTTTCCATATGCGATTGGCTGCAACATTCTCACGAATTATAAAGCATTGTATTAGGTATGCATTGAATCCATAATTCAGCGCTGAAAAAAATTGACTTTATTAGATTAAATATCCAAATGATAAGGGGGCACTCGTAGGAAATTGAGCTAGAGCAGCTACACTGATCACATTTCATTTGAAAGCAAACAGCTTTCAATCATTGCAATCTGCCAATTTACACTGAAAAGAAATTTCCTTGACCATTCATATGATCTGGTAAGCTATTAGATTTAAAGGAAAACTATACCCCCCAAACAATGTAGGTCTCTATAAAAATATATTATATAAAACCGCTCATATGTAAAACCCTGCTCTATGTAAATAAACCACTTTCATAATAATAATATACTTTTTTAGTAGTATGTGCCATTGGGTGATTATAATTAGAAAACTGCCATTTTAAAAGATAAGGGCCGCCTCCTGGGATCCTACGATTCACGGTGCACACAAACAAACCATACTTGTTAGGTCACATGAGCCAATTAAAAGACGGAGTTGTGTCTTTTGCTCCCACACTTCTTCCTGTTACAGTTAGATTTGTCAAGGGTCGAATTTCAAAGTAATGGGAGTTTTTTTGAACTCCCATAACTTCGGAATTCGAAGAAAAAAAGACCAACCCTAATGTATTAAAAAAATCTAAGTTTTTTTTTCCTGCGGGTGAATAGGCTGTATTCGAATCATTAAAATTTAAGTTTTACCGCATTCTATCAAAATCGAATAGACGCATTTGTCCCAAAACAACTTTTAAGGTCCACCAAATGACTCCCAATAGGTTTTAGGAGGTCCCCTATAGGCTAAAACAGCAATTTGGCAGGTGGTGAATTGTCGAATTCAAAGTTTTAAAGAGACAGTACATGATAAATTTTGATACTCAAATCGAATTTTAGTCTATTCGATAGTTGAAGTACACAAAAATAATTTTTTTACTTCTAATATTTAATTCGACCCTTGAGAAATTTGCCCCTTAGAGTTGTAGTATTTCTGGTCAGGTGATCTCTGAGGCAGCACACAGACCATCATGAAATGTTGGTTCAAGGCAAGAGATGTAAAAGGGCAATATTTACTTAAATATATATTCCAGTTTGGTAAGACACCTTAATAGGCCACTTAATAAGATATAAACTATTGCTTAAGTATTCATTTTTGGGGTAAAGATTTCCTTTAAAGCAGGGGTCCCCAACCTTTTTTCACCCGTGAGCAAAATTCAGATGTAAAAAGAGTTGGGGAGCAGCACAAGCATCAAAAAATGTTCCTGGGGTGCCAAATAAAGGTTGTGATTGACTACTGGTAGCCCCTATGTGGACTGGCAGACTACAGGAGGATCTGTTTGGCAGTGCATCTGGTTTTTATACAACCAAAACTTGCCTCCAAGCCTGGAATTCAAAATTAATCACCAACTTTGAGGCCACTGGGAGCAAAGTCCAAGGGGTTGGAGAGTAACATGTTGCTCACGAGCTACTGGTTGGAGATCACTGCTTTAAAGGATGGCAAAATATTAGGCAGCCCCATGTGATTATAATCTCTTACCTGGGGCCCTGGGCTGATGCTCCAGGCACCAATGATGGAGTCTCTGAACTATCTCAGGCTTGGAAGCCCATATAGTGAAGAAAAACGTCTTCTCAACAAAATGTAGGATTGTTTTTGAACTGCAGCAGGATAAACGGGCCTGCTGTGGGCCTCTTATGCTTTGCTGAGTGCCTTCATGTACAGGCTCAGTTGGCAGAGCTCCCAGGGTTACACAAATTCTATCTTTTGTTCTGAGCAAACTGGACAAGTAAATGATAAAAGATCTAAGCAGATTGTTAACTTGATCTTTACAGTCCTGCATGACTGATAGTTTGTTGGATAAGAAGAGATATAAAAGCAAATACTGGCAAATTCTATTGTGATTTGATGCAGATGAAAAACACCATCACCGTCACTAGAAGAGGTTGTATAATCATGAGAATCAGTGTCAACAAAGTCTTTTTCTTTTTAAGATTAATGATTAATACGCAACAACAATTAAATTAAACTTTTCAAGATGGAAGAAAGGACAGAAAGACGTGCGTATATATGTCGCTATCTACACTATAATAATACTATAATAATACTATTTGGCACAAGATAAAACATTAGTTAACAAGCAACTGAGGTAAAAACAGACTGTAAATTCTGCACTCCATTGAATGCGCCAACCACACTATTCCTGTAGCTGGTACTATAGATGCCATAGGTGTAGTACTTACTAATTGGTAGACTAAGACTGTAACCCCCATATGGTTGCCCAGGAGCAGTAACCCACGGAAACCAATAAGATGCTTGCATTTAAACAGGTAAATTCTACTATTGGTTGCTATGGGTTACTGCCCCAGAGCTTGCATTTCACAAAAGATTTCTGATGCCATCAGCTTGTGTTTGCAGCCAGGCATTATGTGTTTTTAATGCAACTGAATGGCAGGGGATATATTTATTTTTTCTCGGGGATAGTGAATGCAAATGTGATACCTGTTACTAGGGATGCATCGAATCCACCATTTTGGCCAAACCCTCGAATCCTTCGCAATAGATTCAGGCGAATAACGAACTGAATGCAAATTTGCAAATGCAAATTAGGGCTGGGAACGGGAAAACATTTTTTTACTTTCTTGTCTTCTGACAAAAAGCCACGCGATTTCCCTCCCTGTCCCTAATTTGCATGCAAATTAGGTTCGGCTGGGCAGAAGTATTCGGCCAAATCCTGCTGAAAAAGGCAGAAAAAATCCTGGCCAAATCCTAAGCTGAATCATGGATTCGGTGCATCCCTACTTGTTAACAACTTAAGATTTATTTTATGGCTCCTCCCAACTCAGGTTAAATATTCACTGTAAGTCAACATCTGGCCAATGCAATGTCCCCAGTTAAAATAATCCTGCACTGGCAACCTACATAGCCACAGTTTGGCATGATAAAAAAGCAACAGGAGGCTGGCTTAGTTCTTTATCTTGAACCTGGTATATTTTTTTTCATTGTTCTTAATTTTCCATTTATTTATGAGGTTCTATTTGAGTACACAGAGCTGGATATTTTTACACCACATTAATATGGACATATTAGTAAGGGAGGATGAAAGTACAACATGAAGCAAATAATTTATATATTGAGATGCTTCACATTTTAAATGCCAGCCAACTAGCCCACCAACTCTAAGGGACCAATTTACTAACAATCTGTGTTTTTTTGTAAAGCTCTAAAAAGTTGAGATCTATTAAGTGTGAAAACCACGAAAATCACTGATACAAAACTTTGCCAGGTTAAAAGTGTCCAGGTCCTATAGAAGTCAGAGGAAGCTATGCTGATCCTATTGGATTGTTTTAAAACAATTGGGAAATTTATACATTTTCTGGATTTTTCTTTTACTAGGAATTGTCCAAATAAAAAACATGAATCTTTAGCGGTTTTAGAGGTAATCATATTTTTTTAGGATCATTCGGCGCTATTTTCCATTCATACTTTTTTTTTGAATTGGGATTGTTTAACAAATATTTTGACATTTGTGGTTTTAGAGAAAGTGAGTCTAGTTGTGGTTTCAAAAACCATTAAAACCACTAATATTCGGCCTTTAATGATAAGCCTCTACGGGGATTATTTACTAAAGTCCGAATTGACCTCATTATTTAAGTAAAAAAAACACAACCAAACTCCCATACCAGATTTTACCTTATTATTAAAAAAGCTCAATTTAATAGGTTCGGGAAGAACTCCTTTAAAATCGAGGAAAAACTCGAATTGTATGATTTTTCGGGTCTTTTTATCAGGAAAACCCAAATTGTTTGGATTTTTACCCAACAAGGTCAGATTTTCTGGCTAATTCAAGCGCAGATCACATGAACTTCAAAAAAGGATAGGGATCTCTGCCATTGACTTATACACAACCTCGGCAGGTCTGAGATGGCTTTTTTTTTTGGATTTTTTGATTCTGGCTTTTTGCAGCATTGGCCTTCAATAAATCTCGAAAAAATTTTAGTTTTTTTTAAAAAAAAAATTCGTAGTAAAGTAAATAATCCCCACATGTCAAAAAAAATTCATCATACTGTGTTCTGAAAGGATGGGATTTAGACACACTTAGGGGCACATTTACTAAGGGCCGAATATTGAGGGTTAATTAACCCTCAAATTCGACCCTCGAGGTAAAATCCTTCTACTTAGAATATCGAAGTCGAAGGATTTACCGCAAATCCTACGATCAATCAATCGAATGAAAAAGAACGACGAAATCCTTCAAATCGAACGATTCGATGGAAAGCCTTGATTCCCTCTGGTGTTCCATCAAGCCACCAATGTAATTAATTCAATCATGGGATAAGGTAATCAAAGGCAAACAGCAGAATACCTACTAATCAGTGCTTTATTGTGCGTCCACACGACATGTTTTGGGCAGCAAAGGCCCTTTTTCAAGTGTCATTGTAGCTCAGTAGGTTTAAAGTGGTGAACTATGTAGTCGAAGTTTTTTTTAAAGAGACAGTACTTCGACTATCGAATGGTCGAACTATTTTTCGTTCGAATGAAAGACGTAGTCGAAGGTCGTAGTAGCCTATTCGATAGTCGAAGTACCCAAACAAAAAAAAAAAAAGTTTTTTTTACTTCGAATCCTTCCCTCGAGCTTAGTAAATGTGCCCCCAAGTGAACAGTTCTTGATAGAGGTCAAGTTGAATAAATTCATAATGGAATGACAAGATGGCTAGAAATTACAGACTGATGGGTTCCCAAAAAGTGTTTCTCAATCAAAATGTACCACCAGTTCACCCTAGATTCTTCTGACGTGACTTGCCCGAGTTATGGTGGGTCCCATTCTTCCAATGCAATGGAAGAAATCGACAGTACCAGCACAACACAAGAGGGTAGCAGGGTAAACCCGTGCGTGTTTATTAAGTGAATGCAACATTTTGTAACCTCCGTCAAGCATTTCTCAGTTGGTGGATCATTGGCACAGCTCATAGTGTTGTGTTACTTTTTCCAATGCCTATAAAAAAAAGATTATCCCTTCCAAAAGAAATATTTGAAAGAAGTAGCTATTAATAGCCTGCTAATAAAGGACCAGCACAATTAGTACATTGAATGGTACATTCCCCTTTATTTTTATACATTGTGGATATCATTATTGATCATTGTGGTGCTTTCCCACAATTCTACTCATCCATATCATACAGGAGTAGTAAATTGTGTATAAAATCGGACTATTACAGATAATGAACAAATGTTGCACTCTTAACTATTAAAGATACAAAGTTTTTTTTTTTCTATATATAAATTAATGGCCATTACAAAAGAGAAACTGCTCTAGCTAACAGGTTACAAAAATCTGTCACTTGTATAAATACAATGAAATACACTGTGCTACATCTATAACAGTAAAGATTTGGGTTGGCAACAGATATGGCACCATAGGCAGCAGAAGGGGAGGAGGAGGAGGAGGAAGTATCACACACATCAATGATGACTTCTAAAACATGTCTCAAATTCTAGAATTGTACGTAAGTGACGCACTCTAATGTAAAAAAGACGAAAGGGCAAGACGGCCAGCTTAGATCTGGTAGACAAAGACAGAGGCTTGCTGACAGTTGTAATGCATTAGGCGTCAGACAGAAGCTTGTCAAAAACAGCTGCCCTTGGGTAGTGATTGATAGTGTTTTCCTTGTGGCTGCTGAAATACACCATAACAGGCAGTCGCAGGTCTAAGAAATTAGAAGACGCTTAAGGCAGACACTTCTAAACACATAGAGAGCAATTTAACAGATGGCTAAACAATATTGAACCACAATATCCTAAAAACATTATTCCTTGTGTAATGATCTTGTATGTAAAAGGATTTCCTGAAACAGTGGGTTGACCTGTTTTTTTAAGTGGGTGCAATATATTGAAATAAAATAGTTAAGCCATGACATTTAAATAAAAACATTGTGCAAGTAACAAAGCTTATTAAAAAGACACTACTGCTAAACCTTTACTTTTGGAAATTATACCGGGTTTATAAATAAAGGAATATCTTTAAATGCATTTACTTAAATCAGATATGATGTAAAACAACCTAATTTGTTTTGTCTACAGAACAATCCTATAAGCTCTAATGCCAAGTAATAGAAGTGGCCATATTATTTGACTAGGCCAAGGCATTTGCCAAAGACTCTTAGTAACATCACTATCTAGTGCCCGGCAATGGCTAATGTGTTATTGTTTGGATTCTTCAGCTAAGGAAAGCATCATGGCCCCACTACCAATCATAAATAAAGATAGTTTTTAAACATTTAGGGGCAGATTTATCAAGGATCGAATTTCAAATTTGAAAAACTTCAAAAAGACCAATCAAAATTAAATCTTTTTTTTTTGGCTGAATAGGTCAGTTTTCAATCGAATAGGTCCGTTTTCGATCGAATTCGAATCGTACAAAACCCAAGTTTTTCCCAAAAAAAAAACTTTTTTCAAAAATCCACTAATTGACTCCAAATATGTTCTAGGAGGCCCCCCATAGGCTAAAACAGTAATTCGGCAGGTTTAAAGTCGAATTTTCAACATTTATGTGATAAATTTCGAAATTAGAATTGTCACATTGTTTACAAATTCGCCTCTAATTTGGACTATTCCCTGGTCCAAGTACACAAAAATTAACTTGAAATTCGAATTTTCACTTCGACCGTTGATAAATCTGCCCCTTAAAGACATTTAAACTTTAAAACATTTAAAGGGGCTGTATGACATCATTTGCCTTTAAAATGTAGATTGCAAACAAAAGATACTGAAACATTCATGAATTTTTAATTGATGTACCACTGCTCCACAGTCTTTGCCATAGACAAAGGCGATACATTGATATTAGAGATTGATATGTGCTTTTAGATAAGAAATGGAGGTTTGAAAAACATATATGGGATCCCTTCTCTGGAAACCGGTTATCCAGAAAGCACCAAATTACAGGAAGCTCCTCTCACTTACAATAGACGCCGTTTTAAGCAAATACAGTAACTCCAATTTTGAAAAATTCTTTACTTTTTCTCTGTAATAATAAAACTGTAGCTTGTACTTGATCCAAACTAAAATATAAATATTCCTTATTGGAAACAAAACAATCTGATTGGGTTTAGTTCAATCTTATTAGCAATCCAAGGGGTTATTTATCAAGCTCCGAATTTATCTCAGTATTTCTAATATCCAACTTCGAGCAACTCCAAATTCCCAAATGGACATTATTTATGAAGAAAAAGGCCAAAAGAAATAGGGCCAGGCAAAATTCTGGAGCTTTCCCCGAAAGCTCCTTTCTGAGTTTTCTGATTTTTTTTGCTCAGAAACATCAAAATCATTGGATATTGGTACAGACATCAGCACAGACGCTGGGACCTTCTCCATTGACTTATACAGGACCTCGAGAGCTTTTAGATGCCGGGGTTTCAGATTCAGAGTTTTTATACCATCGGACTAATAAATCCCGAAAATTCAGATTTTTTTTTTTTAAGGTCCGAAATTTGAATTTTTCGATTTCGGAGCTTAATAAATAATCCCCTTAAAGTATGGAAATACAATTTACAGAAAACATTCTGGATTAGGCACCCTATTCCTGTAATTAATGTATATACACGAAGCTACCCAGAACTGGCAGACCCATTTTTTTTAGGCAGCAGAAAGGTCATAAACTTTGATAAAATATACAACACCTTTAAGGGAGACCAAATGGAAGATACATTTTACTTACAAAAAGAGTTTAACCACCTTTAAAGAGACAATAACACAAAAAAATTAAAGTCATTAAAATATAACATACTGCCGTCCTGCACTGGTAAAACTGTCGTGTATCATTAGAAACAATACGATAGTTTATATAAACAAGATGCTGTGTAGCAATGTAGGCAAATGGCATTGGCTAAATGGCACAGGTTAAATAGCAGCTAAAAAAACAAGCTTTGTAGAACACCATTGTATTCTACAGAGCTTATCTGCGATGTAACCTGTGCCTTTTCTGCATTGAATAACTGCCTCCATGGCTATACAGCAGCTTATAGACGTCTTTCTGAATCAAACATACCAGTTTTACCAGTAACAACACATTATATTTTAATTACTTTTTTAAATTCCACTTAAAATGTTTGGTTTTCTATTCCTGTAACAATATAATATGGAAAGCTTCCCCTTACATCATTAGACATTGGGACATGAGAGACAGCAAGAGCTTTTTTGCTGAGCAGGGTGTAAAGAGTCCGCAGAATATTGGCACATTTATTCCAGTCTATGGAAAAACTTGCTCTGTCTTTTGTTATAGGTGCAAACAAGCACATAAACATTCATAGAACTTTGAAAAAGAACAATAATTTTCATATCATTAGCCTTTTTTTTTTAACCTGGATGCCATTGAAAGTTCACAGTTTGGAAAGAAAATACAGCAATAATTGCTCCTTTAAATAAAAACAAAAAACAGGGTTTGCACATTAAGAGGCAGATTTATCAAGGGTTGAATCTTGAGTTCATGCGAGTTATTTAAAGCTCCCATGAACTCGAAATGCGAACAATTGCAATTTATTGAAAAAAATCTATTTTTTTTAAACTCTGGTGAATACGATCGACCGGCAAACTCGAATTGAATTAGATTTGAGTTTTTTCTCCGAAAAAACTACGTCAGGGAGGATGCAAACAACTCCAAATTTATCCCAGGACTTATTCCATGGCTAAAACAGCAATTCGTTAGGTTTAAAGTGGATAAATCTCGAACATCTAATTTTTTAAAAAGCTTGAATCTAATTCTATCAATTCCCTAGTTGAATTTCACAGTTTTGGCCATAAAAAAACTCTAAAATTTGAATTCGAAAATGAGATAAATCTGCCCCTAAAAGTAAGCACAAAAGACTGGGCCCCATGAAGGTAGGATTTCTGTCTAAAAACTAATTTAAATGTTGTATTAACACACTATGCAATAAAAACTGCTGAGGTCACTTTTCCATATTGATCAAGAACAGAGATCAAGATTTTTTTTTTATTAAGATCATTTCAGAAAATGTGCTTTTTTGAAATCTTTTTTTTTTTTTTTTTTTAAATACCCAGCATAAAAAGAATATTTGTTTACATTGGCCAATGTTAGCTTAGAAATGTATACAATTTATAGTTTTCTTGTCTTTAACACTGTCTCTACTATTATGGATTGTTAAAACTCTTAGTATTTCCCCTTACTGGGCTCTTCGTTATTTACAGACATATATTAAAATGGGAAAAAAAAGATAGTAATAAAGCTAAAATAAAAAAATACATTTGTAAAACTTCATAATTCAATGCTAACATATCAGACAGTGAAACCAGTGAAACAGTACTAAACAATATATGTAATTGATTTAAGAGACAATGGCAGAAGGGGAAGGAAATTATTACCTAACCAGTGGTGTAGAATGGGTTCTCAGTTCAGTAGTACAGAAGTTGGGGATGTTAAGAACATGCAGTTATTTATTTTGTAATGTATGACTCTACTTAGAGCAGCCATGTCTTCATGTGGCCCCTTCTACATAAAAGCACCTTTTGTTGCACTGTAGTAGAAAAATGTGACATTGTCACCATAGATATGTAATGCAGCTCTTAAGATGGTAAAGGAGCTGAGTATCTAGCAGTCTTTAGAAAAGTGGTCAGTAAAGAACTCAGTGACTAGTTAAAGAGGTATAGCTAAATGGATTTCTTAACCACTTGGTATAAAGAAGCAAAATCCAGGATGAGACACAGAGTGGGAACTTGGCTCTCTAGATCTGTATCCAACATAGATTTGCTTATCTTCTAAAGGTGGCCATACACGGGCAGATATCGGCCCTTTAGACCGATCAGCAGCTTATCTGCCCATGTGTGGGGGCTCCCGATGGGTCCTCCCGATCGATATCAGGCCAAAAGTCGTCCAGATATCGATCTGTCAAGTTTAATTTTTTCTACTATCCAGGACTGCATCGGCTAGTTGATGTGGTCCTGCGACCCATTCCCAGCATTGTAATCTGATCGTTCGGATTCACCCAATATCGCCCAGACGTTAGTGGGCATATCGGGTTAAGATCCACTTGTTTGGCGACCTTGCCAAACGAGCGGATCTAATAGTGTATGGCCACCTTTAGGCATAGCCACATAATAAAAGTCCGAGAAGGTGACAAGGTTATTCCGAGTAAACACAGAAGAGTATTTGGTACAGATAGACATGTGAAGTGAAGAAGAACTCCTATGAGTTGCTTGGTGCTCTACAGGGTGAGCTCTGAAACAAAGGCTGGCTAGGTGGCATAGCTGCTCAAAGTAAACATCAGACCTTATATATCTATTGGGTTTAACAACGTGACTCCAAATAAAACAGCTGTAAGGCATACAAATCAAAGCGCCTCCGATATTCCAACCTAAACTTCAGCTTGGCCCAAAAACACACAACCGACATTCCACTAAAGTACAGTTTCTGTTGGAGAAGAAGCAGCTGCCAGCACGGCGTTGATGTCACTATGAATGACTGCCCCTTCAAGAGCTTTCACATTTGAATTGGTTCTGGCTCTCGCTCATCTAATAAATTTAGTAGCATTGAGAAGCTGTCCTTCACAGCCTCCATGTTATCCACTGATGTTGGCTGCAGAATCCAACGCTTCCCACGTGCAAGTGGTTCAAGTTCAAAATACTTCTTGATCTGAAAAAAAGAGAAATATAAAAATGTATCAATAAAATGTCTGAAATATCTCATATTTTTATGATGTAAGATCTAAAAGTGTTGCTTGAAACACAGACACCAGGTTCATATTCAGATGCCACAGAGGTGCTCAACTTAAGTTCCACCCAATCATATATGCTACTAATTTCCCAGTCATTAAAGTTTAAGATTTGCATGGATACTGTGTACGCTAGTGCTCACTCACCAAGGCATAAAGAAAATGAAGTCAACATTTATCAAAATTATTTTCTGAAGTCAAAGTATTGCATAGTGTTTAATTACCATTTTCATATAACTCCTTAAAAACCCCAAATTGGTCAGCCTTTCTTTAAACGGACAGCTCCTATAGCCTCTATTTGCTCTTCTTTAAACTCTATCTCAATAATGCTATCTATTGTTTCTTGCTGTCCCATGCTGCTGCAGACTACAATTGCATGCTGCTGGTCAGATTATTCTCAATAAGTACTCATAGGTCCTTCTTCATCAAGGTTTCACATATCTTAGAGGTATTAAAGGAATAGTTCAGTGTGAAAATAAAAACTGTGTAAATAGATAGGCTGTGCAAAATAAAAAATGTTTCTAATATAGTTAGTTAGCCAAAAATGTAATATATAAAGGCTGGCGTGAACAGATGTCTAATAAAACAGCCAGAATCCAACTTCCTGCTTTTCAGCTCTATAACTCTGAGCTAGTCAGCGACTTGAAGGGGGGCCACATGGTACATTTCTGTTCAGTGAGTTTGTAATTGACCCTCAGCATTCAGCTCAGATTCAAAAGCAACAGAAATGACCCATGTGGCCCCCCCTCAAGTCTCTGATTGGTTACTGCCTGGTAGCCAGGGCAACCAGTCAGTGTAAACAAAGAGAGTTGAAAAGCAGGAAGTAGTGATCTGACTGACTTGTTATACATGAAATCAATCCAGCCTTTATACATTACATTTGTGGCTAACTAACTATATTAGAAACATTTTTTATATTGCACAGCCTATCTATTTACCCAGTTTTTATTTTTACACTGAACAATTCCTTTAAGGGAATAAATAGCCTGCAAACCTTAAAAGTGCATAACCCTAAATATCAAAACTGAACTGGAATTACATCAGCTTAATGACAAACTATTGGTACAATAATAGTGAATATACACAAATTAGAAATAATAGCTTGGTACAACTGAAGGTCTTTAAGCAATTGTGGGTGTCTACCTTAAAGGGATACTGTCATGGGAAAACAGATTTTTTTTTCAAAACACATCAGTTAATAGTGCTGCTCCAGTAGAATTCTGCACTGAAATCCATTTCTTAAAAGAGCAAACAGATTTTGTTATATTCAATTTTGAAATCTGACATGGGGCTAGACATATTGTCAATTTCCCAGCTTCCCCCAGTCATGTGACTTGTGCTCTCATAAACTTCAATCACTCTTTGCTGCTGTACTGCTGTACACCCACCCCCCAGCAGCCTAACAACAGAACAATGGGAAGGTAACAAGCTCCTTTGCTCTGTTGAGAAATGGATTTCAGTGCAGAATTCTGCTGGAGCAGTACTATAAACTGTGTTTTGGTATAAACTAGGGATGCACCGAATCCACTATTTTGGATTTGGCTGAACTCCCGAATCCTTTGGGAAAGATTTGGCCGAATACCGAACCGAATCCTAATTTGCATATGCAAATTAGGGGTGGGAAGGGGAAAAATGATTTTTACTTCCTTGTTTTGTGACAAAAAGTCATGCGATTACCCTCTCCATGCCTAATTTGCATATACAAATTAGGATTCGGATTCGGTTCGGCCGTGCAGAAGGCCAAATCTGAATCCAGCTGAAAAAGGCAGAATCCTGGCCGAATCCCGAACCGAATCCTGGATTCGGTGCATCCCTGGAAAATACATGGTATTCCATGACAGTATCCCTTTGAATATCATGCCAATCACTAACAAGTTATTTGGGCTAAGCCTTCTATTCAACTACAATGCAAGTCCTGTAACTTGCTTCTGTACTTTATATACTGAAAAAAATAATTAAGAACATCAATATTTTTCACCTGTAACCCACCACACTTTTCGGATTGCTCTTTGCAAGTAAAGCAACCTTTTCCTCATTATCAATTGTTTTCTTATATTTCCCATAAACTGCATTACTTTTCATTTATGATAGGTCTTTCATACTTTTTACAACTCCTTCCTAAGGCAATAAATTGAGAAGAATGAAAATGTAATTTAATGTAATCATGAAATGTATTTTTTTGGAAAGTAATAGATATGAGTTAGAACATTGATTTATACTGGACCCAGATCAGTCACAAATTATTGGAATGTGCTGTAAACAACATAACTCCTCTCCCATACTCATCATACATATAACTGCCTTAGGCTCCCCTATTTGCAACCCCACTAAAGACAGCTCTGTTTCTACTGCTAAACACCACTCAAGTTCCAATTTGTTTAACACCTGTTTGGCATTTCCGTCATATTTTTATTGTCCTTGTATCAATCTGTAATTCAAAGTAAGTTAATATAACAATTGCTAACATACCAGCAAATAGCCGTTGCCCGAACAGAGTTTAGTTTGCACATTCTTTTGTCATATGAGTATTTTCTTAAGGAATATTGGCTTTCCACACTCCTACCAAAATAGCCACAAGTATGCAAAAAATATTCTAACACTTAAATGTGCAATATCTTTCTCTGGCTGAGGCATGTTTAAAGAAAATTTGTTTGCTTAGTTATCTAATTAAAAATTACATACCAAAATTATGATGAAATCCAATGTAAATAAGTTAGGGGAAAACTAGTCATGAAATATGTATGCTGACATTATAGACTAGATTTAAGGCATAAATATGTACCTTAAAGGAGAATTCAACCCTAAAGTTAAAAAAAGCCCTACCCTACATAGACCCCCCTCCCTCCTACCCCCAGCCTCAGTGTTACCCCGTGCAAATGCCCCTAAAGTTTTACTTATCCCTCAGTGCAGATTCAGGCATTGGAGTTCACGGCCGCCATCTTCAGCTACTTTGGTAATTTTTGGAATGAGACCGGCGTGCAGGCGCATGCGCAGTTGGAGCAATTTTCTGTTTTGCGACAACTGCACATGTGCCAAAACTTTCGAAAATAGCTGAAGTCTCATTCCGAAGATTACCGAAGCGGCTGAAGATGGCGCCCGTGAACTCCAGGCATTGGAGTTCACGGGCGCCATCTTCAGCCACTTTGGTAATCTTTGGAATGAGACCGGCGTGAAGGCGCATGCGCAGTTGGAGCAATTTTCTGTTTTGCGACAACTGCACATGCGCCAAAACTTTAGAAAATAGCTGAAGTCTCATTCCGAAGATCACCAAAGCGGCTGAAGATGGCGCCCGTGAACTCCAATGCCTGAATCTGCACCGAGGGGTAAGTAAAACTTTAGGGGCATTTGCCCGGGGTAACACTGAGGCTGGGGGTAGGAGGGAGGGGGTCTATGTAGGATGGGGGGGTTTTTAACTTTAGAGTTTATTTCTCCTTTAAAAATGCATATACATTAGGTCCATAAATATTTGAACAGACTTTTTTTTTTCTAATTTTGGTTCTGTACATCACCACAATGAATTTTAAATGAAACAACTCAGATGCAGTTGAACTGCAGACTTTCAGGTTTAATTCAGTGGGTTGAACAAAAAGACTGAATAAAAATGTGAGGAACTAAAGCCTTTTTTTTTTTTTTTTAAACTATTTGGATAAAATGGTGTCTATGGGAGACAGCCATTCTATAATTCTGAGCTTTCTGGATATCGGGTTTCCAGATAAGGGATCCTATACCCGTGGTATGCTGCTGAAAACTGGTCATGGCCTAATTGACAAAGTGAACTTGTAATGACATCACCAATGATGTCATTGTGCACGTGCACTTGTTGCAAATAGTGTTCCGGGTATGTGAAATGAAGAAACAGTGGGGAAAACTTAAATATTGGTAGACTGCCTTGTAATGCTGCGGGGGGAGGGCACTTACACCAGGTAACTCCTTAGGAATCCAGGAAAGTTGACCTGTATGCTATGCTACCATCTACGGGTTTATCTCATCTGTGAATGAGTGTAAAATCTTACAAATTCCAGCAAGGTATAGAAACTATGACAATCCACAGAAAAGACAAATTATTGGGTCAAGGAAATTTTTTTTAACTGAACAGTTCAAGGAGCAAAATATTTACAGTTTAATCATTTGTTTAACTTATTAAACATTAGTCTGATTAGTCATTAATCAGAGGAAGATTCTATTGTTTAAAAGAACCATCTGTAATTGTAAGAATGCATAAAACACTACATTTTTATATAAACTTCATTAGTTTCTCATTGATAAGATACATTAAATTACTGATAAAGGAGGGTTACTATTCTTTTCAATAAAATCAATTTGTTTGCTGGTTGTGATTGACCACCAAAGCTGCTAAAATGACAGCTATACAATCATTTTAGCAAAACAAATATGTCTCGGCTAATGTACTTCCCAAGGTGTTATGCTGAAAAGAACATAAATGGATAAACCACTTTCTGATCTATATCATTCTTTATTACAGACAGTATTTTTAAATCATGGGTTTATACAAAAATATTGCATACAGGATTAAATAATGTCAAGAAATTTCAAGCAAATTTCATTAAACGAAACAGTGCCATTTAAATAAAATATGTTGAGAAAAGCTGCAGGTTTGGGCAACTTTGACGCATTGCCTTGGCATGTTGTTATACACATAAAGTCGCATAATATCTGGAAAAAGGTAAGCCAGGGATAAAGTGACCTGCTGGGATGCTGACATAGGCCAGATTAAATAAATCTGTATTTTATGGTTTTTGGAAATAGGTACCATCTCTTTGGGGGTATAAATCACTTTCCTTGAATAAATCACTTTGTTTCATTTAATCTCTGGAAACAATACAGAAAAAAAGAACAATAAAAATGTATGGAAATAAAAAAACAAATTCAAGAAAACTTTTTTACTTCATTGATCATTTATTGTGGAAGTTTGGATGAAGCTCTCAAGAAAAGTGTAGCAAGCATATCCCCTATATTTGGAGGGACGATTTTCAACAAAGAAAGCATCTCTTTTTTATATCTATATATATTTTAGATCTATATCTATTTTACATCCTGAGGCCTTTGGAAGAATCTAGAATAGAATCCTGAATTGGGTGCATATATACAGAAATGTAGCGACATGAAAAGTAATAACATATCTCCCAACATTTTGGAAATAAAAAGAGGGACATAGCTGCACATAGCGCAGCAAAATCTTTTTGATGGGTTTGATAGGGGTTATCTATTAATGGTCGATGTGTGTTTTTTCTAAAAAAAAATTAGTTTTTGAGGGTAGTTTTCAGTAAAAACGCGAATTTTCGGTTAAAAAACAAAAACTTTCATTTTTTTTAGATTTATTACACCTCAAAGCTGGAGATAGCTTGAATCTGAAAATACTCCAGCAAAAACCTGTCAATGTCATGTAGAATTCAATGGAAGAGGTCCTTGAACCATTTGAAGATGTTTGTAGCCTTCATGATGTTCAGGTTTTTTTCAGTGATTTTCACTTGAAAACAAGTTCAATTCAAGTTCAAGATAAACCTCATAAACTCGTCCTTCGATATACAACCCCCTAAATGGTAGGTTATGTGGGCACATGATAACTCTTTACTCTGTCATCAGGTTTGTGTCTAATTCCTACTTACCTGCCTATTCAAAAATATTTACATAAAGGCTACCACCTTCTGATTTATTGAAGAACTAAAATAATAGGAAACACTCCAAGCAATCGTCACATTCCTGTGTAAAGGAAATAAAGTAATCACGTCCAGCTCAGTTCAAAACAGACTTTAGTCACTTGTTTTTAACTGGTGCTGAAATGTCACTTCAAACATACTTCGACCTGAGGAAAAGCGTCAAGGAGGAGGGGGAAAGAAAGAAAAGAAAGAAAGAAAGAAAAGAAAAGAAAAGAAAAGAAAAGAAAGAAAGAAGGAAAGAAGGAAAGAAGGAAAGAAGGAAAGAAAGAAAGAAAGAAAGAAAGAAAGAAAGAAAGAAAGAAAGAAAGAAAGAAAGAAAGAAAGAAAGAAAGAAAGAAAGAAAGAAAGAAAGAAAAAATTGAAGAAGATGTTTGAAACATTAGATTCTTCCTAGGGGAAGATTTACAAAACTTACCATGACAGTTTGGGTGGTTTTCAAGAAAAGCATTTGAAACCTGAGAACTTTTCATGCATTTCTGAACAAACAGCTTGCAAGGAATAGTTTCATATTAAAAGCACAGAGAAGGAGACATTGAGAGCATCACTTGAGTTCACTCTACTACAGTAAATATAATTATAATGTTAAAATATTTAATTATATTTTTTTACAGTTTGCAGAGGCTGCCAAAGAAACAAAATGACATCAGACATCAGTGTATGATTTATCTAGGGCTTTAGACACGGCAATACTAAAAATGTGGACTAGTGAAAGAAATAAAATGTAAATAGAATAAGCAGAGCTTAACCTTGCAACTCCTCCAGATCACAATCTCTCTGCTATGCTTCACAACCCACTATCCACTCTTAACAGTTTTAAAACCCATGATCAACTGTGCTGTAAACTTTTATGTTCTTTCCTGAAAAAGTGAAAACACGGATTGAAAATCTTATTGAAAATTACATTTTAATCTGAATTACATTTCAGGCATGTTAAATTATTATGTTGGATTGTAAAAGTAACAATCTTTAATTCAGCATAATTTTTGGAGCTCCTTCTGGTTCACCAAAAATTGAAATTGTATGATCACTCTTCTGTCTCTTCCATGTTAAAGGTATAAAAATAAAAACTAGGTAAATAGATAGACTGTGCAAAATGAAAAATGTTTTCAATATACAGTAGTTAGACAAAAAAAATAATCTGTAAAGGCTGGAGTGACTGGATGTGTAACATAATAGCCAGAACACTACTTCCTGCTTTGCAGCTCTCTTGGTTTCCACTGATTGGTTACCAGGCAGTAACCAATCAGTGACTTGAAGGGGGGGGGAGGCACATGGGTCATAACTGTTGCTTTTGGATCTGAGCTGAATGCTGAGGATCAATTGTAAACTTACTGAACAGTTATGTCCCATGTGGCCCCCTTCAAGTCGCTGACTAACTCAGAGTTAGAGAGCTGAAAAGCAGGAAGTTATGTCCTGTTATGTTAGACATACAGTCACTCCAGCCTTTATAGATGACATTTATGGCTTTATGAGCCATTTTCAAAAATGAAATGCGCAATGCGTATTCGCAAAAAACTGAAAGAAGTGCACAGAAGTGCAATATTTTAGCATTTAGAAAAAAGCATGGCTAATACAACCAATTGTCAAAAATATGCCTATAACTGACCCCCACTGTTATTTTATTGTAGGTGAGGTATTTATTTTTTATGTTTTTACACCTGGTATTTTCTTTTTCAGGGGAGAACACTGCGGGGCACATTTATTTAGCTTGAGTGAAGGAATAGAATAAAAAATACTTCGAATTTCAAACGTTTTTTTTGGCTACTTGACTATTCGACCATTCGATAGTCGAAGTACTGTCTCTTTAAAAAAAACTTCGACCCCCTACTTTGCCACCTAAAACCTACCGAGCATCAATGTTAGCCTATGGGGAAGGTCCCCATAGGCTTTCCTAGGTTTTTTTGATAGAAGGAAAATCATTCGATCGATGGATTAAAATCCTTCGAATCGTTCGATTTTTCCTTCGATTGTACGAACTAAGGAAATGCGGTAAATCATTTGACTTCGATATTCGAAGGATTTTACTTAGACGGTCGAACATCGAGGGTTAATTAACCCTCGATATTCGACCCTAAGTAAATGTGCCCCTGCATGTTACAGCAGGATATTTCCATGTCAGGAGATCAACAGACTCTTGTATCTCCAGAAAAGGGAGACATTTTGGATACATATATTGCATGTATTAAACAGAGAGTATGGTCTGGTTGTACTTATTTAAAGAACTTAGTGTGTATATATATATATATATATATCATACATACTCATACATACTGTATGCCAGAAGAAAAGATGGACAATGCTCATGGACAGCTTTTTAGTCAACTTCTGTGGATGGTCTATCAAAATGCAAGGGGCAGAATTTGTAGCCTAATTCTTTGTTGAAAGAAGGTAGCATTATATACATGCAAAACCACCTGATCTAGGCACATCTCCAAAACTGAACTACTAGTAATCCACTGTGCTTAACAGGAATGAATGTGTAGCTGCTGAGAAAAACCAACTGTTAACTGGAACCTGGAGGATCTCTGCTGCCTTCATGGGCAGCAAAGAATACATTTGGTAGGCAACAAAAACATTTTAATTGTCTAATTGTTTTAATTTTCCCTTTGAGCATTCAGCGTCAAAAGCATAACAGCGCAAACCTCATGGATATTTCACATTTTCCCCTTCATCATAGATACAGTTTCTACAGAGCTTACATCTTAATGCCCAACATTTATGTGAAACCGCATAACTTATCCGAAAGGAAACAACACATTATTTCTTGCGATGCATGCAATTTAATTCTAACGTCACAAATGTGAATTAACCTTTAAATACATAAACATAAAACCTTAACCCAAAGGACAAAAAAAAAATGAATGGATTTTCCCTGTGCCTTCGTACACAAATCCCAGTAATATAAATAGTAACATATAAAATATATTTAAAAATTATTAAAAAATGAGTAGGTGCAGCCTTGGTTTGTACAGCAAACAGAAATGAAATAAAAGAACAATTGAGAATGATAAAGAGTGAAAGTTAACTGTGCACGCATCAGACACAGACAATTATTCTGTCTGAAACACAGACTCATAAAAGTATCAGTTACTTGTAAAATGGTCTGCTACACACGAGTAACATGTTGTTTAAGTGGCTTGTTTACAGACTAGATGCATTTACCATGAAATTGATTCTTTTAAGGCATATTTTTAAAACATGATACCAAGCAAAATGTGCCTTCTTATAAAAAAAAAAAAAAAAAAAAAGAAGCTGCTCTTATAATAAGCATAGTTATTTTCCCAAGGTGCAAGTTAACAGGTCGTCGGCCATAAACTCAGAATTAGAACACTTTCTAAAACTATATTATTACCTACTATAAGGATGAAGTTTTAGGGTTATAGGAACAAGCCTTTGACTACTTCACAATGTTTCGATTTAAATACTATGGCGGCTGTCTATAGATTAATGAATATTCAGATATTTGATATTTCGATATTAAAAAAAAAAAAAGACAGGCAAGATGAATATAAAATATGTTTACGGTCATTAATATAGTTTGCAAAAGCCACAAATATTCCAAAACAACATCTTATTTACAGCTTTCTACAGAAATCTCAAGTGAAGTAGAAATAATGGAAATAGTAAAAATGATGACATTTTAAAAATGGAGTCAGAATACATCTTCAGGTTTTGAAATACCTTTACGATTTTATTTTTTTTAGCTTTGAGAAGCAAGGTTTGCATGCGGTTGATTCAGGCTGCCCACTACTCTAACATGACAAGCTTTTCCATCCATCGTAATATCACAGGCACATGAACTTCTTTTATAAGCTCTATTATAATGGAGTGCTATTGTATGTCTGGCCATAGGATTATCCAGGAAATGCCTTACATGATTAAAAGCACGGCTAGGCATGACATTATAATGACATTTAACCAAGTTTTCTCACCATTGCACTTTGCCTCGACGTTAAGAGAGTTTGGTAGTCAAAGGTGACTTTAATCACACATCCGATTATCCCACAAACGTTAACAAATTGAGAACCAGGCAAATTTCTTCCAATCAGCTCATACACATGTTTATAATATAAGATTGTTTATATGGTGGTACTTGTGTTTGCAATTTGGATCACTTCATGCAAAATATTAACTGTAAGGGGAACAACAGCGGCAGTCAAAATTAAAAACAATAAAATGCGTTTAAACATTAAGGGGCTTTGTTATCAACATTTTAATTTGAGTTTTTATTGCAATTCGTGGTTTTTAGCAGCATAAAACATGAATTTGATTTTCTGAAACACTTTTTCAGCAAAGAGTAAAAAAAACAAAAATAAAGATTCGGCATCTAGAAGCTGGAGAGTTCATGTAAGTCAATAGGAGTTATATAAACAATATTTAGGGGGTTATTTATGAAAGTCCAAATGCCAAAAACGCAAATTTTTCAAGATTTATTACCCCCCAAAAGGATGGAATAATTTAGAATCCAACAAAAAATCCAGCATCTCAGACCTACCGAGGTTGTATATAGGTCAATGGAATAGGTCCCTATACTATTTGGAAGTTTCTGTGGTCTGCGCTGGAATTAGGCAAAAATCCAAAAAAATGATGGGGAAAAAGCCTGAAAAAAACAATTGACCTATTTTTTAATTAAAATACTAAAATTTGGATTTTGATAAATATGCCCAGAACTCTTCAATTCCAATTTGAGTTTAAGAAAATAAGTAAAAATTTGGTAGAATCATTGGAAATGATGGGTAGAATGTAATTTACGGTGTTTCTACGTTTTTTACGCAATCACATTTTTAAAATGCAAGTTTCGCAATAAATTTCCATGATTTCACGTTTTTCTGAATTATAAGAAAAAAATATGATACATGACATGATAAAAGACAGAGGAGGAGGAAGGAGCTTTCTGACTCTGAGAGCTTAAATATGAGTCAGGAATACACCTGTGTTTCATATCCTGTATGGACAGAAAGGGGCATTATTTATTTTCACTACAAACTCAGAAAACATGAAAATCTTTATCTCGCTTGGGTTTTCCACCATCAATTTCTTTTTCGAGGATTAGCCTTTGAAATGCTTTTCTTGGTGAGATTTGTTTTTATCCCAAAAAACAAAAATAAATAAATGGGGAAATAAAAGCAATAGATGCCCGAAAAAATGATGGAGATAAAGATCTTTCATGCAGTTTCTGTAAAACCTCAGGATCTAAATATAATAAATATGCCCCAAAATGTAAAAAAAAAAAATGTAATTTAAATATACACACACAATTGGACCAATTGATGTAATTTCACCACAGTGGCCTTTCTGTTTTATGTGACTGCTACCTATCGGTTTTTATTGCAGCTGCTGTAATGGAGACCATCTTAGCATCTTTAAATATGTGGGATATGGTAGAACATATAATTGAATAAACATCATTTTCATAGGGATATACAGCTCAGCATTAGGGTGACTTATTAAAAGTAATATTACAACCACAAAGTTCTAAAACCAAAAGGCAGTCAAAGTAATAGTCCCTTAATCGAAATAGTGGCAGCTTTCATACAAATGTAATTTCATTCTCATTGCACAACACAGAGCTCACAATTACTATACAGGGGAACAACGGGTCTCTGCAGCCAAGGACTGTAGCAAACAGTAACTGGTGTCAGCTGCTTCACCCCAGAGCTGCTCCTATGATTTTTATATATATAACATCAGAGCAGACCTACAAATGGATGAAGCAATATACAATCAAGCGTGAATTTTTGGCTAGGGACAATGCCACACGAGAGACGTTTTCTACAAATATGTAGTTAAATATGCTAGAGGTCAGCAAAAGTCAGTGTTTATATTATTTCTAATTTTTAATTTCCCGTACGTTTTGCTTAAGGAATGTTTTCAAGATTCCAACTTATTTCCCTCTACTGGAGGGCGATGGCAACTATGGACCAAAAAGATTTAATGAAAATAAACAGACAAACACCACACCAACTGTAACAAATACTGCACCAAAACAAGCAACCCCAAATTATTTTTATGGATTCCACTAATAGATAAAGAGTGTCATCAATATTGAATGAATGGCCTCCATGAAGTTCAGCTCAACTGGTGCATTGCCCAAATCTGTCCACTGTGTAGAGAGCAGGCTGGAGTGATGAGCCAGGCTTACAAGGTACATAGAGGTATTCCAGGGAGGGGTATAAATAGTTCTGATATACAAGGTAAGAGAAAGTCACCATATATAAAAAAAACAATTACAATATAAGGCTTCTATCTCCCTTGTTCAGGAATATTGAAAATGCCCATACTGACCTTAGTAAGCTACCTATTGAATTGATACATAAAAATATGCAGGGAAAAATATTATGTGCACAAAATAATCCATTTATACAGTACAAATGCAATCAATACCACTTATATTTATTTTTTCCTTCTGTAATTAAAAAAAGGACACATAAAATATTACTTTATACAGCTCCAAAAAAAGGCTTGGTGTGATTCACTATATTAATCAAGAGCTAGCAGATTAAGGAGATTGGGGATGACAAACTTTCCGTGATATATACCACATGTAGGCCGTACAGAACTTATTATTTTTTTTTTTTTTTTAAAAAAAGAAATCTTTCATCGCTTTAAGATTATGTTATGCTATGCTTTCTTTATACAAATTACAGAAGACGAGTAGAAGCAACCAGGCAAAGCTGGTAAATACTATAAGGCCATTCCAGAGGGTCTCATCACTTGGCTTTAGCTGATTTGTGTGTTCAGTAATCAGACTTAATGCACAAATTATGACTTTTTGTTAAGAACTTCTACTGCCATAGTCTTTTATTTCAAGCATATCAGAAACAGGGGAGCTACGCTAATGATTTCATCGCCCGACCAGGTTGCTAGGGGCAGCAAAAAAGCTGCTCCTAGTACCTTGAATTTCCAGTTGTTTAACTAGATATTTGGCTTTCTAGTGCAAGAGAGCACAATTGCACCCAATGTGGCCCTCCTGCACCCCCTACGGCACAGGAAAAGCTAAGCATTGGGGGCACTAAAGTTGGCTCTTAAGGCCCCCATACACGGGCCAATAAAAGCTGCAGACAGACCGAGTCGGCAGCTTATTGGCCTGTGTGTGGGGCCATCCAACGGGATTCCCCGAAAGTCGGTCATATCTCGATTGGGTAGGTTAAAAATTCCCTTTGGATCATGACTGCATCTGTGCGTTTATGCGGTCCCGCAATCAGACCACCCGTATCGGATGCATTATGATCCGATCATTGGGCCCTTCAGCCCAATATCACCCACCTCAATGTGGGCATATTGGGGAGAGATCCGCTCATTTCTGGCCACCTTAGTGTCAGAGGCAACATTTTGAGTACTAAGGACAAAGCATACGATTGCTCAGCATGTAACTATCTATGTAATTTATTGAGTCTAGTTATCAAGTGCTATATTCATAATTAGGAGTGCTCTACCCTCATGATACCTGTGTAGGTTTCAGGTGCTAAACTGGAATACCCTCGTCTGCTTTTTGGGTCAACTGATACATCCAGAAGAAGAAATTCAGTAACACTCTGGAGTTGATGCAAAATCTTCAGTGATTTATTTAGTCCATATACATACAAAACAAGGCCCTTGTTTTGTATATATTTGGGCTAAATAAATCACTAAAGATTTACATACAAAACAAGGCCCTTGTTTTGTATATATTTGGGCTAAATAAATCACTAAAGATTTTGCATCAACTTCAGAGTGCTACTGGATTTCTTCTTTTAGTTATCAAGTGCTGTGACCAGTTCAAACTGATTTGTGGGGAGCAAGTAGGCAAGTGTTTGGCCCTTAGTATGTAATGGTTAATAGGTATAAACAGTTGAACAGTATCACTTGTTAAGACAAACAAACCCATAGACGATAAACCTAATAATAACAGCGAAATTGACACGAGAAATTGTTGCCAGAACATGAGTGGCCTTTGATGAATGGGAAATGATAACAATATGCTATGCTACCAATTTCCTTCAAGAAATCTATTCAACCTTTGATAATTCTGCCTCTAAAATTCTGTACCAACATCTCTTGCCTTAGGCAAATTACTTCTCCGAGTGCTGACATCCTTGGAAGTAGATGTAATGTTTCCTTTAAATGCAACAGAACAAGTATGGCAGGCATCAGGTACAACAGGCGATACTAAGATACACTCCATTAAAGTGGCCTGCTCTGTGTCCAAAATGTACTGATAGGGTAGATGACTACATGACAATAGTCCCATGCAGTATGGTCTGACAAAGATCTGGCAGCTTTGTTGAATTTTAACTTTACCTACTGATCCTCAGCACGTGTTTACAGGTATTTTGGAGTCCGTTCTGGCAGACTATTCTGTTCTACAGACTCGTTAGAGCCTGTAGCTCCCCACCACTTTCTTTCTGATCTGCACCTTCATGATACACGCCAAAACAAGTGGATCAAGGCTATATATTCATCCAGGTTGACTATCTGAACAATCAACCAATTGCTAGGATACCCAAATGGCAGACAGTGTAGAAAAAATGCCAAATTGGCAGATAATAGGTGTCCATATGTAGCCAACAATAAAGCACTAACTAGTCTATATCAGATATACTGCAATGACAGATTTGCTGAATGCTTAAAACATGTATAACACAGAAGCCATTAAGGTCTCCTCCCCACAGGCACTTTTAATGAATTCATTTTTGTAGGATGAAACTTGTCAGGTCTTGTTGTAAGTACTTCTGGTACAATTTTTAAGCAATATAGTCATTTCCTCAGCTGAACAAACAATTGGATTTCAACTATAACTTCTCTAGCTAGCCCACAGAGAAATAAAACAGAGGTTTAAAATGGATCAGATGAAAAGTAGAAAAATAGAATTTCTATATAAATGAATGTACTGTAATAATATCACTATTGTACTTTGATGACATATTTCACTTCTTAATATGCTGAAGGAATTTGCTCACGTGCCTTCCATATACAGAACAACTGTTATGGGCGTTATGCGGGTGAATGGGTTGCAGTCATGAGACCACATGAAAGAAGGTCAATCATGGAAACAGCAGGAAAAGAACAAAGCCCATAAATTCCACTTATTTATAAATACAAAGTAAAGTATAAGGACAAGATTTAATAGGTGGACAGAGCATTCCTTCCCCAAAAATGAGCACATAAATGTATAATTAAGGAGTAGAAGCATTCAGTGGTATGTTTTGGGCACATTGGAGGTAAAAAAGGTACATTTCTTCTATAGTGGGGGAACCCCAACTTTTTATACCATTGAGCCATATTCAAATGGAGAAACAAAAGCATGAAAAAAGTTCCTGGGGTGCCAAATAAGGGCTGTGATTGACTATTTGGTAGCCCCTATGTGGACAGGCAGCATATAGGAGGCTCTGTTGGCAGTATATCTGGTTTTTTCACAACCATAACTTGCCTCCAAAGCAAGAATTAAAAATAAAAACCTGCTTTAGGGCCACTGGAAGCAACAGCCAAGGGGTTGGCGAGCCACTGGTTGGGGATCACTGCTTTATAGGGTTATGCCACAGGGAGATGTATGATCATAGCTACTGGATAGTGGATAGTTAAAATATTGGAAAATGCTGTTTCCATTGCAGCCCTTGGCTAAGTATTATTAATCAGTGAACTATACGTGACAGCATGTGAGCTTTCAAAAGTGGTGTGAAGAAGGTGAGAAGTAACTCAATGAGATTCTCAGCCTTTTTTTAGCTCTGCCATTCAACAGTGGTAGCTGTAATTGCAGCTAGATGGGCCTGGATAGGTTCTTTACTTAAGTCAAAACGTCTTATTTTGCTCCACCCTGCACCTAATCCAAGTACTCGTGCTGCTAGCTCCATAAGGACCACATTTGGTGACCTAGAGTCCCATGAGGCATTCACCTTAGTGTGGTCGACTGCACTCTGCATTCTTTAAAGCTCTCTCCACAGGAGTAATGGACATGGTGTCCCCTTTTTGTAGCATACATGGAGAGTGGAAAAATACTCCTTTCAAATATAAATTAATTATACACATTTTCACAAGTGTACCTTGAAAAGAAGCATCACCTTCCTCTTGCCAAATTAGATGTTTCCATATCATGAGCTATATGATTAGATTATTCACACTGCAAAATGCTCAAGAAAAGTTCTATCTTCCAAAGGCCATTTTCTGCTGAAAAATTTGCTTGGATGTTTTTCTTGCTGCTTTCATCATGTGGTGCTTAAGACTGATGCACAGGCAGCTCAACACTTAAGTTGATGCTGGGAACAGACATGTGTGTACACTGCTAAGACACCCTCTTAATTTCCTACAAGAATGTATTGTTTGACATTGCAGTGTACCGATGTAGCCAGACTTCTGTTTCCTGGAAATATCAAATTCCCGCAGCTCTGCCAAGGGTGCAGTCGTGGGCATGCTACCTTCATTTTACTCTGCGAGATTTGGGAAACTTTCCAGTGTTCGGGAATAGCTGAAGTTATTACAAGCAGTCAGGCTCCATCTTGCATCATGGCTAGATCTTGCATTGATTTTGTCTTCTTACCCACAAAAATGAAAAACAATTGATTTGTGCAACCAAATATAGATATAAACATCAATCAATTGTACATTTTAAAACGTTGTCCATTAGTTACGTACTGATTCAGGCATCCTGCATCTGAGAACTGTTCAGAATTGTTGAGGTGACGGAACAAAAATCAAGTAATATTAACTAGGTTTAGATTTTAAGCTCTGTTTAGACCAAACCGTTATTACAAATGTTATACTAGCGATCAGATGAAGGAAGATTTAAAATCTACAGGTTGGTAAAACCAAGAACTTATTCTAAAATTCTCCATTATGAACTGGACTCCAGAGACGTTAATCCGTTAATATCTAAACTCACCACGGTAGAGTAACCAGCTAATACAAATCAGAAGGACGAAAAGAAAATCTTTTTGCTAAAGGCCAATAGTAAACCACCATTTCCCGGGGAACAGATTTTTTAAAATCTGAATTAGGAATAGGTTTCATGCCCCAGTGAATTTCAAAGCAATGAAAACCCATTGGAAAATGTTAAAAAGAACAGCCATGGGGAAGCAGGTTTTGCATAATGAAATGCAAGGCGCATCACCTTGACATACAAAATGATTTATCGAATCTTTCATACTTGACTTGTTACATTATCCAATTAACAGTAAGGGGGTTATTTATCAAATTGATACGAATTTTTTTTTACTCTAATAAATTCGAATGTACTCCACTCCAATGGGAGGTTATTTATGAAAAAAACCCAAATGTCTAAAATTTGATCGAATGGAAACTATAAACTAATCGAATACGAATTAAACTCGAAATGAATCTCTCTCTGAAAAAAACTCTAATGCCAGGATGGCAATTAACACATTCAAATAGTTTAACGGACCTCTGCCATTGACTTGTAAATTAATTTGGCAGGTTTTAGGAGGCGAATATTCGAATTAGAATGGTTTCCATGGTCGAGTTGTGATAAATCCTACAATTGAATTTAGATTGGAATTGGTGCTTTTAACACAAAAAATAAATTTGAAAAATCTAATTTACCATTCGGACTTTAATAAATCTGCCCCTTATAGCAAGAGGATATATCAAGGGAAATATCCTTGGAAGATTGGAATCAGATTTGGAGTTCAATTAAAAGGTCATCTAATAATGTATCCCTACTAGAAACAAACTATAAAGTTTTATTTCGCTGGTACTTAGTCCCCACTCGTATAGCCAAATTTGTCAATTCAGCAGACCCTAATTGTTTTAGAGGTTGTGGGGAGCCGGGTACAATGATTCACACTTGGTGGACATGTCCCCAGGTTAGGAGATTCTGGATAAGGATCTTCAACATGATCTACTCAGTCTTCGAGGTTTCCATCCCTAAAGATCCATTGTTGGCTCTTCTTGGTAAAAAAACGGAAGCCCTCACTAATACCCAGTTTTGCCTACTTGGATTTATCTTACTATCAGCCAAAAGAACGATAGCTGGTGCATGGAAGCAAAAACAAATTCCAATAGAGCCAGTTAAATCCAGAATAGATTGGATTATGTCCCAAGAGAAAATGATGAGCATCCTCCTGGATACTCATTCGAAATTTCTAGTAGTATGGAATCCTTGGATTGAATATAGGTATGGATCGGGAATGCCAGACAATCTTCTATCATTGTAATAGTATAAAAATACTTGTTCATGTGTAAATGCAAGCAGTTGAGGTGAAATGTATAGTTTTGGACTGTACTGTATTGGGTTTTCTTTTTTTTTTTTTTTTTTTTTTTTTCTTCTATTTTAATTTTTTATGTATTTGTTTATTTATTTATCTTCTCCTCTTTTATGCACTAATAGAGATTTGATCACTATGATTAATGAGAGCTTAATAGTAAGGTCATAGAGACCCTAGAGACACGGGAGTTAGGAACATGGGCCCTCTTCGGGCCTTCACTTGGGCACGAGTTTGAACCTAAGCACTTTTTTTTTTTTTTGTTATTATTATTTTTTCTTGTTTGGGGTGTCGTTTTCCCCTCCCCCCCCTTCCCCCCCCTTTTTTTTTTTTCCTCTCTCTCACATTCTTTTCCTATTATCACATTTAATATAGATATGGGTCAGTTATATATGACCCTCTTAAGTTGTGGTTCACTTTGTTATGATACCCATAATAATTGTTTAGGCCCCATATCACGTCATTAGATAGGGGAATATTGTAACGTCATGTTAACTTGGTATTTCACCTTTCTCTGTTCCCTTCCCCCTTCTTTTCCCTTTTTTTTTTTATAAGATTAATTCAAGTATTATTTTGTAACCTACAGTATCGTGTCTTGTCCTGTTATTTGTGACTTAAAATAATAAAGAGATTGAAGTAAATAAATCTGCCCCTAAATGTATCCTATAGAGGGGAAAAAAGAATGTCTGAGAAAATAGTGTTGACATTTACAATGACCTAATTGAGAGGAGACAAAGTGAATCTGCAAGGCAATGGTCAGTTTCTCATCAAACCCCCACCGTGGCACTCTATCTTTTCAACAAATACTATGTTATGTAAAGGACAAGTTGCTGTTACAGATAGTGTCCCACACTAGTGAATAGAGATAATGAATATAAACAAGACTATTCCAAGGAAGTGACGGAGAAACGTCTGTCATTATTTGCTCACTTTCCACTTTCAGGAACTTCAAGTAAAACTCAAATGCTTACGTTTGGAAAGAGATCTCATTGCAATTTGGACTGTTCATTGTTATATTTGTACTTGTGTGAGATGCAGGCCAGTACCTATTTTTCTACATTTGTCCAAAAAAGATGCAGATATCCGCATTTATTTCTTTAGCCTTCTAATTCCAGTTGTGGTAAGTCCAGCTCGCCACTCATGCATTATGCACGTCCGACAAAGATGCAAAATGTCAGTTTGCAAATTCAGTTCATCTAATTTTTCTGAAAAACTCCAAGCCTGAACGTTTTGGTACAGAAAAGTCTTGATAAAATTCTGCATACTAAAGTTCTGATAAAGCATTCAGGAATATGATTCACAGAAGAAAAACGTAAAAAAAAAAAAAAAAAGAAATCCTCCACACATTGCAGAAATGGTTTTCATACTACATAAAGTATTTTACAGTTGAATCACCGAGAGAGGCTTAGTCATAAAAACATGAATGAGGCTGGCAAGGATTAAATTCCACAATTTCACCATAAAAACGACTTCTGAACAAATGTTTTAGTCATAGGAATTTTTTTTTTTTGCTCTTTTGATCTAGACAGTAACATACAGTCCCTAACTATTGGGGCAAGTGAATAATACGTTAGCTTGCTTTCCTGGGCTGCAATAACACATGCAAGAAACACCATTAATAATATAAAGATATATTTCAAATAGTGACACTGAATTCAAGTTACCACAACTGGGGAGCATGCACAAGTCAGAAAAAGCATATGGATATCTTAGTATAGGAGCTATTATCTGGAATGCTTGGGACCTGGGGATTTATAATGTAAACATTAAATAAACCCAATAGGCTGGTTTTCATTCCAATAAGGATTAATTATATCTTAGTTTAGATCAAGTACAAGATGTTGTTTTATTATTACAGAGAAAAAGGAAATCTTCAATCAAATTTATTTCGAAGTTTTTTCTAAAAAAAAAACTTTGATTTTTCAAAGTCCACCAATTGACTCCAAATAGGTTCTAAGAGGTCCGCCATAAGCTAAAACAGCAATTCAGCAGGTTTTAGATGGCGAATGGTCTAAGTCGAAGAGACAGTACATGTAAAATTTCGATATTCAATTTTCTTTCAAATTCAAATAGAATCGGGTTTTTCTCAATAACATCAGACAAGACACTGGGGGAAGCTGGCGTGTGGCGCCAATGCACAGATTCCACCATGCTGACCTACATTTAGGTATTTTTTATGGGCAAGCCAATCGGGGAGCGGATCTGGGCCGGCGGGGATCGATGAGCGCCAGGGCCCACCGGGTTTTTCCCCGGAGTTCTGCTGGCCCAAAATCCTTTGTAAAAATTTGAATTATTTTATTAAAATGAAGTCTATGGAACATAGCCCTTCTGTAATTTGGAGCTTTCTGAATAAAGGATCCAGAACCTGTATATAAAATATGGCATTTCTAGCCATTTTTTTGTTGTCCCCGTTCATTTTCAGGGCTTACTACTCCTTTAAGTGTATATATGTTTCAAACAATTACCTATTTTAAGCAGCTTTTACTTTGTGCACCAAACTCTTACAATTTTCCACTTGAATCTTTGTACTTTTGGGAGCATTAAAACATTTCAAAAGTTGATACAAGGGTGGACTATTCTTTAAAAGGATCAGCAACAGATGCGCATTTTGAAGATAGGAGATTGTAGAAAATGAGAGAATAAGCACTTGGAGAATGAGAGCCCGAGCCCATGAGAGATTTATTTTGACATTAATATATGACAGCTGGGTGCAGCAAGGAAACTTTTCCACGTGTGAAAATAATTGTATTATCTAGTCTCAATTAAGCCATTGTGTTTATAATCTACAGACAGATACAGAAACACAAATGTATCCATATTAATAAAATTCCAGAGAGTACAGCTGTTTTAATGCTGCTAAACAAGCAAAAGCCGGCCAGGCAACAGCCATACGGACCAGTAAAACCTGGCAGAGAGCACTAAAAGAAGACCTGATGATGGTATTTCAGCATTTCTATTTTGGGCAACACAAAGCAATTCAATAAATTTTATTGTAAAAGAACACAATTTGTTTACTTGGTGACAGAAAATGACAGTAGTTAAGCATGTTGAGATCTGAATTCGTGGGAAGGAAATAATGCTAATGGACAAGTGTCAAGGGGACCATCCAAGTGCGAGAGTACTGTGAGATATACAGATAGGTGGGGTGCTGTAGCAAAGACAGCTGCAATCTCTTGCTCCCATGTACGCAAGCTATCAGAAAAAGGATCAAGGAAAGTCGCCATTTAAAAAAATGAATTTTACGTTTGGAAAATAACTCGTAGAGAAGGCAGGTGGTTCAATGGCAGTAGTAGTTTTCCCCTTATAAAGTCACTTTTTTTTTTTAATTTTTAAATGATTGACACACGCGGCAATTTAATAAAAAAAAATGGTCATAATTATGTAATACACCACTGGGTTGAGGTTAGAATTAAAAGAAGAGGGAACTCTTAACTAGAATAACTGGAAAATGTTGCTATGCTCCATATTTCACTCAACTATCCCTCCCAGCATTATTGTCCTTCACCTTCAGATAAACTGCAATACTCTGCAATGAGACTGCCTACATATCACTTATATATAGATAAAGCTAACAAACGATGCAGTGCTTTACAATAACAAACTCCCTCGGCTGAGATGGGGCTTCTTCTCTGTCCAGGGGATACTAGAAAATACTTTTTAGATAAAAGGAGTTGAGTGTTGAGTTTAGAATGAATATTAGAGTTGACGGTAAGCAAGGAAGCCATTTAGTAGGAGGAAACAGCACTCTAGACGGGATGAGATCATGCATGTGTGCCATATCAATAACCTAAGAAAGGGTGAGAGTCGTTACACTACAAAGAAAAGAACAATATGTTTTGGTCATAGGTCTTAACATATTGTAAAAGTTGAGACATATTTTGCTTCAATTAGGTTGGGACTTTCCACTTCTCCTCAACCTTGCACAGTGGAACCCTGTTTTTTAAAAAGCAGATCTTGGAGTCCACCAACACTGGATTTACAGGGGTGCGACAAATAGGTCAGTACATGCATGGAAGGTTCTCAGAAACCACTTGTGTTCAGTTAAAGATACAAAACCACGCTGGATCAAAAGCCAATGATCAAGAACCGAGGATGATAATTCCTGGCAGAGTAAATTCAAGATTGCCATACAGTCTTTGATTTTACTTACATTTATCTTTGAGAAATTATCATCTTCTAAAATGAACTAAACTCTCACTCTCAATTTTTATGTCTTAAAGGAGAATTCAACCCTAAAGTTAAAAAAAACAGACCCCCCTCCCTCCGCCCCCCCAGCTAAAGTGTTACCCAGAGCAAATGCCCCTAATGTTTTACTTACTCCTCGGTGCAGATTCAGGCATCGGAGTTCATGGGTGTCCTTTTCCTCTCTTCAGTAATCTTCGTAATGAGACCGGCGTGGAGGCGCATGCACAGTTGGAGCAATTCTCTGTTTTGCGACAACTGCACATGCACCGAAAATTGCTGAAGCACCGGTCTCATTCTGAAGATTACCTGAATCGGCTGAAGATGGCGCCCGTTAAGTCCGAATCTGCACCGAGGAGTAAGTAAAACGGTAGGGGCATTTGCCCGGGGTAACACTTAGGCTGGGGGTAGGGATTTTTTAACTTTAGGGTTGAATTCTCCTTTAAGCTCCTGTCGCTCCCCTACAGAATGACTGCCCTGCATAAAACTCCATGGAATAACGATCTACAAATGCAGCACTGTACAATGGGGTCAGCATATGTGGCTGCACCAGGCATCTATTTTCAGGCTCTTTGGTGATCCTCTCCTTTGGCTCTCAGTGTGCATGCTCCTGTTTGCTAATCTCTGCCAGAAAACCCCATACCAGATTTGACTTGGTCAACCATGTTGGTCATCAACCGTGCCATATAGTTTTGCATTTGTAGACCAGGAGGGGCTATACAGTTTGGGCAGGGGAGCCTGTGCAAAGGAGCAAACACTTTAAAAAGAGAGGGCAGATGGGTTAATTACCCTCTTTATCCCAATGTATTTCTACAAAGGAAAATCAACATTTTGTCACAGGGAGATTGAATTACATGTCAAGTGTGTCAGAAATCAATCCCTGTTTTCTTGTGGTATAGAGCAGTCAATTAAACACCCAAACATTTATTTCGGAAGAAAAACTGAGGAACATATTAATTCTTAATCATAAAATGGTCAAAAATGGCCACTGATTTATCCATCAGAGCTGTTTGTCGCCTAGGTCACTTATATTTCATAGGAAATATTGTATAACACTTAAGGTCATTTAGGTCGCATTTAGCTAAATGGAATGTGGAACCTATATAAATCAACTTTTGAATTCCAGATGGTTGGAAGTTACTATGTAACACACAGCAGGCAGGGGGAAAACGCAAATAAAACGGTTTCCTGCAGCAAAACAAAAACATGTACACGTCATATATCTCAATTTCTACCTAGTATATTTTTGATTTTTGAATGACTTTTTTTTTACTATACCATGAGAATAATAATAAAAAAAAAAAAAACATACCCTGCTGATAAAGGTTTATCTTTTTAGTGGCAGTAACTACTTTAAAATCTTTCAGACATAAATAGACTGCTAATTGCTCCCTAGATACACTGTAAAGTCTGAGAAAGTAGGTGCGTCGGGTATGAGGGAATTTTGAAATTTTAACGATACGTTTATGAACGTATCTTTTTAGAGAATAACTGCCATCCAACTTTTTCCCTCTCTTTTTTTCAAATTATAGTACCGGTATGGGATCAGGTATCCAGCAGGCTTGGAATTTTGGGAAGTATGTCTCCCATAGACTGCATTTTATTGAAGTAATCCAAATGTTTAAAACTTTCCTTTTTCTCTGTAATAATAAAACAGTACCTTGTACTTGATCCAAACTAAGATATAATTAATCCTTATGGGAGGCAAAACCAGTCTATTGGGCTTATTTAGGTTTAAATGATTTTCTAGTAGACTTTCCAAATTACAGAAATATCTATTATCTGGAAAACCCCAGGTCCCCGAGCATTCTGGATAACAGGTCCCATACCTGTACTGCGATGAAGTCATAGCTCTGCAAATCACTTATTTCAGCAGATCTTGTAAGGTTCATACATGGCTGAGGTTGAGCTTTTTAACATCAGACATGACACTGGGGAGGCAGACTCTGGGCTTTATAATGCACGACAGTGAGCTGACCCTCATGAGCTTCACTGATAGGGCCTGGTTTGAAAATGGTCAAGAGGGTGGGTATATACAGTATCATTATGACCTTACACATAACGTATTTGGTTAATATCTTGAGGTCACTCCTTTACAGTGAGAGGATAAAGCAAAATTTGCAGGAAACCACATGTCCAGCTTTAAAGTATTTAAAAATAATAAAACAATTGCATTTTTAGGGACATTAAGCACTTTGGGTGTCAGATGTTTTCAGTAATATCTGTGGGACCAGAGTACACGTTGTACAAAAGGAAAGGCCTGTATATTCCACGGAATAATAACAAAAAATACAATTTTCTTTGAAAAAAAAAGCCGCTCTAGGAGTTGCCTGGTTTCCTTTAAGGAAGGAATGACATTACTGTTAGACGTATGAGATTTTTCCCAAAAGGAACTAGAGAGAAAAAAAAAAAAACCTTAAGTTATCTAAAAATTAAATGGCAGGAATGATCCAAAGGCTGACATAACCATGACACCATGATACCTTTATTAGTATACAGATATTTCACTCTCTCCAGCATCTGTCTTTCATAAGTGAGTGAAGGGGTGACCTCTAGTTGTTTTGGCTCCACGCCTGGTATTTCGCAAAACGTCCTGTATCCCTCTTTTCACATGAAAAAAAAAAATCTTAACTATTCCAATATACCTCCAAGTTAGTAAGGTTACAACACACTCCGCACACTCAATACGTTTTAAAGAATATTCAGCTACATGTGGAGCATATCAGGAACTATTGTGTTATATATATGTTTGTTAACTTGTCTGCTTAACTGCTGTCACATTTCAGATAATAAAAAGCTTGCTAAAATGTCAACTAATCCTACTGAAATATTCTATTATCGTTTTTTAAGCATCTCTGCCTTTTTATGGGATTTTAATTAGTGCTAGGCAGTTTAATGGCAGACAAGATATCAATTTTTTTTTTAAGTTAAAAGTTGTGGAGTTGTGTCCTCTGAACTGCCAATGTTTTCTTAGCTCAATCTGCCTATTTCCAAGGGGCCTTATACACCTAAAAACAACTTTGCGCTATAGATAGGACTTGTGTTAATTCGGGCTATAGTTTTCATTTTAAGAAATTCATGTTTCATGATTTTATTTGCTATTCTAAAGCACTAATTTGAAAAGTGGGCTATTTTCACGGTAATTTGTTCAGAGTTTCCTATCTAACTTTGAACAAGCAATAACCATCCCTTCTCTAAGCAGAAGCCTCTGAGCATCTCATTATCAAGAGTTTCTGAGTGGACTGGTAATTTGTTTGATCAAAGTGACAGAAATTACCAGGGCTGTGGAGCCGGTACATAAATCCCTCGACTCCTCAGTTTAGGGCTAGTCCATACGAGGAGATTTTGTCGCCTGGCGACTAATCGCCTCGTCTTTTGAGCGACTATCTCTCCGAACTGCCTCAATGTTTTTCCCCATAGGCTACAAAGAAAAGTAGCCTGCGCTAATGCGGCGATGCGTTTTCAATAGTCGCCCAAAGTTGCCTTCGGGCGACTATAGAAAAAACATCCCCAATGGGGAAAAATGCTAAGGCAGTTCGGGGAGATAGTCGCTCAAAAGACGAGGCGATTAGTCGCCAGGCGACAAAATCTCCCCGAATCTCCTCGTGTGGCCTTACCCTTATGTTACCTCCGACTCCTCTGTTTACTAATGTATTTTTCATGTTGATTGAAAGAAGTTAATTACACAACATAAAAGCCATTTTATCACTGCTAAAACTCAAAAACAGGGCCGGATTTGATGTCACCGGACATCTCTCTTGTGTGGACACACCTTCTCGTGGCTGCATAGTCCAAGTGCCGGCTGTTATACGCAAAAAACCCCTTGTGCGCACGCCAGCGCACTCTCATTACCGGAGCACCCACTGCTCCTTAGGATGCAGCTGGGTGGCATACCACTCTAGGCCCAGGCCTTTGTGGCCTCGCCACAAATCCGGGCCTGCTCAAAAATATTATATAAAAAACATCCAAAATTAACTAAAATATTGTTTTTAGAAGCAGAATTGATTCTGCCATATTCTCCTTCATAGAAGCTAATCTGATTTGATTATTTTCAGTGCTTGCGTTTTAAGTTATTAGGAGTCTGAGTCTGTACATTTTTGGCGATTCCGACACCAGGTACCCAAATTGCTTCCTACTCCACAGCTCTGGGAAGTATTACAGTGAAACTGGCTTCATAGTCTTGTTTAGTGCCAGATGTAACAAAAATCATATAGATATTTATTAATATAAACAATAGGCAAAAAGGATGTTCCAGGCCTATTCATTGAGCTCATTTTGAAGTGGTTGATTAGCCACTTTAAATATACTGAGTACCATCTTTGCCACTGAATTAAAAGCTTTAATAATTCACTCATGTGGGTGATATTGTACTCACTTGATTTATAAGTGTCAATGTTTCACAGTTCTTACAAAGTTGGGCTTTTCATGAAGCAACAGCCTGGAAAGGGGACTTACACAGCATAAAATATTGAAAAAAACATGTGTGTGTGTGTGTATATAAAACACATTTATAAATTGTGGGATTTTACAGCCACTGTTATCTCTTCTCGCTCGCTGGAGAGCTGCAATCAACCAATTTACTGGTGGTTGGGTCCAAAGCTCGTTGACGAATTCTCAGGATACCTAGAGAAGTACATAACAAAATACATGTGCTTGCTTCCCCTAAAAGGTACCTCACTGTGTGCCTGTTATATTTAAGAGTATTATGTCTACTAACAGAGATCTAGACATATCATTTTTATAAAACTCATTAAGCCATTAAACCTCACTCACAGAAAGTCATCCTAACCTGGAACCTATTAGGATCACAAAGAAAACTTGCCATTGGACTAATTTTAAGCTGCATCCATCCTCGATTCTGTGTGTTTATAAAACAAATTCACAGCTTTCCCAGACTTCAGTGTATAACAAACTGATGCAGCATTCTGTAGGACAGGCATGATTTACCTACTTTGTGGCCCCCAGACTCTTTGTATACTTTTTATTAGATGGTGGCCCCAAAAGGTTTACATTGTACCTTGTTGAACATTTTCCAGATTTGACATTTTCTTTAGCAATGATATTTTTTGGCTAGAAATGACAGCTAAATCTGCATTAAGTTAATTACTTAACATAACACATACTTATAAGTTATAGGTGTTGATGTGTGATAAAAGTTCTAGACCACATTTGTATCATATTTTATCATGAATTGCAATCCCATCTTACAGAACTGTGCAATACCTTTAAACAAGCTCAACAGTATCACCACCTTGGGATTTTTACTGTTTGCCATTTTAAACATGGTTACTTGGACCCTTGACAGTAGTGCAATATCACTAAGGGGCACAAAACTGCACCCCTTAGTGAACTTTCAAACAGCACTTCTGTCTGGATTCAATATGGGATTTTTTTTTTACAGGCAGAAGGTGCATGTTGCAGTGATGGCTGCAGACACAAGACATCACTCACCTCACCTTCCAACACTACGACAAAGGCGGTGTTCCCTAAAGCTGGCAATACACTTAAAGATAATCCCTGATTTGCCCATCTTGAGCTGGACCAAATAATTGGATCACAAGGATAGTAGCCAAATGTTAGGCAACCCCAAGTGATTGTATTTACTTACCTGAAACACCGGCCCGGGGTTCTTCCAGCGAGAACCACGTATCGATCCTCTTCCAGCTTCTTCTTTCTTCAAATTTCCCGGGTCAGACGCATGCGCAGTAAAACGAAATAGCCGACTTTTTAGTTAAAGTTCGGCTTTTCAATCTACTGTGCATGCGCAGCTGCAAAAAGAAAGAAGAAGACAGAAGAGGATTGCTTTGTGATGCTTGCTGGAAGAACTCTGGGCCAGTGCAGTTTTCTGCTGATAGGAGAACCCGCCCGCGGTTTCAGCTAAGTAAATACAATCACTTAGGGGTTCCTAACATTTGGCACCCCCAAGTGGAAGACGACTTTCCTTCTCCTTTAACTTCAGTATCTAAATAATGCACAAGAAATAGGGAGGGTGGGACACCTATAGACTCAGCACTTCATTTTGGACCCCTATGATTTTCATCTGAAGACTTACAAAAAACAACCTTATTAGCCAGCTATTCCAAATTTTTTTTTTCTGTTCAACTGCCTTTATCAGACGTCTGTGAAATTTTAATAGAACACTATAGGCACAATTAAATATAAGGTAAAACTGTGCGCATACAGAAATACATAAAAAGGGGTTGTTTGTGTGTGTGTGTGTTTGTGTGTGTGGCAGAACTACTGTGTTTAATAAAGTATGGCCCCTCTATCTAGAATGTATATTCCTGACAAAGGGTTAGCCCCATGAATTATCACATATATTTTTTGTGTGGCTGACCCCCACCATAAGCAACCAAATTAGGAGTATGAGGGGCTTAGACTGAAGGCCACTTAGGGTAAGATCTGAGGTCAATGCCCATATACTGTTCAAGAAAGATCTGGAAGTTTGGTCTGATGGCCAATTAGAGATAAACTTGGTGTATAAAAGCCGTATCATAGAACCTATTCGGATTATATATGACATGTATGTGTGCTTTGCTTTAGATACCTCTGCTAATCAAGGATCCAAAATTCCCTATCTAGTGCAAATAAGGAAGAATTTAAGGCGAACGATGGATGCTATCCAATCATCAAGCCAGGACAAGCAAACACACTTATCGTTTGCTGGAGCAGTTAATGTGTTTCTGCAACAAAAACTAGAGATTTTTTTATATTACGAAAAGATTTACTGGAAATAAATATTCATAATATTCATTCAAAAATAGTCTGCAGAATTACACATCTGAAACTTGCCATTTGAATTAGTTCCTAAAAAGCAATATATCCTTCCGTTAGTAAGAAAAAAAAAATGGAGCTGGAAAAAGTACAGATTCAGATATTTTAGAATGGTTCAGTGCGATAACATCAACAAGTATTGACTTTTATCATATATAAACCTGATTTAGCATGTCACTATTTTTGCAATGTGTATGTGTGTATATGCCATTGGGTAATGTATGTACTGGAACATGTTCTGGCTTGTAGGCCCCGTGTCTAAGGGAAATCTAACTGTTTCCTTGTTTTCTTTTACTGCTGAAGTTACGATCAGTATTTGCTTTGATGGTAAAGGGTGACAGATTTAAGACAAAAATAGAAAGCTTAAGTCTACTTTCTGGTAGATACATGGAGCAGTCTTCCAGCAAAATAATAAGGTTAAATGCAATGTGGGAATTCAAGAATGCCTTTGACATAAAGCCATCTTAAATATGCATTTTTAATTTTACTGCTGAATTTTCTTATTTGTCACTCTTGACACTGAAAAATTTGACATTGTAAACAATGTATTTGGCCTTGGCAGTACAACCATGCAACTTTTTGCAGCGATTACCTGTATAGCATGGCCCATGAGAATATATTCTAAGAAAATCTTTAAGAACATTTTTTGTAGTTATTTTGGGGTGAAAAGATTTTACCTCCTTTTAGCCCACCTCAGCATACCTTATTGGCAACTACTCAAAAATGGAAAACAAATCTTTTACCCAACACTTAAGGGGTTATTTACTAAACCTCAAATTTATCTGGTCAGGCTTTTTTGGGCAAAAACTCAATTTGTTTGTGAAAACAAAATAGAATTTTTTGAGATTTATTAAACCCCAATGCTGCAAAATGCCCAAATCCTAGAATCCGCCATCTCAGACCTGTCGAGGTCATGTATAAGTCAATGGAAGATGTCCATATCCCAATTGTAAAATAGCATGGTCTGAGCTAGGTTTATCGTGGGTTGAGCAGAATTTATCGGGGTATCTGGCAAAAACCCAACAAAAATCAAGTGATTCATGAGAAAGGTCAGGAAAAATCGTATGATTCGGATTTTGGCTCGATTTTATAGAGTTTTTTTACAGAGCCGATTAAATCAAGTTATTTTATTAATAAATAAGGAAAAATTGGGGATGGGAGTTTGGTCAAGCTTTTTTTTTTATTGAAACAATGAAAAAAATTTGGATTTTAGTAAATAACCCCCCATTCTCCAGGGCTGAAATGAAACTTTAGAATTTAGACTTTCCCCAAATCTTTCATAATTAACAATGGGATACAGGCAATACCTCCTGAGTTCATTACAACATCCTTTTCCTTTTAGCACATTAATATCAATTTGCACAATGGATATTGATAGGCTTAGCAATCGGACATGCTTGGTTGGAGAAGTGTTACTATTTGCAGATATATTTTTTACCTCGTTAACACATAAAATTAGGGATGCACCGAATCCACTTTTTTGGATTCGGCCGAACCCCCGAATCCTTGGTGAAAGATTCGGCCGAATACCGAACCGAATCCGAACCCTAATTTGCATATGCAAATTAGGGACGGAAGGGGAAAACATTTTTTAGTTCCTTGTTTTCTGACAAAAATTCATGCAATTTCCCTCCCCGCCCCTAATTTGCATATGCAAATTAGGATTCGGATTCGGTTCGGCCGGGTAGAAGGATTCGGCCGAATCCGAATCCTGCTGAAAAAGGCCGAATCCTGGCCAAATCCCGAACCGAATCCTGGATTCGGTGCATCCCTACATAAAATTATTTTCTTTTCTCACATCTTCTAGATGTTGTTCTGTACAGTGGCCATATAAATGCTGTACAGAATGATCGTACATTTTACATATGGCTAGCTGAAGAATGTACTAAACAAACAAATTTCACAAAAAAACCCTTGCTTTCAAATTGTGATTACTATACATTTTGACTAACAGAAGCTACATTTCTGATCAGTGGAAATCAGATCAGTTTATGTAGCTGAAACTTTTGTGGAGAATTCTACTGAATCAAAAAATTATGGGTTTGGTTCTTTAAAGGACCCCAGTTTTAACATCTTCAGTTTAGTAAAGTCATATGATAAACATACCACCTGCCTGGTGCCAGTGGCCACTCCAACACAAAAGCCCACATATCAGGCCATAAAAACGAGTTAAGAACAATTATATTCAACAATATTGAAAATCAACTATACCTCTTTTTAAATCATACATAATATATATCATTTTACTGAATATTACAAGGCCTTAACTACCTCCAAATTATAGTATTTCTATGGGTTTTCACTTTGTTTAAAAACTTTGTTTGAGTTTTTGTGGAAAAAAATGGTATAATCATTTATCTCTGGTCTAATCCAAAAATGCACTTTATAATAACAATAATTCATTTGAAAATCTGCAGAAATGCAGCACTAATATTTACCATTAGAGGTAGATTTATAAATTTTTTTTATTAAAAATATTAATTAATAATTAATAAATTAATAAATAAAAAAATTGAAAACTTGAACATTTTGATTATGAACTTATTTTATAGAAAAAAGTCAATCTAGAAAACTAGAATTGAAATACTAATGCCACACCTGTTGACTTCTACATAAACTCAGATTTTAGATGTTGAATTTTTATATCTTAGCTTTTTTGGGTTGTTTTGCTTTTAATAAATTAGAATTTTTTTTTTTGGAAAATCAAATTTGCGATATTTGCCAAAGATAAACTAGAACTGCTGTAAAAAAGTCAAATATGAACATTGATAAATCTGCACCACATCTGCTGTTAATTTTCCTTTCAAACTTTAAACTTTGTGGTTTTGAGGTCACTGGGACTACACAGCTGGAAATTTTGAATTCTCACTTTCAGCTTATCTAAGGAAGTGTGACTTTCCATAGAGACATAGGGGGTAATTTACTAAGGGGCGAAGTGGCTAACGCTGGCGAAAATTCACCAGCATGACGTCATTTCGGCACTTTGCCGATTTACTAATGGTCGCGGACGTAATTTTGCCAAGGAGACTCTGGCACAACTTCGCACTCTAACCCCAGGCATTACGAAGTTTTTGATTTTACTGACCGTCGCCAGACTTGCCTTTGCCACGTCAGACCAGGCGAAGTGCAATAGAGTAGACAGGACTTCCTCAAAAAAAAAAGTTGAAAATTTTTCTAAGTCCCATTTTTTTTGGGGGTACCCACCTTCCCCCCTACATTTGATAACAAATGGCACCTAAACTAAACTGTGGGCACATGTGTAGGGCAATATAACACCTCTATATAATTTTATTAAGGTTCCCTGGCCTTGTGTAGTGTAATGTATTTGCTGCAGCATATACGGCCATTGTACTTTAACTGCACGCCGTATGCAAATTAGCCAACGCTAGCGTAACTTCGAAATGCTGAGCGTATTTTCGCTAGCGCAACTTTGCCCGCGTTCGGTACCCTGTGCGCAACTTCGGATCTTTGTGAATTAGCGCTGTCCAGGCGAATTTATGCCTGGCGAAGTGTTGCGATGTGCGCGAAGCCAGCGCTGGTGAGTTTTTGTGGGTTAGTGAATTTGGCCCATGGAATAAAAGAAGCGTCATACTATGCACGTTTCAAATGTAAATGCAACTGATAAACAGCATAGCAAAACCTGCTTAATACTGTACAAGTTGTGCTGGACATAAAGAGAGAGACCATTACATTTTTGGCTTTATTTGCATCATGAGAAAGTGCTGCTTTCACTTTATGTAAAGAAAATAATCCTCTGTGTTATCTCTCCGATTCCAGGCCACATTTGGTGGCTTAATCTTCTTGTGAGGCAACTGTTGTCTTACAGAGAGATCTTACAAAGTATTGTAATTGGTTGCCACCTTGTGGATGATTTAACACCTACCAACAAAGAACATACAGTGTGTTCTTGACCTTACTTTTAGCCATACAACCCAAAGGGCTGCTGCACACTGATGACATGAATCAATTCTTTAGTTGTGCAATTTTATTGGCTCGTGCAAAGTAGATGTTTAGGGCCCTTTATCAAGCCTCTTTTTAGCCATGCGATGTGTGGACAGGGCTTAATAGAATAGCAGATAACAACTAATATACAAAAGAATATAAGAACATAAGAAACGTCTTGCATATGTCAAAAAGTAGAAGTCTATGAAAAGTTTCATATTTTGTATATGCTGTGCTATTACATTACAATAAATATCACTAGCACCATTAAATGCTATAGTCTAAATCAGTCCAGAGATGGCATATAAACAGATGGAGCATTGCTTATATAGTGAATAAAGTACCCCCTCTTGTAAAATACAAGGATATTATAAGTTGCTTTTATAAAGGTCATGGAACTCCGAGATAACTTCTAATATCATAATATTTTGCGACAGGGGGTACTTTATTTATTATAATACACAAGTTTCAGTGAGTCATGTGACAGAAATGACATCACTAAGCTCCGATTACAACTGATGACATCACTAAGCACCATTTACAGGGATATAATTTACAGTACAGTATTCACGGCTCTTGTGTATTATATTTGTATAAACAGATGGCAGAGTAAAGCAATCATCTAACAATGACTGCATCTAGATGTTGACTAGATTTCAAGTAAAAAGCATTTTATAGGTTACATGTGTATAACACGGCTGCTATCAACGTCATCGGCAAACAACCCAAATAGTGTATATTTCTTAACCAACATAAGAGATCTAACACATTCTCAATGAGGAATTGGTGGCTGACTGACAGATATGCCAGTCACAGAAATGGAAATAGGAAACAAGTGTAAAAAAAAAAAAAAAAACAATGATGGCATACAAGGATGCAACAGTCACTAAGAGAGAAACTGTAGTCAGCAGTATAGACAGACAGACAATTAAATCTATGACAAATATGGTGATTTGACTGTCATCTGGCTGAAAACAACGATGGTTAACATGCCCCTCTCTGCCATTAATTTTACTGATTCAGTAAAGAACAGGAGTGGTCAAAACACGCATGTGCAATAGTCCTAAGCAGGATAGTAGGAGAACTTTGGTAAAGGCAAAAGTCTGGAAAAAAAAATACATTTTGTGCCCAAAAAAGGTCAATGCAGTAAAATGTGCTTTGTGTAATGAGCTCAAGCCTTGAACACTATAATTTAATAATTTAAGAAAATGATATGCCCTTTAGGCACATCCTGGCATCTTTGTAGTAAGCCAAAGGAAGCTTTCTACTGTTAGCAATGTTATAGTAAGGGTATCCATATGAATGTAGTCAAAGGGCTAGTTTAGCATTCTACATGGTCAACTCTTTTAGAGAACCAAGAGCTTACTTGGAAAGCATTAATGCAACAGCGAGCTTCATAAAGCAAAATAATGTTCAACAGATTTGTCCATCACAGTGAAAAATATAACAAAGCCTCTATAGTAATACCTGAAAAACAAAAATTTTCTTTGGCAGCAGGCTCTACCTGGGAAAGGTTCCCCAATACCGTAATCAAAAACCTGCACAATTTGAAAAACAGTATTTCAAGGAAGATGGAAAAATGCACTGAAAGTAGCTCAATTCCTTATTAGTTAATGTAAAATGTTTGGGGTATCCATTATTTTAACAACCCTCTATATACAGTTAACCTGCGATTAACCAATCCAGGTGTGAAATCCATTAGGCTTGCCTGTGATGCACGGATAGAGTTTTACAAAAGCCTTGGGGTTTGTAACATGTTAGACGGCTGTTTGCAACTATAACCTGCTTCTGTTGACTGAAAAATGGGTTCCATTCCATTGTAAAATGCACAAATTGTTTTAAAAGACAAGCAAGCTTGTTGTGATCTTCGGCTACTGCTCAAAGTACTCTAAAGCGATTGCCAGCAGCAATTTACTTTTAACTGGTCCCATCATTACCATTAGAATGCAGAGTTTCAATATGTTTAAAAGGATCCTGTCATCAGAAAACATGTTTTTTTCAAAACACATCAGTTAATTGTGCTGCTCCAGCTTAATAGTGCTACTCCGACAGAATTCTGCACTGAAATCCATTTCTCAAAAGAGCAAACAGATTTTTTTATAATCAATTTTGAAATCTGACATGGGGCTAGACATTTTGTCAATTTCCCAGCTGCCCCATGTCATGTGACTTGTGCCTGCATTTTAGGAGAGAAATGCTTTCTGGCAGGCTGCTGTTTTCCCTTCTCAAGGTAACTGAATGTGTCTCAGTGGGACATGGGTTTTTACTATTGAGTGTTGTTCTTAGATCTACCAGGCAGCTGTTATCTTCTGTTAGGGAGCTGCTATCTGGTTACCTTCCCATTGTTATTTTGTTTGGCTGCTTGGGGGGAAAGGGAGGGGGGTGATATCACTCCAACTTGCAATACAGTAGTAAAGAGTGATTGAAGTTTATCAGAGCACAAGTCACATGACTTGGTGCGGCTGGGAAACTGACAATATGTCTAGCCCCATGTCAGATTTCAAAATTGAATATAAAAAAAATCTATTTGCTCTTTTGAGAAATGGATTTCAGTGCAGAATTCTGTCGGAGTAGCACTATTAACTGAAAAAAATTTTTTTTCCCCATGACAGTATCCCTTTAAGGTACTATAGTACACCCTGAGCAAAATTTCCACTTGCGCAGGCTATCATTATAATATAAGTCTTGAGCATTTGTTGACAAATACTGCAAGACTGAAAGAGACTCTCCAAACCAAGTGTCTCCAGACTCTTCAAGTCATTCATGGCTTACCATTACCAGGTGCTGCTTCCTTGCTCTGCAACCGACGATGATGAAAGTTATACAGTCACACAAGTAGGAAAGAATGTTAATTGTAAACAAGTGCACAACTTGTTGGATAATGTGATTCTTGAAGTAATGAATCTAGTAATGAAGTAATGATACTAAATCAGACCACAGATGATATACAAGTGTGTGTGTGTTCACACCAAAATGAAAGAACAGAGAATCCTATCGATTTAATTCTCCTGCACTCATGCATCAAATTTCCCTCCTGATAAGAGTTCAAATATCGAAAACTACCGCAACTAATAAAATGGAACACAACACTGAAAATCTGGCTCATCTTACGAATTAGAGCATTGAAGCAATCAAAGTCAAGTTATAAAGCCCAGAACAGTATTGGGACAAGAAAACTGGGCAGGTTTTAGACAAAGAATCCAAACAGCTGGAAAAGTTGTTGATTCTCCGAGGGAAATTCATAATGCATTTGACTTATGTTTGTGTGAAGCTGTGGAGTTTCCTAAGGGAGTTGCGAACAAGAAAGGCTGCCAGGAATTTTATCTGGAAAATGATAGAGGTTCACCAATTGTCCCAATATAGCCAACTGAGAACATACAGAGATGTAATTCATTTTTTTAAATAAATTTTACTTTTTAGCAGAATGGAATACATTTTTATGTTCGAAATTAAGATTTTATTTCAAAGCTGCAGAATATATACGCTATTTCATAGGGTAATGCTTGATACACATTTACAAAAAAAAAAGTTCGTTTTTTTATTTGCTTTGTAAATTTTGTTATTGTGGCGCTATAACAATTTATGTTAAGTACTGGATTCTGGAATTTTGTTCCATATAATCGGTGTACTAAGTGTACAAATCTCTATATAAATTGTAAAGAGATCCGAAAAAGAAATACATTAATGTACATTAATATAATGCAGTCTAAAAATAAATTATTTCCGAGGGAAGAAATTGCTTCCTAATTGCAATAATTAACCTCCGATATTACAAAATTACTTCAGGAAGCAATAGGAAGGCTTAAGAATGTCCTTTTTCCATAAAGAGTATTCCGGTGTTTTCATGTAAGCAAGGGAGGAACTGCAATGGAGAAGCAGGTGCACTGGGGAGTAGAGACTTTTAGAAGTATTTACAAATTGTGTGTATTATTATTGAGCCTTAATTACCGGTATGTGCCCACTTTGTTTTATTTCTACACACAATAGTCGTCATACTTAGCCACACACTCCGGTAATAGAGGTCTTTGGTGCAGAAACTACTTAAAGAATGAATGATTACTTTGCAATGCCTCATCTCTCAGTTGCAGAAGTCCCCTTGTTTTTCTCAACAAGAACTATAAACATCTGTATTGTTCTCAGAATTATTAAATGATAAGTAGAATGGAAAAGAGCAGCCCAGTTCACTTGAAAACAACATCTCTTTATGAATGCCCCTAATGGATTACGCAGACAGCCGGTAAGATAATCAGAAGACAAACTGTACTGCAAAGTTATCGTGAAAATGTCCAGGCACAGTAGAGTGCAACCAACTACAGAAACACAATAATACCACACACATGCACAGTCTTCAAAATGAACACAAAATATCTTTTGCTCTTTAGGAAATGTTACATGGAAAAGACATTTTGGTCTGGTGGCTTTTCGTGGGCTTGAAGAACTGCATTTAACTCATGAAAGTAACAAATAACTATGAACACTTAATATATTAAATTAATGGGTCCAGAAGGGCTGTAAATACAAGATATAAACAAAAAGAAATAATAGAGCTAAGAATATCCCTGAAATCTGGCACTGATCTGAAAGCCATATTTCTCCTTGTTTACTAGTATTTTGACAGTTCAAAAATACTTTAAATGAAACTTCAGACTTGATAAAGATTAGGTCAATCTCTCTAGTTTGTGTACACTGTTTGCTATCTTCATAAGCCTGAAACTTCTCCTACTCCATGTAGGGGAACTGGTGTGGCGCACTGGAAGAAATCACTATCCATTATATGCTCCTGCACATGATCATAGGGCACCACAACAAGAAGACACTAATTCTTTCCATCTGCACCCATGATGTTAAAGACACCATGCAGAATCTGCTAAGCCAATGACGCTAAGCATGTATATTTTCTAATTTGGTCATTTGCCTGTTTTCTATGCATTTTGTTACCTGCTCACTGAAGTCTTCCTAGTCTAAGTTATTGAAGTGGAATGGGTTCCCTACAGGTGCCAGAAAGTCCAGGGACCCAAAAGAACATCAGTAAACACAAGTGGCTTCAATAGGAGTACATGACCGACAACAGAGGCTCGACCCTCTTACAGAATCGTTGTATCTATCCATCCATCCACCCAAAATGTAATCCCAATACTTCCAAATGCCACTCACATGACACTACAATGTGCAATCAATGTGTAGTTTTATTCAAGATCCCGGCAAACATTTCGGGGCAACCCCCTTCTTCAAGTGCTCTTACTGAGTGTAACATGATACTTCAAGTTTACAAAACAACCTCCCACCACATCATGTGACCATATAGTGAACTGTTGTAAAACATATCTTAAACAATTACAAGCTTCTATTAATCTATTAAATCCAAGATTTTATATCTAAATCATATATGGGACTTCCCATAAACATATTTGTGTTTAAGGCCATGGGCAGATTTACTAAAGGCTGAAGTGGCCGTCGCTAAAAAAATTCACCAAAAATCCAAACCGCAGGCACATTACCAATTTACTAACAGGCGTAGAGGGCAATTCGCTAGTGAAAGAGTCTGTTGCTAGTGTAGTTTTTCACCCCATCGGCAGGCAATTCTTGCTTAGGCGAAAAATAGTTAATCAGCAAATTCACTAAAGTGCGAATTTTACAAAACGTTAATTAGATTCCTTCCCCACCTTAGACCTGGTGAACTGATAAGATAAAGCTATATCCTCCTCAATCTTATATTAGTGACATCATATCCTGTATGCTGAAAAGTCATAAAAGTTCTAAAAAAGCTGTTTTTTTACATTTTAAAGTGGGATTACCTTCAAAAGATGTAACTATTAAAGATTTTCTTGTTAACATTTTTTCTCCAACCATTTGAAGGTCATGTCACATTTGTTTTAGGGTGGGCTCATGTCTAGGGCATTAGAGTTTCTCTTTTGTCTTTATTTTGCTTCCTTGGACATTTTTAATAATAAGTGGCCACTTATTAAGCATTTGCACCAACATCTCTAATAAAGACATATCTATGACCTATTCAAATTGAAGTGTAAGAGCACTAAAAGTTTTGCTAGGCAGAAATGAGTATTAGTGAAAGTTCGCTATGAAATGCTCGCACTAATGAATTAACGCTAGTGAAAATACACCAGCGTTTGGCAACAGAGACGTAACTTCGCATTTTAGTGAATTAGCGTAGTGGTAATGAACTTACACCTGGCGAAGTGGAGTGAAGTGTGGCAGAGCCTTTGCTGGTAAAAATTCACCCTTTAATGAATTTGCCCCCGTCTGGAGCCTTATCACATAATACATACTTAATGTAATGGCTCCCTATAGTAATTTTATGTAATCTTTCAGTCTGAACTTTCTAGTAAGAAGGAAATTATTTACCACAGTAGCAATATGCCTGTTTCAATCCAGCTGTTACAGAACAACAAATCCCTGCCTCTTGCTGCTAGAAACCCTTGTGAGGGTTGAAAGCAAAATTACTCAACAGTCCGTTGACTATTCCTGTTCTGCTGTAAAACAACAGGAAATGATGAGGTCAAGAAAAAAAACCTTCTAACTCAGTTATGTTGGGAGAAACGATGTGGTAAACATGGACATTTTTATGCATTCTAGTGAATTATGTTTGTGTGATCAACCTGCATTTAACAACACAAAGTATTAAGAAAAATGCCATAACATAAGAAGTTGAATGCAGTTTTCAAACTTCATGCATAAAATATTGTCCAAAATATTGGTGTTTGGAAAACTGTATATTTCAAAGATTTACCATGTCAACACTATGCCAAAATATTATAGTTATCTGTAACAGGAAAATGAAATTCTTCTAGGCCTTCTAAACAAAACAAAAAAAAATAACTTCTGGTATGTGAATCCTTTAGTTAAAACATTCTAAATACACAGTGGGCCAAATACATTTATGGAGAATGGCTTACTTAAAATAAGCCTTAACAGTTCAAAAATTATGCTTGACCCATTTTGTGGGGGTGCTGATGCCAAAACCACAAGGACAACTATTTTGGTGAATGTACTAATCAAGTCATTAATTTTTCTTCTACGCTCTTGTAGAAAGCCAACAAGGTCTGGATATTGCTTTAGCCATCAATAAACATACGTCTACGTGGTCTATTTTAATATGTTTTATTAGGGTTATAGTTTATATCACACTACCATTTTATCTTAAGGAAGATTTAGAGTATTATCAGTGGTTCAAAATACATTTTAAGGTTGCAAATACATTATAAGGTTCTAGCAAATTTTTTGAGTTATCTATATGTGGGAACAAAGCAAAAGTATGGAATCTGAAGCTGGCATCTGTATTGTTGAACAATTCCATTTCCGTTACACAACTACTGCCACTAAAATCTGCACTTCTAGATAAGCAAAATCTTTCCGCTTTCTCTGTTTTCTGCATGTGCAGCCAGTGGAAAAACCTCTAATATGTTGGACTTCTATTTACTGCACATCTCTGTGATTATGCGAGACTAGGCAGCCTATTTGGCTGCATACAGATGCAAGCAGAATTAGCAGCTTCTGTATCGTGAGTTTTCCCACTCAAAACAGTAAAGGTGGCCATAGACACACCGATAATATCATACAAAACAAATTTTCGTACAATATTCGGTGCTTGTATGGTGGGAGACGAACCGACCAATATTGACAGAATACTTGGATATCGTTCGCCGGCTCATCGATCAGGCTGGCTGGAAAAATTTGATCAGGTGGCTTTGACGACACCCAAACATTGGCCATTGTTAGTGCTGAATCGTCAGATACAGGGAGAATTCTGTTGTTTCTACCTGTAAATCTTACTATTCAGCTCTACAAGTATGTATTCAAACAAATGATCTTTCCTAGAAAGATATTTTCCAGGAAAACTCTTAATTGTAACATCTATGGCCACCTTAACACTCATAAAGGTCGCTGAAACCCACAGACGCTAAGTAAAGACAATAACACAATTTTTCATATTTCAAATAAAATGCGAGCTGCTGCAGTTCCTAAGAAGTTGTACCTAGTGCAATACTCATTATACAACTACATTTTTGACCCAATATATTGATACATGTCATGTTCATTTTTGGGGTAATTAGTGGAATAGCAGTATTGACCAAGGTCCAAACGGAGAATCCATCACGTGCAAGTTCAGCCAGTAGCCTTTATTTTCGGTACTTCAAGAAAACAATCTCTCATACATGAGTGTAAGATGTAAAAAAAGAGAAATCCTTGGTTAACTGATTTGACAAGCAGTTTCAAATACAGTAAGAAATATTAGATTTCAAGAAACCGCCTGTTTGTAGAAAAAAAAAACTCAGCTGCATATTACAATAATCTGTAATTTTTCAATTTCAGCTTTTCTATTATGCTTAGGTACTGATACTAAGCAGATGCACTTATTTACAAGTCCTTCCAGCAAAGTTTGAACGCAAAGCAGTTGGAATACAAAAATGTTTTACTATGAGTATTTTTTTTCCCCCTATCCCGCCTAGGGAATTGTAGTTCAACAAGAAGGCAAGCAGAAATAATAAAAAGAATGCACTAAGGATAGAAGATGAGCATAGCTGTTTGGGGAAAAAAGAAAACAATAATGGGTGGAGCATTGATTTATTTAAATGAAAATATATCTATATTAATTCATTATTAATTAATTTAATAAAACACTCATGGATTGTTAACCTTAGAATATACCCTCAATCTACCTGTTCCATCCTTTTCTCCCAGAACTGTTCTGAAGAACCAGGAAATTGGAAATGAAAGCACTTTCAATTCTACTTTTTTGTCCAGTATCATTCAAGAAATAACAAAATTAATTTTTACATAGGCATGAAGTACGTTTAGCAGAATCCCTGGGTTGTACAAGCCTTAGATTTATTGTATTATCTTGAGTACATGTTAAAACCTTACAATAATATACTCAATAAGTAGAAGTCACGTGAAGAATGTACAGATCTGGGATCCTTTATCTGGAAACCCATTATCAAGAATGCTCCAAATTATGGAAAGGCCATCTCCATTTTAAAATCTCCATTTTAAGAGAACAATTATCATTTTCAAAAAAGATTTTCTTTTTTGCTGAAATAATAAAAAAGTGCCTTGTACTAGATGCTTACTATGCTGAAAGAATCCATATTGGTGGCAAAACAATCCTACTGGGTTCATTTGAAATTTAAATGATCAGCAGGTTTATGCAGGTATGGTGGTCCAAATGACGTACGGTATGGTGATCTAAATTACGTAAAGATCCCTTATCTGGAAACCCCCAGGTCCTTAGCAAAAAACGAAAGAGCCTTGAATCTGTAGTATAGGACAAATCATTTAGTATCCAGACAACAGGATCCTGTATGCGTACATGCATGACAGAAGTAAAAAAAATCCTTCTAGGTTTTAGCCCTCGTTATCTTATTGTAAAATGAGTGCGACAATCGAAGGATTGTAATTTTCCACCCCTGAACCTATCATAAGAATACAAGGAACGACAATTTAAAGTAGCTGTAGGGCGACTTGTCTGAAAGAAATTAACATGTATTCAAAATTTAAAAATTCTGTCATTGAATGCCCGAATAAAAAAAATACACAAAAATATATTGTGCGTATGAATCAGAAACCACATTTTATTATTTCCCTGTTTTAATCCAGTCTGCATGAATCATGTTCCTTGCACAGTGCACTGAACATGCAGATAATATTCCATGGTGCTAGCATGTGGGGAGGTGATTCTTGTGTTTATTATAAGCTGGAGCTCCCATGCAACCACAGAAACTGATTTTTTAAAGCACAGGCCGTTTTTCATTCTCCTTGTGCCATAAAAATGTAGTTGAATGATAATCTATTTTCTTAATGTAGAATACCCTTGTCTCTAATATGTGCTCTGCAACAGTCCAAGTTTGATACTTTTAATACCCAACTGTTCCTCAAATCAATATCTGTGATTAACAGCTCCAGATCGGTGAGGCTATTTTGCTGACTTGCATGGCAAGCTCCAAGCATTCTTCACCTTTAATGTAAGTTATATTTCTTAGGCGTTCCCTTTGCAAAGCTTTCAGGAAGCGCTGGTCTTTTGAGAGCCATCAAAGTTACTAGATCTGAAGAAAGTTATTTTTTAAACATCGATGGAACAGCACCAATCTTGTTTTGGCCACAAGATTTTTTTGGAGGCAGCTGTTGCAGGACAGAGAGAAAATAAGAGAGAAAGAGAAAGGATTTTACTTGCTAATTTGGTAGTTAACATATTCTTGTTGTTGGATGCCAGCTGTGACTGGGTACCAGAGAAAAGGTACAGGTTTGTTTTGATCGATTGTGGAGACATGTAACGTTGATCATAACCAATGGTTCCTTTCATTTTTTGTAGGTTGCATGGGCAAATTTTGTTTTTCTGTGTACTGTTTAAAAAACGTGGCACATAGGGTTGCCACCTGTTTGGATTTGACCTGGACAGCCTGATTTTCAAAAGGGCTGCACGGGTCAAGACAGCCTGCCCCGTATTCTGAAAAAGGAAAACCAGGCACGGACATGGCGATCAGCCAATTGTTGATATCCCAGCCCACGTGACATAGCAGGCCCCGTCTGCAACATTATTGACCCACCCCAGTGATGTCATGGCCTCGCCGCCTGCCTGGATCATGAGCGGCACAAAGGTGGCAACCCTTTGCGCACAGAACACTTGTTATGAACACATGAAATTAATTTATTAAGAAAGTGAGATCGTAGAAAGATGGCCTAATTGAAGGGGTTTTAAAGGCAGGGCAGAACTATTTTCTATGGACCCTGAACCTGAGGCATTGAGAAGGAATTGTACTTGGCGGAATCACAAAAATACAAACATATTAAATCAAGCAATAATTAATTCTGTTTTGCATGAATATCATTGATATCCACAAAGTAGTCTTCTTGCTGCAATTGATCTAGAACAGGGCTGTCCAACTGGTGGCCAGTGGGACGAATGTGGCCCTCCAAAAAATTTTTATAGTGTCCAGCCTGTTTAAAGGCTTCACAGACTTCATCATTTTAATATGACCCTGGAACATGTCATATTAGAAACAGTTGGCCCATTACATGTAATAAGTTGGAGAATACTGCATCCAGCAGGGAGAAAAGCAGCATTTTCATATTAAAAAATAAAGAGATAGCATTCATAAGTAAAGATGAACGAAATCTGTCGTCAGGTTTCACAACGGAAAAAACACCTTTAGAGTCCAATGAGTGAAATCATTTGTTGCATTGTCGCCCATTGACTTCAATGCATGCGGTGAATTTTTCGCCATTTCGTGAATTTTTGCCAAAGCAAAACGGTCAAATTCGTCCATTACTGCCCAGAAGCTGTCTGAATTAGAATTAGGGTAAATATATATGGTATGTATAGTAAGCAGGCAAAAAATACATCCAAATATAACACTGAATACCAGGAAAATAGTAATGAAGTAGTTAAAAAACACAATAAAATAACACAAAACGTACTTGCCAACTGCAAATTAGAGTTTTTGAACATGTATGCTTAAAACTGAATAGAATAAGAACTGCAGTGCCCATTTGGAAAGCATGGTGTCTCTGACTTAGTGTTCAATATTCCTGAAAACTATTTAGGACTGTTGGCAAACAAATACATTTCCAGGCATGAAACATCGTCTTTAATCACATCAAGTAAGAAGAAACGCAAATACCTTAGCAAAGACTATAAACCTCTTGCAGAAGACTCAACCTGATTCTATAAACATACCCAGCATCACTTTATGCTATGCATTTGGGTGCATTTCCAGAAGAAATTCACCTATTACTGCTAGTTGACATTCACTTCAATGGCAGGCAGCAAGAAATTTGGGAGGGATTTTGCTCATTTGCAAATATGGGATTAAATCTGCAAATATTATGTGTTGGACTCCATATCTGGACAATTTTAAAAATTGCTTCCTTCCCATTGCCCTGCATGTTCGCTGCTTTTAAAAATAACAAAACTCATTTTTACATAGGCACGAAGTACGTTTAGCACAATCCCTGGGTTGTACAAGCCTAAAGGTGGCCCATACACGGGCCGATAAAAGCTGCTGACAGACCGAGTCGGCAGCTTAGTGGCCCGTGTATGGGGGCCACCGGCGGGCTTCCCCGATCGAGATCTGGCCGATAGTTGGCCAGATCTCGATAGAATGGGATTAAAAATCCCGTTGGATCGCGGCCGTATCTGTTCGTTGATGCGGTCCCGCGATCCGCCCGCCCATGCTAGGATCCGATCGTTGGGCCCTAGGGCCCACGATGGGATCAGCCCGATATTGCCCACCTCAAGGTGGGCATATCGGAGGGAGATCCGCTCGTTTGGCGACATCGCCAAACGAGCGGTTTATCCATGTATGGCCAACTTTAGGTTTATTGTATTATCTTGAGTACATGTTAAAACCTTACAATTATATACTCAATAAGTAGAAGTCACGTGAAGAATGTACAGATCTGGGATCCTTTATCTGGAAACCTATTATCCAGAATGCTCCAAATTATGGAAAGGCCATCTCCAGTTTAAAATCTCCACTTTAAGAGAACAATTATCATTTTCAAAAAAGATTTTGATCTTTTAAACCTTTTAAAAAAATTACCAGCAGGTGCCGTTTAAACAAAAACTTGTGCAGGTCAGAACATTTTGTACTAATGTTAATTAGAGCGCTGCAATTTTGTTTTCCATATACAATGTATACTGGTAAACAACAGGAATTGATATTGTTTCTAAGAAAAGCATGTCTTGCTGCTGTTTACTATCACTGGGAGGAATACTTACAAAAGTGGGAGGCTGAAGTAAAGAAACAGAATTGTTAACGGAATACAAAATACAACTGAATTGCTGAAAAAACTTGCCATTTTTTTGGGGTCATAGTCGCAAGAAAAACCAGAAGTAAAAAGCTGCAACTTTAAAAAAAAATTCTTGTTGCTACAAAATTAGTAGTTGAACTATTTAACAAAAGCTTTCACTCTTGCAGAATATGTACAACATATAGATTTCATTATCACCTTACTCAGTGAGACAATAAAGGTTAAACACCAGGCATGGGCAACTGGGTCACTCCCATTATCCATCTAACAGCCAAACAGCGTCCCAATGCCCATCAGATATCCAATTATAAAATCCGCCATCTCAGACCTTCCAAGGTTGCATATAAGTCAATAGAAGTCAAAAAGATTTTTTGATCTGTGCTGCGTTTCGTGCAATAATCCGAAGTTTTGGGGTGACAATTCAGAAACATTTGTGAAATTCTGAGTTTTCGGGTGGAAAACTGGTAAAAGATGAGTACTGTGGAACTTGTGGATAGTTTCTACTTTGACAACAGATATTTTGACCTCAGCACTGATCATGCAACGAACAATGTTCAAGATCTCTTGAATCTCCATTCACCTCTTCCCTTAGGAAAGTGTTTAGAAACTCTAAAGTGAGTCTCCACCAGCGCCTGCCATTGACAAAATATGAGCAATGAAAGGTAATTTTGCTAGTTTTGACTGCCGCTGTTGACTAGTTCAGCATCGCTTCTTAACCAAAAGCTAAATTAAAGCCCTGATATATAGACTTCCCTAGATATTTAAAATAGAAATATTTTTAATCTAATTGCAGAGGTTCTCAATAGTGGGCTCTGTAGTGTGTCAGGGGTGGGACATCCTCTATGCCACAGGCTGGAACCTTCGCCAAATGTACCCACAAAGTGTGCCCAGATGAGGCAAAATACCAAACCAGGTTCAAACTTTAATAAGCCTATTCAAATAAATTGGAGAAAAACATTTTTGAAAACTGCTTTAACTGCAAATAAAACAAATACCACATTCTGTTTTACAGAAAGTGACCTAACTTTTAGGGAGTTATTTATCAAAGTCAGAATTTATCTCAGTACTTTCTGAAATAAACTCAGACCAAATCAGCACAGGTTTTTTTCGCCTTATTTATTAATACACTTTCCGGACAATTTTGTTTGCAGGAAAAAAAAACCCGGAAAAAATGGTTTAGAATACGAATCGTACAAATTTGTCGGATTTTCCACCCGAAAACTCCGATTTTTTATGATTTTTGCAGAAAACCCTGAAATTTTTGGGTTATTGCAAGAAACCCAGGGCAGATCAAAAACACTTTGGGACTTCTCCCATTAACTTATATATACGTATATACAACCTCTGCAGGTCTGAGATGCTGGATTTTCGGATTGGGACTTTTTCCATCCTCGGGATATAATAAATCACCAAAAATGTGTGTTTTTTTTCCACTAAAAATTCTTATTTTATACTAAAAAAACACACACATTTTTCCAGTTTTTGGCATTCATTATTTAGTAAATAACCCACTTAGGGTTTGAATTAAGCTATGCAGAAATTCAGATGAATTCAGAATCAAATCTAGGATCCAAAATAAAATACATATCTGTTTCTGGCTACTACAAAGCTCTACCCAAAGGGACAAAGAGAAGGTTTTCCAATTAGCAGCTAATTTGAATAAAATCCAGTAAACACTCAATTATGTCACATTGGAAAGCCTTTAAAAACAAACGTGGGTTGCTTTGCTGCCCACATTCCTACAGAACACCTTTGTCTTGGTCTGGTTAGTCTGTCATTGAGTCTTTAGTCTGGCATTTTCTGTGGTTCTTCTTTCAGATATATTTTGTTTTTTTTGTTGTTGTTTTTTTTTTTGTTTTAAATCCAGAAGGGACTTCAGACACTGATGATGGGAGGAAAGCTGTGAACCATAAGTAAATTTGTATAATGGACCTACAAAAAAGATTACGCTTCAGTCAGACTTAAGCCATTACTTTCTTGAAAAGAAGAAAAGGCACAAGTTAAGCGAAAAAAGCACCGCCAAAGACTTTCCGCACAAATGTGCATCTCCATGAAGTTTCCTGCTGAGTGCATATGAATGCTCTGCAATCTGGGAAAAGGATCCAAATAGGATTTCAAACATCCAAAAATTTTAAACTGAAAACATTTAGGTATTTCACCAGGCTGCTATTCACTCATTCAGTGATTTTGCTTTTTGTCTTTCTGAAAGAGATGCTAAAGAAATGCTAGACTGGTTCTACGTGTATTTACATTCCAAAAGTAAGCTTCCTTCTCTAACCCTAACCCCCCTCACAGTCTGTTGTTTCTTCAACTGCTAAACATGCCATGGAATCGAGGCTAGCGACTGTCAACCTGTGGCTCTTCAGCTGCCTTCAACTATCATTAGGCTGCTGGGAGTTGTTGCGCAGCAGTTGCAGGTTAAAAAATAACCAATTTATGCAATATTCTTGGATTTACGTTTCACTACACAGACTCAACCAAGCATCATTTGACATTCATTTTATTATTTCAGCCATGAAAAGTCGTTTTTTCTTACGGTCACTAGTAGAGCCCACTTACCTGGGTATTACTACCTAAATACTGTCCCCAGAAAAATAAAGGACAGAAATAAAGGTTGAAATCTATCAAGGAGTGCTCAGACATTTAATTGCCGTTTGTACAGGCAAAAAACGCTATATATAAATATTTGAAACTGAGTCTGTAACATTACCCATAACAACCAATCACACGTTCATTTTGATCAGCCTAGGTATCAGATAATGAATGCAAATTGTTGTTGGTTACTACACTGCAGGAATTAAGCACTCATAGCGGTAACTACCTAAAAAGCTGTTCATACGTCAATGATTTTCTAGTGTCAAGAATCATCCTTTTAATTCCAGAAGAAGCTTCTCCTGCCCATTTCATAAAGCATATAGTTTTAAATTTCCTTCTGACATTTTGGACCTTGTGTAGCAACACTGTATTTCTCTAAAATATTGGCCTGCAACTGCAATGCAGTTTAGTTGTGCACAGTCCACCCTAGGCACCGGACCTCACTGTGCCCTTTAGCTTGTGAAAGTAATGTCACATGAATGACTGTGTGTGAGGTCACTTCCACTATGAATGATGTCACTTCCGCTGCAAGTGACATCACAGCAACCAGAATTTCATGGCTGACCCCCATCCCAGAAATATTCAGGCAGTAACTTAAAGGGGGCGGGCCCTGGTGCGTGACGCGCAGCCGGGCCCACGCCCCGTCCGTATGCAATATTTCAACCCGCATTTTAGTGGCGCGCGGGCTGCCGGGGGGGCCCTGAGGGGGTGTGCATTTTAGTGGCGCTCGCACCCCCTGCAGTTCCGCCACTGTATTCAGGTAATCTCTGAGAATGACTGGGGAGGTTTTTTTATTTATTGTTCATCGATTATATGGACATCCTTAAAGGAATACTGTCATGGGTAAACGTGTTTTTTTTTTTTAATTCAAAATGCATCAGCTAATAGTGGTGCTGCTCCAGCAGACTTCTGCACTGAAATCAGTTTTTCAAATTTACCCGAATTGAGTCTCTGCCCCTGGCCCGCCTTCGATCCAACCCTAGCATGCCCAAATCCTGTCTTATCTCCCCAAATCCTGTCTGATCTCCCCCTGTAGCCCAAAGACTGCTTCTCACACATTTTCATTATTATCGGCCTGGTAAGTCCCATCCCTTGCATTTTGACCCGACATGTCGCAATGCGATCTGACAGTCGGATCAATGTAGTTGTAACATGCAATTTCTCCTTCACTTCCGTTTTCAGTAAACCATCCTACCCGTCGCATGCGTTTAGTCTCATCTCGACGTGTCGGGTCAAAACGCATGATCGAGTCTTGCCCTTACTTCACAGACCCTTGCTGACCTGCCCCCTGCCAGCCCAGTATTTTAAGCTCGAAAAGGTGGTGACCCTAGCTACTCAGGACATCTTTGGAATCACAGACCTTCACTGCTAAAGAGCTATGGTTGCGTGGAATCTCAAAATATAAAGTACAAAACAACATTTCTAGACTACATTTTTTTGCTAAGCTTTTGTTCTACTTTTATAGACTATGCCACACAAATTGCAATGCAAGTCACAGAGCATCCGTGGCCATACATGTAGGGTTGTGCAACTCACTGTTCCAATATATCAACCCATACACAAAAAAACACAACAGTAGAAATTGCCTGCAAAGAGTGGGTTTTTTTTAATAAAAACCAAAAAATTTGCAAAGTCTCAAAACAGCAATTTTTGATAATTTTAAGTTGACCATCCCCATTAATGTACAAACGGATGTCTGACTTCAACACTCTTTCCACGAGATGCTCTAGAAATATTGTTTCAGATATGCATTTGGACAAATACATCCGAACATTTTTTCTCCATAACATAATGTACTCATGGTGTGTCTGCCAAAACACATGACTCCCACAATACATCAGCATTCCAGATATGTTAATGATGAATTTGAAGTTACAAATAATTTGGCCGCCCCCACAATCAGATGGCATACATATGCACATATGTAAAAATGGCTTGTCATGCTGAAACCAGTCGGAGATGATGCTGAATGGAAGATTTCTCAAGGTAATACTTTGGATCTTAATGAAACTCAGGTGCAATCCCCGAGGCTGTTTTGCTGAGCGTGTGGTTACTGTGAAAAAGAGTTATTGCCAAAGGGTAAAACACACGGATAAATACATATAAATGCATATGTGCAATACAAAACTAGTATAGTTTATAGGTCTATAAGGCTAGCATTTCTAAATTGCTTCTCACTGGTTGATTTTATTTAATTTCTATAAGCTTACATACATCTTAAAGGAGAAACAAACCCTTAATAAAAAAAAAACCCTACCCCCCTACCCTATGTAGATCCCACTCCCCCCAGCCTAGCTGCCCCCTCGGGCAAATGCCCCTAATTCTTTACTTACCCCTCCGTGCAGATTCTGTCAAGCATAGTTCACGGGCACCAACTTCAGCCAATTCGGTAATCTTCAGAATTAGACCAGCGCTTCACCAATTTTCGGGAGTTTCGGCACATGCGCAATTGTCGTGATATTGCTCCAACTGCGCATGCGCCGCTTTGCGGGTCTCATTCCGAAGATGAACAAAGAGAAGAAGATGGCTGTTGTGAACTCCGCTGGACAAAATCTGCACGGAGGGGTAAGTAAAGAGTAAGGGGCATTTACCCGGGGGCAACTAGGCTGGGGGGGGGAGAGAGTTTCTATGTAGGGTAGAAGGGTAGAGGTTTTTTTATTAAGGGTTTGTATCTCCTTTAAGAACTGCAAGACTGGCGAGTTCAGCAAACGAGCGAGGACCACGGACAGAAAATGCTAGCTTTCGGGGCGAGGATCAAATCAAACCCATTTTTAAACCTGTTGGAGGGCCCTGTACAAGGGTCAATAAGCTCCCAACTCGGTAGCTGAGTATTGGTAAGCAGACGCATGTATATTGGTGCAGTGTCAGTTACTGGTAGGGATGCACTGAATTCAGGATTCAGTTCGGGATTCAGCCTTTTTCAGCAGGATTCAGATTCGGCCGAATCTGTTTGCCCAGCCGAACCGAATCCAAATGAGCATTTTTGTCACAAAACGATGAAGTAAAAAATGTTTTCCCCTTCTGACCCCTAATTTGCATATGCAAACTAGGATTCGGTTCAGGATTCAGGGGTTCGGCCCGAATCCAAAATAGTAGATTCAGTGCAATCCTACTTACTAGACATAACAAATAATAGTGAACATTTACAGTTAGTATTTTTTCTAATGAGTTATTTATTCTGAATGGCAACTTACCTACAGATATTCTATAGCTTTATAAGTGACCTATCAAATTGGCATATACACATCAGTAAATATTATCCGTTCACATCTTTTAACTTGAGCCACCATTTTGTAATGCTCAGTGCATCACTCTCTGATCACCTGACAGGATATACTGCAGGCTCTAACTATCCAATAAATAACAGGAAGGAGTGTGGGTGTGGGAGTACAAGAAACCACTCTGTTCGTTCATTGGCTGATGTAACCTAGCATGTATGTTTGCTCTTGGTTTGTATGTGAGCAAAGGGCCAGAGCCAGAGGCTTTTGTAGATGGCAATCTTTAATTATGAGATTAGCCAACAGCACAAAGTATTAGTAAAATATATTTTCCATGAAAAGACTTTATATCTATGAAACAGTATTTTCATAGATTTTCAGTAGGCCCAACAGTGTTTTTGTTTGTAATCGGCCTATGGAAGAATTGGACCGACCTCAGACCAGCGTGAATGAAGACAGCAACTCTTTTGCAGGAACCACTGGGCTGACGGGGGAATTTATAAGCTGAAAAATGTACATAAACTCCCCAATAAGACACGTTCCTATTGATTTTTTCTATTCGTTATTATTTTAAATACACAGTACCTCCCAGCGTGGCAATTTCTGGCAGACGGTTTATGCCAAGTGATCTGCGCCAGGATCATATCAAAGCATGTCATTGGTAATGTTTATGAACTAATAAATTTATTTTTGTCAGGGTGTGCTTTCAATTAAAATTTTTACTAGACATTTTCACACCTCAGCCCCTCTAGCCTATGGGTTGTTCAGAGTGTAGCCTTCCAGATACTGTTCAACCTATGGCTCCAGTTAAACAAACGTATGGGCAGCTCTGCTTTAGTTATTCCAGGGGTCCCTCAACTTTTTCCACCCGTGAGCAAAATGTTCCTGGGTGGTGGCCCCTATGTGGACTGGCAGCCTACAGGAGACTCGGTTTGGCAGTACATCTAGTTCTTATGCAACCAAAACTTGTCTCCAAGCTTGGAATTTAAAAATAAGCACCTGCTTTGAAGCTGGGAGCTCTCAAGCCATTGGTTGGTTATCACAGAGTTATAAGGAACCACAGTTGCCTGAATACTCACCTGAAAACTGTTCTCTCCTGCTCACAGGGGGGTTGTGAGAGAACAGCTAAATATTAGTTTAGAATCAATGATGTGGTATATTTTAGGGTTGCACCAAATCCAGGATTCAGGATCCAGGATTCAGTTTGAGATTCAGCCAAATCCAAGAGCCTGGCCGAACCAAATCTGAATCTGAATCATCTGACTTTTCATAACACAAACCAGTAAGTAAAATATATTTAGCTGCAGGCTGCGCGCACACTTCCCTTTGGCCCTTCATGACTCTCACTTGAATATACAAATGAGGTTTAGGATTCGGTTTGGTATTTGGCCAAATGTTTCACAAAGGATTCAAAGAAAATCATGGATTTGTTGTATCCCTACTTTATTTTGATCACTGTTTTCTATTGCAGTTAGGTATTAAAAATTATTCAAAGCAGGCCCATCCTAAGAAGAACCCATTTCTTGGTAGCGACACATGGATTAAGAAATTCTAACACAAAGGTCTATGAATTTTCCGACCTCGCTTTTGGGTTAGGAGGTTGCAATCTCTATGACAGTGCAGGAAGGAAGAATCCCTATTAAATGCATTTCCTACAGTCTGCTTAAGAACAAAACATGCAATATCATGTAAATCAAGTTCATTCAAGGTCTGGAATTAATTGTAAATGTTACAACAGACTCCTCTATAAAAGCAATTTATACTTGAGCCTTTGTGTTTCTTCAAACTTGTTCAGTTGCCCCCCCCACTTTATTTTTTCTTTTTTAATACTTTGAATTCACTGGTTGAAACACGCTGTGGTGCTTGAGGGACTTTTGACTGAAAGCCCATGGAAGTTGTGTCTGGTATGCCTTGTGCAGCGCTGCTTACGTACATAGCAAGAGGTCAGGATTTTCTTGCTCAGGCTTATCATGGGAAGAGAACTCGGCATCATTCTCTAATTACAGCAACAGGAGCAAACTCGCCTACCACATACAGCCTAACACTTACAAATGAAGCAGAAGTCATTTTCTCGCACTTGAAGTGTCTTATTGCATTAAGCCTAGTTATTAAGCAAGTTGTCAAGCCCCAGCAAGCAGAATATACATAGTTAATGAATGGGTATCTACAGAAAATCATTAAGTCTGGAATTAGCAGAAAACAACGGTCAAACAATATACCTTTGACAAGGATGTAACATATATATCTATATCTGAATTAAATACATGAGAGCCACAAAGTGCATGTAAAATATATAGTTAGAATTGATGTGTAACGATGGCCTGGAGCAACATCCCTGTACCTGTCTACTATGCATATATCTAGTGCCGCGCCAAGCCAACCAGGCGCCCTAGGCAACTCAGCTGGCCACCCACTTGATTGACTGCACACACAAGACCGCAGGAGGGAGCTCCGGAGGGGAGAAACCGTCGGAAGGAAGGGGTGAGAGCGTCGGAAGGGAGGGGAGAGAGCAGGAGGGGAGGGGAGAGTGTGTCAGAAAGGAAGGGGAGAGAGCACCGGAGGGGTGGGAGGCAGAGGAAACAGTGATCATGGACTAGGGGTAGGCAGAAGACAGGTGCCTGCCCAGTTGCGCCCTAGGCAGGTGCCTCTTCTGCCTACCCCTAGTTCCGGCCCTGCATATACCGGTATGGGACCTGGGGTTTTACAGATAATAACAATCTTTTCAGTAATTTGGATCTTTATACATTAAGAGGCACATTTATCAAGGGTCAAATTTTGAATTCATGTTTTTTAAAACCATAAACCATAAATTCAAAATCCGACCAATTGAAATTTAATTAATGAATTCAAATTTTTCCAACAAATTGAAAGGACCCGAAAACTCGAATTGAATTTGATTCAAATTTGATCAAACTGGATTGGAGTTTTTCTCGGAAAGAAACTTGAATGTCAGGAATGCTGCATACATCTCCAAATTGATCCATGGACCTCTCCCATTGACTTAAACAGCTATTCTTCAGGTTTTAAGTGGCCAAGTCGAATTCTTTAAAGCCCAGAGTATGATATATTTCAAAATTCAAATTTTTTTTTAAAAAAAAAAAATTGAATCGAGTTGGATAACCCTAGTCGAATTTGACAGTTTTGACCATAAAAAAAAGTTTAAAGTCTATTAGAACATAATGTAAACATTAAATAAACCCAATAGGCTGGTTTTGCTTGCAATAAGGATTAAAACTATGTGGGATCAAGTACAAGGTACTTTTTTACTACTGCAGAGAAAAAGGAAATAATTTTAGGGAACAACGGTGCCCCGTCGACAGGGTCTGCTGTATGGAATTTCCTACTTCTGGCTCCTTATGCCTCCTTTTCGCTGCAGACGCCACAAACAAACAAGTGGTGTGAGTGCAGGCAATCTAAAGTAGGGTGAGAAAGAGGAACTAACACAAAAACAGAGAGAGCCAGGCCCTCCGAAGTTTGTTGCAGGGGGGCCTGGTCCCTGGTAGTTAAACCACTGGTTAAAATGGAGTTGCGTTTCGTAAGTCAGAACTTCCTGGATAACGGTTTTCTGGATAATGGATCCATACCTGTATTCCATGTATTGGGGTTCACAAGGTCAAAGTGGCATCAAATTGGCTGAAGAACAATAAAGTAAATGGCCTACAATGGCCCAATTACAGCCCTGATCTCAATCCAACAAAGAATCTGGGGCACTATTTCAAAACGGACATGCGCAAGTCTCATTCAACTAACTGGAATAACCCGCGGCAAATGTGCCTGGAACAGTGGGGCAAAAATAAGCGCAGAATAGAGTGCAAAATCTATGATCAGTCTACTACCAGTTATAAAATAGCTGACTGGTTGCCATGGGGAACTGCAATGCTGCAATTCAGCAAATTAGTAAATCAGTCTTTATACAGTTGTGGGACCTGTTATCAGGAATACTCAGGACCTGGGGGGTTCTGGATAAGGTTTCTTTCAATAATTTGGATCTTCATCCCTTATGCATAATAAAAAACAATTTAAACATTAATAAAACCCAATAGGATTGTTTTGCCTCCAGTGAGGAGCGACTATATCTTAGTTGGGATCAAGCACAAGGTACTGTGTTATTATTAAAAGAAAAAATAAATATTTTTAGAAAATCTGAAATTGTCTGATTAAAATGGAGTCTATAGCCTTCCTGTAAATCTGAGCTTTCTGGATAACAGATCCCATACCTATATAGCAACATTGTGATATTATCTCTCTAAAAACAACCTAAGGAAATATATAAATAGTGACTGCAGTCCATACAGCCTTACTGCTAAAGCATTTTGTTTTGCTTTCAAATTAGGTCACTTCAAGCAAGGAAAGTCATAATTCTGACCACCATCAGAACACAAAACCAAAACTTTAAAACAGACTAAACGATCACATCACAACTGCATTGTTCATGAACGTGTCATTGCACTAGAAATGTATTTTTTTTCTGTGTTGTGCCTCCCACAGCTGGAAGCAGTTACATAATGAAATATAAACACCCCTCCAAGCCATTGGTTTACCCAACCAGGACAAATAATATGACATTCCATGTGTGTGAGTATAAGCTGAGGTGGTAATTGCACGTCATTGCTTAGGAATCAAAGTATTGGAATCCCTACTCCGGTCCTTCAGGCAATGTATTCTGGGAATAATCTTTAATGGAACCCAGGCAAATCAATTAAATATAATTTATAGTTTGCTTTATATTAATAAATAAAATATATACTTATACTAAGATATTTAGATACAGGTATGGGACCCGATATCCAGAATGCTCAGCACATGATGTTTTCTGGATAAGGAGCCTTTTCTATCATTTTGATCTTCATACCTTAAGTCTACCAGAAAATCATGTAAACATTAAATAAACCCAATAGGCTGGTTTTCTTCCAATAAGGATTAATTATATCTTAGTTGGGATCAAGTACAAGGTCCTGTTTTATTATTACAGAGAAAAAAGTAATCAGTTTTAAAAAGCTGAATTATTTGATTAAAATGGAGTCTATGGGAGGTAGCCTTCTGAGCTTACTGGAGAACGGGTTTCCGGATAACTGATCCTATACCTGTACTTCATGTATTACAGTTATTATTAACGATGAAGAAGCCTTTAACTCCATGCAGTACAAACACCTATAATACATACGTCTGGAATATGTACTTGAAATACAAAAAGCACTGATACTACTGATGTAGTCAGTTAAAGGGATACTGTCATGGGAAAACATGTTTTTTTTCAAAACGCATCAGTTAATACTGCTGCTCCAGCAGAATTCCGCACTGAAATCCGATTTTTCAAAAGAGCAAACAGATTATTTTATATTTAATTTTGAAATCTGACATGGGGCTAGACATATTGTCAGTTTGCCAGCTGCCTCCAGTCATGTGATAAACTTCAATCACTCTTTACTGCTGTACTGCAAGTTGGAGTGATATCACCCCCTCCCCCCCAGCAGCCTAACAACAGAACAATGGGAAGGTAAACAGATAGCACGAGATAACAGCTCCCTGGAAGATCTAAGAACAGCACTTAATAGTAAAAGCCAAGTCCCACTGAGACTGATTCAGTTACATTAATTAGGAGAAATAGCAGCTTGCCAGAAAGTAATTCCATCCTAAAGTGCAGACACAAGTCACATGACTGGGGCAGCTGGGAAACTGACAAAATGTCTAGCCCCAGGTCAGATTTTCAAATTGAATATAAAAAAAAAAATCTGTTTGCTCTTTTGATAAATGGATTTCAGTGCAGAATTCTGCTGGAGCAGCACTATTAACTGAAGTGTTACGGAAAAAACATGTTTTACCATGACAGAATCCCATTAAGGCCCCACTATATAACTGCCGAGCGGAGCATAGTAAATGGGAATACCTATACTGACAGTTACTATATACAGTAATCGATATTTTATGTATTATGGGACAAATATCCAATATTAAAGCGTTCACAAAATAATACTCACAGGTGCCTACAGCCCAGGCTCTCCTCTCCAAGACCCACTCTAGCTTGCATACACACTCATTCCAGGAGGGGCTCTCCACTTCAGCCCAAAAGTCAGTGACACATAGAAATCAAATGAAGAATTGCTCTTCTGGATTCCAATGGTTTAATGTTAGAAAATGCTTTATTTCAAATTGTCATTAAAACAATGTATTTCAGACACCATAAGGGAACATGGTTAACATGTCATACGAGATCACCTGACGCGTTTTATGCCTATTTCTGGCACTTCATCCTCTGATATAGTCTGTGCTACATATTTAATGGGCATGCAGCAAGTGGAGTTCATATGAGGCCAGTATTTAAAGCAGGTACTCAACTCAAGACCCAAAAATAGGTCCCCGTGCTGTCTAGGTTGGGTGCCACTAAACAATGTGACATCTCTTCTTACAAAAGGGTTACGAAGCTGATTCTACTGCATAGTTTGTATTAAAAGATTAATGACCACTGACTTAAAAGGGATGAGGTCGAAATCCAAAGCTGCACATGCTGCTGTGGATACAGATAAGCCGACCGTCCCCTAATAACATTTTTAAGCCACTTTAAACTTTGCAAGAAATCAGAATGTTTTGCTCAAATGTAAGGACCATCTCTATAAAAAAAAGGCTACTAAAACCCTCATTAAACCAAAGCTGGAACGGTTGCATCAGCTGCATAGGACAGAACACGTGTTTAAACCCTTATAAAGTAGATACAACTCCTCCAAAATGTACCCTTACACATGACAGGGTCTTTAGATGCCATTTAAGAAAATAAACAGTGCACTGCTGGTTCTAATAAAGCAACACGACGGAATCATTTAGATCCTAATGTGATTTATATTGGTTCACTCCGGCTTGGAATTACAATGAAATCCTAGAATTGTTTCTTTTGCATTAAGCATTAACCAAATCTAATTATGGCTTTCAATGACTCGGCGGAATGGAAACAAAGAAACGCGTCCTCTGTAACACCATGTCCTCTGTCAATCTGTGCTCCGGTTTAAAGGAAAACCAAAACCAGTTTGTAGGGGACAGCAGGATTCTCAGATCGGGTTAGTCATTCCTCGGAGTAATGTTTACCCAGACAGGGAACAGGAACTGTAAGGGTGAGTGAAAGGGCATAATCCGGTTCTGCTTCAACGCCATCATTAAAAAGGAGATACACCTGTCAACGGGGTCTGGTGATTGATTACACTGGGGTTGGGCAGACTAAAGTTCTCCAGCAAAACTGGGTTAAAGCGATACCAATATGCTCCTATTTTACCAGCCATGAATATCCTGTAAATGATATCCCTATAAATGGTGCTCAGTGATGTAATCGGGTATAATCGGTGCCCAGTGATGTCATTTGTGTCACATGCCTCAATAATGACACATGCCTTGTGATTTTATATGGTGGTGGAACTATTGTGACGTCTCATTATCTTTATAGGGTATACATTGTTCTCTACCACTAAGTCATGTGTACAGTATATCTTTATAATTGCTGCTTAGTGACATCATTTGTGTCAAATGTAACTTGTGTATTATAACAAGAGAAACATTTATCAAGGGTCGAATTTCGAATTCATGCGAGTTTTTTTAAAACTCCCATAAACTCCCATAAATTCGACCAACCTAAATTTATTATTAAAATCAATTTTTTTCAACTCGGATGCATTGAAGAGACCCGAAAACTCAAATCTAATTCGATTTGAATTATAAAAACACGAATCGAATTTAAAAAACTTGATTCAAGTTTTTTGCTCCGAATGTCAGGAAGGCTGCAAACATCGGCAAATTGATACCTGGACTTCTTCCACTTCCACTTTTTTTGCATGTTTATGTTGCTGTTAGGGATGCACCGAATCCACTTTTTTTGGATTCGGCCGAACTCCCGAATCCTTCGTGAAAGATTCGGCCGAATACCGAACCGAATCCGAACCCTAATTTGCATATGCAAATTAGGGGTGGGAAGGGGAAAACATTTTTTACTTCCTTGTTTTCTGACAAAAAGTCATCCAATTTTCCTCCCGTCCCTAATTTGCGTATGCATCCCTAGTTGCTGTCCAACTTTTTTTCAATTCGAATGTAGTTTACAGATAAAAAAAGGTTGGGGATTCCTAATGTAGAGAGTGCGATTTGTATTTGGTCTTCATTTTTTATTGTTTGCGATTTTATATCATTTAGCTTTTTGTTCAGCTGAATCTGGTTGCTAAGGTCTAATTTAAACTAGAAACCAGGCAGCGGTTTAAAAGAGAGACAGGAACATAAATACAGGAGGGCCTAAATAGAAAGCTATGTAATATAAAGTAGCAATAAAAATAAAATTGTAGCCTTACAGAGGAATGTTTTTTTTGGCTGCTGGGGTCAATGTCCCCCATTTGGAAGCTGGAGAGCATCAGGCAAATAATTAAAAACGATTTAAAAAATGAAGGCCAATTGAAAAGTGGCTATGAATAGGTTCAAACCAGATGTACTGCCAAAGAGAACCTCCTATATGCAGCAAGTCCGCATAGGGGCTACAAAATAGCCAACAGAGCCCTATTTGGAAACCCCAGGAACTCTTTTCATGCTTGTTGTGTTGTTCCCCAACTATTTTTACAATTGATTGTGGCTCACGGGTCAAAAAGTTTGGGGACCCCTGCTTTAGAGTCATAATCAGCCGACCTACAAGTGCAAAGGTCCAAACCATTTATCATTCAAGGCAATGAAGGGGTATTCCAAGCACTGGGCCTCCTGCTGAACTGGAAATCGTATGGATGGGAAAATGTTTGCATCTGTCCCATGTGTCACAGCTCTTACAATAATGGGGTAGTGGCTAATACCTAGGGTAATATATAACCTGTTGAATGTGACTGAGAAGGTGAACAACTGATTGTGAAATAGTTTGTAACTGATTAAAAACATGTCCGTTTCGCTTTTAAGCGGAATACAAAATATCAGGGAATGTACTGGGCCAAGTTAAAAAACGAGGACATCTGGAAAACAGACTTTTAGGGAAACGTAGAGAAATCCCGCATAAGAAGCCACGGCATCACTGTTTTTAATCTGTATTTACTTGCAGAATGGACATGTCAGTTATGCGTTAAACAAAGCAAAAATGGCAAAAGTGAAAAAGAGAACAGAAAGGTAATTGGAACAACGGAGAGAAAGCCAACGCAGAGCTTCCGGAGGAAGAGAAATGCGCAATGTGCAGCAGGATTTACCCTACTAACTAATGGGACATGGATTCTCTGCCCACACACAGATGTGTGTCTCTTAAACAAAACACTCTACGCAAAGCTTTTAACGTTGAATGGTGACCTTTAGAGAAGGCAACAAGAGCAAACATTCAGGTTAAGATTTATATATTGATAGAGAAGAAAGATAAACACAATCGGATATAGCCGGGATTCTATGAGCTCTCTTCTTAAAGGGAAATCAGTGGTTCATATAAGAGAACATTTCAATGAAGGTCTGCGCTATCCAGGGTAGCACAGACACATATAAGCACAACAGACAGGCAGAACTATAGATAAATAGAATAATAGACGCAGAGCTTTATTCTTCTTGCGTTTAGTCCTCTTGTGTGGTCCAGTGTTTTGTCAGGGGAAATGTGAACATCCTGCAATACTTCAGGTGTATCCAGTGCAACAAACAAGCATTCACTCCAGCTCTCACTCACCTTAGAGTAAGGATGCACCGAATACAGGATTCGTAATTGGCCAGGATTCGGTTTGGGATTCGGCCAAATCCTTCTGCCCAGCCGAACCAAATGCTAATTTGAATATACAAATTAGTTGTGGGGAGGGAAATCACGTGACTTTTTGTCACAAAACAAGGAAGTAAAACATTTTTCCCCTTCCCAGTCATAATTTGCATATGCAAATTAGGATTCTGTATTCGGCCAAATCTTTTGCTAAGATAACGGGGGTTTGGTCGAATCCAAATTAGTGGATACAAAATGAACATGTGGGCCAATCTCACATTTTGATAAATTTGCCCCTTGGTGTTGAAACTTGAACTGAACAGCACTATTTTGAAAACATAAAATAAACATTTAGAACATTTATATCATAATTATTATTAAAGGGGCACAAACCTGTAGCGTTTCAAAAACTACTCAGTCTTAAAGGCACATTTATCGAGGGTCGAATTTCGAATTCATGTGAGTTTTTTAAAACTCCCATAAATACGACCAATCGAAGTCTATTATTAAAATCAAATTTTTCCAACTAGGACAAATTTAATGTACCTAAAAATTCGATCAAATTCGATCAAACTTGATTTGATTCAGGAAATCAGGAAAGCTGCAAACATCTCCAAATTGATCCCCAATTCTGCAGGTATTAGGTGGCGAATAGTTTAATTCTTAAAGGGCCAGACTGCAGGGATCCCAAACTTTATTTACCGGTGAGACATTCAAATGTAAACTAAGTTGGAGAGCAATACAAGCATGCAAAAAACTCCTGAGCGTTCCAGTTATGTGGTGTGATTGGCTATTTGGTAGCTCCTACATGGACTGGCAGCCTACTGGAGGCTCTGTTTGGCAGTACACCTGTTTTTTATGCAACCAAAACTTGCCTCCAAACCCAAATTTGTTTTTTTAAAAAAAACACCTGCTTTGGTGCCACTGGGAGCAACATCAAAGGGGTTGGTGAGCAACATGTTGCTCATGAGCTACTGGTATGATTAATCTCGAAAATCTAGTTCCAATTTTTTAAAAAAAACTCGAATCGAGTTTGGATAACTTCCTAGTCGAATGACAGTTTTAACCATAATAAATCTGCCCCTTAATGATAAACTCACAACCCAACCATTCACCCTGGATAATGTACACATAATCTTTCTTTCTACGCAAATAAGAGAAGTAGAGGACAAGAAAAAAAAAAACCCCTGAAAACATGTACATTGAGACCTTGCGCTGACCCAAAGGCACAAAATAAATCCAATTTACTGAGGGAACATTGCTAAACAAGCTCATTAATAAACAGCGCTGTTCCTGGCATGAAGAAAACACGATGCACAAACAAAGCCTGAGCGGCTTACATTATTAATGATTTTTTTATTAAGGGGAAAAGCATAACGGTGGAATTGAAAGGCAGCGAGGGAACATGTGTACGACATACTTGGGAAGCAACCAGATCAAGACTGCAGCATAATGACCTCTAACATTTCAATTACGAGGCGTCTGCACGTTCTTAGAAATGACTGCGTGTGCAAGCATCCGTATGGAGAACATGCTTAGGAGGGTATTCCCAGAAAAGCCGATCACAGACAATAAATATGCTATTTAAAGACGTTCTCTGTAAAGGAAACCTGCAATACTATCCGTCTTCTAACGTAGATGTTCCCCTCAAGAATATTAGGTAGCAAGGTTGCACTTTGATGTCGGCCAACAGGCTCCTGACAAGTATAAGCCTCACTATTTCACTGGGGTTCTTTTCCAAAACAGATAAGATGAAGTCTTAAACAAAACACTACTATGGGATCTAGGGCTTCCTTAACTTAGGGTTGGGTCAACTGCTGCCCCTGATGTTATTACTACAAGTCCTGGAATAGCACTGGCTGCGGTTGTCTGGCATCAAATGGGGGGCTGCCCTAATGCTGCTCCAGCCATTGTTGCACTACAACTCCCAGCAGACTTCAGCAAATCGTTGAGTCAACGTCCAATCTACTTATTGCTCTGCAATAAGATGCGGCCTTCTAATTATTAAGTATCCCATAACAGTTATTTTTTATCATTAATATAGTGGTGAGACCAGTGGCTTAACTAGATATTATGGGGCCCCGCAGCAAATCATTTTTCAAAACCCCAAAATGTCTACAGACCTGTTTTACCAATATTAATTAAAATTGTATTGGGGCCTCACCAATACCTTCTGCCCCCCCCCCCATGCAGCTGCAGGGTCTGCTTCCTCTGTAGTTACACCCCAGGGTGAGACAATTGTGCAGCACATTACAGACATAACACAATATTCACATCGGACCCTTCCCCAATGGAGCTTACAATCTAAAATCCTTAGCACATACACACACAGTAAACGTGAAATAATAATGTCTCATTCTGTTTGGGGTCACTGACCCTATCTGTTCTGACAAGACAACCCTACCCACTTTTAAATTACCCCGACACATCAGGGCTGTAATGCCTATACAGAGACTACCGGGCCATATGAAGGAATATTTAAAGGGGTTGTTCACCTTTGAGATAACTTTTAGTATGATTTAGAGAGTGATATTCTGAGACAATATGCAATTTGTTTTCTTTTTTTTTTATTTTCAGGTTTTTGAGTTATTTTTTTCTTAAGCAATCGGGTAACTAGGGTCCAAATTACCCTAGCAACCATGCACTGATTTGAATAAGAGACTGGAATATGAATAGGAGAGACCTGAATAGAAAGATGAGTAATAAAAAGTAACAATAACAATACATTTGTAGCCTTGCAGAGCATTTGTTTTTTAGAAGGGAGTCATTTGAAAGCTGCAAAGAGTCAGAAGAAAATGGCAAATAACTATAAAAAATAATGAAAAAAAATTGAAAAGTTGCTTAGAATTGGCCGTTCTATAACCTAATAAAAGTTACCTTAAAGGTTAAACCACCCCTTTAATCAATTCCTATTTCCCGGTCCAAATCCTGCCTTTTCCAAAGTGATCATTTTTTTATTAATACTGGAAGAATTCCTGCTGCTGCTCCATACAGACTTATGGTCCTATAGATTCTCAGCTATGATCTTGGTACAGGTATGGGACCTGTTATCCAAAATGCACGGGTCCTGGGCTCTTTCTGTACTTTGGATCTCCATACCTTTAATCTACTAGACATGTAAACATTAATAATACTGTTTTATTATTGCTTAGAAAAAGGAAATACTTTTTTTTTTATCATTTGGATTATTTGAATAAAATGAAGTCTTAAGGTGGCCATACATGAAGAGATCCGCTCGTTTGGTGATCTCACCCCGATATGCCCACCTTGAGGTGGGCAATATCGGGCTGATCCGATCGTGGGCCCTAGGGCCCAACGATCGGATCCTAACAAATAGTAATGGGCGGTCGGATCAATGAATAGATGCTGCCGCTATCCGACGGGATATTTCGTCTTATCCGATTGAGATCTGGCCGACTTTTGTCCAGATCTCGATCGGTGAAGCCCGTCGGGGGGCCAATAAGCTGCCGACACGGTCTGTTTTTATCGGCCCGTGTATGGCCACCTTAAGGAACACAGCCATCCCGTAGTCCGAAGCTTTCTGCATCAGAGGTTTCCAGATAAAGGATTCCATACCTGCAGTGCTGCTGCCACTGCTTAATACCACAGTTGAGAATACCAAAATGGTTAATAATGGTGTAAGTGTCCCTTTGTTTTCATTTTGTCTAAAAAGTTTCTATCCTTTCCAGTTGGTCATTCAAGCCACTGAGTGGATATTTAACCCTATACATGCCACCCAATGTAGCACTGCGCTGATGCTGTAATTTCTCTGCTTCTCAACAAAGCAGCATGTTGCACGGAAACCTCACATCCCTGGAACACACATACAAATAAATGAAGAGCATTGATGTGTATGAAACTACCCAAACAACATGTTTAAATAGAAACAAAGTTCCTAAAGTTTTACAGGCAATACATAGCAAATCTTGAAATTCGTCCGGCCTGCACATTATACAGCATAGTATAAGAACAATGATAATTACATAAGTTTCCTATAGTATGGAGGCCAAATGCCAAAAAACAAAATCTGGCATTAGCCCCTCTAAACTGCTGAAATACAGATTACAAATTGATCTGTAAGGACTGAACTATACGCAAAAATTAACCATACAATTATATACAAGAAAGGTAAAATAGTGTCACGTATGTAAAGTGCAAGTACTTGGAAGCCAAATGAGTATAAATAGGTATAAATAGGTTTACAAGGTCAGCAATGATTCAGCTCCCCCAGCTAGTGAGAAGGCAGCATAGCCTGGTCTATTCCAAATGCACAGCATGCGACAACAGGTAATAACAATCATCGCAAGAAATGGGAAATTAAACACGTTCGTAAAGAAACAGTCTAAGAACATTTCCCAAGAATCGTAAAACAAACCAATTTTAAGCAAAAAAAAAAAAAAAAATGATGGTGGAGGGGGAAACCCTCTGGACAGCACAGAAAATAAAAGTCTGGACAGAAATCTACAGCAGAGATCTGCTAACCAGCCAGGGGTTGTTTTTTATTGATACCCAACCAACTGGTATTGGGATCATTTGGCCTCGCTTTGATGGGCAGTGAGGTTCATTGCTTGGATCAATAAATGAAAGCATTCTTCCTTGTAGAGTTGGGAAGCTTTAAAGGAAAACTATACCCCCAAAATGAATACTTAAGCAACAGATAGTTTATATCAAATTGAATGACATATTAAAAAATCTTACCAAACTGGAATATATATTTACATAAATATTGCCCTTTTACATCTCTTGCCTTGAACCACCATTTCGTGACTCTATCTGTGCTGCCTCAGAGATCACCTGACCAGAAATACTACAACACTAACTGTAACAGGAAGAAGTGAGGAAGCAAAAGACACAACTCTGTCTGTTAATTGGCTCATGTGACCTAACATGTGGTTTGTATGTGTGCACAGTGAATCTTACGATCCCAGGGGGCGGCCCTTATTTTTTAAAATGGCAATTTTCTATTTATGATTACCCAATGGCACATACTACTAAAAAAGTATATTATTATGATAATGGTTCATTTACATGAAGCAGGGTTTTACACATGAGCTGTTTTACTCAGTATCTTTTAATAGAGACCTACATTGTTTGGGGGGTATAGTTTTCCTTTAATTCCTGCCAGGGCACTGTCTGCAAAGTGTTTGTATTAGGGCTGCACAAAATCTAAGATTTGAATCGGCCAAATTCCAGCCTTTGTCAGCAGGATTCATATTTGGTTGATGAATTCAAGAGCCTGGCCAAACAGAATCCGAACCCTAAAAAAAATGTGAACAATATGCCTGTCAATTTCTGGGTGTATAGAGGATTTGGATTCAGTTTGGTATTCGGCCAAATCTGAAGATGAGGATTTGGTGAACCCTGCAAAACCAGGATTTGGTGCATCCCTAGTTTGTATGACCTAGTTTCTATGGGATCAGCTATGGGTCCACGAGCTTACATCCACAATCAACAAAAAGAAATGCAAATTAATTGGCTCCTGAATATAGCCGGGCTCATTTCCAATGCATCACACAGAGTGCAAAGTGCATTGGGGTGCCCACCCCAGAACTTAAACGTCATTCAGAGGTGCAAGGTACAGCGTGAGAAGAGCTGCAGGTTTTTTAAACTGGTGCTTAACACGGACAGAAGCAATACCAGGGTCGCAAATGTTCTGTAAGTGAACACTATGGGTGCCCCCTTGCACTTGCACCACAGGTAGTAAATGACCACCTGCACATATTAATGAGCTTAAAAACCTTAAGCTGCCCACTGGGGCAGAGATTAATGTAAATACTGAATAAGAACAGTAAAGCGTTGTAGAACATTTCAGCACTACTGAACATATATATTAGTTTATAATAAACACATTAAGTAAGAGCACCTAGGAGCACAAAAGCACAATTGACAGACACACAGACAGATCAATACGTTTTTTTCTAAATGTGAACAAACATTCTCCTCCTGGACTGACTTCAACTATGTGACAGCCAAGAAATCAAACTCTAAAATAGCAGCAAAAACATATCCCGTGCATGACAGTGTAATTTCTTATGGCCCGGAGCAATGTCTAGCGCTGAGATCACAGGCTGTTTGCTTATACCTGTGTCTACATCAGCCGGAGCGCCTCGCCACGGATAGAATGTCTGTAAAAAAGACGAATCTATTCACACCCACTTCCATTTCAACTTGCTAGCAAAGGCAGGGGCTTTTATTTTCCTTCTGTTCTTTGTAACGCAGCAGGATTAACCAGGGCCTCATCCTTCACTTTTTATAACAGTCAACCCACATTTCACAGTGACAGGGAAAGGAGCCGGTAAGGGAACACATTTGTCCATTTGCTGCATTAACAAATTTGCACAACAAAAATATTTTTTTTTTCCACAGACATTTGGCTTTTAGGGTCAATCTTATTTTAATGACAAAAAAGCGTGTCAGAAGGGTATCTTAGTAGATATGGAAGATAAGGAAGGAAAGGGACATTCCCCAACTAAGCCAAATGCATGCAAATCACATTGACTATGGGATCTAAGGCCTCCTTAACTTAGGGTTGGGTCAACTGCTGCCCTTAGTATTACTACAAGTCCTGGAATAGTACTAGCTGCGGTTATCTGGCATCAAATGGGGGGCTTCCCTAATACTGCTCAAGCCATTGTTGCACTACAACTCCCAGCAGACTTCAGCAAAGCGTTGAGAGTCAACGTCCAATCTACTCATGGCTCTGCAATAAGACGTTGCCTTCTAATTATTAAGTATCCCATAACAGATATTTTTATTATTAATATAGTGGTGAGACCAGTGGCTTAACTAGATATTATGGGGCCCACAGCAAATAATTTTTCAGGACCCCAAAATGTCTGTTTTACCAATATTAATTGAAACTGTATATAAATTAAGGCCTCATGGGGCCCCAATAACTCCTGGCCTCCCTGCAGCCGCAGGGTCTGCTTCCCCTGTAGTTACACCCCAGGGTGAGACAATTGTGCAGCACATTACAGAGATAACACAATATTCACATCAGCCCCTTCCCCAATGGAGCTTACAATCTAAAATCCCTAGCACATACACAAACATTAAATGAGAAAATAATTTCTCATTCTGTTTGGGGTCACTGACACCTATCTGCTCTGACAAAACAACCCTACCCACTTTTAAATAAGCCCCACACATCAGGGCTGTAATGCCTATACAGAGACTACTAAAACATATGAAGGAATATTTAATCAATTTCCAAATCCTGCATTTTTCAAAGAGATCATAATGACATGACATTTGCAATCTTTTTAATCCATACTGGAAGAATTCCTGCTGCTGCTCCATACAGACTTATTTTCCCAGCTATGATCCTGGTACAGGTATGGGACCTGTTATCCAAAATTCTGTTAACCAAGCTTATCCATATCTTAGTAGTTATGAAAGATAAGGAAAGAATGGGACATTCCCCACCTAAGCCAAATGCACGCAAATCACATTAAGGTCTATGGATGTGCAGCCCATGCCGAGAGGTTAGAGTTCAGAAAATGAACTAGAACTATATCCGTTCCTTTGGAAGCCTTGCGGAATAGACTGCCATGACCTGGGCCAGATAATCTGCGGCTAGGACTGCTCCAAACATATATTGTATAGACTGACTACAAACCATAACCCATTTATACGCAGGGTTTGTGTCGACTTATGACTCTGATGTAAAATACTACTTACAGTATAATCCTGAAAAAAACTATTTATAATACTAAACCTGAAAAAAATATATTGACCATCGAGGTCTATATTTTAATTTGGCCCTTTCCTTTTTCACAAAACACACATATTTGTTTCATTATTACGATAAAAGGTTCATCATTAACTCAACTCCCCCCCATACATTGTTCGCATAAGAATTAGGGTAGAACTCCATCATGTGATACAGAACGTTCCAACGCGTTGAGACGAATCGTAGGCATCTGAGTGCATCAGACACACGACTGTCGGATGTGAACGCTGCATGTTGCGACTTCATCCAACAGTTGTGTCGGATCCACGCATCAACATCATCGGACATTCCTATTACTTACCTAAGATACCGTGCATCCGACATGACGCCTGCGATTAGTCTCAGCGCATTGGAAACAGATGGTATCGCATTGAAAGTCGCCCGTGGAGTTCTACCTTAAACTAATTGTATTCTTGTTATATTGTACTTTCTCTACGTCCATTTTTTTTTCTTAGTAGGACAATTTTTATTATTTTGTCAAATGTCTTTTGAATTCTTTGAATAAAAGAAAAAATTCCACAATTCTTGTGATGTGCATTGTGGTGTAGACAAGGGAACTTAAGAGACACAGGTGAAGATAATAATGTGACTATGTGTGGAGAATTTAGAGAGGTAAAGTACATGGAAATAAGTAAATATGATTCTTAGGCAAGATGTTTTTGAAAGCAATTTCGGTAAAAAAAAATGCTTAATGCTGATCATGTCTTTGGTAAGCATTCCGGCTGTTAGGTCACAGGACCCAATTAACATCAAGGCCCTGACACAGAGTACAGCTTCAGCTTTCATCTATTTCCGATGATCTCTTCAAAGCATCATTAGAAGATTTACTTTGAACTAATTAACAAAGATCAGAGTCAATTAACATTGTGTGTCATGCCAATAATGTCACATGGCACCTACTTTATGTTGACGCCCTCTGGTAGATGACCCTACCTTTCTATCTGAGATACTGGTACAAAATGGTGTAAACCTTTTAAAGTTTGAAAAGACTAGTGCACTAGTGTATAGGAAACCTTCAGGGCTCAGTTGCAACTACTACAACAAAGATGTCCCAAAGAATCACAGATTATGTGTTACTTTTAGGGGCAAAATCGCCTGCAAATTCTAGTCAAGAATTTTTAGCTCATTATCACAATATGAAACTAGTAATTGAAATGAGAAACTTAGTAAGCAAGTGGTCTGTTATTGTGGTTAAACTTGTGCTCTGAGGTTATTGTTAAGAAAAAGATATTGTGTTGTCTGTGTCTAACTGATGGTCACAAGGTTACAGCTTAAAAGGCAATGGGTGTCTAGATGTACCCAAGCAAAATCATCAGTCTTACAAGAGAGAGTTGACGATGTCAAGGTCAATGAGTTTGCAAGTTAGCTATTCAGTTTGGCGGTCTAAAAGCAAAGAGGGCCTCACATGTCAAAAGCATGTTATTCAGACACAAATTAGTCCCAGTCTTGGCCCGTCAAGTCAATTCAAATCAGGGTTGTAAATGAGCATCATGCCAGAAACAACATCAGCTGTAATCCACAAAATGTTAAATACAAGGGTTAGACATGAGGTATACGGCTACCAGAAGGCCTGCCCAAGGTCAACAAGAGTTGGCACAAGGACCTAAAGTCCTGCATCGAGTCGGGTATCCACAAAAATTAGAGTAACCTGCAGGTTGCGGGTAGGGTTGCCACCTGGCCGGTATTTTAGCGGCCTGGCCAGTAAAAATTATGTTTGATCCCAATGTTATTAATAGGGAAAAAAGATAAATACATAGGAAGGCTGGTATTTTTTTTCAGAAAAGGTGGAAACCCAAGTTGTGGGTAAAGATGCAGGTTGCTGGGTCTGTGGGTAGTGTTGCGGTCTTATCTATAGCACCTTTACATTAAAACAGTTTTTCTGCCTCACCCACATTTGATGATGTCATTCGTTTGCAGCGAAAGTACCTTCTGTTTAATGGTGGTCAGCAGGTCACGGATCGGTTTGTGGATAAGGCAGTTGCGGATCGAGGGTGCAAGAAGGTAAAAATGCAGGTTCTGGTCCAAGTTTCAAAAATTGGTTCAGTGCAGGACTCTACATGCACTCTTGTTTTCATCCAAAACCAGGGAAGCTTCAACATGATAATTGCATCCCAGGAAATGATACAGAGATTGTGACCCTGCCTTATAGGTAATTTATTATTATCCGCAGCCGCACCCTGTAATGGGTGATGCAATGATTTCCCAGTTAATACTCCAATGCCTTCATAAAAATAGGACTTTCAAAATCAAGGCACAGTACAACAATAAAGAGTAGAACAACTTTTCTTAAGTAAGAATGCTCCTTGAAGCATTCCCAAGCAGAGTAAGTACTAGATTTGCACCCAACCCCAGGGGATACATTACTCTGTTAAGGAATATGATTATGTGTTCTTTCATTGTCAATGGGGAATCAGAGAGAGAGAGAAAGAATATTTGCAGGCAGGTCTGAAACAGGAGACATGTCTTTAGATCTTTCATTCATCCGTCAACGGAAGTAATATTACTGACGTAATGTAGCCAACACCTGCCGACTCAAAGGTACCTAAAACTAGAGCTGAAGAAAGAGTGAGGACACATTAAATTACATCAGAGAAGCAGAAAGTTGTACGTTTTGGAGCACAGAACAGAAAATATAGATATTTGTAATCTGGCCAGCTCTCTCCAGGAATGAATACGGTTTAGCTTCTCTGAAGAAAGACAATAATTCTTTGGTGCAAGCGGTATTATATTAAAGGGCAAGTTAAGATCCCTGAATTTATGAAGGTAAATGTTTGCAAGGGAATACTTAGCATAACTGAGATGTATAATAGTCTATGGGCCACTTTATAGCAGAGTAGTGGAAACATTTTAAGCGCCACTTCAAAGAGCAGGATTTATGGATAGCCCCTTTAAGAATTCTACAGACTGACGGGCAATTCCTTTGTCCCTACAGAAATTATCTATGCCATTTAAGCGGTTGGACCCTGTTACAGAGAACATACAAATGGTCATATGGAACACATTATCTCATTAGATTAAGACATCACATATAATGCAACATTACAGAATATTTTATTCAATCCAGAAACAGAGAAAGCATGTACTACAACACAGTCTTTATGCATATTTATTGGCTAACAACTGTAGCTGTGCCTTAGTACAAGGAAGGGCTGCATGATAACTTGTGGCAATGGGATGCTGTCGGATAAGGAGATCAGCCAAATGATTTTGGGGCTCCCACTGCAATTTGGGAAGTCACCTTGGTTTGTTTAACACTAATCCCAATCAAGTTTAAATATCTGCAAATCTGTGAATATAAACTATTCAAGACCAAATCCTCATCATGGGGTTTATAAAAGGTACCGTTGTAGGGTAATTTGCAGAACCCTATCAGTGCAATTTAGTATCTAATAGATTGTAAGCTCTTCTGGGCAGCTGTGTACTTTAGCATTTATTCTCACTGTACAAATTATTACTATATCCCTGTTTATATTTATATATTATGAAGCAATGCCAGTACATTTGGGCTGCTATATAGATACAACATTTTATTTGATCTTGTATATAGTCCTTTAGTTTAGTAGTTTGCAAATGTAATTATTGAAGATGTTTAGAATATAACTATAATACACAAGAGCTATGTACATCCTGTAAATTATATCCTTATAAACGGTGCCTATTGATCTCATCGGTTATAATCGGAGCTTAGTGATGTAATTTCTGTCACATGACTCACTAAAACTTGCGTATTATAATAAATAAAGTAACCCTCATGGCAAAATATGTGGATTTTAGAAGTAACCTCGGAGTTCCATGACCTTCGGCCTTGTGCTTTTATATGGTCACAGAACTCCTCGGTAACTTATAATATCCTTATATTTTACAATAGGGGTACATTATTCACTATATTATGATTAATAACATGTATTTATAAAACAGCAACACAAATCCCAGTACCGAACAATAAAATGGTGTATATAGCAAATAGGCAGACTTCACACAAGAAGTGACTGATACAAGTGGTAAAGAGGGCCATGTTCATTAGAGCTTGCAATCTAATTCATATTGCCTTTATGGTGTGCACACCAGCATGTACATTAGTGTGTTACTAATACTGCCGGAACAAGATCAGCATGTGCGACGCCATACAAGTCTAAAGGTGTCATTTCTGCCGGCGAAACATTGCGAAAAAATTAACCCATCCCTACAATTGACCCCTGAGATATAATGACTGGAGTGGCTTCTATGTCCGCATTATATAAGGCAGAAAAATCAAATATGCAAGAGAACAACACATGCTGATGGTAAAGGATGTAGGTCTAAGCATGTGCATGAAACTTATGTCATGACACCATGACCACACACAAGTGATTGAAACAAACATCTGGTATACACAATAGCTTGGCTTTCTACCATGTTTCACATGCCTGATGGGGATAAAAATACTAAAACATATCTACATTTAGGAAAGTATATTCAACATTTCAGTGATGAACCTAAATACAGCAAATCCAGAGCATATAACAAAACCTGGAGATAATCATGGGCACAATGGGGTGAGTGTGCTTGCTAATAATTATAATATTAATACATCATAACTGCTGCCCACGGCAATGCAATGAGTGGCTAATCACAAAATTGCAAGGTACGAGAACCTGGCTCAAGAAGAAGCTGTGTCTTGCCACATAATAATCTATCAAATCTTCAATGCTACATCTCAGATTAAAAGTATTTAGCTCTTCAAAAAATTCACTGTAACACTAGTTCTGGTTCAGAATCTGGGAAAAAGAAATTGGTGATAGTGCAGGAGCGTGGAGAAGGTATTTAAAGGAGACGTATTGTGTAAAAACAAAAATCTGCCAGTGCATTATACTCCTCTAAATGTAGAAGGAATGTGCTTAAAAAAATGTGTTAGGGGCTGATTAATTGAAAAAAATCCAACTAGCCTTGCCCAACTGTTCCACTTCCTGCCCGCTGAATTCTATGGCTGTGCAGGGGAGCAGGTGGCACTCAGCACATTGCACTGTAGGACAGGAACCAATCATCAGCAAGGCTGACCTGATAGGGAACTGAAGCTTGTCTTTGCTTGTGAGACTGCAGGGCTGTGATTGGCTGTTCCCCTCCTACTGTGCTACTGGCAGGGACAGTTAGGACACGGCCACCCCTCATTTGAAACACTGACTGTAGCAGCTCTAAAGGGAGACCCAATAAAGAAAGCATTTTTGAAAATAATATACATTTTTAGCCCTAAGTAAAACCAGCAGTATGTATTTTTCATTGTTGCCTAGAAAATTAGGGTTTTTTTTTTTTTTACATATCCTATATGTCTCCTTAAAATGTTACTCCTATCATTAGTGAGGCTGGCAGCATGAGCATTGAAGATCTCAAGATAAAATAATGAGGGTTTTTGAAAGCTATTTATTAAACATTCACTTTGTTTTTGGTGAATTTGAAATTATTGCAGATCCCCCCTAGATGGACCCAACACCATTTTTTTTTTTACAGATTCTACTGGCCTAAATACCCACTCTCTAAGTTATACGTCTAATCTAACTAATATTCGGTGCAAAAACTGTAACTCAGGAACCTGTGTATTGTCCTGCCAAGTTTGGACTTATTTGTGGTCTTAATAGATCCTAATAATGAAATAATTATATAAAAGCAGATGAACAAAGAGGCTACTGTGTTTTTATGGAGAAACTCAAATGTTGAGCTCCGAGCAAAGCGTTTCACGTATGGGCTCCAATTCAACACAACGAATGGAGGGATCTTTATGCTACAAGATGTGTAATATGTTCATTCATAAGGGTAAACAAGGTGTATCTAGCTTTATACCGTGAATTAAAATGATATAAAAGCTGTTTGATGAGAAGAACCATTTAACAATACAGATCAGACAGTTGATTTTAGAAGAACATGTCAGTGCACATATGGCAGACAGATAAATTATGCACATCTGGATTACTTTTGGCAGGGATACAGCCAAGTGTTAAAGCCAGTTTAGCAATCTGTCGTTAATAATGTACACATTTAGAAAAATATGATTGCTTTCAAGTTAATGGCACATTTTTTTGTGAACAAGTACATCTTATGAGGTAGACAGTGAGCAAAGAAATAAAGATTGCTCTTTACCGGAACATGGGGTTTATGCTCCCACAAAATGGTACTACTGCAGGCTACAGTACCAACCACGGCTCAAAGCACATCTACAGCTGTAATACATCTGGTAATGAGGACTTTACAGTCGACCAACAAAGAAATAAAGAGCTCATGACACATCTCCATGGCTGCCTTGAGTTTTACAACAGCATAATGAAAAAAATCAAAACGCAGGAAGGTATTGGATGCCTTTATAGTGGATATAATTATAATTCCTTAAAGGAACAATGTAGTGTAAAAATAAAAAATGTTTCTCATATAGTTAGCCAAAAATGTAATGTATAAAGGCTGGAGTGACTGGATGTCTAACATAACAGAACACTACTTCCTGCTTTTCTGCTCTCTAACTCTGAGTTAGTCAGTGACAATAGGGGCCACATGGGACATAACTGTTCAGTGAGTTTGCAATTGATCATCAGCATTCAGCTCAGATTCAAAAGGAAACAGGTATGACCCATGTGTCCAGCAAAAGATTGTTTCAGTGCTTGGGCGCTCAACCGGATTGAAATCAGAGACATATAATCTTCATCAAATAGTGGCTTTATTATGGCAAACAATGTGAAAAAGTGGCAATGACCGTGCAAATCTGCCTACGCATTTCGTGCCCATAACTACTGGCACTTCTTTTGGCTAACTAACAATACTAAAAACATTTTATTTTGCACAGTCTGTTTATTTAACCAGTTTTTATATTTATACTGAACAATTCCTTTAAAGTGATATCGTCACGTTCCTTTAAAAATCATAGGAACGTGTCCATATCAAGGAGGTGCACACCGAATATTTTCCTCTAAAAGACCCCCTCAAAGCCGCCCCCAGCCCTGCAAACGGGGGGGAGGCTTTGGGGGGGCTTTTAGAGGAAAATATTTGGCGTGCAGCACCTCCCTGATATGGACACGTTCCTATGATTTTTATAGTAACGTTTCAATATTGCTTTAAAGCGTCAGTAGAAACCCTATACAGGACCAACCAAGCCTTCATCATTATTGTTTTGATCTGTTGTGATATTTTTTTATTGCAATGCACCAACCCCCAAAATGAGCTTTCAACGGTAATACTGTTTGATGATAAGAAAAAAATCTTAAGGAAAATAAGAAATGAAAATTGGTATTCGGTAAAAAGAGGTAATTGGTCATGAGTCTGAACACTTTTGCAAGGTGCAATAATTAAAGGCGATGTAAAGTCTTTTATGCACAATTGGCCCTTGCACAGGCACAGATCACAAGCAACATCACCCATGCCTAATAAAAGGGGCCCCTGTTACCCCAAAGTGGGGTGGTTTGGCCATCACATCCTATCAGGGCCACCACTGCTGTTATCACCAACTTGATGCAGTAGAAGTCAACAAAGAGTAGAGGAGGACCACATAGCCAAAAATTCACGGCCACCTCCACTTTACAGCTCTGCATTGGGCTCTCAAGTATAGTTAGTGGCTTTCCCTTTCACGAGCATGGATGATGCTGTATAATGCATTATGTGTATAAAATGCCTCACTTCTTTAATCCGTCAGGAGTTCCATAATGGTTGCAAATATGTGGAACAATTTTCCTGTTGGACACATGCTTATTTGCTGTAATCACCAGGAAGGTTAGGCACCATAACAACCCCTAACAAGGCCTTGCACCTCCTAGACATCTCTAGAATAAACATCTGAACAAGCATTATCTAGCGACATAAATATTTTTGACTACTAGATGGTGTGCTCTGTGGCCCATGAGTATGAGTACCAGAGTTTCTTAGGAGATACATGAAATATTCCGTTCACCACTCTTTTAAAACATGCATTGAAGGGAGATCCTTTATAATCAATACGTTATAACGTTATACATCTCAAGTAGGGGAAAAATAACTGATGGAGCCCCTTTAGAAGGAAACAGCAGCTTATATAAAACATGTTTCGCTATAAAAATGTTTGAGGTATCGTTATCTATGTGTGGGCATGCCGCAGAAATGAATAGGCACATACCTTTCCATCTGGTGAAGAACTCGCTTATACAAACAGTCGGCTCATATTGTCCTTGATGTGTTATTTCAGGGTCTTTTACAATATTTATGACTATAGAAGCTGGGTGGATTTTGTCTGATCTATTATTACATAAGAGCAGCTACTGACATGAGGAAATAAAATCAACACGGGCAGCATTTGTTTTAGAAATTGCTTATCAACTGCCACGGGTGTCTCTGCGCTGCTATTGTTCTACATTTCCCCTATTCATTTACAAGTCAACACTCTTTCAAATGGAATCAGACAGATTTAAGAGTAGTCAAGACTCAAACAGTCAGTTTAAAACAAGTTGAAACGATAAACATAATCTGTGATAGGTCAGACCGAGAAAGGAACATTTTTATAGTCATCCAATTCAAACAGTCTGGTGTTTATTAAGCTGAAGCAAAATGATTAAAGATATAAGAATGCTAAGTCTCAAACTGTAAGGATACTAAATGGGAATAAAGAATACGTACAGTCATTGTGCGCATCTCACAAAAGAAAGCTTTTAATGTGATTGTATGTCAGAAGTCACATATGTGGCCTTGTCTAGTCAGGAGCAACATGCACCTGTGATCATGGAATACAGAAGTAATATACTGGGGGTCAGGGGATCCCCTTGGATATCACAGAAAGGCTCAATTAGTAGTTGCACAGGACAGTCCATTGCCTGCATGATCTCTGCTGCTAAACTGATCTGCACCCTTGGATTCATGGAGTTCAGGCGTCCCACCAACTAATGAAGCTTGAAGCAAGTTCAACGTTCCAAGCGGCTGAGGGAATGTGAGCTTTGGCAGCGTACGAACAAAAAAAGACAGAGAGTTCCAAGGCTTTCAAAAATATTTTATCAAGGTCTCATTGATAGGTCTTCAGGCCACTTGATAAACTAACTTCATATTTAGCTACACAGTAGATGGCAAAATGGTGCCATTTAGAAGGAGAATCAGGCTGAACAGGTACAAAATTGTATTCAATTATTTCAGGTTCATTCTTGGCCCTTTAACATTGACAATATGGCAAAGAGATTTACTGGTGTAAACAATAAACTCTCATTTGTTTAAGCTTAATTACCTATGTGGTTCTGTATCCAACGGTCTTCACTTCAGTCTCAAATTATTATTAGGTTAGTAGACTGAGCTATTCCATGTGTGGACAAATTAATTCAGTGCAATAATTTCACACTAAGTAATTAAAATACAAGACATATTAGTATTGTGACTTTTATATTCTATATATAAGTCAGTCCCCAAGCTCAGTAACTGTCAGCAGCCCAGAGCATGTGCAGTGAAGCAGAAAAGAAGATGGGGAGCTACTGGGGCATCTTTGGAGGCACAGATCTTTACCCAAAAATATACATTGTACAGCATTTCTTCCCTACTTCTTTTGAATATGGTTAAAAATGCCAAATTTTATATACTGAACTTATTGCACCAGCCTAAAGTTTCAGCTTATCAATAGCATCAATGATCCAGGACTTCAAACTTGTCACAGGGGGTCACCATCTTGGAAAGTGTCTGCGACACTGTGCAGTGCAGTAAATCAGCAGAAAAGAAGATGGGGAGCTACTGGGGCATCTTTGGAGACACCGATCTTTACTGCTAAAGGGCTGTAGTTGCTGTGGGCTGGTACCGAAACCCAAAACATAATGTACAACATTTTAAAAGCCTACTTTTGTAGTCAAGCTTTAGTTTAAAGGAGGTTTTCTGAACACTTTTATAATAAATATAAAAGTGCGGGTCCTTTGTGCAATTATATATATATATATATATATATATGTATATATATATATATATATATATATATATATATATGTAATGATTCCAAATGGGCAGCACACCGCCTTTACAGCTTACCTCGGGTGCAAGGTAAATTAAATAGATAATAAAGCAGGAAATGACCAGCAACACCGAGTTCTTTGATGAAAAAATCAAAATGTATTCAAGTTACATGTAAAGCTGCTTTACATGTAACTTGAATACATTTTGATTTTTTCATCAAAGAACTCGGTGTTGCTGGTCATTTCCTGCTTTATCATATATATATATATAATTTATAATATATAATAATTTTTTTATAATATTTATATATATATATATATATATATATATATATATATTTTATAATATATAATCATTTAATATAAATCATGGCTGCGTGAGTGGCATACTGGGCCTTGAGGTGCATGTGGTCAGCTTACTTTGACTTGCTGATGTGTGCAGAAATTTCTCCATTCTGCCTTTGCCAGGGTTTTATTTTATTTCCGCCCATGCTGCAGTTCTTGAGACATCTGGAAGTGCATTTGTAAGTGGTAAAAATCCCATCATTTTGTACAGGATGGCTGATGGTGGGAGAGAGCTCTGCAAGGCACCTCTGCTCACAGCGCCCTGTTTGACACACCCCTCAAACTCCAAATTTAAGAGTTTTAAGCGCAGAGAAAAGTTCATGAAATGGCGAAAATTCGTAAAATTCATTAAAGTCAACGGCATTTTTTTCCGCCCTGAGACAATGCATATAAAAATACATGTATAAGTACATCTACAGGGGAGCATTGTTTTAGAGTTTCCTTTTATGACATTCTCAATAAAATTATTCTCCACATGCAAATGCCAACAAAACAAATATGCCACTAAAGCACCCTGAACTGTATTCTGGGACTGCCTTTTCCCTTCACTTCACATTTTTTCAAATTTCAACCAACTACTGAAAACAATGTGAAGCAAAAATACAATTGACTGTGGTTTGGCTTAATTTTTTGAATTAATTTGCATTAGCAAACAGGAAATAGAGCAGGAGGTCATTATTTATAATGCAGGGGGGAAAGCAATTGACTAGTAAATCCACTGACATTTCCAGTTATTCATTTTTTATTGCCCAAAACAAAATTCCACTGCAATTGTGGCACAATGATCTGGCACCCAAACTGCCTGGCCTACAATCAAACTGAGAAATTGTAACACTTGGTTCCAACCTTAAAGAAAGTAATTGTTTCAATAAACAGGCAGTAGAGCATCATTATAGTGCTCAGATTTTACAATATAGAGATTGCATTTCTATATATATTTATAGTAATAGTAAAGGATAATTTAAACTGCAAAGGAAACTGACATGTTTCTCTAATATAGTAATTATATTGGAATACATTAATTTAAGTACATTAAAAGTACAATGTCCACAACTATGGCCCTACTTTTTAGGGCTTTGAGTAAGTTTTTTCTGTGCGCCCAGATTTACATTACATGGCATGACTTAAGGGGTCAACTGAGGCATGGAGTTCCTTAAAGGGAAGCACTTATAAATAGATAAATTAAATATAATATATTAGTGAGTCGCATATAAGTGTTCAAAGCCTCTGCTAGACTACATGCAATTTTATATAATCATGGGGGTACAATATATATATATATTCTTCTATATATTTCTTCTATGGTAGTGTTTCTATGAGTGGCCTATAAAAGCAGTCGGCTCTTCCCCTCCAGGTCTTAGGATAGGCTTGCCTGAACGATATCTTGCTTGAAATTAGCCATACATCTAGTGGGTAGCTTTGAAAATCCATTAAGAAGAGGACTGCATCCTAGCACAACAAGTATCTGTAGGCCCCAAGTTTCATCCAGTTGTCATGCTTGGTGGGAGGGAGGCCAAAGGCCCAATACAATTCTTGCCTTCTATTATATAGCAGAATGTATCAATACTTGTGATTACAAAACTGCAATATCATCTCAAATTGGACCTTGAGTAACTCGTCAAATCAACTCAATTAACCACCGGAGTCTACATATGTTAATATGAAAACTGTCTACAAAAATGATTTATCAATACGCAGCTATATATTAACTAGCTGTAAAGGTTAAGGTTAGAGAATTATTTCAGAGTTAATTATCAAACCAACAGATTGAAAAGGAGTGTTCATTTGGCCCCTCTGCCAATCAAGTAATCAAACCCTTGACATAAAAGATGGAATTAAAAGAAAGCATCAACGGCTACAAGATGTAAAATGTTTTACCCTCAGGCTTTACGCACAATGAAATGAAACATTGAAATGTTGATAAAATTGTAGATTTGTAAAAATCTAGAGTGAATTCAGATCTAAATATTACTTACAGTCCAACGGGCTGAACATGCACTCCATTAAACAATTTCAAACAAAGTAATCTGGCCCTTTTGTGGCTGGACACCCCTTAACGCCAGTTCATTTTAAAACACTCACTAATTGAAATCTGTTTTTAATGTGATCTGCAAAGGCCTTATAATAACTTTTGTAACAAAGTAATTCTAGCACCAATCCATGTCTTCCTTGCAAATTGAATGAGAACGAGAAAAACATCCAGATTTACAACCTAGGGCTATATGAATGCAAGAAACACTAAGATTTTCAGACCTTGCATTTTAATAGCAAGCCATCCTTTGGCCCATGGTGACCTGCGGTGAGGTTAATCAAGCAAACTAATGCGGGCTAACAAGTCTTTCACCCTGCACATCTTTTCTCCAATGACCTAGCCTCTGTCTTACCCTGTCTAGCCAACCTCCCTCAAACCCATCAAAATGGTCACTGTGACCATGCATTACCGCTCATTAGATCGCAGGTTAGTCAAGTGGAACTGCCAAAGGTTCTCAGAGGCAGGCTACACTTCAAAACTCTGTCCATGTCAAATGAAGGAAAAAAAATAAAACCGTGAGAGAGGGGTCAACCAGATCAATGATCAAAAGAAAATGAGAATAGCACAGAATGCAAATCTTTGTGCTGAAAAGAAAACAGACTTTTGTAAAAGCAGAAGACAAAGTTGCTATGAAATTTTTTCCACTTGACAGGAGGACTTTTTGCCCTTACATGAATCAACTTGCCTCCCATAGCAGGTATCTAAAGAATACAAATCAGATCCTTAAACACAAATTTACTACACGGTTGCCATTAGGATCTACAGCCACCCTGACTGTATATTTTAAGTGCCACAATAAAGCCAGTCATTGGGCAATCTGCGACTGACTTCAAGACTCAAGTGCTTTCCATGTGTGCATGAAAAGAGACCTATTTTTCCCCCATAACACTGTAGATTTTGCCAGTGAGACACAGGGAGCGGGTTTTAACCTAAAAAGCGACACAACAACATGCCAGCCAGACTATAAATTCACAGAATAATTTAGAGTACTCGTCTATCTTGATACAACAATTCAGTGTGTGGACAAGGCGAGACAATGCCTTACCATTTATGCCTCAGAAGAGTTGTTAAAAAGACCACACAGATCCAGTATAGAAAATATAATGGACAGAGTCTGCCCTCAGCATTACCTTCAATACTGCAATTCTGTTCCGGTCGAGTTGACATTTAAACTACTCTGCAAAGCTAACCTTAGCAAGCGCCGACAAAAGAAAAGCCATTTAGCTTTTTAAATGAAGAAGTATCAAAGTTGCAAAAGAAGTTCAGTCTGAGTGCTTTCCTGTGCTTCTTATTTAGTCAGTAACACTTAATAAAGGACATTTATTTGTAAGGGTTTAGAAAGAGCCAGCCTGCAGGCACTCAAATTGAATTTGCTAAAAACAAAAAAAATAAGAAGAAATGCCAACAGCAAAAATAGCCAAAAATTCCTTAAAAAAATATCATTAAGCATTAAGCAAACGAATACAAAGCTATTACACCTACTGTAAGTCAGTACAAGACAGAAAGTAGCCCTTAAAACCATTCATAACGCTAACATTTTGCAGTATCCAGAACAAAAAATTGAGGTCAACCTCAACTTCCTTTCCTTTAATTAATCTGCCTAATGATCCTTATCTCATGGGTAGCCAACAAAAGAGTGGTCATTTATAACTGAAGCTGGACACTGCGAGAACCTCACATTACTGACTATGTGGCATAAAAAGGGTACTGACGAGGCAGGGTCATCTGGTGAAACAGTGAAAGGCTAAAAGGTAATGAATTAATGTTTGCCAGGCAAGGCGCCTTTGTAGATCACCCTCTAAAATAAGAAGTTAGTCCAGATATGTCCCATTAATGGTATGGCCTGAAATAACATCTGCAAAAAATGCAGAAGTATGCAATACCCATTTAGCAAAGCATCACTCAGACAGTAGAAAGGAATTATTAGAATGCCTATTTTCTGTTTACACTTTTTACTTCTGATTTTAGGTATTCTTCACAATAATGTCAGCTATAAAAGTTTTCAGACGACTCTGTAATTGCGGCCAGTATCAGAGGGGGACAGGATGCTGGATATAGAAATGTAATTGAATGTAATGTGGTGTGCTGCAAACTGTCTACATTTAAATGTGGCCAAAACTAAGGAGTTAGTAGTGGATTTTAGAAAGTTGAGAACTGATCAACCAGTCTGTATAAATGGGGTTGTTGTAGACAGTGGCTTAACTACAGGGGGAGCAGGGGGTGCGATTGGGCCAGGGCCCAATCCCCGTCAGCACACGCGCCACGATTCCCGGCGGTTCCGGGTGTACGAAGGGGGGCGGGGGGCCCGGCATGGGACCCCAGGGGCCCACCCAAAAGCCTTCGATTAAGGGCCCACCAAAAAACCTTAGACCAGGGGCCCACTCTCCGTATTATTATTCTTCCTCTCCTCATTTAATCTCTATTCTCCTAGACTCTTCTCGTTACATACTATAATCTATTATTCCATCTGGACTCTTTGTTCTCATATAAATACGGAATGGCCACGAAATAGGCCAAATGTATAGCAGCATGAGGGCCCACAGGGAGCTTTCCTGGTATCCCAGTGGGCCAGTCCGACACTGTATAAATACCTGGGTATTTTTATTGATAATAGGTTGGACTGGGCCAAAAACACAGAGGTACTATATAGGAAGGGCATAAGTAGACTTTTCGTCTTAAGATTAAGATCATTCAATGTTTGCAAGGAAATGATACTAATGTTCAATCATTCTGTGGTAGCTAGTGTTATGTTTTTTGGTGTGGTGAGCTGGAGAAGTCAACTGAAAGTAGCTGATGTAAATAGATTTAATAAATTGATTAGGAGGGCAGCATCTGTTTTAGGTATTAGATTAGAGAGCTTAGAGATGGTTTTAGAGAAGATGTTGTCTTAATTGATGAGTATTTTCAGAAACGATTCTCATCAAGTTTGGAGTCATATTGTAGCTCCTTTAGTAATTGATTGATTTTACCCAGATATACTACTGATCGTTATAAGAGATCTTTTTTTACCTGCAGCTATTGCTGTTTTTAATTCTTCTCTTTCAAGCAAGGAATTGTGTTTGTTTTAGTTATTTATGATATGTAATGTATTATAATGTAATTATGTTTAATGTGTGTTTTTGTGTGATTGTATGTTAAACAAGTAAATGCTATCATAATAATTTCCCTCGGGAATAATCAAGTTTTTATCTATCTATCCATCCATCCATCTAGTACATCTATCCGTCTGTCTGTCTATCCATATCTCTATCCATCTATCTATCTATCTATCTATCTATCTATCTATCTATCTATCTATCTATCTATCTATCTATCTATCTATCTATCTATCTATCTATCTATCTATCTATCTATCTATCTTATCTATCTATCTATCTTATCTATCTCTCTATATCTCTCTATCATATGGCACTGATAGGCTTACCAGTTTTTAGGGATGCACCGAATCCAGGATTCGGCCTTTTTCAACAGGATTCGGAATCGGCCGAATCCTTGTGCCTGGCCGAACCGAATCCGAATCCTAATTTGCATATGCAAATTAGGGGTGGAGAGGGAAATCGCGTGACTTTTTATCACAAAACTAGGAAGTAAAAAAAAAAAATTCCCTTACCACCCCTAATTTGCATATGCAAATTAGGGTTCGGATTCGGATCGGTATTCGGCCGAATCCTTTGCTTAGGATTCGGGGTTCGGCCGAATCCAAAATAGTGGATTCGGTGCATCCCCACCAATTTTATGATCATAACTTGGTAACTAAAAACACCTGTTTTTGTAAATAAATGAATTAGACAGGGGACTAGGGAATGTGCATTGATCAATTCCCCTTCTTTTTTTCTCACTGATAGGTTTACACAGTTCTATTACAGAGACGATTCATCATTCACACCAATCCCTGCTCTGGTGGAGCTTACAATCTAAGGTCCCAGTTACATTCACATACAGACACTAGGGCCTAGAAGCTATTAATGTGTAGGAGGAAACTAGACTATCTGGAAAAATCCATATAGAAACAAAGATCATGACAAAAGTGATACAAGACTAGGGAGTATGGAGGGTCCTCAACTAAAGGTTTTCAGACCTATTTTTAAGTCCAAAATTTGGCCAGGTGTCCCCCACATATATGATTATAGATATATGAAAACAAAGCCCCAGTTCCATGAATATTTAGAGAAAATCAGAGATATTGGGCTGGATTACAAAGCACTCCAAAATATCAGCACTCACGAGTAAAATTTACACCATGCATGGGTGCACGCCACCATCTGAAATCCACACTGCACCTTTAAGTAGTCACACATTAAGAATTCAACACTAACGTTTCGGCTTTGAGAAACTTTGAGAAAGGCTGTTGCGACCGCCGAAACGTTAGTTTTGAATTGTAGATGCACACTGGGACTTTAGAAAGAAGTTGTCGGTCTCTTTAGGAGACCTTTTTCAAGTCACACAAAAAATAGAGAGACCAATGAATAATAATACAAATAAATCAATAACAAATTACGATCAAAAATAGTTTTTTTTTCTTATAAAAAGGAAAAAGTAACATTAGAACCTTACAGTAGCCATTCCTATGCTGTCAGGGTTTGATGACTATTCCTGATAAAGCTGTTATACTGTTGTGATATGCCAGCTCTCTCATATTTTATTAATTACGCAATATAAACACTCGCCCCGCCACAATTTTGTAATCAGACCATCTGCAGAAAATTACAGCTAAACCGCATTCTCACATTGGCTTTTCACTAGCCTAATAATTTTCTTCCAGTACTCTCCTCAGCTTAGCATTCAATACAGACATCGTTTTCATTTGACTGCAGAGATTTCCAGTTGCCAGTAAAAAAGTATTATCTGAGCTGGACTCCCAATGAAAATCTGAAAATATAAATTCAACAATAAAATTTTATTCATTATATTGTATATGAATTGGCTGAGAAAAGAACAGAGTTGGTTGAAAGATGGATTTTTCAACCACGAAACAATATGAAAATAAAGAATATTAATGTAGCTTCATGCAGCGCTCAAAGAACACATTTCAAATGCGATATGCACACTTCTCCTTTTGAGCTGCAATATATATATATATATATATATATATATATATATATATATATATATATATATATATATATATATTATACAAGCCTGTTTCCAAAAAAGTTCAGACAGTGCGTAAAATATAAATAAAAACAGAATGGGATGATTTGCAAATCAGTTAAAGCCAATATTTTATTGCAAACAGTACAAAGACAACATATCAAAATGTTGAAACTGGTTTTCTGAAAAATATCTGCTCATTTTGAAACGGATGCCAACGACATGTTTCCAAAAAGTTGGGACAGGAGCATGTTTCCCATTGCGTTGCATCCCCTCTCCTTTTAACCACACTCTGTAAACATTTGGGAACGGAGGAGACCGATTGCTGTCGTTTTCCAAGTGATAGGTTGTACCATTCTTGCCTGTATAGGATGTCGGCTGCTCAATATTTTTGTAATTTAAGTTTCATGATGCACCAAATGTTTTCAATAGGGGACAGGTCTGGACTACAGACACGCCAGTTTGGCACTTGGACTTTATTACTATGGTGTTATGCTGTTGTATTATGTGCAAAATGGGGGTTGGCATTATCTTGCTGAAATAAGCAAGGCTTCCCTGGAAAAAGGCATTTTCTAGATGGCAGCATATTTTGCTCCAAAACCGTATATACTGTTGAGCATTAAGCATGCCTTCCCAAATGTGAAAGTTCACCATGCCTTGTGCACTAATGCACCCCGATACCATCACATATACTGGCTTTTGAACTGTGCTCTTATAACATCCCAGAAGGTCCTTCTCCTCTTTAGCGAAGAGGATTTGTCATCCATGAATCCCAAAAAAATATTAAAAAATTTGATTTGTCAGAACTAAAGCTTAACTTAAGAAGTAGGCTAGTTATGTTGTACATTATGTTTTTGGCTTCTGTACCAGCCCAAGGCAACCACAGCCCTTTAGCAGTAAAGATCTGTGTCTCCAAAGATGCCCCAGTAGCTCCCCATCTTCTTTTCTGCTGATTCACTGCACATGGTCTGTGCTGCTGTCACTTACTGAGCTTAGGGACACACTCACAATGTTCAGTACAAATAGAATAGAAATGTCACAATATAAGGCTGATTAGTAATTAATACAGATAATTACTACATGGCAGCACATAAACCAGTGCAATTAGCATTAGAATTTAATAATCAGCCCTGTAGCATCAGCTTATATTACAGACCAACCTTATTTTCTGCTGGATAATTAGTGACGACCCCTAAGTTTAGCTTCTCAACAGCTGCTCAGAGCCCACTGAGCATGTGAGTGTCACAGACACTTTCCAAGATGGTGACCCCCTGTGACAAGTTTGAAGTCCTGGATCATTGCTGCTATTGACTAGCTGAAACTTTATGCTGGTGCAATAAGTTCAGTATATAAAATATGGCATTTTTAGCCACATTCATTTTTAGGGTTTTTTGTCACACGTCAATTTTTTTTTGTTGTTTGACATTCGACTATTTTTTTCACCCATTGGAGTATATGGACATAATTTTTTCTTCTGCAAAACTGTTGAAAATGATGCTGATCACTAATAATAATCAACAAGATTCCACGCCTCAAATACAACCCAATAACTCAGTTGTATTAAAACACAATTTTAATACTCTAAAGGGAGTTGTCCATCTACTCATACAATTGGAATGTATGCTACCCTATGTACTGCATGATAACATTATAAAGCTGCAGAATTCTGCCAAAAAGCAGTTTACATTGTTTGAAAGACTCTTTGATTTACACAAAGGATTTATTGGGAGACAGCTAATGCTGCAAGAACAACATACATTCTTGTGTCTAAATACAATGCAATATATTTTGCTTATTATAGCCGAAATGAGCACTGTGTAATTTGATGGCACTATATAAATATAAGATGATGATTTAAATGAGTGTGTTATAGAAAGCCTATTGGTTGCTTATCAACATTCCAGGTTATACTTCCTGGAGTGGAAATAGCTTAAAGCAACATTATTTACAGGATTGGAAAGTCTGCAACGATGTAACTATGGAACTATAAACAGTAACAAACTGTCCAAAAAAAAAAAAAAAAGTTTTCATCAGGTTTCAAAAACGTAATTTAAAAACTAGAATTCAATGTAACGAAGGAAGGGCTCTAGTTCTAACCCCATATTAAACATGCTGTATAATTGATACTAGGGATGCACCTATTCACTATTTTGGATTCGTCCGAACCCCCGCAATCCTTCGCGAAAGATTCGGCCGTATACCGAACCGAATTTGCATATGCAAATTAGGGGTGGGAAGGGGAAACATTTCTTACTTCCTTGTTTTGTGACAAAAATCAGTTGATTTCCCTCCCCGTCCCTAATTTGCGGTTCGGCCAGGAACCGAATTCTGTGCATCCCTAATTGATACATTTCTGAGTTATGCCACTTGCAGTACTGGACAGCCAAAATTTAACTAAGAAGTCGACTATTTCGTTCTACGGCGCATGCGTCTGCTCTGGGAAATTTGAAGAAAGAAGAAGACGGAAGAGAATCACTCTGTGGTGCTCACTGGTATAACTCCGGGCCGGTGCAGTTTTCTGCTGATAGGAGCACGACCTGGGGCGTCAGGTAAGGTAAGTAAATACAATCACTTTGGGTGCCTAACTTTTGGCAACCCCAAGTAAAAAAGACTTTCCTTCTCCTTTAATGACAAAGGACAGTCTTAAGAAACTGCTGGTTTTCCATTCACTTGAAAGCAAGTCCGATGTCAATCTAAAGAAAGAGAAATCTATAAATCTTCTGCAGCAGTAGAGTGCAAAGTACTACTGTGTGGTGGCCTTAAAAATGTTTTCTTCTGTCTGCTTCGTGGTCAAATATTTGTTCACAACAATGTGTTTAGTTTTATGGCAAAGCATGTTTGGCTTTTTTATAGCAAATCACAGTTTGGGATCATGGCAAAGAGTCTTTGTTCTTTATCTTTTATGGCAAAGTTTAAATCTTCAAACTCTTCCCAACTAGCCATGACGGTACGAGCCATATGTAAAAACAAAAGCCAAATTTGTGGCATTAATATAAAAGAAGATAAACCTATGAACCTCTGCTATGGCACACCAACAGATATCCCCCCTATCTGCTGTTGTAGTAAGTGTCTGCCAAATGCTCATCTGAAATGTTTTGGGCCCAAACCATACTCATTACATACAGCAGGATGTCATATTCCAGCAAGTGGCTTATTTAAAGTTGGTGTATTCAAATATAGCAATACTTACTCGTAAGCTTTGGCTTAATTCTTTTGCAATCTCTCATTTCATCTTTGCAATTCTATTCTAATGTCCCTACCATTTTCCCTCTGCCATCACCAATGTAGCAAAATACATGCAGATTTTCTTCTGCCGTATTTACAACTGCCTTCTTTTCCATTTTTTTTTAGAAATTGACACCAGCTGCAGATTATGATTTTTTTTTATTCACTTTTTTCCAATTTGAAAAAGCCTGCATTAGGATTTTGAATTTGTTACAGAACTTTCGACAGCAAAATACTCAAATCTCAGTAAAAACTCTTATTCCAATTTTGCTAAATCTGTCCCAGCAGTCAACACAAAATACACACACATGCACACACAATTTGATATTGCTTTACAGTATATATCTGTTCTGTGCTCTTCTTTTATTCTTCTATCTTCTTATATTGTATTAGATATACATCATTCTCGTCTCTATCCAAAGTCTTTGCAATTGGTCACAATGTTTAAGAATTCCGAATTTAATAACCAAATGGAACCATCACACACTTTCTATTACATAAACCTGTGCCGTTACTCCATGTTTAGGTATATTTGTACAGGTATGGGACCTGTTATCCAGAATGCTCGGGACCTGGGGATTTCCGGATAGCAGATCTTTCTGTAATATGGATCTTTATACCTTAAGTCTACTGGGAAAAAATATAAACATTAAATAAAACCAATAGGCTGGTTTTGCTTCCAATAAGGATTAATTATATCTCAGTTCCGATTAAATACAAGGTACTGTTTTATTATTACAGGGAGAAAGGAAATCATTTTTAAAAATGTGGATTATTTGGATAAAAAGGAGTCTATGAGAGACGACCATTCCGTAATTCGGAGCTTTCTGGATAACAGGTTTTCGAATAATGGATCCCATACCTGTATTGCACACATACTGTTCACCTTCTGCAAAATATGACTTGAAATTCATTTTGAAATGCGTGCTAAATGTTCACCATGTGTATGACAAAAAGGCGACCGAACCCGGTTAGAAGGACCACTTCTAATAGAATTCCTTCCAAGAGATCAACAGCCTTTAATAGAAATCCTTTAGTGAATGCAGTCAGATAAAAAACACCTGAATAGATGATGTATTTAAGAAATAAACAAGCAATCAAAGGACTCTGTTGTCTTCAATATCAATCAAAAGTATTCAGTGTCAAAAGCACAAACATAGAGGATATAATTACAAAGTCCAACTTTTGGGTTGGAGAGGAAAGAACTACGACATTTTTAGATGCTATTTTCATTCAAATGCATGGAGTACATTAGTCATGGATATCGGAATGAACAAAGTAAATATAACACACGGCTATCAATATGAAACGCATGTGGGTGCAAGAAAAATAAAAACAGAAGAACATGAGTGTAGATCCTTTGTATCTATATCAAGCTATTATTCCTTTGGCTTTTGGGCTTCATGTGTAATCAAGGAGGCTACTTCCTTCACAAAGGAATCTGCCAGGATGAATTACTATTACATATAATGGACCCCTGCTTGGGATTGTGTTTAGCACAAGGGCTCCAGTAGCGGGATGAAATAAGAGTCAACGGAAAAAACATGCGCAATGCCAAAAAAAAAAAAAAGTTTCCTCCGCAGAAATGTAATAAAAAGGTTTGTGCATCTGTAAAAGGATTTCTTTTGTATTTTTGGAAATAAATATTGTGAATTTTATAGTTTTTCACGTGTAAAAATGTTATAGAGAAAGTCATTATGTATTTATCAATAAATATGTCACTTTTAAGTTGGGGTGCGCCGAATCCACTATTTGGGATTCGGCCGAATACCGAACCGAATCCGAATATGCAAATTAGGGGAGGGAACGGAAAAGTGGGGCAAAAATATTTCACTTCCTTGTTTTGTGATGAAAAGTCATGTGATTTCTGTCCCCACCCCTAATTTGCATATGCAAATAAGGTTTCAGATACGGTCGAATCTGAATCCTGCTGAAAAAGGCCAAGTCCTGGCTGAATCCCGAACCGAATCCTAGATTCGGTGCATCCCTACTTTTAAGCAAGTAATCTATTCTTTTCATTGCAAGGTTGGCCATATATGCCAGGAGTCAATAAGGCACTTTGGACAGTTGTGACTCTACTGCCCAACATTCTGGGCATATGAGCACCTCAAAAGAACATTTTTCACAGAACATTTTATGATCTTATTGGATTAGGCCAAAAATTAATTCCTTAAAGGAGAACTAAACCCCCTTTCTAATAAAAACCCCTACCCTCCATAATTCCTCCTTCCCTGCTCCCCCACCGCCCCCGCACAGGAGTTAACACAAGTAGTCCCTCGTTTGTACTGGAAAGTCACATTTTTCTCTGCACTGAACAGGTAGAAAAAGAAACAAAGTTTCTAACTTAATTGGCTTTTGACAGAGAGCCCAGAACAGCCACAGCTTCAGATAAGATACATTTGTAGCAATTTCGAGATAAGAAAATAAGTAATTGTAACAAAATAAAGATAACAGGTCTCTTGGGAGAAGTTAGACTCACAGCTTAAAGGGCAATTCACCTTCGTAAGCAAAACTGTAATAACTGGAAAAAAAAACACAGAAATAGGTTCAAACTTTCCTAACCTGCCAAATTTTTCTAAAATGAGCATGGTAATTAGGGGGTGTGGCCACAAAAATGGGTGTGGTCAAAAAATTGACTCGCTACACATGGCAACTTTTTTGTCCATTTTTTTATTTCAAAAATGCTGGGAGATATTAGAAAGGGGGTTTAGTTCTCCTTTAAACAGGAAAAATGAAAAAATGCCTACAAATACACCCTGGACTTTTGAGTTAGGGTTGCCACCTGTTGCCACCAGTTTTAACCGAACAGCCTGATTTTTGGAAGGGCTGTCCAGGATAAAACAGAACATTGAAGTTAATGGCATGACGATCAGCCAATCACTAATCGACACATAATAACCCGCCCCCTGATGCAACAGAACCACCCCACCCCTGTCCGGAATTAATTTATGGAAAAGATGGCAACCCTCAGCCTTAGTGTAGTTTCACATATATAACTAGACCGGTATCGCCGCTTCAATTAATCCCAGAACAAACAGATTCCCAATAAGGAAAGTAGGGGAAAAGAGGACATTATTGGCTAATATGTCTCTTCAATAGATTAAAGTGTGCAGTTAAGCAAAAATGAAATAATCCACAATGTTTTGAAAAATAACAGTAACCTAACAATGTGGCTATGGTAGGGTGCCTGGTGAACTAGCAATTAATAAGTCACACTGGATATAACAATTTATGCTGTTGGAGACGGTGACCTTTAAACTTTAGGAAGATGCACCTTAACCAAACCTGCTTGCTAACAATTTAAAGGAGAGAACCAATTAACCTGAGACTGGTAGAAAGATCTATTTGGAAAGAGAACAACAGATTGACGGGACAATGTTTTTCAGTCTAAGTGTGTTCATGAAACTTTACCCATGACACCATGACCACACACAAGTGATTTAAGTGAACATCTGGTATTCAATATATTTTAGCTTTCAACCATGCTTTTAAAACACCATCACAGGCTGATGGAGAGAAAATATCTCCCTGCATATATAATAAGGACTGCTATATCATTCCCTGTACCCAAATTTAGAAATCTATGTTCAAAACTGATGCTGTGAACCAGAACAGAATGAGTCTAGCTCAGGGGTCCCCAACCTTTTTTACCCATGAGCAACATTCAAATGTAAAAAGAGTTGGGGAGCAACACAAGAATGAAAAAGTCCCTTGGGTGCCAAATAATGGCTGTGATTGGCTATTTGGTAGTCCCTGTGTGGACTGGCAGCCTACAGGCAACTCTATTTAGCACTATACTTAGTTCTTATGCATTTAAAACTTGCTTCCAAAGCAGGAATTCAAAAATTAGCACCTGCTTTGAGGACACGGAGAGCAACATCCAAGGAGTTGGAGAACAACATGTTTCTCACAAGCTACTGGTTGGGGATCACTGCTCTAGCTCGTATAACAAAATCCAAAAATAAAATACTGATGTGGCAAACGTTGGTCTTTAGTCACATGATTTTGAATGCTGTGGCTTCTACTAGACAAAAAGTTAAGTGTTCAAATGGCAGGAACTGGACCAATAGGAGTGGTGTAACTAAATATTACTGGGCCCCACAGCAAATTATTTTCCAGGCCCCCAAAATGTTTAGAGGTTAACTTGTTTTACCAATATTCATTGAAACATGAATTACATAGTTACATAGTTACATAGTTAAATTGGGTTGAAAAAAGACAAAGTCCATCAAGTTCAACCCCTCCAAATGAAAACCCAGCATCCATACATACACCCCTCTACTTTTAATTAAATTCTATATACCCATACCCATACTAACTATAGAGCTTAGTATCACAATAGCCTTTGATATTATGTCTGTCCAAAAAATCATCCAAGCCATTCTTATAGTCATTAACTGAATCAGCCATCACAACATCACCCGGCAGTGCATTCCACAACCTCACTGTCCTGACTGTGAAGAACCCCCTACGTTGCTTCAAATGAAAGTTCTTTTCTTCTAGTCTAAAGGGGAGGTCTCTGGTACGTGATCCACTTTATGGGTAAAAAGGTCCCCTGCCATTTGTCTATAATGTCCTCTAATGTACTTGTAAAGTGTAATCATGTCCCCTCGCAAGCGCCTTTTTTCCAGAGAAAACAACCCCAACCTTGACAGTCTACCCTCATAATTTAAGTCTTCCGTCCCTCTAACCAATTTAGTTGCACTTAGTCTCTGCACTCTCTCCAGCTCATTTATATCCCTCTTAAGGACTGGAGTCCAAAACTGCACTGCATACTCCAGATGAGGCCTTACCAGGGACCTATAAAGAGGCATAATTATGTTTTCATCCCTTGAGTTAATGCCCTTTTTTATGCAAGACAGAACTTTATTTGCTTTAGTAGCCACAGAATGACACTGCCCAGAATTAGACAACGTGTTATCTACAAAGACCCCTAGATCCTTCTCATTTAAGGAAACTCCCAACACACTGCCATTTAGTGTATAACTTGCATTTATATTATTTTTGCCAAAGTGCATAACCTTGCATTTATCAACATTGAACCTCATTTTCCAGTTTTCTGCCCAGTTTTCCAGTTTAGACAAATCACTCTGCAAAGTGGCAGCATCCTGCATGGAACCTATAGTTCTGCACAATTTAGTATCATCTGCAAAAATAGAAACAGTACTTTCAATGCCCACCTCCAGGTCATTAATAAACAAGTTGAAAAGCAAGGGACCTAGTACAGAGCCCTGCGGTACTCCACTAACAACATTGGTGCAATTAGAAAATGTTCCATTTACCACCACTCTTTGTAGTCTATCTTTTAGCCAGTTCTCTATCCAGGTACAAATACTATGTTCCAGGCCAACATTCCTTAATTTAACCAGTAACCTTTTGTGTGGCACTGTATCAAATGCTTTAGCAAAATCTAAGTAAATCGCATCCACTGCCATCCCAGAATCGAGGTGTCTACTTACATTCTCATAAAAAGAAATTAAGTTAGTCTGGCAAGATCTATTACGCATAAAACCATGCTGGCACAAACTCATAGTATTATGATTTGCTATGAAGTCCAGTATCTTATCCTTTATTAACCCTTCGAAAAGCTTTCCTACCACTGACGTCAGACTAACTGGCCTATAGTTTTGAGGCTGAGAACGGGATCCTTTTTTGAATAGAGGCACCACATTAGCAATTCGCCAGTCTCTCGGCACTATGCCAGATCTCAATGAATCCTGAAAAATTAAGTAAAGAGGTTTGGCAATCACAGAGCTAAGCTCGCTAATTACCCTGGGATGAATACCATCTGGCCCTGGACCTTTGTTAATCTTAACATGTTCTAGTCTCTTTTGAATTTCATCATGTGTGAACCATGCATCATTAGTTGTATTACTAGAATTGGGACTGTTAAGAAGGAAACCTTCACTTACTGATTCCTCATTTGTGTAGACAGATGAAAAATATGAATTCAGAATCTGCGCTTTTAATTTGTTTTCATCAACCAGCTGACCCCCCTCTGATAGTAAGGGACCCACCCCTTCCTGCTTCATTTTTTTACTATTAACATATTTAAAAAATAATTTTGGATTTTTTTTACTGCTTACTGCAATATCCTTTTCTATAGCAATTTTAGCTTGCCTTATAGCTGCTTTGCATGATTTATTGGCCTCCTTGTACCTTATAAATGATTCGGATGTACCAGCTAACTTGAAAGTTTTAAAAGCACGTCTTTTCTTACCCACCTCAACACCAACGCTTCTATTGAACCAAAAAGGTTTTGCTTTGCAATGACGTTCCTTGCTTACAAGTGGAATATACTGACAAGTATATTTATTAAGCAGCATTTTAAAGACTTCCCATTTTTGTTCTGTGTTTAACCCTGAGAATTAGGGGCCCCTATACCTCCTGGACCCCCCTGTAGCCGCAGGGTCTGCTTCCTCTATAGTTATGCCCCTGGATAGGACTGCTGGGAGTACAGAAGGTATATTCATGTTGCCTGCTCATGGTTCTACAAACAGTTAATGATGGGTTTATAATCTACATTGAGTGGTCTGCCTCTAGCTAGCAAAAGCCAGTTGAATTGCCTATGCATTCCTACACAAAGGTCATTCTTATTCCTTATTTATATACCGCCAACATATTCCATGGTGATTTACAGAGATTATACAGGTATGGGATCCGTTAACCGGAAACCCACTATCCAGAAAGCTCCGAATTATGGAAAGGCCATCTCCCATAGACTCCATTTTATCCAAAAAAAAAAAAATCAAAACTGTACCTTACACTTGGACCAAACTAAAATATAATTAATCCTTATTGGAGGCAAAACCAGCCTATTGGGTTTATTTAATGTTTACATGATTTTCCTAGTAGACTTAGGGGCAAATTCCCTAAGCAGCGCAAATTTGCTAGTGACAGATTTGCCCACTTCGCCAGGCGTAAATTCACCAGGACAACGCTAAATTCCCTAAAATGCTAAGTTGCAGCCAGAGCGCTGAACGCTGGAGAAGTTGTACTAGCGATGCCTAATTTGCATACGTCAGGAAGTTAAAGTTGAATGGACGTATATGTTGCAGCAAATACATTACACTACACAAGCCCAGGGAACCTTAATAAAATAAAATATTGTTGTTATAATGCCCTACACGAGTCCACTGTATAGTTTATGTGCCATATGCTAGGAAATGAAATGTACAGTCTTTTGCAGGCTCAGAAAAAAGGAAAAAAGGAAAAAAGGAAAAGACTCCAGCGTCCTATAAATATGTCCCAAAATTATAACATCTGGAAATGGCTCCCAATGAAATGCATTCGAACATGAAGGGACTTGTGGAAAAAAATTTAAAATCTGGGAAATCAGGGGACGTAAAACCGGGGGTTTGACTGTATATGGTCCGCTTAGGGCCACAATCTGACATTATAAAATGTGGGCAAGCACAGGGCCACAAGCAAATACAGACATGTAAAACATGTAATTTCTTGTAGTTATTTAGGAAGATGCAAAAAAAAAAAAAAAACACAAGTATGAGCAGTGCATACATTTATTTATTTCCCCAAAGTAAAATCTCCCATGTATACATAGCCTGTTGTTCTAATTCCATAACACTACCCCGTCACCCTCTCTACACCAAACTCCCACACGCAAACACTCTCCAGTCTGTAATTATCTAACACTGTCTAATTTTGGTTTTCCTTTTTGCATTTGCCTTTAATGTTCTGCACTTTTTTTTTAGATTTCAGAGATGGTCATCATGGTACAACTAAACGACCAGCTCTGTCTCAAATCTATTCTTGCTTTTCAATGCCCTGTACTTGTTTTTTGTTTTACCACCCATTGTGACTAATAATAATAATAAATATGCATCTGGGACAAAGATTAATGACTTATTGCTTTTGAACATGATCGCCTCTCCTGCAAACACACAAGAAGGTCAAACATTTTGAACAAGCAATCTTATGCAGTCTGTAAACATGTCTCAAAAAATATGAATAATACTTCTGAATGTTTGAAGGAAAGGAAAGCACATATACTTTAGCGACACAACTGGTGGCGGAGCATTGAGATAAATACTAAAGGGGTCGTGCACATTTGAGTTAACGTTTGGTATGATGTAGAGTGACAATTTGCAATAGGTTTCCATGTTCTATTTAGCTTTTTATTCAGCAGCTCGCTAGTTTGAAATATTCAGCAGTCTGGTTGCTAGAGTCCAAATTATCTAGCAACCATGCATTGATTTGCATAAGAGACTTGAACATGAATAAGAGAGTAGAGCAAAAAGAAAAGTAATAAAAAGTAGCAATGACAATACATGTGTAGCCTTACAGATCAGAAGAAGAAGTCATATGATTCAAAAAGTATAAAAAAAGAAAAATGAAGGTCAATGGAAAAGTTAGTTAGACTTAGACTAGTTAGACCCTAACCCCCCTCCCTCCTCCCCCCCCCAGCCTAGCTACTACCCCGGGCAAATGCCCCTAAATTTTTACTTAATCCTTGGTGCAGATTCAGGGATCGGAGTTCACGGCAGACATCTTCGGGGTCTTAGGTAATCTGAGAATTTGACAGGCAAAATGGTGCATGTGCAGTTGGAGTAATTTCCGGGTTTGCGACAACTGCGCATGCACCGCGATTGGCGGAAATTGCAGAAGCGCCAGAAGAAAACGCGAAGACCCGGAAGATGGCTCCTGTGAACTATGATCCCTGAATCTGCACCGGACTGTATTTAGGTCCGATGCTGCCCTAGGCACCGGACATAAACACTCCCCCTACGCGATGCCTTTTTCAGCAGGATTCGGCCAAATCCTTCTGCCCGGCCAAACCGAATCCTAATTTGCATATGCAAATTAGGGGCGTACCTTTTTGTCAGAAAACAAGTAAAAATGGTTTCCCCTTCCCACCCCTAATTTGCATATGCATTTGCATATGCAAATTAGGGTTCCGATTTGGTTCGGTATTCAGCCAAAACTTTCATGAATCAAAAAAAGTGGATTCGGTGCATCCCTACTTAAAATCAGGGGATGTAAAATTTAGGTTTCACTGTATACTTACTATGAATGTCTGAATATTCCATTTTAGCCTGCTATGAAACAAATGTAGCATTTTACTGGCTTGTATATTCGGATAGATGGAAAAGAGAGATGGTCACAGAGGAATTATATTCAATCCAAAATACTTTCCTGGTACAGGACCTGTTTTCCAGGACCTGGGGTTTTCCGGATAACTGATCTTTCCGTAATTTGAATAGTCATACCTTAGGTCTACTAGAAAATCATGTAAACATTAAATAAACCCAATAGGCTGGTTTTGCTTCCAATAAGGATTAATTATATCTTAGTTGGGATCAAGTACAAGCGACTGTTTTATTATTACAGAGAAAAAGGAAATAATTTTTAAGAATTTGGATTATTTGGATAAAATGGAGTCTATGGGAGACGACTTTCCCTAATTCACAGCTTTCTGGATAACGGGTTTCCAGATAACGAATCCCATACCTGTACAAATATATAGTGGAAATTTGTCATTGTCTCATAGCCTGCTGCGTATACATGGTAACGGTTGACCAACTAATTAACTTTTAGAGCACTTTAGACTAGGGATGCTCCAAATCCAGTATTTTGGATTTGGCCGAACCCCCGAATTCTTCGCAAAAGATTCGGCCGTATACTGAACCAAATCCATTTTTTACTTCCTTCTTTTGTGACAAAAAGTCACATGATTTCCCTCCCCATCCCTAATTCGCATATGCAAATTAGGATTCGGTTCGGCCAGGCAGAAGGATTCGGTTGAATCCGAATCCTGCTGAAAAAGGCTGAATCCCGAACCGATTCCTGGATTCGGTGCATCTCTACTTTAGACAGAGATATACCACATTCATTGGGACTTGTAACTTCTGTTCGTACCCTGGAACTGTCTGCTACAGACACCAACCCCTGGAACCCAAAAGGCTGGATGATAAATTTGCATTATAATTATTATTACACTTCCTAATGCTGCTTTTAAAATCTCCTCTCCTAATTCTTATGATTTTTCGGTTGTGGAAGGTCTGAATAGCATGCATCTTAGATTCTACACTTTCGCATCTCATTTGCCACTATCAGAACAACACGTGGCCTAAATATACTGAAATATAGACCTAAAAAAATATCAGAGCCACATCCCCTTTATAAATCTTTCATCTGGAAAGATGCTCATGTCTTTCTTACTTTGAAGTGAAGGCTTGTAGTGATTTTATGCCTGACTACTCCTGAATAACTGAAAGCTGTCTCTAGCGGTGAGTTGTAAAATAAGTGATGAACTGCACCAGCAACTGTAAAGACACAGCAGTCTGTAATACACATCATGTGCCACGTGTGATGACCTATCACTCCGACTTGAAATTTGGGGCTGAAATGTAAGCACTTTTATTAGGTTCTACTTTAGAGATATCAGGCAAGTGGGCCATTAACTTCAACTCCCAGCATGCTCACCATCAATGGTTCACGTGAAGCTTACTTTACGCATTTAATATTCACTTTCCCCCAAATCCCTTAAGTACCCTAAAATTAAAGTTCTAATGTTTTCTGCTTTGTGGTGGCTTGACTTAGAAAATGTACTTTTATGCTTGTTGCCAGGGGACTGTTATCTATTAAGATGCAGGGAATTTCACAGACTGCATCCCATATACTATGCCCTTTAAGGGTGTTTTTTTTTAACCTTTACATTAACTTTTATATGATGTAAAGAGTGATATTCTGAGAAATTTTGTTTTTAATTTTTTGAGTTATTTAGGTTTTTATTCAGCAGGCCTCCAATTTGCAGTTCCAGCAATCTGGTTGCTAGGGTCGAAATTACCCTAGCAATTATGCATTCATTTGTATAAGAGACTGGAATATGAATAGGAAAGGCCTGAATAGAAAGACGAGTAATAAAAAGTAGCAATAACAATAAAGGTGTAGCCTTACAGAGCGTTCTTTTTTTTTTTTTTTTGATAGGGTGAGTGACCTCCATTTGAAAGCTGGAAAAAGAGTTAGAAGAAAGAGGCAAACAATTGAAAAATTAGGACAGTTCGAAAGTTGCTTATGAGTCATTCTAGTTAACTTTAAAAGGGTGGCTCACCTTTAAGAGCACTAGTATATATAGTAGAATATAACTTTTCAATTGGTCGTCATTTTTTTCTTTTTTTTTTTCTTTTTATATAGTTTTTCAATTATTTGTCTTCTTCTTCTGATCGTTCCAGCGGGTCACTGACCCCATCTAAAAACAAATGCACTGTAAGGCTACAAATGTATTGTTATTGCTCCATTTACTCATCTTTCGATTCAAGCCTCTCCTATTATTCTCCTATATTCCAGTCTGTTATTCAGATCAGTGCATGGTGTGTACCCTAGACACCAGACTGCTGAAATTGCAAACTGGAGAGCTGCTGAATAAAAAGCTAATTGAGTCAAAAACCATAAATAATAAAAAATAATAAAAAACGAAAACCAATTGCAAATTGTCTCAGAATATCCCTCTACATATCACACTTAAAAGTTAACGCAAAGGTGAACGACCCCATTAACCGGACAACCCAGTGTATTTTGTTTCGCAGGAGAATACTGATCTGGTTTTGGTGTCATTGACGCAACGTAAGAAAGCAGCACACGTGCAGTTTGTTATGATGTTGTTATGATATTGTTATGATATTAGCACCTGCTCATCATCCTACTTGCCTTTGCTCCTTTCCTTGCATAAAATAGGCATGGCTTATTTGATGTGTATCAATTGCAGTTCAGGGTATTAAATTGAGCAGGAATCACAAAAAATGGTGCAGCAGTGAGACATTCATTATTGGCCAGCAGAAAAAGTGAAAGGGATGGAAATCAGGGGAAACGTACCTCTTGTACTGAGCGAGCTGCTGGCTTGTCTTGGTGGTTGGCCAGTATTAAAAAAGGTAAAGTGCATAACTGTGGGTGCTGCAGAGCTGAATGAATCTCGTTTCTGGCAGTTTCAAGGTCGTCTTCGGACGAGGCACTGTCTAGTACGAATATCACTCCCTGGGATCCCTGGTAGTAGCGACTCCAGTACTTCCTGATGTTGGTGGCCCCTTTATTAAAATAAACCGAGAGACTTGTTAAACGAAGTGCATATAACGTAAATGTTTGGTCAGTCACTTATTCCCTTGTAGCGGTTGCAGCTTATGGTACCCGTAGCATTTTGGCAGCCGCTAATACACAATGGAAAACAGCTGTGCTCCAAACGCCACTTTCAACCTGGCACCACGTTTGGGTGTCATGGGAATTTTTTTTTTTTTTTTTTTTTTTTTTTTTAAATCAGTTAATAGAGCTGCTCCAGCAGAATTTTGCACTGAAATCCATTTCTCAAAAGAGCAAACAGATTTTTTTTATATTTTGTTTTAAAATTTGGGGCTAGACATATTGTCAGTTTCCCAGCTGCCCCCAGTCATGTGACTTATGCTCTGATAAACTTCAGTCACTCTTTACTGCTGTACTGCAAGTTGGAGAGATATCGACCCCCTCCCCCCCCAGCAGCCTAACAACAGAACAATGGGAAGGTAACCAGATAGCATCTCCCTAATACAAGATAACAGCTGCCTGGAAGATCTAAGAACTGCACTCAATAGTAAAATCCAGGTCCCACTGAGACACATTCAGTTACATTGAGTAGGAGAAACAAAAGCCTGCCAGAAAGCAGTTCCATCCTAAAGTGCTGGCTCTTTCTGAAAGCACATGACCAGGCAAAATGACCTGAGATGCACCTACACACCAATAGTACAACTAAAAATACACTTGGTTCAGGAATGACATTTTATATAGTAGGAGTGAATTATTTGCAGTGCAAACAGTGTAATTTATAAATAAAAATGACACCATAAGAATCCATGACAGAATCCCTTTAACGGAAAGCTCCCTGGCTGATGCACACAGAGGGTAAACATGTGGATCTCAGAGAAGAACTTTCAAACAAGCCTTTTTGCCACCACCCGTCACTGCTGTGTGCTTACGCCAGGCCCTACCAGTTAACAAAATCAGGATTCCTAAATTGTTTAGGCGAGGCGCAAAAGCAAGCTTTTGAATCACCGCACAAGAAAGAAGAATACTTTTCACTGCAATAACAAAAATTCCAAATTGTCCCCATAACCTATATTGTGTAAAGCAGACGCTTTCCCCATACGACTGCCTTTTTTTTCTTTTTAACAAGAACAATAAATAACAGCACAGAGGTGGTATGATGAAATTCAGGAAACTGATACCACAATGGCATAACTGGAACACTGCGTGTGTGCATAAATAGTTGCAATGTGCAACTGTGCGATATTTTAAAATATCATTTGCAATTATGTTTGTGCAATAAACACACCAATCTTATCCAGCTTTATAAATATAAACAGTCGCAGGGCAAATATGTTCGATGTGGGGATCATTCTGCTCTGCACAAAGTATATAAATGAGCCCCAATGGCTGTCATTGGTGTCCAATTCTCTCTTAAGCAACAGCTACAATACTTATGCATGCAGTTATTCTATCCCACCTAGACTATTGCAACCTGCTACTAACTGGCGCCCCTAACTGCCTCCTCTAACCCTTTCATTCTGTTTTATATTTTGCTGCTATATCCCCCTCTTTTCTCCTACCAGGGAAGAAGGGAGGCAAACATTCAAAATACATAAATATGCATTCTACTTATTTGTCTATGGAGATTCTCATTCACCCAGGTCATGTTATACAGTATCAAGTAGAGTTAAGTCTAAAGCAACTGGAGTTTTCCTGAAAATATTTCACCACTCATCTGCGCGGCTTTTTCAATTCAACTGTGTGGTAGGGAATCCCCCTGCATTTATAGTAGTAAAAATTAGGGTAGTAAAATCACATAGATCCAATAACAATTGTTCCATGCAGGAAGGCTTCCCAAATCATAAAAGCTCTCACTAGAGGGGGGGGGGTTATTCATCAAAAGTCGATTTTCAAATTTATTTGATTTTTTTTTTCTATTATGAATTCAAATGTACTCATAACTCGAATGGGAGGTTATTTATGAAAAAACTCAAATGTCTAATATTCGATCAAATAGTTCCGACGCGAAAATTCTAATTGAATGTGAATTGAGTTTTCCTCCAAAAAAGAAAAAAACTCCAATGTAAGGAAAGCAATTACCATATTTAAATTGTTCCACTGACTTGTAAATAAACTTGGTAGGTTTTAGGTGGCGAATATTCGAATTAGAACTGTTTCCATGGTCGAGGTGTGATGGATCTCACATTCTAATTTACATTTAAATCGGTGCTTTTAAATTCTAATTTGTGCGTTTTGAAAATTCAAATTTACCATTGGAACCTTAATAATCTGCCCCAAATTGTTCTCTCTCGTTGCCTTTAAAGGGGAATTCAACCATGAAATGTCATGAAAGACTACCCTTTTGAACAACACGTGGAGGGCTTCCAGTTGGACATCCCCTTCCAAACTAGAATTATTATCATATACTCTGGTGGCCACACAAAGGGCAGATTTTGGGGATTTTATCATTTAAACATTCACAGATTTGTATCCAGTATGAGCACTGTGACCGAGTCATCTATGATGAAACTGGATGTAGTCGATGGTGAATCATGTGCAAAGAATCTTGGGTTACTGCATGTATGTATCTACTACATCTGTCCTATGCCTGGAATGTGGTCGATAGCAAACAATATACAAAGTAACTAAACTTTCACTTAGTTGCTGGCTGTGGTGAACACACACAAAGTATCCTGGCACAGAAAACTTCATGAGATTCCAATATGAGTTCAATTTTCTCACTTGCTCATGGATTCATCTGGCAAGGTCATCATTCACGCCATGCAATCTCAGAGCCCAGTGTTCAGTAACTTTAGTCTTGGCATAGGTTTCCAAGGAAATATAAAACAGAAATGGCCACCATCACTTAGAGCACATCAGATCATATCCATGAGGCATGAGTCACGGCCTTACTAATACTCTGAACTGGGAGGTCATAAAGTGTATCAAATCAAAAGGAAATAACGATTCCCCTGGAGGAGAAGGGGCTTTTCCTAGGAAATTCACAAAGCCTCTACAAACGTTTTATCAGGCTTGCTCAAATATTGGATTGATATATGGCCAGTCTGTTATAGGAGCACAGCTGTGATGAGTCAGGCTCCTGGCACCCCCTAAAATCACCAAACCACAACCAGCTTAGGTTTAAGTATTTAACATGTTGATATGTAATATTTCTATATTATTATCATCACTGTAACCAGAACAAAAAAGTATGTAACTGGGAACAATGTGCAACACATAGGACAAAGCTGCTGAGCGGATAAGCAGATACTAGCAGTATTAAACTGTTATACATTAAAATTCAATGCAAAAGTGCTCAGAAGAGCAGACTGCGCAAATTTAAAGTTATTTTGTTTGGGGGCTTTCTATTGGCTTGATGAAAAACTATTTTTATTTCTTGGTTTTACTGATCACTTTTAAATTAAGTTTTAGTATGAAATAGAGCAGTGATCTCCAACCAGTGGCTCGTAAGCAACATGTTACTCACCAACCCCTTGGATGTTGCTCCCAGTGGCCTCAAAGTAGGTGCTTCTTTTTGAATTCCTGGTTTAGAGGCAAGTTTTAGTTGCATATAAACCAGGTGTATTGCCAAACAGAGCCTCCTGTAGGCTGCCAGTCCACATAGGGGCTACCAATATCCAATCACAGCCCATATTGGCAACCCATGAATGTTTTGCACGTTTATGTTGCTCTCCAACTTTTTTTTTTTTAAATTGAATGTGGCTTATGGATAACAAAAAGGATGGGTATCCCTGATATAGAGAGTGCTATTTAAAGACAACTTGTATTTGGTCTTCATTTTTTATTACTTGCGGTTTTATATTATTTAGCATTTTGTTCAGCTGCTCTCCAGTTTGGAATTTCAGCACTATCTGATTGCTAGGGTCCAAATTAGCAACCAGGCAGCGGTTTGAAAGAGAGACAGGAACATAAACACAGGAGGGCCTAAATAGAAAGATATGTAATAAAGAGTAGCAACATTGTGGCCTAACAGAGGAATGTTTTTTGGCTGCTGGAGTCAATGACCCCCATTTGCAAGCTGGCAAATAATTAAAAACTATTAAAAAAACGAAGGCCAATTGAAAAGTGGCTATGAATAGGCAAATTTGTAACATACATTCAAAAGTAGAGAATGAGATGGCACACACTCGGGCAGTCGTGCTAAATAATTGAAGTTTATTGAGATCTACACACAACGTTCCAGAGGTACAACCTCCTTTCTCAAGTGCTCTCAAGGAGGTTGTACCTCCGAAACATTGTGTGTAACTCTCAATAAACTTCAATTATTTAGCACAACTGCCCGAGTGTGTGCCATCTGATTCTCCACTTTTGAATGGATAACGGAAACCAAGGTTTGCAGCAAGGTTCCCAGCACCACCAGTAAACACGCACGGATTTTGCAACACTATATCCAAATTTATAACATACTAAAATTAACCTGAAAATGAACCACCCCTTTAAGGAACCAAGTCTCACAAATTAGCTGGAGGAGGGGCTTCAAAACTGTGACAAAACAGCCCCTTATTTATTATGAATACGAATAAAAATGCCCAAAAAAGGTGTAAACCAAAAATTCTGAGCTGCATCATGTGCATAGCTACAGTGCCTGGCCTGCTATTGAGCAATAATCACCTTAGCTTTCCCTTAATCTTACAAATTGTAGAATAAGTCCTCCAGCAATCTTGTTTTGCTTTACATGATAGATTTGAAGTGTAAACTCCTGAAACTGCTGATAAACAAGTTCTTTTGCGAGTTGCAAGTGAACAGACTGTCCCTGCATCATGTACAATTGCTCCCTGCTGGACCATCAGCAAATACCACATTTCTGTCTTCACATGTGGGGAGAAGGATCCTGAAGGAATACATTCTTTATGCGCCTGTACACTGCTTTGTCCCGCTAGAGACGAAACTATTGCGAGTCGGAACAATATACACAGCATTATAATACGCCGTTCACACGAAAATGATCATTCTTCACGCGGACAACATCAGAAGTTCTTAAAAGAAGGAAAGCTTCAGGAAAATTGTTATTGTCACTGAATCTTGCATAGCAATTAGCCAAGAAGAGAGTAATGCGTGTGTCTATTTACAACTTGGTCTTGCCTGTAGCCAATTACTTGATGCGTGGCAGCTTTGCGCTTAAAACAAAACACGCCATGTGGAGACAGTTTACAGAACCAATGCTGTTCCACTGCTTAAAGGAGAAAGAAAGGTTGAAACTAAGTAAGTCTTATCGGAAAGGTCCACCTAAATATACCAGTAAACTCTCAAAATAATGCTGCTCTGAGTCAAAAGAAACACTGCATTTCTTTCCTTCTATTGTGTACACATGGGCTTCTGTATCAGACTTCCTGCCTTCAGCTTAAACCTCCTTGCCCCGGGCGTGAGCATGCTCAGTTTGCTCCTCCCCCCCACCCCTTTCCTTCTCTGCTGTAATCGGAGTCCAGAGTTATAAGTGAGCAGGGAGAGACTCAGGCAGGAAGTGATGTCACACCAAGCTAATACTGCAGCTGCTATCCTAAACAAACAGAGAGCTTCTAGAGCAGTGATTCCCAACCAGTAGCTTGTGAGCAACATGTTGCTCTCCAACCTCTTGGATGTTGCTCCCAGTGGCCTCAAAGCAGGTGCTTATTTTTGAATTCCTGGGTTGGAGGCAAGTTTTGGTTGCATAAAAACCAGGTGTACTGCCAAACAGAGCCTCGGTTTAGGTTGACAATCCACATAGGGGCTACCAAATGGCCAATGACAGCACTTATCTGGCACTCCAGGAAAATGTTTCATGCTAGTGTTGCTCCCCAACTCCTCTTACTTCTGAATGTTGCTCACAGGTTCTAAAGGTTGGGGATCCCTGTTCTAGAGCATTTTACTCAGGTACGGTAAAACATTCCAAAAAAAACATTTTTGCATTTCCATTTGAAGGACTCTGGTGGCTTACAGATATCCGTGATCACGCAATCCTTATGAATCCACTTGGCTGGTGGGTTTGCACATATTCCCTAGTGAGTTTGTGGCCAACTTCAGGTCTGGACTGAGATTAAAAAAAGGCCCTGGTATTCATGGTACACAGAGTCCTAAACAGCCCCCATCAGCCCAAAATATAGTTACTGTCTATAGCAACTTACATTTGCCGGAACCCACAGATTGCCAGTCCGGGTCTGGCCAACTAAGTCCATCTGTACTGCATAACGGCACAGTAGTGCATCTTTTAGCATTGCTGCCTATATTTTCCTCCAGTTATGGCACAATATTTATGGAGTTTCTATGTTTTTCCCATATCTGTGTACGTCTTCTCTTGGTTTTTTTTTTCCTGACACTCTCAAAACTCTCAATCCATTGAAACATGCAACCACGATGCAATTGGGAAATGGCGAGTTCAACTGTAGCGACAGGTACTATGTGCTGTGATAGACTATGATCACCCACACACAACCCAATATTGGTGCCTGATTTAACCCAAGCCCCTCTGATCTGCAACTTTATTCTCTCTTACAATATGCTTTTTCAAGCAGTGAATCAAGGCAGAGTCACCAACAGAGTTGTATTATAAACAGGGTGCAAATGCCCCTAACTTTTTACTTACCCCTCAGTGCAGATTCAGGGATCGGAGTTCACGGCAGCCATCTTCTGGGTCTTCGGTAATCTAAGAATGAGACCGGCGGACCGGCACATGTGCAGTTGGAGCAATTTCCCGGTTTGCGAGAACTGCGCATGCACCGAAATGGACAGAAATTGCCGAAGCGCCGGGAGAAGACACAAAGACCCCAAAGATGGCTGCCCGATCCCTGAATCTGCACCGACGGGTAAGTAAAATGTTAGGGGCATTTGCCCAGGGTAGCAGCTAGGCTGGGGGTGAGGAGAGAGGGGGGTCTATGTGGGGTAGGGTAGTAGGGTTTATTTTTTTAGTAAGGGGTTTGTTTCTCCTTTAACTGGTCCCCCATCTCACCCAATTTTGGGCGTGTGTCAGCGTTTGTCAATGGAAGTGGGTAAATAAAATTTATGTGCAACTTGAAATAAATGGTAACCGTGCTGTTACTATGAGTGACCAGGTAAGATGGAGCAAAGCGGATTGACTCCCAAACAAACTGCACACATGGGGAGGCCCATTTATCAACATTTGAATTTAATGGTTTTAGATTTTTTTTTAAGACTAATAAACTCTATTCCTCTAAATAATGTGCTAATAAAAACCCAAAAACCTCTAAAAATTCTAAAAAAAAATTCATACAATTACTAGCAAAAAGAATCCAAAAACCTCTAAAATTCCAAATCACTTAGCGCAGCTCCCTTTAAGTTCTATAGGACCTCAACTGCTTTTATTTGCTGAAGTTTTGTATTTGAGTTTTTGTGTTTTTTACATTTTATAAATCACGAATTTTTAGAGAACAATTTGAGAAAAATTTGATTTGTGATTAAATAAAATAGAAATTGGAATGTCAAGTGTTAACAAGGGCTTTGCTTTCCATACGTGTTACTCAAACCCTGCATCAAAACTAGGGATGCACTGAATCCACGATTCAGTTCGGGATTCGGTCTTTTTCAGCAGGATTCGGATTCGGCCAAATCCTTCTGCCTGGCCAAACCAAATCCGAATACTAATTTGCATATGCAAATTAGGGGTGGGGAGGGAAATCACGTGACTTTTTGCCACAAGACAAGAAAGTATATTTTTTTTCCCCTTCCCACCCCTAATTTGCATATGCGGTTCGGTGTTCGGCCGAATCCTTTACAAAGGATTCGGGGGTTCGGCCGAATACAAAATAGTGGATTCGGTGCATCGCTAATCAAAACAGAGGAATCCCTGCAGCCCGTAATGCAGAAGAAAGCCTCATAGCTGAAAGCCTTTGTCATTATGAAGATGGGACTATTAAAATCTCATCAAATATTAGAAAAACTTTGGTTAAAAAAAAAAAGTAATATACATTTCCGGAAATAACTGATGAATGTTTGTGTTTGTAAGATGTAGCCACTCACTATTTGCTGCATACTGTAAATTGCTCACAAAGTCAAAAAAAAGAAAGGAGAAAGGAAAAGATAAGTCTGCCATGCAGATGGTCTGCGTTATTGTAGAGCTGCACAAAAGGTCAAAGGAAAACAATATACAAATTCAGTGTCAGAAAGGAAACCATTAATCAGGCAGCACACTCAACGCTGCTTGCTTATAACGTTAAATACTATTGCCAATGATAAATACAGCTGTCACAATGTATTTCTAATAAATAAAACTGACCTTAGCTTGGGTATTAAAGCAGCTGTCGTGGCTGCTCATTTTACTTTTATATAGGCATTTCAACATCTCTTCTGGAAGTGATCTGGCAATCACCCGGAATTAACAATGAGCCTATTCCATGTATTTACATATAGATGACATTGTGTACAGAGCCTTAGACATACGCAATGTTTCAGCAATTTTGGAGAAGGAAGAAGTGAAGAGGGAAAAGCAGGTATTTGGTATAGAGAGATAGAGGATGATGGCCAGGAACACAAAAAGTTTTAACTTCATACAGAAGTCGAGGTTTCCATGGGTTTTCGTTCATCTTTCAGATAATAAAGAAGTGATGGGCGTATAAGAAAAATAAACATAGGCAGAACACATACTGTAAGAAATGTGTAACAAAAGTTGTGTAATATTATAACAAACTGATGGGGTTATTTATCGAAATCCGAATTTATCTCATTATTTTCTGAAATATACTCCGACCGAATCCACGCAGGTTATTCCCCCTTATTTATCAATACATTTTTCAAAAAAATTCCACTGCGGGAAAATCATACAAAAATTCAAATCATATGAATTTTTTGGATTTTCTGCCAAAAACCCACTAAATCTTCGGATCATTGCCCAAAACCCAGCGCAGATCAGGATATCTTCGGGACGTATCCCATTGACTTTAATACAAACTCGGCAGGTCTGATATGCCGGATTTTCAGATTCTGATTTTTCCATCCTCTGTGTATAAAAAAATCCTTTAAAATTCGAGTTTTTGTGGATTGTACTACATATGAGGGCTAGAAGCACAAGCCAAGTCACATTATGCCCAAGTAAATCTACACAGGGCTGATTTACTAAAACTCAAATTAATCTCCGTTTTTTCTGAAACCAAAGTCGACCAAATTCCCTTCCACAAAAAGAACTTATTTATCAATGATTTAAAAAAAAAAAAAAAAATCGGAAAGAAAAAAAAAACAATATCGAGTGCCAATTCATATCGTACGGTTGACGCACCGAAAACTTGATTTTTATTTAATTTTCTCTTTGAAAATAGACTTTTTCTGATTATCCAGCGCAAATCACGATGTCTGTGTATTGTCGATGTTTAGCAGCTTTGGGGTATAATAAATCTCTAAAAATGTTAGGCTTTTTTTCCACAAAAAAAATTACGTTTTCCCCTTAAAGGGGGCCTTGAAGTTAACTTTTAGTATGTTATAGAATGGCTAATCCTAAGCAACTTTCCAGTTGGTTGTCATTTTTTATTTTTTATAGTTTTTGAACAATTTGCCTTCTTCTTCTGACTCTTTCCAGCTTTCAAATGGGGGTCACTGGCCCCATCTAAAAAACAAATGCTCTGTAAGGCCACACATTTATTGTTATTGTTACTTTTTATTACTCATCTTACTATTCAGGCCTCACCTATTCATATTCCAGTCTCTTATTCAAATCAGTGCATGGTCTCTAGTATAATTTGGACAACCAGATTGCCAAAATTGCAAACTGGAGAGCTGCTGAATAAAAAGCTAAATAACTCAAAAAACACAAATAATAAAAAATGAAAACTAATTGCAATTTGTCTCAGAATATCACTCTCTACAACAAAATTAAAAGTTAAGCTTAAGGTGAACAACCCTTTAAATTAGATAAATGTGAGGTTTAATAGATGGGCCCCTACGAGTCACTTGGATTCTTTACCCTGGTGTGTGTTGCAAGTGCTAACCACTGAGACACCACATATTAGCTGTAAAATACTCACAGAGCACACAGCATGGTCTTCCCCAACACATTATTGGGTCTATTTAATCATTGTAAGAAGCATTTTTTTAAATATAAATATATTACTGCACTACTAAAAATATTGAGTTACTTGCAAAAGAGACTAAACATGCAGCTCACAGGGCTACATCTCCTATATAAAACCATTCATATTGGACGTTTATCCTGAGTATTAGAGCACCACTCAGTGGCGAATCAATGGATTGCATGTACCTAATGAATAGCTGTCATTTCGTGAGATAAACAGATGAAACCACATTTAGCCCATGGACACAATAAAGTAAAAAATATGTAAGTATGCTTTGCAGTACTTAGAGCCTGACCATTCACTTCCCAGCACTTTTATTACACATGGAAAAATTCCCTCTCACTTCTGCTCACATCCATTTATTTATCTGGCCATTCTGCATGACCGGAATAAAACAACACCATTATCCCGGACACACGGATAGTGAAATGACATAATAGAATGTCACTAGTGTGGCTTCCAGCCTTGCAGCCTTACATTTCCGAGTTACTGACGGTACTTTTTAAAATGTATACATTTTCTGGCATTTGAGGATATCCAATGTATAAGGAAAATGAAGCAAGACTAATTTAGCAGGCATTAAATGTAAAATAGCATTATTTTTTTTAAAATTAGGGAGATTTTGAGATAATGCATACAGCAATGAAGTCGGAGACAAAAATGTCTCATTTCTACAGCCGGTCATATTAAAAATTAGGTCCTATTCTAAAATCTTTAAACTTAAAATGTAGAATCAGGGAAATGCAGTGAAGCAAGTTATCCTTCAAGTACTTAAAGGATATAAGGATACTTTAATAAATGTGTGGAACCTGTTATCCAAAATGCTCGGGACCTGGGTTTTTCCAGATAAGGGATCTTTCCATAATTTGGATCATCATACCTACTAAAAACTTGTTTAAACATTAAATAAACACATTAGGATTGTTTTTTTCAAAAAAGGATTGATTATATCTTAGTTGGGCTTAAGCACAAAGTACTGTTTTATTATTAACAGAGTAAAAGAAAATCAATTTAAATTATTTGATGAAAATGGAGTGTGTGGGAGATGGCCTTCCCATTATGCAGAGCTACTGGATAACGGGCTTCAGGATAACAGATCCCCATACTTGTACAATATTTACAGTGTTAATGCAGCGTTAATGTTACACTAGGGGATGGACAACAAAGCAATAGCTGATGGCTGCCTGAAGTTCAGACTCATTGGAAATCACTATTTACAGAAAGAAAAAATATTCATCGGGTCAGTATTTTAAGCCACTTAATTTCACTAAAAATAATATTTGCATAGGCCTAACATTTTAAGAAATATCAGGACAAAATGTTGGTGTCAAAATTGGGAAAAATACCCATTATAATGCATTATAAACTGGTTGGGGAATGCAAGATGTGGAAAAAAAGTTCATCAGGGGATGTAAAATTGATGTTCCAAACTTTAAAGGGCTGCACTGCCTTGTCCTTACTGTAGAATCCTAACTACATTGCATCTTTATCAACAACAAAAACATAGTTATGAAAAATGAGCTTCCTATGAAACATCTCTTGGGCATTATTTACTCAATAAAAAAGAGCAAGAAAGAAATAAGAGCAAGCATCGTTCTCTGTACGATAGTCAAAAAGGCAATAGAGTCCCCTTAATTTCTGTGTGGCCAGCCATTCATAACCCACCACCTCGCTCTTACTCTACATTGCAACTTTAGCAATAAATAAATAAAGGTATAGGAAACCCATTATCCAGAAAGCTCCGAATTACGGGAAGGCCATCTCCCATAGACTACATTTTAATCAAATAATTCAGATGTTTGAATTTTTTCTCTGTTATAATAACAAGCTTGTACTTGATCCCAACTAAGATATAATTAATCCTTATTGGAAGCAAAAACAGCCTGTTGGGTTTATTTCATGTTTAAATGAATTTTAATTAGACTTAATTTACAGTGATCCGTTATCCAGAAAACCCGAAATCCCAAGCATTCTGGATAACAGGTCCCATACCTGTAAATAAAAGATTTCATACTTGGAGTTATGAAAATTGCATGCTGGTCATTACTGAGCCAAAGTGTTCACATGAATCATCATTTAGGTAGAATTGACTCAATAAGAAAGCCAGAAAGAGAAAGGATCATTCTCTATATGGTCAGTATAAGGCACAGGTCAGAGGGTGATAGATTCCATTAAAGGACAACTATACCCTTCAAACAATGTAGGTCTCTATAAAAATATATTGCATAAACAACTGATACTGAATGTTAAACCCTGCTTCATGTACATAAACCATTTTCATAATAATATACTTAATTAGTAGTATGTGCCATTGGGTAATCAAAAACAGAAAACTGCCATTTTTAGGGCCGCCCCCTGGGATCGTATGATTGACGGTGCACACAAACAAACCAAACAAACTATACTTGTAGGTCTTGAGGTGGGCAATATCGGGCAGATCCGATCGTGGGCCCTAGGGCCCAACGATCGGATCCTAGCATTCACAAACGGGCGGTCGGATCGCGGGACCGCATCAACAAACAGATGCGGCCGCGATCCGACTGGATTTTTAAACCCATCCGATCGAGATCTGGCCGACTTTCGGCCAGATCTCGATCGGGGAAGCCCGTCGGGGGCCCCCATACACGGGCCAATAAGCTGCCGACACGGTCTGTCGGCAGCTTTTATCGGCCCGTGTGTGGCCACCTTTAGAGCTGCAGTATTTCTGGTCAGGTGATCTCTGAGGCAGCACACAGACCATCAAGAAATGGTAAAAGAGCAAGACGTAAAAGAGCAAAATGTACTTAAAAAATGTAGTTAAATATATATTCCAGTTTGAGAAGATTCTTTAATATGCCACTTAATATGATATAAATCTGTTGCTTAAATATTAATTTTGGGGGTATAATTTTCATTTAATTTCAGTGTGGCCAGCCCAGGGCCGGAACTAGGGGTAGGCAGAGTAGGCACGTGCCTAGGGCGCAAAGCTGGGGGGGCGCCAGGCACGTACCTTCTCTGTCACCGACCCCATGTCTGATCCCTTCTCTCCCCGTCTGCCGCTATTACTTAGTTTATTGCACTTCTGCTCCATTTCGCACATGTGCAGAAGAGCGCACTCCATTTTGCCAACGGGCGGCCAGCCAAGTTGCCTAGGGTGCCTGGCTGGCTTGGCCCAACTCTGGGCAGGCCATTTATAGCCATGGACAGCCAACTAGATTTCTTCCATTATTTTAACTTAAAGGCAAAAAGCTGGGGTTCCTAACTATTTTTACCTGTGAGCAACATTCAAACACAAGAACAGTTGGGGAGCAACACAAGCTTGAAAAAAGTTCCTGGGGGTTCAAAGTAGGGGCTGTGATTGGCTATTTGGTAGCAACCATGTTGACTATTAGGCTACAGGAGGCTCTGGTTGGCAGTACACCTGGTTTTTATGCAACCAAAGCTCCGAGCCAGAAATTCAAAAAGAAGAACCTACTTTGAGGCCACTGGAAGCAACATGCAAAAGGTTGTTGAGCAATATGTTGCTCACAAGCCTCTGGTTGGGGATCACCTTAGAGGAAGGGGGACTGTCACTGACTGTTCACATAGAGATAGCTCTAACCGGCCTGCCCAAGTCCATGCTGCGTGTGTGGCTTCGAAGACACTTTCCCTTTAAATCTAAACAACCTCAACAAGAGCACAGAAAGAAAAAGCAGCAAGGAACTTCAAACAACATGGGTGAGCAAAGGGAACTAAATGGTGGTGGGCACAATTCCCAGACTCATTTACAGATAAGACGTAATTGAAGTGAAAGGGGGAAAGCACTCAGAAGCAAAGATCGGATTTCACACGAGGCTTCACTGATCATTAGGAGCTGGAAGTATACGTTTCGACTAATGAGTAATCACCCAAGGTTTATAAACGAACCATAGGCTTAACTAACAGCAGTCAGCATTCCATCACATTGTTTAGTCTTTTCAGTTGCAAAAAAAAAAAAAAAAAAAAAAAAAGGCGATAACCAAGTTTTTACCATTAATAACTGCAGGACTTCCCCAAAATAGTCAGAGTTTATTAATATAAGGAAAATACATCTAGGCAGACTTAACCTCTGACTCTCAGCTAAGTCACTTAAGTAAGGGTGCTTTTAATAGTGTCCATTTTCCTCTTGGCTCATGTCCAGCCTCCCTGTGTTTGGCTGCTCGCTCCTATTCATATCATTTAATGTGCATGCACAAAGTCTGCCAAAATACAAGTAGCTGCACTTGAAACCTGTTATTTGCCCTATTCAGACAGCTTGACCTTGGGACTTGACTGTGCACTGTGCCATATTTCATTTAGTTCTGCATGGAAAGCATGGAATGAATGGTGCCCTTCTTCAGGTTAATATTTAAAGCTGTAGAAAAACAACTGATTTACTAAAAAGAACTTTGGGTTTAACTTTAAGGGTTATGGCACATGTTCAGCAGTAACCTCACTGTAAACTGGCAATGGCGCCCGGCACAGGCAATTAAATGTAGTGAGTGAGGAAACTCATCTGCTTGAAGATTGTGACCTGGCTGGAATCAAACTATGACCCCAGTGCAGTAGTGCATACAACTGCAGTCAGGGGCAGTTTTTCCCTTTTCTACTAAAATTTCTTGAAATAAAATTAGTATGCCGCTGCTTTTGTTTTAAAATTCACAGTTTATTTGTGCATATGCCTATTCCCCAACTGCTCATGGCTAGGGACTTACACGCAGGCACTGAATTGGGAAATTCCCTTTTGTGTATATGACTTGGTCTTGGTCTGAATCTTAGAAATGATGTACCACAATTGGGGGGGGGGTGTTTTAGAAAGCTGCTGGGGATTGTATGGATACTGGACCAGATTGGGGAGACCAGAAGGTCAATTTCATGGTGCCAGGTAAATTTTACTCTTTATAAGTGTTTCCTTGTCCCGTATGCTTATCACATAGCAGCTTTATGTTTGAAACTACTTCCGATACAGTATGCTGGATGGATGGTCCTGGTATCTTTGATTTATGGATATTACTTGGTTGGTGGGTGGCCATGTCTGAAAATGAAAATCTGCCAATGAACCATGTCATTTAGTACAAGGTGCATCGGAAGACAAGCAAGTGAATAGTCCACCCAGCTGTCGGCACAAACTGCCAGCCTACAGGAGGCTTTATTTAGCAGTACATCTGGTTTTTATGCAACCAAAACTTGCCTCCAAGCCAAGAATTCAAAAATAAGCACCAGCTTTGAGGCCACTGGGAGCGACATCCAAGGGATTGGTGAGCGACATGTTGCTGTCATACAATATTGGCCAGCAGACAGCCCCTTTTAATCCTATTAAAACTTCTGAAATTTGCAGTGGTGTAATACGAGTCTGTAAGATATGCATCTATGACTATACACATCCTTAAAACAAGAGCAAAAAAGCAAAGTGTTGACAAATTCAAGTAGATCCACTTGCTTCCAACTAACTGAAATTTTCTACACGACATGCTTTGCTTTGGGACACAAATGAATCCTTTTAGAAATCGATGATACTGTCCCTTAAATGAAACTTTCAGCATCTGCGATTCCCATTTGATTAGTGTAAAATAACTCCATTATTCCAACGGGAGTGCAGTTTGAAACTATGAAAGGCATGCATTGTGATGATGCAATTCTGCTATTCATGAAAAACCCCGTAAACCCAATTCATTTAGCAAAGAACAGTACTGCCTTCTTTTAACCCAGACTAAGAACATAAAAAAAAAGTCACAATTCATTTAATGGGCATCCTATATCACTTCCAGTGTGCCCCACAGAGACATTCAGATAATGCGCTGACATGGGACTATCCAATCTATCCAATAGGGACAATGCAAAGGGATGTTTTTCCCACTTTCAACATACAGCAGCTTTATCACTTAAAGGGACAGTAAACTGTTTTTTCAACACTGGTGCGATAAATAGGGCTTATGCTGAATGTATGTTTTGCCTATTCGTTTAACCAGGAAATATCTACGGTTTTTGTTATTTCTTGCTCTAAACATGGCAAATTTTGAAATTAAACTAAAGCTACATTCTACTTCCTGATCCCAAAGAGCAAAGTCAAACAAGCCAGCTGAAGCATCTCTATAATAAGCTGCTTTTTATCTAAAAAGATAACAGGCTGTATCTGGGGGAAGGGGCAATTTAATTGATATGGAGGCATCTCAGTGTGTTGCCCTGTTTAGAAATGTCAAAAAAACTATCTGCACAATCCCTATTCATTGAACCAATGATGATAAAAGAGTTATACAGCAGCAATGTGAATTGAGCATGGGCAATATAACTGGCAATTAGCATGATAGGAGGATGCCATTTTCAAGTGGGGGGCTGTCTGGGTACCGAAAAAAAATTAATGAATTTAAATTACACATGAATATATATCAGCTTGGTAAATAACTAAATTAAGTTTAAATAAACTACCTCAAATAGTTTTGAGCAGTGATCCTCAACCAGTGTCTCACAAGCAACATGTTGTTCACCAACCCCTTGGATTTTGCTCCCACTGTGCTTTTTCTCTAGAGCTTATCCAGTTGTTCTGCTTGAGAATCAAATAGGATTATGAGGGGTTTTTTTCTTTTCTAAATGAAGAATAATTAAAGAAAAATATTGGGCAGCAACGCTAAGGGCACATTTACAAGAATGATTACTTCTGTTTGTAATTGCAGCTGAGGGGCAGAGAATTTCCAGGTACATTTGAGCCAGGGCAATTTAATAAGAGTTCATGTCATGTCCACACCATTTTAAAGATTGCACTGGTTCTTGTTGAAACTCGGCAGCATGTGCTTTCTTTTTTGAGAAGACTTGAAAAGTTATTATTATAGAGAGTAATAATTATTATTATTATCGAGAGAGTGCCCTCGCTGGAATTGAACCAAAGACCAAGAACTGCAAGGCAGCAGTGAACAGTACACCGCTGTGCTGCCCAATGAGTAGTTGGGGCCGCAATTTTTAATTGATTCTTATCACATTTTGCATGAGCCAAATCAAGTGGATCTTATGTTTTTACCACTGATCGAATAGTTGCCTATGTACACAACAGAAAATAAACATATCCCTTGCCTGCTGTATTCCTCACCTGATGGGATTATTCAACCAGCCTGATATGTATCTGGCCAACCGCTGACCAACAAGGACGTACAGTAAGTCTAGCTCCATACATGGATAAATATGCCTGCAACTGACATTGAAGGCTATGCCATGCAGGTCTGGACTGGGATTTAAAATAGCCCAATAAATAATGATTGGCAAATGTCAGAGGGGCTGCAACCATAGACAGACGCCACAGATTTCCCGACTAGGCCTGATGATGGCCCTTAGTGGTGTACGGCTGCCTAAAACGCTGGAATAAACTGATCCAGGTGTATAACAAAAATTTATATTGTGGGTGGAGAGGGAACTATAAAAGTTAGATGTATCTAGAAAAATTATTGTTATTGTTATCACTCCAACTTGCAGTGCAGCAGTAAAGAGTGACTGAAGCACAAGTCACATGACTGGGGGGCAGCTGGGAAACTCACAATATGTCTAGCCATGTAAGATTTCATAATTAAATTCTTACACATACGGACATTTTTTTTAGCATATTCCTAGATGTCTGAAGAAAAATGAATTTTAAAGGGGTGGTTCACCTTTTGGTTAACTTTTAGTATGTTATAGAATGGCTTATTCTAAGCAATTGGTCTTCAGTGTTTATTTTTTAATAGTTTTTCAATTATTTACCTTCTTCTTCTGACTTTCCCAGCTTTCAAATGGGGGTCACTGACCCCATCTAAAAAACAAATGCTCTGTAAGGCTACAAATTTACTGTTGTTGTTACTTTTTATTACTCGTCTTTCTATTCAGTCCTTCTCCTATTCATATTCCCGTCTTTTATTCAAATCAATGCATGGTTGTTAGGTCAATTTGGACCCTAGCAGCCAGATTGCTGAAATTGCAAACTGTAGAGCTGGTGAATTAAAAGCTAAATAACTCAAAAACCACAAATAATAAACAATGAAACCCAATTGCAAATTGTCTCAGAATATCCCTTTCTACATCATCATACTAACTGTTCATTTCAATTGTTTAAATTGTCCCTTTACCGGTTTTATTGACCAGCAAAAGGAATAACCAGTGTATAAAAATAAATCAAAGCCTCTTAAGTTTGTACATGATGCTCTTTACTGATTTATTTAAATTGTCTGAGAAAAGATTCACTCAACAGTCATTTCGTTACTCAAGTCCAGGGGGGAGAAATGATCAACAATTCCTCCCGTCACAAAGGAAATTAACAAAATCTGCTACTATACACAAGTGACAGTTCAAAGAAAGGAAGGAATACAGACGGATTCCACAGAATCTCTTTGCTTTGCTAATTATTTTCCATCACTAAGTCCAATTTTAGGATAACCTTCCTGACACGGGCAGCGCTGAATGCTCCATCAAGAGACTTCATGCTCATTAAAAGACCACTGATCCAGTGACAAATTGCCTAGAAGTATGCAAAGGCACTCAGCGGCTCATGAAAGATCATCAGGGGGAAATCTGGTCTGCACGGTGGCCGGGCATGTTACAACAAGCTTTTTACAGTGGGAAGGATGACTCACCCCATCTAATCTGGGGCCTTCAAATCCGATCGAGTCAGCTGTCATGGCAGGCAGAGTAGGTGGACCAGTTAGATTGACTTGGGTTTCGAATTTTGTAATTTGTTGCTCGATCTAAAAATAAAAGATTACCTACATAATTCCACGTTGCAATCAGTCAACCGTTGTTTTTTTTTTCTTTCCCCAAGGAAACAGCAGAAAACAGATGCAAACAGACTGGGTGCTGCCTAGTACACAAGACGTTGGTTTCTTTTGCTTACTAAATATTTCCCAACTTCAAATAGTGATCATGGAAGGCAGATATGTTCTAAAAATAGGTAATCGGCCAATTTTAGGATAATGTAATACGAGGTTTTTATGATGATATCCATCAGCGTTACATTTCAAACAATTATCAGGGAACACATGAATTACCTATATAATTGGGGCAACAAAACATCTAAATATACATTTTGCTTTGCAAATATATAACTGATGTAAATGAAGACACAAGGGGGCAAATTCACTAACCTCCGAAAATCCGCCAGCGACGGCTTCGCTCACATCGCAACACTTCACCAGGCGTAAATTCGCCAGGACAACGGTAATTCACTAAAATGCGAAGTTGCGTCCAGGGCGCCGAACGCTGGCAAAGTTGCGGTACTGTTACTTCGGCAAGCATACGCCGGGAAGTGAAAGTTTAATGGACGTATACGTTGCAGCAAATACATTACATTACACAAGCCCAGGGAACCTTAATAAAATAAATAGAGTTGTTATATTGCCCTACACAGGAGCCCAGTGTATAGTTTATGTTAGGAAATGTGGTGAGGAACCCCATTACCCAAAAAAAAATTTCGGTCTTTTGCAGGCTATCACTCAGAAAAAAGTAAAAGACGCCAGGGTTTTTTGGGACGTTGAAAATTTTTGAGGAAGCATTATGGTCTGAGGTGGCGAAGGCAAGTCTGGCGAATGAGGTAACGTTTAGTAAAATCCACATCTTCGTGAATTTGCAGAGTTACGTCCGTTCGCCAGAGCGAAAATTCGGCTGGTGTTAAAGAGTGCGAAGCAATGCTAGCGTCTATCTCCTTCGCTAGCGAAGTGACGCCTGCGTCGGTTAGGTAACCGGCGAAGTACCGAAATGAGGTCACGCTGGTGTATTTGCACTAGCGTTAGTCACTTCGCCATTTAGGGAATCTGTGCCAAGGAATTACTATGTCTAAAGCAGGCACATTTCGTCACTGTACAGTCAAAAGGAAGCTTTATTTTAGAATAATGTGATTTGACTGATTTGGACATGGCGATTGCGCTGAGCTGCAATGTAAAGGTATCCTCTGATGGTTTCTCACCTGCACAAGAGTCGATTTCTTATAAGCAACAAGCACCCAAATGTGTCATTACCTTAAGCAACATAAAGACACTTTTGTGCTTTATTGCCCAGACTGGCCATGCAAACAAGGCATCGGCAAAACTCAGACAAGCCTGATCTGAACATACAGGGGGTTATTTACTAAAATCCGAATTTATCTCATATTTTATTTTTAAAAAAAAAAACAAAAAACCCCAACCAAACTTCCATGCATCTATTAATAAAATAATCCAAATGAATCGGATCGTGGAAAAACTAGATCAAATCAAGCGAACCCCGTGAATGATTCAAATGTTTTGCGCTTATTTCCCTGAATCGCTTGTTTTTCTTTTATTTATTGCCCGAAAACCCAGAAAAAGTCGGATTTTCTGGCTAAACTCAGCGCAGACCACGATAACTACAAATTGATATAGGTGCCTCTCCCATTGACATATACAGGACCTCGACAGGTCTGAGATAGCAGATTTTTGGATTCTGGCTTTTTTGCAGCATCAAGGTATAATAAATCTTGAAAAAATTCAAGGTTTTTTTCCAACGAAAAGTCTAGTTTTTGCCCCCAATAAAATAACTAGTATAATGCAAGGAAAAATACATGTCGCATATTTAGTAACACAATACAATAGCCACTATGCATCTACCAATATCTATTAATTCTGACATACCAACCAGCTGTTTATACATGTCACACTGGCAATCAAGTTTTTTTTTTTTTTGTAGCTGCAGTAAAAGAATACTATTTACCTTAGACTTACGGTATGAAGATCCAAATTATGGATCCGTTATCCGTAATCGCCGGCGGGAGAGCACTTCGTTTTCTGAAGTCGCCCGAAGTTGCTTCATGAGGAAACTCTGGGCAACCTCAAAAAACAATGCAATCCGAGTGCCATCCCGCCAGCGATTTACATTCTAGCTGACAGGAAGGCAGTTCGGGGAGATTAGTCGCTACAAAGAAGAGGAGATTTGCCAACGAGCCTGATCTGCACATACAGAGGGTTATTTACTAAAATCCAAATTTATTTAATATTTTATTTTAAAAAAAACACAACCAAGCGTCCATGCCCGATTTGACCGTATCTATTAATAAAATAACCCAAATTAATCAGATTGTGGAAAAACTCGATCAAATCAAGCAAAACCCTGAATTGCTCAAATGTTTTGAGCTTTTTTCCTGAATCGCTCGTTTTTTGGGGGGTTTTTTTGAGTTTTTGCCCGAAAACTCAGAAAAAGTCAGTTGTTCGGGCTAAACTCAGCGCAGACCGCGACAACTTCAAATTGAGTTAGGTGCCTCTCCCATTGACATATACAGGCACTCGACACATCTGAGATGGCAGATTTTTTAGATTCTGGCTTTTTGCAGCATCGAGGTATAATAAATCTTGAAAAAATGAAGGTTTCTTTTAAATGAAAAATCTAGTTTTTGCCCCAAAAAGCCCGACCAGATAAATTCAAGGTTTAGTAAATAACCCCCACGTAGTATGTTACACAATATAAAATAACTAGTATAATGCAAGTAAAAATACTTGTAGCATATTTATTAACACAATATAATAGCCACTATGCATCTACCAATATATATTAATTTTGACATACCAACCAGCTGTTTATACATGTCACACTGGCAACCAAGTTCTTTTTTTTTTTTTTTTGTAGCTGCAGTAAAAGAATACTATTTAATCAAAAGTGACAGACATACATATATACATAAATATATATATTTATTGTAGGGCAGAACTCACACACTGTTAAGGAAAAGGAATCCGTACCTCCAACGATGTACATGAACAGCTACAGACAGAACAGAATGTCAGTAAGTGCCAAACTGTCAGCGTTTCTCCCTATAAACTCGGAGGTGAGGGCTGTCGGAGTGAGCAAACTGCAAGGTGGGAGACATGTCACTGCTAAGGAAAGAGTGACAGTGCCACAATGAAATTTAGATGTATTGTACTGTATCTGGACCGCACATGTTGAAGGAATTTTTATTTTGATGGATGAAAACCAAATGAGTGAATATCGTGCACCTAGCAAGTATGGTTACTAGACTTACATTCAATGGCATTTTATTTTATCAGGGCAAAACAAAGAGTTTCGCTAAGTGTGCGGAACAATGGGCAGCTTCTTTCCATTAAAGTCTAATGGAGGCGATCTGTCACTGGACTACATAGGAGGTAACAGACACCCTCATTCTCTTGATATACTTAATTCTGAATGCCCTATGTAACCACAAACAAAACATTTCCTTTTACTCAAAGTTCTCTAATAACCAATCACACTGATCAAGAGGCAGAATTTAATTGGTCTACTGTTGAAAGTGTGCATCTGACAGTATTGTTGTGGGTTACTAGAGGCAAATCCTGCATTTGTTATTACATTACTGCATCAAATAATCAGATATTTTGACCATAGTTCACCAGCCCTGTAATAAGCAACTTGATGCTAATGCTCAAAAAGGTTGTCTACACTGTGTAACAATAACATTTTCTTGGAACCCAATCTTATCAATAATGAACTCCTAAAGGTGGCCATAGATGCAAAGATCCGCTCATTTGGCGATCTTTCCCCAATATGCCATTAACGAGCATGGCTAAATCGGAGGGGTAATCTGAAAGTTTGGCTGTGTGGCCGAACGATCTGATTAAGATGCACAATGGGTCCAGCAGGATCGGTCGGGTAAAAATCAAACCTGTCCGATCGACCAAATGACCGATCTCCGCCGGACGAAAGATGTCGGCATTCTCTACCCCCGATCTGAAAATTGTCCAAATCCTCGGATTCTGTGCTTCTATGGCCAGCTTAAGACTGTGATCTTTTCCAAATACAGAACACTAAAGGCCGGCTCCTTTTAAAGGGGGCGATTCACCTCTGGTTAAGATATAGTATGTTATAGAATACAAAACCAAGAAAACTGATAAAATTGAAGGTACACCTCCTTGTAAATTAAAAACCACTGTTGATTATCACATTAAAAAACAGATGGCTGCTGTGTAATGGACGCCTAACACGTTTCAGGAACACCCCTTAATCATAGGCGGTTTCCCAAAAAGCTTAAGTATCCATTAAAAAGCAGCCACTTGTTTTAAATTGTGATAAAAAAACAGTTTTTTTAATTTACACGGCGGTGTAACTTAAATTTTCTCTCTTTTTTGATTTTGTAGAATGGCAGCCGGAAGAGCTCTGCAAGAATATAGGAACAGCAATTAGGTATGCACTGAATCCAGAATTCGGCCTTTTTCAACAGGATTCGGCCAAATCCTTATGCCTGGCCCAACTGAATCCTAATTTACATATGAAAAATAGGGATGGAAAGGGAAATCACATAACTTTTTGTCGCAAAACAATAAAGTAAAACATGTTTTTTCCCCTTTTTCTCTTCCTGTTCATAATTTGCATATTCAAATTAGGATTCGTTTGGTATTCAGCCGAATCTTTCATGAAGGATTCTGGGATTCGGCCGAATCCAAAATAGTGGATTCCCTGCATCCCTAACAGCCATCTCTAATTTCAGCTAAAGGAGCAGGGGTGAGTCTATATTGCTTTGAAAAAACATTTTGTATGGTATAGAATGGCCTATTCTTAACAACTTTTCAACTGGTCATCATTTTTTAGGTTATTGTCTTGCCTGAACACAGCGCAGCATAAAGCGGACAACCCCAATGTGCAGTACTTTGCAAATAGTAGCCCATTTAATATTAGTTTATAGCCCATAGAATGACCTCATTAAGTTAATGATGATGGCCTGTTATTACTCACAGCAATAAAAGGCCAGCAATTTCGATGGTTGTTAACCCTTAACAGCACTCAGCGGTATTTGGCAGTTTCGCATCACCTGACTAAAGTAACAAACAGAAGTGTGAATTTCAGTATTGGCAGTTGAGTGTCACCTGATTAAAATAATACTGTATACCACACGGTGAATTTCACTATTGCTGTTGCTAGACTGTAGGAACATTAAATTTTAACCATTCAGAACATTCAAGAAGGCAAAAAATGTTTTAAAAAATCCCCACATAGGAAAGCAATACGTAAAGGACAAGTAGCTATATTATTCTTATTATTTACATGTATTTACAGTGTATAATATTAAAGAGGCGGTTCAACTTTAAAGAAAACTAAACCCCCAAAACAATGTAGGTATCCATGCAAAGATATGGCATGAAACAGCTCATATGTAAAACCCTGCTTCGTGTAAATAAAGCATTTTCATAATAATATACTTTTCTAGTAGTATGTGCCATTGGGTAATCATAAATAGAAAATTGCCATTTTAAAAAATAAGGGCCGCCCCCTGGGATCGTAGGATTCATTGTGCACACAGAGTTGTATCTTTTGCTTCAACAGTTCTTCCCGTTACAGTTAGAGCTCCAGTATTTCTGGTCAGGTGATCTCTGAGGCAGCACACAGACCATCACAAATGGTGGCTCAAGGCAAGAGATGTAAAAGGGCAAGATTTACTTAAACATATACTGTATATTCCAGTTTCATAAGATTCTTTAATATACCACTTAATATGTTATAAACTAACTGTTAATTAAGTATTGATTTTGGAGGTATAGTTTTCCTTTAAGTTAACTTGAGTATGTTATAGAATGGCTAACATTCTTTATAGTTTTTTTAAATGATTTGCCTTCTTCTTCTGACTCTTTCCAGCTTTTAAAAACCCCATCTAAAAAAACAAATGCGCCATTAGGCAACAAATGTATTGTTATTGCTACTTTTTATTCCTTGTCTTTCTATTCGGGCCTCTCCTTTTTATATTCCAGTCTCTGATTCAAATCAATGCGTGGTTACTAGGGTAATTTGGACCCTAGCAACCAGACTGCTGAAACTGCAAACTGGAGAGATGCGGAACAAAAAACGAAATAACTTGAAAACCACAAATAATAACAAATGAAAACCATGGAGTTCAGTATACCATAGTTTCTCTATTAAATTGCCCTGGCAAATTCACACTCTTATATGAATGAGGAGAAAAAAAACCCTTTTATAAGTAGATTACCTGTGAAGAGTGTATAGTACTTTTCTATTAACCAAGTTTTTGATGTAGAATTCCACACCGTAGAAATATATTTAAGTAGTGTGTGGCACCTTAGTAGCCAAGAGCCATATTTGAGGCCCCTTCAATCTAAAATGTTGCCAAGCACTGCACAAACACAATTGGAAAGCTCTAACATAGATATAGACATAGTTTTAACATAACATAGACAACGTTGTCCACAAAAACCCATAGCAACCAATTGGAAAGTAGATTTTCGCTGATATCCTGCAGTCACAAAATAAAATCAAACATAAAAGCAATGAAAAGCAAGTGCATCGGTCTCTTACTACTTCATAGAAATAAAAGTCTAGATCAGCAATACAATGTAGGTCTGAATATACCGTGTGGTCTACAAAATATGTACAAAAATGGGTATTAGTCTATTTAAGACTCTAACTGAACCATGTTAAACAAATAGAATATTTAAGGATCCATTACCTCCAAGTTCTTTTACATTCATGATGGCACTCTGGAAAGGAATTGCTTTTATGCTGAAACCTAAAACAAACGAGAAAGGGTAACATTATAAGATGTTCTTCGGGTCCCCTCTTATATTCCTGCATAAACAATATGTCAAGAAATGTGTGGCATCTTTATACAGCAATTACTGAAAGGCCATCTCCATTCCCATTCACCGAATGAATAGGGATCATCGCACAATGTTTAACCAGTGCAGCAACTAAATGTGCACCATGTTAGCACATGAGCCGCCACACACCATTCAGCCAGATGTTTGCTCAGTGGAGTGAGGTGGAGAACAGCACAACCAGAATGACAGTATATCTTACAGAGGCAAATGTATATAGCCCATGTGATTAGCAATGCTGTAAATAAAATGCCATAGTCAGATGGGCAGAGACACCTGGTCAGATTCGGGGAGATTAGTCGCCTGGGGACAAATCTCCTCTTCTTTGGGCGACTAATCTCCCTGAACTGCCTTCCCGCCTGCTACAATGTAAATTGCCAGCAGGATAGCACTCAAAGCACTTAATTTTCCGAAGTTGCCCGAAGTTTCTTACATTCTAGTTGGCGGGAAGGCCGGGTAAGGCAGTTCAGGGAGATTAGTCGCCCCGAAGAAGGCGGCTAATCTCCCCGAATCTGACCGTGTGTCTCTGCCCTAAGGCCTATGGCATAATAGGTATTTCAACACCTTGTGGTAGCGAACATATTTAAAGGAAAACTTTACCCCCAAAATGAATATTTAAGCCTCAGATACTTTATTTCATATTAAGTGACAAGTTAAAGAATCTAACCAAACTGGAATATATATTTAAGTAAATACTTCCCTTTTACATCTTTTGCCTTGAGCCACCATTTCATGATGGTCTGTGTACTGCCTCAGAGATCACCTGACCAGAAATACTACAACTCTAACTGTAACAGGAAGAAGTGTGGAAGCAAAAGACAGAACTCTATTTTTTAATTGGCTCGTGACCTAACATGTATGGTTTGTTTCTGTGCACTGTGAATCCTATGATCCCAGGGGGTGGCCCTTGTTTTCTTAAAATGGCAATTTTTTATTTAGGATTACCCAATGGGACATACTACAAAAGTATATTTTTATGAAAATGGTTTATTTACATGAAGCAGGGTTTTATATATGAGCGGTTTTATACAATATCTTTTTATAGAGACCTACATTGTTTGGGGGTATAGTTTTCCTTTAACTGCTGCAACCTGCCTCCCATTTCAATTACGGCTCATGGTCACTGACATAAAATTACTCAAATTGTGCCTCTTGTTGATTATTAGCGAGTTCCCTCAAACCAACTGTTTTTCCCTGCTGTAAAACACTTGCTCATTAGTGATGTGTGGGTCGAGAAAAGTTTGACACGCGTCCACCCACACCCGGCTTCCCCCCTCCATTTATAGACCCGATGATGTCAGAAAAGAGGGAGGCAGGCGTGCACGCCAATAAAACCGGAAGTCGGAAGCCAGCAGTCTAAGGTAAGGAAAGCAGACAAAAGAGTTCAACCCAAAAAGCTTATCAATTTTAATGGATAATAAATTATTATTAGGAAATTCTACTTCCTGGTACTCCCTCAACCAGGGAGTCTGAGGCTAAATTTGATTGTGGGTTTATTCTGATTTTCTTATTTTACGTTATCTGGAAACACATTACCCAGAAAGCTCTAAATTACAGGATGGCTGTCTCCCACAGTCTCCATTTTATCCAAATAATCCAGATTTTTTACAATGATTTCTCTGTAATAATAAAACCATAGCTTGTATTTCATCTAAACCACGATATAATGAATCCTTATTGTAAGCAAATCCAGCCTATTAAGTTTATTTAATGTTTAAAATAAATTCTAGTAGACTTAAGGTTTAAAGATCCGTTATTTGGAGAGAAAAAAAACCTGGTGCCCAGCATTCTGGATAACAGGTCTCATACCTGTACAATGTTGCATGACCTGCTGCCTCTATAAAGAAAATGATGATGATGATGATGATGATGATGAGCATTGCTGCTGGAGGTCTATCTGCTGATAAACAAGCACGGGAGGGATCAGCCTGCAGTTTGATATGCCTTTGATATGGTTTGCTCAGCTGGTTACAAGCAGGTTACCAGCAAACAAAGTAGTGAACCACAAAGCAGCACCTACTTACCTTCCAGATTCCTCCAGATTTGCCCGGTGTAAGAAATACTTTTAAAGGGGGTGGTTCGCCTTCAAGTAAAATTTTAGTATGTTCTAGTATGGCCAATTCTAAGAAAATTTTTAACTGGTCTTCATTTTTACAGTTTTTCTTCTGACTCTTTTCAGCATTAAAATGGGGGTCACTGACTCCATGCAAAAAAAATGCTCTGTAAGGCTACAAATGTATTGTTATTGCTACTTTTTTTTTTTACTCATCTTTCTATTTAGGACTCTCCTATTCCTATTCTAGTATCTTATTCAAATTAAGGCATGGTTACTTGGGTAATCTGAATGCTAGCAAACAGATTCCTGACATTGCAAACTGGAGAGCTGCTGAATAAATAACTAAAAAAAAAAAACATGAATAAATAGTAAAAAATAAAAACCAATTGCAAATTGTCTTGTGATAACAGTCTCTACATCATACTAAAAGTTAATTTAAAGGTGAAACAAAATTTAAGCTCTAAGGTAAAGGGGAATTTATCATAAGTAGCACAAGGCTGCTGACCAGTGGCACAGCAGCCCTATGACAAATGTAGTCAAGTTCCTTTGCTAGTTTTAGCTGCCCTTTAAGGGCAGAGACAAACGCTCAGATTCAGGGAGATTTAGTCGCCGGTGATAAATGGCCTCTTCTTCAGTGCAACTAATCTCCCCGAACTGCCTCCCACCAGCTAGAATATAAATTGCCGGCGGGATGGCACTCGGATCACTTTGTTTTCCGAAGTCGTCTGAAGTTTCCTCGTCAGGCAACTTCGGAAACGAATTGCACCGATTGCCATCCCGCTGGCAATTTACATTCTAGCCGGCAGAAGGCAGTTCGGGAGATTAGTCGCCTGAAGAAGAGGAGATTTGTCGCTGGGTGACTAATCTCCCTGAATCTGAGCGTGTGTCTCTGCCCTAATGTGTGATTTTGAGAAGAGTATGAGCATGCAGTATTGTTAGTTAGTCTACACTGCTGTATTTTGTACTTACAGGCTTATAAAGAAAGGATTTAAGCTCACTTGCTCAACACGTGCCCCACACAAAGCTGACAAGCAGCATTTAAGGCAGATTATCGTAGATTCAGCATCTGAGACATGATCACAGAAAGATGAATTAAACGGACGATCCGCAGCCAGCCAGATCAATACACAGATAATTTTGTTAAGTCTGAACATCCCATCGTGTTAAGTTGCATCGGAAGTCACATAATCAGATTTACAGAATGAAGAGCAGGGGAAAACGCGACCTGTCAGGATCCATTTTTAAGTACATACAGAAGGCAGGCAGTGTATACAAAACTATATGTGGAACCCATTACCGTTGGACTCGTCTAGGAACAGAGGAACGTGCAGCATTTACTCTCATTAAACTACATTTACTTCTATTAATCTCCTCTTTGTTAGTGTAAGTTGCTTTATTTGTGGTGAAACGGAAAACAGATGAAACACGTCAGGTTTATTCTATGTGAAGTCTCATGACATTATTTTCTAATGTTGTTTATGGAGCAGGCTCTCGCAGTCTGGAAAAATAGATAAATGTATATACAAAGGTATATATGTATTTTTTGACTATGTCTAAATGAATGAAAGTCCTTCTCTTCCCCGTTATTATTACCCAAAGCAAAGACAGCACTGGGAGGGAGGGACACTTAGCTAAACCAAGAGTGATCACTAGTGATGGGCAAATCTGACCCATTTTGCTTTGCCGAAAATTTGCAAAACTGTGAAAATGCAACAAAATGCATTGAAGTCTATGGGCTACTCATTTTTTATATCACGTGAGGCTTTGTCGTGAGCCAATTGTTTTCTCCCATTGGAGTCTATGGGCGTCAATTTTGCAGCGAAACTTGGCAAAAAGTTTCACTCATCACTAGTGATCACTGATAAGCAGCTGATTTGTCCTCCCATGACCATGTCTGCAGTATGGCACCTGATATCCAGAATGCTCAGGACCTGGGGTTTTTCCTCATAAGAGGTCTTTTTGTAATTTGGATCTCTATAACTTGAGTCTAGTAAAAATTATTTTAACATTTAAAAAGCCCAAACTGAATAGTTCTGCCTTGAAAAAGGATTAAATTATATCTTAGTTGGGATCAAGGTACTGTTTTATTATTACAGAAAAAAAAGGAGATAATTTTTAAAAATATGAATTATTTGATTAAAATGGGCTCTACAGACATGACCTTCCCATAATTTGGAGCTTTTTGGATAACGGGTTAACAGATCCCATAACTGTACATCTCCCTATGTATGCCTGACAACCTGCCTGTTAATGTGTGGCTTGTGCTTCAGTGTCAGACTGGTCTCCATAGGCTCGCAGTAGGATTCCATTTTTACCCCAGGACAAAGATCAGATTATCCTAATGTGGCCCAGGGTGTGGATGACCAAATCAGACACAGATCAACCTCACCAAAAAAGTGGATCCAAGGGGGTGGGTTTATCAACGTTCGAATTCGACTTTTTGCCACAATTCAAATTTTTCTGCACAAAAACTCTCAAATTCTAATGATATTTTGAAAAACTCGAATGTTCGGTATTTATTAAAGGGATTCTGTCATGATTTTTATGGTGTAGTTTTTATTTCTAAATTTCACTGTTTACACTGCAAATAATTCACTCTACAATATAAAATTTCATTTCTGAACCAGCAAGTGTATTTTTTTTAGTTGTAATATTGGTGTGTAGGCGCCATCTCAAGTCATTTTGCCTGGTCATGTGCTTTCAGAAAGAGACAGAACTTTAGGATGGAACTGCTTTCTGGCAGGCTGTTGTTTCTCCTACTCATGTATATGAATGTGTCACAGTGGGACCTGGATTTTACTATTGAGTGCTGTACTAAGATCTACCAGGCAGCTGTTATCTTGTGTTAGGGAGCTGCTATCTGGTTACCCCATTGTTCTGTTGTTAGTAGGGATGCACCGAATCCACTATTTTGGATTAGGCCGAATCCTTCGCGAAAGATTCAGCCCGAATACCGTACCGAATCCTAATTTGCATATGCAAATTAGGGTGGAAAGGGAAACCATTTTTTACTTTGTTGTGAAAAAAATAACATATGCAAATTAGGATTTGTTTCACCAGGGCAGAAGGATTTGGCTGAATCCTGCTGAAAAAGGCCAAATCCCAAACCGAATCCTGGATTTGGTGCATCCCTAGTTGTTAGGCTGCTGGGGGGGGGGGGGTGTGATATCAGTCCAACTTGCAGTGCAGCAGTAAATAGTGACTGAAAATTTATCAGAGTACAAGTCACATCACTGGGGGCAGCTGGGAAACAGACAATATGTCTAGCCCCATGTCAGATTTCAAAATTAAATGTAAAAAAAAAAATTCTGTTTGCTCTTTTGAGAAACGGATTTCTCCACAGCACTAACTGATGTGTTTTGGAAAAAAAAAAAAAAAACATGTTTTCCCATGACATTATCCTTTTAAGCACAAAAATCTCAAAAAACTTTGGGCTAGATTCTGTACTAGCCCAAAGAAACCACAGTAGTGAAGCTCTGTGAATTCAAAATTCATCTTCTTCAAAATGAATATCCTTTTGTGTTGATTTACAGACTGTTGGGTTTATTTAATGCTTACATGATTTTATAGTAGACTTAAGGTATGAAGATCCAAATTACATAAATATTCGTTATCCGGAAAACCCCAGGTCCCGAGCATTCTGGATAACAGATCCCATACCTGTATTTTCATTACAACAGGTTAAAAGACGAAAAAAAAAGTAGTGCAATATTGTTTTTAAAAAGTATATGTTGTAGAACTCTTTCAACTGATGACAATAGATTTTGGGACGCTTCTCTACTGAAAATACCTCCATCAATTAGTGAGAAGTGGCACTTTAAGTGACGACGGTATCTTGCACTAGCATTTATGAATGTATGAAGAACCTGGAATTGCTACAATATACATGTTTCAGCAAATGGTCAGATTAAAAGAACAGTGATACTTAAGAATTCAAATACACTTATTAGGATACATTCTATAAGCACAGGATAGGACAGGATCTTTTTTATTACGGTGATTATGTTTCCTCTTACCTGTGGTAGGCACAATGTTTTCTTGGCTCTCGTTGCACAGATGCGTTAGTAGGCTTGTCTTGCCAGAGCCTGTCAGTCCTATACAAACAATATCATATTCAGGCCGCGGTGGCGGAGGACCCTTACAGCAGAGGGCTCGAAAACACTGCAATAAAGAACATGACAAGACATTTAGGGTGAATCACTTTTAGAAGGTGAACTCGCTGAGGCAGAAACCAGCAAACACTCTTTTCTTTCTGAGCAGAGAGTGGGGAGATTCCGTGCCTTTATTGTGTGTCAATCAACGATGGGGGGAATGCAGGATAAAGATGAGGAAAGTCACATTTCAACGGAAAAAATTAATTTTGTAACTTTGAGAAATACGTATTTGTTAATGTTTCCATGCACAGACAAGTGGCTGCATGTTATAAACCTTATCTGCTATATTAAGTCCCCTGTAATTTGTCATTTTTGTCCTTCTGTAGCTCCAAAGCTATACAGTACATCTGGATCTGTTTCACTTGTGAAAAACAGCAGGAAAGCTGCACTTGCACCAAGAAAAAGTCACATAACTTACCGTTTAATATCATATATTAGTATAAGTTATAAGCATATATTAGTATAAGTTATAAGCAACTTTTTAGATGGCCTTCATTATTTACTTTTTATAGTTTTTTTTAATCATTTGCCTTCTTCTTCTTCTGACCAGCTTTCAAATGGAGGGTCACTGAACCCATCTAAAAACAAATTCTCTGTAAGGCTACAAGGTTATTGTTACTGCTACTTTTTATTACTCCTCTTTCTATTCAGGCCTCTTCTGTTCATATTCCAGTCTCTTATTCAAATCAATGCAACAAGGGTTCCCCAATTTTTTTTACCCATGAACCATACTTCAGTATAAAATAATTTTGGAGAGCAACATGCAAAAAGTTCCCAGGGCTTCCATATAAAGGCTGTGATTGGGTATTGTTAGCCCCTATGTGGACTTAAAGCCTGTTTGGCAGTATACATGTTTTTTTATGCAACTAAAGCTTGCCTTTAAGCCAGAAATTCAAAAAGAAGCACCTGTTTGGAGGCCACTTGGAGCAACATCCAAAGGGTCAAAAAGCAACATGTTGCTCACAAGCTACTGGTTGGGGATCACTGCTCTAAATCATACTAAAAATTAACCCAACCCTTTAATGGCTCTAACCTTATGTCAGCAGTGAGATCCTGACATAAAGATTAGCTCAACACAGACCTGACGGATGATCTTCTTTATTTGTAACCCTGTTAATAATGGGGTCCTTACTAAAGGCTGAACCTCAAAGCGGGCTTGAATTGAAAAAGTCCAATAACCTGACCATACACAGGCAGATTTTAGGTGCTGTTCCACCCCCTACAGACCAAGTAGACTGTGTATGGGCCCCTAATGCAGTGCTGGGCCATAGGTGAATGCACCCAAGACAGGACCCCTGTCTGCTTGTAACACCTGTGAAATTGCCCAGATATCTATTGATTGTTGATGTGGTCTTCCCCATAATGCCCTGCATTGACCTTCGTTATGATCCGAGTGCCAAACAATCAGTATCATAATACTATCACCCAGCAAAAGGTGCCATGTAGGAAATATCAACGTGCAGATCTTCAAGAAAATTGCCCTCTTAACATGTGCACAATGCTCTGAGCAGCAACACTGAGATAAACACCATCACTGACACCCTGAAGAACAGAAAGGAGGTAAACAAATAAATAAATAACTAGAAAATCTATCTTTTGCTTTCTTCTGCATTAAGTGCATCCAGATGTAGTATAAAATCATCACATCAGGTTTTTTAAAATACAGGAGGAAATTGGAATACCCAGAAGAACCCAACACAGACACAGGGAGAACATACAATCTCCTGACAAATAATGCCCAGGCCAAACTAAATACAGGACCTGAGCTTTGCAAGGCATTAGTTCTAACCCCTGAGCCACCATCATCGTGTACTCAGTGTTTTTCTTGAACATTTTTAATCCTCTATGCAGAGATACTTAGATTAGAAACAAAGGTATGGGATATGTTATCCAGGAAGCTCCAAATTACAGAAACCATCTTTCATAGAGCCAATTTTAAGCACATAATTCTAATTTTTAAAAATGATTTCCTTTTTTCGCTGTTATAAGAAAACAGTACCTTGCACTTGACGATAACTAAGCTGCATGTACGGTTAGGACCATAAATATTTGGACAGAGACAACTTTTTCCAATTTTGGTTCTGTACGTTACCACAATAAATTTTAAACAAAACAACTCAGATGCAGTTGAACTGCAGACTTTCAGCTTTAATTCAGTGGGTTGAACAAAAAGATTGCATGAAAATGTGAGGAACTAAAGCCTTTTTTTTAAAAAAAAACAAAAACAAAAAACAATCACTTCATTTCAGGGGCTCAAACGTAATTGTACAATTGACTCAAAGGCTATTTTATGGGCAGGTGTGGGCAATTCCTTCGTTATGTCATTATCAATGAAGCAGATAAAAGCCCTGGAGTTGATTTGAGGGGAGGGGGTGCTTGTATGTGGAAGATTTAGCTGTGAACAGACAACATACGGTCAAAGGAGCTCTCCATGCAGATGAAACAAAGCCATCCTTAAGCAGCAAAAACAGAAAAAACTCATCCGAGAAATTGCTACAATATTAGGAGTGGCAAAATCTACAGTTTGGTACATCCTGAGAAAGAAAGAAAACACTGCTGAACTCAGCAACACAAAAAGACCTGGACGTCCACGGAAGACAACAGTGGTGGATGATCGCAGAATCATTTCCATGGTGAAGAGAAACCTGTTCACAACAGCCAAACAAGTGAACAACAATCTCCAGGAGGTAGGTGTATCCATATCCAAGTCTACCATAAAGAGAAGTCTGCATGAAAGTAAATACAGAGGGTGTACTGCAAGGTGCAAGCCACTCATAAGCATCAAGAATAGAAAGGCTTTGCTAAAAAAAAAAAAAAAAAAAAAAAAACATCTAAAAAAGTCAGCACCGTTCTGGAAAAAGATTCTTTGGACAGATGAAACCAAGATCAACCTCTACCAGAATGATGGCAAGAAAAAAAGTATGGAGAAGGCGTGGAACAGCTCATGATCCAAAGCATACCACATCATCTATAAAACATGGTGGCGGCAGTGTGATGGCATTGGCGTGCGTGGCTGCCAGTGGCACTGGGACACTAGTGTTTATCCATGATGTGATACAGGACAGAAGCCCCCAAATGAATTCAGAGGTGTTCAGAGACACTTTCTGCTCTAATCCAGCTAAATGCAGTCAAATTGATTGGGAGGTGTTTCATAATGACCCAAAACATACAGCCAAAGCAACCCAGGAGTTTATTAAATCAAAGAAGTGGATTATTCTTGAATGGCCAAGTCAGTCACCTGACCCGAACCCAATTGAGCTGCATTTCACTTGGGACAGAAAGGCCCAGAAACAAACAGCAACTGAAAGCCGCTGCAGTAAAGGCCTGGCAGAGCATTAAAAAGGAGGAAACCCAGAATCTGGTGATGTCCATGAGGACAAGACTTCAGGCTGTCATTGCCAGCAAACGGTTTTCAACCAAGTATTAGAAATGAACCTTTTATTTTCAGTTTTTTAATTTGTCCAATTACTTGTGAGCCCCTGAAATGAAGTGATTGTGTTAAAAAAAGGCTTTAGTTCCTCACATTTAACCCACTGAATTAAAGCTGAAAGTCTGCAGTTCAACTGTATCTGAGATGTTTCATTTAAAATTCCTTGTGGTAATGTACAGAACCAAAATTAGAAAAAAGTTGTCTCTGTCCAAATATTTATGGGCCTAACTGTATCTATATTAGTGGGGTTCAGGGTGAAACAGCACCACTTTGTTCTTTCGAAAATTAAAGATGCCTTTATTGCACAATTTTATAGGTCATTACATTAACATTTCGGCAAGATTTGGGACTTTATTAAATCTGGCCCAAAACGTCTGCTTTGAAAATTGAAGTAATGTTGTGCCGAGTACTCTCTGACTACTCTCTGCTTGTATCTATATTGCAGGCAAAACAATCCTAATGGGTTTATTTTATGTTTAAATGATTTTAGCAGACATAAGGTATGGTGATCCAGATTACAAAAAGATCCTTTATAGGGGAAACCCTCAAGTCTATATCATATCAGATAATAGATCATTTAACTTTATTTTATTGTATCCAAAAAACAAAAAAAACCATGAACACTCAAAATAAATAAATTACCAGACTGCACATCAGGGTGGCAACAGGGGGTACAGCTCTAGAGTGTGGAGGAGCCTTTTTTTATAGAAAGGGAGGGGACTGCTGAATAGAACATAAGTTTTGGGAAATAGTGGTGGTTATCTAATGACTGCCCTGTAAAGTGCAAAAGTCAAATGATGGTGTTGATGATCTCTTAAAAGTTGTCCACACACAGAGCAAAAGAGCTGACCAATACTTTGAGTATGACCCCCCTGTCCATCATTCTGAGAAACCCTCTGGAGAGAAAACCAAATCATGTTTTCTAGTGTTTGCCAATGGCATATGGGAGAGCTCACTGGACAGTATGAAGCAGCAGTGTCCATGCCTCCCTCATCATCCATGTGTTGCCATATGATAGCAGGTACCACAATGTACTATGTCAATAATAAAATAACCATAAATATCGCTCACCTTTATGGTTTAATGACACAATCTAGTAAATCATAACTGCAGATAAAATATTCTGCTTTAAATCCCTGGATCTGCAGTAGGGTTGCCACCTTTTCCGGAAAAAAATACCGACGTTCCTATATATTTATCTTTTTTCCCTATTAATAACATTGGGATCAACCATCATTTTTACCGGCCAGGTGGCAACCCTAATCTGTAGGCAAATTTGTCCATTCTCTGCATTATGAAGCCTATGGGCACCACCAAAAACACACTAGTTTACCTTAAATCACCACTTTATAAAAACTGTTACTCTCTAGGGCCCCCTTGCAAACCTATGCTGTAAGTGCAGAAATGCACATCTTAGGTCAATATTAACCATGCTACAGGGTTCATTTATCAATATTTCTTATAGAGCGCTGATTAGATGTACTACTGATCTTGAGCTAAATTACAACTGATAAATATGAATCAATATTTATTCCAACAAATTAACTAATCTTTTTTAAAATTAATATAACACTGCCCATAGCAAGGCAATGAGATGCAACATATAAGACAAACCATTATTTTGCCTGGTCTGCAATAACAAATCTAAAATGCTTAGATAAGAATTGTTGACATTGTTTATAGTGATCAAGCTGGTCTATCAGTCGACCAGTTGCATTAATGCAACTCCTACAAATCCAGCAAAATTCAGATTCTAAAAGGAGTAAAGTTGGCCTTACACAGGCAGATTTAAACTGCCGATTAACCCTTTAGACCAAGTTAGCTGCTTATACAGATACCTGGCCAAAAGATAGATAGATATTGAGCAGATATGGTTAGATAGAAGATTTAAAGGGCAGCATTGGCTCACTGATGTAGCCTCTTCCGATGGTGTTCATTATAATCCGTTTGGTTGTCCCTCAAGGTCTATATGCGCCAGAATATAGGCATTTAAAACAGGCAAAAATACGCTTGTTTGGCAACCTCATCAAATGAGCGAATCTTCAGGCGTATGGCCACCTTAAAGGGTAACTAAAGTCTAAAATAGAGTAATGCTAGAAATGCTGTATTTTGTATACTAAACATAAACTTACTGCACCAGAAGCCTAATTAAACAAATGATTTAGGTTTTCAAAGTTGGCTGCCATCTTGTAACATATTTGCACATGCTCAGTGTGGTCTAGGCTTCTGTTGGGAGGTTAAGATTAGGGATTATCATAAATTATCAAACCAGCACAAATCAAATAATATCTGCCATAGAAGCCGATACAGAAAGACCGATCAATAATCAGAATATGCAAACTGCACTGGGGTGCAGATACAAATCTCTACACGGTTGCCGGCTGCTCAACAGGGAAACAAACAAAGCTGCTTGAGTTCTGGGAAGTAAGGTGGGGGGAGCTCCCCCTGTAGTTTGAAAGTATGATCCTTTCCCTGCAGAGCAGTTAGGGGCCGTCTGAAGTTTCCTATCTGCAGCAGTCAGAGCAAGTAAAACGAAGGAGGAATTCCACTGCATACAATCAAGTTTTTTATAAAAACGGTACACATTTTTTAATCAAGTATATTGGAGATAATTTATTTTTCATTAAAGAAAGCAAAAATGGGATTTTGTTTATTTGCCTTAATATCCCCTTGAAACCTTGAAAAATCAGCCATGAATTTACCCTTCAAACAAAGGTTACTAAGCGCTGCTAGGGCAATACAGAAAAATAAAATGGAGCCACCCCTATCTTATGTATTTTTATGTAACATAAAAAAGTGCAGATAAAAACTGTATGATATTGAAAAGGAAAAAGTCCAGATATGAATATCTGTGGCTGATCAAAATTGTAAGCACGACTGCCTCTTTAAATCTGCTGCTAGACCAGTCAGTTCTCACACTTGTTGCTACCTACGTCTATAAGATATGCATGGCAGACAAGCCTGAAAATGAGAACATGATCAAAGTTGTTGGGGTCAGACTTGGAAAAACAATGAGACTGGTGTCTGTCAAAAGGTGATTCCCACTGCAGACAACAGTTCAAATTACCCAGTTTTGCATGGAAATGCAAATTTACTAGAACGCCACAAATATGCTTCCGCTCCGTGCAAACAGGGATCCCATTCATGCGTTCCCCTTAGGTTCCTTACAGGGCGAGCTCGCTAGGCAAGAATATGAAATAAAAGATTATATTGAGGGGGGGGAATGTGTATAAAGAAAAAAAAAATATTCTGGGCAAAATAGAAAGCTTTTCCAGGAGGCAAGTTATTTGGTGCAAGAGAATAAATCTTAATGTCAATGACAGGAAGGGCTTGGGTGAAACATTCCCATAAATCTGACAAACGCTAATTTGATGGGTGGCTGTATCTGTCTGCTGCGAAGCCAGTCTAGACAGTCTATTGAGAAATCCCAAAACACAACTGTTCCCTGTAACACCATCTGGAAATGGCAATAAGAGTCTACCCAGTGCCATTCACAAATGGGATCAAAGCACATGCAAATGAAATCATGAAGTCCCAACACGGGGGGAATTCAATCCACCAACACCGAGACATTCTCTGAAGGCCTTAACGAAGGAACCTGCACTTGGCAAAAAGCATTTTTTTTTGCCATTTGTACTAAGAGGTCATCGTGAACCCTTGTGGCATTCAGAGGAGGAGATACCTTTCCATGAATGGGAGATCTCTCCCAACTGGCTAGGTAGCTGGGAAGGAGGGGGATTAACCCTTACTCTACCAGCAACAACCCTCCATAGACAGAGGGAGACAAGTGCAGCCCCCACAGACTGAACACAGACAGAGGTGTGACTGTTTCATGCCCTGCCACTCTTTATTCTCCCATAATGAAGTATAATTCCCATGCTCGCTCTTGCATTAAACCTCCCTCCTACATCACATCAAAGCACTTAGGGCCCCCTATTGAACTATTCTATGTATAGCAAACAGAGATCTGACTGTGCAGAAAGAAGCAGCGATTTGCCCATTCGCCCCTCCTGGGGGGGGGGGGGGGGGTTACACAGCTTCCCATCGCAGACACTTTAGAGTTTCCTTTGTAAGAGGCACATAAACAGAACCGCACAAATAAAAGAAGAGCCTTCGGCAAACATTTTCGCTGGAGTGTTCATGGGTGGAAAAAGTCAAAAACAGCTTAATTTCTCTAATAAAAAAAATAATTTTTTAAATTTAAAAGTGATCTTTAGCTGTAGGGAAATGCTGGGAACTGAAGTACGAATACACAGGCAGACAGATATAAGGAGATGTTCTCACAAACAACGGACTAGGATGTTTGCAATTAAAAGGCACACGATCTAGAAAAAAAGTTTTATGACCAACTTCATTTATTTCTTTATTTCATTGTGTGCACATATTTGATGTTATACCCGAGAGGGAGCTGCCATACTGGTTGGCTTTGGCGCAACCATTGCACAGGCAGACTGCACCAATCTAAAGCCCAGGGGGTATAGAATCCTCTCCTAAAAACTCGTGACTGCTTATATTGCAGAATACAGAGACAGCCCATAAAACGTTCTTATAGATGCCTGTCTTAGTACCAGTGATTTGAGTGGTTAACACGGAACAGATAAGGGATTCAGTATCCAGAAACCCATTATTCAGAAAGCTCTGAATTACGTAAAGGCCGTCTCCCATAGACTCCATTTTATCCAAATAATCCAAATTTTAAAAAATGATTTCCTTTTTCTCTGTAATAATAAAACAGTTGCTTGTACTTGATCCCAACTAAGATATAATTAATCCTTATGGGAAGCAAAACCAGCTTATTGGGTTTATTTAATGTTTACATGAATTCCTAGTAGATTTAAGGTATGGAGATACAAATTACAGAAAGTTTCCTTATTTATATTGCTTGTATTGCAGAATACGGAGACAGCCCATAAAACGTTGATATAGATGCCTGTCTTGGTACCAGTGATTTGAGTGGTTAACGCGGTACAGGTAAGGAATTCGGTATTCAGAAACCAGTTATCCAGAAAGCTCTGAATTATGGGAAGGCCGTCTCCCATAGACTCCATTTTATCCAAATAATCCAAATTTTTCAAAATGATTTCCTTTTTCTCTGTAATAATAAATCAGTCCCTTGTACTAAGATATAATTAATCCTTATTGGAAGCAAAACAGCCTATTGGGTGTATTTAATGTGTACATGAATTCCTAGTAGATTTACGGTATGGAGAAAAATTACAGAAAGATCCCTTTTCCAGAAAACCCCAGATCCTGAGCATTCTGGATAACAGGTTCCCCGTTTGTGTGAAACACTGCAGTTAGTTCTGATCCATCATGGGCTCTATAACAGAACTGAAGCATACCCAACAGGGATCCATTGTATCCCGGTGCAAATCATCACAAGGAAATGGTATACACAAAATGTACATTCCACTAGTGGCATTGAATTTGCTGTCATTTTATACATTTACTCAATAATATATTTTCATTTTGTTTCCACCCACGAAAACCCCACAAACCCAAGCAACGAACATGTAAACTACCGAGAGAAATATAGGGCTGATGGAATAAAAGCAGAAAAGCGTGGGTTTTTTTTCTCCATTAATATAATGATTAGAAAGAGCGAGCAGCCATATAAAAGTGAAGGCTTTATTGCCAATAACCATCTGTACTAAGAGGTCATCTTGAACCCTTGTGGCATTCAGAGGAGGAGATATGCGCGAATGAAGTGGGGCCTGGGATAATGCTATAAAGGGGCACAGCTCGGATAACAAGGCGCTTTGAAGGTGAGTGCCCGATGGCGTTTAACAGGCTCTTTTTATCTTTTGTCACATGGGAGAAATGGAGGGCACGTACAGATATAGCGATTTTCCAGTTGCTCATCTGAAACCAAGAGGAATGCCAAGGATTTTGTTCTTTGTACTAGAGGCTACTCCAGACACAACTAACATGCGGCTCGGCAAACAGGCTTATCTTTGTAACACAAAACAAGCGAGCAGCTCCTTTCCCACAGAGACCCTGCCAGCAGATGAGTAAATAGGAAGCAGCAGAAAGAGCCAGGCTATTGAGACACCTGGTGTCAGCCCAGTTATGCCACCCATATTATCCTAAGGACAGCAAGGGGGACGACTATGGCCCCCCCCCCCCATAGTAAAGTCTACTGTGCACAAACAGAAAAACAATCCGAGCAGCAGCAACATAAAGAATTGGTATTGAGTATCAGTCAGTTCAAAGAGAATTCCATCTGGGGGTTATCTGCCAAACAGCATGTAATCTGCATTGCAACCGGTCAGCAGACAACATAAATCTAGTTACGATGGCAAATTATAACAGTATCTTCAGAAAAGCCAGCCAACAAGCCACCTGATTTCATTCCTATCCCATTGCCCCCTGACCTGAGCCCCCTGGGCCTCAAAGCCTGATGAACAAGAGATGAGCAAAGTTAAAAGGAAAAAAAAAAAAAGCTGGTGTCAATGTATCTTGTGTCTGCCTTTTTTTAACATTGTATCCCAAAAAAAATCTGCAGATGCACTTAAAAATGAAAATAAATACTGGATTGATGAAAAATTAAATTATTTGTTTTGACTTATTCACCATTTTGACTTGTATTTATGAAGTTATCTGGACTGTTTTCCATCTGATGTCGGTTCAGTCAAGAGGATCCAAGTTGGCAGCACACGTTTGCCCAAATGAGGGCACTTAATGCCTCTAGACGCAGTTGTTTGACAAAAAACCTATAAAACCAACAAAAATGGAACAATGCAAAAATAAAGTAAAAAGTGTTGTGATAATTGCACTTCTTCTGCTTCAATTTGTCCCACTGTAGGAGGTTAATGTCGACCACCCTGAAACGGCGTTTGATACGGTTATCTTTTATGGAAGGTGGCTAATCGTCCATGTACTGGAAGAAGCCAGGAAGGTTGGATTGGAAATAAGACATGGAAATTCTAAATACATGATCAACAGTCAAGACAAGTCTCATGGTGGAATGTTAAGGACACGCCTGATTACAAATGGGTACTTGGCCAGTAGGCTGGGGTGATTTGAGAGGATGGACAACAACCACATATCAGAGAAAGTCCTCCATACCGGACCACAAGGCCTACCGCTCAATGAGTAAGTGAAGCTGAGGAAGCTCAGCGTGTGGAACTGGAGATGGACTACATTGTCACAAGACAACTAGCCGACTTGGGTAGAGGACAATTATGAGGCCCTGCAAGAGCTGTAGTGCCAGGAGATTGATAATGGAGACTGGATATGTGGGCTGTCAGCCTGAATGAACAGAACAATAAAGAGCCAGCCATCCTGTGTAAAGTCTCTTGTACGTTATCCACCCATTTGTCCCTTGGATCAAGCGGTCAAATACCCAGTAAGGTTATGGAGTGCATGATCACCCATCTTAAACTGGTCATACATGGGCAGATTAAAGAGCTGATATGGCACCTTTAGACATGTCGAGAACTTATCTGCCCCTGTAAGGGCCCACCCCTTTCAGATATCATCAGGCAGGTTTGAAAATCCCGTTGGGCAGGGACAGCACTGGCACGTTGTTTTGGTCCTCTCCCAAAGAGTCTGCCTAGGTGCCCATTATAATCTGATTGTCGGCCCCTGGCCAAACAATTGGATCAGCCCAATTTGGCCCTGAATGTGGGTGGCCAATAAGATGCGTTTGTTTTCCAAACGAGCAGATATTTATGTGTATGGCCAGTTTTACTCGGCAGTCAGATGCAATTAAAGATCAGGGTCTACATTTCTGCACTTACCTGTCTTAAGGTGCCCTCATCAACATTAACATCATCATTTATTTATTTAGTGTCATCATTGTGCCATTCCCACCAAAACAGTATTCAGAAGGGTTTAAGGTTGGAACATTATTTGCACAGAATAACAACCCTTAATCTTATATAATAGATTCAGAACAGCTGTGGCACTGGGGATATATAAGAAAGTAATTAAAACTTTAAACACATACAGATCATCAGTAAAATACACACTCCAGAGAGAGAATAAAATGAATTGTGCTCTACAGAAACAGACATTTTCTCCAGGTGACTACACCAGGGTGAGATTCTCTTATTCATTTTAGGCCACTGACACCCAGTGGCCTAAAATGAGAATGCAATGGGTGAGTAAAAGACGTGATCAAAATGTATTTTGCAAAGTTGCTTAGAACTAGGTTTTCTTTTATTAGGCAAAAAAGATTTTTTGTTGGGGTTTGACATTCCCTTTAAAGATAAGAGATATAACAGGCAGGTAGGTGCTCATACAACACCAGTAAAAGAAATACACATGGAAGTGCAAGTTATGTACAGGGTCACACTTTTTCTCTGCAAATACATCAATAGCATTCAATTGTCACTATGAACATGGGGTGGATTCTGATCTGAAAATGCACAAAAGTGCTTTAGGGATGAAATCTTGTTGTGTGTGTAGTGACAAGCCAATGACGTCAGAAACCTGCACCCTGACATCATCAGTGCACCCCCCTGACATCACTGTCCAGATCATTCAGAGAAGAGGAAAAGTGGCCCCATGTTTTCATACCCTATGAAATGCTGTCATCTGATTGGTCAGAGTGCATATTGGGCCGCTGTGGGTGGAGTGACTTAAAGGAACTTAACACACACAAAAAGTGTTTTAAAGGAATGACAATATAATGTACTGTTGCTCTGCGCTGGTACAGTTGGTGTGTTTGCACAGGAGACACAGAAGATAAAAGATTCTGAAGTTCTGAAGAATCCCATTGTATTCAACAGAGTTTGTTGTATTCTGTGCCTTTTCTCCTTTGTTGGCTTTGAATGGCTGCCCCTCATGGCTACACAGCATGGTGTCCCAATGTTTTTACCCACCTTAAAGCAGTGAGAGCTCCTAATAAACCCTTTCAAATAATAATGCCTATTAGCCAAACAGATTTACTATACATCCATTGCCGTCTGCGTACAGTTTAAAGCATAACAAACTCATTTTGACATTAGGAACGGTGACAGACAGATAGGGGCATTTAGTCCACTGGATGGCAGCTGCAGACAAAATGCCCCAAGGAGACTAACTCAAAAACAACCGCATTCTAAACAGATTATCTCCTTTGCCAATGCGCTCCCTGCTCCATATTGAAAATGGCTCCCCATGGCTAAACATCTGCCTATACAGGTATGGGACCTCTTATCCAGAATACACGGGACCTGGGAATTTCAGGATAAAGGATCTTTCCATAATTTGGATTTCCATACCTTAAGGGGCAAATGTATTAAGGTTCTAGTTATGTTTTGCACGAAAATTCGAGTTTTCAGTTTTTTCTATCATCAGGATGACGATCCTTTGTGGATCGAACCGTGTAGATATAATTATGGAGGAATAATCAGCTGGTGTGCCGTCACTGCTTTCTATTATTTGTGAAATAAAGAGGTTTAAAATACTAACCAGATGTATATTTTGCCATGGTTCTGCCTGTAAATGGTCAATTGCAATTAGTCTGCCCCTAATACAGTCCTGCACCAATCACTTATTGCTTTAGGTTGTGTATGTGACTGACAGAGATTCTTGCACATAGTGTAACATTAATGCTGCAATACTTAAAGGGATACTGTCATGGGAAAAAAATTTTTTTTCAAAATGAATCGGTTAATAGTGCTGCTCCAGCAGAATTCTGCACTGAAATCCATTTCTCAAAAGAACAAATTTTTTTTATATTCCATTTTGAAATCTGACATGGCGCTAGACATATTGTCAATTTCCCAGCTGCCCCAAGTCATGTGACTTGTGCTCTGATAAACTTCATTCACTCTTTACTGCTGTACTGCAAGTTGGATTGATATCACCCCCTCTCTTCCCCCCCCCCCCCCAGCAGCCAAACAAAAGAACAATGGGAAGGTAACCAGATAGCAACTCCCTAACACAAGATAACAGCTGCCTGGTAGATCTAAGAACAACACTCAATAGTAAAAACCCATGTCCCACTGACACACATTGGCGCAAATTCACTAAGCGCCGAACACTAGCGTTAATTCGCTAGCGTTTGGCATTTTCGGTACTTCGGTACTTCGCACTGACACACATTGGCGCAAATTCACTAAGCGCCGAACACTAGCGTTAATTCGCTAGCGTTTGGCATTTTCGGTACTTCGCAAATTCACTAACGAACGCTGGCGTAAACTCGCTAGTGTTACTTCGCACACTTACGCCAGGCGAATTTTCGCTAGCGATGTAACTACAAAATTCACTGACTTGCGCAGTGTACTGAACGCTACCTTTTAAGCTAGACTTCCTTCGCCACCTCAGACCTGGCAAAAGCGCAATAGAGTAGATAGGGATTGTTTCCAAAAAAGTCAAATTTTTTTTCTAAGTCCCAAAAAACGCTGGCGTGTTTTCTACATGATGGGTGATAGGCTGAAAAAGATCGAAAACATTTTTGGGGCTCCCCTCCTTCCCCCCTACATTTCCTGACTCATGGCAACTTACCTAGACAGTGGGCACATGTGCAGGGCAAAATAAAATTTATATTTGCTGATTTGAAGGTTTTCTAGGCATTTGTAGTGCAGATACGTGTTCCTCCATTGAAATTAGAATTTGGCACCGTATGCAAATTAACCATCGCTAGCGAAACTTCACTTCGCTTGGCGAATTAATGCTAGCGCAACTTCGCAAACTAACGCTACCCCTGTGCGCAACTTCGGATTTTAGTGAATTTGCGGAGCGCTGGCGAAAATACGCCTGGCGAAGTTGCGCCTGGCGCAACTTCGCATCTTAGTGAATTTGCCCCATTGAGATACATTGAGAAGGAAAAACAGCAGCCTGCCAGAAAGCATTTCTCTCCTAAAGTGCAGGCACAAGTCAAATGACCAGGGGCAGCTGGGAAATTGACAAAATGTCTAACCCCATGTCAGATTTCAAAATTGAATATAAAAAAATCTGTTTGCTCTTTTGAGAAATGGATTTCAGTGCAGAATTCTGCTGGAGCAGCTCTATTAACTGATTCATTTTGGAAAAAAAAAATTTTTCCCATGACAGTATCCCTTTAACCCTTGTTAATAACACAGTAAATATTGTATCTCAAAGTAAAACAGACTCCTGTGCTTATATCCTTTCAGAAAAAAGCTACTTTAACACATTTCCCAGATAGATAGATAGATAGATAGATAGATAGATAGATAGATAGATAGATAGATAGATAGATAGATAGATAGATAGATAGATAGATAGATAGATAGATAGCTTTGGGTGTCCGCACTCTATCTCAGGTAGAGTAGAGGTGCACGATCAATGTTCATAATATGCAGTAGCAATGGATCAGCACACTCTTTGTAGAGGTAAATAAAGTGTTTTATTAGTAACAGCATTATTATCCGACGTTTCGGTCCCACCTGAGGACCTTTCTCAACCAAAGCGCTATATATATATATATATATATATATATATATATATATATATATATATATATATATATATATATATATATATATATATATATATATATATATATATATACATACATACATACATACACACACGCCCGTTAAATTAACGGGCGCTAGAACATATGTCGCCAGACGGTCCGTGGGACACATGCGCAGTAGCGCAATCCCACGGACACAGGGACTTGACGCAGAGACACTTCAACTTTATTATATAGGATAAACGGTGACAAGTGATGTCATTTTGGTCACATGACTTACTAAAAAGTGTGTATTATAATAAATAAAGTACCCTTGTTGGAAAATGAGGACATTAGAAGTCACATCGGAGTTCCATGACCTGTATAAAAACATTCAGCCTTTGGCCTCGTGTTTTTATATGGCCACGAAACTCCTCTGTAAGTGTGTGATCAGAGAAGTGCAAAAATGCACATTAGGTTCCCAGTTTATCTTTTAGTATGTTATAGAATAGCCTATCCCAAGCTTTTCAATTGGTCTTAATTTTTTTTTTATATGTTTTTTAAATATTTGTCTTCTTCTCACTCTTTCCAGCTTTCAAATTATGGTCACTGACCCCAGCAGCCAAAAACAGTTACTCTGTAAGCCTACAATTTTACTATTATTGCTTTTTTATTGTTACTTTTTGTTATTGCATTTCTTTCAGTGAACAGAAGCATCAACCAAGATCAAAGGTTAGTGATAATACTCCCATTGGCACACCCTGTAAATATCCCTTGCCTTATTTTTGCCACAGACTTGTGTTCATCTTTAAATTAACTTTTAGTATGATGTAGAGAGTGATATTTTGAGACAATTTGTCATTGGTTTTTATTTTGTATTATTGAAGGTTTTTGAGTTAGTTAGCTTTTTATTCAGCTGCTCTCCAGTTTCTAATTTCAGCAATCTGGAAGTTGGGTCCAAATTACCCTACCAAACATGGAATATAAATAGGAGAGGCCTGAATAGAAAGATGAGTAATAAAAAGTAGCAATACAATTTGTAGCCTCACAGACCATTTGTTACCTAGCTGGGTTCAGTGACCCTTGTCTTAAAACTGGGATCAGTGAGAAGAAAAAGGCAAATAATTCAAAAAACTATAAAGAAGAAAAATAAAGGCCAATTGAAAAGTTGCTTAGAATCAGCCATTCTATAACATACTAAAAGTCAAATTCATAAAGGTGAATCCTTTAATAGTACTGATCGTGGAAGAAGAATGAAGTATAATGGAAATTATTAAATGATAACTTACCCACCTACTGTATAAGAACAACATTGTTAAAGGAGAAGGAAAGTCGTATCCTACTTGGGGGTGCCAAATGTTAGGCACCACCAAGTGATTGTATTTACTTACCTGACACCCCCGGGCAATGCTCCTGTCAGCACAAATTTTACAGCGAAAACCAAACAGCGATCCTCTTCCGGCATCTTTTTGTCTTGCGGCTGCACATGCGCTAAACTTTAAAGAAAATGCCGTCTATGGCACTCTAATGCGCATACATCTGCCCCAGGAGATTTGAAGAAAGAAGAAACCGGGTGAGCATTGCTCCCTGGTGCTCACTGGCAGAACCCCGGGGGTAGGTGTAGTTTTCTGCTGATAGGAGCACTGGCCTGGGGTGTCAGGTAAGTAAATATAATCACTTGGGGGTGCCGAAGATTTGGCACCCCCAAGTGGGATAGGACTTTACTTCTACTTTAGATAATACTGCCGCTATTTTTCATTGGATAACCAAAGTCCAGTGCCATATTTGCTGTACTGCTTATACAAAAGGGTTTTATGAAGTTAGGATGTTGTGCATTCACATAATGAAATCCAGGTGCCAATCCATTCTGAGAAGGTCAAGGAGTATGACTGAGAAAAGTCATGGCCAGTAGTGATGTGCGGGTTGACCCAAAGCCCGAGGTCACCCATGGGCTGAGCCTAGCTTGGGTGGGTTCGGGTTGATCTTTGGATGATCATTTGGGGTTAGGGTTGGATGTGGGTCAACATTTTGCGGGTTAAGGTCGGATGCAGGTAAAGTTTTTTCTGCCCTGCACATCACTAATGGCCAGGATATTACCCACTGACAGTAAGCGGACACTTACAGAAATCCTACTGGCGGCTCTGGGCACTTTATTGTTAGTAAATAGGGCCACTGAATATTCTTGACAAAATCTTCTATATTGTAGGGTCTCTTAGTAGTACAATGTAGTAGTACAACTCAATACATCGAAGAAGTGGCCCAGGGGCACCACCCTGGGCCCTCAGCACAAGGGGCGAATAAACGGAAATCTCGAATGGAAGCAGGCACTCAATATTCTCACTTAGAATTGTAATTATCTTCTGCTGGCAGCAGATGGCAGTAGTTCACTTCACTGTACTGCAGCCACTATCTGTGTTGGGTTGCTCAGACATACTTTATGCAGAACCATTCGATAATGCCGTAATGAGGAGAGCAGGGGTGAGCATTTCTGCCCATTAAACTGGTTTCTATAGACAATTAGGTTTATTACAATTTTATTTATAAAGCAACAAAATATTTCACTGCATTTTACAATTTACTGGGGGGAGAATACAGTGCAGGGGCAGGGTGAAAAACAGGGTGGGGGCATTTAAAGCAATAAAAAGCAGGTGCTTGGGGCCAAAGAGGCTACCAGTGAAATAGTTTAACTTCTACACACAGAGAAAATGTGGATTCTTTAAGGGCTTTTAAACAAAACTTCTAACAATCATGAGAAAGATGCAGCTGAAGAACGGCTCGTATCCTGTTCAGAAGGATCCCAGAATTGTATGTTTGCCTCCCAAATTCAGAGCTGCGGCAACAGAAAGCAGGGAGGATCTCATATCCTGCCATTCAGAACAACTTATTACTATTTGCTCGTGAAAGAATAGAGCCTATTTATGTGCTGCCTGCAACGTCATCTGTCCCAGCAGAGATCAGGAGTCGGAAAACACACTTCAATACTGGTAACTGGCAATGGGGATCCTACAAAATGTTCCTGCAGCTGGTAATATGGCCCCTGCAACAATATATGGCAAGGCTGGGCAACAGGGGGATTCCTATAGTCTCAATTGTCAGTAACTCAGGCATTGGGGTCAAAGCAACTAAGTGCAATACAGCAATGCAGGCCTATGATGTGCAGTAGTAAAGTCTGTGTCAAAAAAACCTCGAAAAAAAAAAAAAAAAAGAGCAGTGTGGTCAGCCTGAACCGCGCGTCCTGCAGTTAACGGGCCGGCCCACACATCCCTACTGTGCACGATCAGCAAATGGCCCCATAAACATGGTTAACTGATAAAAGGTTCAATGACCTGGACCTGTCACCCAGACATAAAAAAACTGTATAATAAAAGTCCTTTTCAACTTAAACATGAAAACCAAATTCTTTGTTGCCCCTCCTCTATGCCTTAGGTGGGGCAGTCAGTTACTTTCACTTTCCATTCAGCACTTCCTAGATGTCACTGCTCTCCCCACATTCCCCCGTTCTCTTCACCATTTAATTGTGTAACCAGGGCATGCGGATGGACATCAGCTCCCCCATTCTGGTGCACAAACAAGATTCTGAGCTGATACAAGGCTTGTCTTAATAACAGTGTCCACAAAATGGCTCCTACATACTTGCTATAATTAGGACATCCCAGACTGAAGGAAACAAAATTCAAATAATTTATATAGTGTAATTTAAGTAATTTTGCTTGACTAATGTGATAAATAGGATTTGGAATATTTTATTTGGGTGACGGCTTTTAGACTGTCGATGGACAGTTTATCTACATTTCTTTGTGGTCTATGAATTATTTAGTGCAGCAGTTGCAATATCAGTAGCGACCTGGGTCCAATGCAACCAGGAAGTGAGACTGGAAGATGAATGTCAGAGGGCCTGAAGAGAAAGTTAAATAATAATAAGTAGCAATAATTATGAAATTGTAGCCCCACAGAGCAACCGTTCATGGCAGATGAAAGAGGGAAGAGAAAGGTAAAACTTAAGAGTTGGAGATGGCACAAGGAATCATTAGGACCAATAGCAAATGTCCCTAGGCTAGAGACTATGGTTACTGCCTTCAAATTGGGATCTTTTCCTCATGTTTGTGGGTTTTCTTTACCCTGTAATACAGGAAAGGTTATACAGTTATCTAGAAACCAGTTACCCAGAAAGCTCTGTAACGGAAATGTAGGGATGCACCGATTCCACTATTTGGGATTCGTCCAAATCCCTGAATCCTTGGTGAAAGATTCGCCCGAATACCGAACCGAATCCGAAACCTAATTTGCATATGTAAATTAGGGGTAGGAAAGGAAAAAGTGGAAAAAATTCTTCTTTTGTGACTAAAAGTCATGTGATTTCCCTACCCGCCCTAATTTACATATGAAAATTAGGATTCGATTCGGCCAAGCGCAAGGATTCAGCCGAATCCGAATCCTGCTGAAAAAGGCCGAATCCTGGCCGAATCCCGAACCGAATCCTGGATTCGGTGCATCTCTACGGAAATGCCTTCTAACATAGACTTCATGTTATCCACATTTTGTTTAAATGAATTCCTTTTCCTTTGTATTCATAAAACCGTACCTTGTACTTGATCCCAACTAAGATATAATGAATCCTTATTGGAAGCAAAACCAGCCTATTGGGTTTATTACATGTTTACATAATTTTCTAGGAGACTTAAAGGGGTTGTTCACCTTTAGAGAGACACTTTGCAATTGGTTTTCATTGTTTATTATTTGTGGTTTTTATGTAATTTATCGTTTTATTCAGCAGCTCTCCAGTTTGCAATTTCAGCAAATTCTAGGGTCCAAATTACCCTAGAAATCATGCATTGCGTTAAATAATAATTACAGAATGGCTGTCTCCCATAGACTCCATTTTATCCAAATAATCCAAATTTTTAAAAATGATTTCCTTTTTCTCTGTAATAATAAAACAGTAGCTTGTACTTGACCCCAACTAAGATATAATTAATCCTTATTGGAAGCAAACCAGTGTAATTTGGGTTTATTTGATATTTACATGATTTTCTAGTAGACTTTCTATTAATTTTCCAAACATTAAATACAGCCAATAGGCTACTGTTTTATTATTACAGAGAAAAAAGTAAATCATTTTTAAAAATTTGGATTGTTTGGATAAAATGGAGCCTATGGGAGATAGCCATCCCATAATTCGGAGCTTTCTGGATAACTGGTTCCCAGATAACGGATCCCATACCTGTAAATCAAATACTATGAAAAAAATAAAAATGTAAGTCATTTGAAAAATTGCTTTGAACTAACCATTCTTTAACAAAATAAAAGTTAACTTAAAGGGGAACCAAATTATTGAAAGATCCATTACCCTGAAAACCCCAGGTCTCAAGCATTCTGGATCACATGTCCCATGCCTGCAGTCATTTCTGTGCATGCGTGTGTGTGTGTGTGTGTGTGCGCATGTGTATATATATATATTTATATATTTATATTTCCTGGTGCACATAGGCCAATATATTCCCTTATGCAGCAAGAAAATAGGATATGTTTTTTTAAAATAATACAAATCATTTCTGCACTAATAACCTCATCCACTCAATATTACGCAATAGTTTCATGGGCAAATAAAATCCTTGTGTGTCAAGGAATCGTTCCTTTCAGTTACACTTTATGTCACGCAGCAGGAAAGAATGTCGTGTAAGATGCCGTTAATGGGTCTCCGCATTATTGTTTAACAGACTTTATGATTCACATGGACTCCAATTGTGCAACAATAAAGTTGCACAACGCATTTCAATCCCAAGGTCTGACTGTGGATTGTCAGGCAGCAGAGACAAACACTTTTCCTTTTGTATTTCATTCTGCAGGAATAATTACATTCTGTGCACTGAGGAAGTACAATGGGAACCTAATTTAAAAGCACTTAGTTACCTGCTGCAGGGAGCTATATAAACTGGGCACATTCATTTTGCTAATGGAGGGATGTTTATAGTTGCAGTTAAATATCATCAGGCAAAATGGCTGCCCTGTAATGGTGGCGGGGGCTGAGACAAATTATGCTGTGTGGACAGCAGTGTGAAATTCTTCCCAAACACACACACACATTGGGGGAAATTTACTAAAAAAATTCGCGAAAATTCGCCAGCATGATGTCATTTTGGCACTTCGCCGATTTACTTACGGTAGCTGGCGTAAATTCTCTAGACTCTGGCGCAACTTCACACTCTAACGCCAGGCGAATTTTCAGTCTGGCGAAAGAGAGTTACTACGCAAATTCACTAAGTTTTTGATTTTACGGACCGTTGCCTCTATCGCCAGACTTGCCTTCGCCACCTCAGACCAGACGAAGTGCAATAGAGTAGATAAAGAGTTCCTCAAAAAAAAGTTGAAAATTTTTCTAAGTCCCAAAAAACGCTGGCGTTTTTTTTCTATTTAAAGGGTGATAGACTGAAAAAGATTGTACATTTTTTTTGGGGTACCCACCTTCCCCCCTACATTTGATAACATATGGAACCTAAACTATACTGTGGGCACATGTGTAGGGCATTATAAGAACTTTATATAATTTTATTAAGGTTCCCTGGCCTTGTGTAGTGTAATGTATTTGCTGCAGCATATTCGTCCATTGTACTTTAACTGCACGCCGTATGCTAATTAGCCAATGCTAGCGTAACTTCAAACTGTTGAGCGTAATTTTGCTGATGTAATTTCACCAGCGTTCGGTATCCTGTGCGCAACTTCGGATCTTCATGAATTAGCGTTGTCCAGGCGAATTTACGTCTGTCACAGTGTTGCAATGTGCGTGAAGCCAGCGCTGGCGAATTTTCGCCGGTTAATGAATTTGCCCAATAGATGGTAACGGAGTCCATAGAATTTAGTCCACATGGGCAGAAGCCATAAGAGCAGTTAAGTGGTCAAAACTTACTATTTTTGGGGGGTTTATTTTGAGCACTGGACAGTAGACTTGCTATAGATTCAGCTAAGTAAAATGTATCATGCATATTTATAATTTATTTTTCTTAAACGGATTCAATTATATAGGCCGTATTTATTGATAGGCTTCAGAGGGCCACCCCCGAAAAGCTGCCACCCTTGGGTGCCTATCAATAAACATGGCCTATATAAATGAATACATTTAAGAAGAAGAAAAAATCAAGGTTGGGGTATAGGGCCCACTGCACAGGAACAGGAAGTGACGTGTGCAGGAAGTGAAGTCAGACGCAGCCTTGCATGTGACGTCACTTTTGTAAGTAGGGGGTCACTGAAAGGTCCAGTGTCACCTGACCTAAAATGTCCTAAAAGGACATTAGAAGTAACCTCGGAGTTCCATGACCTGTATAAAAGTACTATTGTCATGGTACTCCTCGGTCACTTATTATAGAGGGTACTTTATTCGCTATATAAATGGGGAAACAGAATGTATCCCCTGTTGTATAATATAAGGATACTAGAAGTCACCTTAGAGTCTCATGACCTGAAGTCTCATGACCAAAGTACTTGGCCTAAGGCTAACATATGGGAACTTAGAGGAAGGTTGCATCCCATTAGCCAACATACACACTTAAAGGAGAAGGAAACCCCCTGGGTGCAAAACCCCTCCCCTGTGTTGCCCCCCTCCCTCCTCCCCCCTGGCCTACCTGTCCCCCTGGGCAAATGCCCCTAACTTGTTACTAACTTGTTACTCACCCCTCTGCGCAGGTCCTGTCCACGGAGTTCACAGTCGCCATCTTCTCCCACGCGCATCTTCTTCCTGCTCTGACCGGCATCTTCTGGCGCATGCGCAGTATGAACAGTTACCGGTATGGCTCTACTGCGCATGCGCCGAATGTCACAAAGTTTTTTTCCAATTTCTTGACATTCAGCGTGTGTGGAGTAGAGTCGTACCGGTAACTGTTCCTCCTGTGCATGCACCAGAAGACGCCGGTCAGAGCAGGAAGAAGACGCGCGTGTGCTCTTAGGAAGAAGTACTGTGGTAAGCAAAATATCTAAATAGTGTAATAATATATATATATATATATATATATATATATATATATATATATATATATATATATATATATATATATATATATATATTAGAAATCTCTCTTTTGTTTTTAATTTCAAATATCTAAAATTATATATTTTACATTTTAAATATCTAAAATTTGATACTGGAAGTACTGAGCAAATTTACGTTAAGATCAGAGTCAAACTGGGATGCCAGTGGCCCACCAGAAAACCTTAGACCATAGCCCCACTCTCCAAACAATTTCTGCCATCTAATAACATCCAACCAGTAGAACTGGACGCATTAGACTGTGAAGCATCCAGTTTAGTGACAGGTATCCACTGGTTTTCCAGTTCTTCCACACCCTCTGCTGAAAATTGAAGAGTAGCTATAAATACCCAAAAGCAGAGGTGCCCAAAGTGGCCCCACTAGCTAGTGGCAAGTGTGAAAGGATAATCCAATCTGAAGCATAAAAATAGAGTGTAAGAGGCTTTTTGCTTCTGCTATATTGCATGTTGTATATCTGCTTCTGCTGCCTTGTTACTTATAAACGAAGGTGGACTTGATCAATAATTAACAATGGGGGGAGTCCTGAACGCCATATATGGGCTATATGGGAAAGACACTTTCTATGGTGAAAGTGATGTGTGAGCCAGAAAGTTTCCCAAAATGGAAAAGGGACTAGGCTTCAAAGTATACCTATGAGGAGACAATCGTTCTACTAAAATCTCAACCTAACTATCCCTCATGCTTATACACTACTCTGGCCCCCAAGGTGGACATAAAAAACACACTTTATTTCACTCATTAACTCCCTTTCTAAAAAATAAAACAGCACAACTTTTCTCCACCTTAAACCATCTCCTTTCCCCTTCTCCACCCCCTCCATGCACATCTGTCTCTGCTCAAGATATTGCTGAGAACTTCAAAAACAAAATTGACACTATCAGAAGGGACATTACACTACTCAACCCCCCTATACTTCCACCACCCTCCCTCCACATTCCCCAGTCTCTCCTGTGCTCCTTCACCCCTGTCACTGATGAGGAAGTCTCAAAGCTTTTGGCCTCTTCTCACCTTACCACCTGCCTGCTTGATCCAATTCCCTCAAAACTTCTCCGCAATACCAATCCTTGTCTAATCAAAGCCTTAACTCACCTATTTAAATCTCTCGCTCTCAACTGGACTGTTTCCTTCTCAACTAAAACATGCTCATCACCCCCATTCTGAAAAAACCCTCTCTTGATCCCTCCAATCTTGACAACCTCCGACTTATCTCTCTGCTACCTTTCATCTCTAAACTACTTGAGCGTCTAGTCTACAACCGACTAACCTCATTCCTCTCTGACAATAACCTGCTGGACCCCCTACAATCTGGTTTTAAGCCACAACGCTCCACTGAAACTGCCCTGACCTGACTAACTAATGACCTTTTAACAGCTAAAGCCAACAATAATTTCTCACTACTAATACTGCTTGATCTCTCAGCTGCATTTGACACTGTAGATCACCCTCTCCTCCTCCAGTCCCTCCATTCGCTTGGCCTTCGTGTCAGAGCCCTGTCCTGGTTCTCTTCTTACCTTATCAATCGTTCTTCAGTGTCTCCTACAACGGAGTAGCATCTTCTCCCCTACCTCTTTCCGTTGGGGTTCCTCAAGGCTCTGTCCTGGGACCATTACTATTCTGCCTCTATACTTCCTCCCTCTGCAGATTAATCATCTCGTATGTTTTCCAGTACCACCTCTATGCTGACGATACTCAGATCTATTGCTCATCTCCTGATCTCAACCAAGAACTCCTAACTTGTATCTCCTCCTGCCTGTCCGCTATCTCTACCTGGATGTCGCAATGCTACCTTAAATTAAACCTCTCTAAAAATGAAATGGTTCTCTTTCTTCCAACTAACACCAATAACATCACAGAAGTATCCATCATAGCTAACAATTCCACTATCACCCCCTCTCCCCAGGCCTTGGGTTTATCCTAGATTCTGCCCTGTAATTCACTCCTCATATCCAGTCACTAATTAAATCATGTCATTTCCACCTAAGGAACATATCCAAAATACGATAATTTATCACCCAAGATGCTGTCAAAATTCTTATTCACTCTCTCGTCATATCACGTCTAAACTACTGTAATTCTCTTTTAATTGGCCTTCCCCTCCAGAGACTGTCACCTCTCCAGTCCATAATGAACACTGCTGCAAGGCTCATACACCTCAGCAACCGCTCCTCCTCTGCCTCGCCATTCTATCAATCCCTGCACTGGCTTCCACTACCTCTCAGAATTAAATTCATATTAATGACCCTGACATTCAAAGCGCTTCATAACTCTGCCCCACCCTATATCTCTGAACTCATTTCTATATACTCACCCAACCACTTACTATGTTCCTCTACTGACCTGCTACTCAACTCTTCTCTCATTACCTCCTCACATGCTCACATTCAAGACCTTGCAAGGGCTGCACCCCTCCTCTGGAACTCTCTCCCACGGTCTGTCCGACTTTCTCCCAATCTTTCTGCTTTCAAGAAATCTCTTAAAACGCACTTCTTTCAAGAAGCCTACCCTCACTCTGCTTAACTACCAAATGCAACACCACATACAGTACCACATTTCTCACCCACTCAATTCGATCTTGCCCACTCCCACACGTTGTGTATTACTCCCTTCCCTTTAGAGAGTAAGCTCTTTCTGCATAGGGCCTTCTTTGGATGGGTAGGGTTGACCAAATGTATGAACAAAAATAGGGTTATAACTACACCAAGACATGCAAATGTATAAAAAAAATTCACATTTATTTTAGACAACATTTGTAATGTGGTATTTTTTATAAATACTCATACTTTGCATGCAGTGTAGTGCACAACTCAGTGACATATGAAATACATGTATCACATTCATGTATGAATATTGCCCCCAATATTCATGCTTCAAAAAAATAAATAAAGACTCTAAAGTGGATGAAATGAGAGCAGCAGAAACACTCACAAAATGAGCAAACACATGCTTGTTCAGTGCATGCCACACATATGGTCGACATGAGACATGACATAAAACTGAATCAAGCTCATGGTAGCAAAACCACCTTACCGTGTAAATGGCAATTCTACACACGGCTAATGAGATCTGGATGCGCTCTGACACTGTCTAGGAATTAAAAAACAGGAGACGGTTACCCAGTCACCCCAGTGCTGCCTTTCTAATGATATGGCTTTAACATGTACAGGCAGATATTTCAACTAGTGAGTTTGCAGAGAATTGCCAGTATAATACAGGGAAGAATATTTTGGGGAGGTTGAATAATCTTACACATGGGGCAGATTCCCTAAAGGGCGAAGTAAAAATTTGCTGGCGTGATATAGTTTCGGAACTTCGACAATTTCCTAATGGGCTCAGCGTCACTTCAGTAGTGAAGAAGATAGACGCTAGTGTTGCTTCGCACTCTAGCACCATGGGAATTTTCGGTCTGGCGAATGGACATAACTCTGCAAATTCACTAAGATGCAGATTTTACTGAACGTTACCTGATTCGCCAGACTTGCCTTCGCCAGCTCAGACCAGGTGAAGTGCAATGGAGTGCATAGGACTTCCTCAATTTTTAGTGCAAAATTTTGCTAAGTCCCAAAAAACGCTGGCATCTTTTCCTTTTTTAGAGTGATAACCTGCAAAGGTCCGTTTTTTTGGGTAACCGGGTTCTCACCTCCATTTTCTAAGATATGGAACATAAACTATACGCTGGGCTCATGTGTAGGGCAATATAATAACTCTATTTTATTTTTTTAAGGTTCCCTGGGCTTGTGTAGTGTAATGTATTTGCTGCAACATATACGTCCATGTAACTTAATCACTTGCCGCCATATGCAAATTAGGCAACGCTAGCACATCTTTGCTTTGATTGGCCAGAATTCAGTGCCCTGAAAAAAAAATCTAAGCAGCCCACATATAAATGTGCAACTTTTGTGGCCAGTCGCCCCCCTCCCCCCCCCATCAAGTTAAAAAATAAAAATTGGTGGTCGGCACCCCATAACAAAAAAAAAAAAAAAAATGGTGGTCGGGGAAAAAAAAGACCATTGGTGACAGCAGCTTCTTCGGCTCCCATATGGCAGCTTTGACTCCTATTTGGTGGCAATTGCTGTTCAGTGGCAGATTATCATCTGGCCTGAGTCGTGTTTGGGGACCAAATTTCCTAGGGGGCCTTGTTCCAATTGCAATTTTTCATTCTGGACAAGGCACCGCAGCTTCAAAGTAGAGATGAGGTTGGGCAACGGGCCAATCAGGAGAGCTTTTGTCCAAGGTTGTGCTATCATCATTGGATGATAGCATAACCTAGGGCACATGCACTCCTGGTACTGTATCTGGCGCTGTGGCATACAATAGTGTAGAAGAGGCAACCACGGTGTCTGTTCTAAGGTCTACTACTAGTCCCCAAATTAAGGGGCTCACTGCAAATGACCAATGTGTGCTTCTCTAAAATTAACCCTTATAGAGTCAACAATAAATATATGCGCAGTTATTAAAAGTGCCATTCAGGGCTGTAGCACTCAGAACTGAGGTTGAACAGACACATTTCTATAAAGCTGGGACTTATTTAAAAACTACGTGCCCCAGTGTAGTAATAAGTAATCCACAGAAACGAGAGATTTTGAAACATCCATTTCCAACCTATTCACATTTATATGGGATTATATATGAGATTATATGGGATAGTGCAGAGGTGCAGATTTGTCTTTGCAAGTAAAAAAAAAAAAATAAAGCACTGGATGGTTAATGTAAGAAAGGGTTAAAGGCATGTTTGTGAGAGAAAGGAAGGGCCATAGATGAGTCAAAAGGGTGCTATATATTAGGGGAGTGTTTGGGGTAGGCAAACATAAAAAAAGAACAAGGAATAGCTGAATTTAAATTAAAGCCTGTACTCACGCTAAACTGACAGCATGGGGGAGGGGGTGAGTGACTGTAGGAATGTGTCGGTAGTAAAATAAACTTGGTTATTTACAACTTGCCGTCTACAAATTTGAGAGATGGGTCCCTCCACCATCCAGCCTGACAGTGGACTGCCCCTCCGAGTTTATCCAATCCCCAAGCGACTGGAGATGCACCGACTTCAGCCCCACCCGGCTCTGCTTGTGATCTGACTGACAGCTGAGTTTCCCCTCTCACTGCTTGCAATTCGGCTCCACCCCGCACTGGCCTCTTTCTTACTGGTAACATGATCGCTTTCTGCTTCGAGTCTGTATCATTTGCGTGTCCAGCTTCAGGTTTGACTCCCATTCGGTGGCTCTCAGCTTCTATTTCCCCGGCCCACTTTACTCAAACTTTACGCAAATGCCCGATCGGACAGATTATCAGTCCGGGCCTGCCTGGATGCAACTTCGCACTTTAGTGAATTGCCATTGTCCTAGCAAATTTACGCTTGGCGAAGTGTTGCGATGGCTACGAAGCCATCGCTGGCAAATTTTCACGTGTCACAATGTACAGAAAGCAGCCACACTTAGGGGCCTATTTATTATACGGTGCATATGAAATTCACCAGAAAAACTGTGTAAAAAGCGGTGTAAAATACTTGTTTTTTACGCCATGTGAATGGCTGATTTGCTGCCGTTATTTTACATTGCTTCAGACCTTTGAGCAAATTCTGCTGCAACTTACTTACAAAGAAAAAGCGCATAAAAAAAAGACGCCATTTTTACTCCGTCTTTTTACACTGCGATGCCTGGCGATGTTTATTGAATTATTCTGCTGTTTTTTACACCACATTATAAATCTGCCTTTTAAGGGCTCTTACACATGAGCGTTCCGACCTGCGTTCCCCTGCGTTCCGTTTTTGGGCGTTCAGCCGCAGGGGAGCGCAGGAATAGACGCAAGTCATTATTTGAAATGGGGCTGTACTCACTCAGGCGCGTGTAGGCGCCGAACGCAGGTTCAGACGCAACATGCTGCATTTTTCCTGCGTTCGGCGCCTACACGCGCCTGAGTGAGTACAGCCCCATTTCAAATAATGACTTGCGTCTATTCCTGCGCTCCCCTGCGGCTGAACGCCAAAAAACGGAACGCAGGGGAGCGCAGGTCGGAACGCTCATGTGTAAGAGCCCTAATGTTTCTCCGTTGTGCAGTAAGATCTCCGCCACTTCCAAAGTGGCAGGGATTTCTCAGCAGATTTAAATCAGGATGCATATCTCTTTTCAGCCATTTAAATGGATCAAACAATCAGAGAGCTTTAAAGGAGAAACAATCCTCTTATTAAAAAAAACCCTACCCCCCCCCCACCACACATAGACCCCCTCTCTCCTTCCCCCCAGCCTAGCTGCTACCCCAGGCAAATGCCCCTAACTTTTTAGATCCAGGGATCGGAGTTAAGGCAGCCATCTTCCAGGTCTTCGGTAATCTGAGAATGAGACCGGCGGAGCAGTGCATGCGCAGTTGGAGCAATGTCCAGGTTTAAGACAACTGCACATGCGCCGAAATGGTCTGCGGAAATTGCTGAAGCGCTGGAAGTAAACACGAAGAGCCGGAGGATGGCTGCCATGAACATCAATCTCTGAATCTGCACCGAGGGGTAAGTGCAAAGTTAGGGGCATTTGCCCGGGGTAGCAGCTAGGCTGGGAGTGAGGAGGGGGGTAAAGTTTTTTTAATAAGGGGTTTGTTTCTCCTTTAAGTGTTCCACTTGAAAGAAGTATTGTAATTTTCTTTTTTCAGAAAGGGTCACTGCACATTACTGTACATCACTCCCTTAGGAAATAAAATATTGCTATTTAAGAGAACAGTATTTTATTACCCTTAAAGTTATTCTGTCCCAATAAAACTTATAGTACTCCTCCAGCAGAATCCTGCAATAAAATCTGTTTTTCAAAAGAGCAAACAGATTTTTTTATACTTAATTTTGAAATCTGACATGGGCTAGACATGTTCTTAGTTTCTCAGGTGCTCTCAGTCACTGAACTTCTGGTCTGATAAACTTCAGCCACTTGTTACTGCTGCACTGCAAGTATGAGTGATATCACCTTTCTCCCTTTCCCCCCTGCAGCCCATCAACAGAACAGAAGGAAGGTAAAAAGATAACATCTTCCTGACACCTGCATTGCTAATAATGCTCCCTAGATATAAAAACAGCACTTAATAGTAAAACACTGGCTCCTCCAGAATAGAATTCAACAGTAAAAGTCGAGGAACAATGAACGGATATGGCTGCACACATAACAATATTACAAAAAAACAAAACAAAAAACATTTATTGGTTCAAGAATAACATTATAAATGGTAAAAACTACACCATAAAAATCATGACAAACCCTTTCAAACATTAATTTGTGCTAAACAAAAACAAGTTTGATGGATTAGATAGTACTGATAGTAAAGGTAAAACAAATCTTATTTACATTTGTCTCAACTTATCCGTCCACCCAAAATAATGCAGAAATGGCACTAGCACATTAGGGCAGAGACACACGCTGCTATTTCGGGAGATTAGCCCAGCAACAAATTGCTTCTTCTTTGGGCGACTAATCTCCCCGAAACTGCCTTCCCGCTGGCTAGAATGTAAATAGTCGGCGGGATGGCACTGGGAACGCTTGGTTTTCCGAAGTCACCTGAAGTTGCCTCAGGGTAGAGGCACACAATGCTATTTGCGGGAGATTAGTCGCCCAGCGACAAATCGCCTCTTACGGGCAACTAATCTCCACGCAATGCCTTCCTGCTGGCTAAATTGCCTGTGGGATGGCACTAGGATCGCTTCGTTTTCCAAAGTCGCCCAAACTTTACGCGTGAGGAAACTTCGGACACTTTGGAAAACTAAGTGATCCGAGTGCCATCCCACCGGCGATTTACATTCTAGACAGCAGGAAGGCAGTTCGAGGAGATTAGTCGCCCGAAGAACTACTACTACTGTTGTGTAGTGAAATCTCTGTAATATAAAATACAGGATTTGTTTAGAGTTTATTGAACGTGCTGGATGAACAGATACTTACGTTAAAAAAAACTACATTTGGCCATTATTGGTCCTTTAAAGCAAATGTGTTATAGCAAAATAAGATTTTCAGGTTTTCCTGTGCTGCGTATAAGAGTGAAAGCTCAATTAAAAATTGCCTTGTCCTGGCATTTAATCACGAATGGAGAACGGATTGCCCAATTAGCCTGTTAACAAGAATGACATTGTTACCGCATCTGAATTTAGCGAACTCATTAGGCTTCACTTCATGAAAACAAGCCAACAAGCACACAATTATTAGGCGAAACACTGTGAAAGGCATATTATGGTAATTTAATGAGACTCCTTAAAAAGCAGATCTCACTGTGAGGCAAATAGCATGGTAAGACTATTTCAGGAGCTGCAGCTATTTATTATACAGGTATGGGACCTATTAACCAGAATGCTTGGTACCTGGGGTTTTCCAGATAACAAAGCTTTCCGTAATTTGGATCTTTATACCTTAAGTCTACTAGAAAATCATGTAAACATTAAATAAACCCAATAGGCTGGTTTTGTTCCAATAAGCATTAATTATATCTTAGTTTGGATCAAGTGCAAGGAGCTGTTTTATTATTACAGGTAAAAAGGAAATCATTTTTAAAAAACTGGATTATTTAGATAAAATGGAGTCTATAAAAAACGACCTTTTCGAAATTCAGAACTTTCTGGATAATGGATTAGCAGATAACGGGTTCCATACCTGTACAATGTCTAACAATACAGTGACACACACACATTTATCAAGGGTCGAATTGTGAAGTAATGGGAGTTTTTTTGAACTCCCATAACTTAGAAATTCAAATAAAAAAAGACCAACTGAAATTTATTAAAAAAATCAAAGGTTTTTTTTGCGGGTGAATAGGCTGTATTCGTTCATTCTAATCGAAGTAAGATTTTACTTAGATTTTCCACCAATTGACTCCATATAGGTTCCAGGAGGTCCTCCATAGGCTAAAACAGCAATTTGGCAGGTTACAGATGGCGAATAGTCAAAGTCGAAGTTTTAAAGAGACCGTACATAAATATAGAATGCAGATTTTTTTTCAAATCGAATTTGGACTATTCCCTAGTCGAAGTACACGAAAATAGCTCGAAATTCAAATTTTTTTTACTTCAGATTTTCACTTCGCCCCATCACGTTGGCTGTTCCCATCATATCTGTTAACTCCATGATAAGAAGTAGGATATTATCATACATGATTAGGAAGCTAGGTTGGGTAGGCATAAAATCCCAAAGAGGGTTACATCCACCCATTCAAAGCATAGCTTCACTTATACCTGCAATAAAACTGGCCATACACAGAACAATATGGAAGCCAACAGTTCAACCAATGATGGGACATTACACTTGTCTGACCCAATGATATTGCTCATGCTCACGTTCCTTCTCAGTAATCACCACCCAAGAGATGGTACCATAAAGGAACATGGTCGGGCATAGCACCCACCAACCTCCAGAGCTGTGGAGACCTGGCATATAGCTGTAGAATGGCTGTTAAATACAATCCAAAATTGTAGGGTGTATTCTTAACTTCTTTCAAACAACATAGAAAATATATTAGTATATTAAAGGAACAGTAACACCAAAAAATTAAGAGTGTTTAAAGTAATTAACATGTAATATAATGTTAGCATGCACTGGTAAAAGCTGCGTGTTTGCTTCAGAAACTCTTCTATAGTTTATATAAATAAGATGCTGTGTAGACAAGGGGGCATTCAAGCTGGAAAAAAGTTTAAGGCACAGGTTACATAGCAGATACCAGATAACAGGTAAACATTGTATTGGGCAGGGCTTATCAGTTATGTAACCCATGTCTTTTCTTCTTGTTTCCATTTCTAGAATGGCTGACTCCATGGCTACACAGGAGCTTGTTTATATAAACTAGTCTATGGGGCAGATATTGACTAATGCTGGAATTACCGCTTTCAGGCACTCAGCGAATTTACTAATGGGCGCTGGTGTAACTTTACTAGCAAAAGAGACAGACGCTAGTGGTCATTCGTACTTTATCGCCAGGAGAATTTTCGCTCTGGTGAATGAACGTTACTCCGCAAATGCACTAAGATGCGAATTTTACTGACCGTTAGCTCTTTCGCCAGACTTGTCTTTGCCAAATAAGGTGTTGAAACAAAGATTGACTATTTATTATTGACATTTTGAGTGTGCAATTTAATAGGCTACAAGTTCGCTACAGTGTTGCAGACTGTTACTTACATATTTCTTCAAATTAGAGGAGCACAGGGTAAGATATTTTTTGTACAAGTTCAGATTTTCATTTAAACCGTGAGCACTGCTTAAAGGAAAACTATACCCCCAAAATGAACACTTAAGCAACAGATAGTTCATATCATATTAAGTGGCATATTAAAGAATCTTACCAAACTGGAATATATATTTAAGTAAATATTGCCCTTTTACATCTCTTGCCTTGAGCCACCATTTCATGATGGTCTGTGTGCTGCCTCAGAGATCACCTGACCAGAAATACTACAACACTAACTGTAACAGGAAGAAGTTTGGAAGCAAAAGACACAACTCTGTCTGTTAATTGGCTCATGTGACCTAACATGTATAGTTTGTTGGTATATTTGTGAGTACAGTGAATCCTAAGATCCCAGGGGGCGGCCCTTATTTTTTAAAATGGCAATTTTCTATTTATGATTACCTAATGGCACATACTACTAGAAAAGTATATTACCGGTATTATAAAAATGGTTTATTTACATGAAGCAGGATTTTACATATGAGCCGTTTTATGCAATATCTTTCTATTGAGACCTACATTGTTTGGGGGGTATAGTTTTCCTTTAACCAAAAAAACATCTACTTCGGGGCTGGTCTACCCCACATGAAACTACACACTGCACTACTTTGTGCACAGAACACAATAATAACTGGGGACCCTGTAAACACACAACCCTACAATATTCTTACATTACACTGCAATTTTGTTCTTTGTGATATTCTTAATTCAAAACTCTGAAATGTAAAAAAAATACATTTAATGATTTTAATATGACATTGTTTCAGCCTACGGAAAACCCAGTTACCCAAAGGCAGCCATACATTCCCAATGATTGGGGACATGCTCCGGATGATCGTCCCACAGGCCAGAGGGATAAAGAGTCTGAATGTTTGTGGAATGCAGTCCACCATATATGTTTACCAAAGGGCCTCTGCAAGTAAATCATTACAATAAAGGCCACCTCTTCTTTTCACCTTCTTAAAAACCCCCCCAGTTAGTAGAACATTAGTAAGGCTGCTATATAAATCAAGGTAGGCATCTGAATGACACACAAGCTAGGAGACAGGGAGGAATACAGCACTGCCAAATCAGGTTTAGCCTTTAACTCATATAAATACAGTCTAATGTAGAATTACTCCAGAGACAGGTGAATAGTCCATCGGTAGCGGACTCCGATTTGTAGGGGAAAATTCATTAATCCCTGAATTGACATTGTTGTAAGTGTATTAGTATGAATATTGGCCTTGTATTTTCTCATACAGTCTTGTGAGTTCAGTACTGCTATGTGTCTGGAGGTGAAAGAATAACAAGATCACCGAGATCCGTTACCTATATAACATATGAAATATCAACAATCGCACAAAACTTTGGCATATAATAACCCATATTCACATGGGCTGCTTACAACCCTAGCACCTGGTGAGTTGCTCCTAAATGATCCCAATACTGCTCATGAGAGTCAGAAATTGGATCTACCATGATACAGTTCATTAACACTGGCAAATATTCAAGGGGCTCTCCATTTCTTATCACCAAGGTCTCACGTTAATTATCATAGTCAACACCCAGGCCTCAGCAATGTGGAATTCTCTCCCTGGATAGGTTGTACTGACAGATGCATTGACAGTTTCAAGAAAGGGTTGGATGCCTTTTTAGCAAATGAGAAAATACAAGGCCAATAATGATACGAATACACTTACAACAATGTCAATTCAGGGTTTGATGAATTTTCCCCTACAAATCGGACACAGCTACCAATGGACTTTTCACCTGCCTCTGGAGTAATTCTACATTAGACAGGATTTATATGAGCAAAAGGCTAAACCTGATAGAGCCTAAACTGCTATCTGTGTAGAGCAAGGCATTAACTTGCCCTGCTACAGAACAAAAAGCCGGTCTTGAGGGTAAAGCTGCCCAATCAATAAATGAGATTTGGGAATCTCCTCATGCCTTGGCCCTGATACAGACACAGGCTTAGGCACATGAAAGAAATGGCAAAATGCATAATAACACTAATTGGAGAGCATCTCGTCTGACCCACACACACACACAGGTGGCGCTTTAGCGGCCAGTCACCACTAAAGGTGGCCATAGACACTCCAATAATATAGTACGAAACAGATTTTTGGACGATATTCAGTGCGCGTATGGTGGGAGATGAGATGATCAATATTGGCAGAAGACTTGGATATTGGTTGGTTGGGCAATTGGGCTGGCCGGAAAGTTTTGATTGGGCGCCTTTGAAGGCACCTGAACATCAGCCATTGTTAGTGCTGAATCATCAATTACAGGTAGAATTCTATTGTTTCTACCTGTATATCTGGTAATTCAGCTCTACACGTGTGTATTAAAACGAACAATCCTTCCTGTAAAGATCTTATCCAGGAAAATCGTAATTCTAACATCTATGGCCAACTTAAAGGAGAAGGAAAGGTTAAAACTAAGTAAGCCTTATCAGAAAGGTCCATCTAAATATACCAGTAAACCCCCAAAGTAATGCTGCTCTGAGTCCCCTGTCAAAATACACACTGCATTTATTTCCTTCTATTGTGTACACATGGGTTTTGTATCAGACTTCCTGCCTTCATCTTAAAACTCATTGCCCAGGGCGTGAGCATGCTCAGTTTGCTCCTCTCCCCCCCCTTCTCTACTATAATCTGAGCCCAGAGCAGGGAGAGTCTCAGGCAGGAAGTGATGTCACACCATGTTAATACTTCAGCTCCTATCCTAAACAAACAAAGTTTCTAGAGCGTTTTACTCAGGTATGGTAAAACATTCTACAGAATAAATATAGCATTTTAGCTTGCACTATTGCAGCTAATCTATTGGCAATAAAATGTCTCCATAGCTTTCGTTCTCCTTTAAATGTGATTCTAATAGTCCTAAGTGTGAAAGGCAGAGAGGGGCAGAGGAGGACAAAATGCCCAATGTGCCAGGGGCCTTAAAGGACAAGTAACATCAAACATTTTTTTTTTAAAAAAATCGTTCGTATACCTTGAAAAAAAAAAAACAGCAAGAAAAATGAAACTTTAAAATCGCAAAGTCTTTATTAAGAAATAACTAACCGAAACTCCGCTTCTCTTCAGAAAAGGCAACACATCGACGATCCATCGTGAGGTGCTCAATTTCTCCTCCCTGGCTATCTCCTATAAGGGAGGAGTAATCGAGCGCCGCACAATAGATCGCTTTCTGAAGAGGAGCGATAGCGGAGTTTCGGTAAGTTATTTCTTAATAAAGACTGAGATTTTTACGTTTAATTTGTTTTGTTTAATTTGTTTTCTAGTATAGATATTGCCCCTCCCCCAAATCTCCAGTGCATGGAATTTTAGACAGTGGTTAGCATGTCTTCCCAAGAATATTATCCATACTTTCAATGAAGGGACTCAGAAGAAATCTTTTGACTTCAGAATAGGGATGCACCGAATCCAGGATTCAGTTCGGGATTAAACCAGGATTCAGCCTTTTTCAGCAGGATTCGGGCCGAATCCTTCTGCCTGGTCGAAACCGAATCCTGCCCCTAATGCAAATTAGGGGCAGTGAGGGAAATTGCATGACTTTTTGTCACAAAACAGGGAAGTAAGAAAGGTTTTCCCCTTCCCACCCCTAATTAGCATATGCAAATTAGGATGCAGTTCGGTATTCGTCCAAATCTTTCAGGAAGGATTTGGCCGAATCCAAAATAGTGAATTCGGTGCATCCCTACTTCTGAATATAACTTTCCTAGAGCAAATACAATACACACACGCATATTAAACCATTTAGCAACTCCCCTTGCATAAGGGAGCAGTGAGCTCAAGCAAAGCTCCCATTGCAGACCAGAGCTTGGGTTGCCATAGATTTTGTCACTGGTATTCACTAAGCAATGATGACAAAGGGCTGAGAAGTGTAAATAACATGAGATCCGGCACAGTGTTCAGCACTGATACGCATGGTTACAGGTCCTTACAAAATAATATTTCTGCAGGAAAAGTGAAAGTATTTTAAAGAGTCAGAGCCGTGAAGATGACAAGCCCTTACAAGTAACACAAGTGGTGGTAAAAAGATGCCACTTACTAACAGGTGTCACAGATAACACTTATTTAGAAGCACTGATACCACAGGTGGCCACTATTTACATTTTCAGCTAAGTTTAATAGCGTGGGAAAACTGTAACTCTAGTTGCTGGTTGACAGATAAGTGCATGGAGTAATTAAAACAGAGCCAACATATTCCGCAGCACGCTACAGAACAACTGGCATAAAGACAACCGGATAGAACAGGTAATGAGGGTTCTGCCTCTGCTTGAAATCTTGAATATTTGCCCTTTCCATTTTAAAAAGTTATACAGCTCGGTACAGTAACAGAGCAAAACATGGTGGAAAATTCATTTGTACATAGCATAAAGAAACCATATACAGGTATGGGACCTGTTATCTGGAAACCCGTTATACAGAAAGCTCCAAATTACGGGAAGTAATTATACTTTGGCTCCCGCACACCCTAAGCTAATTAGTAGAATGATACCTGGTGCACAAAGGTAGATGATCAGCCGCCTCACAAACAAACAGTCTTGTTTATTGCGAAGTGCAACGTTTCGGGGCCACGCCCCCTTTTGGTGCTCCATGCTTGAGAAAGGGGCGTGACCCGAAACGTTGCACTTCGCAATAAACACGCAAGGCAGCTTGCTTGCATTTATCCTGTGTGCCTTGGGATTTTTTCTGCCAAATTACGGGAAGGCCATCTCCCATAGACTCAATTTTCTCCAATGAATTCATATTTTTGAAAATGATTTTTTTTTTCACTGTAATAGTAAAACATTACCTTGTACTTGATCCCAACTAAGATACTGTATAATTAATCCTTATTGGAAGCAAAATGAGCATACTGGGTTTAATAAATGTTTAAATGATTTTTTTTATTGACTTTAGGTATGGAGATCCAAATTATGGAAAGATCTGTTATCCGGAAAACCCCAGGTCCTGAGCATTATGGAAAACATGTCCCATAACTGTATTCCCAGCTGATCGGCTTTTAAATAGAGAGATTCTCTTAAAGGAGAACTAAAGCTTAACTAAAGAAGTAGCTCAAGCCGAAGGCAACCACAGCCCTTTAGCAGTAAATATCTGTGTCTCCAAAGATGCCCCAATAGCTCACCATCTTCTTTTCTGCTGATTCACTGCACATGCTCTGTGCTGCTGTCACTTACTGTGCTTAGGGACCCACTCACAATATATAGTACATATAGAATAGAAATATTACAATATTGGGTTGATTAGAAATTAATACAGCTAATTACTACATGGCAGCACAGAAACCAGTGCAACTAGCACAATAATTTAATAATCAGACCTGTAGCATCAGATTATATTACAGACCAATCTCATTTTCTGCTTGATAATTTGTGACAACCCCTAAGCTTAGCTTCTCAACAGCTGCTCAGAGCCCACTGAGCATGTGAGTGTCACAGACACTTTCCAAGATGGCGACCCCCTGTGACAAGTTTAAAATCCTGGATCATTGCTGCTATTGACAATCTGGTAATAGGCTGGTGCAAGAAGTTTAGTATATAAAATATGGTATTCATTTTTACGGTTTAGTTCTCCTTTAACGTGGCCATAGATGTAATTCCTGCGACCACTTATTTTCAGTACAGAAGTGCTAGAGCTGAATTGTCAGATATACAGGAAGAAACAATAGAATTCTGCAATGGCCGATGTTTGGGTGGCTTTAAAAGTGCCTGATCAAAATTTTCTGGCCAGCCCGATCAACGACTCGACCGATATCCAAGTCTTCTGGCTACATCAGTCGTCTCGTCTCCCACCATAGACGCATCGAATACCATACTAAACTTGTTTCGTACAATATTATTGGTGCTTCTATGTCCACCTTTAGAGTCCAATTATTTAGGCTTTGGTGCAACAACTACAGGTTAGAATTTGCTTAGAATTGGCCATTCTATAAAATACTAAAAGTTAACTTTGCATTGAACCACGTCTTTAAAGGGCAACTTTAAATTGTGTCCCCCACCGTAGGTGCAGGCTAATGGAGTCCATATTTCAGTTGGGGTATTTGTTCAAAAAAATACCCTCACAAGCACCATGTCACCCCGAACTGCGCCACATGGACAGAATGGCGTAACTAGATATTACAGGGCCCCACAGCAAAATATTTTTCAGGCCCCCTAAATGTCTAGGGGTTGACCTGTTTTACCAATATTTACTGAAATGTTATATGTATTAGGGTTTCAGGCGGCCCCTGTACCTCCTGGACTTCCCTGCAGCCGCAGGGTCTGCTTCCTCTGTAGTTGCGCCCCTGCACGGACACAATGAGCGTGTCCCCCAGCTCACTCATAATGCACGTGTCTGACATAGGATCAGTTGAGTGCCCTTTAAATTATATGGGATGGTACATGCCCCCTTTAACATGTCTAGAACAGACAAAGGGATAAATATACTCTATTCAGCATTGCTGCCTTGAGATTACCTGATTAATAATTGAATCCCTACCCATTAAGTGCTCTGCAGCAATATCAATGCAAAGATGTAGGAAGATGTATGATGTTACTGTTGCTGAAAAGAGAAAGCTGCTTGCAATATACATTTATGGAGCCTGTATAGGAGCAGCATTATGATCTCCAGCAGCATAACATTACAAGTCAGCACACAGCACCCACATATCTAATAAATAACTATAAAGAAGAGCTCAGGAACAATCCCAAAAATTTACTAGGATGTCACTTGGAAATGATCCCTAAAAATAAAAAAGTGAGACAACCTGAAGCTATCACAACATACAAACTGGAGTGATAGAGGGTTCTGGGGGGTAATACTGTACTGGAATTGTTGAGGTTTCTCTATCCTTGAACAAAGCTGCCAGAATCCGAAAGAGCTCCAGTGACAAAAATATTGTGACAAGATGGATAAATAAAACATCTGAAACCCATTAGCTTTTATCTGTAATAAGGTTAGAGAGGAGAAATTCTCATAAAAAGCAATCCCCTCATTTTAGGGTTAAGGCAGACTGGACTACTGTAAGCATTATCTTGCCTTAAAGGGGACCCATCACCCAAAAAAATTATTCTAAATCCTATTTTATCATATTAGTCAAGCAAAGGTAACTTTAATTACTCAATATAAAATATTTGAATCTTGTTTCCTTCAGTCTGGGAACTCATGATTATAGCAAGCAGGCAGGAGCCATTTTGTGGACACTGTTATTAAGACAAACCTTGTATCATCATTTTAGAATCTTGTTTATGCACCAGAATGGGGGGCCTGATGTCCATCCCCATGTACTGGTTACACAATTAAACTGGGAAGAGAACTGGGGGAATGTGTGGAGAGCAGTGACATCTAGGAAGTGCTGAATGGAAAATGAAAGTGATTGTCTGCCCCGCCTCTATGCCTAAGGCATAGAGGAGGGGCAGACAATATTTGATTGACAGCTGAGATTTTTAAAGGCATTTACAACAGCTATGAATGCTTTAATAAAAAATAGAAATTGGATTTCATGTTTAATTTAGAAAGGACTTTTAGCATAGCGTTTTTATGTCTGGGTGACAGGTCCACTTTAAGTGAAAATGAGAAGGGTCATTCACAATTAGGGATACACCAAATCCAGGATTCTGGATTCTGCCAGGATTCTGCCTTTCAGCAGGGTTCAGCCAAATACTCGCGCCTGGCCTGAACCAAATCCTAATTTGCATATGTAAATTAGGGGCAGGAGGGGAAATCGCATAACTTTTTGTCACAAAACAAGGAAGTAAAAATAGTTTTTTCCACTTTTTCCCTTCCCATCCCTAATTTACATTTAGAATTTGAAGTTGGTTCAGTTATTCGCCCAAATCTTTCATTAAATATTCAGGGATTTGCCCGAATCCCAAATAATGAATTTGGTGAATCCCTATTCACAACTGCAGATGAGGTTGCATTAAAATTAAATTTAAGTACTTGTGTACTGATAGCATTCATGAAAGATGCTTTGGTGCAAAAATGTTCTTTGCTCTTCCATAAAGTTGTGCTAAGTGTGATTTTGCCCACCCTTTTGCTGAATTCTGCACAAGTGCACCAACTAACGCTGGGAACTTTGAGCAACTGCCACATGCAGGCTCCCACAGAGAGTTGCACCAATAAGGGCAGACTTGTGGAAAAAAAAGTAATGCCACTAATGCATATATTTCAAAAACTATTTAAAAAAAAAAATTAAAAGTGGAGACCCACTAAAATGTTGTTTAGAATAGGACATTCTGTTTCATACTAAAGGTGGCCATACACGGGCAGATAAAGCTGCCGATATCGGTCGTTTGGACCGTTTTGACAGCTTATCTGCCCGTGTATGGGGGCTTCCGACGGGTCATCCCGATCGATATCTGGCCACGATATTGATCGGGAAGGTTGGATTTTTACCCGACCGACCCGTCGGAGCCGCTTGGCGCATCGTAATTCGATCGTTCGGCCATACGGCCGAACGCTCGAATTACCCCCGATATAGCCACACAGTTTAGTGGCATATCGGGGAAAGATCCGCTCGTTTGGCGATGTCGCCAAACAAGTGGATCTTTAAGTCTATGGCCACCTTAAATCTTAACTTAGGCTAAGGCCACACTAGGCGATAGCGCTGCGATTTGACTCGCGGCGACTTTTCGCCGCGACTTTTAATCCGCAATCGCTGGGGAAACTTTTGCGCTGGCGTCTATGGGGAATCGCGAAAAATCGCCAGCGTAAAAACACACGCGGCGATCTTTTTTCTACTGTCGCTCGAATTTGCCTCGCTAGGCGATTTCGAGCGACAATAGAAAAAAGATCGCCGCGTGTGTTTTTACACCGCGATTCCCCATAGACGCCAGCGCAGAAGTTTCCCCAGCGATTGCGGCTTAAAAGTCGCGGCGAAAAGTCGCCGCGAGTCAAATCGCACCGCTATCGCCTAGTGTGGCCAGGTAAATTAACCCTTTGAGTTGTGCCTAATCCTTAGAGAGTGACTGGCAGAAATGTCTGTGGAAAGCCTTGCTTTAGTAGATGGATTAGACGGATAGGTTGTTTTTAGCCTCAGGGTATGAATGAACAGTACCAGTGGCGTAACAAGCTTAGGGACCGACCACAATATACTACATGTATAGAGTAAAAAACTGCAAACTGCTGAGCGGTAATTAATTTAGATTATTAGTACATGGCAGTTCAGAAACCAGTGCAATTAGCATCGCAATTTAATAATCATCCCTGTAGCGTCAGCTTATATGATAAATCACATTTTCTGCTTGCTGATTTGGGACGACCCCTAAGAGCATGTGCAGTGTCATGCTAAACAACATTCCTCTATATGAACTAAAAGATGCTACAGTAAATTCACTTCCTAAGAGTTTTTCTCCATAATGCACTGCATGTAAAGGTGATGGGTCACTTAGGGCTAGAACAGTGCACGTTCTGCTGGTTTCTGCACACTGCCCAGAGCATTTTGTACATTCCACTACCCAATAAAAGGAACAGTGATACAGCTCTGTGTAAAGCATTCACTCCTTAATTTAGTTTTTTTTTTTTGGCAATGGTGGGCACCCCAAACAGTTCCAAAAAGTGGAATTTTGCCTATTGATTCATGATTTATTTTATCTACTTTATTTAATCTGAATCTTTTAGTTGTAGATTGAAACAAACGATCTTTATCATACAAAGAATAAAATCTGCACGTCTATGGCCAAGTTAAAGGGGTAGTTCACCTTCCAAAACTTTTTTCAGTTCAATTGGTTTCAGACAGTTCACCAGAAAATACTTTTTCCAATTTCTTTCTGTTTTCTATTTGTGACTGTTTTTCTAATATTGAAGTGTAAAGTTTTCACCTTCTAAAGCAGCTCGGGGGGGGGGTCGCCGACATTGATACATTTAGTTGATACGTTTTTCTATCTGGGCTTTCTCTGGGTTTCATTACAGGCAGCTGTTAGAATTGATACAATAGTTGTTAATACTCCAGAGATGCTGCTGAGAAATGTATCAACTCAATGTTGCAAAATTGTAGCAGTTCAGAATCTGCACCTGAATTACTGAGCTGCCAAACTCAAACACCAGATACAGGGAAATTCAACGTTAAACTTAGATTTTGGAAAAAACTGTAAAAAATAAAAAAATAGAAAGTAATTGAAAAAGTATATTTCTGGGGAACAATCTCAAAACAACTGAACTGAAAAAAAAGTGTTTGGAAGTTGAACAACCCCTTTAAGCCATTCGAAGTTAAAGGACCACTAACATCAAAAAATGTAATTGTTTTAAAGTAATAAAAATATAATGCAGTGTTGTCCTGCACTAGGAAAACTGCTGTGTTTGCTTCAGAAAACTACTATTTATATAAATAAGCTGCTGTGTAGCAATGGGGACAGCCATTCAAAGAAGAAAAGGCTCAGGTTACACAGCAGATAAGCTCTGTAGAACATAATGCTATCTGTTATCCATTCGTTAAAGGGATACTGTCATGGGAAAAAAAATCAAAATGAATCAGTTAATAGTGCTGTTCCAGCATAATTCTGCACTGAAATCCATTTCTCAAAAGAGCAAACTGATTTTTTTATATTCAATTTTGAAATCTGACATGGGGCTAGACATATTGTCAGTTTCCCAGCTGCCCCAAGTCATATGACTTGTGCGCTGATAAACTTTAATCACTCTTTACTGCTGTACTGCAAGTTAGAGTGATATCACCCCCTCCCTTGTTCCCCCCAGCAGCCAAACAAAAGAACAATGGGAAGGTAACCAGATAGCAGCTCCCTAACACAAGATAACAGCTGCCTGGTAGATCTAAGAACAACACTCAATAGTAAAAACCCATGTCCCACTGAGACACATTCAGTTACATTGAGAAGGAAAAACAGCAGCCTGCCAGAAAGCATTTCTCTCCTAAAGTGCAGGCACAAGTCACATGACCAGGGGCAGCTGGGAAATTGACAAAATGTCTAGCCCCATGTCAGATTTCAAAATTGAATATAAAAAAATCTGTTTGCTCTTTTGAGAAATGGATTTAAGTGCAGAATTCCGATGGAGTAGCACTATTAACTGATGCATTTTGAAAAAAAACATGTTTTCCGATGACAGGGTCCCTTTAACCTGTGCCATATAGCCGTTTTTCAATTTCCCCCATTGCTACTCAGCAGCTTGTTTATATGAACTATAGTTGTGTTTCTGAAGCAAACAGATCAGTTTTACCAGTGCAGGGCAACACTACATGATATTTTCATTACTTTAAAACACTTTCAGTTTTTGGTGTTACTGTTCCTTTAGTGTAAAGGTGAACCACCCCTTTAAACCCTCCCCACTTCAAACTGCATGCAATAATCACAGACTTACTACTACAATACACCATCTTATTCGGAAACCCATTAACCTGCTCTGAAACACAGAAATGCCTGTTCAATGTCCATGTTTATATCATGACTGCTTTTTTTTCTATTACTCTACAAAGTAAAGGTAAAAAAAAGCATATACTGCAATACTTTCAATATAGATCAACTGGATGCAGAACACTACAGTTACCAAACTAGTTTTACATGGATATGTAATAAGAGACCATCCATTTGACAGAAAGGACAATTGCCGGTATCTGTGTGGGATTCTGGGAGTTGTAGTCCAGCCAGTTGGGGGACCCTGGTTGAAGAAAGGCTTAAAGGCACGCACCTATGAGTGGTTAATGGTTTCCCCCACTGGATAAATAGAGTCTGCACTAAGGTTGGGAAAAACAATACTATTTATATTTTTAAAAACATACCCCTGCCAAAAGTATGCCACTGGGCCAATCTGGGAAATCAAGCATGCAAATTCAGCTTAGCGTCCATTTAAGTATTTGTGTATGTTACAAACTGGTTAATTCTAAGCAACTTTTCATTTGGTCTTCTTTATTTTATTTTTTTTATATAGTTTTTGCATTATTTGCCTTCTTATAACTCTTTCAGCTTTCAAATGGGGGCAGGGTCAATGACCACATCTAAAACGAAATGCTCTGTGAGGCTACAAATGTATTGTTATTGCTACTTTTTATTACTTCTATTCAGTCCCTCTCCTATTCATATTCCAGTCTCTTCTTCAAATCAATGCATGGTTGCTAGGGTAATTTGGACCCTAGCAACCAGATTGCTGAAGTTGCTGAATAAAAAGCTAAATAACTCAAACGCCACAAATAATAACAAATGAAACCCAATTGCAAATTGTCTCAGAATATCACTCTCTATGGCATACAAAAAGTTATCTCAAAGGTGAACAACCCCGTTAAAGGACCACCCCTTTAAGAGCATGACCTGGAGCAGATGGCAAAACACTGGTGGTGGCCACATTTTTGGAGAAATAGTATTGTTTCCCTTAAAGGAGAAGGAAAGCTCCAAGACAGTTTATTGCCAATAGAATAGCCACAATAGTGCAAGCTAGAACGCTATATTTATTCTGCAGAATGCTTTACCATACCTGAGTAAACAGCTCTAGACACTGTCTCTGTTTGTTTAGGATAGAAGCGGCCATATATGCTTGGTGTGACATCACTTCCTGCCTGAGTCTCTCCCTGCTTACTAACAGCTCTGAGCTCAGATTACAGTAGGGATGGGAGGAGGGAGGGGGAGAGGAGCAAACTGAGCATGCTCAAGGCCGTGCCCAGGAGGTTTAAGATGAAAACAGGAAGTCTGATACAGAAGCCCATGAGTACACAATAGAAGGAAAGAAATGTGGTGTTTCTTTTGACAGGGGACTCAGAGCAGCATTACTTTGAGGGTTTACTGGTGTATTTATATAGACCTTTCTGATAAAGCTTACTTAATTTTAGCCTTTCCTTCTCCTTTAATAGCAGTATAGGAGCAGAAGTCAGTTCTCCTGCAGGCCTGTTAATAAGCACACTTCTTCTATATTACTTCAGGAGTCAGAACCAGCAGTGTAGAGAATATAAACACAGATATGGCTTTAAACAGCACATCACATTTACAAATAACTTTAAAACCACTGAAAATGTTTAATGCATGTATATATATATATAGCAATGGTGCTTAGAATTCAATAGTAAAATAATACTTTGTGGGTGGATGTCCCCTTTAAGAAGTAAGGGTTAATAAGTGTAATTGCCAATAAGAACAATTTGCTGAGAGCAAAACAATCTTTAACGTAATTTTCTGGTAAGTGAAGTGGCTATGCAGGCCCATAATGCCACAAGCAGTACTCCAGCATCTCACTGCCTCACTTCCAACATGTGTTCCTCCTACATGTGCCCATTGTTACTCTGCTTGCAGCACAAACCATTGTTCCTCTAATCACAGATGTGTCTGCTCATTAACACCTCCTACACTACTACACATGTATGCCTAATTGCCTGTTAATTAACGCTACTACTGAATAGCAAATCACCCTGGCCCTGTCCAAGAAGCAGTTCAGCTCAATGGAGCGTGGTTTATAGCACTGCATTCTCCAACCAGCAGCCTGGGACATATCTGCAGGCATCTAATAGCAGCCAAATTGGCCTGAGCTGGAGTTCACCTTACCAGCCTTTAATGGCCCCTGCAATCAGATAAGAGAATGAAATCCAGGCTGGCTCATATGCTAAACACTGCACAACAAGCCCTGGCACACAAGTATGGCTGCACATGGTCCGACATTATACAGCTATTAATGGATTACATTATCATTTGCATAAGCATGACTCATTTTGATCAGAAGCTCAGACAAAACCAGGTACAAAATACAACTATAACACAATCAGCCAAGATCTGGCATAACACACAGTAAGCATTGCAGATAAACAACAAATAACAGGCAGAAGCAGGAGCAAGTTAGAACGAACCACATGGCTAGTAAATATGCAGTCAGTACAGTAAATATGTCACACTCAAGCCTCCACGCTGAAATCCCATATACAACAAGACTGGCACAATCCGGGCAGCACAAGATATTACAGAATCGCTGGTAAATGGGACGGCACAAAGTTGCAACCAAGGTTGGGCACGAAAAATTCATGGCACAGGCAGAAACCCGTGCAAACATCAGGCACAAAATATAAATGGAACAGTGAGAAAAATATGTTCAGATCAGGTACTAAATATGATTGGCACTGGCATAAACATGTGCCCAGGTCAGGTACTAAAAACAGAATTTCATTGTAAAGGTGAAATAATGAGACAGGAGTGCACAGTCATGATACTGAGATTGGCAAACATGACTAGGACATACTGACAGAATTCACACACAAATACAGAGGATTAATCAAAACTATTATATGATCAGGTTTAGAGTCATATTCTACCCAACAATGGTGCTGTCATACTGGCCACCCTGACTATACACAGGTACACTGCCCTGATGTGTCTGGTCATACAGGTAGGTATGTAGCCCTGATGTGTCTGGTAATACAAGTAGGTATGTAGCCCTGATATGTCTGGTAATACAGGTAGGTATGTAGCCCTGAAGTGTCTGGTAATACAGGTAGGTATGTAGCCCTGGTGTGTCTGGTAATACAGGTAGGTATGTAGCCCTGATGTGTCTGGTAATGCAGGTAGGTATGTAGCCCTGATATGTCTGGTAATACAGGTAGGTATGTAGCCCTGAAGTGTCTGGTAATACAGGTAGGTATGTAGCCCTGATGTGTCTGGTAATGCAGGTAGGTATGTAGCCCTGATGTGTCTGGTCATACAGGTAGGTATGTAGCCCTGGTGTGTCTGGTCATACAGGTAGGTATGTAGCCCTGTGTCTGGTAATACATGTAGGTATGTAGCCCTGATCTGCCTTTGCTCAGACACACAGTTATGATGTACTCTCCGTGCCCAGGGAATAGTCATGATGTGCAGGCAGGAGTCAGGACACTATCGCAGTTGCCCAGAGTGTTGTTCCCCAGCAATGACTTACCATGTAGTCCATGGATTCATACAGTGAGAGCCGGGCCCTTCAGCGGACAGAGGGGTAGGGATCCTTACTGCTGGGCTGGGGGCTCGGTCGGGCACAGCTTGTTGAAGAATAATAATAATAATAAAGCAGCTAAACCACCGCTGCACGTCTGCATTTGCTGCTACTGACCCTCTCGCTTCCTCCTCCTCCTCGGAGCCCTGGAATCCCCCGCCCAGGGGCCGCACCAAACAGACACACAGAGGAAGAAGGGCGCGTCCCCGCCCTAATGCACCGACCGTGCTGTGAGACTAGGAAAGCATATAACACATCCACACTACCAGGGCACCCACTACCGCCCGGCCGCCAGGCTCCGCCCAGGGCCGTGTCACATGATCATACACGTGGGCTCCCAGTAACTATCAGCTTCTGCTAGGGGTTCCTGCTGCGTTACATCATAACACACACACCGGCTGATGTATGGATAGGTAGTGTCCCGAGGTCCCGCCCCGTATAACTCTTTCTTTGCCAGTCCGTTGTGTTACAAAGTCTCCCCTGAATAAACTTTTAAGACGTTTCTCATTTCTTCGAACGTATTAATTTCTGTGAAGAAAACCTCAGTGACTTTCTCTGGGATGTTGGCTGAGTTTTTTTTAGTACTTTTTTATCCATTTTTGGATGGAGCCAACGATTTTTTGTTCAATTAGTAATACAATATTTGTTTTATTAGTAAATACACAAAAATAAGTTTTACTAGAAATAACGGCCGCACCTATATATAAGCAACCTGATTGGCCCAGGTCTGTTGATAAAAGACTTACTGCGATTTATAGTAAGTTTTTTGTGAAGAAAAAAAGCCTCTACTTTGCTACTTTGTAGTCTCACCCCATGACACATGGTTGGTTGGAACATCAGGAGTAAAGAAGCAGCAGCAGTGGTGTAACTAGATGTTAATTAAATGTTAGGCCTCAGAAATCTCCAGAGGTTGTGTTGTTTTATCAATATATATTGAAATTGCACATTCATTAAGCCTCGTGGTCCCCCCTGTAGCTCCAGGGCTGCCGTTGGATCGACTTCCTCTGCAGGGCCGGATTTACATAGCGGTTGCCCCTAGGCCCACTGTTCCCTCCCTTTTATTCACTAAAGTTTTCATCATCGGGACTGGAGCAATGGATATTGGTGCACTGGGAAATGTAAAAAATTATTGTATCTCCAGAGCATCGCCTGTGTTTTTGAACCAATGTGGGTGTGGTTGGGCAGCATGCCGCCCCCTAAAATCCTGCTGCCCTAGGCCCGGGCCTTTCCACAAATCCGGGGCTGTTCCTCTGTAGTTACTAGTGATGTGCGATACCCGCGGGTCGTCGGGTTTCGGCCGACCCTGCACCCCCCTTTGTAGGTGGTGGCTGGGTCCCGGTCGAGCCCCTTCTCCTGCTTTATAGCCGCATGCCTACTTGCCCCGCAGCCTTTTGTGACACCATCGATGGGGCGGCGCTGGTCTATAAAGGGACGCCGCAAGCAGTGTCGGACTGGGACACCAGGGGCCCACCCACAGTGTTGGACTGGGCCAGCGGGACACCAGGAAAAAACTCAGCGGGCCCCGCCGCCGACCCAAATCCATGATTTTTAAAGTTGCTTCCTGCTGCGCCACTTGTAAAACTAGCAGCACACAAGCGCAAACACTGGACGGGGCGGCGGGGGATTGGTGGGCGTACGCCTCTTTGTTCTCATAGAAATAGGAAATGGCCATGAAATAGGCCAAATCTTTAGCAGCACAAGGGCCCACTGACACCTGGGCCCCCTGGGAATTTTTCTGGTATCCCGGTGGGCCAGTCCGACACTGGCCATAAGTCGGGCTTGGGCAGGTGCGGGTGGAGGGAGGGCGGGTGCGGGTCGGGAAAAACCGGACCCACACATCACTAGTAGTTACTGCCCTGAGAACCAGCATTTTATGACAGATGCCCCCACATACATTTCATGACATATTATGTCCCCTCCAGGGGCATAACTATAGAGGAAGCAGACCCTGCGGCTGCAGGGGGGCCCAGGAGGTATAGGGGCCCCATGAGGCCCTAATTCATATACAATTCAATAAATATTGGAGAAACAAGTCAACCTCTAAACATTTTGGGGGCCTGAAAAATAATTTGCTGTGGGGCCCAGTAATACGTATCTAGTTACGCCACTGGTCCCCTCACATTTCATAATACACTGTCTCCAAGCATTTTATAACAAACTGTGGCCTGAAGTGTTTTATGACATTGTGGCCCCCAAGCACAGTGGTCCCCAAATAGGGTTGCCATCTTTTCTGTAAAAAAATACCAGCCATCCTATATTTTTATGGTTTTTCCCTATTAATAACATTGTCATAAGCAGTATTTTTAACAGCCAAGCCGGTAAAATACTGGCCAGGTGGCAACCCTACCCCAGACACAGTGGCAGGTTCTGCCCCATACCTCCCAACATTTTGGAAATGTATTATTATTATGTATTTATATCACCAGCTATTTTGCAGCGCTCAAAATAGAAACAGGAAAAAAAAAAGATTTCACAACACCCATTTTATGGCCCCCCTAACTACAATATTCATTTTACAAAATTTGGCAGGTTATGAAAGTTTGAACAAATTTCTGTGTTTATATGTTATTACAGTTTTGCTAATGAAGGTGAATTACCCTTTAAGTTACAAGTAAGAGTTTCCCAGAGACCTGCTTGTCTTAAATTGTTACAATTGTTTCTTAGCTTATCTTAAATTGTTACAAAAGTATCCAAGTGCACCTGCCAAATATTCTGAGCTCTCTGCCAAAAGCCAATTAAGTTTTAGAAACATTGTATCTTTTTCTGGCTGTTCAGTGCTGGAGATGAAAGAGAAAGTTGGGACATTTCAGTAGCAATTCGTCTGAAAAATCTGAGAAATTAGACAGTTGGGAGGTATGCCTGCCCCATAGCTTAAACAGACATTAATGTCAGTGCTCCCCGTCTCCACTAGGCTGTGGTCATTCATTATATAAAGTTGGGAGTTATGCTGCAGTCTCATTTTGTAAGCAGGACCGGACTAACATAGTGGGCGCCCCTAGGCACACCTCCAGGGGGGACAGGAGCAATGGGGATTGGTGCATGGGAAATTTAAAAAATTATTGTATCTCCAGCACATCCCTAGTGTTTTTTTAACCAATGTGGGCAATACCTGGCAGGTGGCAGGGTAGCCCACAATCTTGCATGCCATCTTGCCTGCGGGGATGCCCGCCGTCTCCCCTTCCATTGATGTGCTGGGTTCTACCGCTTCTGGGTTGCGAAGCACTCGGGTATCTTTGCCCTTATTCAGAGCGTCGCGTGATGTCATTGCACTGTTGGTTGCAACGTAAAGGTTCTTTCCTAGTTCCTGGGTGTATTTTAAGTCTGCTCCTAGTCTGTGTGTGAACCTTGATTGTCCCTAACTTTGCTTTTTGCTGCCTCAACTGACCCCTGCCTGTGTTCTGTATTCTACGGATCCTGATTTGGTGATTTTGGCAGGTTCCACCAAAGACGGCTGCTATAGGCAAAAGTGTGGGTCAGTGGCGTAACTAGTTGTTACTGGGCCCCATAGCAAATTCAATTTAGGGCCCCAAAATATTTATAAGTTGGCATATTTTACCAAGATATATTAAAATTACTAATTAATTAGGGTCTCACTGGGCCCCCTACACTCCTGGGCCCCCCTGCAACCGCAGGGTCTGCTTCCTCTATAGTTACGCCCCTGGTGTGGGTCAAGACTGGAACCTTGGAGTTAGTTATGGGTTTGGTTTCCATTACAGTATGTTGGGCCACCAACATTAGGCAAACTATAACGTAAGGTATCCCAAACCCAGAACTATCCCATCTTGGCCCACTGTTTTGCCTATAGCAGCCGCCTTTGGCTTCAGGTGGAGCCCTCTGCTACTCAGATGCCGCCAGGTCTTATTGTTGGAGAATCAGGGAGAGAGTTCTGGGCGATCACGGGAACCAAACATGTATGAGAGGGATGGGGAAGCAGTCAGCGAAGTCAATAACTGGCCCGGATAAACCAAACGGGTAATGTGGTAACAAGCAGAAAACAGAAGCAAAGTCAGAATCATAGGCCAAGATCAAACACAGAGAAATAGTGCAGCAGCAAATCAGGATATGTAGAGTAGTCAAACACAGGCAGGGGTCAGTTGAGGCAGCAAGAGTGCGAAGTCAGGGAGAGGCAAGGGTTACACACTGAATATCAGACTAGGAGCAGACTAGGAAAGAACCTTTACGTTGGGCAATCAACAATAGTCAAGGAGTCCATAAGTATTTGAACTTTGGGCCACATCGCGATGACACCACGCAATGCTCCGAATAAGGGCAGATACATGAGCCTCTTGAAAGCTTCTTTCAGAAGTGGTTTGACTGAATAAAAACCGAGCGATCTAGTAAATAAAGTAAATAAATAGGCTGTGCAAAATAAAAATGTTTCTAATATAGTTAGCCAAAAATGTAATGTATAAAGGCTGGAGTGACTCGATGTCTAACATAATAGCCAGAACACTACTTCCTGCTTTACAGCTCGGTTTCCAGTGGTTGGTTACCAGGCAGTAACCAATCAGAGACTTGAGGGGGGCCACATGGGACATAGCTGTTGCTTTTGAATCTGAGCTGAATGCTGAGGATCAATTGCAAACTCACTGAACAGTTACGTACCATCTGGCCCCCCCTTCAAGTAGCTGACTTACTCCAAGTTAGAAAAAAAAAAGCAGGAAGTAGTGTTTTGGCTATTATGTTAGACATCCAGTCACTCCAGCCTTTATACATTACATTTTTGGCTAACTAACTATATTAGAAACATTTTTTTATTTTGCACAGCCTATTTACCCAGTTTTTATTTTTACACTGAACTGTTCCTTTAAAGTTAGGCCTGTGGGCTTATTGCCTTTGGTTCCACATTTACTTGTTCTACCTGCACTTATGATAAAAAACTTTGGCTGCAGGTAAGTTGTTTTGCTATTCATGCCATCATAAATCAGGCACACAAACAATTATTTCACCTCAGACTACAACCCCCCACACTGAGGAACAAACATAGGAAAGGGGCAGTAGTAGTAGTAGTAGTAATAGTAGTAGTAGTACGCAAGTAGTTTGAAGGAGCAGTCCAGAAAAGCAGGAGTTACAGGATTGGGGAATCATGACCTTCTGTCTCAGGTTGTCTATATGGGAATGTAATAATAATAACTACATGGATGACCTTGCTGTCCACACCACTAAAATGATTAATAGGTCTCTATTCTTTCTAGTTTAAAACCAGACAGATGAACAGGAACATAACAAGTCCTATTTCATGCTGCTAGACCTCTTACCATTCAAGTAATTCCTGATCTTCTGAAAACTCGTCTTGAAAGATGCATTCTTATCTGCATAATTCTCTTCCACCTAGTACTACTGAACCTGGCAAATAAATCTGAAATTATGTAAAAAAACAGATTAATAATTGAATTATTTCCCTGATATCCCAGATATGCATATTTATTGTGTAACAGGAGCAAAGTTGGTTTAAGGTATTATAGCACATTGCAACCCTACTGATATTTGCTTTGAAACAAGAGGGGTCATTTACTTACCCGGGGGGGGGGGGGTTGAATGTGTAGAAGTGATAAGGGATGCCCTGTATTTATGAGGGGAGCCACAGGTTTCTGCATTCTGCAGCTATTTGCTCTCAGGTACATGCAATGTGCAAAAAAAGTGGTTGATTTTGGCACTTTGTATGCTGTGTTCAGCTTAACAAGTGAACCCTTAGAAATTCTGCTCCTCAGTTGCTATTCATTACTAAAATTGAAGCAAATGATGCACCTGTTATTACATAATCTTTACAGTGATCCCCAACCAGTGGCTCGGGAGCAACATGTTGTTCACCAACCCCTCAGATGTTACTCCCAGAGGCCTCAACACAGGTGTTTATTTTTTGAATTCTAGGCCTAGAGGCAAGTTTTAGTTGCATAAAAAACAGAAGTACTGCCAAACAGATCATTCCATAGGCGCCAGTTCACATAGGGGCTACCAAATAGCCAATCACAGCCCTTATTTGTTACCCCCAAGGAACAGGTTCCATGGTTGTGTTGCTCCTCAACTCTGTTTACATTTGAATGTGACTCACAGGAAAAAAAAAGGTTGGGGACCCCTGCCCTACAACTAAATATTTTTAGTGGTTTTCTCTGGGGTGCCAGGTTGTTGGACTGTATGAAAAAATTCTTACCCCAGGAGAGTAACCATTATGGTAGTGAATACACAAAATAATAATTAAAAATAGATGAATAAGATTGTGTGCAATGTGGCCAATTTTCATGTGTTTTAGTGAATATTTAGCAATCCAAAAATCTCAAAATACATTGTTTTCCCTTAACTACAAATGTTCCAAAACTGCTGGTCTGACCTCGTTGGGGGGGGGTAAAAAAAAAACTTTAGTGCATGCTGATTTGCTGTTCTGGACTCTGTGGGAATTACTTTGTTGAATAAAGAGTGTCCCACCAAAATCCAGTGCCTAAAACCATCTGCATCATTAGCCTGTGGGTAATGACTTTGTAGTCTCTTTTTATAGTGATGAGTGTCACCGTGTCCACAGGGTTAACTATTTGTTCTTTTGACTTTTCCCAGTTTGTACCTCTAAATCTATGTATCAGTGAGTTATGTTGGCAACTCTTTGTCAGCAGGTGATAATGTTGCTTTCTGCCATAGAAAAAGCTTCATTCATCTTCCAAGGTTATCTAAACCTGGGTGGAGGACATTGTATTTTTAAGGCTGTGCTGAGCTCATTTCGATTTCCTCTGGCAAACACTGACAAACAAAATATATTTATTTTAAGTAACTGTTACTAACTAAGTTACTATGGGTTACTAAACCTTTTATTACATTACCCCCCAGTGAGAAAGTGACCACAGGAATAGCAGATGTGTTTTCCTTTAATTTATCCACAGTTGGAGATATAAGCTTCAGGAAAAAAAGGGAATATGTTTTCTCTGTTCAGAGGATCTAGATGTTGGGTCTGGAAGCTGTAGAGTTTTGGAAGGAATGACTGGTCCAGACACTCTGTTCCACTGGTCCAACTCACAAATTAGAACAGACTTTCCTCAGGAAGGCTGTTCTAAGGTTCAACATTAAAATATTAGAAAGGTCTCTGTTAGAAGGACACATGGCAGAAGGGCTACCTGCCAATGGAAGGAACTCCCACAGGATGGAGGTGCTGTCTGTCACAGAAGCAGAAGTAGTGATTGACTAATCAAATGAGAAACTAAGCAACTAAGTCTCTGTGAATAAATCCAGGAAGCTAAGTAATCTCCCAAAGATCAGTACAGGGGTGACATTTTTACTTTTTTTACTGGTGGTCCTCATGGGGTCCAGTGTAGAGTAGTGAGGAAACTCAGCAAATGTGTTAAAGTAGTGTTCAGAGGAGGAGCTATTTGCATGATATGTGTTTTCTGTGCTGAGATGGGCACCGCTGTGCATCAATAAAACATTATAACTGAAGCAAGTATCTGTTGGGTGTACCACAAGCTTACACCCCATACGGGAGAAGCCCTCGGTTACTTGGCCAGGTGAAAGAACCAATACAAGAGTTCTTGGCAGACAAGGGAACCATAATGTGTGATAGGAGGAATGGGGTTAGAGCTAAGTGTAGTTGTAGAACAGGCTGGGTTCAAAACCATGCACAGGAGAGTTGGTGGCGGGCATCCCCACCACCTCCCAGGTACTGTTACATTTAGGTTGAAAAAAAAAGAAAATATTTCATCAAGTTCAACCCTTCCAAATAACCTCCAGCTTATATAAATACATACCTATACTAAACTAACTGTTGATCTTGAGATCACTCTAGCCTTGGATATTATAGAAATCATCCAATCTATTCTAAAGGCATTAATAGAATCTTCCATCACAACATCACCCGGCAGTGCATTCCACAACCTCACTGACCTCACTGTGAAGAACCACATACGTTGCTTCAAATGAAAGTTCTTTTCTTCTAGTCTGAAGGGGTGGCCTCTGGTTCTTTGTTCTTTACTATGAAAAAAATTTCCCTGCTATAATGTTCACTAATATACTTATTCTTATCATGCCCCCTCGCACGGTCCTTTTCTCCAGAGAAAGCAACTCCAATCTTGCCAGTCTACCATTATAGTTTACTTCTTCCATTCCACTTACAACTTTAGCTGCATGTCTATGCATTCTCTCCAGCTCATTAAAATCCTTCTCAAGCCCAAAACTGCACTGCATACTGAGGCCTTATCAGGGATCTATAAAGGGGCAAAATTATGTTTTCATCCCCTGAGTTAATGCCATTTTTTTATGAAAAACAGTACTTTATTTGTTTTAATAGCCAGCAAGTAGCACTGTCTAGAGTTACACAGTTTGTTGTCCACAAATCCTTTTCAATTAAGGCCCCCCCAACATACTGCAATTTAATGTATAACCAGCATTTATTTCTAACGTGCATAACCTTGCAATTATCACCACCTGTCAGGCATCACTCAGAATTGAACTCTAAACTGTGTGCTGAACACTACCTGCACTAATTGTCATTGGGGGCTGACAGAGTTAGTGCTGATCTTCCCACGGTACATGGGTTATGGCTTCCTGCTATTTACCTTCTCCGCCTCCCACATTATCACATGCGTAGGCAATCTACAATCTTTCAACCCATGTTGCTTGATCATTGTGATCCTTAGACTGATCCTGCCAATTTGCTGTTTGAATCCTTGCCTGGTCTGTCCCTGCCTGTTCCTAAGTTCCTGGGACCTTGTCTTGTTTTTAGCCCTTGTCCAGTTCCCTACCCTGCTTCATGTGGATCTCCTGGTATGACCTCGGCCTCTTCTTTTGATTCCTCCTTATCTTCATCAGGCCCAGACCTCGGCCTGTTTGTTGAACTCTCCCTGTTTGCCACCACCAGCCCAGGCCTTTGCCTATATTACAGACTTGTTTGTTTGCCACCTGCCTCTGACCACTAGCCTGGTATAGAATGTATCTTCTGATACCTTCCACTGACCGTTCTGTATTGTCTTTCTTCATTAAAAATCACTTTTAACTTAATAACATGTTCACAGCCTATAATCAAGTCAAATACCCACTTTACGCATGTTATGCAGCACATAGACTCCTACCAGCCAGCCACTCACCTGTGGTCCAGCCTGACAACACCTCCTTTGCCAGTTTCTGCCCAGTTCTCCAACCTGCAAAGTGGCAGCATCCTACATAGAACTTATGGTTTTGCACAATTTAGTATCATCGCCAAAAATAAAGACAATGTACCTCAATGTTTATTAAATTCAAAACTTAGCACTGCATTCACATTTGGAAAACCACTGCTATGTAACTATTATATGGCTACTACACCTTAATGACTGAATTTTCCTTATAGTTCAGTGAAACTATTAATCATTATATTATAATTGTTTTTCTTTTTTTCTCTCATAGCTTCCAATTGTCTCAGGCTGGCTGGCAGACACTTCCATTATGTCCTCCTGTGTTTTAAGTGTTATTATCCCTTCCCCCTCCCCATATAAGTTAACAGTGGCCAAGGCATGTGGTTGTTGCTTAGAGGCAGAAAGGGCATGTTTTGATGTCATTGTAGACATGGATTCTGCAGCAAATGAAAAATGTAAACCAAGTACTAGCCCAACAAGCTACATGCATTTTTAAAATATCAAAGATAATTCAAGATACCTGATACCAGAATACATTAACAACAATAAATCATAAAATAACTCCTACTTTGGAAGCAGCCATGGATGTAGGGTTGCCACCTTTTTTGGAAAAAAAAATACCAGCCTTACTGTATATTTAGATTTTTTTCCCTATTAACAACATTGGGGTTTAGCATCATTTGTACCAGTTAGGCCGGTAAAACACTGGCCAGGTGGCAACCCTACATGGATGTGGTTCTAGAAGCTGGCAATAATGGGTGTTGGCCTTTGTATGCATTTGACCAGACAGCTTTTGTTCCTTTTGATTTGGTGATTTGACCTTTGACTTGAATGGCTAGATCAGGGAAAACATTGTAACTCAGACAGTAGTATCAAAATAAATTGTGGTTGGCTTTGCCAAAAAGTACATGGTTTTGCCAATACTATAAAGCTAAGGTTCTTAGCTTGCCCCTTATCCATTCATTTGTTTAATGGCCAGGGCAGTGTTATTGCTTCACACAGATTTGTATTTCATTCCCAAACAAGCATGAGAGCATTGAGCCTTCAGACAAAAAAAAATCTGTTATGGTTACAGTGTGGGAACCTTTTGTATTGTACCATGTTTATGAGCCTGTGTATATCCTGTGCTAAAATAAACAAGAAATGAATCAGGGTAAATGTTATTTCCTATCCATAAAAGTTTTGTCTTGTTAATAAATATTGCTTTTTCCAGTATTGTTTCAAGCTCCCGTGGACACCTAAAATGCACAGAAAGATTGCTTACAACTTTTAAAGCTGATCATATAGCCATAAGAATCAGACAACATCTTACCGAGCAGCATTTTATTTATTGATATTCACAATTTGTGTTTTAAGTGTGAAATGTAACAACAATATTTTGCAAACACCCCTCCTTACTGTAACTTTTTTAGACTTGTCGCCGAAACCTGCAACTTTTTCAGATTTGACACCCAAAAACCACAAAATCTTTGGATTATTGAACAAACCCAGCGCAGATCAGGATATCAATGGACCATCTGCCACTGACTTCTACATGAACTCGAACTTTTAACAACATTGGACTTCCAAAAAAATAGAGGGTTTTTTTTTCTCCAAAAAAAAAGGTAATTCGGAGCTTAATAAATAACCCCCTAAAAGTATCACTTATTTGCATTAAAATATATTTAAGTGGATATTAAGACTGATGTGGTACAGGAATATTTAAATGCAATCAAAGCATTCCTTTCATTATTCATCACTCTTACATCAAACATATTATCTCTTTTGCTGCCAGAAGAAATAAATCTATAATGCTGTCACTCTGGCATTTCATGTTCTTGCAAGTATTCCTGATGTGCTCCAGGAGCTCAGGCTGATGCAAACCACTAGGGATCTTTTTTACATGTTGTACCGGGATTATAATCTGGCATAGAGTGCAAATAATAGAAACATGAGGACTTTTGTGCTTGCTTAGGAAGATGTTATCAAATGATTAAAGCTGGGTGCAGATAAGGTGGCCATAGACATAAAGATCTGCTCATTTGGAGATTTTGCCAAACGAGCGTATCTCTCCCTGATATGCCAACATTGAGGTGGGCAATATTGGGCTGATCTGATTGTGGGCCCTAGGGCCCAATGATTGGATCATAATGCTGGCAATACAGGTGGTCGGATCACGGGACCGCATCAACGACCAGATGCAGCCATAATCCAACAGGATTTTTAACCCTGCCCTATTGACATTGCTCTGTCGGCAGCTTTTATCAGCTCGTGTATGGCCAGCTATAGGCAGGTCTGTCCACAGGCATGTCACTGGCCAGTTTGGTTGTACACACACTGTTGAAGGCTATTGGAGAAAGTTGAGAGTTAGATCTAATATAAGTTATTCAAAAAAAAACAAAAAACAACTGGACTTGCTGGGTAATTATTGAAGAGCTGGAGTTCACACCAGCTGTAGGGCTGCTACCTCAGGTGTGGGCCCTCCCTGCGGGCCAGAACTAGTGGTAGGCTGAAGAGGCACTTGCCTAGAACTCAATGGTAGGGGGAGCTGGGCAGGTACCTGGTAAAGTGTCTTCTGCCTACTCCTAGTCCTTGTCGCTGGGTGAGTGGGGGGTAGCTTGCCGGTTGCCTAGGACGCCCGGATGGCTTGGCCCGGCCTTGCCCTTCCTGCATTGCCAGAGCCCCCTATTTTCTAATTTCACTGTGCCTTCAACACACATTAGCGGCAAACCCCTTCATAAACCACGTCAATACTAGCCCACCTATTAAATGGCAGCAATGGGGTTGCACAGGTCATAAAGACAAATACACTGTGGAGGAGCAACTGATCACTGTTTCTGTATCTTTCTTTTGATATTATTATTATTATTATTAACATGTATTTATATAGCGCCAACATATTGCGTAGCACTGTAAAGTAAATGTGATTATACAACTACATCACACGAATTACATATATAGAATATATGGAGTAACAAACGTCACAATCAATACAGGTACAAAAAGGTGAGGAAGGCCCTATGCATAGGCATACAGTCTAAAGGGAAGGGAGTAATACACAAGGTGTGGGAGTGGGCAAAATCGAAGTAAGTGGGTGAGAAATGTGGTACTGTATGTGGTGTTGCGTTTGGTAGTTAAGCAGAGTGAGGGTAGGCTTCTCGAAAGAAGTGCGTTTTCAGAGATTTTTTGAAAGCAGAAAGGTTGGGAGAAAGTCGGACAGACCGTGGGAGAGCGTTCCAGAGGAGGGGTGCAGCCCTTGCAAAGACTTGAATGCGAGCATGTGAGGAGGTAATGAGAGAAGAGTTGAGTAGGAGGTCAGTAGAGGAGCGTAGTAAGCGAGTGGGTGAGTATATAGAGATGAGTTCAGAGATGTAGGGTGGAGCAGAGTTGTTAAGTGCTTTGAAAGTCAGTGTCATTAATTTGAATTTGATTCTGAAAGGTAACGGAAGCCAGTGGAGGGATTGACAGAATGGCGAGGCAGAGGAGGAGTGGTTACTGAGGTGTATGAGCCTCGCAGCAGTGTTCATTATGGACTGGAGAGGTGACAGTCTCTGGAGGGGGAGGCCAATTAAAAGAGAGTTACAGTAGTCTAGACGCGATATGATGAGAGAGTAAATAAGAATTTTGACAGCGTCTTGGGTGATAAATGATCGTATTTTGGATATGTTCCTTAGGTGGAAGTGACATGATTTGATAAGTGACTGGATATAAGGAGTGAATGACAGGGCAGAATCTAGGATAACCCCAAGGCACCGGGCCTGGGGAGAGGGGGTGATAGTGGAATTGTTAACTATGATGGATACTTCGGGGATGCTACTGGTGTTATTTGGAGGAAAGAGAACCATTTCAGTTTTAGAGAGGTTTAATTTAAGGTAGCGTTGCGACATCCAGGTAGAGATAGCGGACAGGCAGGAGGAGACGCGAGTTAGGAGTTCTGGGTTGAGATCAGGAGATGAGAGATAGATCTGAGTATCGTCAGCATAGAGGTGGTAGTGGAAACCGTACGAATTTATTAATTTGCCAAGGGAGGAAGTGTAGAGTGAGAATAGTAATGGTCCTAGGACAGAGCCTTGAGGAACTCCAACAGAAAGAGGTAGGGGAGAAGATGATACTCCATTGTAGGAGACACTGAAGGAACGATTGGTGATGTAAGAAGAGAACCAGGACAGGGCTGTGTCACAAAGGCCAAGCGACTGGAGGGACTGGAGGAGGAGAGGGTGATCTACAGTGTCAAATGCGGCTGAGAGATCAAGCAGTATTAGTAGTGAGAAATGATTGTTAGCTTTAGCGGTTAAAAGGTCATTAGTTAGTCGAGTCAGGGCAGTTTCCATGGAGTGTTGTGGCTTAAAACCAGATTGTAGGGGGTCTAGCAGGTTATTGTCAGAGAGGAATGAGGTAAGTCGGTTGTAGACTAGGCGCTCAAGTAGTTTAGAGATGAAAGGCAGCAGAGAGATAGGTCGGAGGTTGTCAAGGTTGGAGGGATCAAGAGAGGGTTTTTTCAGAATGGGGGTGACAAGAGCATGTTTTAGTTGAGAAGGAAACAGTCCAGTTGAGAGCGAAAGATTAAATAGGTGAGTTAAGGCTTTGATTAGACCAGGATTGGTATTGCGGAAAAGTTTTGAGGGAATTGGATCAAGCAGGCAGGTGGTAAGGTGAGAAGAGGCCAGAAGCTTTGAGACTTCCTCATCAGTGACAGGGGTGAAGGAGCACAGGAGAGACTGGGGAGTGTGGAGGGAGGGTGGTGGAAGTATAGGGGGGTTGAGTAGTGTAATGTCCCTTCTGATAGTGTCAATTTTGTTTTTGAAGTGCTCAGCAATATCTTGAGCAGAGACAGATGTGCATGGAGGGGGTGGAGAAGGGGAAAGGAGAGTGTTAAAGGTGGATATGATATGAGACAATTGTGAATATTTTGTATTCGTTAGCACTAACATGCATTACTGTATAGACAATGTGTATAAATAACAACTTTATAAATAATAAACAAAGAAATTATTTTGCTGTGCCTCTCTAATTGTTTTCACAGCCACAGGATCCGAAATGGCCACAACCAAATTGTTACATGACTGAGAGTTCCATACTTACTGTCATGTATCCTTTAAAAATATCCACATTCTTAAAATATCCTCATATTAACATATACAGTACAAAGCAATAGGTTGATATCTCCAACCTAGTATATGTTATTTTAGGACTGGTGTATATTTTACCCTGCTTTGTTTAAAATACTTTGCATTTTCCGCATACCTTCCAAAAATAAGCACTCACTTCCACAGGGAAGATGAAGAAATGGATTTAAATGTAGTTGTATGCTGTAAGCAGTAAGCTGATATAAGGAAATCAACTTGCCACATACTTTGACCTAAGTTGTTTATTATAATGACAGCTATAGAAAAAAAACTTTAAGCAAATAAGTAAAATTTTGGGTATGACTAGAAAGGCACTGTGCAGAGAGCAAAAACTGAGTTCTATCCTTCATTGTATCATCTCCAATGCCAAAAGCCACTGTAGGTGCACAAACTTTCAATAAAGACAACATCTTGAAGACTTCATTTAATGCATTAGTAAATGCAATCTTTAAAATATCCCCATTCCTATTAAAGATTGTATTATCATGTATTATCAAGTATTGATAACATTCTCTTCACACAACAAAATACTATTTTTGGCTTTGATGGTATAATTGGATATAAAACTAGGGAGCTGACATCTTATTACCTTCCCATTGTTCTGTTGTTAAGATGCTGGGGGTGGGGGAAGGGAGGGGGTGATATCACTCCAGTTTGCAGTACAGCAGTAAAGAGTGACTGAAGTTTATCAAAGCACAAGTCGCATGACTGGGGGCAGCTGGGAAACTGAAAATATGTCAAGCCCCATGTTAGATTTCAAAATTAAATATAAAAAAATCTGTTAGTTCTTTTGAGAAACAGATTTCAGTGTAGAATTCTGCTGGAGCAGCACTATTATGGTCTGGCCACACGGGCAGATTCAGGGAGATTAGTTGCCAGGCAACAAATCTCCTCTTCTTCGCAGCGACTAATCTCCTCGATCTGCCTTCCCCTGCTTTTTGCTGGCTAAAATGAAAATCGCCTGGGGGCAGGCACACTGATCGCTTTGTTTTCTGAATTCGCCTGTAATTGCCTCGCGAGGAAACTTCGGGCAACTTCGGAAAACGAATTGCTCCGTGTGCCTGCCCCCAGGCGGTTTACATTTTAGTCAGCGGAAGGCAGGGGAAGGCAGATCGGGGAGATTCATTGCCGCAAAGAAGAGGAGATTTGTCACCTGGAGCCTAATCTCCCCGAATTTGCCCGTGTGGCCAGACCCTTGACTGATGCAGTTGGAAAAAAAAAATTCCCATGGCAGTATCCCTTTAAAATGGGAAGTAATATAATTAATCCCTGATATAAATTGTCTGCCTTGGGGATTATCTAGTATTTTATATAATTGGGACAAGTCTTCTGATCAAAATATACTGTCCAGGCTCCCCCCAATATACGTAATACTACTTCATAATTCTATTAATTATAATATATAACAGCACACAAATGGATATCCCATTAGGAGAATTTTGTTGGTGCTGCTCTTATCTTTTTCAAAAGTACTTTTCATTATTCGTTGTTGGACCGGGATTTGATGTGCTGGGTTTTTTTTCAGAGATGCCTGCTAAAATCAGGATATAATGTGACAGACGCATATGATTTTGATTCAAACCCATGTGCCAGTGTTGTCCCATTAGTGACTTGGTGCAGGATGATGCACAGGATGTTTTTGGTTATTTTCCACATTTTTCATAGGCTCTAATTTTATCCATTGAAAGGAAGAGCATTGCAAGGTCAAACTGTGAGGGTGCTTATAGTGTCTGCTCAAAATACAGCTGCTGGATCAGTCTCACAGCTCAACATGAAGGTCACCCAATGTAAATAAATCTGCCTACACTGGAATATTTCATTTGCTGCCAAAATATACAGGAAATCACTTAACACTGGTTTCCTACATAAATATACACAAAATTCGGGAATCATGTGGAGCATAGCCAGGGGAGACATATAGTGCCGGTGACTAATATCAAACTGCTATAAGAACCGCAGCACCCACGATGAGAGCGTTTATAAGATGAAAACCAGTTTGAAGTATCTATACATACTTTTCTCCCTGTACTTGCCTCTTTGAACAGGGACATTTATGTGGGAAGCTAAATTGTTTACTCAAGCAACAGATGCAGTAATTCTGTGGTGTAAAGGCTTGATCGCTGGGTCCAGGTAGGCGCTGTTGCTGCTGACCACAAACACTTGGAGATTTGGTCATCACTGCTGATAATGATCTGTAATGGTGATGGAGCAGGTTGGTTCTTATGAAGCCATATGCACTTTGGATCATATGAAGCCATACATGCGTGATTGCAGCATCACTTAGTCTTCTTCATTGTGTATGGCACACCAGATTCCGGGGCATTTTTATTTTTTATTAGTGGTGGAAAACAGCAGATCCTGATGGCTCAAGTGGTAGACTGGAGAGATTTACTCTGACCACAGCCCTCTCCTGGGGTGATTTCAACAGCAAGGTACTACCAAGCAATTTCTTCTTTCCTACCCTCCTTCTCAGACCTGTGGAGGGGTGCAAGGTTTCCTCTAAGCTTTTGCGGTTGTCTATGGGCACCTAAGGTATAATACTCACCTTTCTTCAAGACAGAAGCACCCTTTTATTCTCCATCCAGGCCATTCTCAAATCAAAGTCAGCATCAATAAAATGGGGTACACTCAATGGTAGATTCCTGCTCAGAACCAAACCCGCAACTACCTTATCTGCAACCCGACCGCAACCAGATGACCACCATCAAATAGGAAGTGATGGTTCTGCATACCGGAAGTGATGTCATCAAAAGTGAGCAGGGACAGAAACACGTTTTGTAAAACTTTAAAAGGAGTAAAATATAGACAATATTACATAAGATAAGAAATGAGACCCGCAACCTGACCTACGACCCGCGACCCACATACACGAATCTATATCCCCACCTGAAAATCCTCCCCTTATTCCGCAGGGTGCCAGCTTTTTTGCGGATAACCCATGGGTACCCGACCGGCTGCAGGACTTTACTCAGTGGCATAAACTGGGCCCCATAGCAAATTAATTTTTAGGCCCCCAACATATCCAGAGGCTGTCCTGTTTACCAATACAGTATATGTTAAAATTGCTCATTAATTAGGTCTTCATGGGGCCCATTGTACTTGCACTAGCAGGGTCTGCTTACTCTGTAGTTATGCCCCTGGGTACACTGATTAAGGGGGTGAAAATGGAGCTCCCTTAAAATTTACATTGTTTTCTTTTGGTCATATCTTCTTCAGGTCTCTCTCAGGCCTGAACAACACAAAGAAAGCCATTACCTGATCCCAAATTTATTACATGGTGCTACAGACACTTTACAAAAGACCAAACGTTTTGGGACTGCAAGCACAGACAGGCTTCAGTTTCCTATCAGGTCCTGCTAGCTGCTGATTGGTTCCTGTCCTACAGTGCAGTGAGCTGGGTGCCGCTGGCTCCCCTGCACAGCCTAGCAATTCAGGGAGTGGGAAGTGGAAGAGAAGGGAGGGGAGGGATTATTAGGGGTTTTTCAGAAATATTCAATAAATCAGCATGAAACACTACTTTTTTAAGCACAATTCTTCTATATCTAAATGAGTATAACGCACTGGTACATTCTTATTTTTTACACAAAATATCTCCTTTAACAATGCAATGCATTAGCCAATGAAAAACAACAATGCCGCTGTAAAACCAAGAAGTGGACATATGTAGTTAGTATGACTTAAACAGTAACACCAAAAAATAAAAGTGTATTAAAGTAATTAAAATATAATGTAGTATTGCTCTGCACTGGTAAAAGCTGTGTGCTAGCTTTAGAAAGACTAGTATAGATTTTATATAATAAGATGCTGTGTAGCTATTGGGGTAGCCATTCAGCAGGTTACATAGCAGATAACAGATAAAACACCACTGTATTGGACATTGGCATCTTTCCATATATATTCACAGCAAGAGAGAGACTGAGCCATGCAAAGCAAGATGCCCTAACTGTGACATTTTAGGAAGTAAACATGAAACTGTTACAAGTAGTGATGGGTGAATCTGTCCCGAAACGGCAGAAAAATTGGTGAAACGGCGAAAAATTTGCAAAACGCATTGAAGTCAATGATCGTCAAGATTATTTTGACCCGCAACAATTTTGACACGATCGACAATTTTTTTTGTCGCATCAGATTTTTCACAACAAATTTTTGACACAATATCAAAAATGTATTCGCAGACGGCAAAACGCAGAAATTTGCTATGAATCCATGCTTGTCTAATTAATTCGGCCATCACTAGTTACAAGGAAACATGGTATACAGTTTATTAAAACCACTATGACCCGTGTCATTGATGAAAAGCCTATCTATATTACCACCAGTATATTTTAATTAGACATAGCGTGCTTGGTATATGGTATATATCACAGGTAAGTTGATCAATGAGCTGAATGTTGGATATATATACCAGAGAACACCACAGCTTCATTATAATCAGCTTGAAAAAGGAACTTAATGTTCTGAAAGCTTGCTATGGTTATATTAGTTAGCCAATAAAGGTATCACCTTTATACCACTTTGTTATTTTTTATTTCAAAAGGGTTGCCCTGTAAATATCACAGTGAGAGCAAGCACCTTGTAATTACACATTAAAGCTGCATGATGGCACCAAATACAGGGCTACAACAGAGCCATGGAGATTCAATGCATAAAGGCATCATGTATGCCCATCTGAGATGCTGTAGAGCCAGCTCCTGCCATAGTGTCAGGCTATAGGTAAATGAGGTAGAGGAAAGTGTGCTGAGCTACATCTGTGCATTAACCCTACTCTATTCCTGCAGTCTAAATGACTTGTGTCTGTTGATGTTAGGAATGGGTGACATGGAGGAGAGTAATAACTAAAGCCACCCTTATGATTATGGCAAAATAAAAGCAATCTAATAATGTGACCATTAGTGTGCACAACAGCATAAAACAAGCAGGCACCATACAAAACCCATCTTGTACAGAACATAACGTCCTCCTTCTCAGGAAACAAAACTAAGCAGCCCAAGAAGAAAAGCCTATGAAATTATCATGAAATAACTGGGCCTGTCTTTTTATAGTAAAAAGCTAATTCAGCAGAGAGCACCTTCATTAGAAAATAAGATAACTGGGTCAGCTACAAAGAAATAAAAATGGATGATTATTAGCTACTTGGTGAAAATCATGACTGGAAAATGTACAAAAACACCATCAAAATTATCCTGGAGATGCAGAAAATGGAAAATGTTATTTTTGCTTCTGAAAAAAAAGCTTTGTTGACCCTCAAAACAATGTACTATTTTCACTGTGTATTTGGCACGACTTTTTACTTATTACAGAAGGGTATTTGAAAAGCTTGTAAAATATACCTTTATAAATAGTGTTTAGTGATGTCAGCCCAGGAGCAGGGACAGAGACAGAAGTGTTGTGTTCACTGCTCTTTTCTAAAGGCCCCATGTTCCACTGACCTTAGCTTTAAGCTGCCCCAAAAATGATCGATCTGGCTTGTTAGCCAGAAACATGTATGCAAAAACAGAACAGATCTGATTTGGTGCATATATCTGGCCAGTGGGCAACACAAAAAATGCAAAGGATGCACTCCTACTAACTAGTCCAACTAATCATACAGGGTTTTACCAAATCCAGGATTCAGTCCAGGATTTGGCCTTTTTCAGCAGGACCTGGATTCCAGTGATTCCAAGTGCCTGGCCGAACCAAATCCTTAAAGCTATGTGACTTTTTGTCAAACAAACAAAGAAGTTAAAAAAATTTTAACCACACAGTCTTCTCTTTGACCCTTTTGGATTTGGGTAGGTATTTAGCCAAATCTTTTATGAAGGATTTGGGATTTGGCTGAATCCAAAAATAGATATTAGATGCAGTAGAACTATAATACTAAGGAACTTCTAGGAAATAAAAATGTACTCCACAATAAAGACCACAGCTTAAAGAGATACTGACACCAGAACATAATCTTTTTTTTATATTTATCATAATATTGTCTTTTGCATATTATTTATAATTTTGCCATATAAGTATTTGTCAGATGCTTTTACATTACCTTTCTTACCCCCAGGCTCCTCTATGAGGGGCTGCCATATTTGTGCAGCAGTTGTCCATTAGCATTAGAAACTCTAACTGACAGACTGAGATGGGACAGTCAGGTTGCAAAACAGTCAGGTTAAGGAACTTCAAGAAACAAAGATGAGTTGCCCGCAGTAGAGAAGATTTGTCGCTGGGCTACTAATCTCCCCGTCTGCCACCACCCTTAAGCTAGCCATAGACACAAAGATTTGACTGTACGAATCAAAGATTTGTACGATTTTCGGGCATGTGAGGAGTGTACCGTCATTTTTCGTACCATGGCGATCGGTCGTTCAGATGATCGGACAGGTTAGAAAATTTCTGTCGGCTACCGATAATATCTCTGCATGTATTGCCGATCTGACGATATCGGTGGGAGACTGTCACCAAATTTTGTCGAAGCTATCTTTTATACGATTGCTGTCATGGGCAGAACATTGTCTGTCTGTTCTTTTATTACTTTATTTGATCTAAATGGTTAGGTGCAGGTCGTGAGATGGCACAGATGGAACAATCATTCATCCGATATGAAGGTAAATGTACACGTCTATGGCCAGCTTTAGAAATGAAAGCTATTTCAGTTTAGCACCCAAAATGCAGCATGAGATAATAGACATTTAAAATAGCTGGAGCCAAAGCAGCAAGCATTTGGGTACATTTAACCAGGACTATATGAGGCAAGAACAAAGAAAGAGACGGGAGATAAAATCAGCAAGTTCATTAAAACAAGTCACCCATAAATGGAAATGTTAATCCTTTTATTTTTCTGTTAACTCTTTCAAAGGGGGAAATCAATAGGCCTCCCTTGCCTGCCCAGCCATACATAAAGAGCTCACAATAAAGTGGTTAAACAGCACTTTATAAAACCATAAGGCGGTACCCATGACATGCATTCTCTACTAGAGCCACCAACAGCAGATTTCCATCTAGATTACGGCTCTCAGCCAAAATTTATAGCCACTCAGTGGAAACTATTGCAGTTTCCCATAAAACATCAGCTCAGTACAGCGAACATGTGCTGAGCTCTGCCCTGTCTCCCTTGGGGAAGCATACATATAAACAATATCATAGCACAGGCCAATCAGCATTTCCATCTATTCTTTCCTATACACGGAGAAACTGATATCTTGGGTGAGAAGAGAGACAAGCAATATAACATGAAGATAAACTGAGAATAAGGACTCAACATGCATAGAAATTGTTCTCCCGAAGTGGGTTCTCCATACAGATTTTGCAATTATACTGAAAATACATCTTCTTTAACCATTTTGCAAACTTGCTCCATATTAAATAGGTTCCTTTATTTATGTGGGGTAGAGATGTGTTTGGGGTGTAACTGGGCATGGCCAGAGCTAACATTCCACGATTGGGGCATTCCAAAAGGATAGTCAAATACCCCAAAGAAATTACCAAAGAATACTAACGTGCACATCATATTTAAGGCAGCCATACATATGCCAATATAAATATCATATGATATCTGACCAATTGGCCTTAGGCCAGTGAAGGTATAGCTCCTCTGCTGTTGTTCCACAAAAGACAACCTCAATGATCACAACACCAAGAAAAGAAGAGGAGCTTCCAAGTGGCCAATATGGTACATGTAATTTTCAAACCTGCCCAATTGCTAAACCAACCAATATATAAAGTACATAGACTTTGGTTGGGAAACTTAATTTCATAGAATTGCATCAGTTTCTTTAAAGGTGATCAACCCTGTTAGGCCGTATAACGTCCAACTGAGTTATTATCAACATACAGTATAGGGACATATCACATGCCTGAGGGCTTCTTTCATGGTGACCTCTTCTACAGCAGCAAAGGAAAGCAAGCAGCAGCTTCAATACCATGGAAAGGACAAGCTAGTGTACTGTATGGTACAATTATTGCAAATGTGTCTTTATTAATCCCAATAGGCGATTACTACTGACCAAGTTTGCTCTATAAAAACTAAATTATAGAATTATTATATACATGGTATAGTGAAAGAAACCCCCTTTAAATAATTTATACTGAAATGTAGTCTAGTACCGATATGCAAATTACTCGTAAAATCTCATAATTTCTGTAAAGATTATTTCTCTTTATCCCTGTGGTTGTTAAAGTGACTAGTGCCAACTATCTGTGAGTAGCAACCTTATATATAAGTCAGTGCTGTCCAACTTACATGGCACAGAGGGCCTGAATTTTTATGGTCTATATGGTGGAGGGCCGATAATGGAAGCCAGTGTTAGTCACTCCTTTTAGACCACACCCACTTTAAACCACACCCATGTTACCACAAGACCATTAATGGTAGTAGCACACCAAAAAAAACAAATGGTTGGTGCTCACTGAAGGGATATCACTCATATGTGAAAAAATGTATGTCATATTAAGACATACCCTTAAATCCATATGCCTCCTCCTCCCCTGTGGATAACACAGCACCCCCAGCACATGATTAAACATCTTAGGGGCACCTAACAATAATTTTCAAATGCTAACAAACCCCCAGAACAAATACCTGGCTTATGTTCCACAGGCAGAGCAGGGCACACACAGGCAGAGTTTGGCACACACAGGCAGAGTATGGCACACCCAGGAAGCATAGGGCAGGCAGAGTATGGCACACAGGGTGCAAAGAGCAGGCAGAGTATGACACGCATAGCATAAAGCAGTATGACACACAGGGAGCATAGGGAAGGCAGAGTATGACATACACAGGGAGCATAGGGAAGGCAGAACAGAGCAGAAGACAGGGAAACCTATCAGGACCACTCTAAGATATTCTACATTCAGTGACACAGTGCTAGAGATTCAGGTAGATTTACCTGACAAATCGCCTCTTCTTTGGATGAATAATCTCCCCGAACTGACTTCCTGCAGGCTAGAATCTAAATCGCAGGCGGGATGGCACTCGGAGCACTTCATTTTCCAAAGTTGTCCGAAATTTCTGTGTGAGGCAAGTCACTTTAGGTTAAGCTGTGTATTTTGAATTAATTGTAAATTAAGTGTTTAACATTGAAATAAAATCAGCAAGGTGTAATGTTTGGTTGCTTTAAACTTTAATTTATTGCACAATTCACTTTCATGGAGGTTTTTGTTATCCATATTACAATAATATCTATTTGTGAGAATCACTATTGCAACAGGCACTTTTCACTTGAATCTGTAGAGGTGACTAAGTGTGGTACATTTTGAGGCTGTTAGTCCTAGTGGACACCCCCGCCACAGGTGTATCAAATTCAAAGCTCCAACAGTTCACTCAGGAAATCAGCCAATTAGCAGAACTTGCTGCAAAATGTTTTATTCACGACATGTTTTGGGCTAAGCAGCCCTTTATCAAGTGTTATATACAAACATACAAAGTGCATACATTTATAGTGGAACAAGGAAGTGATGTCATCACCTGAGTAGGCGCGATAATTATCACAATTAGCATGTGTTCATATGATACAGGTGTAGAGATAAAGTGCATAAAACCGAAAAAAGTAACATGCATGTCCTCAATGATACACATAATGATATCAACATAGTTTCAAAGTCCATAGTAGTACTGCAAGACTGTTTCAAAAGTTCATCGTACAGATGCAAAAAGCCTAAGAAGGCAAACAAACATAATGGAACTGCCCCCTATTTAGGCCTACCATAGAAACTTGATAAAGTAAGATAACCTTAGTCTTACCCATAATCCTTATCTGGATTCTACGTATAGTATTCACTATTTCTTGCTTGTATATATTGGGTACCCAAAAGTAACTTTATCTGTGAAGGAAGAAGGTAAAGTGTTAGTCACACCAATTAGGGAAAAAATTATTATTATCCAAGAAAACATTTTATACTCCAGCTATCATTTAGCCCTTTAGGTTGCAATGTATCTAGTTTTTTTATCCAGAAAGCTTCTCTCTGTAATCGGAAATTCTGCATATCACCTCCTCTTTGTAATGGTTGAATTATCTCTAGCACTGTCCACTTTAATTGAGTAAGATTATGGTTTGCTAGATTAAAGTGCCTTGCGACTGTTGTATCTGTCGATGTTCCCTTTTTAAAATTCCGTTTACTGCCTCTATGTTCTTTGATCCTTGTTTTGATTGATCTCCCAGTTTGTCCTACATATCCCATTCCACAGGGGCATTTAAGTAAATAAACAACATTACTTGTATCACATGTGGCAAAGTGTCTGATTTTTATTGGGGTACCCTGTGTGGGGTGGTGTAGTGTCTCCCCTTTAATTATAGAAGAGCAGCAGATACAGTTAAGACATGCAAACGTTCCCATCTGTGGTTTACCCAGAAATCTTTGTGCACCTTTTTTGACAGGGCAAACCTCGGGCTGACAGAGGATGTCCCGAAGACTTTTCCCTTTAGTATAACTAAATAGTGGTGGTTTTATTAGCACATTTCTGAGGCATTTGTCTTGTAATAATATAGGCCAATATCTATGGACTATGCGTTCAATATCTTTGCTATTTTTATTGAACTGGCTCACAAAGGGAAGGCATTTTTGTTCATTTTTAGTCTTATAGGTAAGTAGATTTTCTCTGGGCATTTCTTGAACTTCCTCGGCGTATGTATCTATTAATTTGGGTTTGTACCCTCTTTTAATAAATCTCTCTTTTAGGGTATTAGATGCCACTGTGTAGTCTTTTTCTTGTGAGGAGATTCTCCGGGCTCTAATAAATTGACCTTTCGGTATAGCCCTAATTACATATATAAATTATATATATATAAATTTAAATAACTTATATAAAAGGCGTATATTTACAGATGGTTGCCACTAATCACTTTAACAATTACAGGGATAAAAAGGAATAATCGTTGCAGAAAGTGAAACAAGTATCGTTACAAACCTAAGTATAAATAGTTTAAAGGGGGTTTCTTTCATATATCTGGTATACAAATGAGTCTTTATATAGGGGAGATGGCTGAAAAAATTAATTCTAAATTTAGCTAGTGTTTGATGGACTGAAATTCTGTCAATGGCTTTGCTTTGACTTAAAGGAGAACTAAATGCTGAAACAGTAATGATTCCAGTTGTGCACTGGGGGTCACCATCTTGGATTCTGTTAGAAGTGTCACTACACATGCTCAGTGTGCTCTGGGCAGCTGTTGAGAAGCTATTAAGGGTCACCATTGCAAATTATCAAACAGAAAATGACCTTGCTGGTTGCTAAGCTGCCATGGAATGAGTTAATTACTAATTAGCCTTGTATTTTGACTTTTATATTTAATATATATACAGTATATTGTGAGTGGTCCCTAAGCTCAGTAAGTGACAGCAGCACAGAGAATGTGCAGTGAATCAGCAGAAAAGAAGATGGGGAGCTACTGGGGCATCTTCGGAGATACAGATCTTTACTGCTAAAGGGCTGTGATTGCCTTGGACTGGAACAGAAGCCCAAAACATAACGTACAACATTTCTATCTACTTATTTAGTTAGGCTTTAGTTCTCCTTTAATAAATATGTCATAAATATAAACCAGACTCTGCATGTTAATAATAATAACTATCAGCACCAGAAAAAAATCCCACATTTCATACTTCAGATGTTACGTGAGCTATTAGCAATGATGTAAGTGCAAATAAAGAGAAAAGGGACTGGAGGGATTACTAGTGGTGCTGCGGGAGAGCTGTACATGACTTGAATAATCTCCTTTTGTGTCTGATGGTAATGCCTTGTTCCAGGACAATTCAGTTTCCACCAGTTCATCCAAGCAATGCAAAAAGCTTCCTGTCCCCCCAGTGGGCACGGAAATCTCTGTTAAATGAAGAGTGTAGCTGGGAAACAACTCTTCTTCTATATTTACCTTATTATTATCAAGTCATTTTTTTCCCTTGGGGCTTTTTTTGTTTGCTCTGATGTGTAAGTCATTATAATCTCTGGCAATGTAATGTGTGAGACAGTGAGAGTGCAATGTAAAGCTCTAAAACAATACAACTTTCTCAACTAAAAAAAACAAAAGTGCCTTTTAAGTTCTTTTTCCTAATAATTAAGAGTACCGGATTTGTGAATATTAGTATACATACGTTTGTTAGATGCGCATCAAATCCAGTGCTTAGCCAAATACCAGCACTCATTGCAGGATTCATCCAGATCCTTCAGAGTTCAATGGAAACAAATCTGAACCCTTAGAGGGTTTTTTATTTATTTTATTTAGTCCAAATTTAATTTTTTTAAATATAGAATCCAAATTTTAGTAAAAAAAATTGCTCTAATTTATTAAACCCAGAGGATGGAAAAAGTCAGAATCTGAAAATCCGGCATTTCAGACACACTTCGCCGCACTTCGCCAGGCGTAGTTTCGCCAGCGCTCCGCAAATTCACTAAAATCCGAAGCTGCGCTCAGGGGTAGCATAAGGTTGCGAAGTTGTGCTAGCGTTGATTCGCTATGTAAAGCGAAGTTACGCTAGCGAAGGCTAATTTGCATACGGCGCGAAATTCAAATTTCAATGGAGGAGTACGTATCAGCACTACAAATGCCAAGAAAACCTTCAAATCTGCAAACAAAAATTTTATTTTGCCCTACACATGTGCCCACTGTCTAGGTAAGTTGCCATGAGTCAGGAAATGTAGGGGGAAGGAGGGGAGCCCCAAAAATATTTTCGATCTTTTTCAGCCTATCACCCATCATGTATAAAACACGCCAGCGTTTTTTGGGACTTAGAAAAAATTTTGACTTTTTTGGAAACAATCCCTATCTACTCTATTGCGCTTCTCCTGGTCTGAGGTGGCGAAGGAAGTCTAGCCTAAAAGGTAGCGCTCAGTACACGGCGCAAGTTAGTGAATTTGCGTAGTTTCGTCGCTAGCGAAAATTTGCCTGGCGTAAGGGTGCGAAGTAACACTAGCGAAACTACGCCAGCGTTCGTTAGTGAATTTGCGCAGTAGCAAAAATGCCAAACGCTAGGGAATTAACGCTAGCGAATTAACGCTAGCGTTCGGCGCTTCGGCGCTTAGTGAATTTGCGCCAATGGGAGAGGTCCCTATCCTATTTGGAAGTTTTTGTGGTCTGCACTGGGATTATCCCGAAAATCCACCTATTTCTGACTTTTCAGGAAAAAATATGTAAAATTCTGACTTTTTGGGAAAGAGCCCGAAAAAAATCTATTGATTCGCGAAAAAATGCAGAAGAAAATGTACGATTCAAATTTTTGCTCAATTTTTTTTTTGGGGTTGTTCCCGATCCGATTAAATCATGTTTAGTTTTTTTTTAATAAAAACATCGATTCTAGTTTGGTCAGACCTTTTTCATTACATTACTCCGAAAAATTCGGATTTTGATAAATAAGGCCCCAACTGTTACATGACAACTGAACACAAAGATTTTTTTTTTGTTAACAGTTAATGGAATTGTTGATGTTCAAATCATGGTTCTGATTAAAATAATTATTAAAATATAAAATGTATCTAGTGAGAATCAGGAGGAGCAGAGTGCAGCTCTACCCGGAATGTAAGTGGGGTGCGCTCTTGCCCCATGGGAAAAATTAAAGGACCCCTAGTAAGTGGTTGAGACAATGCCAAATCTCATCATAGTCACGAGGCTCAGTTAATGGCAGCGCAGGGAGATGCACAATAAAGAGGTATTTAGTTAAAAATAAAATGACATTAAATACTAGAGGCCCATTTACACGTTTATGTTCACATTAACCCCCCCCCCAAATATCTGCTTAGATTATTCATTTCTGAAATGAGGCCGAGCACATTATCTGTTAAATCAGCTCTCCTGCTGCATCTGCTCCCCCGAGCCCTCTGGCTATGAAAGCATTAACTAAATCACTGCATTAAAAAGCTTCCACTTAAATCCCAGCCCGGCGATTTATTGTGCAGCAAGTTTTTAATACAAGTCCCCAGATCCCATCCTATCATCTTAGAAGGAGGATGGGAATTGTAGTCTTACTGGAGTTTCACATCTCTTGTCTCAGAAAACTTTACTGGTATGGGACCTGTTATCCAGAACCTGTGATTTCCAGATAAAGGGTCTTTCCGTAAATTTCGATCTCCATACTTTAAGCCTGCTAAAATAATTAAGACATTAATTAAACTCAAAGAGATTGCTTTGCTTTCAATAAGGATTAATATATCTTAGTTGGGACCAAGTACAAGGTACTGATTTATTATTACAGAGAAAAAGGAAATCATTTTTAAACATTTGGATTATTTGGATAAAATGGAGTCTATGGGAGATGGCCTTCCCGTAATTCGGAGCTTTCTAGACAAGGATATCCAGGCACAAACAGGAAGGCTCTGTTCCCACTATCAAAGCTACATACCCACGGACCCCAAAATATTTAGTTTGTACAGCTCTGCCCCTGAACACGATGGGGCAGATGTATCAAGGGTCGAATTCCGAGGGGTTAAATCCCTCGAAATTCGACTGGGGAATAGAATTGAATAGGGAATTCGGGCGAATTTACGAGCTGGCGAATAGTCGAAGAGCACAAAAAACTCCTCGAAATTCGAGTTTTTTTTCCCTCTATTCATTCACCCGAGCTTAGTGAATGTGCCCCTTGCAAATATAGATTCAATGGAGCCTTCCTACCTAAATAGTGTGTGAAAAAGTATGTGAAGACCTCACGGTTGTCAGGTGAACCCCTGGTGTATAAAAGGGATAGGATAAGTCACTATCTTTCTCTCGGAACCTGTCACTTCTGCAATGAAGATCAAGGAGTTGAATCCCATCCAATTCAACATCCCATCCAAGTTAAGCAGTCTGTTTTGGGGATTTTTTTATTTATAGAATAATGAAAGGCTATGGAGACCCCCCCCTGGGACTGGGACCCCCTAGTTATTATAATTATTCTGATTTGACTCTGACTGTGTATTGGCACAGCTCAGGACATCCCTGGAACAGCAACACCACCTGCAGAAAAAAAAAAAGACTGGACTGTGCCAAGCAGTTTGTAATTTTCGATGACTCTTGGGTGCAAATTTACTCAAGGGTGAATTTCCTGTTCGGGAAACTTTGCGCAGCTGTGTTATTTCACAGCGAATACGCGTATTTATCAAAATGCAAAGTTTTGTCTAGTCAAGTGAACACTGTCGCCAGCTAAACTGCTGCCAAATCAGCGTAAATGTTTCTAATTTAATTTTTTTCTGTCGTTACATTCTTCCTAGCGAAACTTTAATATAATTAACAGTTCCAACTTGTAAACATAACCCCACATTTAAAATGTCTTTTTTATGACTTTTCTTGGCATGCAGGATATGATGTCACCGACATAATAATGTTGAGGTTTTAGCTTCATCTTATAAATTTGTCAGGTAAGACCTGGTGAAAAGGGTGACATTTTGGAAAGTTTGCACTTTGATAACTTTGCGGAGTACTGATTGTTTGTCTAAGCGAAAATTCACCGGGCAAAACGGAGCGAAACTTCTCTAACGCTAAGCTTTTTCGCTAACAAATTGTTCTTTTTGCCTTTTAGTAAATTGTCCCTGCAAATTGTCATTTTGGCGATTTTTCCTTAAAAAAGCCCACTTCCCTTTTAGAAAATATGCCCCATGGTGTGCACAGCTATCAAAGCCTAACAAAACACTGAAGGTCTGCCAGTTTTTTAGAAACCCCCTTGTGACTAAAGTCAAGAGGGGCTTATTTATATTTAGGCCCTCATGCATATAAATTTATTTTTTAAATTTAAAAAAAAATTATAATTTGCCCAGTCTCTGACATGGATTTCCATAAGAAATCTGGTGAAGGAGTTGGGTTGATGAGGGATAGGCAGCCGGGTTGGCGGAAGTGATGTCACGCACACACATCGTGTGAATTCACTTCCATGTTGTGAGTGCATGTGACATCACGCGCACAACGTGCTGATGTCACACACACAGCATAGGGGCCGTGTTTAGGTCGGGTGCCTAGGGTACTTTCCAGCCACGTATTCCTTGCACAAATTCAAGCGTGGTACAGAACAGTAAGCTCTGAAGAAAACACTAGTGCTCGTGTGTCTGTTTAATGGAAAAAAACATTCTGAATTGTACAGACTATTTATGTTTTGCAGTCGCCCCAGTGAATGAGGCCCAATCCTTTTTATCAAAATGCGCATGATAAAGGAAATATAAACCTTAAAAATAAACGAATGTAAAACTGATAAGGGTGCTATTCTAAGTACTTTTCACATGATTTATTTATTTTTTAAAAAAATTCCAAGATATTAAGAAAAATGTGTACTGCTATTATAATGAACTTTGTACCAACAGAACCAGTCAGTTTTCCAACTGTGGAAAGAATGTTTCTGAAGAAAGAAAGAGAACTGTTCTGATGGTGCTCTGCTCAGGAAAGGCATGCGAACAGTTGTCTGAGGTTTCTCATGTCTTTCCCAAAGAGAGCAACATCAGAACAGTTCCTTCTTTAATTATACATTATATTTGTGGAATACAGGTGTAGGCACCCGTAGGGTTAATTTCCCTCCGACCAGAGCCTCATGGTGCAGAAACCCTGTTTGGGACTAGCTACAGTGTTTCCTAAGGGAAAGAGCCCTTGTGTTTGTGCAGCATGGCCGATCCCAGAAATCACTAGGTGTCGCTGCTGCACCCTATTAAAGGAGTTTGCCATGTGCTCACAGCCATTACTACTGGAGGATTTCTGCTGATTGTACCTCACTAAGGAGATTTCAGCTGCCACTATGTAGATGCAGGAGGCCTCTAAGGCTGGGGTAGGTGACCCCATGCCTGGGAGCAAGACCAGGAGGGTCGGAGCTCCGGATTTACAAACTGAACTGTGTGTGCTTGCGCTATAGGCAGTGCTGGGAGCTCTAGTTCAGCAACGGATTCATCAAAGCTGCATTTGTTGGATAAAGATTCTCATCATTGCAGATGCCTGTTTCCGCTCTGTGTGAGCCTGCCAGCACTGTGTGTGAGCCCTCGGGTGAGTCTGCCTGGGGAGAGTAGAGGAAAGGGAAAGGATCCAGCGGGGGTTCTATGGTGTCACAGGCTTTTTGTGTGCCTGCCACAAGGGAGCCAGTATCTAACAGGAGCGAAAGGTATTTTTGGGCTGCTAGCGCTGCCTGGGACCAAGTATGCTCATTTGGTACAAGAGACTGAGACTTTGATCTGCCAATGAGTAGTGCAGGACTTTGTCTGGCATGGAGGGCCAGGATGGGACTGGCACAGGATTCCCAGGGTAGTGGGTCGTGCTAGTTAAATGCATATTGTGATGTGATTGTATTTACTTGCCCTTTAAATCTGCACTTATCTTGTATAAAGTGATTTGTTACACAGAATAAAGTGTGTGTTTGTTGAATGTTTCCTAAGGGGCCATCCGCAGGTGCATTCCCGAATCCCATTAGGTGGTGGTACTGACATGAGAAGAATTCCCAGTACCTTTCACCTTGCAAAGGGAACTCAGGACCTGAGTTGGTAAGCATGGTACAACCTTGGCACCAGGGGGGTGGCCAAGAGGGTGTTACACAGGTATTTATGGGTAATAGTAGGGACGCACCAAATCCAGTATTCAGTTCAGTCGGCCAGGATTTGCTCTTTTTCAGCATGATTTGTATTAGGCCTAATTTGCATATGTGACAAAACAAGGAAGCAAAAAATGTTTTCCCATTCCCACCCCTAATTTGTATATGTAAATTAGGATTAGGATCAGTATTTGTCTTTTGCAAAGGACTTGGGGGTTCGGCCTAATCCAAAATAGTGGATTTTGTGCATCCCTAGTTAACAGATTGCATCAGCTCAAGTAAATACTTCGCCATAGATCAACATGGCAGCAGCATGGGATGACATGTAAGCAACAGGCATGAAAAAACTTAACCCACATCCAACTTTAACCTGTAAAATGTTGTTATTGTAAGGCCTGCACCCAACCTGTACCCATGTCTTCCCACTGCCTTTGCATGCCCCTATGTTTCCCAGATATGGAATCTTCAGAATATTATGCTTAAAGGGGTTGTTCACCTTTGAGTTAACTTTTAGTATGATGTAGAAAGTGATATTCTGAGACAATTAGCAATTGGTTTTCATTTTTTAATTTGTGATTTTGAGTTATTTAGCTTTGTATTCAGCAGCTCTCTAGTTTGCAATTTCAGCAATCTAGTTGCAAGGGTCCAAATTACCCTAACAACCATGTATAGATTTGAATAAGAGACTGGAATATGAATAGGAGAGGCCTGCATCGAAAGATGAGTAAAAAAAAAGTAGCCATAACAATATAATTGTAGCATTACAGAGCTTTTGTTTTTCAGATGGGGTCAGTGACCCCCCATTTGAAATCTGGAAAGAGTCAGAAGAAAAAGCAACAATTAAAAAGCTACAGTATATAAAATATACACTTATTTCTCTTGTATATACAATATCAATATATATATATATACAATATCACAAGCAGTTTCTTGTTGGCTGAAATGAAAAGCAGGTGGCTTCATGGTTTCAACTTCATTATATTTTGTATTGCAAAAGTGCTTAGAAAGGCGCTCTAAACAGTTATGTACTAATTTGTTTAATGGTTGACATTTCCATTCATTCTATTTTCAATAGAGGGTTGACATGTCCTACTACTACTACTACTATTCTTTCCTTTAACTGCACCTACCTACTGCTTTTGGTAAAGAAAATAGTTTATTATGGTATTTAGCAACATTGATCTAAAGGCTGATATCACAGGGCTGAAACTTGGCCTACTGAAAGACACATGTCGTGAATCAGCCCCTACTCTGGCATCAGCCTTCTTCCTTTCCTTGCTTGCACCGGAGCCATTGCACCAGCCCAGGTGCAGACACACACAGTCGATTTTGGCAGCAATGCATGAGAGTTTTTATTTCAGTGCAAAAAACTGTCACATGTGCCTGCACCCAGACCATTGCAATGGTTCCAGTGCAGGCAAGGAGAAAGGCTGATGCCAGCGTAGGGGCTAATTCATGGCCGGTGTTTTTCAGCAGGCTGAGTTACAGCACTGTGTGGCATCAGTCTTTAGATAAATGTTACTAAATGCCATAACAATGTCTTTTCTTTACTGTGTGTTCTTTTTTCTTAGTTACACACTTGAAAAAAGCAACAAAGATAAGTAGTTTGCAACATGCGGCCTTCACCTCTTGCCCAAACATTAACATGTCAAGTATTTCAAGATACTAGGGCAGGAGTGCCTATACTTTACTAATGTGAGGTCTACTTTTAAGGCAGAGACACACGGTCACATTCAGGGAGATAAGTCTCGAGATAAGACTCGACTTCAGAAAACGAAGCACTCCCATTGCCATCCCACCGGAGATTTTCATGCTAGCCGGCTGGGAAGGCAGGGGAAGGCAGTTCATAGAGATTAGTTGCCCCCGAAGAAGAGAAGATTTGTCTCTGGGTGACTAATCTCCCCAAATCTCTGCCTTTAGTGACATTGTCCCATTATGATCTACATCCATAAAAGCATTGCTAGCATTCTGTTCCATGGAAAATATTACTTAAATAAAAAAATTATATTGATTAATGAGAGACTTTTTATTGCTATATTTAACAAACAACTATTTGTTATGTAACCAGAGCCGGGCCACACTGGGTGGGCGCCCTAGGCAACCTGGGCAGACGCTGCGCCGGCTGTGTGCGCGCATGCGCAAATTACCGCCAGGCGCGCATGCGCGTATTAACGCCGGCGCGCATGCGCAGAAGCGTCAATCGACCGCAGGAAGACGGAGAGTGAGAGGACCGGACATGGGGTAGGCGACAGAGCAGGTACGTGCCTGGCGCCCCCCCAGCTTTGCGCCCTAGGCACGTGCCTACTCTGCCTACCCCTAGTTCCGGCCCTGTATGTCACCTGAACATAATAAATATCTGAATGAAAAACATGAAACAGGAGGGTGATTTAGTCAAGCTGTTTGTTGACAGTGTCTTGAGATCTACTGATCACCAGCTAAAGGTCTTCTGGTAGATCCCAATCTACCTTTTAGGCACCCCTGTACTAGGAAGTAATTTCTGTCTCCAGGGGGCACACACAGAACTAAGAGGCACAAGAGTGCATCCCTTAAGGCCAGCATATACGGGCAGATATAAGCTGCCAAAAAATTAAGTCAGTAGCTTATTGCCCAGTGTATGGGCAGGGGTGCTTCACCAATGAGGCAAGTTGAGGCTGTCGCCTCAGGCGGCAGTGCCCCACTAGGTACCAGGGGCAGCAAAAATGCTGCACCTGGTACTTAAAGAGCGAATTTCCGGGGGAGGGGGGGCAGCAGGCGGTGGAGGGGCCAGGATCGCCCCTGTGTATGGGGGCCTCCGATGGGCTTCCCCAATCGATATCTGGTTAAAAGTCAGCCAGATGTCGATCAGCCAGGCTTAAAAATCCAGCCAGATCGAGGACCGCATCAGTTCGTTGATGCAGTCCTTGATCCAACTGCCTGTTTTTGCCTCGTTGTGATTCATTAGTTGGGCCCAAGGGTCCATGATTGGATCAGCCCGACCTCGCAAAACGAGCGGATCTCAATATGTATGACCAGCTTTAGTGCTGATGTTCAGAGCACATGTGCTCCCCTCAGGCCCGGGTTTGTGGCAAGGCCATAAAGGCCCGGGCCTAGGGCGGCAGAAATTCAGGGGCGGCATGCCGTCCAGCCACTTACAAGTAAGTTGCTCCCCTTCTGTGTCACCTCCGTGTCTCCTTGTGCCTGCACGTATATGCGCATGCACACATCTTGAATATGCATACATGCACAAATGCGCATGGCATATAAGTGCAGGCACAAGGAGATGGGGAGGACAATGCGATGCAACGAAGGAGGGCAGGGCAAGGGAAGAGAGACACTGAGGCGGAAGGGGACACAGAAAGGGGTAGGCATACAAGGGGGGCAATGAACAGAGATGGCCTAGGGGCGCCCCATTTGTAAATCAAGGCCTGGCTCCCCTCTACACTGGTTCTGCACTAGGTGCTGGAATGAAAAATACTCCAATCAGTGAAGAGTCCAGCGTCTTTACCTTTTTCCATGAGGCAAATAAACCAAAACGCCACTAGATGTCAGGCTTGAGACATATATGATATAATATATAATTTGCACATACAAATTGCAGAAAAGAATCCCTCATTTATTTTAAAAGATGCTTTCACCAATCGGGACTAATTGCAAGAATAAGGTCTGCACAGTGGCATAAAACTGGCCATACACAATTAGATCTGTTCATTTGGCAAGGCCACCAGACAAGTGTATCTTTGCCCAATTTGGCAACCTACATTCTGGGCCAGTTTGGGATGATCATCGTTTGTCCCCTGAGCCAACTATCAGATTATAATAGGCACCAATACAGGCCTGCTTGGAGGGGACAGAATCAGTGCACCAATATGGTCCCCATCCGACAGGATATTCAGCCAGATATCTATTAGATAGGCCATCAGGAAGAAACTATATATTGGTAGAGAAGTTGCAAGTTCTGTCTGAAGGAGCTGAACTGGCTGCTTAACTCTGCCTGTATATGGCCAACCTATATTCAAGTATCTTGGTCCCAAAGCAAATCAATTCACAATTCAAAATAAATCACTGTCTAAATGTGGCTACACACGGACCGATAAAAGTCTGCAGTTTGTTGGCCTATGGCTTACAGTAGCTTAATGGCCTGTGTATGGTGCCACCTATTAGGCTCGCCCAACTGTTATCTGGCTAAAAATAGGGCAGACATTGATTGGGCAGGTTTAATAATCGCATTGGATCGAGGGCCACACATACATGTTGATGTGGTCCTTGTCCTGGAGGCTTGCATAGCTCCAATTGATTTGATTGTTGGCTCAAGGGCCAAATGATCGGGCCCAGGGCCGGAACTAGGGGTAGGCAGAGTAGGCACATGCCTAGGGCACAAAGCTGGGAGGGCACCAGGCACGCACCTCCTCTGTCACCTACCCCAAGTCCAGTTCCCTTCTCTGCCCGACTCTATGCATTTTTCACGCTTTGTGCGCATGCGCGCGAATTTGCCCATGCGCGCGCACACACTACACAGGCGCACGTGACTGCCGGGCCTGCCTAGGGCGCCTGCCCAGCGTGGCCCGGCACTGATCGGACCAGCCAGATGTAGCCCCCCTCAATCTGAAAGATCTGCTTGTTTGGTGACCTTGCCAAACAAACTGATCTTCACATTTATGGGTAACTTTACTGGATACCCCATTACCTTATGGGCCCCCTAGCAATTTCAGTCTGCTTCCTCTATAGATATACTTATGGCACCAAATGCAGGATTCAGTTCAGGATCTGGCAAGACTGTGAAAGACTGAATCCCTACAATCATCCAAGGCAAATTTGAACCTAAAATTTCAAATGGATGATGATAGGGGTTAATGTAATAAAAGTTGCAATATTTGCACCAGGTGGAGTTACTGAAAAACAACCAAATAGAAACTAGAGTTTAATACTGCCTGTATATAAGCAACAGTGTGATTGGTTGCTATTTGTTAAGAGACCTAGTGCTACAACACATTACTCCATTGTCACAGGATATTAAATTGCAAGGACACAAAACAGTGTCACAGTTTTATAGGGACACAACCTGGTTTTAGTAATTACTGTATACACATTCTGTATATGCAACTTAGATTTCATATTCATTTGTAATTTGGCCAAACCTTTGGAGGAGAACTGGGCGTTGGGTTGTATTTGAAAATTATGGATTCGGCACATTTCTAAAAGCACAGATGGGTTTTTCAAAAGCTGAAACTAAGGGTCAGGTTATATTAACTACAGCTTTATAGTCATGGATTTCACCATAACATCATAAATTGACAATGATTAATTTTATAAATATTTTGTTATTGTAGCATATAATATGCCCTTGCATTAAATACATAACTGAACAAAGCACCAAAAATATTTTAAAATAGCTGAAATAAACAAACGGCCACTAGGTGTCAATCTTGAGACATAGATTCAGAGATTCTGTAGTTTATGTAATGTAAGTTTTGAGTTATTTAGCTTTTTTATTCAGCAGCTCTCAAGTTTGCAATTTCAGCAATCTGATTGCTGAGGTCCAAATTACCCTAGTAACCATGCATTGATCTGAATAAGAGATAATATAAATAGGAGAGGGGCTGAATAGAAAGATGAGTAAGAAAAAGTAGCAATAACAATTCATTTGTAGCCTTACAGAGCATTTGTTTTTCAATGGGTTCAGTGACCCCCCCCCCCCATTTGAAAGCTGGAAAGAGTCAGAAGAAGAAGGCAAATAACTAAAAAATTATTTTAAAAATTAGATCAATGGAAAAGTTGCTTTTAATTGGCCATGCTATAACATATTTCCAAGGTATTAAAGGGATACTGTCATGGGAAAACAAACATGTTTTTTTCAATGCATTAGTTAATAGTGCTAAAAGAGCAAACAGATTTTTTTATATTCAGTTGAAAGCTGACATGGGGCTAGACATATTGTCAGGGGCGCTCCACCAATGAGGCGAGTTGAGCCACTCGCCTCAGGCTTCAGCTCCCCCCTGGTTGCCAGGGGCAGCAAAAATGCTGCTCCTGGTAACTAAGAGTCGAATTTCCGGTTTTCAACCCGGAAATTCGGCTCTTCTAGTGCAGAGCAGGCCTGGACTGGGAGTCAAAATAGGCCCTGCCATTCCAAGTACACAAAGGCCCAAACAGCCTCCCACCAGCCCCCTATATGGTAACTTTCTATGGAACCATTCAGCAGCCCCTCTGGCATTTGCCAGAACCCACAGATTGCCAGTCCGGGTCTGGTGCAGACCCCCCTCCAGCGATGAAAAGGTGAGCGCCATGAGGAGGGGCGGGGGCGGCAACAGAAGGCCGCCTCAGGCGGCATAAAGGCAAGGATCGCCGCTGCATTTTGTCAGTTTTCCAGCTGCCCCCAGTCATGTGACTTGTGCTCTGATAAACTTTAGTCACTCTTTACTGCTGTACTGCAAGTTGGAGTGATATCACCCCCTCCCTTTCCTTCCCAGCAGCCAAACAACAGAACAATGGAAACGTAACCAGATAGCAGCTCCCTAACACAAGAAATCAACACTCAATAGTGAAAGCCAAGTCCCACTGAGACTGATTCCGTTACATTAAGTAGGAGAAATAATAGCCTGCCAGAAAGTAGTTCAGTCCTAAAGTGCAGGCACAAGTCACATGACTGGGGCAGCTGGGAAACTGACAATATGTCTAGCCCCATGTCAGATTTCAAAATTCAATATAAAAAAAATCTGTTTGCTCTTTTGAGAATTGGATTGCCGTGCAGAAGTCTGCTGGAGCAGCACTATTAACTGATGCGTTTTGAAAAAAAACATGTTTTTCCATGACAGTATCCCTTTAAGGGATACGTGTACTGTTTATTTGAATGAATTTTGTAACAATAGCTCCACCTACTGGTCAGTTTCCAACCAAGAAGTTGTCGGGGAAGTGGTCAGGAGAAAGAAGGCTGGTCTGATGTTCCTTAGGTTATGGGAAACATTAGAAACCTTAGATACATTTTCTCACTTCTTTTCTGACCAGAAGAACATCAGACCAGCCAAATCGCTAGCAAAGTTTCGCCAGGTGAATTTGTTACAGGATTATTACTCCTCAAATTCACTAAAGTGTGAACGTAACCTCTTTCGCCAGAGTTTGCTTTTCCACCTTAGACCTGGCGAACTGATAAGATGAAGCTTCATCCTCCTCAATCTTATGTCAGTGACATCATATCCGGTGTGCCAAAGAGTTATAAGAATGAAAAAAAAGCTGGTGTTTCTTCATATTTAAAGTGGGATTGTGTTTAAAAGTTGCTTATTTTAATAGTTTTTTTAACCATTTGAGGGTCATGCTACATTTGTTTTCGGGTGGGCGCATGTCTTGTGCATTAGAGGATCTATTTTGTCTTTATTTTGCTTACTTGGACATTTGTAATAAGTGCCCACTTCAAGCATTTGCACCAACATCTCTAATAAAGACATATATATGGCCTATATGTACCCGTCCTATTCAAATTGATCTAAGTGTGAGTGTACTAACAAAGTTTCGCTGGCAGAAACAAACGTTAGCGAAAGTTCAATATGAAATGCTCGCGCTGACGAATTTACTCTAGCAAAATTTCACCAGCGCTCGGCTGAATAGACGCAATTTCCCATTTTGGTGATTTGGTGCAGTGGAAGTGAATTCATGCCTGATGAAGAGGCGCGAAGTGTAAAGCCTTTGCAGGCCCTTTAGTGAATTTGCCCCGTTCTGTTTATGTGATTAATGCTGCTGCAACAGCTGAAGCACTTTGCTACTTTTTAGCTTGTCAATATAGAAACATGCACTGGGAAGTGGGCAAGGTCAGTACACAGCTACTTTGTACAGGCTCTCTATGATCTTATCAGATGCAACCTATCAGATGGCATGGGACATGGGCTCCAGGCCTTAGCAGGACATTATTATTGACTGCAGAACACAAAAGTAACAGGGCAAAATATACAATATTAGGAAGTGGTTAGACAGTCGATGACACAGGATGCTCAGGCACATAATCATCTTTCTATCGAGAAACCACAGAACATTTAGGACAAAGGCCTTTCATAATGAGAAAGCTAGACACATTACATATTTCTGTGACCTACAGATAAAGTTCCTTTTTTATTTGCTGAAGCACTGATGGATGTCTTAAAGGGGACCTGTCACCCTAAGAAATAATTTCAAATTCTTTTCTATCATGTTAGTGGAGCAAAATAAACTTTACTTACACTGTATTTATTATTTAAATTTTGTTTCCTTCTGTCTTGGAATTATACAATCACAGCAAGCTGGCAGCTGCCATTTTGTGGACGCGGTTATTAAGGGAAATTGTGTTTCACCCCAAAATCTTGTTTATGAACCAGAATGAGGGACCTAATGTCCATGTGCAGTGCGGTACACAATTATAGAGCCTGAGGAGGGAAGGGGGAATGTGAGGAGAGCAGTGACATGTAGGAAGTGCTGAATGGAAAGTGAAAGTAAGTGACTGCCCCTCCTCTATGCCACGGCAGTTTGTTTCTGCATAAGTCACTGATAAATGTAGAGGCCAGTTTGTGTTTAGATGACAACTTTTATGGTTGCATTATGTTAAATTTAAATGCCATCTACTTTAGAACTGTTCTTCTGGTGTGAAACATATACGGCTCATGTTGTGCAGTTTATATCCAGCAAAAGGGTTTTACCTATAGGACTCTATAATGATAATATATTAATTTAGAAACCAGTGACATAGAAAATGATGTGCCTTACCACCCCAGTACCAAAAGTTACTTACACATAGCTGCCCACATCCTTGTTCTAGTGAACAATATTACCAGGGTTGTACGTCACTGGCTAAGGTGGTCATAACCAATCTATTAAAACCTGATACTTTTTCAGCTAAAGAACGAACTTAGAACAATTTGCAGGGCAACCTACTGCTATCCACTACTGTTGTATGGTTGCAGCGCTTCTTGCCTTATTGCTAACAGGTTCTACAGATTGTTGATTATTATAATCATTGGGGGGGGTGATTGTACCAGAACCTGCAACCCCGGGGGGCCTGCCAGCAATTTCTGCGCTCTCATAGCAGCCTAGAAAATCACTTCCTGAGGGGTGGGGGACTTGGCTGCATGGCCTGCACCCGGGCCCGACTCACTACATACTACACAGAACCAGTGAACCATAAAATATCAAAGGTCCATGAGATAAATACATAGACACACTTAAGTCCGAAACGTTGCCCTATTTTTGGATGTTTTTTCAATAAACCTCACACTAATTCAAATTCTCAGTGTGCTGCTGACCTTTTCTTCATTGGATTGTTTGACCCTTGAAGCAGGCATGGGTCCTACAGCATAGCACCTGATACCGCAAAAGGTATTTGTTTGGGAGTATAAGCTCTCTATCTTTGATACTACAGATAATGGAGCAGTCATAATCAAACACCAAACAGTGAGGCAGGAACCCCAAACCTGGTGCCACCACCCGTGAACGTTCTTCACACACTTTGATAACAATTTGCTTTCCTGGGAGAAGAATAAACATGAAACTGATGTGGAAAATAGATTTCTTTTATATTATTAGAACAGACTAAACACTGAGTTACCAGCTGCAGCAGATATGAACAACTTCATGCTCCAAATAAAGCCTGTCTCTTTATATTGCTTATAAATAACCAAAAACTAATCTCCATGGCTCTGACTCAGACACAGAAAAATGCAAAAGCAAAACAGCTTGAGGCAATAGTTCTGCTGTGCAGCAAGTTTAGCCCAAAGTCCAAAAAAGTCCAGAGGCAAGCAGAACAGCAGATTTTACTGCTCTGAACCATGGAAGAAGTAAGAATTAACCACTGGATAGAAACTCCTGTACGATATGAGGAGAAGTTATCTATAAAAGATCTCCAAGATTGTACTCTGGATCACACATTATTTGCTCTGCCAGGTCCTCAATGCAGTGATGGCAACAAACCAACTGAAGTCATGGAGGAAAAAGAAGATGGACAACTAGACAATCAGCAAGAAGAAGACACTAATTTTAAGGTGTTGTTGGATGTTGTCCAGTTCCGCTCAGAAGACATCATTATTCAGGTTTTTGAAGGGTGGCTCATAATCAAAGCAGAGCACGGATGCAGAATGGATGAACATGGGTTCATTTCACGGAACTTTACAAGAACTTATAAATTACCAAATGGAATTGGCTTGAACGACTTGTCTGCATTCTTCTGCCATGATGGGATTTTAGCTGTAGAATGCAAGCAGAAGCATGGACTGGCACTAAAGGTCTAGAAGAATTCAAGATATGTCCTACATCAATCCATTCTGTTGTAGAATCATCAAATAAATGTGTTGAGTTGTGTAGCAACTGAACATGCTGTTTCAGTTTTAAGAGAAGTGTCAGTATTGTGTCAAAAATGTTAAATATTTATCTTTGTTTACATTATTTACTTTTCTTTTTAACCAACTATTGTGTCCTTGTATAATCTTGTCTTCTGTAAAACAAACAAATTATTATTTTCTTTTATTATTATTAAAGAAAATATTTTTGATGCAGGTGAGAAATGATTTCTACGCAATGGTGTTTTCGTTAATGAAACTGTTCATGACAATCGGTAATATGAAACAATCAGCTTATTGTTTCCAGAAATCAAAAAAGGACTAAATATCAGATATCTCAAATGTTCTGGGGGGAATAATATTCTAAAATGATGGCTGGGTACAGTCCACAAGCTTCTAGCTGGTAATCTATGTCCTATATTTGACACCAGTAGCCTCATTTGGGTATGACTTATATTTAGGGATGCACTGAATCCACTATTTTGGATTCAGCCAAACCCCCGAATCCTTCTCTTAAGAATACTGAACCGAATCTGAATCCTAATTTGCATATGCAAATTAGGGGTGGGAAGGGGAAAATATTTTTTTACTTCCTTGTTTTGTGACAAAAAGTTATTTGATTTCCCTCCCCGCCCCTAATTTGCATATGCAAATCAGGATTCAGCTCGGCTGGGCAGAAGGATTTCTCTGAATCCTGCTGAAAAAGCCAGAATCCCGAACCGAATCCTGCATTCCGTGCATCCCTACTTATATTACATAACATCAAGGGGGTTATGCCAAGAACTCGAAAAATTTGTGATTTATTATACCCCGAGGCTGCTAAAAGTCCGAATCCAAAAATACTCCATCTCCAAGCTATCGGGGTCCTGCAGAAGTCAATAGCAAAGGTCCCATTTCAAATTTGAAGATATCACAGTCTGCTCTGAGTTTCGGCCAAAGATCCAAAAAAAATCAGGGGTTTGAATGGATTTCACTAAAAATTTGAGCTTTTCATACTGTACATAACTGAATTTTTTAATTTTGTTTCCCGAATCGATTTTATCTAGTATTTTAAGATAGTATTTTAAGATAAGGTAAAATCATGGATTCTAGTTTGATGGGACTTTTTTTATATAAAAAAATCTGAGAAAAACGGATTTTGATAAACAACCACCCCAAGTATTGATTCAAAAAGCTGCCCATGATAGATAATGGAAATAGCTTGGCATATTAAACATATTAACAATTTGTTCTGTATTTGTGAATAGTTCCCAAATTTGTCCTTAACCCAGTGATTCCTGTACTTCAATTGTGCTATAATCGTACTATAATGGCAAATTCTGGCCATTGTGTCACTGCATTACATCCTTAGAAAACATCCTTAGCTTTCAAAAGGGGGTCACTGATCCCATCAAAAAAAAACAAATGCCCGGTAAGGCTACAAATGTATTGTTGTTGCTACTTGTTCATACTCATCTTTCTATTCAGACCCTCCCATATTAATATTTCAGTCTCTTATTCAAATGAGTACAAGGTCGCTAGGGTCATTTGGTTCATAGCAACCAGATTACTGACACTGCAAACTTGAGAGCTGCTGAATAAAAAGCTAAATAATTTAAAAACCACAAATAATAAAAAATTGAAACCAATTGCAAATTGTATCAGAATATCATTCTCTTTGGCATACTAAAACTTAACTCAAAGGTGAACAAACCCTTTAAGGAGGGGGCTAAAATGATTAAGCCCAATGACTTCTATTTTTGCCACTGTATCCCTACAAGCAGAAGAGTAAGGTTTGTGGGTTATTTCCTCTTTGTTTCTCCTGATACATAGCTAAATCTGCTTGATACCATACACACACTGTAGCCTCTTGGCCCTAGAGAGGTGCATTCTCTGCTGAATCGTGGGTATATGTCTATATTCTTAAAAAGTAACTTAACAATGGCCGAAGTTTGGGTTCCATCAAAGGCACCCGATCAAAATTTTCCGTACAGCCCGATCAACGAGCCAACCCGTATCCAAGTCTTCTGCCGATATCGGTCGGTTCTTTTCCCACCATACATGCACCGAACATCATACGAAAATTAATTTTGTAAGATATCTGTGCGTCTATGGCCAACTTAAGTCTTTGATGAATATCAGGTAAGAGACTTAAGTGGGACATTTAAGCACCAGCAATTTCTGAGTGGCAGCTGAGACACTTGCTGGGTAACACTTTAGGCTGCATTCTTATAGTGGCACTAATATGTTGCTGGGGCAATGCAAAGCTAATGTCTATTGCAGGCTATAGGCCAAAGCTGGAGAGTAGCCAAACTAAGCAGGCTGGCAACGATAAACAACACCATGATAAACACAGTCTGCTGCAATGATCCTAGCTGGAATGTTAGCTGAGAGCTCATCAGACAAAATGTCTTTTTTAGTCTCCAGCCAACCAAGCATTATTTATAGGAAACATGACCCCCCCATACCAAAATGTTAAGTCATATTTTATATTAAGCTGAAAGATACCTTATTTATTCACACTCAAAAATGTCCATGGCTGGATCAGGAATAACTCATACCATCATGTTATTGTAAGGACTTACCCTGGTGGTCAGTGTTTTACCCGTTGGCATGCGGGGGCGCCCGCCGAATGTGTCTATTCTTCTCCTGTGCCGGTTCCCTCTAGGGCGTGTGGCGCACACTTCCGGTTTTGGGTATTTCCCTATGGGACTTATCTACTGCTCTGAGCGGATGTAACTGCCGATAGGGAACTACGTACCCCAGAACGAGACTTAGAGCTATGCTCAACAGAAGGGAGTTTCTCTAAGGAAGTAACTGCTACCATTAGAGTGGAAGCTAGACAAGAATCTTGGCACTTGGAAGCCCACTGAATAACCTCCCCAGTTACCCAATCAATGTGGGGGTTGTGTACCTGAAGCCATGGTAACCCCAGAATTAACGGAGACGAGGAACCATCGAGAACGTGAAAAGCTAATTTTTCACAATGCATATTGTTCACACACATAGATAATGCCTTGGATTTTTTGGTTACTAAACCTGACCCCAGTGGGCTTTTATCAATAGCAGAAATTCTCATAGGAGGTGTGAGGGGAATAAGGGGAATATTACACCTTTCTGCGAAGGCAGCATCTAAAAAATTTCCCCCAGCCCCAGAATCCACCAAGGCTGAAACTGTAACTGAGCCCCCAGGCCAGGATAAAACTACAGGTACTAAGTTTTTTGAGGCGAATTGGGGAGAGGAAATTTCTCTACCCAAATGGAGCTTCCCTTCTCCACATAGGTTTTGAGAATTTCCAGGCCTCTTGGGACAATTTTTAAGAAAATGCCCCTTATCACCACAATACATGCATAGACCCAGGGATTGCCTACGGGCCCTTTCCTCTGGAGACAAGCGTGTAGCCCCCAATTGCATGGGTTCTCCTTGAGGGTTAGGAAAGGAGGGAGTTGATGACTTGTCATTACACGTAGTAGGGAAATCAGTATCCCCCTTAGCTCGTCTTCCCCTTTGCCTCCTATCAATTTGGATGGCTAACCTCATGAGGTCATCCAAAGTGGATGAAGGAGGGTAATTAACCAGGCTATTTTTGACAGAGCTAGAAAGACCCACCCGGAATTGACTACGAAGAGCTGTATCATTCCACCCCCTCTCAAATGACCAGTGGTGGCAGGGCCGCCATCAGAAATCGCAGGGCCCCATACGAAAAAAATTCCTAGGCCCCCTGGGCTGCATCCACCACAAGCCCCACCTACAGGTCCGCCCACCCCACACTAAAAAAAAAAAACATTGTTGGCTATGGTTCCCACATGTTATTATAAATAAAAATATTGGTGGTCAGGGCCCCCCCATTGAAAAATACATTTGTGGTCAGGGCCCCCATTAAAAAATATTGGTGGCTAGGACCCCACATGGGAAAAAATTGGTGGCCAGGGCCCCCCTAAAACGTCCATGTAAAAAAAACTTGCCCCCCCCAGAAGTTAAAAAAAAAATTGGTGCCCAGGGCCCCACCACACAACAGGGACCACAAAGGGTTACCTTTAGGGGGGCCTGCCATGTTGTACTTACTTCATTAGCTTGGCCCACCTGCTGTCAGTGAGTTGCCAACTACAGTAGGGAGGAGGGGAGCACAGGTGGCTGCATCTTCTTCCAGTGACAGCATTTTCTTCCACTATTGGTTACAGAATTTCAAGTCCTGGTAAAGCTGCATGGTGATTGGATGAGCTGGAGGAGAAGTTCAAACCTCAGCTATCCAATCAGTGAACAGCTCAACCAGGACTTAAACTCAGTGACCAATAAGGGGAAGTAATGGACAGAAGATACCTCCCCTTGTGCTCCCACCCTTCCTTCCCGAAGTCAGCAGTTCTTAGAAAGCAGGGGGGCCCGGCTAATCAAGAAAGTGCGGCGTGGCCTGGTCCCCCTTACCCTTGGGGCCCCCCTTACCCTCGGGGCCCCCTACAACTCTCCCCCCTGTCCCCCCCCTGATGGCTGCCCTGAGTGGCGGAATTCTGTACAATACTCCTCAATAATTCTTCTCCCTTATCGGAGTTTACGAATAGCGGAATCGGCAGAACTAGCACGATCCGGGTCATCATATAACATGGCCATGGTAGCAAAAAATGCTTCTAGGGATAAACGGGCAGGGTCAGAGGGGGGTAATCTTAGGGCCCAAACTTGTGGGTCACCTTGTAGTAAGGTCATAACGAACCTTACTTCATCCTCACCAGTAGGGAAGTTGTGAGGGAAAAAACTGAGGTATAACTTACATGCCTCTTGAAAAACAAAAAATTTACTCCTATCCCCACTAAACTTATCAGGAAAGGGGATTTTTGGGTCATGGGAAAAACCTCTATTACCCGGAGGTTAAACTCAGTGACCAATAAGGGGAAGTAATGGACAGAAGATACCTCCCCTTGTGCTCCCACCCTTCCTTCCCGAAGTCAGCAGTTCTTAGAAAGCAGGGGGGCCCGGCAATTTGCTGAAAACTAAATTCCCCTTTTAAACTGTTTGAATTTCGCGCCAATTGCGCGCTGGCGTCATCACGCCAGCGTCTTTAAATAATGCATGCGCGCGGCACGTGTGCCCTAGAGGACCGGAACCAGCATGGAGCAGGGAGCAACATGACGGGCTGCAGCTAAGTGTAAGTTCCTTACACTTAGCTTGGGTTCTGGATATAGGGTGCCGAACGTGACAGTTATATTCCAGTCTTAAAGGAACAGTAACGCTAAAAAATTTTTTATTAAAAAATCCATTCTACCTACACTAATAGATCTACCCTGCATAAAAAAATACTGTTAGAAAACACAGCTTCCTGTCTACTGGAGAACGGCGATATGGCGACTCACTCTGCAGCTCTGCACTCCGCATCTTCTCCCTAACCCAACCTCTGCCAAAACCAGAAGTTATGAATCCGGAGCCCACAGGCTTGAGGCCAGTTACATAGGTGAGATACTGGCAGCCTAAAGCCCCTGTCCGACCCATTATCTCCCTGGACAGCAGCTCATCTGCCCTCCCTGGGGACATCCCTTCATCCCCCGACCCACTCCAGAAGAGAAGTGAGCAAGAGGAGCAGATCTGCGTGACTCTCTTGGATTTAGCTGTACAGCTCTGCCTCGCAATGGGATCTCAGAAAGGATTTGTGCCTCACGTTGTTGGTCAGTGGTTCGTTGTGGGGAAAGAGCAGAGAGAGCACAGCAGGCACAGTGACCGCAGCTCCATGCAGGATAATAGCGCTCTTCATCATTGCCGACCTTTCTCTCCTCTGCCCTGTAAATCAACTGATTAGCTGAGGAATGCCGGCCCTTGTTTGGATAATGGGACGGTGGATGCAGTTTTTGTATGTATGTTTTGTAAAGCACTTCTCCGGCATTCCTCAGCTAATCAGTTGATTTACAGTAAAGGGCAGAGGAGAGAAAGGTCGGCAATGATGAAGAGCGCAATTATCCTGCGTGGAGCTGCGGTCACTGTGCCTGCTGTGCTCTCTCTGCTCTTTCCCCACATCGAACCACTGACCAACAACTCACTCACTTCTCTTCTGGAGGGAGGGTCAGGGGATGAAGGGATGCCCCCAGCGATGGCAGATGAGCTGCTGTCCAGGGAGATAATTGGTCGGACAGGGGCTTTAGGCTGCCAGGATCTCACCTATGTAACTGGCGTCAAGCCTGTGGGCTCTGGATTCATAACTTCCGGTTTTGGCAGAAGTTGGGTTAGGGAGAAGATGCGGAGTACAGAGGTGCAGAGTGAGTCGCCATATCGCCGTTCTCCAGTAGACAGGAAGCAGTGTTTTCTAACAGTATTTTTTTTAATAAAGCATTGCTATTAATACACTTTATGCAGGGTAGATCTATTATTAGTGTAGGTAGAATGGATTTTTTAATAAAAATTTTTTTAGCGTTACTGTTCCTTTAACTTTCTTAACTGCACTTTAAATTAAGATATGCTATTAAGCATATTCACTAAAACACTAACTACTTGTATAAAAAACAATTAATTAATTATTGGGAATCACTGAAAGTTTGGGAATTCATTTCTTTTAATTAATTTAGTTCATGAATTTCTAATTTATTGCACTGCACCTTTAATTACTATGGTTAAATAAGGACCAGTAGTGAATTGTTGTTAAGTATATTGAATAGATAATTAATGATTCATCTTACACAGTGAATTGATAAAGACTGAGAGATATCTGTTGAATAAGTAACCGGTGTCAAGTTGTAACTTATATAAGTGGGGTTCTTTCTTTCTAAATATATTTTAAGTTATTGCTATATTGACGTGTGTCAGACCCCAATTATAATCAAGAGTATAGAATTTGAATTGTTCGGTTTTACACAAACCCTTATTCCAATGATGACTGTTAAACCCAATAACTTTAAGGGGGTTATTTACAAAAACTCAAATGTATCTCATATTTTTATTAAACCAAGCTCAACCAAACTCTCATCCACGATTTCTTATCAATAAATAACTTGAAAAGATCTGGTTGTGAAAATTTTTTATAAAATCTAAAGAAAACACGAATAGGACTAATTTTTCAGACTTTACTCCTGAATCTCTAAATTTTTTCATGTTATCACCCAAAAACCATGAATTTTTCAAATCAAAACCCAGCGCAGACCATTATATCTTCAAATTGGAAAAGGGACATCTGCCATTGACTTATACATGACCTTGACACGTTTGAGATGGTGGATTTTGGGATTCAGACTTTGTGTAGCTTTGGGGTATAATTAAAAATATTGCAGATGAACACAGGAACAAGTATAAGTGCAAGTCCCATAGTTATTGTAGGGGACAAGAGGAAACATTCCCCTGTTTTTCTGCCTGTAACATCATCCAGCCCAGTTACAGGCTAGAGGGTGATCCGATTGGCTGGGCAGCCCAGTGCATCCATTTGAGAGAGGGGGTGAGCCTGACTTTGGAGCCAAATGTACGGGGTCTCCCAGAGAGCTAAAAAGCGCCAGCACAAGTAGCTCTAAGCACTGTCAAGCACAGAGAAGCTGTTAAATCTGTGGAATCTGTGGAGGTATAGATTGAGCCCAGCCTGTTCCCTGCCAAGCTGCTAGAGACTCAGAAGGAGAAAGGTGCCACTGGTGAGATTTATCCTGCTGCAGAGCTGCCTATAATCTCCAGTGTGACTGCCTCTGAGAGCACCCCAGTGAGTAAGCCACCCAAGGGAGGATACTGGCACGGATATAAGCGTGGGGCCCCGAAGTGAAGACAAGTCTTGTGTATTTACCTGCTACGTGGGAGCTACTGCTAAATTCCAAAGGGAGAGGTACTTTTGGGAAAAGGTAGCGCTACCTGGAAAATAAGAGCTCTAGGGAAGGGATATTTCATTTGAACTGTGTGATTATTAACCCCTTCTGGAGGATTGAAACTTTGATATTAAAAAGGACTGTGTTGGAGCAACAGTTAAGTACCTAATAGTGATTTAGGTAGTGTCCCACGTGTCCCCAGTGTAGGAGTGCATGGTGTATTAGTTTGCCCAAGTTTTACTGCACTTTATATGAAGTTTATAATTGTTTAATTTGCAAACTGTGTGTTTTATTATTCCTAGTGGAATCCCCCTGAGATGTGAGATGTGTTCACCTAGTGAACACCGAGGAACACACCACTAGGAATAATAAAACACAGTTTGCAATTGAACAAATATAATGTCACGGCTGGCACCCAATACCAGAACAAATGCCAAGGACCCTGGTCTCGGCTCGGCTTCACCAGTAGTGTGACCACCTTTGGGCTTCGGGAGGAGCCCTCAGCTTAATTGGGTGCCACCTGGACTTAACGAGGGGTAAAAGGCAAGGAGTTCTGGCTGGCAAAGGGGCACGACCGGATAGCAAGAGTCTTTGGGCAGAAGGTCAAGGACAAGGCGTCAGGTGGAAACGGAACAGAACGGATCAGGACAGGCAGATAACAGACAGACTGGATAAGAAAGAAGGATGGTCAGACAGGCTGGGTCGAGGCAGGCGGATATCAGAATTGTCAAACAGGCAAAGGGACAAACCGGGTGATCAAGCAAGGGGTAAAGCAGGAATAGTTGTCGTAGGCAGGCAAGGGTCAGGATACAGAATGCAGAGTAGTCAGGAACAGGCTGGGTCAAACACGGATAATCAGTCAGGATAGCAAATTCAGAAACAGGTAGCAAAAAGCTCAGGAAACCTCAGGACATGATCCTATAACGGGCACTGGCTACAGGTCTGAATGGGCCTTAAATAGGGATCCAATTGGCGCCAAAACGTGCGCAATTTTGCGCCGTTGCGCGCTGGCGCAATTAAGAGATGGTGCCGGGAAGGGCAGGATAGGAGCGGCGCAACGGGCGTTCCACGCCAAGGACGCAGCGTGGACCCCGCTGCCCACTAGGGTAAGTTTCTTATATATAAACTTTATATAAACAGTTTAACACTGGGGCAACTAATACACACTTCACTCCCACACTGGGGACACGTGGGTCACTACCTAAACCACTATTAAGTGCTTAACTGTTGCTTTTACACAGTCCTTGGTAAATATCACAGTCCCAATCCTCTGGAAGGGGTTCATAACCACACAGTTCAAATGATCGTCCCTTCCCTAGGGCTCTTATTCCCCAGGTAGCGTTACCTTATTCCTCAAAAGTACCTCTCCCTTTTGAAGTTGGCAGCAGCTCCCTCGTAGCAGGTAAATATTTAAGACCTGTCTTTACTGTGGGGCCCCACACTTGTATCCGTGCCAAGATCCTCCCTTGGGTGGCTCACTCACCGGGGTGCTCTCAGAAGAATTCACACTTGAGATCACACACAGCTCTGCAGCAGAATCACTAGTGGCACCTTTCTCCTTTCTGAGTTTCTAGCAGCAGGCTGGACTCAATCTCCCCAGATTCCACAGCTTCTCTGTACCTTACAGTCTTACAGCTACTCGTGCTGGCTCTCTCAGCTACTCACGATGGCTCTGTCTGCTCTTGGGAGACCCCATGCATTTGGCTCCAAAGTCAGGCACACCCTTCCCATCACCCAAGGATGCACTGGGGTTCCCAGCCAATCGGATTACTATCCAGCATGCAACTGGGCTGGATGATGTCACAGGCAGACAAACAGGGGAAGGATTCCTCATGTCCCCTACACAAGCTTTCGGGCATCAACCCCTTCCTCAGGTGAAATACATATACAATGATCACAATTGCATTAAATACCCTTTACACCACCTGGCCCGTCATGTGATCAATTTAAACCCCATCATTGACAAATTTAAACAATCAGTATGTGTAAAAAGTACAGTCATATGAAAAAGAACCCCTCTTAATTCTTTGGAGTTTTGTTTATCAATGTCTGAGTAGCAACTTCCTTTTAATATATAACATGCCTTATGGAAACATTAGTATTTCAGCAGTGACATAATGTTTATTTTATTAATAGAAAATATGCATCATAACAAAATTAGACAGGAGCATAAATTTGGGCACCCCAACAGAGATATTACATCAATACTTAGTTGAGCTCCTTTTGCAAGTGTAACAGCCTCTAGACATCTCCTATAGCCTTTGATGAGTGTCTGGATTCTGGATGACGTTTTTTTTTTTACCATTTGTCCAAACATAATCTCTCCAGTTCAGATAATTTTGATGGCTACCAAGCATAGACAGCCTGCTTCAAATCATCCAATAGATTTTCCATGATATTCAAGTAGGGGGCTCTTCCAGAATATTGTACTTCTCCCTCTGCATAAATGCCTTTGTAGATTTCCAAGTGTGTTTAGGGTCATTGTCTTGTTGGAATAGCCAACTCCTGCTGTCATGATCGGCACCCTAAATCCAGAACCAATGCTAAGCACCCTGTTCTCGGCTCTTGCTTCCACCTTTAACAGCCGCCTTTCACCTCGGGAGGAGCCCTCGGCTAATCGGATGCCGCCAGGTCTTAGTAAGAGAGGTGCCAAGAGAAGGGTGCACGATAGTAAAGCAAAGTCTCTGGGCAAAAGGTCGCAGTACAGAGCATAGACAAAAGGCGTAGTCAATCAGGCTAGGTCGAGGCAGGCAGAGTACAAGCGGAGTCAGACAGGCAAGGGTCAAACCAGGAGATCAATCAGAGGGGACACGGATACAGAAGAGTCGGTTACCAGGCAGGGTCAGGATTCCAGAAGTCAGGCTAGTCTTTAGAACAGGCAGGGGTCAAAACAAGTAATCAGATCAAAGAATTCAGAAGCTTTTAACAGCACAGAGGCACCAGGAACTCACAATTAGGAAACCTATAATGGGCAATGATCTATAGCCTGAATGCGCCTTTTAAACCATTTGAATTTCGCACCATTGTGCTCTGACGTAAGCGCGCCAGCGTCAATGTGAATACAAATTGCGGAAATGCGCGTGCCCTAAGAGACTGGCAGTGTGGATAAAGAGGAGTGGCGTGGCGGGCATCCCCGCCGCACCACTAGACCACCAGGGTGAATACTGATTGTTACATCTGCGTAACCTCAACTTTGTGACTTATGCTTGAACATTAACCTGAAAAATTTGTTGATATTGGGTTGAATTCATCTGACCCTCGACTTTAACAAGGGCCCCAGTCCCTGAACTAGCTACACAGCCCCAGAGCATGATGGAACCTCCACCAAATTTGACAGTAGGTAGCAGGTGTTCTTCTCCCACCATGCAAAGCACTTTTTGTTATGACCAAATAACTCAATTTATGTCTCATCAGTCAAAAGCACTTTGTTCCAAAATGACTGTGGCTTGTCTAAATGAGCTTTTGCATACAACAAGCGACTCTGTTTGTGGCGTGAGTGCAGAAAGGGCTTCTTTCTCATCCCCCTGCCATACAGATGTTCTTTGTGCAAATTGCTCTGAATTGTAGAACGATGTACAGATCCACCATCTGCAACAAGATGTTCTTACAGGTCTTTGGAGGTGATCTTTGGGTTGTCTGTAACCACTTACAATGCAGCTCCTGTATTTTTCTTGGCCTGCCAGACCTGGGTTTTACAGCAAATGCGCCTGTGGCCTTCCATTTCCTGATTACATTCCTTACAGTTGAAACTGACAGTTTAAACCTCTGAGCTTTTTGTAGCCTTCCCCTAAACCATGATATGGAACAATCTTTGTTTTCAAATCTTTTGAGAGTTGCTTTGAGGATCCCATGCTGTCACTGTTCAGAGGAGAGTCAGAAACAGAAGCACAACTTGCAATTGGCCATCTTAAATACATTTTCTCATGATTGTACACACTTGCCTATGAAGTTCAAGGTTTAACGAGCTAATCCAACCAATTTGGTGTTGCCAGTAATCAGTATTGAGCAGTTACATGCATTCAAATTAGCAAAATTACCTAAATTTGCACAACCAGTTTTTCACATTTGATTTAATTTCAATACTGCTTTACTAAAAATCTTTGTTCAGAAAACACCCAGTACTCAGATGTTCCTGGGAAATGAAAACGTAAAAATGTGCTCACCTCTCGCCTTTCCTAAGCCAATTCCTGCTTAGTGGTGCAGAACTCCCTAGACGGTCGGCACACGTAAATCATTGAAGTATCAGCAAAATGGAAGAGTCGCACAACACCATATTTGTTGCAGGTGGGGAGCTTCCCCTTTTATTTTTCACCACTAGTAAATCAACGTTTCGGGGGGGGGGTTTCACCCACCCTTCAACAGGATTTTTTCATATGACTGTATGCGAGTCCCAAAATCCATGATGAATGAAATATTTTTTGTATAATGTATAAAGGCTGGAGTGACTGGATGTCTAACAGAACAGAACACTACTTCCTGCTTTTCAGCTCTCTAACTCTGAGTTAGTCAGTGACTTTAAAGGGGGCCACGTGGGACATATTTGTTCAGTGAGTTTGCAATTGATCCTCAGCATTCAGCTCAGATTTAAAAGCAAACAGCTATGTCCCATGTGCCCCCCCTCAAGTCACTGATTGGTTACTGCCTGGTAACCAATCAGTGGAAACCAAGAGAGCTGAAAAGCAGGAAATAGTGTTCTGGCTATTATGTTACACATCTAGTCACTCCAGTTTTTATGCATTAGATTTGCCTATCTAGCTATATAAGAAACATTTTTATTTTGCACAGCCTATCTATTTACCCAGTTTTTATTTTTAAGACTGAACTGTTCCTTAAAGCATTAGTTGCATCTGTGATTTTATGAAAACCACAGTTGATCAGTGATTTCAATGCATTTTCTCGAATTTAAACACGGATGTGGTTAGTGTTTTTTTTATAGATGTCAGTAGTAGATTGATTAAAGTGACGATTATTTTAGAATTTATGAAGCAGCAATTAATTCAACCCATTGCTGGATTAATCAGATGATCTGGACTGGTCAGCTAGTCTATAGGTGTGTGTTTTTTTAAGATAAGGTGAAACTTAAAGGAACAGTAACACCAAAAAAAAGTATGACATTTTGGAACCCTCCAAAAACGTCCATGTAGTCCTACCCTGAATACAAAGGTGCAAGTACAGATTTGTTTTACAATGTACTTATGAACAGAATATATAGACCTAGCAGTGTGTGATACTCAAAATACCATATCCCTCCTTTTCATCATGTCTATACTGCTGATTTCTAATAATGCTTTCAAGAATATGAGTAAGTGTGTGCCGAGCTGTATCCCGTTCTATAAACCGCAGATACATGATCGACTGCAGACTTCCAAAGCTTCATAACTAAATGTGTTTTGATTTATTTCTACAGGGACATCTAGGGGGTTAATTACTAAAGTCCGAATGCTTTAACTCAAAAAATTAATCCAAATTTTTATTGGGAATAAAAAACTAAAAATGTTCTATATTTATTAAACCCAGAGGATGGAAAAACTCCTATTTGGAAGTTTCTGTGATCTGTGCTGGAATTAGCCTGAAATCCGACTATTTTGGGTGTTTCGGACAAAAATCCAAAAAATTCGGACTTTTCGGGAAAAGGTCTGAAAAAAAATCAGGAAAAAAACACACAATCCAAATTTTCGTTTGATTTTTTTGTATGTCCCCGATCTGATAAAATCGTGCTTTTTTTTAATAAATAAGTTACAATCGTGGATTCTAGTTCGGTTGGACTTTTTTCATTAAAATAGTCAGAAAAAAGTTGGATTTTGATAAATAACCCTCACCCTCTTGTGTTCTTACTAGGTCACTAGGTGTCACTGTACACACAAAAAAATTACATACGTGGACTATTTATGTGACACTTTCGTTATGTAATCCTTGCACAATTCTATGTTATAACATTCGGGGCTATGGCACGCAGGGCCACCTCCAGACTACTTGTATAAGTGTTGCTCCTAAGCAATGCAATTCTACACCTGTATCACAGCTAGGGTTAGCACCTTTTCTGGAAAAAAATACCGGCCTTCCTTTATATTTATCATTTTTCCCTATTTATAACATCAGAATCAACCATCATTTTTACCAGCCCTAATCAAAGCTCTCTAATATGTATCCCTCCAGCAATAAATGAACTGCAGCTCCCAGCCTTCACAAAATGTCAAATGTTATCTAGGGGTGCTGGGAACTGTAGTTTGTCATCTAGAGCCACATACTAGACAGCTTTGGGCTTTGTTATTATAATGCTATATAACCTATAATATATGTAATAATACTATATAACCTATGATAATACTATAATAAATACTATAAGTGATAACAACTCCATTTTTAGGTTTTTTAGCATGAGTGGGAGCTGTATCTTGGCAATATAATATAATAAAAGGTACAAAGGTCTAGTAACGCAACCAATCAATTTCAAAAGTTTATTTTAAAACAACTGACAAGGCATCTGCTTCAGAGGAGACTTTCAAATATCCTTAATTTGTGGCCTAGTCTGTTGATTTGCCCATCCTACTAAATTGTGATAGCCCTCCTCTTTGTTACATTCTCAGCAGGCGCTAATTCTGCATATGTCTTACACATATTTTTGTACTGAACAAAATGAAGGTAAGAGCTGGGTTTCATCTTGAGACTGCAAAGCGCATGGACCCACCACCCTACTTTTTTCCAGGTCAGTAAAAAGTCCAATAGAAGCAAATGGGTGATGAATGGTGGAGTAGCCTGGCTGATAATCAATGCATGTTTTCCCATCAAGAGTGGGCAAAAAATATAGTCCCTTCTGGCATCATCCTAAAGCTGGCCATACATTATAAGATTGGCTTATTTGGCATCCTCTTTGACTGATACGTCCTTCTTGATGCTCATAGGCTGGCACTCTATACAAGCCTATACGCTACTGAGTCGTTAAAAAGAAGGACCAAGTCAGCAGCTTTTATCTGCCCAAGTATGGCCACCTTTATGGACATGACCCTGTGTGCAAATTGCCTCTGTTCGCATTTTCCTGTGATTAATCCAGATTGCCGTGAGTACTAAGGTCATTGTTTTTTAACAATAAATAAAAAAAAATCTCGTATAAAACCATTGTGATGTGCTGATTGCAAACAATTAGCCAGTGTTTTGCCAGTCTTTATCACCTGATCAATACAACTATTAGATGCTAAGTCCAGGCCTCAGCAAGATGAGAAACAGAGCTGCTGCTGCCTCTTTTGTCAAATACTATTCTCTATGTGTAATTTTTAATGGTCTGGAACCCCCCGCCCCCGCCCGCCCCCCAAAACTGAAAAGTAATATAGGTCTCTATAAAAAGATATTGCATAAAACAGCTCATGTGTTAAACCCTGCTTCATGTAAATAAAGCTTTCATAATAATTTACTATGTATGTAGAAAATTGCCGTTTTAAAAAAGAAGGGCTGCCTCCTGGGATCCTACGATTCACGGTGCACACAAACAAGCCATACATGTTAGGTCACATGCACCAATAAACAGACAAGGTTCTGTGTTTTACACAAACACTTCTTCCTGTTACAGTTAGAGTTGTAGTATTTCTGGTCAGGTGATCTCTGAGGCAGCACACAGACCATCACAAAATAGTGGTTCAAGGCATGAGATGAAAAAGGGCAATATTTACTTGTATCTAAATTCCAGTTTGGTAAGATTCTTTAATATGCAACTTAATATTATAATCTGTTGGTTAAACATTGGGGATTAAATTTTTCTTTAAACCTCAGATTTAGTCCCTTCAGACTTGTGCAGCAGTTTATCTGCCCATGTATGGGGCCCTCAAACAGGCCTACTGGTCCGTTATCTGGACAAAAATTAGCCTGATGCCATTTGGGTAAGTTTGATTTTCCCGTTGGATTGAGCACTGCATCTGTGCATTAATGTAGTCCTCAGTTCAACTGCCACCATAGCTGCAATTATTATCTGATTGTTGGCCCGAGGCAGAATGATTGGAATCAGCCGATATTACCCATCTTAAAGAGCACCTGTTGGGTAAAAATGTAATCCGCAACCAAAGGTTTGGGCTAATAGAGCCCGCATTCCGGGTGCGGGATAACAGTAGTTTTTAAATAAAAAAAAAAAAGCCCCTGTCAGCACTAGACTACCTGTACCGTCCCGGTGCGAGCAGCCATTTCCTGTCACTCGCATGCGCATAATGAAAAGCTGCCCCCAATTGCTCATTATGCGCATGCGCGTGACATCACATACCCGTTATGCGCATGCGAGTGATTGGACATGGCTGGTCACGCCAGGAGCTCCTTCCTGATGCAGGTAGCCTAGGGCTGGCGGAGGGGCATTTTTTTTTAAAAAAAACTACTGTTAACCCCAACTGGAATGCGGGCTCTATTAGCCCGCAACTTTGGTTGCGAATAACATTTTGTACCCGACAGGTGCCCTTTAAAGCACCATATTGGTGAACGATTGGTTAATTTGCTGACCTCAGGGTCAGACTGTAGCCATAGGGGCCCACAGGGGCTGCAAAACAGGGGCCCTCCTTGCAGTCCCCGGGGGGCCCCCTCTCAACTTCAAAACTCACGGCGCCCGTATGTGCGAAAACGGCGTGCATACGCAAAAGACACACCAGTGGGGGCGCTGCCACAGCTCTCCTCATTGGTGAAGCGTCCCTGGCAGCGGTGCCAGATGTCCATATGGGGCAGCAGGCCTGGGCCGAACCTGGCTGACCTCACCAAACAAGACGATCTTATGATACATGGCCAGCTCTAGCCTTGACTTATTTTTGGATTTGAGTTGCATAGAGAATGTAAAGATTCTCTCCAAAGGAAGAGGACCCGAATAGCCGAAGATGACCTGAGGAAATCTGAAGAGGACTCGAAAAAATTCGAAGATGGCGCCCACAAGCTCCACTGCACTGCACTGTTAGGTGGGAAAATTTTACAGACATTTTCAGACCTATTGAATTCTGCGAGGGGAAGCAGGGAGGGGGGACTATCTTGCTTACTAGGTAGGGGCTTTTTTAATTTTTGGGTTGAGTTTCTTGGCTATTTACTGTACATCACAACCATTGCACAGAGCTGGAATGCCATGTAAACATAGGTGCTTCAAACCTCACAAACGTAGTGGCTGAATGGAAGCAAATCTCACCAACAACGCTCCAACACCTAGTTGAAAGCCTTCTCGGAAGAGATGGGGCTGTTATAGCAGAAAAGGGAGAACCAGAGTCATGTGTTTAGAACACAGTGGGGGTCATTTATCAACACTGGGCACATTTGCCCATGGGCAGTAACCCATGGCAACCAATCAGATTGCTGCATTCATTGTTCTACTTGCAGCTGGCTTTTAAAAGCTAATCGCTGATTGGTTGCTATAGGTAACTGCCCATGGGCAAATTTGCCCAGTGTTGATAAATGAGCCCCAATGTTGGATAGGCAGGTGCCTGATTATTTGTCCATTTAAGCTATGTCTGACTCTTTCTGTAGTTTCAGATGTAAGTAATGCCCCACTTGCATACAGTGTGATGCAGAGGGAGAGGTCTGCATATTCAATAGAGCAATGCAGCATGAGGAAAAGGGGTCAGACAATACATGGTGACAACATTAACATTATAAGAAAGAACAGGGATCATTAGAAATATCAGGGACACTTCTAATAAATGCACATTTGCAGGCAGCACTGATTGCACTTTGCTTGTATTTAAAGGAGAAGGAAAGCTCCAAGACAGTTTATTGCCAATAGAATAGCCACAATAGTGCAAGCTAGAACGCTATATTTATTCTGCAGAATGCTTTACCATACCTGATTAAACAGCTCTAGACACTGTCTCTGTTTGTTTAGGATAGAAGCTGCCATATATGCTTGGTGTGACATCACTTCCTGCCTGAGTCTCTCCCTGCTTACTAACAGCTCTGAGCTCAGATTACAGTAGGAATGGGAGGAGGGAGGGGGAGAGGAGCAAACTGAGCATGCTCAAGGCCGTGCCCTGGAGGTTTAAGCTGAAAACAGGAAGTCTGATACAGAAGCCCAAGTGTACACAATAAAAGCAAAGAAATGTGGTGTTTCTTTTGACAGAGGACTCAGAGTAGCATTACTTTGAGGGTTTACTGGTGTATTTATATAGACCTTTCTGATAAAGCTTACTTAATTTTAGCCTTTCCTTCTCCTTTAATGGGGTTGTTCACCTTTAAATTAACTTTAACAGTACAGGAGGAGTGGGAAGAAGAACATGGGTATAAACTGTGCCAGTCAGTATTAGGAGAAAGAAGATCAGGGGAGAATATTGGTTTATTAACGTAGCATATTGGGAAGAACTAAAGTACACACAGCACAAGGGGCAATTCTGTAGGATGAGGATATGGGGGAGCAGTATCAAGGCTGTACAGTAGAAAGAGAAATTTGGAATAGGGGGTGTGGTGAGGCTACAGTGTAGTAAGGGGGGACTAGATTACAGTGAATAGGAAAACAAAGAGAGACACAAATTGGGGCAGTGATTTATACTGGGGCAATACATCAGATAGATGCAGGGAGGTATTTTGGGGTAGTACAAAACAGGTGGGATGTAGATTGTGACAGGACAATGGGAGGGACAGAAGTGCATCTGGGGAGCAGAGTAAGGAGAGGGGGCACAGGTACAGTACTTTAGAGTAAGGAGAGGGGACATTACTTGCAGGTGGGGCACGTGGGCCAGAGGGCGGAGATAAGAGTGGGAGGGGCGGGGGAGTATGATACAATGGGGAAGGGACAGACAGCAGTTAGAGCTGGGGCAGAACACTACTAGGGGAGGTACGAGTCAGACAATACAGTATTACTGAGTTAATATCGAGGAGGAGGAACTTGTGGGGCAGAAAATTGAAAATGAACATAAAAATGGGCGGGACGAGTCTCTATAAGGCAGGACAGGGGCCAGTGCTTCACTCATTAGGGCAGTAGGGGGAGGGGCAGTACGGTAGGGGGAGGGACTCGGAGGGCAGAGGCCGTTCCATTGACGGGAGAGGGGTGTAGGAGCCACAAGGAGCCGGAGTGCAGGGGGCGTCCCGGGGAGGAGCCAGGAGTTCTGGCAGCATTTGGATGACTTGTTTCCTTTGCTCATATTAGATGGTCGCAGACATAACGGGTCCTGCTCCGAGACCCCATCTTTACGGCCGGCCCGGTGCCTCCCCTCCCGCTCCAGATTCCCCGTCCCGGCTCGGAGCTGATCATGGCGCTGCCGGCCCGAGCCCTCTATGACTTTCGAGCAGAGAACCCGGGGGAGGTGTCGCTGTGGGAGTCCGAGGTGCTGAGTCTGTGCAGCGAGCAGGACATAGACGGCTGGCTGGAAGGGGTGAACAGCCGGGGGGAGCGCGGACTCTTTCCTGCCTCTTACGTGGAAGTTCTCTGTGGGGAACCCTCCGGCCCTCCGCCGCCTCCCCCTCCGGCGCTGGGAGATTCTCGTTACGCCAACTTGCCCACAGGAGGCTACGAACCGGCCCAGCCCTTCCAGAGCGTCGCTGCCCCGCATTTGGGGCTCGCCTTCCAGCCCCGGGCGCCCTCCCTCGGTTACCAGACCAGCCAACCCAGTGACGATGACTGGGACGACGAATGGGACGACAGTAGCTCCACTGCGGCCGATGAACCGGCGGGTCAGCCCGCTGGCAGTTATTCCGCCGGTTACCATGACTACGAGAACTCCGGCAGCAGCAGATTCCGCTTATCCACCCGCTCCGACCTGCCGCCCGGCCCTTACTCCACCTCCGCCTCCATCGCCTCCTCACAAGCCGCGGGCAAAGGCTCCGCTACGGTCGGCCGCAACCTCAACCGATTCTCGGCCTTCGTGAAGAGCGGCGGGGAGGCTTTCGTGCTGGGGGAGGCGGCGGGGTTCGTGCGTGACGGGGACAAGCTGTGTCTGGTGCAGGGGCCGGACGGGCCGGAGTGGCAGGAGAATCCCTACCCGTTCCGCTGTAACATAGACGAGCCCACCAAGCAGACCAAGTTCAAGGGGATGAAGAGTTACATCTCGTACCGACTCCTCCCCAGTCACACGGGCCTGCAGGTTCACCGCCGCTACAAACACTTCGACTGGCTCTACGCGCGCCTCCTCTACAAGTTCCCCGTTATCTCGGTGCCGCGCATCCCGGAGAAACAGGCCACGGGCAGGTTCGAGGAGGATTTTATCTCCAAGCGCAGGAAGGGGCTGGTGTGGTGGATGGATCACATGTGCAGTCACCCGGTGCTGGCGCGATGCGACGCCTTCCAGCACTTCCTCACCTGCACCGACGACAAGGCCTGGAAACAGGGAAAGAGAAAGTGTGAGAGGGACGACATGGTGGGGGCCAACTTCTTCCTCACCCTCAGCCTCTCCCCGGGCTCCCCTGTCCTCGACCCGCACGATGTGGACGGCCGGCTGGACGGGTTCAAAGCGTTCACTAAGCGCATGGATGAGGGGGTCCTGCTGCTCAGTCAGACCGCGGGCGAGTTCGCGCGCAAACAGGCGTCCGGCTTCAAGAAGGAGTATCAGAAGGTGGGACTGGCTGTGAAGGGACTGGGACAGGCCTTTGAGATCGATCACATGGCTTTCTCCGCCGGATTCAACCGGGCAATGGCCTTTACCGGGGAAGCCTATGAGGCTATTGGGGAGATGTTCGCCGAGCAGCCCCGGCAGGACTTGGACCCCATCATGGACTTGTTGTCTGTATATCAGGGACACCTCGCCAACTTCCCCGACATCATCCACATGCAGAGAGGTAAGAGATCAGCTCCTCTAACTGGGGTAAAGGGCGGGGCATGTCACCCTCAGTCTGCAACTGTCACCCACAAACTACAGCTGTCACCCCCAGTCTGCCTCTGTCACCCCCCCAGTCTGCCTCTGTTACCCCCAGTCTGCCTCTGTCACCCCCCAGTTGCCCCCAGTCTGCCTCTGTTACCCCCAGTCTGCAACTGTCGCCCACAAACTACAGCTGTCACCCCCAGTCTGCCTCTGTCACACCCCCAGTCTGCAACTGTCGCCCACAAACTACAGCTGTCACCCCCAGTCTGCCTCTGTCACACCCCCAGTCTGCAACTGTCACCCACAAACTACAGCTGTCACCCCCAGTCTGCAACTGTCGCCCACAAACTACAGCTGTCTGCCTCTGTCACACCCCCAGTCTGCAACTGTCACCCACAAACTACAGCTGTCACCCCCAGTCTGCAACTGTCGCCCACAAACTACAGCTGTCTGCCTCTGTCACACCCCCAGTCTGCTGCTGTCACCCCCATTCCGCCGCTGTCACCCCCAGTCGCCCCCATTCTGCCGCTGTCACCCACAAGCTGCAAATGTCACCGCATGAATGACACACAGACACTACCCCGGTGGTCCCCAACCTTTTTTACTCCCACATTTAAATGTAAAAAGAGTTGCAGAGGAACACAAGCATGAGAAAGTCCATGGGGATGTCAAATAAGGACTGTGCTATTGGGAGCCCCTGTGTAGACTGTCGGCCTACAGGAGACTGGCAGTACATCTGGTTTTTATACAACCAAAACTTGCCTCTAAACCAGGCATTCAAAAATAAGCAGTTGTTTTGAGGCCACTGGGAGCAACATCCAAGGGGTTGGTGAGCGACATGGTGCTCACGAGCTTTTGGTTGGGGATCTCTGCTCTAGCCAATCACCTGGGGCTGCAGTCTGCTAGAGAGATGTTTGCCCATTTAATAGAACTGTGGCTCTTTAGACTGGGCTGGCCTGCTTGGTGACCTGGAGTTCAGGTAGCAGTAAATTTCTGGTGTCGGTAGGCCCACAGGTCCCTGAAAAAAACAAACAACAAAAATGATGTCCAGGCTCAATACTCTAGGCCATTCCATCTGGAGGCCCTTGGGCCAGATATGGTGCCATGAAAGTCATTTTTATGACGCAGAGTCTGCTCAATGGCTGTATAAATTCTTTGAATTACCGAATTTAAAAAAAAAAAAAAATGTAACTTCATATCTCATTGGCTGGCAACTTCATATATCTCATTGGCTGGCAACTTCATATATCTCATTGGCTGAAGTCAGGGCAAATCACTGTCTCTGGTACTCTGTCACTTACACAATTCTGTGACTGAACTTGCTTGACTCAAATGATTGGCAATGACTGCTTTTTAAGAATTGCTACAGAACGGTCTCTGTTTGCACAATGACTTCCTTGTCCAGTCGATCAGTCGTTTTGCTAAAGTTGCATACCCGTACGAAATGAATGAGGTGCTAATTAACCTGACATGACCAGGGATTGTGCTTGCTGGGCTCACGGTATAGTATTTTAACAAGTGTGTGTTTTTTTCCTACAATGACCTCCTTCTGACTCACAAAGAACAATGGCGTGGGATCAAGATGCTGAACTAGCATTTAAGTTTCTAGGGAAAAACAAGAACAGCCTGAGGCCTGCGAGTGATGTAGCTCAATGGTATTGGCAGGAGGAGAGAGTGGAAATGGGGTGACTTGTTAAAAAAACTATTTTTGCTTAAAGGGGTTGCTCACCTTTTGATAAACTTTTAATATAATAGAGAGAGTGATATTGTGAGAAAATTTGCAATTGGTTTTCATTTTTTATTATTCGTGGTTTTTGTTATTTTAGCTTTTTATACAGCAGCTCGCTAGATTACAATTTCAGCAATGTGGTTGCTAGGATCCACGTTATCCTAGCAACCATGTGTTAATTTCAATAAGAGACCTGAATAGAAAGATGAGTAATAAAAAGTAGCAATAACAATACATCTGTAGCCTAACAGAGCATTTGTTTTTTTTAAATGGTGTCAGTGACCCCCATTTGAAAGCTGCAGAGTCAGTAGACCTCAGCAAATAATAAAAAGAAAAAAAAATGAAGACCAATAGAAAAGTTGTTAAGAATTAGCCATTTATAACATACTAAAAGTTAACTTAAAGGGGAACTACCCCTTTAAAAATGTCAATGGTTTCAAAGTTACTCATAAATGCATTTGCAGACCAAAGCATTTCTCTATCTTAGGGTCTTAGTCTTAAAACAATGTAACACAAGTCAGTCCTGCTCTAGCTTTTCTAAATTGCGATGTTGTTTCAGTGCAAAAACGTAAACAAGCGTTGTTCTTCAGTTGTAGCCCATTTGCAAATAACTTCAAACAACATTTAACATTTTAGATTGAAACATGTTGGAAAGTTGCTTTGAATGACATTGGAGTTAAAACATGTTTTTGAGAAGAGGTCCCCTTTAAACCAGCCCCTCAAGAACTTAGCAAATACCCAGATTCTGGCATTGAATGGGTTAAAGGAATAATCTACACCTATGTTATAGATGACAAAAAAAAAAAAATTGGGGCTTTCAGTGAAAATATAACTTCTCAAGAAATCACTTTTTCTTACTAAGGCCGTTGTTATACAGAAAGTGTGAGAATTGTCTGGGTGGGGTTTTTTTTGTGTTTTTTTGAACCTATTTTATCTCCCACCCTCTGCTATCTGCAAAGTTAAACGGGTTGTTCACCTTCCAAACACTTTTTGAATATAGTTGTTTTCAGATTGTTCTCCTAATCCAGAATTCAGCTGCATACGAGCAGGATTTGACGTCACACTCAGCCAAATCTAATCTGAACCCAAAATGTTATGTGACTTTAAACGGGTTGTACATGTTCCAAACTCTTTCTTTCAATTCAGTTGTTTTCAGATTCACCAGAAATAAACTTTATTTTCAATTGCTTTCCATACCCTTTTATTTTTGACCATTTTCCCAAAATTGAAGATTAAAGTCTATGTTCCTGTCTCTGGTGTTTCAGTCGGGCAGCTCAGTAATTCAGGTGCAGATTCTGATCTGTTACAATTTGCTCCTTTAGTTGATACATTTCTCAGCAGCAACTATTGTATCAATAATAACAGCTGCATTTAGGGCAGAGACACGTGGAGATTCTGGGAGATTTAGTCGCCCGGTGACAAATTGCCTCTTCTTCGGGCGACTAATCTCCCTGAACTGGCACTCTGAGCGATTTGTTTTCCAAAGTTGCCTCACAAAGAAAACTAAGCACTCATAGTGCAATCCCGCTGGCGATTTAGATTCTACCCGACGGGAAGGCAGTTTAGAGAGATTTAGTCGCCTGAAGAAGAGGCGACTTGTCGCCGGGCAACTAATATAACAGAATCTCCTTGCCTGTCTCTTGGATTCTGCTCAGCATGGATACAGATAAGAAATGTATCAATTTAGAACAGTTATAGAATGTTATGTAATAAAAGACACTGTTTGCCCAGGAGCAGTAACCCATAGCAACCAATAAGTAGGTAGCATTTATTGAAAGCAATGCGTATATTGTCGTTGCTATCTAAATAGATGATGACGACGATGATGATCACCTGTTTAAAAGCAAAGGTCCCATTGGTTGCTATGGGTTACTGCTCTTGGGCAAACTTTTATTACATATATTGGACAGAGTAGGTGACACCCCCCGCCCCCAGAGCTGCTTTAGAAAGACGTAAGAAGGTTAAAAATGAAAGGTTAATATTCGTAAACCGCCACAAAAAGAAAGTAATTGGGGGGGAAAAAGGTAAAATACCTGAAAACAACTAAACTGAAAAGGGTCTGAAGGTGAACCATCCTTTTAAGGTGGCCAAAACATGGGCCGTTGAATGAAGCCCTTCAACTGGTCTGCTTGACAGACATCTGGCTTAAAATAGGTTTCTATTGGTTAAAAGAGTACAAAACTCTACTTTTATTCTGGTATCTCTATACACAGGCTATGAGCAAACTAGTAGACTGTTCCTGCTGCTGTGTGGTGGCTTTTCCATTACCGTCATTTTTTGGCTGGCAGTACAGACAGTGATTTCAGGCCACACACCCCTTGGTTCCTTGGTCACACCACCTCCTGAAACCTGTAAGGATATCACACTGCAGTATGGATGTGGGAAGTGATGAGGCTGCAGTCAGGGACTCTGAGGCAATGCTACATTTGCAGTAATAACTTTATTGAAGCCAGAGCAAACAAAACAAGACAATATAACACACAATTGCGTCTTTATTATGAGGGAGGCTGCATTTTGCCTGTATAAGCTAAAATAAATCTTCCAGAGAAACAAGTACCCTTGATTTTGCCTATAAAGTTGTGTCTACCCACTAGTTTCATTATTTCTTGGGCACATTTTGAAACCTTTGGGCTACATTACACCCAAATATAGTCTCATGCCTTGCTTACACTGGGATGAAGTGGCTGTACAGGAAGATTTTTGTTTGTGCTGCCTGAATTTGGATGGTCTGTGACTGTGTGTTGTGGGGTCACACGTGTGAGAGGGTGCGTTGACTGTGATTAGAGTGAAGAAATGGAGCATGAAATCCACTGAGCTTCGGGGGTCCCATGGATGTGTTGCTGCACAGGTATATTTAGCACTTGAGACTTTGACCTTAGGCCTCACTCACACTCATTGGACCATGTACTCAAAGTATGTATTTTGTAAACGAAAGTATCCATTTTCCATTTTGTTCACCTTCCAACACCTTTTTCAGTTCGGTTGACTAGTTCACCAGAAAGAAAGACTTTTTCCCCAATTACTTTCTATTTTCTATGTGTGACTATTTTTCTGATATTGAAATGTAAAGTGTTATTTTTCAACTTCTAAAGCAACGATAGGACGGGGTCGCCGACTCTCTAAGCTTTTCTAAATTGATACATTTCTTATCTTGTCCCTGCTGAGCAGAATCTCTGGGTTTCATTAAAGGCAGCTGTTAGTATTAATACAATAGTTGCTAATATTCCCCAGATGAAATTTATCAACTAATGAAGAAAATTGTAACGGTTTAGAGTCTGTACCTGAATTACTGAGCTGGTCGGGTACCCACGGAATACCCGATATCTGGCAAGATTGTCTGCGGAAAATCATAGCCTAACCTTAATGTGGGTAGGGTTGCCACCTGGCCGGTATTTTATGATGGTTGATGGCCGGTAAAAATGATGGTTGATCCCAATGTTATTAATAGGGAAAAAAGATAAATCTATAGGAAGGCCAGTATTTTTTTCCAGAAAATTTTCGGGTTACCACTCCCTGTTCTGTGTGCCCCCTAGATCGGGTCCAGTTCATGTGGGAGCAGTTTTACATTCACATTTCTGCCCTTACTTGCTTCTTATGGTTATGCTGCAGGGTAGGCGCACCAGCCGTTACTTCCTGTCTCGCGAGAAGCACGCTACTAACTTCTCATCGTCTATGAATTTCTTGGCGCGTTGGGCTGTAGTGTGTGACTAGTGTGCCGCGCACACACAAATCTGCACAAGGCAGCACAACCTTGCAGCCAGAAGCCACAACAGGCAGACTCCCCTCCTAGTACCACTAGCACCACTGTCACTGTACCACTTCCATACCGACTGCCGCAGTGCTGCACTCTGCCTGCTTCAGACGTGGCTACTATGCTGGTTGGGTGTGGTTACATGTGGGGTCAAATTGCGGGTTTGGTTGCATTTGTGGGTCGGGTACGGGTTCCAAAAAATGGACCCGCGCAGGACTCTACATTAAACTTAGATTTTGGAAAAACTTTAAAAAATGGAAAGGAATTGGGAAAAGTGAACAATCTGAAAGCAACTCAACTTAAAAAAGGTGTTTGAAAGGTAAACAACCCCTTTAAAAAATACACTGAGCTATAAGGGTAGGGGCACACGGCGCGATTTCGCCGCGATTCTGCGCTGGGCGAGTTGCGAGTCGCTGCGTTTTTTAAGCCGAAATAGCTATGTTAACTTTGGCGCTGGCGTCAATGCAAATCGCGGCGAAATCGCTGCGCTAATTCACACGCGGCGATTCGTTTTCTATTGTCGCCCGAAGTTGCCTCGCTGGCCGTTTCCGGGCGACAGTAGAAAAAGAATCGCCGCGTGTGAATTAGCGCAGCGATTTCGCCGCGATTTGCATTGACGCCAGCGCCAAAGTTAAAGCTATTTTGGCTTAAAAAACGCAGCGACTTGCAACTCGCCCAGCGCAGAATCGCGGCGAAATCGCGCCGTTTGCCCCTACCCTAAGACTATGTATGTGAGATTGTGTATTGTGGGAATTGCACAATTAGATTACATTAGTAGAGCCATCCTCAATAGTTCATCTTGGTACATAGATTTTCCATTGCACTGCCCAGATGAGGTGTATACAGAATGCAGCCTCCATTTGTGGTAATCTGCAATAATTCAGTTATGGAATGTTCTGTGCCTACAGCCTTCTATCCCTACATTGAATATAATAGCAGGTAAACCCTCCTTCTAAATCTCTAAATATTTCCCTTGATTTAAATGTGTTGCTTCCGCTACATCAAGAGTTGCTTTAGAAACCTCTTATACTGTGGCCAAACCCAACTTGCCTAAGCAGCAGTAATATAATATTTGTCTGATGCAATGCAAACACATCACAGTTTTATATTGGGCAGTGAAATATGCAGATACCAAGATTTTCTTTTATGACAATATCCCTCAGATATAAAAGGGGTTGTTCACCATTGAGTTAGTGTTTAGTATGATGTAGAGAGTGATATTCTGAGACAATTTGCAATTGGTTTTCATTTTTTATTATTTGTGGTTTTTGAGTTATTCAGCTTTTTATTCAGCAGTTTTCCAGTTTGCAATTTCAGCAATCTGGTTGCTAGGGCCCAAATTACCCTAGCAACCATGCACTAATTTGAATAAGAGCGTGGAATATGAATAGCAGAGTATCTGAATAGGAAGATGAGTAATAAAAAGTAGCAACAACAATACATTTGTAGCCTTACAGAGCATTTGTTTTTAGATAGGGACAGTGACCTTCCCATTTTAAAGATGGAGAGAGTCAGAAGAAGGTTGCAAATTATTCAAAAACTATAAAAAAAAAATAGAATTCGCCATTTTATAACATACTAAAAGTTACCTGAAAGGTGAATGCTAAATATTTTATGCATATGAATTTAGTTGTAAAGTTGCGTGATGATAGGAAATATTTAGCTATTTCTTCTGTGCCGAAGATGCGAGCCCAGCCATTGTTTTGCAAAATATTTTTTAATTGTTGCACATTGATATTAGATTGGGAATGTAATGTTTTGGTTTAAATAGGTGTGTCTTGCTTTTGTATTCTGATGACAACCCCCTGTGGATCAGAATGCGTAGATGTGAATTTGGAGGAATAAACCTTTTCCACGTTGATATATGATGGTGGTAGCTGTGAGTGCTTTCTTATATTGACTTTATAATAGAAAACGAGCACCCAGACAAGGTATTTTGAGAGAGTCAATGGAATTCTGTCCATTCAGAGTGTCCAGCCTTGTCTCCCAGCACCCCCAAATAGACACTTCTAAAACTGGCAGTAGGTACAGTGCTTCTGTGCTTAGCACCCGGTTGCCACTTCACATTGATTTAAAGCTCACCACGGGACACCCTGGATGGGTGCTTATCAGCTGACAATGTGCTCTGCCTACGTGTTTTTTGCCCTTGTTCATGTCAGATTTCTGTTACCTTGTGTGTAATACGCAGCTTCTGGTTCTGTCTCTTAAAGGAGAAACAAACTCTTAATAAAAAAAAACCCTACCCTACATAGACCCCCCCCCCCCCGCCTAGCTACCTCCCCCCCCAGGCCCTAACTCTTTACTTACCCCTCCGTGCAGATTCTGTCCAGTGGAGTTCACGGCAGCCATCTTCTTCTCTTTGGTAATCTTTGGAATAAAACCGGCGAAGTGGTGCATGCGCAGTTGGAGCAATTTTCTGAAACTCACAAAAATTGCTGTATCAGCGGTCTCATTCGGAAGATTACTGAAGATGGCAGCCCGTGAACTCCGCTGGACAGAATGTGCACCGAGAGGTAAGTAAAGAGTATGGGGCATTTTTCCGGGGGAGGAGGATGGAGGGGAGTAGGGTTTTTTTTTTTTATTAAGGGTTTGGTTCTCCTTTAAGATGAGGTGGAGGTAATAACCATTAGGGATACACGGAATCCACTATTTGGGATTTGGCCGCATCCTTCGAGAAAGATTTGACCGAATCCAAATCCTAATTTGCATGTGAAAAAGTGGGGAATTTTTTTTTTACTTCCTTGTTTTGTGACGAAAAGTCACGTGATTTCCTGCTACTCCCCATAATTTCATATGCAAATTAGGATTCGGATTAGATTCAGACAGCACAAGGATTTGGCCGAATCCTGTATTTGATGCATCCCTAATAACCATTGAGGATTCTCCATCTTTGTTGATCACTTGGGGAATAAGATTGTTGTTACATGCACAGTTCATATGTGACTTGTTTGTGCTGATGAGCAGAATTACATCTTTGAGTAGCGTCTCTGCTTTCCTTGGCCAGTAGAAATGAGCAGTGTTTCTCGTGTGAGTCCAATATATGTAACAATAAATCCTAAAGGCAAGAGCTGTGTGTGTGACACGTTCTGCTTCTGTCACACTCTTTGTTTGGCTGGCTATTACTGCTGAATCACTGGCCACTTGCTTGTAAATCGTGAAATACCTTAGTACTCTAGCGTTTGCTTTTCAGTAACATGCAACATTTATTTTAACCCATCTTGTGATTGTTATTCAGCATTTTTTTCTCCATCCGATTTCATTTTCACGGCAAGTATCCCCTCTATGCAGGGTCTCCCATAAGACAAAACAAACTCTGATTTTGGGGTGCTGTATGCAAGACCTATCAAGGGCTTCTGCTTTGACCAAATCCTTACAGCAATGCTTTCATATTATCTGATATTATAATCATATTGTACAAACACTGTGGTTATTGGGGACCAGTTAGTCATGTTTTCCATAGAACATTGTTGTTATCACCGGAGAAAACAAAGTGAGTAGGAACTAGGCCTAAATAGCACAATGGGAAGAACATGAGGCCTTTTGATTTATAGTTGTGAATATATAAATTATATTTCTGACCAGTCCCAAAGCAAGTACAATTGGGGTATAAACTCATGTCTGGGGGACCCCCTGCCCTGTGTCTCAGCTCTCAGCAGTTGGATTCAATGATGTACATCTCACTAATGTATTCTTCTGTCCTTTCATTTCTTCATAGCAAACTGGATCCTTTTTAGAATCACTGAGCCTTGAATGGGTAGATAAGCCCTTCACTGTTCTAGCATGCAAGTAGCATTCCTCTTAGCAAAGGGCAAGTAAAGCTCACAATTGGTAAAATGAATGGTTGCTTTCTTGCTGTTACCTATTCAGACTAATATTCATTCTACCGGTGGGCCATTGATCTTGATGGTTTTTATATAATGATATATATCCATTGATTGCTATGGGCCCCTGCACACTGCACTTTTTTTTTGTATTGGGATATATTATAATATATGCATAATTTAAGGTGCTGGGTTATTTTTTTTTTTTTTTTATAACCAGATTCATATGCAGTTCTTCCATCTATGTATATAAAGGAGAAGGCTACAGAGGCAGTTTATTGCCAATAGAATGCTATATTTATTCTGTTGAATGTTTTACCATACGTGAGTAAAAAGCTCTAGAAGTTCTCTTTGTTTAGGATAGCAGCTGCCATATTAGCTTGGTGTGACATCACTTCCTGTCGGAGTCTCTCCTTGCTCAGATTACAGCAAAGAAGGGAAGGGGGAAGAGTGTGATCTTATCATATGAATCGAGGATTCGTGCGATTTTTGGACCATGTGTGGAGAATCCCGACATTTTTCGTCCGGTGGAGATCGGTCGTTTGGTCAATCAAACAGGTTGAAAGATTTCTGTCGGCTGCGGGTAATATCTCTGCATGTATTGCTGATCGTCGGACTTTCAGAGGGAGACTGTCACTAGCTTTGGTCGGACATAACTTTCGTACGATTGCTGTCAGGGGCAGAACATCGGCTGATCTGTTCTTTTGTACTTTATTTGATCTGAATGGTCAGTGGCAGGTCAGGAGATGGGGAATCTGATCGTACGTTGAGTTGTACAATCGGATCTATGCGTCTGTGGCCAGCTTTAGAGCAGCATTACTTTGAGGTTTTATGGGTATTTTAGGTGGACCTTTCTGATAAGGCTTACTTAGTATTAACCTTTCCTTATCCTTTAATAGGCTGGCAATTGACACCTTTATGCTTTTGAAATATAACTAATAGAGTGCTGCTTATATTTCCCCATAAGCCTTGAAGAGGAAAGGGATGAGGCTTCAGACTTCTGTTCTGCATGGATTTTAGCATGGTGTATTTCTTTAGTTATAAAGGGGGGGGTCTTCTTAAATGGGTTGTTCACCTTCCAAACACTTTTTTTTTTTTCAGTTCAATTGTTTTCAGATTGTTCACCAGAAATATAAATGTCTCTGGTGTTTCCGTCTGGCAGCTCATTAATTCAGGTGCAGATGAACTGCTACAGTTCAAAAACATTTGGTTGATACATTTCTCAGCAGTATCTCTGGACTATTATCAACTATTGTATCAATTCTAACAGCTGCCTTTAATGAAACTCGGGGATAAGAAATGTATCAACTAATGTATCCGTTTACAACAGTTTAGAGAGTCGGCGACCCCCCTCCCAGAGCTGCTTTAGAAGCTGATAATATTACAAAAACGGTCATACATAGAAAATGTAAAGTAATTGGAAATAGCCTTCAATTCTGGTGAACTGTCTGAAACCAAACGAACTGAAAAAGTGTTAGAAGGCGAACAACCCCATAACGCTCCTTTTCAAACTTGGTTCAGTTCGGGCCCTGGTTGGGTAAAGGGCAGGTCAGGAAATGTATGATCTGCCCCCTCACAGTTAAAAGTGTTTTTGTTGAAGTGCAGCTCCCCTTGGCTGTTTGGGGGATGCTGGGAAGTGTAGTTCTGTAGAGCCTGCGGTATGCATTTGGCTCTGGGTTGTATCTTTGCCCTTACTATGCATTTTAAGAAGCCACAATATAACAACACAACATAGAATCCACAACACAGGCCTTTTGCCTATCAAGCTACTGGCAGTTACATTGACTTTACATTGCATGCTGTGAGAGTAAAGGGGACGTAAAATTACATGTGCAGAAATTGCACACTTGCGCCCTTTGCCATATATATATATATTATTTCAAATACATGAAGAAATAAAACCTTGTTTCATTACATGGTTAGCAACACAGGGATGGATTTCTTATGCACATTTGGTATATTTCTACATTTAATTCTTTCTCCCCAGGTGTTCCCCCTCCAGGGGTGGGGATATTTTCCACCCATGAATTAGATATGACGATTTACCTCACTGAGCTGCTGCCATTATAGCTGCAGTGTTTGCTCTTCCATTTCACATTTATACATGCTTTCCTCATATTCCCACACACACAGATTTGCCAAGTCATACTTCTTTTTTTATATACCTGGAATTAAAAGTAACCTGTTAGGTGTGTGTCACAGGAGAGCTCGTATCACTAAAAGCTGTTGTATAAATGTGCAAAAGTGGAGCCTGCATAAGAAACAAGGTGATTAGACTGCGCATAGATCCAATAGTTTGTGAAACATTCAGTCCCCACACCATGAAGTATGAAGTCCACATGTCCTTGCTGTGACCGTTTAATTGGCGCCTCACTGCTGATGGCTCAAATAAGACAAATTTGAAGGTTACATTAGGAAGTCATGAGTCGCTTCCATGAACCCATATGAAATTTGCTTCTCAAGAACATTTTCTTCCCTCAAGCAACTGCTAATAAAACAAAGAATTCTTTAAATTCTATGAAAGCGAGAAAGTGTTGCAATTGTTATTTGTGTAGGGTACAGACTATTCTGGCCCATGACAAAGTGTACCACAGCTACACATTCCTTCTGACACACTGTGCGGGGGCGTAACAATCATTCTGAGGTCTCTTACTGGCGTGGGTGAAAAGTGACTTCACTGCAGAAATTGTCACGAACCTCCGCTCCCTGTCACACACACACCCAGTTGCACAAGCATCCAGTTCCAGTCATACAAGTCACCAACATCCAGCCCCCAGTCACACAACTTTCAAGCCTGTAGCATACAATCACAGAAGTCACAAGCTTGTAGCCCCCTGCCACACAACTCTCAAGCGTCTAGCATCCAATCACACAACTTTCAAGCGTGTAGCCCCCAGTCACACAACTCTCAAGCGTCTAGCATCCAATCACACAACTTTCAAGCGTGTAGCCCCCAGTCACACAACTCTCAAGCGTGTAGCCCCCAGTCACACAACTCTCAAGCGTGTAGCCCCCAGTCACACAACTCTCAAGCATGTAGCCCCCAGTCACACAACTCTCAAACTTATAGCCCCCAGTCACACAACTCTCAAGCCTGTAGCATACAATCACAGAAGTCACAAACTTGTAGCCCCCAGTCACACAACTCTCAAGCGTCTAGCATCCAATCACAGAAGTCACAAGCGTCTAGCATCCAATCACAGAATTTACTGGCGTCTAGCATCCAATCACAGAAGTCACAAGTGCCTAGCATCCAATCACAGAAGTCACAAGTGTCTAGCATCCAATCACAGAAGTCACAAGTGTCTAGCATCCAATCACAGAAGTCACAAGTGTCTAGCATCCAATCACAGAAGTCACAAGCGTCTAGCATCCAATCACAGAAGTCACAAGCGTCTAGCATCCAATCACAGAAGTCACAAGCGTCTAGCATCCAATTACAGAAGTCACAAGCGTCTAGCATCCAATTACAGAAGTCACAAGCATCTAGCATCCAATCACAGAAGTCAGATTGCTGTGTTATTTCTATGATTTTCCAGGTGTTTGTGTAATGATCTGTCCAGGGTGGTTGGTGTGAGTGAAAGTCAGGAAAGCCAGAATTCTCTCTTATATGAACACGTTTCTTTAAACCGCACAAGGCAAATTTGTGTCACACAGGCTGTATATGGAACTGTTCCATAATAGTCTTTTAGAACAGTATTATTTAATTAATTTACAACTATGTCCAACAAACAAATAAATGTGCATGGAATGGACTCCTTGGTGCTGCCCACGGCATCTGTCTACACCTCTGCAGTTATGTAAAAGTGCTCACATGCACCCTGAACAATTTGACTTTCATTTTTATTTTGCCTGAAGATCCCCTTTAAAGGAGAACTAAAGCTTAACTTAAAAAGTAGGCTTGAAATGTTGTACATTATGTTTTGGGCTTCTGTACCAGCCTAAGGCAACCACAGTCCTTTAGCAGTAAAGATCTATGTCTCCAAAGATGCCCCAGTAGCTCCCCATCTTCTTTTCTGCTGATTCACTGCACATGCTCTGTGCTGCTGTCACTTACTGAGCTTAGGGACCGACTGACAATATACAGTGAACATAGAATATAATATAAGGATGATTAGTAATTAATACAGATAATTACTACATGGCAGCTCAGAAACCAGTGCTGAATTTAATAATCAGCCCTTTAGCATCCGCTTATTTTACAGATCAACCTAATTTTCTGCTTGATAATTTACGACGACCCCTAAGCTTAGCTTGACAACAGCTGCTCAGAGCCCACTGAGCATGTGCGTGTCCTGGATCATTGCTGCTATTGAGAAGCTGAAACTTAAGGCTGGCGCAATAAGTCCAATATATATAATATGGCATTTTTAGCCCTATTCATTTTTAGGTTTTAGTTCTCCTTTAAAAGACCGGTTCCTTAGCTGTAATACTCGTGTGCTTGTGCTGAGGTGGTGGTAGTGCAGGGAGAGGAGTAGCTGCTATGAGGTTGGATCTCATTGTATTGTGCCTGTGCTTACTCAGCACCAATCAGGGTCCATGTGGTCCCCAGACATGGAGCTGACATGATGCACTTGGGTTTCCCCTGATCCCATTACACTCATATCTGTGCTGCCAAAAGGGAGGAGAGCTGACAGTGCTAGCTCCAGAGAGGATTTAGTTCTCATCTAAATAACAGTGATGGGGGGAAATAAATGGGATGATCTGGTGCATTACCCAGTACAAATGCCCCTCATGGTTACCAGTTATTGATAATCTGCCAGGACTATATTGGGGAACTGGTCCCAAAAACAGTTTCCTGTTCATGTTTCAAGTGAATGAATATGAGCTGTTGCTGAGACTGTCAGCTTTGTGTAACAAGAGCTATGTCTGTATGTGCAGAGCAGTTCCCTATTCTGCTGATTGCTTCATCCCCGGTTGCATTTCTCCTGCACAAATCAAATACTACAGCGTACATCATCGCTTAACACTTTTCTTGATGCTATTGACCACAGTCCCGTGCACTCGGCTGAATGGAGCAGCCCAGGCATCAGGCGACATCCCATGAGGCCACATTAAGTGAAAAGGAAACTTTTCACTCCAGCTGGCGCAGAACTAGAATTCCCATTGTCCCCCGACAGTTTTGTTCAGCAATTATTCCTGCAGCAAGCAAGAAAGAACTTACATGATTTTCTAGTAAACTTAAGGTATGAAGATACGAATTATGGAAAGATCTGTTATATGGAAACCCCCAGGTCCTGAGCATTCTGGACAATAGGTCTCATACCTGTACATAAAGACATACAACAAAAGTTACCATCCAGGGATTTTGCCCAGCCTTTAAATTCTAACAAATTAGGCATTTAATTTTGAAAACTGACATGGGGCTATACATATTGTCAGTTTCCCAGCTGCCCCAGTCATGTGACTTGTGCTCTGATAAACTTCAGTCACTCTTTACTGCTGTACTGCAAGTTGGAGTGATATCACCCCCCCTTCCTTTCCCCCCAGCAGCGTAACTACAGAACAGTGGGAAGGTAACCAGATAACAGCTCCATAACACAAGATAACAGCTCCCTGGTAGATATAAGAACAGCACTAAATAGTAAAATCCAGGTCGCACTGTGACACATTCAGTTACATTAAGTAGGAGAAACAACAGCCTGCCAGAAAGCAGTTACATCCTAAAGTGCTGGCTATTTCTGAAAGCAGATGATCAGAAAAAATGACCTGAGATGCACCTACACACCAATATTACAACTAAAAAAAATACACTTGCTGGTTTAGGAATAAAACATTTATATAGTAGAGTGAATTATTTGCAGTGTTAACAGTGTAATTTAGAAATAAAAACTACACCATAAAAATCATAACCGAATCCCTTTAAGTTGCTCCTAAATAAAAGGATAGTAACATTCACAAATCCAACACTTTTCCCTTATTAGAAAAGTGACCTGAACATGTACTTTTCTTTGGAAAATAAGTTGCTTTCTTTCATACATTTCCATGGGACTGTTCTCTCCTGCTGCTTGGCAGAACAGGGAACATCCCTGGAGCGCTATTGTAAGGCTATAAAATAGGGCAATGGCTCACACAGAGATTCTGAAATCTTCTGAAAATGCCTTTCCGTTCAGGTTTAATTGCAGCAAAATACAAAGGACTGCATTTTCCTGCAATTGCAGCGAGTAATATGTTTTACTTGTGACGATCCAAAGCTTCCGGAATAGAGAAGCATCTTCAGGACAGCGTGCCTCAAAAATTATGTTTAGTTCACTTGTAGGGAAAATGTATTAAAGGAACAGTAACAACAAAAAATGTAAGTGTTTTAAAGTAATGAAAAGATCATGTAATGTTGCCCTGCACTGGTAAAACTGATTTCTTTGCTTCAGAAACACTACTATTGTTTATATAAATAAGCTGCTGTGTAGCAGTGGCGGAAATTGTAAAAAGATAACATTATGTTCTACAGAGTTTATCTGCTGTGTAACCTGAGCCTTTTTTTTTTCTTTAAATGGCTGCCCCCATTGCTACACAGCAGCTTATTTATATAAACAATAGTAGTGTTTCTGAAGCAAACACAGCAGTTTTACCAGTGCAGGGCAACACTGTATTATATTTGTAATACTTTAAAGCAATTTTATTTTTTGATGTTACTGTTCCTTTAAGTTCTTAAACAGGAAATTGCAATTATTTGTACAGTCGAAACCATAGGGGTGAGAAAACGAAGGACTGAGACATAGGAATAAGTCATTACTTTTAACCTGGGCTTTCCACAAGACAGGTCGGCTGTTTGTTCAGCTGTGTGGCTCCCACTTTATAATTCACACCACAGTCACAAAGCCAAATAAACATGTTTTCCTGGGTCTTTCAGTACAACTAATAACCTAGAACAACCTGCGCCTGTATTGGGATATGTCGCTTTGATGTTGCACTTGTGATGGCAGATACATTTGTGTCTTAGAGTAATGTATGTGGACTCATGGGAAGGAATCCTCCATAATTGTATAGTGGGGATTGGCCCCGCCACTGCCGGTTTTCTGATGGTGGCAGGTAAGAAAATGCTGTACTATTTCAACCAGTGGTGGCCATTTTGGGGCCTGATAAAGAGGATCTAAACTCAAAAGCACTTTTGCAGTTTACATTTTCTAGTGTTTTTTGAAGATGTACACAGTTTTAGCCTGCTAATACCAGGCCTTCAGCTCAGCAGCCATCTATCAGAGTTAATATCAGTGGAACTCATTCATAAACACTGGTTGCTATGGTTTTCTGCCCTGTGAAGTAGTGATGTACTGGTCGGGATTTCCCCCACCCGCCCTGCAGATGATGTCACAAAAGGGACGGGGTGAGCAGACGCAGCATCTAAAAAAGACGAACCCGTAAGGAAGCATGCAAGGTCAACCCGAACCTGCCTGACCCGCAGTATTCGGTCGGCCCACTCATCACTACCGTGAACCAATGTGTCCAGTTAGGGATTGACTTCTCAGCCAGCTGCAGGTTGAACAACGAAAGCAAAAATATAATTGGTTGCCATGGGTCATTTCATAGGTGCAAATTTATCCTGAGTTTATGAATGATCCCCAGTTACCCTTATTCAGGTGGCACATAGACAGTTAGGGTAGAACTACATGGGCGTTTCAAATCCGATACCTTCTGTACCGATGCGAGGAATCGCATGTGTCACGTCGGATGCGCTGAATCCAAGATAATTAACAAGTTGTCACAGCATGCATCCGACCCGACTGATGCATCCTTGTCCGTCATTCCTATTACCTTAAATCGGCGCATTAGGCATGACGCATCGCTTCCTCGCATCGGCACGGAAGGTATCGGATTTCAAGCGCCCGTGTAGTTCTACCATAAGAGTCGTCGGCTCTTTAACTCTGAAAGAGCTGCTGAGCTGAAGGCCTGGTATTGGCAAGCTAAAACTGCAAATTTCTCTGCTTCAGATGCAAAAAAGAATATGAATTGCAGAAGTGCTCAGGGTTTTTAGATCCTCTATAAAAGTTGGGTTACACTGTTCAAGACAAAGCATAAATATATTTTATCTAGTGGCAATTTTCAAGAGACTCCAGCGTTGATCAGATTGTGCTGAAATCTACTAGACGTGACCTCAAGTTCTGCTGCTTTTCTCCCTCATAGAGTCCTCTGATCACCTGTCCTCACTAGAGCAAACGTTATAAATCCAATACGGTTATGGGATCCGTTATTAGGAAAGCTCCGAATTACAGAAAGTCCCTCTCTCATAGACTCCATTTTATCCAAATAATCAAAATTTTTAAAAAAATATTTTCCTTTTTCTCTGTAATAATAAAACAGTAGCTTGTACTTGATCCCAACTAAGATATAATGAATCCTTATTGGAAGCAAAACCAGCCTATTGGGTTTATTTAATGTTTACATGATATTCTATTAAACTTAAGGTGTTAAGATCCAAATTATGCAAAGATCCATTATCTGGAAAACCCTGAGTATTCTAGATAACAGGCCCAATACTCCTATAAGTTTCTGGTGTCATTCTTACCCATTCTAACAAAGAAAGGTATATTCCCAGAAAGCAGTGCAGTCATTACACTGTGGGGGGCAGATTTATCAAGGGTCGAATTTCGAGGTGCTGGGAGTTTTTTTTAAACTCCCATCAACTCGAAATTCGAATAAAAAAGGACCAACCAAAATGTATTAAAAAAAAAAGTAGGTTCTAGGAGGTCCACCACAGGCTAAAACAGCAATTCGGCAGAGACCGTACAAAAATTTCGATATTTTAATTTTTTTCCAATTCAAATCAAATTTGGACTATTCCCTAGTCGACGTACACTAAAATTAGCTCAAAATTCGAATTTAAAAATGTGATTTTTCAATTCGACCCTTGATAAATGTGCCCGTGGTGTGTTAAACAAGCTGTTGCACCGCAAACACCTACACAGCTCTTTGTTTATATACAAGTATTGCCACCTCTCATGGGATGCGATATACTTCACTATTTTATTGTCACTGTTCTGATCCTCTCCAGTGCCCTTCAGCCTCGTCACTGTATCACAAGTGTCACTTATCATTAGTGGCTTAGTGATGAGCGCTGCCATGTTCACATTGCTACACCAGGTGTATACAGGCCCTAACCCTTAGCAACCAGAGTGGCCCTGAGTCTCTGTTTTTAGTCAGTCACTTAATCAGTCGTCTCATTTGCCTTGTGAAGAGTCAAGGGCCCACGGCAGTGATGTAACTACATATAACTGGGCCCCACAGCAACCCCGCAAATGTCTAGGGGTTGGACCTGTTTTACCAAACTGTATATGAATTAGGGTCTCATGGGACCCCTATAACTCCAGGTCCCTTCTTGCAGCCGCAGGGTCTGCTTCCTCTGTAGTTATGCCCCTGCCCACGAGGGATTTTAAATCCGAGAATCAAACAATCAATCAACAATCAATCTGGCCATCCCCTTTTTTCCCAACCCAATTTGACGTTTTCTTTTTTTAAAAAACTTACATAACTTAATGTTATTATGGAATGCTATATGCCTTTAATTTGTGTACATTTAGGGGCAGATTTATCAAGGGTCGAATATCGAGGGTTAATTAATCCTCGATATTCGACTAGGAATCGAAATCCTTCTACTTCGATAGTCGAAGGATTTAGCGCAGAAAATTCGATCGAAGGATTGTTCGATCGAACGATTAAATCCTTCGAATCGAACGATTCGAAGGATTTGAATCCAACGATCGAAGGAATATCCTTTGATCAAAAAAACTTAGGCAAGCCTATGGGGACCTTCCCCATAGGCTAACATTGACTTCGGTAGCTTTTATCTGCCGAACTAGGGGGTCGAAGTTTTTTTTAAAGAGACAGTACTTCGACTATCGAATGGTCGAATAGTCGAACGATTTTTAGTTCAATCCTTCGATAGTCGTAGTCGAAGGTCGAAGTAGCCCATTCGATGGTCGAAGTAGCCCAAAAAAAACTTTGAATCCTTCACTTGAAGTTAGTGAATCGGCCCCTTAAAATACACACGCGCACACACACACACAGAAACACACAAAAACACACGCACAGAAACACACGCACAGAAACGCACAGAAACGCACACACACACAGAAACACGCACAGAAACACACACAGAAACACACACACAAAAACACGCACAGAGAAACACACACACACACAGAAACACACGCACAGAAACACACACACACACACACACACAGAAACACACACAGAAACACACACACACAGAAACACACACACACAGACACTCTGGTTTTTAATAAGGGAAGGGGCGGTTCACCTTTGCATCTAGTTGCTAGGGTCCCCTTTACCTTAGCAACCAGGCAGTGGATTGAATGGGAGGCCGGCAGATCCATCAGAGAGGGCCTGAATAGTTATAGAAAGTAATACATTTATCGGACCTGCTATCCAGAATGCTCAGGAACTGGGGATTTCCAGATTACAGATCTTTCTTTGTAATTTTAATCTCCATACCTTAAATCTGCTAAAAAAAATTTAGACATTAAACCGATAGGATTGTTTTACTTCCAATAAGGATTAATTATATCTTAGTTGGGATCAAGTACAAGCTACTGTTTTATTATTACAGATAAAATTGAGTCTATGGGTGATGGCCTTTCTGTAATTCAGAGCTTTCTGGATAACTTTTTTTGGATAATGATCCCATACCTGTAGTAAATAAAAAATAAAAAAAAAAGAGTGGGGGACGCCCCAGCAAATCCTTTTGGAAACCCGTTTTTCATCTACAGCCTTTTACAAATTATCTTGATAAACCACTGAGAGAAGTACCTTCCCTATATTGATTTACTGAATTGGAGAACTATAACTCACACCCTAAACACAAAAAAACTTTTCTAAGTTGGAGAACTAACTCACAGCCTTCCTTGCTATTTCATAATTGGGGCAAGCACCTATCATAACCAAGGAGTATATGTTGTATTATTAAAATTTAAGCGAGCAACCACCCACCTGATAATTGTTTTTATGTAATTTTACTGATTATCTATTTATTGTGTTTCCTGGCTGCCAGTTTTTAAGAATTCTGTTTGATAAATAAATGATATACATTTTTTAATACATTGGTCTTAAAATACACCTTTTATTTATTGCTTTGACTTTGCATTATCCTCAATAGGACCTTGAGGATTGAGGGTGTTTTTTTGACCAGTGAGAAAGTTATTTCCTTAATGCCACAATACAGCAAATCAGGGCTGTCCAACTGCGGCCCGCGACCCCCCCTTCATTGGCCCCCCAGATGCTGTCTGTTTACCATATGTAAAATTTAAAAGGTATCACTGTAGAGATAAACTGCACCCTGCATTGTTTAAACCTCAAATTCAGACTCTAATCCCCTGTATCACCTGTGATCCCCCTGTATTGTTCACACCTGTGACACCTCTATTTATATCCTAAAGCCCCTGTACTGTTCCACCTGAGACCCAGACTGAAACTGCCCACATTGTTCACCTGTTCTCACCTTATTCAAAATGCTAATGGGGCACCAGCACTGTGTCACTGTATGTAGTACATATTAAGACTGTGCTCTGTTCTGCCTTCCCTCCCTGCAGGACTGGAACTAGGGGCAGGCAGAGTAGGCACCCACCTAGGGTGCAATCATGGGCGGGGCACACTTTTAAGGGGAATTTCCTTCCTTCCTTTCTTTCTTTTTTAAACCCTGATTTGCTTGGCCTTTAATAGTTTTTCAACTTTATAAACCCCCTGTTCCAGACAGAATCACTCCCAGCTCCCTTTTGGCAGTTGCTGGCACAGGTACATATTTGTGGGCAATATCTTGGCTGCTACTTGCACAGGTAAACAGATGATATGATGGATATTTGGCTGCTGCTGGCACAAGTACATATATGGAGGCAATAGTGTGTATTTTTTGGCTGATGCTGGCACAGGTACAGATTGGGGGCAATATAAGGGATTGGCTGCTGCTGGCTCAGGTACATGGGGCAATATGGTGGCTGCTGGCACAGGTACACAGATGTTTGAGGGCAATATGATGGATTTTTGGCTACTGTTGGAACAGATACAAATTGGGGCAATATGATGGATTATTTTGGTTGCCGCTGGCATAGGTACAGATTGGGGGTAAAAATATGATGGATGTTTTGTCTTATGCTGGCACAGGTACAGATTGGGGCCTGGGGGCAATCTGAGGGATTGACTGCCATTGGCATAGATACAAATGGAGGCAATATGATAGGTGCTGGCACAGGTACAGGGGGCTATATGACTGGTAAGGTGGGAAATGGTAATGCAGGACTGGGTGGGGGGCACTGATTTAAGCCTTTGCCTAGGGTGCAAAAATATCTTGGCCCGTCCCTGCCTCCCTGTGTGCCATTCTCTGCTTGCCCAGTGCTGCTTGCCCTACCCTACCTGTGGGATGTAAGTCTGTTAGGGGTTTGTTAGCATTTGGAAATTGTTGTTAAGGGCCCCTAAGGTGTTTATTCATGTGTTGGGGGGTTGTAGTATTATCCACAGGGAAGGATGAGGCATATGGACTTAAGGGTATGTTTTTAACATGACTTCAATTTTCACATATGAGTGATGAGGGATTTCCCTGCAGTGAGCACCAACCATTCGGTTTTTTGGTGTGCTACCACCATAATGTGGATATGATCTTAAAAGTTCTTGTGGTAATATGGGTGTGGTTTACAGTGGGTGTGGTTTAAAAAGGGGGAGTGACCAACACTGACTTCCATTATCGGCCCTCCTCCATATAGGCCAGTAAAATTTTGGCCCTCCATACCACAGAACTTGGACAGCACTGCCTCAAATAATAAATCTATCCCAACCAACTGTGAAGTAAATGCAAATGGGTGTTCTATAAAGAGATTTCCATTGAGCCATGTTGTACTGTTGTGTTGCACTGCATGCTGCTGCTGCACGGGTCCTTTATTAACAGTCAGTGCTTCTCCTCTCTTCCAGGGGCTCTGACCAAAGTGCGAGAAAGCAAGAAGCAAGTTGAAGAAGGGAAGCTGGAGCTGCAGAAATCCAGTGAAATTCAGGATCGATGTAACGTTATTTCCTACGCCACTCTGGCCGAGATCCACCACTTCCACAAGATCCGCGTCAGAGACTTCAAGTCACAAATGCAGCATTTCTTGCAGCAACAGATCCGCTTCTTTCAGAAAGTGACGCTAAAACTGGAGGAGGCGCTACAGCAATACGACGCGGCCTAGGGATTCTCTGAACTCGTCTCCTAGTCAGGGGGATTGCTCTAGTTATGGGGGTAACAGTCACCCCTAAAGAAAGAGGCAGAAAAACCTGTTGCCAATAATTGGCGGTTGGTACACGAATGGGCGTACATTTATTTTTTAGTATACTGTGATAAACGGAAATATGGAACCATCCTGTATAGTTCCATAACACACGCAACATAGCACATTTGTATTTAAATAATACTATCTATGCTACACTACTCTTGTACCTGTCCCACGTGTATGTGTGTATATATATATATATATATATATATATATATATATATATATATATATATATATATATACGTGTGTGTGTGTGTATATATATATGTGTATTATGGTGCATACTTGGCCTGGACTGTGATTAACATGTTAAGCTTTATTTTATACTCTTACACGTGGATTTAACAAGTCCTCTGTTTACAGAACTACTTGAGCAACTTATTCAACTCTTGTGCCTTCCTGAGTATTTTTTTTTTTTTTTTTTAGCAATAAATTCATATTTTATCAGTGAAGAAAAATGCATCTGATATTCTGATATGTTAGCTCTGAGAAAGTTATCTCCCCCCTCCATAATGATCATGTGACTCCCTTTATTCTTATCCATATGCAGTGGGTCTGTATTATGTACTTGGGAGTAGGGGGGAAACGCTGAACGTATGTGGACGGGTGGGGGATTCTTTATATATAGAGTGGGTTGGCACTTGCTCATTGGTCACACCCAGGTGGAATTAGAGCCTTTGTGTGTAATAGCACAAGAAGATGTAAGCACAAGCCTTGTTCTCTTTTTACTCCAGTGATGTCCAGTCTGCTGCCCACTGATTGTTGCTCAAGACAACTCCCTGCATCCCTTCATGCTGTAAGTCATAATTCTGGAGCAAACAAAGGGCTTCACAGTAACTAAAGTATTCATTTAAGACCTTAAAGAGGTTGTTCACCTTTAAAGGAGAATTCAACCGTAGTTGTAAAAAAACCCTACCCTGGGTAGACCCTCTCCCCCCCCCAGCCTACTTGACCCCCTGGGCAAATGCCCTTAATTTTTTACTCACCCCTCCATGCAGATTCAGGCCATGGGCGTTCACGGCAGCCATCTTCTTTCTTCAGTCTTTTTCAGAAGTTTTGGCGCATGCACAGTTGGAGTAAATTTCCGGTCCCGAACCACTGCGCATGCGCCGTCATTTCAGAAAAATTTACTGCAATTTCCGAGACTTTCGGGGCATGCACAGAAGGCTGCCGTGAACTCCAAGGCCAGAATCTGCACAGAGGGGTGAGTAAAAAATTAGGGGCATATGCCCGGGGGCAGGTAGGCTGGGGGGGAGGGTTTTTTATTAAACTACGGATTGAATTCTCCTTTAAAGGAACAGTTCAGTGTGTAAATAAAAACTAAATAGATTGTGCAAAATAAATAATGTTTCAAATATAGTTAGTTGGCCAAAAATGTAATGTATAAAGGCTGGAGTGACTGGATGTCTAACATAATAGCCAGAACACTACTTTTCAGCTCTCTAACTCTGAGTTAGTCAGTGACTTAAGGGGGGCCACATAGGACATAACTGTTCAGAGAGACTGCAATTGATCCTCCGCATTCAGCTCAGATTCAAAAGCAACATGACCCATGTGGCCCCCCTCAAGTCTTTGATTGGTTACTGCCTGGTAACCATTCAGTGTAAACCAAGAGAGCTGAAAAGCAGGAAGTAGTGTTCTGTTATGTTACACACCCAGTCACTCCAGCCTTTATACATTACATTTTTGGCAAACAAACTATATTAGAAACATTTTTTATTTTGCACAGCCTGTCTATTTACACAGTTTTTATTTTTCAACTGAACAATTCCTTTAAGTTAACTTTGAGTATGTTCTAGAATGGCCAATTGTAGGCAACTATTCAATTGGTTTTAATTTTTTCTTTTTTTTTATAGCTTTTGAGAAATTTGGATTCTTCTTATGATTCTTTCCAGCTTTCAAATGGGGGTCACTGACCCCGTTTAAAAAAACAAAAGCTCTGTAAGGCTACAAATCTGTTGTTATTGTTAATTTTTATTACTCCTCTTTCTATTCAGGCCTCTCCTATTCATATTCCAGTCTCTTATTCAAATCAATGCATGTTTGTTAAGGTAATTTGGACCCTAGCAAACAGATTGCTGAAATTGCAAACTGGAGAGCTGCTGAATAAAAAGCTAAATAACTAAAAAAAATAAAAACAAATAAAAAAACTAAAACCAATCGCAAGTTGCCTCAGAATATCACTCTCTACCTCATACTAAAAGTTAATTTAAAGGTGAACAACAAAGGGAGATGATAGTCATTATTCTGTAACTGTTACTATATAGTGCTTGCTTTGTATTGTGGGATTTAAATTGCTATCTTGTATCTATGGTACACTATCCCTAGCAACTAGGCAATCGACTGTCGGAATAGGGGGGGGCATACAACAGTGCCTGAATAAAAAGATGTGTAATAAATACCAATACTGAGATCAGTGAGCAGACTGAAAAAGTTATGGAAGAGGAAAATCTACACCGGTGGTTACAGTATTTACATTAGTTTATTGAAAGTTCTACTTGCTCTTTAAAAAGTATTTTCTAAATGTATTAATTGGCTGCCTTTCTGATTGAGTTGCTAAATTCTGCCACATACTCATGGGCCTATCTGAGGGGGCAAGACTTTTCAATAATGCAGTGCGGATGTGACTCTCTCGGCTTGCTATGGGAAATAGAGGGTTAAATTGCAGGCCCAGGCAGGGTTAGAACTGCACTACAGCCTATGTACAATATGCTCTGCTATATTACTTCTCCATCCAGAGTCAGTCTCACAGTAGAACTGTTATACAGGTTTTTTCTACGTATTAAAGGGGAAGTATTCCTCCTAACTATAAAATATTGGAGTGAAGCTTAAAGTCTTCCTATTGCAGTGTGTGATCTTCTCCTTTGTGATCATTCTATAGGTGTGGGCCTTAAAGGGATACTGTCGTGGGAAAATGTGTTTTTTTTTTTTTCAAAATACCTCCTTTAATAGTGCTGCTTCAGCAGAATTCTGCACTGGAATCCATTTTTCAAAAGAGCAAACAGATTTTTCTATATTTAATTTTGAAATCAGACACGGGGCTCGACATATTGTCAGTTTCCCAGCTGCCCCCAGTCATGTGACTTGTGCTCTGATAAACTTCAGTCACTCTTTACTGCTGTACTGCAAGCACTGCGTATCTTGACAGCGCTATATAAATAAATGATGATGATGATGATGATGATGATGATGAAGTTGGAGTGATATCACCCCCTCCCTTCCCCCAGCAGCCTAACAGAACAATGGGAAGCTAACCAGATAGCAGCTCCCTAATACAAGATAACCGCTCACTGGGACATCTAAAAACAGGTCACATGACTGGGGCAGCTGGGAAACTGACAAAATGTCTAGCCCCATGTCAGATTTCAAAATTGAATATAAAAAAATCTGCTGGATTTCAGTGTAGAATTCTGCTGGAGTAGCACTATTAACTGATGTGTTTTGAAAAAAAAAATGTTTTCCCATGACAGGTGACCAATGTAAAGGAGCGGTGTCAGGTTAAGTCCCTAAAGCAGTGACCCTCCAATATGTTGCTCCCCCAGTCCTCTGATGTTGCTCCTAGTGGCCGAGTGCTTATTTTTGAATTCCTGGCTTGGAGGCATAAAGATCATTGGGTATATTTATCAAAGTTAGAGGTCTCTACAGTCCACTAGAGTGAAATCTCGCCACTCCGATCATTTCTATGGGGGTTTGAAAGGCGTATTTATCAAAGCATGAACTTTCACTTTTACCCATTGATAAATACTCTTTTTAAAAATCCCATAGAAATGAATAGAGAGAGGTGGAATTTCACTCTAGAGGAGTGTGGCGCATGTCAGGACTGAGAATTAAAATAGGCCCTGGCATTTCAGGTACACAGAGGCCCAATCAGTCCACACAGACGCGCAAACAGCCCCACCAGCCCACTAAATACTGACTTTCTATGGCACCTTATAGCAGCCCCTCTGGCATTTGCCAGAACCCACATATTGCCAGTCCGGGCCTGCTGTGGCGATATCTAACTTCACTCTTTGATAAATATACCCCAATGTGTACTGCCAAACCGACGTATCTGTAGTCTTCCAGTCCACACAGGAGCTACCAAATAACCAATTACAACCCTTACTGGGCAACCCTAGAACCTGTTTCATTCTTGTGTTGCTCCTGAATTTTTTTTATATTTAAAGGGATATTGTCATGGGAAAAAAAAATTTTTTCAAAATGCATCAGTTAATAGTGCTGCTCCAGCAGAAATCTGCACTGAAATCAGTTTCTCAAAAGAGCAAACAGATTTTTTTATATTCAATTTTGAAATCTGACGTGGGGCTAGCCATATTGTCAATTTCCCAGCTGCCCCAAGTCATGTGACTTGTGCTATGATAAACTTCAATCACTCTTTACTACTGTACTGCAAGTTAGAGTGATATCACCCCCTCACTTTTCCCCCCCAGCAGCCAAACAAAAGAACAATGGGAAGGTAACCAGATAGCAGCTCCCTAACACAATATAGCTGCCTGGTAGATCTAAGAACAACACTCAATAGTAAAAACCCATGTCTCACTGAGACACATTCAGTTACATTGAGAAGGAAAAACAGCAGCCTGCCAGAAAGCATTTCCCTCCTAAAGTGCAGGCACAAGTCACACGACCAGGGGCAGCTGGTAAATTGAGAAAATGTCTAGCCCCATGTCAGATTTCAAAATTGAATATAAAAAAAAATCTGTTTTCTCTTTTGAGAAATGGATTTCAGTGCAGAATTCTGCTGGAGTAGCACTATTAGCTGATGCATTTGGAAAAAAAAACATGTTCCGATGACAGGATCCCTTTAAATGTGGCTCATGGGTAAAAAAAAGGTTAGGGACCTCCAAAATTCCATTGGCAGAAAACCTCTTTTGGACCATGTAGAATGTCATTTACTGCAGGAAGTACAGAAGCCCCTCCTACTTCATGCTTAATGCAATTCCCAGCATCGGCATATTGTGCAAATGCTTTATTATCATTAAAAGACTGTAGTTCTCTGTCTATCATCTACAAATAAAGTATTTCTTTCCAGCAAGGATCCTATAGGAATGAGAGCCAGGAATGAGAATTGATCCACTCTTTATCACTGCACTTCTACCTTGCTTATCTGTTATCTCCTCTGCAAATGTTTGTCCTACAGCCCTATTAAACCTTGATGAATGTCAGCCCCCACCCCCCCCGTAATCTCCCAAGCTTATCTCTCTCTCTCTCTCTATTTCTAAATTACACTGCAAATAATTCACTCTACAATATAAAATGTAATTCCTGAACTAGCAAGTGTATTTTTTTTTAATTTTTAATATTGGTGTGTAGTCAGCCATCTCAGGTCATTTTGTCTGGTCATGTGCTTTCAGAACGAACCAGCACTTTAGGAGGGAACTGCTTTCTTCCAGGCTGTTGTTTCTCCTACTCAATGTAACTGAAGGTATCACAGTGGGACCTGAATTTTACTATGGAGTGCTGTTCTTAGATCTGTACAAGGAAGGTCACGTGCACACTCAGGCCCTTCAATACTGTTTCCGCTTGGTGCTTAGAAACCTTAGGGAGACGGCACCCCCAAAATGAGGAATAATCAAGTAAAGCAGGCTAGCACACACAGCGAGTTAAACCGGGGTCATACCCCTGGTGCGTTTATTGCGTCACAACGTTTCGGGGACGTTCCCCCTTCAGGTGATACAGAAACGTACGTGCAAATAGCATATGTAGCCAAATTACCCACCCCCCAATAAAGAAGGAAATGTCCATTGTGTCCAATTAGTGTCCAAAAATGTTGCAAAAAGGGTTCTCTGGGTGAAAACAGTCCCATTGAAACAAAATATCCATTACAAAGAGATAAGAAGAGCACATGTGTAGATTCACAATTTTAGACAAACAATTAGATCAATCACTCTCCCTAATAATGGAAAAAAAGGTTTTTACCTTAGATCTACCAGGCAGCTGTTATCTTGTGTTAGGGAGCTGCTATCTGGTTATATTCCCATTATTCTGTTGTTAGTAGGGATGCATTGAATTCAGGATTCGGCCCAGCAGAACTGAATCCTAATTTGCATATGCAAATTAGGGGCAGGGATGGGAAATCATGTGACTTTTTGTAACAAAAGCAAAAATTGGTTTCCCCTTCCCACTCCATTTGCATATGCAAATTAGGATTCGGTTCGGTATTTAGCTGAAACTTTCGAGAACGATTCAGGAGTTCGGCCGAATCCAAAATAATGGATTTGGTGCAGCCCTAGTTGTTAGGCTGCTGGGGGAAAGGGAGGGGGTGATATCACTCCAACTTGCAGTACAGCAGTATCAGAGCACAAGTCACATGACTGGGGACAGCTGGGAAACTGACAATGTATCTAGCCCCATGTCAGATTTCAAAATGAAATATAAAAAAATCTGTTTGCTCTTTTGAGAAACTGATTTCCGTGCAGATTTCTGCTGGAGCAGCACAATTAATTGATGCGTTTTGAAAAAAACATAATTTCCTATGACGGTATCCCATTTAAGGAAAACTATACCCCTCAAACAATGTAGGCCTCTATAATACCGCATAAAAACTGCTCATATGTAAAACCCTGCTTCATGTAGATAAATGTAGATTTTCATAATAATATACTTTTTTAGTAATATGTGCCATTGGGTAATCATAAATAGAAAATTGTTATTTTAAAAAATAAGGGCCGTCCCCTGGGATCATATGATTCACTGTGCACACAAACAAACCATACATGTTAGGTCACATGGACCAATTAACAGACAGAGTTGTGTCTTTTGCTTCCACACTTCTTCCTGTTACAGTTAGAGTTGTAGTATTTCTGGTCATGTGATCTCCGAGGCAGTACACAGACCATCACAAAATGGTGGTTCAAGGCAAGAGATGTAAAAGGGCAATATTTACTTAAATATATATTCCAGTTTGGTAAGATTATTTAATATGCCACTTAATTTGATATAAACTATCTGTTGCTCAAGTATTCATTTTGGGGGTATAGTTTTCTTTTAAGCAAACACATCTTTACTTGTGCATTGTATTTAATTGCACTGATTGTGCACATTGGTACTTGTCACTAAATGCTGCAGTGTTTATAGAATACTCAATGAATAGCGAATTAATAGGATGGTTTGAGGCTGATACTGTTTTTGCTTCGCCCCTTCCGCATATTTGTGTGTTCTGCACCATAGAGGCCACGGAAGTGCACAGAGATACAAAGGGGCAATTTCATGGATACTACACATGGTAGACTAATTAAAAAATGTATGTATTTTTTTCCCTGCTATTTAGGATCAGTATCCGTAACCTTTGCACAGACTGGTGTGTGGCTGTGACTGCACATGTTATGAAGTCATAGTGTGGGGAATTGTAGTTCACAAGCTCACATGCCCTTGTTCTTATTCCTCCATCTCATATTACACTGTGTAATGGATTTAACGGATTTGTGCTGGAGATTAAAAACCAAACCATGCTCCTATCTAAACCCCTCCTAAGCATGTTGTTTATTGTCTTATAATAACTCTTTCTGTAATTGAACCCTTTACCTGCCGCACAATGTAGAGCAGTGATCCCCAAACAGTGGCTCGCTACAAACCTTGGATTTTGCTCCCAGTTGCCTTAAAGCAGGTGCTTATTTCTGAAGTCCAGGCTGTTTAGTTGCATAAAAACCAGATGCACTGCCAGAGTCTCCTGTAGGCTGCCAGTCCACATAGAGGCTACCAATAGCCAATCACAGCCCTTATTTGGCACCACCCAGGAACTTTTCGTATACTTGTGTTGCTCCCCAACTCTTTTTACATTTCAATGTGGCTCATGGGTAGTATAGGCTGGAGATTTATAACACTGACTGTCACTCACTACAGATTCAGTTTGCAGGTTCCATTACAGACTATAGGAAGTAACTGCTGCCTCCTCCAAAATAAAGGACCTAATAAGACCAAGAATTCTATATTATACTTTTAAAGGAACAGTAACGTCAAAAAATAAGTAATGAAAATATAATACAGTGTTGCCCTGCACTGGTAAAACTGCTGTGTTTGCTTCAGAAACACTACTATTGTTTATATAAATAAGCTGCTGTATAGCCATGGGGGAAGCCATTCAAAGGAGAAAAGGCTCAGGTTACACATCAGATAACAGATAAGCTCTGTCTGTCTAATGGTGTTATCTGTTATCCATTCGTTAACCTGTGCCATATAGCCGTTTTTCAATTTCCGCCATTGCTACACAGCAGCTTGTTTATATGAACTATAGTAGTGTTTCTGAAGCAAACACATCAGTTTCACCAGTGCAGGGCAACACTACATTATATTTTCATTACTTTAAAACACTTTAATTTTTTGGTGTTACTGTTCCTTTAAGTTTAAATTCTAGTTATTTCTATCCTATTGATATATAGCACTGCTCTCCTGCCCAATCACTTTTCCAGTATACTGTGGGTACCTGACCCAATGCAGAACTCTAAATTATGGACACATTTAAGAAAAGCTGATTTATTTTTTTTTTGATTTCAACTACAAACGGATTTTCCTGCAGGTTGGAATTTGCTTGTTTTTTGACAGCAGAAATATATATTCCCAAAAAGGTATTTTTGCTCTGTCTGCTCACGTAAGTTATCAGATCTGTGATGGGAAAAACCATTATAACATGGGGTTTTGTGGCTTGCACTGTGACTGTATAACCCAGCCCCATGGTGTGAAAATTCACTTAGAGGGGGAACATTTACACACCAGCTGTGATCATTTTACACACTAGTAAATCTTTCCCTAAGAGAGGGGTGGGGGGTCAGATGGCATGAATCGTATTGTCTAATAACGAGCAGATTGGGCTTGAAAGTAAGAAGTCCTGGGCGGCAAATGTATTGCAGATGGGATGTGCATTCCAAAGGGAAGTGAGTGCGGGAAGGTTATGACTGGGAGAATATTTGGGGGGAAGCTGGAGATTATAGGAAGGCAGAGAGGGAATTTGCCCTGGGGCTGCAGCTTCAGAAGGGCAAGTTGTGTTGGCAAGATGGCTACAAATACAATGGTATAAGATCCTTCCCTCTATATATATTGTATATATTGCACAGCATCACCCAAGCGTTGTACTGGGGTATGTAGATGAACAACAGAAGGAGGGCCGCAGGTCAAATATGTCAAATATAGTTTATTAAATTTTAGAAAACTCCAGCCATGTCCTCACCAAAGCCCAGACATATTATGTAGAACATCTTCGGTGTTAGTGTCCATTTAATAGTGGAGAGTATGAGCCAGACCCTGCAATGTCTCATCAGACTGTAGTGTGCTTATGTGCCAACCTAATACCTGCCATCAAGTAGTCCCATGTGTGACGGGTTCTCCGAATCACAAAACACATGGAAGAAGGATCGTGGATGTTATGTCCACGGCTAAGATAGGGGAATGGGGGACTAGTGATGAGAGAATTTTTTTTCACCACGAAAATGACACCTATTTACTGTAATGGATGAAAACCTTTATTGCGTGTCCAAAAAAATGTCATTATGTGAAACGGGTCAGATTCACCTATCACTGCTGGTGACAAGTTATCGGTTCTCCTGGGAGATCATATAATAAGGACACTAATAGCCCAAAACTGTCTGGTCAGGCATCTGGTTGTTTCCTTATTTCCAGAAAAATCTGATCCCCAGTTGTTTTGTGCTTGTGGCCATTCACTGAGTTAAGGGGGCCATAGATTTTAAAGGAAAACCAAACCCTTTATATTAAAATCCCCTAGCCTACATAGACCCCTCTCCCTGCTCCCCAGCCTAGGTGTTACCCTCAGTAAATGCCCCAAACTCTTTACTTACCCCTCTAGCAGATTCAGCGCATCGGAGTTCACAGACGCCATCTTCTCTTCAATCGGGAAAATGAAACTGTAATATAAGCCTCAGCATACTGAAATAAAAAAACTTTCTAAATACAATCAATTACATATTCTGTTCTGTTTCTGAAATAATCAAGTTTATCTTCACTGTTCCTCTCAGCATCTGTTTCTCTTCATTCTCTCTTCATGCAGCAGTTGGGTGTCATATAGTCATTGACAGTTAGATCCAATACATCTTATAGGGGGGCTTCTTTTGCCTAGAAGATGTATTAGAGCTCATTCTATTTAAATCACCAGACATCCTCTCAACATCACAACCAGAAGAGCACAAACTGTTTATTCAACTCCTATGGGATTGGGTCATAGTTGATTCAGTCCTTTAGCCTGCAGATTAAAGGTGGCCATAGGCGTAACAATTACAATTTTTCTTGGAAAAGATCTTTCCAAGAAGGATTGTTTGTATCAATACACACGTGTCGAGCTGAATCGTCAGATATACAGATATATGATGTTTCAGCACTAACAACGGGCGATGTTTGGGTTCCTTCAAAGGCACCCAATCAAAATTTTGTGTCCAGCCCGATCAACGAGCCGACCGATATCCAAGTCTTCTGCCGATATTGGTCGGCTTGTTTCCCACCATACACATACTGAATATCATACGAAAATGTGTTTCGTACAATATTATCTGTGCGTCTATGGCCACCTTAACTCTTGTAGGGCCTCCTCAATGAGGATCTCAGTGGCTCTGTGCCTTTAAATATATTTCATTTCTGAAATCTGAAGTGTATAGAATACAGTCCTTTCTGTGGTCACATGTTTTTGCTTCTAACAAGTTTCTGAAACATCTCCACAAAATTTACCTTTGTCCTTGAGTTTTAGGTTTTGTGGCCGTGTAGTTCTATAAAGTTGTAAGGACATTTACCATTTTTGGAAAGACTGCTAGAATATTACATGACTGATAAGATCAGCTCCTTGAAAATTGCTCCATCTTTCCATTAATGACCCTCACTAGCATTCTTCTTTTGCAATTTGGCTTTCTCTCATCTGAAGTCAAACTCTAATCACATAATTGCTGGAAAGTATGCGTTTGATGCACTGCGGGCGGCCTTGCTCTATGTCTCATTACCATTGTACTGCAGGGCTGGAGAAGGAAGAATGGAGGCCTGATCTGAGGGGAAATATATATTATCCCAATATCTCTGATGTTTAACCTTTCAAGTGAGGCTGGACTATATGTCCCACAATTCCCAGGCCGACAGCCTTCAGCCAACAGCAAAATATCCCTTTCAGCTTTTTTCAAACTTAGGGACCTGGTACATTTCTGGCCTGGCCAAAACGAGACTCATTTTATAAATGTAAATAACATAATACACAGACGCTAAATCAAGAATATATTTAGTTATAATACACAAAAGCCATGAATATCCTGTAAATTATATCCTTATAAACGGTGAGTTCTGATGTCATCGGTTATAAACGGTGAGTTCTGATGTCATTTCTGTCACATGACTCACTGAAGTTTGTGTATTATAATAAATAAAGTACCCCCAGTTGTAAAATATGAGGATATTAGAAGTTACCTCAGAGTTCCATGACCTGTGTTTTTATATGGTCATGAAACTCCTCGGTAACTTATAATATCCTTATATTATAAGAGGGGGTACTTTATTCACTATATTAACACCGATGGGGTAAAAAAACATTCCACACACAAAAATAAACGTTTTTGACATTCTAGAGTCTGTTCCCCTCTGAAAAACAATGCAAAAGAATTAATGAACAAGTAAAGTTGTATTTACTGAGTTATACCTATTGGTTAGGCACCTTCCACTGAATACCATTGCTAAACTTTAATCTCTGCTCAGTGCTTCTCTTGCTGATAAATGCAATGGCCTGAGCAGGGCTCTGTTTTATATATATATATAAGTGCTTATTTATAGTTTATTTAATTTCAGTTTTAGGGGGATACTGTCATGGGAAAAACACATCGGTTAATAGTGCTGCTCTAGCAGAATTCTGCACTGAAATCCAATCCAAAGAGCAAACTGTTTTTATATATATATATTTAATTTTGAAATCTGACATGGGGCTAGACATATTGTCAGTTTCCCAGCTGCCCCCAGTCATGTGACTTGTGCCCTGATAAACTTCAGTCACTCTTTACTGCTGTACTGCAAGTTGGAGTGATATCACCCCTCCCCCCCTGCAGCCTAACAACAGAACAATGGGAAGTTAACCAGATAGCAGCTCTCTAATACAAGATAACAGCTGCCTGGTAGATCTAGGAACAACACTCAATAGTAAAATCCAGGTCCCACTGTGAAACATTCAGTTACATTGAGTAGGAGAAACAACAGCCTACCAGAAAGCAGTTCCATCCTAGTGCTGGCTCTTTCTGAAATCACATGACCAGACAAAATGACCTGAGATGCACCTAAACACCAATATTACAACTAAAATAATACACTTGCCGGTTCAGGAATGAAATTTTATATTGTAGAGTGAATTATTTGCAGTGTTAATTTAATTTAGAAAATAAAAACATACACAATACACACACAGTATCCTATCATTAGCCATTCTATTGTCATTCTTTGTGTCCTGCCTTTTTTTTTTTTTTTTTGATGATTGAAGTCCTGATGTTTTGAAAGGGTCACTGACCCCAGCAACCAAAGAATGAAAATGCAACTGTAATATTTCAATTTCTTCATTTCTTTTTGTATTGCTTATTTTTCTCTTCAGACTCTCTCACTATTCATCTTCCATTCCAGTTACCCCCGCAAACAGTTGTTTGAGCCATTCTGCAGAGCTGCCTTTGGTGGGGTACAAACTGGGGTAACTGCTCTGCACTGCAGAGTATCAGTAGGAGGAGTCGGAGGTGAACAGTTATAACAGGGCAACAGTAGGGCAAGACGGCAACTCTAAGGGGCAGATTTATGATGTTGTGAAAAAACGTCAGGACAACTTGCCACACATCACCAGGCTTTGCCGTGTAAAAAACAGCGTAATTTTATTTATGGGTTTTTTAGATCAACTTCTGCCAAAAGCATGTAAAATAATGCCTGTACATCTGGTGTTCACATGGCATAAAATAAACACACTTTGATAAACTCGACATTTATTTTACAGAACTTTTTACATCATTTTTTTCAGCGAATTTCGTTTTACACATCATTATAAAATATGCGCCTAAAATCTGAACCCCACATGCGTGACCCATGCCCTGCTGCTCTCTTCTTTATTCACCAATCTTATCTGTTTCCCACATTGCCACTACTGTGTGTGCAGATCTGCTCATTTTCCTGAGTTGAATCACATCTGGCTCCTTTCAATGTATTCTATGAGACTGACGTTATTTTAAAGTCTTTTGTACATATTTGGAAAATCATATCTGGCCTGGCATTTCTTTTGGCAGCAAAACCTTCCAGAAAATACAGGAAATGCCTTTACAGAAAAAAAACCCAGCGCTGCAGGGCTCAGTAGTAGGGAAAGTGCTTGAGCTATTTATACTTTTATACAATTTATTTTCCCTTGACTAAACCATGGAGTATCAGGCTATAACTGATAAAGTGTGTTCACTAGAGGTGGGGAGGCAGGGAATATGTTGTGGCTGAAGTATAATGGCAGCTCCTATTATATACAGCAGTGATGCCCAACCAGTGGCTCGTGAGCAACATGTTGCTCCCCAATTCATTGGATGTTGTTCCCAGTGGCCTCAAAACAGGTGCTTATTTTAATACCTGGCTTATAGGCAAGTTTTGGTATATAAAAGCCAGGCGTACTGCCAAATAGAGCCTCCTTGTAACGGTTGGCACCCAACACCAGAACAAACACCAGGCACCCTGGTCTCGGCTCGTGCTTCACCAGTAGTGTGACTACCTGATTCCACTGACTGGAAGGAAATGATGATAGTCTACCTGTGCTGCAGGGACCACCTACCCCTTAGGCTCACAGAGTGATGCCACCCCTCCTTCACCTTGTTCCTTTGTAAAGTGATAGATTCTGAGGCTTGAAGGCCCTCTGTTTCCAGAGAGTCTGTGCACCACTTTCTATGGGAAAACACAGTCCCACAATCCATCACTTCACTTTCGAACAAGGAGAGGGAGGGGTGCCTTACTCTGCGAGTCTAAGGGAAGTTGGTAAATGGTTCTTGCAAGTATTATGGTTTCCTTTCAATCTGTGGAATCAGATATGTCTGTTTTAAATTTTTAGGTAGCTGGGATCAATTTACTAGGGATAACACAGCCCATGGCACAAGCACAACTCATGAGAGTATAGTCTCTTTTTGGCAGTTTATTGTCACTTGCAACAGAATAAACAAAACAAACCATAAAAAATAAAATCCTTGCCACTTATGGGCTTCTAACTAATACAGGTCCATTTTCCTAACTAACCAGGAGAAGGCCTACCGCCTGTCTCCCCAAAACAGAGTACTTTCAGGAATATACAAAATCCCAAACCTTGTGGTGATTTCAATCCCTCTCAGTCAACTCACACAGGCAGCTTTCTTGTGTCTTTTTTTTCCAGACAAGAGCTCTACACTTTGGCTTGAGCTGCCTTTTAATTATCCACATGCCTCAGGACGACACAAAATACCCGGGCTGGACTAGCAGTCCCGGAACCACTCTGTTAGGAACCTAGGGCATAAGTAAGCTCCGTCCTGGACTTTTCCAGGTATCCTAGTGGGTGACCTTACTACAATATATTAGGGATGCACTGAAGGATTCGGCCAGGATTCTGCCTTTTTCAGCAGGATTCGGATTCGAACGAATCCTTCTACCTGGCGAACCAAATCCAAATTTGCATATGCAAATAAGGGGCGAGGATGGAAATCACGTGACTTTTTGTCACAAAACAAGGAAGTAAAAAATGTTTTCCCCCTTCCCACCAATAATTTGCATTGGCAAATTAGGATTTGGTTTGGTATTCGGCCAAATCTTTTGCCAAGGCTTCAGGGGTTGGCTGAATACAAAGTAGTGGATTCGGTGCATCCCTAATATATATTATATATTATTATTTCTGTAAGTTACTTAATTAGTACAGGTATGGGATCCGTTATCCGGAAACACATTATACAGAAAGTTCCGAATTGTGAAAAGGCCGTCTCCCATAGACCCATTTTATCCAAAACGAATGTAATTTCTAAAAATGATTTCCTTTTTCTCTGTAATAATAAAACAGTCGCTTGTACTTGATCCCAAGATTCCCAACTGAGATATAATTAATCCTTATTGGAAGCAAAACCAGTCTATTGGGTTTATTTAAAGTTTACTAGATTTTCTAGTAGACTTAAGGTATGAAGATCCAAATTACAGAAAGACCTGGAAAACCACAGGTCCCAAGCATTCTGGATAACAGGTCCCATACCTTTATTTATGTACCTTTTAGATGAGCTCATGTTAAAAAGGAGGCTATATTTCCCTAGTCAGAATATTGATACAAACACTGTGATAATGAAGCCGACATAAATGACAAAGGTTTGTGCTGAATAACGATATCAAGTTTGGTTTTGGGAGTTTTTATTGGGAGGCGACATGGGCAGTTAAAGGGAAACACCATGAGCGTTCCCCCTGCATGAGCAGAATAAAGCTGGCCATAGATGCAAAGATCCGATCGTACAAATTGTGTATTCATATGATTTTCGGACCATGTGTGGAGAGTCCCGACATTTTTCGTCCGTCGGAGATCGGTCGTTTGGTCGATCGGACAGGTTAGAAAATTTCTGTCGCCTGCCGATAATATCTCTGCGTGTATTGCCGATCGTACGATTTTCAGTGGGAGACTGTCGCTAGTGTTGTCAGACATAAGTATCGTACGATTGCTGTCAGGGGCAGAACATTGGCTGATCTGTTCTTATTTGATCGGAATGGTAAAGACTTTGATCTGAATGGTTAGTGGCGGGTCGGGAGATGGGAAAGTCCGATCGTACGTTGCTTTGTACGATCGGATCTTTGCATCTATGGCCAGCTTAACTGGCATTCTTTAGGGTCATTTATCTCAAAGGATTGGGACAGACCTTTTAAGTTAAACAAGATTTTTAACAGCCCTGTCTGGTTACAGTGATTCCATCCACATCCTCTGCCCTCCCTTCTGCTCCTTTAGGTCAAAAAAAGGAAAATAGAATATGATCTCATTAAAGAGAAAAAGCCCTTGGTTGAGCTTTTCTAATGTCCTACACTTACACTGGATTAACACGATCCCTCTGAGAAGCACTGCAAGATGTTATTTATTATTTATGGGCACAGCCATTTCAGGGTTACCCTGGATGCAACATTTCATGCGACCCATTCAGCAGGGGCAAAGAGTTGAGCCTGCAAAGTGGTGCATTGTGGGAAAAAACATAGCAATTTACATGAGTTTTCTGCAGCATTATGCCCCATAATGTCATCTACCATTGAGTTAACTTTTACTATGACGTAGAGAGTGATATTCTGAGACAATTTGCAGTTAGTTTTCATTTTTTGATATTTGTGGTTTTTGAGTTATTTAGCTTTTTATTCAGCATCTCTCCAGTTGGCTATTTCGGTTGCTAGGGTCCACATTACACTAGCAACCATGCATTGATTTGAATAAGAGACTGGGATATGAGTAGGAAAGGCCTGAATAGAAAGATGAGTTATAAAAACTAGCAATAACAATACATTTGAAGCCTTACAGAGCATTTGTGTTTAGATTTGAAAGTTTGAAAGAATTAGAAGAAAATGGCAAATAATTAAAAAAATAATAAATTTAAATAAAATGGGTTTTTTGACAGTTGCAAATATTTTTCCAATGGATGGAAAGTTGAGTTTAGGGCTAAACTAAGTTGTTTAATGCAGTAAAACCTTTTTTTTTTTCGTTATGAAGGGGTTGTTCACCTTTGAATTAACTTTTAGTATGATGTAGAGAGTGATATTCTGAGACATTTTGCTATTGGTTTTCATTTTTTATTATTTCTGTTTTTTCAGTTATTTAGATTTTTATTCAGCGTCTCTCCTGTTTCCAGTTTCAGCAATCTGGTTGCCAGGGTCTAAATTAACCTAGCAACCATACATTGATTTGAATAAGAGAATGAGATATAAATAAGAAAGGGCCCGAACAGAAAGAAAAAAGTAGCAATAATTATAAATTTGTAGCCTGGCCCAGTGTCAAACTGGGGGGGGGGTCTGAGCCCACGTGGCCTGCCGCATCGGGGGCCCAGACGGCCCCCGGCCCCCTCCCAAGATACAAATCTCGCTCCACCGCTCTACATCCCCTACCGCCTCCCCCACCAGCGTGTACCAGTTTGCGTCAGATGAGGGTGGAGTTTTCGGGGAGCAGGCCATGTAAAGCGGGTCTGGGCCGGCATTGCCCACAAGGGCTGGGGCCCACCGGGTTTTTTCCCGGTGTCCTGCTGGCCCAGTCTGACCCTGGTCTGACAGAGCATTTGTTTTTAGATGGGGTCACTGACCCCCATTTGAAAGCAGGAAAGAACTAAAAAAATAAATAATGAAACCAATTGAAATGTTTCTTAGAATTGGCAATTTTATGACATACTAAAAGTGAACTTAAAGGTGAACCACCCCTTAAGTGCAAGGGACTCATTGTTACTAGGATTACTAGGTCTGGTGCAAACGTTGCCACTTTTATTATATTACCCAAATGTTATAGAAAACAAATATCCAAGCGGGAACAAGAGCAAAGCACATCTGTCTTACAGACAGGGGACTCTATATATAAATTATATACATAGATATACTGTATTTAATAATCAGTTGGGCAAAACAGTATGGCTTTAATGAAACTGACCTCTCATATGATTATATTCTATAATGACATTCCTGAAAACCTTTTGTTATGTTTTTTAGGTAAATCACGTTGCTGATTTCAGTAGCCAATGATGAAGGGTGGAGCTTGGCAAGTGGAGCGTCCAGCTGGGATTGTGTCAGTACTGGGTCGCTGGCAGGGAGTGAGAGGGAAGGCAACTATAATAACTGCCGGCTCCAGCTGAATAGAGAGGGTGCAGCCCGGGCCATATGAGAAAGTGCCTGCTTGTCAGTTCTGCAGCCCACCCTGAACAGACAAAGGATGGCAGAACCAGGGGACAATCTAGCCACAGGGCATGTCTCTTTATAGATCGTCTGATTTTCATGAACCAAAATACACAGTGTCGGACTGGGACACCAGGGGCCCACCCAAAAACCTTAGACCAGGGGCCCACTCTCAGTACTGTTATTCTTCCTCTTCTCACTCAATCTTTATTCTACTAGTCTCTTTTCTTTACATACTATAATCTATTATGCCATCTATTTAGCCTCTTTGGGGCAAATTCACTAACCTCCGAAAATTCGCCAGCGACGGCTTCGTTCACATTGCAGCACTTCGCCAAGTGTAGATTCGCCAGTACACCGCTAATTCACTAAAATCTGAAGTTGCGTCCAGGGCGCCGAACGCTGGCGAAGGTGCACTAACGTTACTGCACCAAACTAAGTGAAGTTACACTAGCGATGCCTAATTTGCATACGGTGGGAATTTAAAGTTGAATGGACATATATGTTGCAGCAAATACATTACACTACACAAGCCTGGGAAACCTTAATAAGATAAAATAAAGTTGTTATATTGCCTAGGGATGCACCAAATCCACTATTTAGCAAACCCCCGAATCCTTTGCGAAAGATTCGTCCGAATACTGAACCGAATCCAAACCCTAATTTGCTTATGCAAATTAGGGGTGGGAAGGGGAAAACATTTTTCACTTACTTGTTTTCTGACAAAAAGTCATGCGATTTCCCTCCCAGCCCCTTATTTGCACATGCAAATTAGGATTCGGATTCGATTCGGCTGAAAAAGGCAGAGTCCTGGTCGAAAAAAGGAAAAGACACCATTTTTTACTTTTTTTTAGGAACTCCTATCTAATACATTGCACTTCGCCTGGTCTGAGGTGGCGAAGGCGAAAGAGGTAACGTTCAGTAAAATCCTCATCTTAGTGAATTTGCGGAGTTAACGTCCATTCACCAGAGCGCAAATTCTCCAGGCGTTATCGAGCAAAGTACCCCTAGAGTCTATCTCCTTCGCTAGCAGTTACTGTTAGTAAATCGGCGAAGTACCGATATGACGTCATGCTGGCAAATTGACGCCCGCGTTAGTCACTTCACCCAGTAAATTTGCCTCTTTATTCTCATAGAGAATCATAAGGAATAAGCCAAATGTTTAGAAGCAGGAGGGCCCACTGACACCTGAGCCCACCGGGAGTTTTCCTGGTATCCCAGTGGGCCAGTCCGACACTGCAAATACATAGGATTTAGCCCATTCTGTGGATGCTGCATGTCTCACTGCAAGCCCTAAACTCTGAGCTGATATGTAGAATGTGGGTGCATATTGCCCCTTTAAAATATTACCAGGACCAGTATGTGTGTTAGTTTTGCAGATAACATTGCAGCAGTTTCCAGTCTTTGTCAGAGCCTCCCAGGATCCCGGCCAGCAGATTCCTACTCCCGGCTCCTCAGGATGTTGATGTCATTATGGCAGCAGAACACATAAAGTCCCGTGAATTTGTTAAGAAACACCCTGATTGCTCACAATAAAGTCACATTGTCTGTGCGCTCATGGAAACATTTCTGCAGAGAACTCTCTAAGGTGCCTCTTTGCTTGCCCAAATCATGTCACTTGCATCCCACCCGTGTCTGTTTTATATTGTCAATAATTATTATTATTATTAGAATCACATAAGACTATGCTAGGAATGACCACTGGCATTTATTCATTTAGCCAAGTACAACATTTTTGTTGCTTCTAAGGCCTTCAGCTCATTAAACGAGAAGTAAAGATTTAAAAAGAATATGCTAAAGTGATGTATTTTATATATTGAACTTGTTTTACTAAGCTGAGATTCAGTAGCTCTATAATAGTAATATACTTCCCAACATTTTGGAAATAAAAAGAGGGAGAAAAAAAGTTGGTGCGTGAAGTGCAGCAATTTTTTTGACCATGCCCATTTTTGTGGCCTCACCCCCTAATTATCATGTTCATTTTACAAAATTTGGCAGGTTATGAAAGTTGGAACATATTTCTGTGTTTTATTCAGTTATGACAGTTTTGCTAATGAAGGTGAATTGCCCTTTAAGCTGTGAGTCTAACTTTCCTCAAGGGACCTGTTATCTTATATTCTTACAATTAATTATTTGCTTATCTCAAAATTGTTACAAAGGTATCTTATCTGCTGCTGTGGCTGTTCTGGGATTCACCAAATCCGAATCCTTTGCGAAAGATTCAGCCAAATACCGAACCGAATCCGAACCCTAATTTACATATGCAAATTAGGGGTTGGAAGGGGAAAATATTTTATACTTCCCAACCCTAATTTGCATATGCAAATTCGGATTTGGCCAGGCAGAAGGATTTGGCCGAATCGGAATCCTGCTTAAAAAGGCCGAATCCTGGTCGAATCCGGAAACGAATCCTGGATTCGGTGCATCCCTAATATTGCCCTTCACATGAGCTCAGTGTATAGTTTATTTGCCATATGTTAGAAAATGTATGGGGGAACCCAGTTACCCCAAAAGAAATTTATGCTCTTTTCAGTCTATCACCCTGTTAAAGGTAAAAGACGCCAGTGTTTTTTTGGGACTTAGAAAAATTTGTAACTTTTTTTAGGAACTCCTATCTAATCTATTGCACTTCCCCTGGTCTGTCGAAAGAGGTAACGTTCAGTAAAATCCCCGCTCCTCAGGATGTTGATGGCAGCAGAACACATATGATTTGTAGAAATACTGACCGCATATGCAGAACAGCGCAGTGGACCACAGGGGCGCCATGTTCATCAGCCTTGGCTTCTTCGTTAAGCGAGCGACGTCATGTCCATATACACGCATGCGCAGTTGCAGCCGGAAAGCTCCATAAATTACCGAACAACAAGAAGAGGATCCGGAAGAAGCCAAGGCTGATGAACATGGCGCCCCTGTGCTCCGCTATACTGTTCTGCATGTGCGGTCAGTATTTATAAAGGGGACACAATATTGCTGTAACACTGTGCAGGGGGGAGGCAAGGAGGCGGCCCAGTGGGGGGTTTAGTTCTCCTTTAAAGACATCCAGTTTTTCTTCTGTGTTCCCAGTTAATATGTTGCAGAGATGCCCTTATACTGGCAAAGTTTGCATATCTAAAGTTTAGTGTTTTACTTTCTCCTTTATAGAGATGTTTCTGCAACATAATCTCAAAGGAGACCATGTAATGATCACTATTCACTAAATGCTCACCCAAGCATTGCCCCAGTCAGTGTCTGCCAGAATTGTTGGTGTTGAGATTAGTAAGAAAAGATGTGCTTTTAAAGCAATCAAAGGACAACTGAAACATTTGTCGAGTACAAGGAGGACAATAAATCATGCAAAATCAGACGTGCTAAAATCAATATGAAAAAGGATATTGCAGCCAGTAAAATTAACCAAAATTATTTTATAAATATGTATGCAGAGATTCTGAACTGTTATTTTTCATCTGTCTACACAAATGGTAGTAAGTTAGGTTGAAAAAATACACCATCAAGTTCAACCTTTAAACTCTATTTTAACCTGCCTAACTGCCAGTTGATCCAGAGGAAGGCAAAAAAAACCCCATTTGAATCCTCTCCAATTTGCCTCTGAGAGAAAAAAAAATTCCTTCCTGACTCCAAAATGTCAATCGGACCAGTCCCTGGATCAACTTGTACTATGAGCTATTTCCCATAACCCTGTATTCCCTCACTTGCTAAAAAGCCATTATGGATTTGCCTAGTGCAGTCCCATTAAGGGTATAAGTGGCTTAGATATTTTTACATCCCAGGTGCATGACTTTACATCAACATTGAATCTCATTTGCCACTTAGCTGCCCAGATTGCCAGTTGCAGATTGTGTTGCAAGGATGCCACATCCTGGATGGAATTAATTGGGCTGAATAGTTTTGTGTCATCTGCAAACACTGATACTTTACTTACAATACCCTCCCCTAAATCATTAATAAACAAGTTAAAGGAACAGTAACACCAAAAAATGAGAGTGTTTCAAAGAAATTAAAATATAATGTACTGTTGACCTGCACTGGTAAAACTGATGTGTTTGCTTCAGAAACACTACTATAGTTCATATAAACAAGCTGCTGTGTAGCAATGGTGGAAATTGAAAAAAGGCTATATGGCACAGGATAAATAGTGGATAACAGATAACACCATTATGTTCTACAAAGCATATCTGCTATCTGCTAACCTGAGCCTTTTCTCCTTTGAGTGGCTGCCCCATTGCTACACAGAAGCTTATTTATATAAACAATAGTAGTGTTTCTGTAGCAAACAGCAGTTTTATCAGTGCAGGGCAACACTGCATTATATTTTTATTACTTCGAAACACTCTCAATAATGTTATTTTTTGATGTTACGGTTCCTTTAAATAGAGGGACCCCACTAAGAACCTTACTCCAAGTAGAGAATGAAGGTTTCCTTCTAAATAGTCCCATTTCTCTTAATTCTACAAATGATGCATGGTTCACATAAGGGGAAATTCAAAAGAGACTAGAACATGTAAAGATAAACAAAGGTCCAGGACCAGATGGTATTCAGCCCAGGGCAATAAACGAGATTAGCTCTGTGATTGTCAAACCTCTTTATTTAATTTTTCAGTATTCATTGACGTCTGTCATGGTGCAGAGAGACTGGAAATTTGCTAATGTGGTGCCGCTATTCAAAAAAGGGATCCCGTTCTCAGTCTCAAAACTACAGGCTGGTTAGTCTGACGTCAGTGGTAGGAAAGCTTTACGCATGGTTATTTAAATACTTGACTTTGATTAATGGTTAAATTAAGGAATTTTGCCCTGGAACACAGTGTTTGTACCTGGATAGAGAACTGGCTAAAAGATAGACTACAAAGAGTGGTGGTAGATTAAACATTTTCTGATTGGACAAGTGTTGTTAGTGGAGTACCGCAGGGCTCTGTACTAGGTCCCTTGCTTTTCAACTTGTTTATTAATGACCTGGAGGTGGGCATTGAAAGTACTGTTTCTATTTTTGCAGATGATACTAAATTGTGCAGAACACATGAAAGGCCTTATGCTTCCCCAGTTGTCGTTGGGGAGGATGGAAAAATGCCCCTTTTTCCTTGATCCCTTGATTTAACTGGCCCTGTTGGAATACACAGATGTGCAGCAACATATAAAATAATGGATATCCAGCAGGGTGCCAGGAAGAACTGTGTTAGGCCCCTGTGATTTCCAGTATCAAACAAGCGCCAATGGTAATGTGATAACTGGGGGGTTAATATCTGCCTTTTTTGCCAGCTTACATACTACATTTATAATGTCCAAAATGAGAGAACCCGAGGGAACTTACTGCTCCAAAAATCAATTTCAATGAAATCATCTGCAAGTTTCAAATGGCACTTCATGAAAGAATAATGACATTATACAGCCACTCTCGGCCGACTAAGTGCTCCTTTAATTGCCTCGATTTCCTAATAACGATATGTTGAGTGAGTAGATAAAGATATCAGTGATAATGTAATCGGATTAATGTGCATGCTTTTTTTTACCTACGGCACGGATATCATACAGCAGCCGGAACTCCCAGGCTCCCCTTGTTGCAGCCTTTGTCTGCTGGAGAATGCTGGGAGTTGGAGTCAGGCATTTTGACTTTATTTCACTTAATAAACATTTATTTTCCACATACAACACACACTGGAACCATCTAGAGAAACTCTCTGATCAGGTAAGGAGCCAAGAGGGACAGTGACCCCAGGGTGAAATACTTGTCATGCAAAATCTGTTAGGGGGTCACACACTTTGTTGCAACCTACTTGAGACTTCTTCTAGAGGCTATTATAGTGATAAAGGGATTTGGGTGACATACAATTAGGGTTGCCAACTTTTCTGGAAAAAAATACCAGCCTTCCTATATATTTATCTTTTTTCCCTATTAATTAGATTGGGATCAACCATAATTTTTACCGTCCAGTCCTGTAAAATACCGGACAGGTAGCAACCCTACCTACCATACACCTACTGTTCTATGTCATTGAACTACAACCCTCAACATCCCATTACAGCCTATGGTTGTCAGAAGACCCTTTAAGTTGCAGAGCTGTCAACCCAGATCCCAAGTGATCCTTGGGTACCTTGGCCATGCCTTTCATGCAGCTGGCAGATTCTCACCTGCTATGCTCAGGGTCAGACTGGGCCGGTGGGGCACAGGGAAAAAAATGGTGGGCCCTGGACCTCATGGGCTCCTCTACTTGCAGCTGCACTTTCCCCAGCAGTAATGTCCACAAGGGGACTGGTAATCTGTGGATTCTGGCAAATGCCAGAGAGGCTGCTCTAAAGTTGCATAGACAGTCACTATTTTGTGGGCCTCTGTGTACTTGGAATGCTAGGGCCTATTTTGACTCCCAGTCCAGACCTGGATGTGGAGCTTACTACTGTGGTGGGGGCCCCCGGTGAGTCCCGGATAATCCAATCCAACACTGGCTGTGCTCTCTGCTCCACTGATTCTGACAATATTGGAGGACTTTGGGTGACAATTGTATGGATTTTAATGGCGCATGTAAGTTAGGTTTTGTGTGCGAATGTAACGAAAACAAAAACTTCCCCTGGTAGTCCAGTGGTGTGGCGTGGACGCCGGCCATGCCGCTTTTTGTCCAGCGCCATCTTTGAGCCCTAAGGGCACACACGTGCGCTCCTTGATTTTTAAAGGTGCGCTGGCGTGATGACGCCAGCGCCCAATGGCACCAAATTTGAAACTATAAAAGGCTTATTAAAGCCACAGGACCTTGCCCGTGATAGGAGTTTGTTCCTGGTGCTTCCTGAGCTTTGCTAATCCTGTTTTTGAATCTGTTTGATTCCTGTTGTGACCCCTGCCTGGCTTTTGACTATTCAGACCTCTGGATCCTGACCCTTGCTTGAATACCGACTACCTCTTCTGCTTAACCCTCTGATTGACTTCTTGGTTTGACCCTTGCCTGCCTGACTATGTTTATTCTGAGCCTGCCCCGACCCGGCCTGATCTTACTACTCTATTGCCTAATGCCTTGTACTACTTTTGCCCAAAGACTTTGCTTTACAGTTGTGCCCCTCTACCTATCCAGAACCTATAGCCTTGCACCTCTCGTTTAAGTCCTGGTGGCATCCAAGTAGCTGAGGGCTCCTCCCGAGGCCAAAGGCGCTCACACTACAGGTGAAGCACAAGCCGAGACCAGGGTGCTTGGCATTTGTTCTGGTGTTGGGTGCGACTGAGACAGTGAATTACTGAACAGTGAGAGATGGACTTGTTCCAGCCTTCTGATATTAAGTTACATCTAGGACAGTGCCAGACTGTGTGCCGCTCACTTCGCTCACAGTCCGTCAGCCAAATGGCTTTTAAATGGCTATTAAGTACCATGATAAAATATTAATCTAATGAAAGCCAGGATAGCGTTATTGTTTGACTAAGATGGACGCGATGAGAAGTGTAAGGGAATATAGCATTACATTTATTACTGACATAAATTTACTACTTGCTGTCGAGAGGAATGATTTGCTCCTCTTTGCTGATGAATTTCTGTATCTAAGCTTGTTGGTGCACAGTAAATATACAACGTGTAAGAGACAACACAGGTCTTATTTGCACAGGGGAGTAAGGGACAAAGTGCAAAGAGACATATATTTTGAAAACTACACCTATGACTTGGCTACTCTCAGGCACAAATCCTTTCACCCCCAGTACAAGACCTACTGAAATCATTAATCACAGGCTAGAGACTTGCATCAGGTCGGGTCTCTGATCCCCTGACTGTGCAGTACCCTGTTTGGGTACCCAGATAAAGTGCACATTTGTTTCCTTTCTCTACCCCAATAATAATGCTATTTTTTTGTTTCTGGATACAGCAACGTCACTTCTGGTTTTGTTGGGTCCCTGGGTGAGATGGTAAGTAAACCCATTGCGGGTGGAGTCAGGTATCGGGGTCGGGGACATAGCAGGGTGGCAGGAGTGGGTTGCAGGTCCAGGTTGGGCTCAAGTCTGCATAACCAGACCTGTGCAAGTCTGTAGTACAGGGCTACTTTTTCATACATCTATGCAGTGCTGTAGAGATCTAGTGCCCTTGCCCTGCTTGAGGGGAAAACTCCAGGTGATGGGACATGCAACCTACCCCACCATAGATCCCATGTGAAGGTGCTGGCACATTAAAGGAAAACTTTACCCAAAAATTAATATTTAAGCAAAAGATATAGTTTATCTTTATACCCTAAGTCTACTAGAAAATCAAGTAAACATTAAATAAACCCAATAGGCTGGTTTTGCTTCCAATAATGATTAATTAAGTCTGGATCAAGTGCAAGGTACTGTTTTATTATTACACGGAAAAAGGGAAATTTGGATTATTTGGATAAAATGAAGTCTATGGGAGATGGCCTTGTCATAATTAGGAGCTTTCTGCATAATGGGTTTCCGGATAATGGATCCTATACCTGTACTACTAAAATATTATATTATTATGAAAGTGGTTTATTTGCATGAAGCAGAATTTTGCACTTGAGCTGTTTTATGCAATATCTTTTTATAGAGACTTAAATTGTTCCGGGGTATAGTTTTCTTTTAACATCAGTCACATTGAGCCAATGCTGTAGATTCCCAGGATTCTATTTATTTGGTGCACATTGCAATCCTGATCAGCAGAACCTGGCTGGCTATCAGAGGGTTAAAGGTGACTACTGAAACTTGACTTCATACATGAAACTGTATTGGCCATTTGATTGCATTATCACATGCACACAAAAACACTCCCACTCGGATTACATGAAACTATGAAATAATGCTATAATAGTCATGACTTCAGTGTGAGAGAGAGAGAGGGTGTGGGCTACTGGGATCTGGATATGTGCCTAAAGTCATGGAAATTTGGAGAGAGAAAGGGAGAGATCTCTTGGCTGACTATATGTAAGCTTTTGTGGAATGTTTCCTATAATGTAGGCAGGTATACACTTACTGCTTGTTATCCTTAGAGGGAATCATCTAGAACAGGTCCATTATTAGCGCCTGATTATACAGGTATGGGACCTGTTATCCAGAATGCTTGGGACCTGGGGTTTTCCGGATAATGGATCTTTCCATAATTTAGATCTTCATACTGTGTCTACTATAAAATCATGTAAACATTAAATAAACCCAATAGGCTGGTTTTGCTTCCCATAAGGATTAATTATATCTTAGTTGGGATCAAGTACAAGGTACTGGTTTATTATTACAGAGAAAATGGAAATCATTTTTAAATATTTGGATCATTTGGATAAAATGGAGTCTATGGGAGACGGGCATTTCATAATTCGGAGCTTGGATAACGGGTTTCCGGATAACGAATCGCATACCTGTATCATTGTATCACCAGCAGAGAACTACACAAATAAAGTAGCAAAAGAGACACATTGTCTTGGAACATTTTATGAAACTGAGCAGATGAAAAAAAGGGAAATTCGGCAGCAGTTTGTTCCCCCCCCCCCTCCTCTGAGAACTTGTTTCTCGATAGCTGCAAAATCCCAATGTATTCTGGGCTTAGGAGCAGGGCTTGTCAGCAACAAAGAGATTTGTTTTCAAGCTTACGTTCCCCTAAAGGGGATCAGAACAGCTGCACTTTATTATCTTACTGTGCTGCTGAAATCTACAATTAGTATAGATATTGGTATATATACAGGGGTGTAACTACAGAGGAAGCAGAGGGGGGCCCAGGAGGTCCCAATTCATATACAATTTACATAAATATTGGTAAAACTATTCAACCTGGGGACCTAAAAAAGAATCTGCTGAGGGGCCCAGTCAAATCTATTTAAGCCACTGTATATATAGTTCATATATGTGAGTGTATAGATGTTACTATGAGTCTGTATATCTGTGTATATATATATATATGTGTGTGCACTGGGGTTTCATTTGGAGAGGTTGACGAACGTTGTTTTTTTTTAACCCAACTTAACTATAAAATTAGTAAAATTAGTCAAATGTTGCAGGTTTTGGTGATTTTTGTATTTACTTCTTGGACAGAAATGTTTCATTCAAATACAACTTTGTTAATTTAGCATTTCCTGCATTTATAATGAAATTCAGCTCAGACCCGGCATCACTGCAGTATTTCCTATGGGAGGATGAGGAAGTCATGGTGGGTAAAATGACAGAAGAATGAATTGAGCTTACTACTGATAGATACCGTTAGAGAAATCAATGCCATGCATTTTGAATAATGTTCCTGCACTGACTCAATGTCTAAAATATTGGAAGACATGGATGAAGCCAACATCACCGGATACTGGCACAGTGCAATGTGGTTGTAAATTCCTACTTTGATGCTTTAGGGTTTAAGCACACGGGCAGATTTCTGAAGTCGCCTGAAGTTTCCTCATGAGGCAACTACGGGCGACTTTGGAAATTGAAGCACCGCGAGTGTATTGCCGCAGGCGTTTTTTCATTTTTGCAGGCGGAAGGCAAGGGGAAGGCAGTTCGGGAAGATTGTCACCCCGAAGAAGAGGCGATTAGTCGCCAGGCAACTAAATCTCCCCGAATCTGCCTGTGTGCTTAAACCCTTAAGAATAGGGCACTATTCCATATATGTAACACTGCCAATATGCAACTCTACCATTTGTTTTTCTATGGGTTGGATAAAATACTCACATGTGCAGGTGTTTATTCCAACTTCCCTGCAGATGCTGAATTCCAATAATTTGATGTAACTCCAGGGTCATGTTTGTTTCCCTTTTCCCTATTCATACCAAACTCGTTTGACCAACATTGTGCCGGAATGACTTTGCTCAGATATGTGTCAGGAACTGCTCTTCAAAGCGAGAGAAGTCATTTATTACAGGTATGGGACCAGTGGAGTAACTATAGAGGAATCAGACCTGCTTCCTCTATAGTTAATAAGAACCCCCCCCCTACCCTAGCTGCTCTTTTACCTGCGGTGAGGGAAGGGGGGCACAAATTGGCACGGGAGGGGAGTCGGCAGAAACCGGAAGTGGTGGGAGGGTTGGGAGGATGGGAATTGAATGTGCCGGGACCCTCTGAAGACTTTTTTTACAGGGGGGCCTGGTGCACTCTAGTTACGCCACTGTATCGGACCTATTATCCAGAATGCTAGGGACCTGGGGTTTTCCGAATAAGGTATCTTTCTGTAATTTGGATCTTCATACTTTAAGTCTACTAGAAAATCATATAAACAATAAATAAACCCAATAGGCTGGATTAATAACATCTCAGTTGGGATCAAGTACAACTTGGTCAGAGTAGCTGAAATGCTCTTTATATGATAAGATTTCAGAAATATTTGCCACTAAAATCACAGCTCCTTTGTCAGCGTCACATCACTTACCTCCAACTTCCCTGTATTGTAGGAATGGCCTTGATAGCGAATCAAATGTTCCTAGATGTTTGGTGTTGGGTACAGTTTAGGTATTGCTTGTCAATAGTATGGAGGGGCCTTTGGAAATAATTCCACTTGTAATGTATGGGACGTTACAGAGGCCTCCATATCAGGTGTGTAAGTGCCACAAAATGATTTTGCTAATTTCATACTGATGTTATAAGTAACAAATTGCTAGCAATAAACACACCACTGCTTCTTGCAGACTGTAATGTAAATGATGTTGTTGACCCCCCATAGGGATAGGTTTGGAGCAGTGTCATGGGGGCAGGGTGAAACCCTTGCCTCAGGCAGCAGCGAGTGGCCAGTTACAAGGGGTGGCAAAAAGCCGCCTCTTGTAACTTAAAGAGCCGAACTTCCGGGTTTTAACCTGGAAATTCAGCTCCGCTACTGCAAAGAGCGCTATTGCGCTCAATGCACTAGCGATACTGCCCCTTGAAACCCACTCCGACGCTAATTTTTAAGTGCGGAGCGGGAGAGGAGGGGGGCGGCATCTGGGCTGCTGCCAGAATCGGCGCTGAATGGGGGCTCAGGTTAAAGGCCAGTTAGGGCGAATTGGGGAGAATAGCCATTTGCTCTCCCAGATACACCTGAAATATATATATATATATATATATATATATATATATATATATATATATATATATATAATACACAAATGCCATAAAAATCTTGTAAATTATATCCTTATAAATGATGAGTTCTGATGTCATCAGTTATAAACGGTGAGTAGTGATGTCATTTCTGTCACATGACTCACTGAAACTTGTGTAATATAATAAATAAAGTACCCGCGTTGCAATATATGAGGATATTAGAAGTCACCTCGGAGCTTCATGACCTGTATACAAACACTTTGCCTTCAGCCTCGTGTTTTTATATGGTTATGAAACTCCTCTGTAACTTTTGGGAGAACTGAAACTTACTGAAAACTGAAACTCACAGCTTAAAGGGTAAGTATAAATCATTAGAAAAACTGTAATAACACATAAAACCTACAGAAATGTTTTCAAACTTTCCATAACTTGCCAGATTTTGCAAAATGGACATGGTAATTGGGGGAGGGGTGACCATGAAATGGGCGTGCTCAGATCTTCTTGTCCCTCTTTCCGTTTTTCAAATGTTGGGAGGTATTCAATAGCAAAGACAGATAAATACAAAGTACTGCAATAAATACTAATAAAGAAAAGACAGTTACAATAAAAATTGAGAGAGACAAGAGGTTGGAGGTGCCTATCCCACAGAGCTTACAACCTAAATAGGAACCTTTCCTTCAATCATCTTTATTGTCTGTCTGGTGGAAGATGCGCTTATCATGGCTTAAAGGGAAGAGCAATAACACAAAGGATCCACAAGGGTAAGTGACTCCTATAATCCTGTAGGCCTGGAATTCCCTGATAAAGTCACTAAACATGCCGGCAAAACAGGGAAATGTTTCTGCTCTAATTGCCAAGCGAATGCCTACTAGTTTATTGGGAATTCAGACAGGATGAAAAGCCGTACCTCCAGGCAAAGCACTTATACTGCATTTTTATACAGTGAATGGCTTGCCGGTAAATATCTTTATTACCCAGGACAAAAAAACAAAAAAAAAAAGAGAGTGTTGAATGATGAGCATTGGGCTTTGTCCCACGGAAGAGCAGAGCAATCCTAGTAACATAGTGCAAATCAAGTATTTCCAGTTCAGCTGTTACAAGAGGCAGATTGCTTGTATATTAATTACACTTACAGCCTCCCCATAGGTCCTCCCCACCCTTTGTAAACTTGTGTTTAATGTGGGCGTTAATATAAACCTTTAATCTACTTGCCATGCTGCGTTGTATAGAGTGTAAACTCTGTGACAAGCTCAAAGACTTATAAAACAAGTAAAGATAATTGCTGATGCTTTCAACAGGTTTGGACTGGAATTCACTATGGGGCCTGGAATTTCAAGTACAAAGAGGCCCAAACAGCCCCCACCAGCCCAAATATAAAGTGACTGTCCATAGCAGGGGTAAGGTTGCCACCGTTCCTTTATGTGGTGTCTGGACAGGGGGCGGGATTTGTGACATGATGGACGGGGCACATGAAGTTGTGGGTGGGACTATGATTTGGAGATTGACAATTGGCCACTGGGATAGCCTCATCATTTTTGAAATCCGTTGTAGTGGTTTGAAACATTGCAGTTTCAGGGCCTTTCATTAGGGATTAATTGTGCTTTATTTCGAGCAAATTGGGTGAAAATAAAGATAACACAACCAGACCATGTGACAATAAAGATATCCATGCAGGAAACAACCAGTCGCACTCTGAATCACGTTGTATCAGTGTTCAAAAGTTAAACATTTATTAAGCCCATATGCCAAGGCAACGTTTCGAGCCTACCAGGCTCTTTATCAAGCCCCTGTGTTACACCAAACAAACAGCCTTTTAAAGTGAAAATGGGGGTGTAAGACTACAAGTCCCACCTCCTAATCAGTGACATCATTACATATGTGTTAACCCCGTGTTATAAAATACACCATAGGTTTATCAATTATATGAATATAAAATTGTACAAAAGTATGAAAAACCTTTCAGAGATTATTTAAAATCTTATAAGAGTGAAAAAGTGAAAAAGCGAAAAAACTGTATAAAAATTGTATAAAAATAGAAATAGAAAAAGTGGAAATAGCTCCTGAGACCAAACAATTACTTCTCATGTCTACATTTGACATATATCATTCTGATATTATTTATTACTTCGCAATATTGTTTAATATAGTAACTTTGTTTATACCCATATTGATCCAGCATACCTGAGACGCCACAGCATGACTCACTCTGCATATTGTACTCAGCACCTCTCTGAGACATCTATGCTGTGTAAGATGTTCTGCCTGCACTCAGGATACTTTAAGTGGATCTTTTAATGGCCTAAAGAAGAAAAAACGTTTGAAAATTATTAAAAGCTTCAAAGTATGTAACATCTATGCATATAAAAACACTACACAGGACCCTAATAGTTACCTCAAAAAATAATTACCTCAAAAAATAAACTGTGCTGGAGTATATTCCCTATTTAATCCACGGGGCCAGATAGTGTCCAATTTTTGGATCCACATCGGATGATATTGCCTACATGTCTACTGGCCGTGGTATATTTACTCACAAACACTAATCTCTCATTCTTTTGTGTTTCTTTTTTAACTAAACCAAGTAGATCATCCCTACTTTTGTTCTGAACTTTACCTTGGTTCTTGTCGAGAATCTCCTGGGGATAACCCCTCTCTCTAAATCGGAAAGACATCTCGTCATTAGCTTGCCGTAACCGGTTGTTGTCACTAACTATACGTTTTAATCTCGTATATTGGCTAAGAGGTAAGGAATCACGTAATGATTTTGGATGAAAGCTAGTGTAATAGAGTAAATTATTCTTATCAGTTATTTTCCTGAATAGATCAGTCTCAATCCCTGTGGCCACTCTAGTTAGTTGGACATCCAGGAAGTTTACAGTCTCCTTGTCACATGTCATAGTAAATTTCAATGTATCTTCCATGTTATTCAGGAGGCTATGGAATTGTATCAAATTCTCTGATGTCCCGTCCCACAACACTAGCAAATCATCTATATAGCGAATGTACATGATACAATGATCAAATAATGGATTCGCATATATAATAGTTTCTTCTAGAAATGCCATATAGAGATTTGCGTATGTCGGCGCTACGTTACTCCCCATGGCGGTCCCTCTCTCTTGAATGTAGTAATCATCGCCAAATAGGAAATAATTTTGATGTAGTACAATTTCAAGTAGATCTAATAAGAAATTTTTTTGTGTTACAGTATACTCTGTTTTATCAAGATGGTAACGTATAGCTTTAAGGCCAGACTCATGTGAGATAGATGTATATAGGCTGGTCACATCAAATGTTGTTAGCCATATTTCACGTTCAGGGAGTTGTATCACTTTAAGAATATTGAGCAAATATGTGGTGTCTCTAACAAAGGATTTAGTGCTTTGTACCAGAGGTTGCAATACCTTATCCAAAAATACAGCAAGGGGACTTAATACAGAATCTGTTCCAGCCACAATTGGTCGCCCCGGTGGTTTCTCCAGATTTTTATGTATTTTTGGTAAGGTATAGAGTACGGGTGTGATGGGATACTCTTTAATTAGAAATTGCTTCAAATCTTCATCAATTATGCCCTCCTCAAAGGCATTATACACCCTGTCCATTATACATTGCTGGATTGAAGTGAGGGGATTTGTATCCACCCTCCTATATACCTCTGTTTGTGCCAACTGTGAGTTAATCTCCTCAACATAATAATCCTTGTTCATAACCACTAATGCCCCTCCCTTATCAGCCGGTTTGATTATTATCTCCTTATTATGCAGCAATTCTGTCAAACATGATCTCTCTCGATAATTCAAGTTTGTTTCATGTCCAAACCAGGGGTTACGTATAGCTTTTTGCTTTAATTTCTCTATATCGCTGGTAACCAATTTCACATAGGCCTCAACCACATTGTCCGTGCTGGGCGGTAAAAAGTTACTTTTATTACGTAACCCCGTACTTTGGAGAGTAATATTAGTAGCATCAGGAGTATTATCAACACAGGCAGATATAGGCATTTTAGAGAAATGGCTCTTAAGTCTTAAACTTCGAAAAAATCTCTGCATTTCTATATCAAGATTAAATGTATCACAGCAATATGTAGGACAGAAAGAAAGACCTTTTTGTAATACAGATAATTGCTCATAAGAAAGTATGACATTAGATAAGGGACCGTATTTCAAAACATAAATCTACGATACGTAGGCAGCTGACGATGCTACCTGTCCCAGCACATTTCCACATTGCAAGACATTCTGTTAGCCAGCTCAAGTTTCAAGTCATTGATTCAGTTGAGATCCCTAGGAGGGGAGGTAATAGACTCCTCATGTTAAAAAAACTTGAAATGATGTGGATCCAAAAATTGGACACTATCTGGCCCCGTGGATTAAATAGGGAATATACTCCAGCACAGTTTATTTTTTGAGGTAATTATTTTTTGAGGTAACTATTAGGGTCCTGTGTAGTGTTTTTATATGCATAGATGTTACATACTTTGAAGCTTTTAATAATTTTCAAACGTTTTTTCTTCTTTAGGCCATTAAAAGATCCACTTAAAGTATCCTGAGTGCAGGCAGAACATCTTACACAGCATAGATGTCTCAGAGAGGTGCTGAGTACAATATGCAGAGTGAGTCATGCTGTGGCGTCTCAGGTATGCTGGATCAATATGGGTATAAACAAAGTTACTATATTAAACAATATTGCGAAGTAATAAATAATATCAGAATGATATATGTCAAATGTAGACATGAGAAGTAATTGTTTGGTCTCAGGAGCTATTTCCACTTTTTCTATTTCTATTTTTATACAATTTTTATACAGTTTTTTCGCTTTTTCACTTTTTCACTCTTATAAGATTTTAAATAATCTCTGAAAGGTTTTTCATACTTTTGTACAATTTTATATTCATATAATTGATAAACCTATGGTGTATTTTATAACACGGGGTTAACACATATGTAATGATGTCACTGATTAGGAGGTGGGACTTGTAGTCTTACACCCCCATTTTCACTTTAAAAGGCTGTTTGTTTGGTGTAACACAGGGGCTTGATAAAGAGCCTGGTAGGCTCGAAACGTTGCCTTGGCATATGGGCTTAATAAATGTTTAACTTTTGAACACTGATACAACGTGATTCAGAGTGCGACTGGTTGTTTCCTGCATGTTGTTTGACCCAAGGACAGGAGTGGGTCTCACAGTACAGCACCTGACGCTACAAAAGCGACACTCGGAGAGGTGAGCACTCCATGTATGTGTTTCTGAATAAAGATATCCATGTGACCAACTTAACCCAAACTCTTAATGGTTTTATTAACTGGAATGTAAACTGATCTTTAGTATAATGATGGAGTTGATTGTTCCGTTGCTTTCTGTCCAGACTAAGCACCAATGCCATGAGAATAATCACCTTTGCCGGTTGTCCACAGTACTACTCAAAATTATTTCCACCAGATTCAAAAGGCTCCTTTCTCCAGGATCCTTGAACGTTTGCCACATGGAGAAAAGTGTCAGATCATTTCTTGTGACCATTCTCAGGGGTGAATTACCATCTATAATTTCTGTTGAAAAAGATAATGCAGGTCTTTCTTCTACAACACAAGTATTCAGGGCTGATCCTATCAAATGTGGGGCCCAATTGGGACCATGTTGGCGGGGCCCCTAGACAAAGTGTTGCTGGCTACTGACACACCAAGTTTTTAGGAAAATAAGGGCATACAGGCACAAAATAGAAAGGAAAGGGGCAGACAAGGTAAGAAAGTGAGAGGGATGAAATAGGGGCACATAATAGGGGCACACAGGGTAAGAGAGAGAGGGAGGAAATAGGAGAGTGGACTGGGCCAATTAGTTTGGGGCAGGCTGGGCCGATTCAGCTTGGGAGCAGGCTTGGTTGGATTGGGGGCAGGCAGGGCCTATCAAGGTTGGAGGAAAGCTGGGCCTATGAGAGTTGGGGGTAGGCTAGACCTATGGAGTTGCGGGATAGGCTGGCTTATCAGAGTTGGGGGTGGGCTGGACCTATGGATTTGGGGATGGGCTGGACTCTCAAAGTTGGGGGCAGGCCAGGCAGCATCATGTGCTGAGGGAAATATTATCTGTGCTGCCCTGTGGTGCGGGGCCCTATTGGGCCCAATTGGTCCAATAGGCCTAAGGCCAACCCTGCAAGTATTTGTTCTTTTATGGTCATGTGATCCATTTTTTTCCATTCTATCTCTATCACTTCTACAGGGCAGCAAAGTTAGCACATGGTGTTAGTATCACACTGGGTTCTTGGTTCCATTTCTCACACTATCTGCATTGAGTTGAATGTCCTGCTAATATTCTAATTTTCTTTCACAGTCCAAAATATTGTTGTTGTCACTAACCCTAACCTATGTTTTTTTTAACATGTTCTAATTTCATTTTTTGCTGGGAAAATTACAATTGAGTTGACTTTGACCACCCCATCCTGGTATATATCTAGCCATTCCACTGTTAAAGGGCAAGTCAGCCCCAAAATAAAAATTTGCCTAATTAAAGAAAACAGCTATCGCTGAGAACACTGGTTCATCAAGTTCAGTTCCTTCCTATGGAGCGTCTCGTTAATCCAGAGGGAAGCAAAAGTGAAAAAGAGAAAACAAATAGAAGCTGCCTCCATAGTTCCTCCAAAGGTGGGGCATTGACAAGCTAAACAGTTCTATGAGAGATGGGGGAACAACACAGTGAGTAAGTCAATAAATATGATAAAAGTCACATGGGGAAGGAGGTTCCTGTCCCAGTGCTTACAATCTAAATGGGTGAATATCATAAAGAGACAAATAGGAGGGTTATAATTCTATCGATTCACCATTGTTGGTGCACTGGAAAACCACAAGTGCCAAGACTGAAATAGATTCAGTACTGTGAGTTTAGTTTTTTTGATAGATGCAGATTAATTGTGCTTGGGGGTAAATAAATGGATTTAGAAATCAACACGTCCTATAGAATTTGTGTATAGAACACTCCTTAACATCAGTGGCCCCTAAGTACAGCAAAATGTTGACGTTGGTACATGAAACATGCCGTGTGTCAGAGACTTTTTTTTGCAGCAAGGCTAATAGGCCTCTTTGTATAGCAGATTTGATGAATCAGAGAAAGAACAGGCAGCGTTTATAGAGGGCGTCTGTAAGTGTTAGTGTTCATGTACTGCTGCACAAACAGCCCTTTCACTGCGCAAACAAGCAGCCGCCATGAAAGAAATCCTGTTCATCTCTAGATGCCCCATTGGGGGTTCTAGCCCGGCAATGTCTGGAATGTGAGCTGGATTACGTCACTATGCAACATTCTACCTTTTATGAGGCTGATAAGCATTAAAATTACCTTTTTAGCAATCCACCCGCAAGAACACATCTCTTATGGTTCTGTAAACAGTGAAAGAGGGAAAATGAGAGTATCAGTAAATAGAACAAAGTAGAAATAATCAAAGACAAAAATATGTTGAGTTTTTGTACAACTGCTAGTATAGTAATTATAATTGTTTTATGTCTAATACATTGAGGTATCCCATATATTTATATAACTAGTGCTGTGAGTTACCAGTCAGATTCCAGATGCTGTGAGTCAAGTACATATGAGAGAAAGGTGCTGTGACATACTGCTGAAAACTTGGTTGTTGTAGGCGGGTGCTGTGGGAGAGATACAGGATGGAGGTGGGTGCTGTGAGAGAGATTCAGGTGAGGGTGGGAGCTCTGTGAGAGATACAGGTGGGAGGTGGGTGCTGTGAGTGAGATACAGAAGAAAGTTGGGTGCTGTGAGAGAGATTCAGGTCAGGGTGGGTGCTCTGGGAGAGATACAGTTGGGAGGTGGGTGCCGTGAATTAGATACAGGAGAAAGTTGGGTGCTGTGAATGAGGTACAGGTGAGAGGTGGGTGCTGTGAGTGAGATACAGGTAAGAGGTGGGTGCTGTGAGAGAAATTCAGGTGAGGGTGGGAGCTCTGGGAGAGACACAGGTGGGAGGTGGGTGCTGTGAGTGATATACAGGAGAAAGTTGGGTGTTGTGAATGAGGTACAGGTGAGAGGTGGGTGCTGTGAGTGAGATACAGGAGAAAGTTGGGAGCTCTGGGAGAGATACAGGTGGGAGGTGGGTGCTGTGAGAGAGATACAGGAGAAAGTCAGGTGCTGTGAGAGAGATACAGGTGAGTGTGGGTGCCCTGGGAGAGATACAGGAGGGAGGTGGGTGCTATGAGTGAGATGAAAGACATTGTGCATACAAGTGTGTGTATATAAATATGTGTAGCAGGGCTGCTCAGTAAGGTGCTTGTCACAAGAGCTTGTTATCTATATCCGGGATCAGCAAAAGAAGGCCAACTGCAGCATGGATTTCTTTTTTTGCTTTCAAACAGAATTCTTTGTGTCATCATCCTGTAAAAGTCAATGAGATTTATGGAAAGCTCAATAGCTTAACCAAAAATGTTCTTTTTATTTACATGATTTCTTAACTTCCCGCACTTCTCTGCTTCTCTGTCTCTACCTCACCATCTTCTAAAGTCCCCTTGCTCAGCCCACCAGTGTCCTCACTCGCAGGACTCCCAATCACATCAGGCTGCCCCTCTCTCTCTCAGTGGTACCCGGAAGCCCCCATATCAGTGGGGCACAGGCATGAACAGTATGGGTCAGTATGATGGTTTGGTGACCCTATTTTGGTGACAAACAGTTTCAGTTGTTCCCTATGCAACCGGTTACACTTAGTTACGACTAGGGTTGCCACCTTTTCTGTGAAAAAATACCGGCCTTCCTATATATTTATCTTTTTTTCCTATTGATAAAATTGGGCTCAGTCATCATTTTTAACGGCCAGGCCGGTAAAATACCTTCCAGTTGGCAACCCTAGTTACGACAGGGGGGACCCACTTATGACAACTCCCCTTTGATTACACAGACTCAAGGTCACAGCTACAAAATTCCATTTATTTATAAAAATATTAGTTTGTTATACTTTGCAGCAGGGGCGTTCCAGGGGCATCTGTGCATACCTTTCAGAGGTCAGAGCAGAGCAACAATTGCACTCTCTGCATTAGCAGAGCCAAAATTCCAATTATACTTGTGAGGCATATTCTTAAGCCAATAGCTGCAGACAGTCTGTATGACAATTCCCCCAGGGACTAAGGGGCAGATTTGCTAAAGGGCAAAGTGGCAAACGCTGGCTACAATTCACCAGCATTACTGCCTGCAGGGAAGTTTCCAATTTACTAAAAGTCGCAGGCGACAATTCGCTAGCGAAAGAGATAAGCGCAAACGCTCATTTGCACTCTATCGCCAGGCGACAATTTGTTCTGGCAAATGGATGTTACTCCGCAAATTCAGTAAAGTGCAGATTTTACTGAACGTTACCTCTTTCGCCAGACTTGCCTTCACCAGCTCAGACAGGCGAAGTGCACTGGAGTGTATAGATCTTCCTCATTCTTCTGTTACTTACATCATATTCTTTAGTGGAAAAAGCATCAAAGTTAAAAAAAACGCTGACGTCTTTTCCTTTTTTCAGAGCCTGCAACAGTCCTTAAAAAATGTTTGGGTAACCAGTTACCTCCATACATTTTCTAACATATAGACATTAACTATACAGTGGGCTCATGTGTAGGGCATTATAACAACTCTAATGTCTTTATTTAGGTTCCCTGGACATGTGTATTAACAATGGAAATGTAATGTATTTGCTGTAACATATAACATAAATACAACCATACAACTTTAAATTTCCCGCCGTATACGAATTAACCTGAGCGCAAGACCTCTTGCGAATTTGCTCTAGTTAGAAATGAACGCTAGCGCATCGTCACTCGCATTGGCAAAGTAATGCTAATGAAAAGTCGCCAGTGTTCGGCGACTACGATGAAACTCCGCATTTTAGTGAATTAGCGTTGTCTGAGCGAATTTTCGTGTGGCGATGAGTGCAAAGTGGTCGCTGGCGACTTTTCGCTGGTTAGTGAATCTGCCCCACAGTACCTAAAACAAGACGTGCATCCCTGAAACTGTGATTAAGCGTATCTGATATATACAAATATATCCCTTCAGCTCTGTAGTGGCCTCCTGGTTACAATTCCAGAAAATCCAGAATATGTTATTTTAAAATGTTTTACAGCCTGAATTTCTGCTTCCCTTTGCTAACGTAGTAACTTGAGGGAAGCATGTAGAGTGCTGACTTGTTCATTGCTGCTGGAGCTGTGCCAGCCTGAGACGCTCTGCAACGCATTGGCCTGAAATGCTCCGTTACTGCAGCCATTGTTATTTGCATAGTTTCTCCTCTCGCTATTAGATGGGAGTTAAATGCTGATGTGGCAGTTGCTCCTGCCCTAAGCATTGTTCTGGGAGCTCATGAATCAGCATTATTTTAGGTACTGACGTCACAACATGTGAGATGCAGCTTCAGATTTCCCCCATTCCCAGAGAAAGGAGCAGCAACATGATACTCCTCCAGAAGGGGCAAAGCCATTTCTTTTTGTCCCTACACTTTCACTCTACATTTGAATCTGTAGCCAATATTATGTTCCTTCTTCCCATAGTTACTGGCCAGAAAGCAGATTTAGGGAGTCTGTGTTTCTGTTTGACTCTCCTGGGATGCTGGGAGTTGTAGTACAATAACATCTGGAGGGTGGCTACTTGCCAAAATAATTCCCCACTGCTTCCTTAGCTCAGGGGCTAACAGGGATCATATGTGAGTGAAGAGGGTTCATGTTTCCTGTTAGGTTTGTGCAATTCCAGTGAGTCAGCACATATTTCATGCCGGGATGAGACGTCGCTCCTTTCTACATTTTCAAACAATCCATGTTATTTTAACACTGTGAATTTCCTCCCCTTTGGTTTCAGTCCAAGGAAAATCATTAGCCTTAATGAACTTTACATTAAGGAAATTTAATTTAAGAAGTACCCCACCATGAATTCATATTTATGTAAAAAAAAACAGGAATCCATTAAGGCCAGTGGTTTTGAGGCCAGTTAGAACCCCCTTTTGGTGCAACATATGTTCAAGCCCCTCCTGGTTGATTTATATGGAAATACGATTTTATCAACCATTCAGCCTCAGATCCAAAGCTATTTTGGGCAGTTTGTATGTGCTCCTTACAGATCTCACAGTGACCTAAAGACTGGCTATTTATTACTATCTAGGAGCAGGGCCGGATTTACATAGTGAGTGCCCCTAGGCCCACTGCCGTTTGTCGCCCTTGTCCCCTCCCCTTTATTCGTGTAAATTTTCATCATCTGGACTGGAGCAATGGAGATTGGCGCACTGGAAATTTAATAAATAATCTCCAGCGCATCCCCAGTTTTTTTCAGCCAATGTAGGTGTGGTTGGGCAGCATGTCGCCCCCCTAAAATCCTGCCGTCCTATACCCGGGCCTAGGTGGCCTTTCCACAAATCCGGGCCTGTCTAGATGAAACAGTCATTTTCCTTAAATCTTACCTTAACAGGCCTTCAGTTTGGGTCCCCCTAGTAGGCCCCTTGGTAGGTTCATACTATCATTATTATTATTAATAACATGTATTTTTAGAGCTTCAACATATTGCGCAGCACTGATAGACCCCCTAGTACAGTGATCCCCAACCAGTGCCTACGAGAAACATTTTGCTCACCACCCCCTTGGATGTTGCTCCCAGTGGCCTCAAATAGATGCTTATTTTTAAACCCCTGGCTTGGAGGCAAGTTTTGGTTGAATAAAACCCAGATGTGCTGCCAAACAGAGACTCCTGTAGGCTGCCAGTCCACATAGGGGCTACCAAGTAGCCAATCACAGTCCATATTTTGCATCCTCCGGGACATTCTTCATGCTTGTGTCGCTCCCCAATTTTTTTTTTACATTTGAATGTGGCTCATGGGTAAAAAAAAGTTTGGGGACCCCTGCCCTAGTAGAATCATACTTGCCGTTTAGGTCCCCCTAGTAGCTTCATACTTGCAGTTTAGGGTAAGGGCACATGGGCAGATTCGGGGAGATTAGTCACCCCAGTGACAAATTGCCTCTTCTTCGGGATTACAATCTCCCCAAAATGCCTACCCCTTCCTTCCCGCCAGCTGGATCTAGATTTGCATGTTTCATGGTTGCACAAAAGCCACTGTAAGTGGCTGTACCCAAATAGTAAGCAAGAGGGTTGTTAAAAGAGCAGATGTACCTGAGTTGCACTTTTGAAAAAGTCACCAGATTCTTGGGCCCGTTCTATCAGATACTGATCAGGTAGATAGTTCCACTGGGCAACACCATGGATCCAGTCATCTTCCATCAATCTCGATGGGGATCTCAATGCGTTCCCATTGTTGGCTGAGGAGCAATGCTCCCTCTAAGGTGTGCGCTCATGCGCATGTGCACAAATTTGGAGGTCATTAAAAAAACAAATTGCGCCGTGCACAAAGAGGGCACATTTACTTAGGGTCGAATGTCGAGGGTTAATTAACCCTCAATATTCGACCGTAGAAGTAAAATCCTTTGACTTCGAATATTTGTGCACATGCGCATGAGCGCACACCTTAGAGGGAGCATTGCCTCAGCCAACAATGGGAACGCATTGAGATCCCCATCGAGATTGATGGAAGATGACTGGATCCATGGTGTTGCCCAGTGGAACTATCTACCTGATCAGTATCTGATAGAACGGGCCCAAGAATCTGGTGACTTTTTCAAAAGTGCAACTCAGGTACATTTTTTCAAAAGTGCAACTCAGGTAACATTGATGTTCGGTAGGTTTTAGGTGGCGAAGTAGGTGGTCGAATTTTTTTTTTTAATGAGACAGTACTTTGACTATCGAATGGTCGAACGATTTTTAGTTCGAATCGTTCGATTCAAAGTCATAGTCGAAGGTTGAAGTATCCAATTCGTTGGTCGAAGTAGCCAAAAAAATACTTCGAAATTTTAAGTACCGTATTTGTGCCCCAGAATGTTGTGCAAAAACACAAAAATTTTGTAGGGAGGGATGTGTGTATGGATGCTGGGTTTTCATTTGGAGGGGTTGAACTTGATGGACTTTGTCTTTTTTCAACCCAATTTAACTATGTAACTATGTAACTGTTTTATTATAGGATCCCTTATCCGGAAACCCGATATCCAGAAAGCTCCGAATTACTAAATGGCTCTCTCCCATAGACTTCATTTTATCGAAATAACCCAAATTATTAAAAATGATTTCCTTTTTCTCTGTAATAATAAAGCAGTAGCTTGTACTTGATCCCAACTGAGATATAATTAATCCTTATTGGACGCAAAACCAGCCTATTGGGTTTATTTAATGTTTAAATGAATTTCTGGTAGACTTTTAGGCATGAAGACCCAAATTACGGTAAGATCCTTTATCCGGAAAACCCCAGGTCCCGAGCATTCTGGATAACAGGTCCCATACCTGTACAGAGAAAAAGGAAATCATTTTTAAAAATGTGGATTATTTGGATAAAATGGAGTCTATGGGAGACAGCCATTCCGTAAGTCGGATGCTTTCTGGATATCGGGTTTCTGGATAAGGGATCCTATACCTGTATTACACATTACTCATCTCTCCCTACTACTCAATCTATTGTCCTACCTAGCTGCTCTGACATCTTCCCTTAATTCTAGCTTTCCCTTGCTGTGACTCTACTACTGTAACTTCAGCTTCTACTTTACTCTCCCTCTGCTTCCAACTAGTATTATTATGTCTATTTAGAGGCTTTGCAGTTTAGTTAAATACATAATTTAATCTTTGATCCTCTGTCTATACCACAGGGAATATTACCCTCCTATTTGTGTCTGTAAGTTCCCCACCCTCTTTATTATCAGGTCTACAGGGCAGGATTCTCCTTCGACTGCTATCGCTCAGCACACTTATCTATGATGTCATTGTATATATTTACTGTTTATAGGTCACGGAATATCCAGATCACTTCCACCGTCCTTCTGTTTTATAGCAGATGTACCTGAGTTGCACTTTTGAAAAAGTCACCAGATTCTTGGGCCCGTTCTATCAGATACTGATCAGGTAGATAGTTCCACTGGGCAACACCATGGATCCAGTCATCTTCCATCAATCTCGATGGGGATCTCAATGCGTTCCCATTGTTGGCTGAGGCAATGCTCCCTCTAAGGTGTGCGCTCATGCGCATGTGCACAAATTTGGAGGTCATTAAAAAAACAAATTGCGCCGTGCACAAAGAGGGCACATTTACTTAGGGTCGAATGTCGAGGGTTGATTAACCCTCAATATTCGACCGTAGAAGTAAAATCCTTTGACTTCGAATATCGAAGTCGAAGGATTTATTGAATTTAGTACGATCGAACGAAAAATCGTTCAATCGTTCGATTAAATCCTTCGAATCGAACGATTCAAAGGATTTTAATCCATCGATTGAACGATTTTCCTTCGATCACAAATTGGCTAGAAAGCCTATGGGGACCTTCCCCATAGGCTAACATTGATGTTCGGTAGGTTTTAGGTGGCGAAGTAGGTGGTCGAATTTTTTTTTTTAATGAGACAGTACTTTGACTATCGAATGGTCGAACGATTTTTAGTTCGAATCGTTCGATTCAAAGTCATAGTCGAAGGTTGAAGTATCCAATTCGTTGGTCGAAGTAGCCAAAAAAATACTTCGAAATTTTAAGTACCGTATTTGTGCCCCAGAATGTTGTGCAAAAACACAAAAATTTTGCATTTATTCTGGCGTATTGAAAAATACACAAGTTTAAAATGTGTGCATAAAAGAGATGTTTTTGCACACACAGAGGAATTAGAGAGAACATTTCTGAGAAGCCAGTCAGACAGGGTGCTAAGTGTCGTATCTCAACAACCAGTGGAGACCCGTTGGTTGGACACCCCTCATTCATCTACTGTGTTTTCCTTGTTTATTTCTGCTATTTTAAACAAAGAAATGTGTTTATTTTTTTTTAAAGCTGTAATTTTGTAGAAATACTGCTGACAATGGGGAAGTAATAGCTTCCCCAAAATATTTTTTAGAGCCAAGACCTTAGTCAGTAATGAGACCCCACCCAATTCTGTGGCAATTATCATTCCCATTCTCCCATACTCTGCAGTTTTATTTAGGTTCATTCATGTAATGCCTGTACTACACCATCATCCGCCATGTCTGACAGACCACTCCCATCCCACACAACTGCCCCACAACATGATCTCTTAGAACTTGCCCTTCTTACAGTTCTTCTACATTAAGCTGACCATAGATGTGCAGATTATTAGGCTATAATGGACGAACGTCCTTTCCAATCTTCCGACCTGCAACTAAACATTCAGATTAATATAAAGTAGCAAAGAGAACAAATCACACGATACTCGGCAGCAATCGTATGGAAGTTATGTCCGACAAATAGTGGCTCCCATTGATATCGTCACATAGGCAACACATGCAGAGATATTATAATATTATCAATAACCTATATAAATCTTTTAACCTTTCTGATTGACTGAATGACCGATCACCATGGCACGAAAAATTTAGGAACGCTCCCCACACGGTCCAAAAATCTTACAAATCTTCATTTCATATCAAAGTATCTTTGCGTCTATGGCCAGCTTTAACCTTCCTCTGAAATTTTAAATTACCCTTTAAATATTTATGAAATACAGGTATGAGACCTGTTATCCAGAATGCTCGGGACCTGGGGTTTTCCAGATAACGGATCTTTCCGTAATTTGGGACTTCATGCCTTAAGTCTACTAGAAATTAATTTAAACATTAAATAAAGCCAATAGGCTGTTTTTGCTTCCAATAAGGATTAATTATATCTTAGTTGGGATCAAGTACAAGCTACTGTTATTGTGATACTAAGCTCTATAGTTAGTATAGGTACGGGTATATAGAATTTAATTAAAAGTAGAGGGGTGTGTGTATGGATGCTGGGTTTTCATTTGGAGGGGTTGAACTTGATGGACTTTGTCTTTTTTCAACCCAATTTAACTATGTAACTGTTTTATTATAGGATCCCTTATCCGGAAACCCGATATCCAGAAAGCTCCGAATTACTAAATGGCTCTCTCCCTTAGACTTAATTTTATCAAAATAATCCAAATTTTTAAAAATGATTTCCTTTTTCTCTGTAATAATAAAGCAGTAGCTTGTACTTGATCCCAACTGAGATATAATTAATCCTTATTGGAAGCAAAACCAGCCTATTGGGTTTATTTAATGTTTAAATGAATTTCTAGTAGACTTTAGGCATGGAGACCCAAATTACGGTAAGATCCTTTATCCGGAAAACCCCAGGTCCCGAGCATTCTGGATAACAGGTCCCATACCTGTACAGAGAAAAAGGAAATCATTTTTAAAAATGTGGATTATTTGGATAAAATGGAGTCTATGGGAGACAGCCATTCCGTCATTCGGAGCTTTCTGGATATCGGGTTTCCGGATAAGGGATCCTATACCTGTATTGCACATTACTCATCTCTCCCTACTACTCAATCTATTGTCCTACCTAGCTGCTCTGACATCTTCCCTTAATTCTAGCTTTCCCTTGCTGTGACTCTACTACTGTAACTTCAGCTTCTACTTTACTCTCCCTCTGCTTCCAACTAGTATTATTATGTCTCTTTAGAGGCTTTGCAGTTTAGTTAAATACATCATTTAATCTTTGATCCTCTGTCTATACCACAGGGAATATTACACTCCTATTTGTGTCTGTAAGTTCCCCACCCTCTTTATTATCAGGTCTACAGGGCAGGATTCTCCTTCGGCTGCTATCGCTCAGCACACTTATCTATGATGTCATTGTATATATTTACTGTTTATAGGTCACGGAATATCCAGATCACTTCCACCGTCCTTCTGTTTTATAGCAGGGCGTGTGGAATGTCTCACGATAAACATGATTTATAGATATGATAGGAATTAGTTGATATTTAATTTCCCCCTTTAAAGTGGCATACTCCTATAAATGATAGCAATTTTGAACAATACAGCTTTTTGGGAGAAGAGGATTGTTTGGGAAGATGGCAGCTTGGATGGAAGGCATATGCAAATCAGGATTCGGATTTGGTTCTGCCGGGCAGAAGGATTCGGCCGAATCCTGAACCGAATCCTACATTTGGTGCATCCCTAATTTGAAGTATTTTCAAAAAAAACTTTGATTTATCCACCAATTGACTCCAAATAGGTTCTAGGAGGTCCCCCATAGGCTAAAACAGCAATTCGCAGGTTTTAGATGGCGAATGGTCAAGTCGAAGTATATGATAAATTTAGATATTCAAATTTTTTTCACATTCAAATTGAATTTGGACTATTTCCTAGTCGAAGTACACAAAAATAGCTCAAAATTAATTTTTTTTTCTTCAATTTTCAATTTGACCCTTGATAAGGCCGCCCCTATTTAAACACCAAGGGACTTATTTATAAAATGCATATTTAATTATACACCCAAAATTGTAAGATTGGGTGTAAAATTAAAACTATTTCTAAAGCTCCTGCTGCATTTGTCTGAATGGAGAACTTCAGCTTTCAGTTACCTTTTTGTTGTGTTTATACCAGGTCCTATTCTTTATTTACTCAATTTATTTTTTAGCTTTTACAGTTTTTGGATCATTTGATTTCCTTTTCAGCCTCTTTTTAAACTTTCAAATGGGGGTCACAGACAGCCAAAAAAAAAAAAAAAAAAAAGGCTGCTCTGTGTAGCAAAATTTTTTTTGTTATTGTTAATTTTTATTACAAGTATGGGATCAGTTATCCAGAAAGCTCTAAATTATGGTCGTGGATTGTATTTTATCCAAATTTTTAAAATTGATTTCCCTTTTCTCTGTAATAATAAAACAGTAACTTGTACTTGATCCCAACTAAGATATAATTAATCCTTATTGGAAGCAAAACCGGCCTATTGGGTTTATCTAATGTTTAAACAATTTTCTAGTAAACTTAAGGTAGGAAGATCCAAATTACGGAAAGATCCCTTGTCTGGAAAACTCCAGGTCCCAAGCATTCTGGATAACAGGTCCCATAAATGTACTACTTGCTCAGCCTCTACAGGTGATCCAATTATGGCTCAATAACATTGGTTGATATATGTTCGAGTGATAATTTCCTGATTCATGGGTGAACACTAGAATGAATGATGGCTGATACTGAGCAGTTTTTCATCTGCCCATCTAACTCCAAAACAACCCCATGTGCCTTTACTCTAAAATTAAGATTTTGTCTGCTATTCTATTTCCAAAACTGAACAACCTGTTTAGTGAATGTAGCTGACTGATTTAAAAGGGAGCTGATTTATATCTAATATAAAGCTATTTCACCGACATGTCTGTGATTTTCATATATTAGAAGTCTTGATGTTGGAGGACAAAGCGACTGTTGTTGTCCCACTGAGATACAGGCAGCATAACAAGTTATTAGAACAATTTCTCACCCACGAGAAACCAACAGAACTAGACAGCAGGATATGAGGCATTTGTATTGTTTCTTTTCTTCCTTTTTTTGTGAAAAACCACAAGGTTTGCAGAAGGGTGTCCATAGATGTAGGAGATGACGGTGCATTTCATGCTTGAGGAAGTAGATTCTAAAAATGAAGTACATCAGTTCAGTGCTTTTTGAGCTTGGTCCAAGCATGTGAGAAGAGACAGTACATTGTAAACCCACAAAGGGGATTTATCAGATATGTTTGGACACAAGGATCTGGTCTAAATTGTCTGTTAACTATTTTCAAATACTGGATATATTCATATATGCACTTCAATTTAACTGAGTAGGGAGAGATGGTGCCTATAGTAACAGTTGGATAATAGTCTCTGGGATAATAGTCTCTGGGAAGGGAGTGTGGCTGTAGGATAGCAGGTATAGTAGGGAGAGATGTTGCCTATAGTAGCAGTGGGATAATAGTCTCTGGGAAGGGAGTGTGACTATGGGATAGCAGGTATAGTAGGGAGAGATGGTGCCTATAGTAACAGTGGATAATAGTATCTGGGAAGGGAGTGTGTGGGATAACAGGTATAGTAGGGAGAGATGGTGCCTATAGTAACAGTGGGATAATAGTCTCTTGGAAGGGAGTGTGACTATGGGATAGCAGGTATAGTAGGGAGAGATGGTGCCTATAGTAACAGTGGATAATAGTATCTGGGAAGGGAGTGTGTGGGATAACAGGTATAGTAGGGAGAGATGGTGTCTATAGTAACAGTGGATAATAGTCTCTGGGAAGGGAGTGTGACTGTGGGATAGCAGGTATAGTAGGGAGAGATGGTGTCTATAGTAACAGTGAGATAATAGTCTCTGGGAAGGGAGTGTGACTGTGGGATAGCAGGTATAGTAGGGAGAGATGGTGTCTATAGTAACAGTGAGATAATAGTCTCTGGGAAGGGAGTGTGACTGTGGGATAGCAGGTATAGTAGGGAGAGATGGTGCCTATAGTAATAGTGGATAATAGTCTCTGGGAAGGGAGTGTGACTGAGGGATAGCAGGTATAGTAGGGAGAGATGGTGTCTATAGTAACAGTGGGATAATAGTCTCTGGGAAGGGAGTGTGACTGTGGGATAGCAGGTATAGTAGGGAGAGATGGTGCCTATAGTAACAGTGGATAATAGTCTCTGGGAAGGGAGTGTGACTGAGGGATAGCAGGTATAGTAGGGAGAGATGGTGTCTATAGTAACAGTGGGATAATAGTCTCTGGGAAGGGAGTGTGACTGTGGGATAGCAGGTATAGTAGGGAGAGATGGTGCCTATAGTAACAGTGGGAATAATAGTCTCTGGGAAGGGACTTTGGCTGTGGGATAGCAGGTATAGTAGGGAGAGATGGTAGCTTTCATTGGTACATGGGGGATTTAACACCATCAGTTTCAGTATTAGTGGAAAGATTGCCCCATTTACCTCATCTTTAAGTGGAAATAAATGTTGTTAGATTCATATACTGAACATTGATAGGAAAAAGGAAGTGAAAGTATACACCTACACACTTGAGTAGGATCTATTTTCCATTTAACAGTAAAAGTGGGCGGTCACGACTGACTACACTGCTAAATTGTAATACATTCCGTGTCATTTTGAAAGATTAGGAAATGTTTAGTTCAGACATTCAAATATTTTACCATGTTCCCAAAATGTACCAATTTGACTCCCCACTATGAGGTAGCAGAAAAGACTGGTTCGACCCAAATCTACAGCTATTTGTACTTATACCACAATATTGGAAATGTAATTAAATAAATAAAGAGGATGAACATGGAGACAAGATTTAGTTGGTCAATGAGCAGATGTACAGAAGGGTGTGGGGGAGGGAGTCATACATATAAACACACTATAGTGATTAGCTCATTTTCATGTGAAAAGGGAAAATAATTAAGAATTAAAGTAAATAAAAAAGTTAAAAATAAAGGTATGTTCTATGAGTAAGTGCCCACCTCGGCATGAAACGCGTTAGGCTAATGTACAATATGTCCTAATAAAGATTTTTTTTACTATTAAGAAATATTTGGGCTACTTTTTCCCTAAACAGTAGGTCATTCTTGATTTTTTGTTTTTGAGATGCTCCATGGGGTTTATAAATCCATTAAAGGGGTATCATTAACCAGAAAACAAATGCTACTTAATACTTCAAAACTATGTTCAGTTGATTAGCTTTATTCTGAAATCTAATCAACAGAACATACAGCTTATTTTTGGGTTGGACTGTATAAAGTAATACATTTAATTGTCCCTCCTTCCAGTGACAGGAATGTAGTGTTGTGAAAAGGGACAAGCAAATGCAGACTTTGCTGCAACACGACTCTTTTATTGACACAAGGATTGTTGTGTTGCTTGTGCTCTTTTCATAGAATACTGGATTCATGTTTTGTTGTGTATCGTCACAGTGGGATACGTGGAAAAGTGGAGCCACCTGTGAGTATAATAAAGTATTTTGAGAACACTGTGAATCAGGAATGTAGCTTTCCGTACAGGCATGATGAGTGAATCTTATCGAAGGAACTAATAAAAGCTGGCTTATCAATGCCCATTTTAAAATAGCAAAAAGTAATGTGGGAGACCCGTCAATTCCCCCAAAAAACTAGATAGCCCATAACGCCACACCCAGATAAAAACCAGTCATGTCATATTACGACAAAACCCCATCCATGATCCACTCTAACCCTGCCCACAAACCACACTCAGGGTCACAAGACCCTGATTTAACCCCCTATACTCCCTTGATGGCACCCCTTCTAGCAGGTAAAACGACCGGACACACAGCCAAAGCTACACTGGAGTGATTTAAAGCCTGAATCAAAACCTAGACCTCGGCTCAAATGAGAATCTGCTGTGGCAAGATCTGAATATACTTTACACCAGGGATCCCCAACCCCAACTAGAATTGAGAAGTTTTTGGGGGTGACTAATAAGGGCTGTGATTGTGTAGCCACTATATGGACTGGCAGGCTACAATCGGCTCTGTTTGGCAAAACACCTGGTTTTTATACAACCAAAACTTGCCTCCAACCAAGCCAAGAATTCAAAAATAAACACCTGGCTTTAGGCCACTGAGAGCAACATCCAATAGGTTTGGTGAGCAATACATTACTCATGAGCCACTAATTGTGGATCACTGATCTACACAAACTGTTTCCATTCAACTGACAGAGCTAAAACAATTTTGCCAAAAAGAACAGTCACATCTGGCAGATACTGAGCCCAAAAGACTTGCAACGCGCAGCCAGTTGTGGTTCTACCAAGTGCCGACTCGGGGGGTCAAATCTTCTGAAACCAATAAATGTCTTCTTTTTGTGTAATGTAAAATAATTTGCTTTCACAAAGTGTTACGTTTGTGGCATAAGACCCATGCTCTTTAAATTCCAGGTTGTAACACAATAAAACGTGGATAAGTCTTAATGCAAGGCTCTGTAACTGTCTTTTTAACAGGACTAGAATTACAGCACTGGGAATAAAGCAGAAGAGGTCAGTTTTTTGGAAAATATGACAAACATATTAATAAATTCACATTTTAATAAATCAGCATTTATGTTATAAGAACCTTCATCTAATCCTGATCACTTTAAAACTGTTTTTTTTTTTTTAAAGTTTTTAATTTCCCCTGTACTTCCATGAACTTGCACTTTTTTCTCTCCCCTTTGTCACAGTGATGCCATGCTGGATTTGTTTCTTGCTAGAGTGAATTCATGGAATCATGTTACATACCCAATGTTAAATCTAATAAAGACTGAAGTATAATTATATATATATATATATATATATATATATATATATATATATATATATATATATATATATATATATGTTCCTAGGGAATAGTGTTCTGGCTTAAAAGCACTGTGACTGTTTTAAACACCTTATTCTCAAGCACATTGGTTGGGAATGATTCACATCTGCTTCTATCGAATCTCTAATGTATCATACTGTATACAAGACTGATTAAGCAGTTGCAGTTCCTTCTTACATGAACTATTCCTCAAGAGAGGAAGCTGACGATGATAGCAGCAGCCTACAGTAAAGGAGTTCTGTCTGACCACAACCAGTCTTATCGAATCTCAGACGTCCAAAGGTCTTGGTTATAGGTATTGAAGATGTGAAAAGGAAATGTGGGCCAAGGCCGGTGTAGGCGGAACAGGTTTAGGAACGAGCAACAGGCCAAAGGTTCAGTATACAGGAGAGGAAGGAAATTGGTTTCAGCAATGTCTGTGAACAGAACTCATCTGGGCAAAATAAAAAACAGTTTATCCAGCTAATTATAATGTAGAGTTCAGCTAAATGACATTGTACTTTTATCCCAAGATGTGGACAGAGCCGGATTTACACAGTGGGTGCCCCTAGGCCGTCACCCGCCCCCTTCCAATGTGTGAAAATTCCCTAGAGCTCTGGGAATTAGTGTGTGGGGAATTTTTTTAAAAAAACTATCAAATCTCCTGCACAATCCGAGTGCCTTGGAACCAATGCGGATGTGGTTGGTCAGCATGCCACCCCTAGAATCCTGCCACCCTCAGCCCGGGCCTTTGTGGCCTTCCCATAAATCCAGGCCTGAATCTGAAGACTTCTATTTAGAAGCAGTGGGATTTCTCAATTGTTTTATAGCAGAAAATCTCTGAATTCTGGAAGAAAACATCTGGAAGGTGCACAATGGCTCCCATGCAACACTTTTCTCATATACAGACAATATTAATGCATTGAAAAGGTCTGGTTTTGTCTGCTGTGCTTCAGCTCATCTCTTATCGCCTCCATTTATTTTATTTAGTTGTTAACGAGGATCCTTCAGGCTTCCAGAGTAAAGGTCCACAAGTTTAGCAAGACTTTTCCGATTCTGATTATATAACTTGCCTCAGAGTGATGTACAATGCAAAAAAAAATCATTCCTGGCCGGCCAGACTAGAGATAAAAGACAGTCACATGAGCACCAGGAAATATATTTATATATTCCACCAAGTAAGCACAGCATGTGACTAACCTTTGCAAAAACACAATAGCCTTATTTCTCAACTCTGAACAATGTTAAGAATAGAATCTCATCTCTTGCACGACAAGGAGAGGCTCAATGTTTGATCTCGATTCCATTCTAACGGCACAGAAGTGTATCTCATCAAAACCAAATAGCAACCGTAATAGGCACCATGGAAACCTCTGACTCCAATCAATAAATAAGACTTAACTAAGAGCGATGGGCTGCATAACTTCAGGAATAATGCAGCAGCATATGCTATTGATTAACAAATAATTCCTACCAAGGCTGACTGGGGAAAATTAATTTCTGAAATATGATTCCAAGCCTCAGTGTACAAAGTACTGGGCAGGGTTTGCTCTTCCCACCCAGCCGAACACATGCCAAGGTATTATTCTGATAATTCAGTCTGGTGCCTACACACCATTTAAAGTGAACAGAAAACTGTTCCAACAAAGCTGATTGTGGATGCGCATTTGTGAGATGCATAAGGCACATAACTGGGCCCTACTTACAGCATGGAGGACACATGAGATAAATGTGGGATACATCTCACAGCCCTCAATTTCAAGCAGTTCTATAGTCTAACTCTTACCTATAGTCTAACCTTTATTAGCTGTGAGCCACATTCAAATATAAGAAAGTTGGGGAACAACACAATCATGCAAAAGGTTCATGGGGGTGCGAAATATAGGCTGTGATTGGCCATTGGTAGTCCCCATGTGGACTGGCTATGCAACTGATTCTTGAATTCAATCCAGGAATTAAAAAATAAGCACCTGTTTTGAGGCTACCGGGAGCAACATCCAATAGGTTGGTGAGCAAGATGTTGCTTGTGAGCCATTGATTGAGGATCACTGGTCTAACTCCTTTCTTATAAGGCATTATTTTTTTTATATTCCATTAAATGTCTCTTCACCCACCTTACAAAGATATGGAGTTCGTAAGTGACAACACAGAAAATAGGACTTACTACATAGGGCTATTGATACACTTATTTACTCTTGCAGTCATTTCCACAACCAACACAAATATCACACTGGAGCACAAGAAATAGACTACTTCAATGAAGTTTAAAGGTTTTTTTAAAGGGGTGTATTAAAATATATATTCACTATTTATTGAGGCACTACACCTTTAAGTGGACACTGGCTGGGATTTGGATGAGTTTAGCACACTATTTAAAGGAGTGTCCACTTGTTACTAATTTAGTTCTGATGAAGTGTCGGTAGTCATGGGCACGAAACGCGTAGGCTGATTTGCACGGTCACTTGCCAACTTTTGTCACATTGTTTGCGATAATAAAGCCACATTTTGATGAAGAATACACACCTTTTACTTCTATCCGGCTGAGCGCCCCTAGCGCTGAATTCATCCTTTGTTGAATTGATTCAGGAGTGTTTGCACCTGTAGAGTTCTCGCGGGATGCTCTGGAGGAGAGATGTGCTTCCAAAACGCTGGATAGGTGAGCTTCACTTCATACATATTCTCCTGACTATATGATATATTTCAATGAAGCTGGTCTTTTGATTTCAAATGAGGTGGTTATGAATCTGGACATATTTTGTCAAGTATATAGTAAGGGTATTTGTTTCAATATGCATGAATGTTGAATTTGACAATGGCCAGGGATACGGTTGGAATTAATGTTAACTGGTGACTGAGCGAAAGTCATGCCCTGTACCACCATCAGCATCACCTTTAGTGCTAATGTAGATGTACCTGTCGCACAACGACCTATCGAAACTGTATAATAACACAATGTTCCACCTCCAGCATCACTTTTAACTCCAATGGCATTTAGATTGCCAGAAGATGTACCAGCAAGTACCAGAGATCTTGCCAGGAGTCAATGTTGTTACAATTCATAGGTGATAGGGCAAATGGAGATACATCAGGAATTCAACAATCATTTTGGCATAGATGTAGGGAGTTCAATTCGACTGTTGTCTCAGGGGAGGTGCTGGTTTCTAGGTTCTGGGGTGGGGACATTCATATGAGATACTTGGAATAAGCTGCTGCAAGATTATACATCATGTGCCCCACAATGTATTTGGTGTGAGGTACAGAATACTTGCCTGTCCATGAAAGCAGTGTCGGACTGGCCCACTGGGATACCAGGAAAACTCCCGGTGGGTCCAGGTGTCAGTGGGCCTCCTGCCTCTAAACATTTGGCCTATTTCATGGGCATTCCCTATTTCTTCATGGGAAAAAAAGGCAGAATAGAGAATAGTAAGTGGATATAAAAGACTAAAAAAGATGTTAAGTGAGGAAAGGAGGAATAATAGTTTGGAAAGTGAGCCCACAGTCTAAGGTTTTCTGGTGGGCCCCTGGCATCCCAGTCCGACACTGCATGAAAGCCTCTCATTCCTGCCACCATGAATATGAATCGCGATCGTTTTAAACTCTTGTGTGGCTTTTGTTGTCTTTCTAAACCATTTACATTACCCAAAATGGAATTAAAGAAATAAAAGTTATAACTGAACAAATAGATGGGGGAGGGGGTGAAACAGTTGCAGAGAGCAAGGCAAGATGTGCCCTTCAATATTTAGTAACAGTTATTTATTGACCTTTGTGCAATTTCAATCCTTGAGTCTGAACCAGATGCATTGCTCATGGGTGCAGCTATATATTCTTGATAACCTTTCTTATTTGAACCTGAAAATATTTCAGTCCCAAATATCCTGTGAGAAGAGAGCAGGGGTATGTAGTGAGCATTTTGATAAATGCCGTATGTTCCACCGATGACCTTTGAGACAGCAGTAGGCCATAGATTTCCTTAGAAAAAAATACTGCAGACAACCCTCAAATTATTTTGAGTACATCAATTTTCTAAAGAGGAACTGACATTTAAAAGGAAACCGAAAAACTGACTCAGATCTTCGTGTGTCTGTACCCAAATTCCAGTCTCGGGGGCCCTAGAGGCATCTGTGCCGATCATAGAAACTCAAGAAAGTGCAACTGCTGTGACTCTTGTGCTGGTGACAGATCAAACCTTTCCAAGGGTTATTATCATGCCACGGATTGTTCAAATTGTAACCCAAGGTCACACGTTGGATAAGGCTGGGACACAATAGCAAAGTTAAAGAGCAACGAATAACTAAAATGTCATTTTTATTTTACACTTTTATGCTTATAAAGGAATCCATCTCTCTACATTGGGCAGATGTGGGCCTCTGTACTGTATAGCAGCATGAATTCTGACAGACTGCTGGGAGGCAAATGTAATAGGCGCTTTATGGCTACCACGTCAACATCTCAACAGGGCATTTTTATTAGGGCAACTCCATTAATGTGCATCCAGAGGGCTCTCTCATACTCAGTCACCACTACCTAAAACAGACCCACTTATCAAGTTTACTCTTATTGTAAATTTGTTTGTGATAAGACTATGAATGAGACTATAGGTTAGACAGTAGCTGTATAATGCTGCTTCCATAATTCCTGTGCATTCAATTACTTTCACATTAAGCTTGTCATGAGACTGGGTGGATCAGTAGTACAAGAAAGTGTTTCTTAACTTTCAGTCTCATTTTTAAACAATGGGGAAACTATGTATGTAATTCTTCAGGTATGTCGTTTGCCTAAGATAATGACTTTGGTTTCTGTGCCCTTTTTAGGATACTTTGCTTCTGAGTGGGACCCTGCCATCCAATAACAACATCAGAATGGGGGCGTCAGGGCCAACTGGGGCTGCCACCTTAGGGGTCCGCACACATGAATCTTTTATCTTGTGGCAATTGGAGAGGCAACGGTGCAGCATCCGGAGTGAGGAGCAGATTTTGGTCAGCAGGGCCCTGGGGTTTTTTTTTCTTGGTCCTGCCAACCAGGCCTGGACTGAGATTCAAAATAGGCCCTGGCATTTGAGGTACACAGAGGCCCAAACAGGCCACACAGCAGCCCAAACAGCCTCCCACCAGCCCAAAATATAGTGACTGTCTATGGAAACTTATAGCAGCCCCTCTGGCATTTGCCAGAACCCACAGACTGCCAGTCCGGGCCTGCTGCCAACCCAGCCTGACCTCACTGTGGCAAACATATGCATTGTCAGACCTGATTGGCCAAGCTTCTGCTAGACCCCTACACTAAAGGGACACAGAGGTACAGAAGCAGTGTTAGGGTGATGTGCTTGTAGTCTTAGATAACGGCAAGTATATTGTATGTACCTATGTATATCTATTTATATAGCACAACTATGATAAGCAGTGCTGTAAAATTGTAGAATATAAAATAACACACACAGCAATATAATACATAAGTGTGAATATACAGAAATAAATGCCATGGAGACAGATTAGGAAGGAGGACCCTGCCCCATACAGCTTATAATCAAGATCTGTCGCAAAATTGGTGCATTCTTTGTGGTTGTAGTTGCCCTTAACTGTCTCTGCATTCCACCTTAAAGATATCTGAAAACTATTTACAACTCCCAGAGGAACTTCCATGGAATCACGGCACAGGATTAAACAATTATCACGTGAGATTTGTGCAAGATAGAAGTGGCTACAGGATGGTGGAAGCCTTGCGATAATAATTAGGGAAGCCAAGCCCTCTGTGTGCTAATATGTTGTTGCATATTATCATTGTGACTCACAAATCACAAGTCTTTTATTTCGTACCATATTTGTAGATTCAAAGGAAGGGAACTACGCCCCCTTGAGATAAATGTGCCACCTAGTGTTGCCTTACAGTATTGTTAGCCTATGAAGGAAATGCCATAAAAATATACATTCTGCCATTAATAACAGGTTGGAAAATATATACCGTCATATTATTGCTCATTTATAGGCAGTGGACAGTTATCCTTAATATTAATGAAAGGTGTGCTTTAAATGACACACAGGACAGTCACTTAAAGGCACGTTTATCAAGGGTCGAATTTCAAATACATGCAAGTTTTTTTTTTTTAAACTCCCATAAACTCGAAATTCAACCAGTCGAATTGTATCAATAAAATCAAATTTTCTTAGCTTGGACAAATTGAATCGACCTGAAAACTAGAATTTAATTCGATTTTAAATTAGAAAAACTCTAAGGGGCACATTTACTATTGGTCGAATATCAAGGGTTAATTAACCCTCGAAGTTAAATCCTTAGACTTCGAATCTCGAAGTTGAAGGATTTACCACATTTCCTTTGATCAAAGGAAAAATCCTTTGAATCGAACGATTTTAATCCATCAATCGAATGATTTTCCTTCGATCAAAAAAAGCTAGGAAAGCCTATGGGGACCTTCCCCATAGGCTAACATTGGTGCTCGGTAGGTTTTAGGTGGCGAAGCAGGTGGTCGAAGTTTTTTTTAAAGAGACAGTACTTCGACTATCGAATGGTCGAATAGTAGAACGATTTTTAGTTTGAATCGTTCGATTCGAAGTAGCCAATTCAATGGTCGAAGTAGCCAAAAAAATACTTCGAAATTTGAAGTATTTTTTATTCTAATCCTTCACTCGAGTTAAGTAAATGTGCCCCTAATTGAATTAAAAAAAACTCAATTTGACTTTTTTTCTCCTAAAAAAAATGTCAGGAAGGCTGCAAACATCACCAAATTGATCCCTGGGCCTCTCCTATTGACTTATACAGCAATTCTGCAGGTTTAAGGTGGCGAATAGTTGAATATGAGTTCTTAAATGGCCAGAGTATGATAAATCGAGTTTGGATAATTCACAATTTGAATTTGAGAGTTGACCCATAAAAAAAAATCAAAAATTTCAATTTTCACTTTGACCCTTGATAAATCTGCCCCTTAGTGATCAAGTCACTGGCTTAAGGCCTGGTTCCTACACAAATTTCTGTCATATCCTTTTGTGAGTTTGGGCATGTCATATAATCCACCTCTGCCTTAGGCAACAGAGCTATGCTGCCCAAATGTAACGCTTGCTTCTAATTAATGAATAGCCAGCCTTGCATTGTCATATTTTCCAACACAGACTGTAATGAGATCTGTTATATGCAGCTTTTTAGTAAGAGAATGGAAGTATCAAGAAGGAAATACTGGAGTTCGTGGAGAAATGAAGGCACTGAAAGTCCCAAACATTCCAGATAACAGATCCCATACCTGTATTTGACATGCTGAGTAATAACTGGCTGTACATACTCTGAGTTGGAATTTGAGGAATTTTGAAGTGCCCCGTTACATATAGTCAGTCACAAGTAAAAACATAAGGGTCTGGTTATAAGACGGGGATGTATCTCTGTGAGCTGTGGGGTTCCATAAAGAACGCTAGCTGAAGTCAGAAAGCCCCAGTAGTAGGGGTACTAGCCAATTTCTCCTTTGGGGGCCTGAGATTAAATGCACACAGTCCAGGATTCTAAAGAACGGTAAATGATATAGGTAATACTTCATATATGTTCTTAGGTAGAGAGACCTGCATCAGTTTATAAACAATTGTGATGTATGACACCTACCACTGATACAAGAGGCCATTGCCTGACAGAGATAGAGGACATCACCAACACTTCCAAATCCCTGTGTTAACCCGCCAGTATAATAATACACAATATAAGTGCACTATCATATGGCCAACTCACACAGCATGTCCCAATGGTATATTTGTTTGTTTACAGCATTTTCTCAACAATCACATTGTTGGGATAATGGCATGGGGAAGACAGATATTGTTCCCTACAGCAATAACATTTACGAATATTCATAAAACTGCTGCAAATGTTTAATGTACAGTACGGTATATTGGAAAGTTGCTTAGAATTAAAATACCATTTTATATCTAGCTTTACTTACCTTTAAAATGATATGCTGTAAGTGTAAGTCTGTACTGCATGCATTCTTGGGTGTGCAATGTCTGTTTTTCCGTAAAAAAAAACACCCCATAGTAATGGAAAGCAGAAATAACACATGCTGGTACAATGAAATCTAGATCTGGGAAATCAGGATATTGTCCATTTAGTGAAGAAGAGCCTAGTAGGTCAGAAAGGACACGTTTTACTTATTATAGAAAGAAAACCATTATTGATATCTATATATATATATATATATATATATATATATATATATATATATATATATATATATATATATATATATATACACACACACATACAAATAAATAAAAATATTAAAAATGTTTAAAAAAAAAAATGTATATGTGTGTGTATATATATATATATATATATATATATATATATATATATATATATATATATATATATATGCAATGGAAGGTTAGGGCACACACATAAGAAATTACATACCTGGGTGCAATACAGAGATTACAATATTCACTCACGAAAAATGCTGCTGCACACCAGGATTTATTGTGAAAAGTTAATCCTTTATTTGATCAAATAAAGGATTAACTTTTCACAATAAATCCTGGTGTGCAGCAGCATTTTTCGTGAGTATATATATATATATATATCTGAAATATCAGAATTCTGTATAATGTGTGTAACATAAAAACACCAAATCATACTGGCATTTCTGGTCCTGGAATTAATAATTCCAAATATACCTATCTCTAGAACTGTATATAAAAACCAACAAATACAACTCTAAGATATGCATAGGAGGAATTAGTATGTAGTTCGGAGCTTAAATGAAGGAACTTTGCCTTGTAATAAAATAATCAATGCCAGAAAGAGCTCTCAATATAAAGAAAGATGCAATAATATTTTTAATTTACTGAGTGATCTTTACCCAAATGTATCTCTGTACTCCTAACATAGTTTGGTGAAAACCAACTGCCCTGTCTGTAGATGCAATGCTTGTATGTGGTGTCACACAATGTACACTCAGGTTGCACATATAATGCAGTTGTTTTGTTTGTATTGTGGTTTATTTCTCAGAAACAATAAGCATTCTTCAACTCACTCTGCAGCTTTGCTAAACCAAAGTTCATCATCAGTCACATTATATTCCGTAAACACACACACTAAAACAAGCTCTAACTAACAACTGCCTTCAGTAATTAATATAAATAACTTGATTTTGTGTTTAATATGCTTGTGCTGTAGCCTTCCAGGCATACGCACTAGCCAGGCTTTAATGGCATGCTTATTGGTGCCAGAATCCTAACAATGAAAGACTGTGCCCTCTGCAATTAAATGTAAATGCCCTCCCTCTATCATTATCCCAATTATAATAGTAACTCCCTGCTCTAAAATCTTTTTATGGCCTTCGATATTCTTCGCAGGGGTGTAAACCTCTCTGCATTGAATGCCCATTGCTTATCACAACATATTTCCATTTCAATATTAGATGTGCCAGGGTAAGAATTTAGTGAAGCAGAATCCAGAAGTGAACAAAATCCCCTTAACTAGTCACATTAAACCAAAGATTTTCAGATGGATCCTGAAACCCTTTTATGGCCCAAAATGACATTGAACCCGCTTCTATACACAGGTACGGAACCTGTTATCCAGAATGGTCAGGGCCTGGGGTTTTCTGGATAAAGGGTCTTTTTGTAATTTGGATTTCCTGATTTAAAGTAAAAAGAAAATCATTTAAACAGTAATTAACACAATAAGATTGGTTTGCCTCCAATAAGGATATTAGTTTGGATCAAGCACAAGATAATGTTTTGTTATTACAGAGGAAAAATTTTTAAAATTTGGAATTATTTGAGTATATGGGAGATGACCTTTCTGAAATTCTGAGCTTTCTGTATAACAGGTTTCCATATAGCAGACCCCATACCTGCATTGTCATAAGTGTGGAAATCCACTCCCTTTGTCTCTCTTGATCAGGGGTGTATTCTATTGAGCTTGTGGTCAAATATTTTAGCTGTTCCCCGATCACAGTGAAAAAGGTTACAGGTTTTGCTATGCTAAAGGTGGCCATAGACGCACAATAATATCACACTACAAAATGTTTGTACAATATTCAGTGCGTGTATGGTGGGAGACGAGCCGACTGATATTGGCAGAAGACTTGAAAATCGGTTGGCTCGTCGATCGGGCTGGCCAGAAAATTTTGATGGGGCACCTTTGGAGGCACCTGAACATCAGCCATAGTTAGTAGTGATGTGCGGGTCGGGCTTTTCCTGACCAACATCCGCCCGCAACCCAGCCTCCCACCACCCGCGCCCAATTACCGGGTCTCCTTTATGGACTCACTCGCTGCCCCGCTGATGACGTAACAAAAGGGTTAGGGCGAGAGGCGTACGTCTATAAAAACTCAACCCGGAAGTTGGAAGCCGGCATTTGGAAGTTCACAACCTGCCTGCGATCTGGAAAAGAGCATGCGAGGTAAACCCGCGGGTCTCGCACATCACTAATAGTTAGTGCTGAATCAGATACAGGTAGAATTCTATTGTTGCTTTATATGTATCTGAAGATTCAGCTCTACACATGTGTATTGAAACAAATGAATTCTCCAGTAAAGATCCTAATTGTTATGTCTATGGCCACCAGAAAAGAACCCTTTTTTTATATCTATCATAACATTGTCTTAGCATACTATTTATAATTTCATTTTATAAGTATTTGCCAGATGCTTTTACATTACCTTTCTTACCCCCCATGTTCCTCTATGAGGGGGCTTCCATATTTGTGCAGCAGGAGTCCGTTGGCATTAGAAACTAACTGACAGGTTGAGAAGGGACAGTCAGGTTTAGGAACTTCAAGTAACAATTATTTCAAAAGAAGAATTATCAGTTCAGTATCACTTTAAGTTCCAGTGACATAAAAGACATTAAGCAGGTTAAATCTGAAACAATGTAATATTAATACGATACTGCTCGAAGCTGGGTATAAAGTGCTTTTCAACAAGACACATATGGTGAACTTGCCCCCAGGCAATTCGAGTATATAACTTACTTTTTTCAGTATTGCATGTGAATTTGAGGAAAAAACATATGAATCACTACTGGGATTAATACCAGATATGCCAACCAGGGCTCAGATACGATTTCATCTTATTAGCAGCAAGACAACCCCTGGCCAAATCCTGGAAGCAGAAGACTCTCAATTTCCCTAACGTAAAAGTGAAATTATATTGGATATCTGTCAATGAAAAGCTTAAGGGATACCGTCATGGGAAAAAAAATTTTTTTTCAAAATGAATCAGTTAATAGTGCTGCTCCAGCAGAATTCTGCACTGAAATCCATTTCTCAAAAGAGCAAACAGATTTTTTTTATATTCAATTTTGAAATCTGACATGGGGCTAGACATATTGTCAATTTCCCAGCTGCCCCAAGTCATGTGACAGAATATAAAAAAAATCTGTTTGCTCTTTTGAGAATGGATTTCAGTGCAGAATTCTGCTGGAGCAGCACTATTAACTGATTCATTTTGAAAATTTTTTTTTTTGCCATGACAGTATCCCTTTAGTATAACCCAAGACACACATACTCAATTTAAAAAAATTGGCAACCTTGGCTTAAATACAGGTATAGAGACACACTACCATCTAATCCAGGCATCCCGAACCCTTTTTGTTACCCGTGAGCCACATTCAAATGTAAAAAAAAGTTGGAGAGTAACATAATCATGCTAAAACTTCCCGGGGGGGGGGGTACCAAATATGGCCTGTGATTGGCTATTGGTAGTCTCTATGAGGACTTGCAGCCTACAGGAGGCTCTGTTTGGCAGCACACATGGTTTTTATGTAACTAAAACTTGCCTTCAAGCCTGGAATTAAAAAAGAAGCATCTGCATTAAGGACACTGGGAGAAACTTCCAAGGGGTCAGAGAGCAACATGTTGCTCACGAGTAGGGATGGGCGAATTTGACCCGTTCCGCTTCGCCAAAAATTCGCCACCGGCGAAATGTCGCAGACGCCCATTAAAGTCTAATTTTGTCGTGTGGCGAAACTGTTTTGACGCGCATCTTTTTTTTTTGACGCACGCTGCCATACAAGTCTATGGGCATCATTTTTTCTGTGAAACGAGGCGAAAAAATTCGCCCATCCCTATTCACGAGCCACTGGTTGGGAAATACTGATCTAATCTTTTGTCACTATAGATTTTAGAAAGAGGTAGGTCATTCTTTTATACATAGCATAGGCCACTTGGTTTTCTTTTTTTTTCCTCTCCTTTCTTTGTCTTTTTTTTTTGTATTCCTTATAAGTTATCTGATAATTGTATAACTTTTAGCATTATTGTTAAACTCTGGCTATGATTTAGATAACTACTGACAACTGATCTATAACAGTTGTTAACATTTCCATATGTGTATGATTATCTGATGTTATCGTATAATAAAGCAGCGTGTATTATAAAAGACTGAAAACCAAACTCAACCTAAACGGTACACAAGTTGGCCATCAGGCTGGACTTCCAGGAACATGTAGCACAGTAAAGCTGCCCATATCCATAACAATAATATCATACAATTATTTGTACATGTTTGGTGGATTATATGGAATCAACCAATCCACCCTGTGTGGTTTTTAACCGTGAGTATTTTTGAGGACAGAGACCTGCACTGCTTTTTATTTATAGAGCAGTGTGTCTGTATGTGAATGGGCAACATGTTTTAATGTAACACTGAGTAAAGGTTTAAGTTTAAGGAACATTGTTGCAATCATTATCTGAACTGGTCAACTAGTAGCAACATGAGGAAGTGTGTCCAGTATACACTTTACTCTAGTTTGTTGCAAATTTGTAAATAATTCATGTGTGATGGCCCAGCAATTTCACCTTAAAGGGGACCCGTCACCCAAAAAAAAAAACATTCCAAATCCGATTTATCACATTAGTCAAGCAAAATGAACTTTAATTACAATATTTAAATTATTTGAATCTTGTTTCCTTCAGTCTGGTAATTAATAATTATAGCAAGCAGGAAGCAGCCATTTTGTGGACAGTTTTATTAAGGCAAGTCTTTTATAATCTCAAAATCTTGTTTGTGCACCAGAATGGGGGACCTGACGTCCATTTCCTTGCCCTGGCTACACAATTAAATGGTGAAGAGAACGGGGGAATGTGGGGAGAGCAGTGACATCTACGAAGTGCTGAATGGAATGTGAAAGTAATTGTCTTCCCCGCCTCTATGCAACTGGCATAGAGGAGGGGCAGACAATATTTGATTGACAGCTGAGATTTTTAAATGCGCTTACAACAGCTATGAAAGCTTTAATAAAAAATAGAAATTGGATTTCATGTTTAATTTGAAAAGGACTTTTATTATACAGATTTTTGTGTCTGGGTGACAGGTCCACTTTAAATAAGCTCTGAGACTCCAGCTGTCTCTACGGGTTCTAGAGAGCAAGAAAAAAAGCATAATATACAGTATCACCATATGGTTACATCTTTTACTGGTGTGCACAGCTCACTCCCTACTAGACCCAGATCCGCTGTTTGATGGTGTCCATAACACTCTTAGACTAGACATGCCCTAATCTCAGTGCACTTAAAATTCACTAAATATTAGTGTTATGGTTGCATAAGGGTGCACATCAATTGCCTATTACTGCATGGTAAAGCTTCCATATAAGTCTATTTCTGGACTTGTATATGGTATGAGATATTTAAATGGGAGTGCTAGTTCAGAACATATATTTAAAGGATTGGTTCACGTTTAAAGGACCAGTAACATCAAAAAATATTTTTAAAAAATTAGTTAGAAAACAACGAAAAAAAACACCAAGACAAATTAAAATTTCAAAATTGCAAAGCCTTTATTAAGAAATAACTTACTGAAACTCCACTTCCTGTCCTCTTCTGAAACGGCGATATGGCGACCATCCATAGTGCGGTGCTGGATTTGTCCTCCCTGGCTAGCTCCCATAGGCTTCTGACAGCAGGAAGACGGTGCTGGAAAGCAGACGGCTGGATAAAGAGCTGAAGTGCCCGGTGTGCTCCCGGAACATCCTTGTGCAGAGCAGCGCGCCTCTGGGGAGATCTTGCTGGGATTGTACCGGTTCCAAGTCAGAGCGATAGAGGCTGTCAGTGTGCGCTTACTCTTGCGCACTATGGATGATATCGCCGTTTCAGAAGAGGACAGGAAGTGGAGTTTCAGTAAGTTATTTCTTAATAAAGGCTTTGCAATTTTGAAATTTTAATTTGTCTTGGTGTTTTTTTCGTTGTTTTCTAACGAATTTTTTAAAAAAAAATTTTGATGTTACTGGTCCTTTAAGTTAACTTTTAGTATGTTGTAGAATGGCCAATTCTAAGCAACTTTTCTATTGGTCTTTACTATTTATATTTTATAGTTTTGAATTATTTGCTTTCTACCTCTGACTCTTTCCCTATCGGACCCCATCTAAAAAACTATGATGATGATGATGATGCTTATGGGCAGCTGTGCCTGAAACGCGTCAAGCTAACCATGCAGCGTGTGTTTAATATGGACCAATAAAGACAGTCCGGCGTGCGGAGCTTCGCTTTTTCTTCTCCCATCTAAAAATCAAATGCTCTGTAAGGCTACAAATGTATTGTTATTGCTACTTTTTGTTACTCACCTTCCTATTCATATTCCAATGCATGGTTTCTAGGGTAATTTGGACCTCAGAATATCACTCTCAACATCATACTAAAAGTTAACACAACCCCTTTAAAGGTATGTTTATCTAATCACTCTTTACAATGCTGGAGATAAAGTTAGGGACTTATCAAATCCCACTTGCTGAAACAAAAAAAAAAAGTATATAAAATTATACCCAAAAACAACACCGTCTTTAATAAGACATTTAATAAAAGTAATAAATATGGCTCTTCATTCCGTAAATAACAAAAATTTACACATTTATAAAATAACATAGTAACCAGTGTTCAAAAAGGCACATAAATCCGGGATCCGTTATCTGGAAACCCGTTAACCAGAAAGCTCCAAATTACAGAATGGCCATCTCCCATAGACTCCATTTTATCCAAATAATGCACATTTTTAAAAATGATTTCCTTTTTCTCTTTAATAAGAAAACAGTAGCTTGAAGCAAAAACAGCCTATTGGGTTTATTTAATGTTTACATGGTTTTCTAGTAAACTAAAGGTATGAAGATCCAAATTACGGAAATATCCGTTATCCTGAAAACCCCAGGTTCCAAGCATTCTGGATAACAGGTCCCATACCAGTAGCTAAAATTTAAGTTGCTGCTGAAAGATCTGAAATAAGTTTAGCCAGTGTATAATGCAGACTTGCCTGTTATTTTTAATGCAAATAATGTTCTCCTGGCGTAAAATCTAATGACATAAGGACAGTCACTAAGGAGTTACAGGCCAGGTACAAAGTGTTTTTCTATGCAGGTCATGGCTTAAAAAATCCTTATATTTTACAATATGGAGTACATTACACTATTAAAACAGTTTTAAATGAGACAGCAGTGATATCACTAAGCACCCGATATAACTAATTACATTACTAGGCATCATATACAGGGGTACATTATACACGTTATTCATATGATTGTTTATATTATAATTATATTAACAGTAAGTTCAGGAACAGAACAATAATCATAATATATATAACAATATAATAATAATTATAACATTATATATTCTTGTATGGGTTACATTCTTCAGAAATACAGCTTAATATTTTGGAAAACATAAAATGTCATTATCTACATACATATTTTATTATTAACATGTATTTATATAGCGCCAACATATTGTGTAGCACTGTATATATGGGAGTATTTTAGGTATAACAGGGAAGGGAAACACACATATAAATATATAAGCACTCCGCTTCCAATTTCAGCCCCAGGTGCACAGCAAATGGTTCAAAAATATACCAGCAACACAGGAATTTCTTGTGAAAAAAACAAATAAATTAAAACGTGCATGTTTTAATACATTTGTTTTTTTCACAAGAAATTCTGGTGTTGCTGGTCTTTTTTTGGGTATATATATATATATACCCAATTTCTACTATACCCCCTCTTCTCCTACTGTTGGCATTGTTCAAACTGCTGAGCTGCAAAGTTTAGTTCTTCCACCATGGTTTAGTTCTCCCTGATGAAGGTTCCTGTGTGGAACTGAAACGTTGGATAAAATAAACATTCACATTGCTTTATCTATTTGATCTGAGTTTCCTTGGATTGCTGTCAACTGGTGTATACATAAAGACGTTGACACACAGGCAGTATGGGGTACCCAAGTCTCGCATCACATACATGCTGCTTATTCTAGTTGCACCCACCTAATCCCTTTAATTGATGCCCTTTGAGCAGTGAGATGCAGCTCTAGGCACCAAAATCGAAAAAGCAAACATTTTAGCACAGAGGTCTGCCTGTCACCTTTCCTTGAGCAGCCAGTAGGGTGCTTTGCAGTCATTATTATTAGGAGAGGGGATGGTCACATTTTGAGCCTTTGTTTTTGGCTGGAGGGCAGGGGTTTTCGAAGGGCCCTAAGAGCATTATTATTTTCAACGGGCCTACAAGGAAATTTGAAGAAGTAAAATTGAAAAACGATCACTTAAATTTTGCCTAGGACAACTCCAGTTGACTGTTGACTACTACATGAACTTGGCAGCTTTTAGATGCCGAATTTTAACGTTCATGTTTTTTTTTTAGTTTATGGTGCATAAATTAATATCTTAAATCATGGAAAAAATGGGAATTCAAATGTTGATAAATCAGCCCCTTAGGCTTTAGTTCCTGAACATGAAGGATCCTCCTGAATCCTGGAAGAAGTGCTAGGTTTGGTTGAATACTAAACTGAATTATGGATTTGGTGCATCCCTAGTACAATATACAAATATAACTTAGCAAACAACACAAACATATCAGGACGCAGCAGGTATTTTAGCTCTAGTTTCCTTTAAGGTGGCCTTTCTGCTACACCCAATACTGATTGTTCTTCAGTGTAGGATTTGTTGTCCGACAGTGTTGAACCATTTCCGGATCCATATGCAACCAGGAATTTTGCGGAAGGTTTTCTCTCAATGAAGTTGAGCTGCTGCTGTAGGTATGGGCTTGTCTTCCTGGAAGCAATGGGCTCACAGAAACATACTCGTTACCTTTCTGTAGAGGTGTTACTGTGACAGTTGGTATGGTTGCACTTCTCTCCATGTAGGGAGATGGGACCTGAGGCACTGCACAGTAAGAGTGGGATTTGACAGGTTTTGGAGCCTTTTTAGCCTTACGTTTCATAAGAAGAAACCAGACAACCAAAATGGCAGCTAATATCAGGACAAGGATGACAAGTGGGATAATAACAGAGAGTGAACTGCCGTTCTGACTTGCCTCTGCTTTAGGGCTTACAGGATTTGCTCCAACAGTGGCTGCCCTGAAAGAGCTAGTGGTTGCTTCAGAAATAAGCTCTTCATTGTTATGGTTTCCCCACCGGTTTCGGTTACCCCATTTTGGCACACTCTTTGTCTTGGGAACCTCTGCACTGGTGTTTAGCCAGTCATTTTGGGTCCTGTTCTCATAGACAGCACTGGTGTATGGGGAAAGTGTAGTGCTTGACAAAAGATACTTATCAGAAGTCACAGCCTGAAAAAGTAGTGGATCATTTGGCACCACAGAATATGAAAAGGCTCCTACAGCAGGTGGCACATTATTTGCTCTAAGAAGGAAACTAAAGGAGTCATTTTGCATTTCAGTGTATGTCAGGTTGGCGCTAACTTCCAAAAGTACCCGGCCTGTTTCTATTTCTGCCTGAGTAAACATAGTTATGTCTTCATAGGCATCGCCTTGGAGCGTTTTCCTCCGCGTAAGCCTTCCATACTTTGGTTCATCTATCACATGGAATTCTGGATCACTGCCAGTCATATTGCCCAGCTCAGATGCATCAAGATCTTTAATTTGCATTGTGTAAAGTGTTTCTGTAGGGATTTTCAGGCTGGATATGACATGCACAAGAGGCTTTACGGTTACATTTAATACCAGTCCCGTAAGATTACTTTCAGCAGTTGCTGCCATCAACTCAAAGCTGTCCTGAGATTCAGTTAGATTTCTCACCTGGTATTTTACTTTACCTAGATATAAATCTGTCTGGCTAAATTTGGTGACCGGTGTGTCATCAATCATTAGTTGACCAAAGCTAGCCATTTGTACAACCTCATAAAGTATCTCTTTGCCCCTTCCATCAGTGGTAGCAGCTAAGTGCATATTAGTAATGGGTAGAAAAGTCTCTGACTGAGAAAGAACCAGATTCGTGTGATTCACTAAGGTGATAGAGACTGCGGTCACTTCAATATTAAAGAGTTTATATAATGGTTTGTGCTTCCCATCCGTCACGCTGAAATAGAAAACTCCAGAGGAAGGGCTTCCATCTTGTACAAACCAAACACGGCCATTGTTGATATCTGCTTGCGTAAAATGATCAACGGATGCATTTAGGTTTTCTTGGTTGGCTAAGAAACCATTGTTGGGAGTACTTATTATCGTGTATTTTATGTCTTCTGGAGGATTGTCCAGATCTTCAACATTCAAATTCTCAGCACCTATAGCCATCATTTGCCCTTGCAGTACTTTCAAATAAGGTCTCTTTGTCTTTAGTTCGGGAGCTTGGTCATTCACACCAATGACAGTGAGGTTAAACATCTCTTCTAATACATCAGTGTCTGGTTTAACTGCAGATTTGCTCTTCAAATTCAGCCATGCAGCAAAAATAAACCTGTCAGCCAGTGACTCTGAGCCGTCGTGCATATACGTAATCCCAAACTTATTCACAATGTATTGAGAAAAATTGGGCTTGTCTTTAGTGATGTTCCGATCTCCAACGATAATCATGCCATGCTCAGGCAAAGAGGTCACTTGATACCAAACTTCATAAGAGCCTCTCTGGGTTTCTGTAAGTTTTAGTAATAGATTGGATCCATCCAATTTGGATTTATCAATTAGAACCTTCCCCCCCTCATCCACAGAGGCTCCTATGTAAAAACAGGAACAATATGAAAATACACAAGAAGAAGAACCATGACTTTATGCAGAACTGAACAACTTTAGTTTTTCAAGCGAGGAATTATTGTAGCATATTCTGTATTGTCTTAATATAGGTCACATATCAGTGACTATAAACAAAACAGTTATTGTTTATGATTCTGGAGTAAAAAGTAACTCAAATATCCTGAAGTAATGCTATTATAGGGGCAGTTCACGTTTAAAGGAATACTGTCATGGGAATTTTTTTTTCAAAATGCTTACATTCAGTTCTGAAATCTGACATGGGCCTAGACATATTCTCAGTTTCCCAGCTGCCCCAGTCATGTGACTTATGCCTGCGCTTTAGGATGGAACTACTTTCTGGCAGGCTGTTATTTCTCCTACTTAAAGGGATACTGTTATAGGGGAAAAAAATGTTTTCAAAATGAATCAGTTAATAGTGCTGCTCCAGCAGAATTCTGCACTGAAATAATTTTCTCAAAAGAGCAAACAGATTTTTTTATATTCAATTTTGAAATCTGACATGGGGCTAGACATATTGTCAATTTCCCAGCTGCCCCAAGTCATGTGACTTGTGCTCTGATAAACTTCAATCACTCTTTACTGCTGTACTGCAAGTTGGAGTGATATCACCCTCTCCCTTTTCCCCCAGCAGCCAAACAAAAGAACAATGGGAAGGTAACCAGATAACAGCTCCTTAACACAAGATAACAGCTACCTGGTAGCTCTAAGAACAACACTCAATAGTAAAAACCCATGTCCCACTGAGACACATTCAGTTACATTAAGAAGGAAAAACAGCAGTCTGCCAGAAAGCATTTCTCTCCTAAAGTGCAGGCACAAGTCACATGTGTTTTGAAAAAAACATGTTTTCCCATGACAGTATCCCTTTAAGTTAATTTTATATTATATTTAATGTTCTAGAATGGCTTATTCTAAGTTTTCAACTAGCCTTCATTTTTTCTTTTTTATAGTATTTATAGTATTTATTTTTAATAGTTTTTTAATGGTTTGCCTTTTTTTCCAGCTTTCAAATTGGGGTCATTGACCCCATCTAGAAAGCAAATGCTCTGTAAGGCTACACATTTATTGTTATTATTACTTTTTATTACTTATCTTTGTATTCAGGCCCTCTCCTATTCATATTCCAGTCTCTTATTCAAATCAATGCATGGTTGCTTGGGTAATTTGGACCCTAGCAACCAGACTGCTGCAACTGCAAACTGGAGAGCTGCTGAATAAAAAGATAAATAACTTAAAACCCACAAATAACAGATGAAAAGCAAATGCAGATTTTCTCAGGATAACCCTCTCTACATCAGGGGTGCCCAAAAAGTAGATCAAGATCTACCAGTAGACCTTTAGCTAGTGATCAGTAGATCTCAAGACGCTACCAACAAACCACTTGTCTAGATCACCCTCCTGTTTAATGCTTTTCATTCAGATATTTATTCTGTTAAGGTTACATAAGATGTAGTTGGTTGTTAAATATAGTAATATACATTTTCTCATAAATCAATATAATATTTTCCATGGAACAGAATGCTTTTATTGATGTAGATCACAATGGGACAACATCACTAAAAGTAGACCTCGCATTAGTAAAGTATGGGCACCCCTACTCTACATCATACTACAAGTTCACTTAATGGTGCACAGCCCCTTTAATGGAAAACACAAATCGCCAAAAGCTTCAACAAACAGTAAAACTCTGAATTTGAATGCCTTCAGTAAATCTTGCTCTCTCTTCACCTTCCAGCTAACAAATGAATAACTGATCTTACAGCACAAGAAAAGTTTAAATGTAATGGGATTGTGTCTTGTAGCTCATCCCCATTTGATTTAAGTCACTGCATTTGTTCATACAGTCTGCTTTCTTGTTGCTTGAAAAATTATTTTTGGCCTACAGTATTCATTCTTTACTCTTCTCTGATTCCCTTGGGACCATGTCAGCAGATCAGAAGATAAAGAACAGACTGTTCTGGGCAAGGGCATGTAGGATCCAAGAGGTAGAGTCCTGCAGTGGGTTGGTACCCATGGGTTACCTGCAAAAAAGCGGGCACCCTGCGGAATGAGGGGAGGATTTTCAGGTGTGGGTATACCGGCGGGTCTGTGGAGTTGCAGGTCTCATCTAAATTTCTAATCTTATGTAATATTGTCTATATTTTACTCCTTTTAAAGTTTTCCAAAACTTGTTTCTTTCCTCGCCCACATTTGATGACATCACTTCTGGTTTGCAGCAACATCACTTCCTGTTTGATGGTAGTCAGCGGGGTTGCGGATAAGGCAATTGCAGGTCCGGGTCGGGTAGCGGATCAAAGTGGGTAAATATGTGGGTTGCAGTTCGGGTCGTGGGCTGCGGGTTGCGAGTCTTACAAATTAGTTCTGCGCAGGACTCTACCAAAAGGCCATCGGGTGCTACCCAGTTAGCATCTGAGATGCCCATATGTGCCAACCAGGACAGCCTGTAATTTCAACTCCTGATCTACCAGCATTGTGCTACAGTCAGGATAAAGAAAGCTGCAGTTAGACATTTTTCAAGAAACAGGAGAGCAGACTGTATGAACAAAGTACCTTGGATTGCATAGGAAAGATTCCGGTGTGGCAAGACTGGTCAGTAATATGAGGATGTGTGGTCCCATTATAAACAAGCTCTCTTTGCAAGCAGGGTCAGCAAGCAGAAATTGCTTACAAAAATACTGCAAGCTTTGCTCAATGCAAAGCTTGCAAACTTGCAAAACAGGTGTATTCGTAACTTTTTACAATTACTTCTTTGTGAATGTGGGTTTGTAAGCATGATACAAAAGCATATAAATGCTGAAATTACCTGTATTGGCTTTGAGACGGCTTTGCCTGGCTGGGTCATTGATTTCATAGGATATTGTAACGAGAAATACACTGGATTCCAGGAAAGCAGGAGCCGAGGAAGCTGTAAACTTAAAGGAATCTTGTGTGTTCCAAAGGAGAGCCTCATTATCTGTATGGTCATAAAATATTACTCCTTCATCTACCTATAAAATAAAATGAACATTCAGGTGAAAAAATTCCTGCAACAATAAAACAATATGCTCTTTCCCCATCTAGTCCACCAAAAAACAGAGTCTTAGGTTACAATGAAATGGAAGCAAAGTGAAAGAAATAAGCAAATGCTGAAACAGCAAAAAAAAAAAAAAATTGTTTAATTTTAATCTATGAATAGTCTGCAGTATTTTTAGATATGCCTAAAATGTATGTATTAATGTCTGTAATTAGACTAGATTTGTTATTGGTACACATCACACAGTAGCTACATGCTGTATACATATCGTATATACTCGAGTATAAGCCGTCCCGAGTATAAGCCGAGGTACCTAATTTTACCTCCAAAAACTGGGAAAGCTTATTGACTCGAGTATAAGCCAAGGGTGAGAAATGCAGCAGCTTCTGGTAAGTTTCAATCTCATTTTTGGATGACTATTCTTAGGCGCTGGCTACTATTCTAAGGCGCCGGCGAATATTCTTAGGCGCCGGTGAATATTCTTAGGCGCTGGCTACTATTCTAAGGCGCCGGCTACTATTTTAAGGCGCCGGCGACCGTTTTTGCGCTTGACCCGAGTATAAGCCGAGGTAGAGTTTTTCAGCATATTTTGGGGGCTGAAAAACTCGGCTTATACTCGAGTATATACGGTAGTTACACTGATAGACAAGTGTATCATTTTGAAACTTGTGCTGCAGTAAATCCTGCTTGAGGTCCAAGATCTGGTCAGGGCTCCAATTTAGCTCATCAAGTTACATATACAGGTATGTGATCCGTTATCCGGAAACCCGTTATCCAGAAAGCTTCAAATTATGGAATGGTCAAAGACTATTTTATCCAAATAATCCAGATTTTTAAAAATTTGATTTCCTTTTCTTTGTAATAATAAAACCATACCTTATACTTGATCCCAACTAAGATATAATTAATCTTTATCAGAAGCAAAATCAGCCTATTGGATTTAATTAATGTTTAAATGATTTTCTAGCAGACTTAAGCTATGAAGATCCAAATTACAGAAAGATCCATTATCTGGAAACCCAAGGTTGCCAAGCAGATCCCATACCTGAACTGTATTATGCATTACGTAGCAAAGTCATGGGAAAACGCATTTCCTATTTAATAGAATAAGTTATCATGCAAGTTGCCTTTCTGGAAGATTTGCGGCTAAAATTTCTAAATACGAAGCCGATAACCCATGTACTGTATGTGCTGCGACCAGATGCCAGCAAGTGGAAAGTTCTTACCCTTATAATTAACATTTATGATAAAGTGATACGTTTGGGTCATCGAGAAAGAAAAAATATTGCATTTCTTAAACTCAGCAACACTTTCAAACAATTACTGGCTCCACGGCAGTTAAAGGGGAACTTCCCACAAACATAACTTAAGCTTTTTAAAAAGTAAACATACTTTCAAGCAACTTTGCAATATTCATCAATTTAAAAATATGCAGACTTTTCATAATTTTTAATGGGTTGGACCATTTCCCTAAGCCTAGCCCCCTGCTGATTTGCCTGACTACTTTGCTGAGCTGGCTGACTACTGTTACTTTGTAACAACAGGCATCTGTCCTCAGCCTGCATCCTCCAAACCCTACAATTCCCTGCACATGAGATGCCAGTAAGGAAAGGAACATCATAGTACAATGCATTGCGGGTTATGTAGTTCCGCCATTCTGCCTGCAAGCTGTGGAGAAGTTGTTACAATTTGTAACATCAGTGTTTAATCCCTCCTTTCCTGCCAGGATTTCAAATGATGCAAAAGAGAAGAAGACCTATTAAACAGCTGGATTTCAGCATAGAAAATGGCATTTATTCATACTTTTTGAAGAAACAGGTAACTGTGATGGGTATATTAGGGGTTTCTGTGTTATATGGGTCTCTTTATCAAATTTTGGTTTGGAAGCAAGAGTTCCCCTTTAAAGCTGGATTGTATCTGGGTATGCAAACAATAGTTCTGAACTGTACATTTAATTCCACTGTGTTTCTTCAATCTCTCAGCAATCCCTTGTTCCGGTGCAAAAGTATGTAGTAAAGTCAGATATTTGCTATACTTTGCATGTGCTGGTCCTGGACTTGGTACAAGAGATTGTTGCAAATTAATGTATTGAGAACACACTGGTGCAAGGTATTAACTTGAAAAACCAAGAAACATGGTTGAACAGTGCTCAGATGGAAAGTACTCCAGGTAAACTTTTCGCAGAATAGCGCTGGCCCTGGATCTTAGAATAGAAATTTGATTACATTTTCTAGTCACCCCCCAGTGAATTTGTCCTTTCTTGTCCTGAAAGGGGTTGTTTGCCTTTAAATTAACTTTTAGTATGATGTAGAGAGTGATATTCTGAGACAATTTGTAATTGGTTTTCTTTTTTGTTACTTGTGTTTTTTTGAGTTATCCAGCTTTTTATTCAGCAGCTCTCCAGTTTGCAAGTTCAGCAATCAGGTTGCTAGGGCCAAAACTACCATAGCAACCATGCATTGATTTGAACAAGGGACTGGAACATGAATAGGAGAGGCCTGAATAGAAACAAAAGTAATAAAAAGGAACAATAAATGTGTAGCCTTAAAGAGCATTTGTTTTTTAGATGGGGTCGGTGACCCCCATTTGAAAGCTGAAAAGCGTCAGAAGAAGAAGACAAACAATTCAGAAACTATAAAAAAGAAAAAAATGAAGTCAATTGAAAAGTTGCTTAGAATTAGCCATTTTATTACATACTAAAAGTTAACTTAAAGGTGAACCCCCCCCCTTTAACAACAGATAAAATTGATCAAATATTTGGTATTTAATTCTGCTTTAGGATGGTGTTAGATTAGGTTTAGCTCAATATTGGGATCTATATTGTACAACTAAATTTCACCCTGATAGATTAATACAACAAAATTCAAGGTTACAATTGGTAAAATATCAAATAGCATATAAATAGATTTTGAAACGAAGTGTGCCACCTGCTGGGCACTGGTGGATATTTGGGGAGAATACCGCATACAGAATTAAACAGTTTTACAAATTGAAAAGTGTCTGTTTTATATTTACTATACAACATTTACAGGTCAGATAATGCTGAGCTGTCATCTGATGCATCCATATAGATTTTCCTATAAATGTTCAGTAGTTTTCAACTAGAACTGGACAATAAATGTCTTAATATACAGGGAGGTGCGTTCACTCAATAACACATTATATTGCTTGTCCAATAATCAAGCCAACTATATAAATGTATACAGCACTTTGTTTAACATGTCAGAAGAAATTAAATATCCTCTCTTGACTCTCTAGCACATTACAGCAACCCCTTAATGCCCAGATTGAGTGTGATTTTTTACATGAATATCCTTTACAGAATCCATTATAGAATCTATTATATTTAAAGAAGAAAACCATTAAGGTTCGGTCGTGCTCAGTCAGAAATCGTATGGCTGTAGATTCCAGGTGTCTGCACCACCACAATGTAAATGATCAATTTCAAGAAAGAAGAATCGAACAGCTCCAAGGCACTATCAACAAACTGCAAGTGTTATTTTATTAGCATTGTAGGTACACTACATGTTTAGCGCCAAGCCCTTCCTCAAGCTTGGCTCAAAATATGTAGTGTACCCATCGTGGGGGGACAAGTGTCCCGGGCCGGGAATGAAGGGGGGCCCGGCAGTGCTGCACTTTTGAAAGAGCCGGGCCCCCTTCCAAGCACCAAAGATTTGCGGCCATTTTTAAATCCGAACTCCTGAAGCGGCGAAAAGACCCAAAGTCACGAAGGAGGTGAAGTTGAAGTCCTGAAGCCAGAAGTTCAATTCTACTGAACACCAATTTGTGTTTTTGTTTTTTTTTTTCAATCCCCTGGCCATCAATGTATTTTTAAAATATTCTATAGGCCCCTGCCACCAATGTTTTTTACAAAAAAAAAAAGTTTTTTAGGGCCCCAATTTTTTTTTTACTTGTATGGGGGGCCCTGGCGCCAATTTTTTTTTTAAAAAAAATATTTTTTTGGGGCCCCAATTTTTTTTAACTTGTAAGGGGAGGGGGGCCCTGGCGCCAATGTTTTTTTTTTTAAATATTTTTGTGGGGCACCAATTTTTTTTTACTTGTAAGGGGGACCCTGGCACCAATGCTTTTTTAAAAAAACTTTTATGGGGAGCCCTGGCACTAATGTTTTTTTTTTTTTTTTTAAACTTATAAGGGGGCCCTGACCATCAATAGCTTTTTATAACTTGTGTGTGTGGGGGGGGGTTACTTTTTTAGTGTTGATGTCTGTGTGGTCTTTTAACTGTAATGTGGAGTGGGTGGGTCTGGGCGAGACTTTGGCACCAGGGTGGACGGGGTTTGGGCACCAGTGTGGGTGGGCCCAGGGGGCCCCATTCATGTTGTTGTACGGGGCCCAGTGATTTCTAATGGTGGCCCTGAGTGTACCCACACTGCTAATATGAATAAAATAACACTTGCAGTTTGTTAATACTGCCTTGAAGCCGTTCTGTGTTGAAATTGGTCTATTATTTGTGAAATCCAACACATGGGTATATGCTAAGAGCACAGCAGGTTACCAGCAACACGTAGGAAGAAACACCAGCAAGGTTAGGCAAATTTTGAATCTGGAAAGTTGAGGAAAAAAACAAATACTCTATACTAGTACCATATTCAACCAAAAAAAAAAATGAACAAAATGGCAGTGAACAAATCATGTGAAATAATTTGTCCCATACAGCTTGTATTTCTGTTGCTGTGGGGGTCACACAGAACATGCAGGCTTGACCCGCCTAGAATCGAACCAGGCAGGGAAATGCAAAGCATTTTTGAGTGATTACGTGAATTTAATGTTTTAGCACAGGCAAGTTTTAATATTGTCTAAAGGCCCCCATACACAGGCTGATAAAAGCTGCCGACATACTGAGTGTGTGGGGCAATCCCAATCGATATCGGGCAGGTAAAGAAATCCCATCGGATTGCGGCCACATCTGTGTGTCTATGTGCTCATGCAATCTGACTGCCCATATTGGATCCATTCTGATCCGATCTTTGTGCCTTAGGGCCCGCGATCGGATCAGCCCGATATCGCCCACTTCTGCTAAACGAGTGGATCTCTACGTCTATGGCCACCTTAAAACAGGGTATTTTCTGGCATTTAGTGACAAAGAGAACCATGTGTCATTGCCCTTATAGTGACAATTTCCAGCTATATATTTACCATTAGCTGTGTAAAACTGGAAACCTCCTCTGTTGCATTTTGTAATCCGGACATCAAGAGACGCCCATGCTTTGGTGGAACAACAACAGTAAACTTTACCGTCCTGTTATTCATATTGCTCTCATCGTTGGTTACAGCTTTCAGTAGGTCTGAAGTAATTGCTCTGCGTGTTCCTGAAAAACAATGAAAATTAAGGAGCAAATCATGCCATTTTAAACTAGAATGTCCTCTTGCACTATATACTATATGCACTTATACACTGTGCTTCTAAAAATTGTTACATATATCAGTTTTTGTCCCTTTTAATACCCCACATGGCCCTATAACACAATCGCCATGACAAGCAAATGACAAGTGTTGCGATAAAAGTTGGAGAACTAGTGGATCTTTGCCTGTTTGGGCTCCTTCCTTATGAGTCCTGGACCAGTTCTGGAAAAACTGGTTGGAAAAAGGCTAATGATGCTAGTGTACAGGCAAACACATTCAGATTCAAAATGTTTGAAATAAAAACTACTCGCTGCTCTTTGAGGACATCACAAAGTGATGTCACTTCTGTATTTTTAAGCAAACATCATGTAAAGCTGTTGAAGGTTGTGCCAATTAGCAGGTCTGACTGCAGAATTTGTAGGTCTGGGTACAGGTATACATGTTAATAGTGCTGCTTCAGCAGAAATCCATTTCTCAAAAGAGCAAACAGATTTTTTTTATATTTAATTTTGAAATGTGACATGGGGCTAGACATATCAGTTTCCCAGGTACCCCCAGTCATGTGACTTGTGCTCTGATAAACTTCAGTCACTCTTTACTACAAGTTGGAGTGGTATCACCCCCTCCCTTGCCCCCAGCAGCCTAACGATAGAACAATGGAAAGGTAACCAGATACCTATTACAAGATAATACCTGTCTAGATCTAAGAACAACACTCAATAGTAAAATCCAGGTCCCACTGCAAAACCTTCAGTTACATTGAATAAGACAACAGCCTGCCAGAGTTCCATCCTAAAGTGCTGGCTCTTTCTGAAAGCACAGGACCAGGCAAAATAAGCTGAGATGGCTGCCCACACACCAATAAATTAGACCTATCTATTAATTTGGTTTACTTCAGACCCATCGGGAATGAACCGATGCAAGACCTCTGGTACCTGACCTTGCTGTGATCAAATATGGATGAGGGAGGTTGATTTGGTCCCCATACACAGATGAATGAGTTGTCCAATGGGTTGAGTAGCTGAGTAGGCAGCTAGTTTGGCCTGATTTATGGCCACAGGGCTGGCCTTGTGCCAAATATTGCCATGTTGGCTTATGGTGCCATTTGACAATCTGACAAACATTGTACAAAATGTACACTGGCACAACAGGGCAAATAAATGCAGTGACAAACCTTTAGTTTAATGTGCCAAATGCAATCATTTATGAACACACTCCTTGACGTTACCAGTACCCATTTACACCAAATTAACATATTAACACAATTACATCATGGTCAGTGCAAAGAGCACAATTGTACGCCCTGTACTAAAAGATTTCATTTTTTTTTAAAAATGGAAATTCAGCTCTTAAAGTTACTTAAGGCCTTCCATCATACTTTTGTGAGCATGCTGAAAAATGGCCTCTTCACTTCATTTTGCATGTGGTTCTGGTTTGCTAGGTAAGTGGAGACTCAACATAAAAAATGTAAAAAACAAACAATAAAAGTATTTAATCAAGTGCAAAAGTTTACCTGGAAAAACATCCAGTACTTTATTAGCTTCCAGGTTTATTACCAAAGTTCTTGCAGTAATGCTGAAAATTTGTCTTGGAGCAAAATTCAGGCCATCGGTAACCTGAAAATTAAATCCTCCTGACATGGACCCTGAAAAAACAATATTATTATACCGGAGGGAAAGTCTTACTGTTTTAAATAATCATTTGGAAGAAATGGAGATAAAGATTTATGTGCCCAATAACAAAGACTGATTTCCCTTTAAAAATTATTATACTCCATACTATGATGCAGTAGTGAGAGCCAATCCAGGATCCATGGTTTAGGATACTAAGCTTGGAGAATACTGTGTGCTTACAGACCTAAATTATGTTTATTTGTACAACCATAATCATTTCCTTTAAAAAAAAAAAAAAAAAAAAAAAAAAAAAAAAAAACAATGAATATATATACAGTACATAAATGTATAAATGATGAGAAAAGCATAAAATAAGGCTACTCAATCAACATGAAGGTCCCTTAAGAGAATACTTACATTTTTGTATTGAAGACGATTCATAGAGAAAAGAAAATGTTGATACATTTTCAGCCTTGAACCATGAGTGTTCTCTTTATTTTGGGTTATAAATTTCAGAACAGCTCCAGGTCCATGACATATAAATGTATTATGCATTATATACTTATACAACATTTGATTTATTATTATGAGAGCGTTCCTTCCGCCCCTGCTTGTTTAAAGAGATACTGATACCAGAAATTAAACTTTTTCTTTTACAACCCCATGTTTCTTCAATAGGGGCTGCCATATTTGTGCAGAAGTGGTCCGTTAGCATTAGAAACAGGTTGAGAAGGGACAGTCAGGTTGGCAAAACAGTCAGAATTAGGAACTTCAAATAACAATTACTTACAAAAACAGACCGATCAGCTACAAGTGATTAACATGACCTATAAATAACTTTTACTGTACATTAAAGGGATTGTTCACCTTCCAAGCTCTTTTTCAGTTCAGTTGTTTTCTAACTGTTCGCCAGACTGTTTCAGTGTCTTTCCATTTTATCTTTTCTACCATTTTTCTAAAATTGAAGTACACAGTTTAATGTTCCGACCTATGGTGTTTCAGTCTGGCAGCTCATTAATTCTGAACTGTTACAATTTGCTACATTAGTTGAAACATTTCTCAGTAGGATCTGTAGAATATTAGCAACTATTTTATTCATTTTAACAGCTGCCTCAGGGATTCTGCTCAGCAAGGCCAAAGATAGAAATATATCAACTAATCTATCTAGAACAGTTGAAGTGGAAGATCCCCCCCCCCCCGAGCTGTTTCAGAAAGACATAAGAAGAAGGTTAAAAATGTATCTTTAAGCTTCAATATTAGAAAACGGGTAAAATTATAACCTATAAAAAAAGTCTTTATTTCTGGTTAACTAAGGCGAATGCAAGCTACGTTATGATTTAGGAGTTTATTTGCCTTGTCTTGTAATTTGAGCTTTAGTGATCGTACCCATGATTTTTTTTTTCAAGAGTTAGAATATATCAAACTTAAAATAATCAGAAGTTTAATCCGTTCTGGCTGCATGGAATGCTGGAAATATTGAGAGTATTACCGCAAACGCTTGGGTATAATTTCTTCAATGAATCTCAATCGTGTAGATTCAGCACAAATGCTCTAATTCTACATTGTTTCTTTAAATACATCTTTATTCTGAGGTTGAAGCATGTGCCATGAACGCAGAATCAATTACGAACATACTACGGTATTTATAACTCATCATCATCATCATTTATTTATATAGCGCTGTCAAGATACGCAGTGCTTTACTGCAGTTATAGCAAACAGGGAATAAATGGTGGATAACAGACAAGGATTACAGAATACAATAGGGTTTACAAACTAAAAGGTTAGGGTACAATTGAGACATTAGGATTGTATAAACACTGTCATTTTTGATACAGCAATGATTAATTAAGGTACATCGAATAGGCCTCTTTAAACAGGTGGGTCTTTACGGAGCGCTTGAAAGTTTGGAAGGAAGGAGAAAGTCTGACAGCTTTTGGCAGAGAGTTCCAGAGAAAAGCAGAAGCCCGAGAGAAGTCTTGTAGACGAGAATGGGCAGAAGTGATCAGAGGAGAAGTGAGGCGAAGATCAGAAGCAGAGCGTAGGTTTCGTGAAGGAGAGTATTTGGAGATTAGAGATGAAATATAGGGAGGGGTTTCATCATTATTAAGGGCCTTGAATGTGAGTGTAAGTAATTTGAATTTGATTCTAGAAGAGATTGGGAGCCAGTGAAGGGACATACATATGGGAGCAGCTGATGTTGAGCGGCGAGTTAGATGAATGAGTCTAGCGGCCGCATTTAGAACAGATTGGAGTTGTGAAAGGTGACTTGTTGGAATACCTGTGAGGAGCATGGCTGATGAACATGGCTGTAGAATTAGCCACATTGTTAGCAAAAAAAAAAAGATGTAAAGATTATGCAGCATTTATTTTCACAAGACTAAGGGACCTTACAGACGAGAGTTATACCTGCGCTCCCCTGCGTTGCGATTTCCTCTGTTCAGCTGCAGGGGAGCGCAGGAGTAAATGCACTGTATTATTGTAAAAGGGGCTGTACTCGCACAGACGCATGTAAGCGGCAAACGCAGGTTGGGACGCAGCATGTTGCATTTTACCTGCATTCGGCACTTACTGTACATGCGTCTGTGTGAGTACAGCCCCATTGTAAGAGCCTTATCCGTAGTTTTACTTACTGTTGCAAAATTATCTGAATTACTCAAACTGTTTTAAGAATTAATTTCAACGATCTCTTGTGAAAATGGTATAGTCGCTATATATTGCTTACCACTATGTACAAATACCAGATGTCCTTCATTTATGTGCTGCTGAGTGAAATTAAGGATACTTTTGCTTGGATGAGACTTGAGTGCCAGGTGACCATTGCTAGGAGGGGTGATGGAGAACACAAGCTCTGATGGAGACGTGTCCTTATCTTTAGCACAGAGATCCTCACAAGTCACTTCTGTAACAGAGCCGACCCACACCTGGAAATATAAGATAGGTACTTTAGCTTTTATATAAGTTAATGATTTAAATACATGTATACTGTTATTTTACGAAAACTTTAGGTTTACAACATGGAAATGTTATACAGACACTCTTATTACAACAGCTGAACATGCCATTCCAGAAAAACACATTCACAGCAGCCAAAGCTTTTTTTAAAGGAGAAGTAAAGGCTTTATTTATAGACAAATACAAGAGTCCTCTGCACTCAACCCATTATCAATATATTTAAGACAGAGACATTTTGTGCATACTGCTACTGAAAAATGCCTTACCCTTTAACAAAGCAGGGATTGTTTGTCCATCTATTGCAATATATTTAAGCTGGCCAACTACGTCAAAGTCATCCCATATCTGGCCAGTCCTATGCTCAATTTAAATCATAAAGAATTCTATTGTTTCATTATACATTTTACAAAGGGACTACGTTTTACTTACTAGCTGCTTTCAAAGTAAAACTCCCATACTTGACTGCCCTTTTATTAGACACCAGTGGGATCACCTGACTATAGCTGGGAAGGGTGGGAGCTACAACATGGAGCTGGTCACTGCTCCTGTATAACTATAACAAACAAGGGAAAGTTGTGCTCACCACTAGTTTTTAAAATCATTAGGCGGGGGTGCAATGAGGGTGTGACCACAAAATACATATAGACAAATACAAGATTCCTCTGCACTCAACCCATTATCAATATATTTAAGACAGAGACATTTTGTGCATACTGCTACTAAAAAATGCCTTACCCTTTAAACAAAACAGGGATTGTTTGTCCATATATTGCAATATATTTATTGGTGTCTAATAAAAGGGCAACCAAGTTTGGGAGTTTTACTTTGAAAGCAGCAACAAAGAAGCCAGCTATTTCATTATGCTCCGCATGCGTCTGCTCCGGGAAATTTGTAGAAAGAAAAAGCTGGAAGAAGATCGCTCTGTGATGCTCAATGGAAGAACCCTGGGCCGGTGCAGTTTTCTGAGGATAGGAGCACCGGTCCGGGGTGTCAGGTAAGTAAATACAATCACTTGGGGGTGCCTAACTTTTGGGACCCCCAAGTAAATAGGCCTTTCCTTCTCCTTTAAGGACTCCTTCCCCAAGGAAAAAACAATCACTGTCAATATCTATATATACAGGAATGATGGATAAAATTACGTTTCTGTTTTTAAATATAGGCAAGCCTCACCCTAAATATGTTGTTAGCAGTTATCACTGGAAACTCGTCATTGATTGGAGAGACAGTTACAAAGATAGTAGATGGCAGGCTGTGCTTGGAAAGGTCAGTATTGTTGACAATGATGGTGAAGTTATCGTTCAGTGTCTCGCTGTCATCATGGACATAATAGATCAGTTCTTGCTCCACCTGAAATGTGTACAACTTGCTTAGAGGTAAAAGAGCAGTGTCTTCTACTAAGTAGAAGAAAAATCTATAGTTTTATTATTCTTTGCGGAACAAAATCCTACTTATTTCTTAGCCCAGCATACTGCACTAATGGGGAGTTTGTTATATAAAGCCCATTATCTCTTCTTGACTCTGGGGATTACAAGCAGGTTCAGATTAAGATTCAAAAGCGCTGGCATTTAAAGAACAGGTATGGGATCTGTTATCCAGAAACCAGTTATCCAGAAAGCTCCGAATTACAGAAAGGCCATATCCAACAGACATTTTATCCAAATAAGCCACATTTTTGTTAATGATTTCCTTTTTTTCCCTGGTATAATAAAACAGTACCTTGTACATGACCCAAACTAAGATTTGATTAACCCTTATTGGAGCTAAAACCAGCACACTGGGTTTATTTAAGGTTTATAGGGTTTTCTAGTAGACAAGGTATGGAGATTCAAATTACAAAAAGATCTGTTATCTGGAATGGCCCAGGTCCCAATCATTCTGGATAACAGGTCCCATACCTGTACACAGAGGCCCAAACAGTCGCCCAAAGGCCCAATAAATAGTGATACAGTCTATAGATTGCCATTCTGAGCCCAATTGGGATTGATGACTAGACAGTCTCTTAACTATGTTCAAAGTCCCTTTGTGCATTACTTAAAAAAAAACAAATGCAATAACATAGCATAATTCATTGTTGAAATAAACAAAGCCTTTATAATACCTGTTTTCTTGTAAATCTACTTAATTTTATTCTGGGATATCGAGTGTTTTCGATGTAGCCATTTTTAGGCAGATCAATAATCTCAAACTCAAAGTGGAGTCCAGCAAAATGCTTATTGGGGATAGTCAACTGCTCCTCTGTCAGAGCTTTGGATGCTCCTTCCTTCACAGTGATGTTCTGAGTTACAAGAGGGATCAATAGAGGAATGATATCCACAGATACAGTAATGCCAGTTATTTTCCGGATGCCATTGGTTACGTCCATTGTAAAGTTATCTTGCAGCTGACCAGGCTCAGACTGCACATAGTGAATGATCCCATCATTAATATCCTGCTGTGTAAATGTCAATACTGAATTTTTCTCCGCAGTTAAGTAAACCTCTGCAGATTCAAACTTGCGTATGTAGCCATGTGATGGAGGTGATATTACAGAGTAAACCATCTCTTTTGGCAAGTTATCCTCATGTACAACCTAAAATAAAAAAAAAAAAATTACACTGGATGGAGATTAAGAAAAGACAGCCTAATTAAGCCTTATCAGAAAGGTCCGCCTAAATATACCAGTAAACCCTCAAAGTAATTCTGCTCTGAGTCCTCTGTCAAAAGAAACACTGCATTTCTTTCCTTCTATTGTGTACACATGGACTTCTGTATCAGACTTCCTGCCTTTAGCTTAAAACTCCTTGCTCCGGGCGTGGGCATGCTCAGTTGCTCCTCTTCCTCCCCCCCTTCTCTGCTGTGATCTGATCCCAGAGCTATAAGTGAGCAGGGAGATACTCAGGGAAGAAGTGATGTCACACCAAGCTAAAACTGCAGCTGCTATCCTAAACAGAGAGCTTCAAGAGCTTTTTACTAAGGTATGGTAAAACATTCTACAGAATAAATATAGCATTCTATCTTGCACTATTGCAGCTAATCTATTGGCATTAAAATGCCTCAGTAGCTTTCCTTCTCCTTTAAGCAACTGATTATTATAACAGAGTTTTTGGAATCGGAGAGTCAAGGGTTGGCAGGTACAATTCAGTTCTATAAAGACAATTTGTAGAACAGGAACTTCACACACAGCTTTAAGTGAAAATGGTGTTTCCCAAGTTTTATTTGGCCACAGAGAGTGCATAAAGTTTCGGCAGTCACACCACCCTTCATCAGTTCTTTAAGGACTCAAAACAAGAAAAAAGAATGAGATACATGTGCACTGTAGTGATGTCAACAAAATATTTGACCGGTAAACCTGCACTGTTTTGGGGATAAAGTGCTGTTATTACACACTCTGACCATGCATTATGGGGATAAAGTTTGGTATCTGTATGTTTCATGACAGAGGGTTCTGTGAAGTACTTTGGGTACAATCATGCACTGGTATATTGTGAAGAGGAGGCAAAAGGTGGACAAATGTGCACAACCTTCCATAAACAAAGACTTGTTGTCTGTGTTTTGCTGAATTATGGGTCCATGTCCCAATGTGAAGTAGCAAATAAGTTCCATCTGACATAAAGTGTGTGACCAACAGCATAACAGAGAGTGAAGGGACATTTACATTTTTTTCTATATAAATACATGTGTTGGTTTGGTCAGTACATGCTAAGTTGAGATGGTTTTTCTCATGATCGGTCAGTGCTCTGGCAAATGGTGGGCCTCTGTGGAGTGTAGAGCAAATAAGTAACATCTAAAGCAGTGATCCCCAACCAGTGGCTCATGAGCAACATGTTCCTCATGAACCCCTTGGATGTTGCTTTTGGTCTCAAAGAAGTTGCTTATTTTTGAATTCTTGGCTTGGAGGCAAGTTTTGGTTGCATAAAAACCAGCTGTACTACCAAACAGACCCTCCTGTAGGCTGCCAGTTCACATAAGCATCTAAGCAAAGAGAAGGAGAGGGTGAGGCTAAATTGAGACACAGTTGAATATGTCCCATTTCTTATGGAGGCTGAGAGACAGCGGTGTTATGTTGTGATAGGGCACCTTGAGCAAAGTATTATCTGTAGAAAGCCACTACTACAATTACCCCAACCCTTCTTATTTAGGAATGTAGCGCTGTTAAGAGGAAGGCTGATCTATACATTGTAATTTTTCTTCTTGTACTTACTGTATTTCTCCCTGAGAGCACTGCAGCAATCCAAACACCTTGTGCGCCATTAGCCTTGGGGTTTCTAATGAAACCTTATCACTGCAAAAGATTATTTACCAGAAATATTCAATGGCATGCAAGATTTACTTTTAAAGAAAATGGACTTACCTGTAATTTCCGTTCATCAATTTTAACTGGTCGCCCCTGTTCCACAACAATGATATTGAGGTTCAAAACAGTTGGCAGGCGTTGATGGCTTTCCAAATACACACGCACTTTCATTTCGACATTTACAGCAATATTCTTCAATTTAGCAGTCAGATTGAATGCATCCTGCAGATTATTGCTGTCATCGTGCCGAAAAGTCACCTGGCCATTTTTTATATCGAGGTGGGTAAAGGATTCTGCTGCCAAACCTTGAACCAATATTTTCCCATGTTTCGGTGAAGATGCTACATTGTACACAATCTCCTTGTAACTGTCAATATATACATTTGTAGCAATACTAACATTAGATGTGGTTATTATTTGTTCCTTTCCTTTCTGTACCAAAAGACCAGTGTTATTGACTACTTTTAAATAGGGGTCGGATGCGCTCACTTCCAGTAGAGATGACGTGTAATGTTTGCCGTCTGTTACAAATAAAACAAATCTTCCATAATCGCTTCCTTGGTGCATGAACAAGACACGTTTCTTTTCCAAGTCTTCCTGAGTGAACTGGTAAAGTTTTATGGAAGGATCATTGGCGGACACCAGATCACCATTTGGAATACCACGCCTTGTATATAATAACTGACCATCATTAAAATCTGTATCAGGATCATGATAGCAGAGATCCTCCAGTGTCACAAGTCTCTGACCATTACGAACAACATGAAAAAGTCTGTCCACAACACGATTGGGTTTCTCGTCATTCTTTAGTTCAACTGATATATTAAAAAGTACTTCTGCATATACAGTTACCTTGTCTCCAAAAGGACTTTCGTGTTGCGAAGACGAAGATGTGGCTAGAACTGTAAACGAATCTGCTGTTGTTTCTGTATCGTCATGAACATACATGAGACGTTCCCCAAGAATATCCTGACTGGAAAATGAAGTGATGTTATCATTGCTCAGGATCGAATCGGAAAAATTTATAAGCCTAAGCTTTCCATGTTGAGGGCTTTTTTGAACTTTATAAGTGAAAGTCCTGTTATTCAGAGTTTGCACAAAGAGCTCCTCCCTAGTTATAAGCTTTGTGTCTCCTTCGGCTAAAAAGAGACCATTGTTTGTCAAGAAAATGCTGTTCAAGTCAGCCTTTATGTTTATTTGAAACCTGTATGGTTTAGATTCTGCGTGTTTGGTGAACAAGCTGAAGCTAAAGAAATCATTTGAGTCTTGACGAGGCTGATCAGTTAATTCATATTGTACTTTCAAATCTGTTATATCTACTTGGCTGAACATGCCATTTTCCTTCAGATTGTTTTTATTAACAAGAATCCTGCCTTTTTTAGGAAGGGACAATACCTTAAAATATATATCTTTCTCCACTGTTGATATTCCTGTTACAACGGCATATAGATTATCAGTGGTGAGAGTCAATAGTTTTCTGTTTTCAACAGTAAGAACAGAGTTGTTGACCAAGGTATACTTGAGCCATTGAACAGTAATAGGAAACCGATATTCTTCACTGGATTTATTTGCAATGTTAACTTTAAACTTAAAGTATTCAGTTGGATCCATTTCTTGTACTTCATAAAACGTACTCAAGTATCGTATTCTTTCACGCTCAAGGGATCTTTGTGTAAATGAATTTGTAGACCTCCATTCATTTCCAACACTCCGCCTCTGGATCTGACCATACTGTGGCAATTCCATAACGTCGTATCTAATCTCCATGTCTTGGTTCTCAGCATTGGTATCCACCCCCAAGTTACTGGTTAGAATTAGAGAGCTTTCTCCCTGTGTCACAACAATTCCAGTGTTGTTGACTACTTTATACTCTAGAGGAACAGCTAAGATACGAAGTACCACCGTGTTGCTTACTTTGTCTCCATCGCTTACTCGAAGAACAAGTCTGGAATTCTTGACACCATGGTGGACGTAGAATATATTCCCATCAAGCAGCTCAGAATAAGAAAACGTAGCAATTGATTTTCCTGCATCCTTCCCATTTACTATGTACCCAGCGTCTGCATTGAGGTTACCAAGCAACACAAAATTTAGGTTCTGGGGATCTGTGTCTACGTCTGAAACCTTAAGCAGATTTGCAGGAAGGCGTTTTTTTGAGTTTTCAAGTAAAGCAAACAGATTGCCTTCTGGCAGGGAAAGTTCTGGAGCATCATTTGTTGGGGTTACAGTAATACTGAACACATGCTGCTGCATCCCATCTAAATAAGAGGGAATCTCATTTTTGCTGGTGGCTGTAACAGTAAAGGTAAAATTATCATTTGTTCCTTCTGATCCATCATGAATGTAAGTGATTCTTCCATGCCAGAGATCTAGCATTGTGAACGTATCTTTATTTTGTGTTGTCGGAACATCTATTTTTAATTGACCGCTCTGTGGGTATTCCATTACTTTAAAGTTAATTTGTGACTGACGGACACCCAGCTTTTTAAAATCCAGGTTTAATTTGATATGCTTAGATTGCAATGGTGCTCTGCCACCCTCTTGAACTACTAAATTATTCAGCACAATGAAACTATGTTTAGCATTATTTTGGGGGGCTGCTGTTGTGCTTGTGACAAGCCTGGTTGAAGGTGCTGCTGTGTTCCGATGGGTTTCACCAGCTTTGTTTAATGGGGATGTAGTTAACAGTATTTCAGTTTTGCACCCAGGCGAAACATCTTTACTAGCTAAAGCATTTTTTAAGCCAAACTTTGCGGAATTCACCTTTATGTTCTTTATGCAGCCTTTAAATGAGACAACTTTTACATGCTTCCCAGAAACAGTACTTAGGCTGGAGGTCAGTACTTTTCGGGTGGCATCATTTACCCCACCGACAAACAAAGGACCATTAAGCTGAGCCGTTTTTGAGTGAAACGTTAAGGAGGCCTTTACAGTCTCCTCATCCAGAGTCAGGTGAAAATGCCTTGCATTAAGTTTAAGCTTAATGTAGTGCCACTTATGTTCAGACATGAGATTCAAAGTAGAAATCTGAATTAAACTGTTTCCTTTTCTAAGATGGGCTTTTAATATATAGTCTTGTATTTCTAGAGATATAAAATCCCCAACACTTCCTGACTGATACAATAGCAATCCTTTTCCAGCTGAGGTCTGGAGAAAACATTCCCAGACTCCTCCTTCTTCAAGAGCCCATGAAGGGAACGCTACATAGGATTTGGAGCTGAACAAGCTGACAGGGTCATCTTCACTCACAAAAAATTCATCACTGCACCCTAGGGATACTTCGTGAACATTTTTTAATCCCGGATAAGGCCTGAGGGATGAAAGTAGTTCTTGCTCATTAAACACAACCTCATCTAAACATCCTCTGAAGTGATTTGGCAATATTTTTGCATAAGGAACATTCAGCTCATTGAATCCTCCAATATAGAGACCGTAATGAACACTAAACTCCTGCGATCCTCCAGCAACTTGTATACTAGACTTTAAGTGTTGGTCAACACTTAGAACAACATCTGCGTTTTCATGATGTAGGTCAACCACATGCCACTCCAAGTCGTCTACTCGAGGTCCATTCTTAAGAAGCAAGATTTGTTCACCTTCTCCAAAATCAATTTTCGCCTGCAAAATATAAATAGTAAATAGTGATGTGTTTTCTGTAATTGATGTCTTATAACATTTTAATATGTATCAAATGAAGTACATAAGCGTTTACACAAAAACGCTGCTAATATTAATCATAAGCATCTATGGTAACAAACATTTATAGATAGATACAGATATATTCTAAACTTTAACATTAGATTTTTTTACCTGGACATGTCCTGAGTGTAGTTCAATTATACTGTATTGTTTCTTCCCAGCTGCAAGAAATAGTAACCCATTTGGCTTGCTAGTGCGAAATTTAAAATGAAGACTTGACTTGGAAAAAGATTCTGCCGTTTTAAGCTCAACAAAGCTTTCGCCATAAAAAGAAGCTATGGGGGGAAAAAAAACTATGAATTCATGAATTAACTTGAGCAAACAGACATTATATTACCATCAATGTGTTTTCTTCATAATAATCCATAATATGTCAGTGTGCAGCGGTTACTGTAAAGATGCCATGCATCTAAGGATACACTAACTGGGAAAGGTCCCCAAATACACAGATCTTTGCCTTGGCACAGGGTGAAACTGGTCTGCTCCATTTGTATATTCCCTGAGCAAAAGACTGCATCCTACTTTAGACCTACAGAGACTAGCCAGGAGAGGACCAATAAATGTGCTGATATATTTTCCAATGTATTTTTTGTACTTGAAAAAAAAAGAAGTACAACATAAATAATGAAGACCAATGGAAATGGCACATAACACTGCTCTATCCAGGCCCGGATTTGTGGAAAGGCCACCTAGGCCCGGGCCTAGGGTGGCAGGATTTTAGGGGGGCGGCATGCTGCCCAACCACACCCACATTGGTTCAAAAACACTGGGGATGCAGTGGAGATACAATCATTTTTTAAATTTCCTGTGTGCCAATCCCCATTGCTCCTGTCCCCCTTGAGGGGACAGGGGCGACGAACGGTAGTGGGCCTAGGGGCGCCTACTATGTAAATCCGGTCCTGGCTCTATCTATAACCTACTAAGGTTCATTTATGGCGAACTTCTCTTTTAAAGGTCACTATGATGTTTGTGTGTGTGTATACAGTTAGTAAAAGTGAGTAATAAAAATAATGCAACACCCATTCAAATAGTATCTATCCCCTATTATTAGCACCTATATAAAGGGATTCTGTTATGATTTTTATGTCGTTTATATTCCAAAATTACTCTGTTAACACTGCAAATAATTCAATCTACTATATAAAGTGTCATTCCTAATCCAACAAGTAAATTTTTTTTTAGTTGTAATATTGGTGTGTAGGAGCCTTCTCAGGTCATTTTGCCTGGTCATGTGCTTTCAGAAAGAGCCAGCACTTTAGTATGGAACTGCTTTCTGGCAGGCTGCGGTTTCTCCTACTCAATGTAACTGGATTTTACTATTTAGTGCTGTTCTTAGATCTACCAGGCAGCTGTTATCTGGTAACCTTCCCATTGTTCTGCTGATGGGCTGCTGGGGGGAAGGGACGAGGGTGATATCATTCCAATTTGCAGTTGAAGTTTATCAGAGCACAAGTCACATTACTGGGGGAACCATGAAACTCACAATATGTCTAGCCCCATGTCATATTTCTAAATTAGATCAGTTTACTCTTTTGAAAAATGGATTTCAGTGCGGAAGTTTGCTGGAGCAGCACTTTTAATGGAGGCATTTGAAAAAAAACATGTTTTCCCATGACAGTATCCCTTTAAACTAGGGATGCACCGAATACAGGATTCAGTTCGGGATTCGGCCTTTTTCAGCAGGATTCGGATTCTGCCGGATCCTTCTGCCTGGCCGAACTGAATCCTAATTTGCATATGCAAAATTAGGGGCGGGGAGGGAAATCGTGTGACTTTTTGTCACAGAACAAGGAAGTAAAAAATGTTTCCCCATTTCCACCTCTAATTTGCATATGCAAATTAGGATTCGGTTCAGTATTCAGCCGAATTTTATGAGAAGGATTCGGGGGTTTGGCCGTATCCAAAATAGTGGATCCCTACTTTAAGCACTGAATTGTGAGGCATAGCTTTGTGTACAAATAGCTGCACAGCACTTAAAGGGATCCTGTCATCGGAAAACATGTTTTTTCAAAACGCATCAGTTAATAGTGCTACTCCAGCAGAATTCTGCACTGAAATCAATTTCTCAAAAGAGCAAACAGATTTTTTTATATTCAATTTTGAAATCTGACAAGGGGCTAGACATTTTGTCAATTTCCCAGCTGCCCCAAGTCATGTGACTTGTGCCTGCATTTTAGGAGAGAAATGCTTTCTGGCAGGCTGCTGTTTTTCCTTCTCAATGTAACTGAATGTTTCTCAGTGGGACATGGGTTTTTACTATTGAGTGTTGTTCTTAGATCTACCAGGGAGCTGTTATCTTGTGTTAGGGAGCTGTTATCTGGTTACCTTCCCATTGTTCTATTGTTTGGCTGCTGGGGGGGAAGGGAGGGGGGTGATATCACTCCAACTTGCAGTACAGCAGTAAAGAGTGATTGAAGTTTATTAGAGCACAAGTCACATGACTTGGGGCAGCTGGGAAATTGACAATATGTCTAGCCCCATGTCGGATTTCAAAATTTAATATAAAAAAATCTGTTTGCTCTTTTGAGAAATGGATTTCAGTGCAGAATTCTGCTGGAGCAGCACTATTAACTGATTCATTTTGAAAAAAACATGTTTTCCGATGACAGGATCCCTTTGAGCTAAGCAGGCGATTGCTTTCAATCCTGACACCAATAAATCCTTTTGGACTTTTATTTTTAGGTTGGATAAAACAGACAACTGAAGGACCAGAGGTTTATATGGTAATGGAACGCCTCAGTAACTTATAATATACTTATATTTTAAAAGAGGGAGTACTTTATTCACTATATTATTATTTGTATTTATATTTTACCTAGAAAGTATTATCAACTTCTTTAAAGGGGTTAGTTTGACACTAGAAAGGGAGCTGAGGGGTAAATATAAAGAATGCAAAAGTTTAAAAGTTTTCCATTTGAGAAAAAAACACTTTCAAAGAATTGCAGATGATTGCTTAAGAGCGGCAGCATGCTGGAATTCCAGAGTTTTGCTGTCTGTGCAATTTCCAGCTTGGCAGTATAACACCTACATTTGTCTCTCTGTACAATTCCAAGATAATTGAGCTAAGCCTGCACAGGCCGATAAATGCTGCTGACAGACCGAGTCGGCAGCTTATTGGCCCGTATATGGGGGCCTCCGGCGGGCTTCCCCGATCGAGATCGATGTCGATCGGACGGGACTAAAACACCTGTCGGATCGTGGACGCATCTGTTCGTTTCATGCGGCCCCGCGATCCGACCACTGTTACCCATTGTTAGGATCCGATCGTTGAGCCCACGATCGGATCAGCCCGATATTGCCCACCTCGAGGTGGGCATATTGGGGAGAGATCAGCTCGTTAGGCATCATCGCCAAAAGAGCGGATCTCTCCGTGTATGGCCACCTTTACATACCAGGGTCATTTAAGACTGCAAAAATCTGGTGCCATCATTGCTTGACTCCTATTACTAATTGCACTTGCACATGCTCTCATATTTGTACAAAGTGACATTGCCCCTCCCAGTCTGTTCTGATGAAATGTGCACAAGCGAAGCTACTAATGCAGGGGAATTCAGTAATTCGGGAGTCCCCAATGGGCTGCATTAATAGTCATTTATACTTAAAGAATTGTGCACAGATGTGCTGAAAATGACGCAATCTGCACTACAGAAACTTTGCATACTATTGCACCTGATTTGTCATCGGAGGCAACAACACTGAGCACAGATCCGTACGTGGGCCAATTACACTGGCAAATGACATCTAAAACTGCACTTCGAACACTCAGGCCCGGAATTTGTGGAGAGTGGGTTGCAGGCGCTAGGACCTGGGGGTGGAAAACTAGGAAATCCGGGCCTGTGAACACTTCACTTGCTTTTGGAAATGAGCCCTTTAGTCTTACTATGACTTGCGTGCTAAAATATAGCTTATTCTAGCTTTTCATCTTCTAAACCTCTAATTGTACATGTTTCGTTTAGCAGAAGAAATTAGCATAGAAAGCAGGAGGTATTCCCACATTCCAAATGCTCCCTGTGTGGGCATGCAGATAATTTCCTCCAACAACACTACAGGCCCATATAACTTAACTGCTTTTAACCCTTTAGACCTCAAGATAGAGAAAGAGACTATCTATCTATCTATCTATATACACACACTATATATCTATATCTATCTATCTATCTATATATATATATATATATATATATATATATATATATATATATATAGTGAATAAATCACCCTTATTGTAAATATAAGGATATTATAAGCCACCAAAGAGTTCCACTGTTTGTAAGGATATAATTTACAAGATATTCATGGCTTTTGTGTAATATATATATATTTTTTGTAGCTCCCACCCCTTCCAGCTATAGGCAGGTGATCCCACAGGTGTCTAATAAAAGGGCAGCCAAGTTTGGAAGTTTTACTTTGAAAGCAGCAAGTAAGTTGCAGGTAAAACTTAAGGTGGCCATATACGCAAAGATCCGCTCGTTTGGCAACATCACCAAACGAGCGATCTTTCCCCGATATGCCATTAACAAGCATGGCTGTATCAGGGGTAATCTGATTATTCAGCTGTATGGCCGACCGATCTGATTACGATGCGCAATGGGCTCCGACAGGATCGGTCGGGTCAAAACTGATCGACCAATCTCCACCGGGCGAAATCTGTCGGCACTCTCCACACACAATCCAAAAATCGTATGAATAGGATCTGTGTGTCTATGGCCAGCTTCAGTCCCTTTGTAAAATGTATAATGAAGCAATTGAATTCTTAATGAATCTGATGAAAATTGAGCGTAGGACTGGCCAGATATGGGATGACTTTGACGTAGTTGGCCAGCTTAAATATATTGCAATATATGGACAAACAATCCCTGTTTTGTTTAAAGGGGAAGGCATTTTTTTGTAGCTTATATGTTATATATATATATATATATACACACACACACACACACACACACACACACACCTTTCCAGCTTTCAAATGGGGGTCAGTGACCCCATCTAAAAAAACAAATGCTCTGTAAGGCTATTGCTACTTTTTATTCCTCATCTTTCTGTTCGGTTCCTCTCCTATTCATATTCCAGTCTCTTAGTCAAATCAGTGCATGGTTGCTAGGGAAATGTGGACCCTAGCAACCGGATTGCTGAAATTGCTGGAGAGCTGCTAAATAAAAAGCTAAATAACTCAAAAACCACAATAATAAAAAATGAAAACCATTTTCAAATTGTCTCAGAATATCACTCTCTACATTATACTAAAAGTTAACTTTTCAGATAGATCACCAGAAATAACGACTTTTTCCAATGACATAATATTTTCTATGTGTGGCCGTTTTAATAATATTGAAGTGTAATTGTTCACCTTCTGAAGCAGCCCTGGGAGGGGGGGGGTCGCTGACCCTTTAAAGTTTAAACTGTTCTAAATGGATACATTTAGTTTATAAATTTCTTATCTTTGTCCCTGCTGAGCAGAAACTTTGGGTTTCATTACAGGCAGCTGTTAGAATTGATACAATAGTTGCTAATACTCCAGAGATGCTGCTGAGAAATGTATCAACCAAATGTTGCAAAACAACTGAGTTTGGAAGGTGAACAACTGATTTAAAGCACAAGCTGTAGTGTTTCCTTGTATTGCAGCAGGTATGAGGTTTATCGTTCATATTTGAGCACAGACATATCTGGACATGTAAAAATCACACATTTCCACTTCTGTATATTTTAGGAGGGTAAAAGAATCTCAGCTGTTGGTCTTGTTATGCATTACATGACATCTGTTTCCATAATGACTAGGCTTCTCTGCACTTGAAAGAGCTGAATTATGCATGACTGCAATACAGACACCACAACAATCCTTGCTGGGAATTTGCACTTGGGTTTAGTAACTCAGGGGGGTGTTAGTGCTCAGTGCTGAATGTGTTCGACTAACATACAAAATACAATGACCCTTTGCTAATTAAAGGGGTGATTCACCTTTAAGTTAACTTCTAGTATGTTATAGAATGGCCATAGTTCTATATTTTTTTATAGTTTCATTACTTGGCTTCTTCTTCTGCCTTTTCCCAGCTTTCAAATAGGGGTCACTGACCCCATCTAAATACAAATGCTTGGTAAGGATAGAAGGGTATTGTTATCGCTGCTTTTTACTACTCATCTTTCTATTCAGGCCCTCTCGTATTCATATTGCACTCAATTATTCAAATCAATATATGGTTGCTAGGGTAATTTTGGCCCTAGCAACCAGATTGCTGAAATTGCAAGAAACTGGAGAGCTGCTGAATAAAAAGCTACATAACTCAAAAACCACAAATAACAAAAAATGAAAACCAATTGTCTCAGAATATCACCCACTACATCATACTAAGGGTCAAGCCACACAGAGCGTTTTGGGGAGATTTGGTCGCTTGGCGACTAATCGCCTCGTTTTTGCGGCGACCAATCTCCACAAACGCCTTCCCTGAATCTGCGCCGGCTAAAATAAAAAAACGCCGACACTAATCACACACGCCGGTTCGTTTTCCGAAGTCGCCCGAAGTACCCCAAAACGCCCTGTGTGGAATTACCCTAAATGTTAACTCAAAAGTAAACAACCCCTTTAAAGCAAACCCTGATTATAAAATTTTATGGAACAAAAATTTGAATTGTATAGGCATTAAAGGGGTTTGTTCACCTTTAAGTTAACTTTTACAATGTTATAAAATGGCTAATGCTATGCAACTGTTCAATTGGTCTTTGTTTTTCCTTTATTTTGCCTTCTTCTTCTGACTCTTCCAAATAGGGTCACTGACCCCATCTAAAAATGAATTCTCTGTATGGATATGCATTTATTGTTATTGGTTTATTATTCATCTTTCTATTCGGTGCCTCTACTATTCATATTCCAGTCTCTTATTCAAATCAAGGCATGTTTGCTAGGGTATTTTGGACCCTAGCAACCAGAGATGCTGACTAAAAAGTTAAAGAACTCAAAAACCACAAATAATAAAAAGTGAAAACCAATTGCAAATGTATCTCAAAATTCCAACTTAATTGCAGCAGCATGGAAAGCTGCACCTGCCGGAATTGCCCCAATGTTTCAAAACTAACATATTGCACGTGCGCATGTTCTCGAATGGTATTAAAGTGGCAGTGAACATTTACCATGCGTGGACTGCATTACTTCCAGCGTGCAACTGCATTAAAGGGGTTGTTCACCTTTAGGGCAGAGACACAAGCTCAGATTCGGAGAGATTTAGTCGCCCAGTGATAAATCTCCTCTTCTTCGGGGCGACTAATCTCCCCAAACTGCCTCCTGCCAGCAAGAATCTAAATCTCCAGCGGGGTGGCACTTAGATCGATTCGTTTTCCGAAGTCGCCTGAAGTTTCATGAGGCAACTTAGGAAAACGAATCGCACCGATTGCCATCCCGCTGGTGATTTACATTGTAACCGGCAGGAGGCATTTCGGGGAAATTAGTTGCCCGAAGAAGAGGAGATTTATCACTGGGTGACTAAATCTCCCTGAATCTGAGCGAGTGTCTCTGCCTTTAAATTAACTTTTAGTATGATGTAAGAGTGGTATTCTGAGACAATTTGCAATTGGTTTTCATTTTTTAAAGTTTTTGAGTTATTTAGCTTTTTATTCAGCAGCTCTCCAGTTCAGCTATTTGGTTGCTAGGGTCCAAATTACCCTAGCAACCATGCATTGTTTTGAATAAGAGACTGGAATAGGAGAGGGACTGAACAGAAAGAAGAGTAATACAAATTAGCCATAACTATCAGCGTGTAGCCTTACAGAGCATTTGTTTTTTAGATGGGGTCAGTGACCACCTATTTGAAAGCAGGAAATAACTAGAAGTGAAACAATAAAAAAAAAAAAAAAAGAAAACCGATAGAATTAGCCATTCTATTACATACTTAAAGTTTACCTCCCCTTAACTTTGGCTACAATCTGATAGGATCACAGGTTGGGCTGCACACACAGACTTGCCCTGGTGCCAGACTCAGTAACTTGCTGGATATAAACTGCCATCATTTCACTTGCACCAGGCACAGAACATTTATTTTGTGGAAACAAAATCATTGGAAAAGATCCACAAATCAGAGGATTCCTGCCATCATAAAATGTATCTAAACTGATTTGAATCCAACATAATTTGAGAAACAAAGCAGCAGAAACAAGAGGCACAACTACATGACCCACTCTGTAGAGGGATTCTGGGAAATGTAGTTCTTCCACAAAATGTTCACCATCCTCCACCTGCATAGTGTAGATTACTAGTAACTGGTTAGTGTTGCCTCTCTATGGGCACAGGGAGCTGTGTTCTTACCTGCTAGTGTGTGTAGCCGGCTGCTGGACAAAACCACTCCCAGAACATATACACCCGCTGCCAAACTACCATAGAGTCCCATGCTGGGAGTTAGAGACTGCAGGTAACCTCTCGGGACACTTCAGAAACTTCTCTCTCTCCCGTCACACAACTCCATGGCCTTCCCGTTACTCCGTCTCCCGACTTGCCCTCACACAGCACCTGGGCACGCACACTACCGTGACGTCACACGCATACCAGGCTGGGGGACTCCTGTACTACGTCTGAGTGGGATTGTGTGTCCCTGGGGGGAGGGGAAGAGGGGAGGGCTCAGGCCGAATGGTTTACAGTTAGCAGGGGGAGGTGAGGGGACTTTAGGGTTGCCTGGTTGGTGGTTTTCCAAATTGGACTACTGATTTAAAGCCCAGGCAGGTTTTGAAAGTACAAACTAGCTAAGGTATGGATTTGGGCTACTTTTTGTGGCTGGTTTGTACATTGAAAACCAGCCAAAGTTTTTTTTCTTGCCCTAATGTGCCAAGCCTGCTTCTCCCAATGCATGTTGGGTAATGTAGTTCTTGTTTAACAATTTGCCAACTGCCCAAGGTTAATGTAAGACTACAATACCCAGCATGCAGTTGGACTAACTTGTGTAGAAGTCTGAGAATTACCAGATTTTGGGCTCTGCGCCCCAGTCTCCTTTCCCTCTCAAGTTTCTCGCATTTTCAGACGACTTTCCTCAATTTCAGACAATTTTGGGGCAAAAATCTGCATGTTTTTTCAATATTTATTGGAATTGTATACAGTATGTATTAGAGCATTATGGGGCTCCTATACCTCCTGGGCCCCCCTCTGTAGTTACACCCCCGGTGACAGGTGAATCTGTCCCATTTTGCTTCTTGAAAACATTAGAAAAAACGTATATTTTTATATATGTTCATTTATTTTGTAGACTTTTTGTTCGCTGCACATTTTGTGCTATTTTCGGGCAACTATGATCTGCTTCTTGGCTAGTTTTATAGCTCTTTGGCTGGTTTTGAAAATTAGACCTGGCAACAGTGGGGGGCTTACAGCTTCTTTCAATCTGCAGCTTTCTCCATTGCTCGTGTGGCATCAACGTTTAAAAGCCTGTACAGATAAACAGGGATTGGATTGTCTGAGGGAAGTTCAAAGTTCACCCTCCAATATATCCTATCCTCATGCGGCTGTACCGGGAGCTAAACTTTGATGAGAAGCGAAGGGGATTTGTACAAAGTGCATTCTGGGAATTGTAGTTCTGCCAAAACTAGAATTGTTTACGCATTCTCAACTACGTGTTTTAGCTTATAAGTACCCAGTATGTTGTGTCAGGGTACAATCAAGTGAGTCTGGCACCTACTTGCCTGCTTGGGTCTATAGCCAGCTAATAAACAAGTGCAGCCCTGTGTATAAAGATGTCTGTTACTTGGAGCCCCCTCTTCTGTTTAAGATGGTCTTCATGGGGGGAAAAAAACAAAGGGAAAAAGACAGGAATAACAGTAGAAGAAAAGAAAAAAAATATAACATAATACTGTTGATAAAGTAATATTTAACTGTACTTGGAGGAATCCTGGATTCGGTTCATTCCTTATTTATACATATTAATATAACAAACTGGTCAATACAGTAATGAATACAAAGTTCACTTAAAGGGGTTGTTCCCCTTTAGATTAGCTTATAGTATGACATAGTGATAGTCTGAGACAATTTGCAATTGGTTTTAATTGTTTATTTGTGGTTTTTGAGTTATTTAGCTTTTTATTCAGCAGCTCTCCAGTTTGCAATTTCAGCAGTATGGTTGATAGGGTCCAATTTACCCTAGCAATCATGCATTGATTTTAATAAGAGACTGGAATATGAATAGGAGAGGGAATGAACAGAAAGAAAAGTAATACAAAGTAGCAATAACAATCAGAGTACTGTAGCCTTACAGAGAATTTGTTTTGTAGGTGGGGTCAGTGACCACCTATCTGAAAGCAGGAAATAATTAGAAATGAAATAATAAAATAAAAATGAAAACCGATTCTTCCATAGAATTAGCCATTCTATTACATACTTAAAGTTAACCTCCCCTTTAACTTTGGCTACAATCTGATAGGATCACAGGTTGGGCTGCACACACAGACTTGCCCTGGTGCCAGACACAGTAACTTGCTGGATATAAACTGCCATCATTTTACTTGCACAAGGCACAGAACATTTATTTTGTGGAATCAAAATCACTGGAAAAGATCCACAAATCAGAGGATTCCTGCCATCATAAAATGTATCTAAACTGATTTGAATTCAACATAATTTGAGAAACAAAGCAACACTGAGCACTTCAGCTATGAGGCACAACTAAAAGACCCACTCTGTAGAGGGATTCTGGGAAATGTAGTTCTTCCACAAAATTCTCACCATCTCCACCTGCATAGTGTAGATTACTAGTAACTGGTGAGTGTTGCCTCAGTGCGTGGGACGTGCCTTGTCTCTATGGGCACAGGGAGCTGTGTTCTTACCTGCTAGTGTGTATAGACGGCTGCTGGACAAAACCACTCCCAGAACATATACACCCGCTGCCAAACTACCATAGAGTCCCATGCTGGCAGTTAGAGACTGCAGGTAACCTCTCGGGACACTTTAGAAACTTCTCTATCTCCCGTCACACAACTCCATGGCCTTCCCGTTACTCCGTCTCCAGACTTGTTTCCCTCACCAAAGCACCTGGGCACGCACACTACCGTGATGTCACACGCATCCCAGGCGCATTTGAGGGGGTAATACTACATGAAGTTAAAAAGTTATGGGATAAGCGTAAATATCAATGTCAAAATATAACAAAACTTAATCGGGTTGCCTTACGAAATTTGGAAAAAAATGCTGATATAGTGAATCAAAAGGGGGGTGGAATCGTGATCTTGAACCAAAGTCAGTATATATAAACAATTAAATAATACTGATCATTATTTAAAACTTGAAAATGATCCCACTTAGGACATTAAAAAACACATCATTAATAGTGCATTTGATTCAGGCATTATTACAAAGTACAATAGGGATTTTCTGATTACTAATTTCCCATGTATTCCTGTTTTGTATTTATTGCCCAAAATACATAAATTCTACAAAATCCCCCTGGATGACCTATTGTATCGTGAATGGGATCCATCTTGCAACCCCTCTCCAAATTTGTAGATGCATTTTTACAGGATATAGTAAAGACCATCCAGTGTATAACACAGCACTGCTACAGGAAGATTTTAAATAAAAAGCCTTTATTGAAGTGGAAAGTGGACCACGAGACACGGGCACTGGCAATCATTGAAATTGGGCGTTGGTGAGTGCTGACTGAACTATAACATGATTATAGTAAAGACCATTCCTGAATACCTAAAAGACACCACTGTTTTTTTATGTAAATTGACTGAACTAACACATGTTGAACCAGAACGTATAGACGTTCAATCATCATACACATCTATTCCACATGATGAGGGTATCTATTACATTGCTTCGCTCAAAGACAAAGGACCGCTCAAAGTTCACCCACCCTATTACTGTTCCTGTTGGGTGCTCTGTCCGCAGCGTCCCCACTGCTGAAATCCGTATAACACCAAAAAAAATGGACGGCACCCCGATCAAAGGATACAGGTTTATTATGTACTCCTGCAAGGAGTACATAATAATAAAGCATGTGCCAATAAAGCACGTTAAATGTATTACAATGTTGTGCCCAGTAGGGGTCGCTATCTACATTTTGTGTATAACCTGTCTGTGTAGTTCAGGATGTATGCCTATGATTAAGGGAGTGATTCCCGAAACACGTAGGGAGTTGGATCCTTGCAGGAGTATCTATTACATTGAACAAGCTCTCCTTTCTACTGATATTCCTCATAATATGATTTATTTCCTAATTGATTTACGGAGTATCTTTTTTACAAGGAACCAGAAAATGACATGATAATATTAAAAGGGAACATATACCTTTTGTTTCTACTTTTGGCCCAAATAGTAATGAAATTCAGAAGGTTGTATGTAAGTATTGGCCAATGTTACAGAAAGATTCTGTAAAGAACAACCAATCTTTTCTTATAAGCGGGGACCTAATCTAGCTGATAAATTGGTAAAATATGATATAACACGCCCCCATAACACAACACGGTTTATGGGCCCACCTAAAATGGGAACTTTTCCTTGTTTAAATTGCAGTAATTGTAATTCTATAATTAAGGGAGCCTATGTAACCCACCCTATAAAAGGTAGTAGGCTCCCGATTAAACATTTTTGTACCTGCAATTCTGAACATGTGGTATATGGCTTGAAATGCCCATGTGGAAAATGTACTTTGGTCAAACCAAAAGAAAATTCCGTATAAGGATAGGTGAGCATAAACGATCCATCTCTAATTATGACCCCATAAATATTAAAACACATACCCCCGTAGTTAAACACTTTTTTGAACACAGCCGTAATAGTGCAAGCTTTAGATGGCAAGTGTTGGAAGAAATAAAATTGCCATTACGGGGAGGGGATAGAAAAAGAATGCTCCTTCAATGTGAAGCCAAATGGATTGATATCTTGAATACATTAGAACCGTGGGGAATAAATGATGCGTTCATCTTGAAGTGCTTCTTATAACCTGTTATACATTTCTTTCCATTTTAGATTGAAAATTTTACTTGTATGAAAACTACTTACATGAAATTGGATCGAATATAACTTAAGGGTAGGACTATGATATTTATTCTGTAAACTTCTTATACTATTTATATATTACAAATCATAACTATATTTTTTGATACAATGTTAAACTTATACACTATACACGTGTTATTAATTGACATGTAATTGAAACTTTTTTAACTATTTTTGTACTATTTATTGTAACTTTTATGAAAACCTGGTCTTTGATTGATACATTGTATACTATTGGTGCAAATTCAGCACATTATCGGAGTAAGCCACACTGATGGCAGTACTCTGATGTGTAATATGCTAATTTCTACGTCTGGCCACTTGAAAGAGCTTACAAACTTGTTGGGTGAAGGGGTAATAAATAGTTTGGGTTCATTCACAATGCAACTCGTACCTGATGAAGCATATGTTTATCCAAAACATGTTGTGATGGAATAAACAAACAGAATTTGATGCGGTTCTCCAGAGTCAATTTTATTTTATATTGATCTTCAAAGTAGCAATAACTATAAATTTGTAGCCTTACAGAGTGTTTTTTAGATGGGGCCAGTGACCCCCATTTGTAAGCTGGAAAGAGTCAGAAGGAGAAGGAAAATAATTCAAAAACTATAAAAAATAAAGGGCAATTGAAAAGTTGCTTATAATTAGTCATTCCATATCATACTACTCCCAACTCAAATTTTTTCTGATTTTAAGAAAAATCTTGAATGGAAAAAAACACGAATCAATGAATTCGGGGTGAACAACCCAAAAACTCAAAATAATCGAGTTTTCCACAAGGAAAAACACAAATTACTCGAATTGAGTTTTTGAGCAAACCCGCTGAAAACAATTCGAACATCAGAAAAGCTATTAACCTCTTCAAATGGTTCAAGGGAACTCCATTGACTAAGTGGGTGGGCAGCTTACAGACACAGCTAGGAGGATAGTAAATTAACTTTTAGTATGACATAGAGAGTGATAGTCTGAGAAAATTTGCAACTGGTTTTTATTTTTATCATTTGCGGATTTGAGTGGATAGAAAGACGACTAATAAAAAGTAGCAATAACAATAAATTTGTAGCCTTACGAATTTCCCATTTGAAAGCTGGAAAGAGTGAGAAGAAGAAGGCAAATAATTCAACAGCTATCAAAAAGAGAAAATGAAGGCCAAATCAAACGTTGCTTAGAATTAGCCATTCTAAAAGTTAACCTAATATTCCATCCAAAAAATACTACACTGTTTATACTTTTTCTTCATTCCACAGTGAGACCAGTGTTGGTTACTGACAAAAGAGGGAGCTCTAATGATTGAAAAGGTAAAGGTCTGTGGAGACAGCAGACCATGTAGTCTATCCATTTAGATCTAAACCACATAACTACTAAAAAAAAGGGATACTATAGATGGTAGCCGCACCTTCTAACCAGTTGTTTTTCTTTAGGGTTGCCGCTTAAACCGAGAGTTAGAAGCAACTCGGCATGGATGTGCTGACCACTCCTATATAAATATATTTGGTTTGGTGCTCAAAGGAGAGACAGAAAGCGGAGTATATGACGTCGCACAATCCTGAATTACCCTTGTGTTAAACAATGTGTCTACCTGCCTGAGGCGATCAACTTGATATCGAAATAAATAAATAAATTATGGTGTTCGTGTTGTGCTCATTGCAATCATATCTTCTGTGATTATCAAAACAAAATTAAAAAAAGTGCATTTATAAACAGTTCATGGTGACTTAGATATTTAAAGTGCATAGTGCTTGGTTGTGAACATGGGAATGTGCTTGAACCTGCGGCTTGGACTAATTAAAGAGACATCATAAAAAGTAACTTTTATTACATCTACTAAAAATTCATTAATAGAGAGGAAATTGATTATTAAAACCACTAAAAACAATTAAAAATCAAGGGTGGAAATCGGATCTGGATTTTGTATGGGAAAGGGGTGACAGTATAAATGTTTCCTTTAGACTGTTCCCATATCGATCTGGCGACACCCATTTCCCTAAACCCAAAAATATCTTTTCGCCTCATGTAAAAAAAAATCTGTAATTTTAAACAACTTGCCAACATAGTCATTAAAATATTTAATGGTTTCTATGTGATTTGCAAATGTTATTTCTTTTAAAAACTGTATTTGGGCCTCACTATTCTCTGCACTGGTGGTTCTGACTTCTGTGTAGCAGGAGGCAGCTGATTAACAGACCTGTTTCAGGTACATTTGCAAAGAACTTTAAAAGAATTGTTCAGGGTAAAGATAAAAGCTGGGTAAATAGACAGGCTGTGCAAAATAAAACAAATGTTTCTATTATAGTTAGTTATCCAAAAATGTAATGTATAAAGGCTGAAATGACTGGATGTCTAACATAATAGCCAGAACACTACTTCCTGCATTGCAGCTCTCTTGGGGGTAGATTTATCAAAGAGTAAAGTTAGGGATCTGCACATTCCAAAGAGTGAAATACCATTAATTTCTATGGGATTTTTAAAGGCATATTTATCAAAGGGTGGTAGTGAAAGTTCACCATTTGATAAATACGCCCTTGAAAATCCCATCAAAATGAATGGGGAAAGGCGGTATTTCACTCTGCGGACTGTGGAGATCTCTAACTTCACTCTTTGATAAATCTATCCCTTTGTTTCCACCGATTGGTTACCAGGCAGTGACCAATCAGTGACTTGAGGGGGGGGGGCACATGGGTCATATCTGTTGCTTTTGAATCTGAGCTGAATGCTAAGGATCAATTGCAAACTCACTGAACAGTTATGTCCCATGTGGCCCCCCTTCAATTCACTGACTGAGTTAAAGAGCTGAAAACAGGAAACATGTTTTATTTTGCACATACAATCTATTTACAGTATTTGTACACTGAACTGTTCCTTTAAAACCATTGAACGTGTGTAATGAATGTATATGTATATTGTTTAGAATTACATTTTCTTTCCTTGTTAATTGTGTCTTAACATCCTCCCCATAAGTATGTCTCTCCTGGAACCTTATTCTATGTATATGTTCCTTTATAAAAAGAAAAAATATTTCTTCGAGTGCTAGCGGCCCACATTATTATTAATTTCATGATGGAGGCTGAGGGCCGGTGTAAATTTGAAAACGGGCCACATTTGGCCCCCTGGCCTGACTTTGGACATGCCTGATGTAGCTTCTTACAGCAGCCCCTTTGACATTGCAGAATTGCATCCCGCTATATGCAACAAGTTTCACAGCACAAGGTAATAAATGTAGGCATGGAAGTTGTATTCTGTTGCAGCAAGAATTTCCAACAATGATAATCAGAGGCATGAGTGCAAACAGGCCTCTTTAGTGAAGTAATGTAAAAAAAAAAGAGGAGTAACTGGGGGCGAAGTAGTGATTGCATCAAGGGGTGCTAGGGCAATGTAGCACCCAAAATTGTAAGTCAGTTTTAGAAGTTTGCACATCTAAGCACATGCCCAGACTGGCAATCTGTGGGTTCTGGCAAATGCCAGAGGGGCTGCTATAAGGTACCTGAAATGCCAGGGCCTATTTTAATTCTCAGTCTGGACCTGTCTAAGCACCACTCTATCAACAACTATATGAGTCTCACACATTCCTGTAACAAATAGAAACAGTATAACCTACTGGCTGCCCATTTTAAGAATAGGTGTTTCCTTTTGATACCAAGAAGAAGAACTCGCACCTGTTGGAGGGGTCAATGGAGAAAAACAACAAGCTAGTTAGATAACACACATCTACTGCACCTATAATAATTGTTTTTAGTGAATACGTCATTGCAGTTTACATTAGGCTTTATATCCTTCATGTGATAAGCAGAACTAAACTCTATGCACATGGGGGTGGCCAATTTGGAGCGTCATTTTGTTGGTGTCAGTGTTACATGTTATGGGGACGTCACTGATGGTACAGGGCTGATTATTAAACTCTCATGCAGAATGCACTGGTTGCTAAGCTGCCATGAAATGAAAGTCTGAATTAATTACTATTTAGCCTTGTATTGTGACTTTTATATATATATATATATATATATATATATATATATATATATATATATATATATATATATATATATGTGTGTATATATATATATATATATATATATATATATATATATATACACACACACACACACATACATACTATATTGTGAGTGGGTCCCTAAGCTCAGTAAGTGACAGCAGCACAGAGCATGTGCAGTGAATCAGCAGAAAAGAAGATGGGGAGCTATTGGGGCATCTTTGGAGACACAGATCTTTACTGCTACAGGGCTGTGGTTGCCTTGGGCTGGTACAGAATCTCATTATACAGGTATACAGGTATGGGACCTGTTATCCAGAATGCTCGGGACGAGGGGTTTTCTGAATAACAGGTCTTTCCGTAATTTAGATCTTCATACCTTAAATCTACTAGAAAATCTTGTAAACAATAAATAATCCCAATAAGATGGGTTTGCCTCCAATAAGGATTAATTATATCTCAGATTGGACCAAGTACAAGGTACTGTTTTATTATTACAGAGAAAAAGGAAATCATTTTTAAAAATTTGTATTATAATGGAGTCCATGGGAGACATCTTTTCCGTAATTCAGAACTTTCCGGATAATGGATCCCATACCGGTGTGCAGTATTTCTATCTTTGTTAAGCTTTAGCACACTTTTAAGTGATAAATATAGGGTGTTATTTACTAAAATCCAAGTTTATCTTGTATTATATTTTTAAAAAAACCACAATCAAACTCCCATGCCCAATCTTAGCTTATTTATTATTTCTCGATTTAATTGGATCACAGAAAAACTCGATAAAATCAAGTGAAAACCTGAATCACTCTAATTTATTTTAGCTTTTTCCAGAATTGAGCGAGTTTTTACCCAAAAACCCTGAAAAAGTCGGTTTTTCGGATTAAACCCAGTGCAGAGCACGAAAACTTCAAAATGACATGGGTGCTTCTCCTATTGACTTATACAGGACCTAGACAGGTCAGAGATAGCAGATTATCGGATTTGATCTTTTTGCAGCATGGGTGTATAATTAATCTCTAAAAAAAAATTTCCTCAAAAAATATGAGTTTGCTAGTGAATAAAACATTCAGATCTTAATAAATAACCCCAGTAATGTCAGAATGAAGCTAACTGCATCTATATTTTAACTGAATAATTCAAATGCAGGGAGCTTTGAAACCACAAGAGGGACATCTTGCTTTATTATATTCACATGCCTTCGCCCAAAAGCAGGAATTGTTCAACCATATATTTGGGAGTTTTAACCTTGGGAAAGCAAGTTGTAAACGTCCCTGTGGAAAAACATATAATGAATTAGGAGAACATATTGAACGTATTGCAATATATGGACAAACAATCCCTGTTTTGTTTATAAAAAAAAATGTCAAATGTTCGATGCACCCAGTGATTACAATAGCTTACCTGATACCCTCGTCCGGTTCCTCTATTAGAAGAAAACTGCACCAGCCTGGGGTACTTCTGTATGAGCATCTCATCACTGTCTTCTTCCACTTCTACTCCACTTCTGATCCCCTGGGCCAGCACATGCACAGTACAGTGAAAAGGCTTCCTTTTTGCTTGAAGTTCTACATACAGTATATAACAACACATAGAAACAAGTAGAAGATGTTAAAATTAGATCTTGAACTTCCCCATCTCCTCCATCTTTCCTCCCCATCCCCCACCTTAGTCATCCTTATCCTCAGCTCCTTAACCTGATATTGTGCTGTTGTATTACACTGGATGTTGTGAAATGCATGCTATATCTTATGTCCTGTTTATATTTGCATATACTGTACATAATAAATATTATACTACAAAAAAAACTTTTTTTCACTAGAAATTTTTCAAGATTTATAACCTGATGCAGCAAAAAGCCCGAATCCGAAAATCCACCATCTCAGACCTGTCGATGTCCTCTCAGTGGGAGAGTCACCTATTTCAATTTGACTTTTCTTGGTCTGCACTGGGTTTAGCCAGAAATTTTTTTGGGGGTTATGGGCAAAAACCCCAAAAATTTGAGTGATTCCAGTAAAAAGCCGGAAAATTCAAGCTATTTGGGAAAAAGCCCGAAAAATTTGAGTGATATAGGTTTTTGCTCAATTTTATCAAATTTGTCCGCGATCCAATTAAATCGAGGTTTATTATTAATAAATCAGCTCAGGCATGGGAGTTTGGTTGTGTTTTTTTAAAAAAATATGAGATAAATTCAGATTTAATAAATAACCCCCTTTGTGACTGATTGGATATAAGGTGTCAAAGAGAAGATGGCAGCAAATATAAGGGATGCATCAAATCCACTATTTTGGATTCGGCCGAACCCCCGAAGCCTTCGCGAAAGATTCGGCTGAATACCAAACCGAATCCTAATTTGCATATGCAAATTAGGGGTGGGAAGGGGGAAAACATTTTTTACTTCCTTGTTTTGTGACAAAAAGTCATGTGATTTCCCTCCCACCCCTAATATGCAAGTTAGGATGCGGATTCAGTTCGCCCAGGCAGTAGGATCCGGTCGAATCCGAATCCTGCTGAAAAAGGCCGAATCCCGAACCAAATCCTGGATTCGGTGCATCCTTAGCAAATATTAAAGGCAGTGGGTGGTAAAATGGTGAGACAAAGGGGTAATAGAGGTTTTTAGACAATTGCAGGTGTTTCAGGCAGAATAATTTAGATGCAGAGGCAGCACAGGGACGTTCATGTACAAATAGCAAAGAGATCGATTAGGATTGGATTGGTGCTGCTGTAGTGAATCTGGGAGAAGAGAGAATTTTAAAGGTTTCCTAGTCTCACTATATCTGTATGTGATAATTATACTTGATATGTGGTGACTGATGTTTCAAAGATTTTCCTTTGCAAAGAAAAAAAAACATTCTACATTCCCAATTCCCTGTACAAAATATCCAAGAACATAGATCACATTGTCATCAGCTTTTTGAAATGGATTTTTTTTTTTTGGTCATGAGTTTTCCAAACAATTAAAGGATGAAACGTATGCTGAATATGTTATCGTGTCTGATAAACAGCATTGCTTGAGTTTTGTAACCAGAATTGCTGATTGAGAGAGATTTTTGCTCTTGCTCAGTACTCTTCATCTTGCAATGATTAAAATTCACTATAAAGTCTGATTTGAGCAGGCGCTAACCATGTTGTTATCATTATAGTCTACGTGCTCTTTTCTTAGCTCAGTTCTCTCCACCATATCTTGCTGTTAAAAGCAAAGTCACAGTGTAAATAATACATAACTCTTCCATTCCTCCTTCTGGGTTGGACCTTGGTTGGCATTGCCATTGGGTTTAGATGTCTGATCCTGAAGATACAATGCTGAGATGACTGATATGCAGGAAGCAGAACAACTAGGCCGAGACTGCTGAGAGAAGAGACTCCTTTTGTTATGGTTATGGTGTGGACCCTCCTTTAGTCAGACAGTAATCTGAGGCTTCAGGGACTATGGTAGAGCCTAGGGCTGAGACTAAAGTTAAGATGGCCATAGACGTGCAGATTTTTTCACTTATGTCCAACAACCGATTGTTCGTTGCAATCTGCCAACCTACAACTAACCATTCAGATTAAATAAAATAGTAAAAAGAACATATCAGACGATCTTCTGCCCATTTATTGTCAGGCAACAATCGTAAGAAAGTTATATCTGACAAATAGAAGTGACAGTCACCCATTGATATCATCAGATAGGCAATACATGCAGAGATATTATCGTTAGCCGACAGAAATTTTCTAACCTGTCCGATCAACTCAATGGCCGATCGACATGGTACGAAAAATGTTGGGACAATCCACGCACGGTCCAAAAATCGTACGAACCTTTGTTTCGTACAACTTTGTCTCTATGGCCAGCGCAGGCACCTGCCTAGGAGAAAACTATTTTAGGCATTGCTGGCAGTCAATAAACTATTGCTTAATGAGGCTACAATGTTGATGTTTTTGTTATTACTCTTACTATTCTGGCTCCCTGCTATTTATCTTACAGTCTGCCATTCAAACCACTGCCTAGTTGCTAAGATAATTTGGACCCTAGCAACCAGATAGGTGCTGAACTTCCAAGCTGCTAAACAAAAAGGTCAACACAAAAACAACAAAGTAACTACCAATTGAATTGTGTCTCAGAATATCATACTACTTGTATGGGATCCATTACCTGGAATCAAATGTTAAAAAATGATTTCCTTTTTCTGTGAAATAATTAAAAAGGACGTGATCCAAACTAAGATATAAATAATCCTTATTGTAGTTTAACAATCATATTGGGTTTATTTAGGAGCAGAATTATGAAAGGTCGAGTTTTAGAGGTTTGGGAGTTTTTTTATAACTCAAATGAACTCGCAACCCGAATGTTTTCTAATTTAAGAAAAAACTCAAATGGAAAAAAACTCGAATCAGTAAAAACCCAGAAATTCAAATTAATCGAGCAGCAGCAAATGACTCGAATTGCTCGAATTGATTGAGTTTTCAAGCAAAACTCACCGAAAAAAACTCGGACATCATCAAGGCTATTAACATCTTCAAAATGATTCAAGGGACCTCTGGCATTGACTCCTACATGATCTCGACAGGTTTTAGATGGTGTATTTTCAGATTTAAAACTATTTCTAGGATCAGGTATAATAATTCCCAAAAAATGTGAGTTTTTTTTAACCTGAAAATTTGAATTTTGCACCAAAAAATCAACTTGAATTTTTATGAAAAACACAACTCGATCCTTAATAAATAACCCCCCTCAGACTGAAAACGAATACAACTGGACCTTTGATAAATCTGCCCCTAAATGTTAACATAATTTTCATCTGACTTAAGGTATGGATATCCAAATTACAGAAAGACCCCTTATCTGGAAACCCCCAGATTTTGAGCATTCTGGATAACAGGTCCCATATCTGTTCTACATCATACTGAATGGTGATTTAACATAAATACCCATTTAAGAGATCTAACACCGATCCTACATTGTACCTGTCTAAATGAGGGCATTAATATTGATTTTTACCACTATTTTGTGCCAAAGATACCAACAATCCAGAGATCATAAATGAGCTTAGTAAAACTGCATCCAACATTTTGGAATGTTCTTGCACAATCCAATCGCTGGAAGAAGGATTAGTGCGTTTAAAGACTGATTGCATGAACATGTGAGAAATGAACCACTGCCAGTACAGGAACATTTTGTGTAATTTTTCTTATATTCATATTAATTGTGAAATTTTTTGCAAATGTCCCACTATAATTTTTTTTTTCAGAGGATAAAAGACTGTCAATTAATCAAATGGAAACCACCTAATGTTTTCTTCTAGACATTCCAGGATTTTCTTTGGGACTAAGCTGTATATCTCTTATACTGTATACAATACTATTCTAACAATTGATTTATGGTTCTTACTCCTACTCTGGATCAGAATGAAAACATTTTCTCCAATTTTTCTACTATTTTTGTTTGCAGAGTAAAGCTGGCCATACATATATCTGCTTGTATGGTGAGGTCACCCACAAGTGCAGCCATATCAGGCTGATGTGATTGTTGACCATGGGGCTAACGATTAAATCATCATGTGACGTATCTGTCAGTGTCAAGGATTCAAGTCATCAGCTTTTATCAGCATGTTTATCGCCACCTTAAGTTGAATGCTTTCACAGCACCACTGATAAATTGGATAAGCTGCATTTCCTTACATTTCTCAGTTTTTGCCAGAGGTTCACCGTGCATTTTGTTTCACAGGTAAAAAAAAAACAAAACACCAGCAACCTTCCCAATGACTTTGATTCATTTGGCAAAATGTCACCATTTTTTAAATGTTTTCACATCTTTGCAATTTTTGTGGGAAGTGAAATGGGCCCCATTCACTATTCACAAAGAGGTCCATTTATCAAAGGTGGAATTTCGACGTTATATTCGATTTTTTTTTTTATTCGAATATACTCACAATTCGACTGGAAGGTTATTTAAAAAATTTTTTTTAGATCAAATGGTTCCCGACCCGAAAATTCGATCATATTCAATTCGTATTCACTTTTTCACTAATTTTTTCTCCTAAAATTGGCTCATCGGACTTCTGTCACTGACTTGTACATTAACTTTGAAGGTTTTAGGTGGTGAATATTTGAATTAGGACTGTTTCCATGGTTGAGGTGGAATAAATCTCACATTCGAATTTACATTTGAATAGGGGGATTTAAATTCAAATTTACTAATCGACCTTTGATAAATCTGACCTTAATTGTAAATGTAACAAGTAATTTGTATTTCTGAAGCAGGTTCCTTCTCTACCCTAGTGTAAAGCATGCCTACTCTAAAAAGTCTTTACAAGGCAAACCAGTTATAAAGTGAAGTGGACTTTATACAAATATGATTTACACAGTAATACAGTGTAGAGATATTATTATACACTGTATAAACTGTATTAAATATTCATATAATGCCAACAAAGGCCAGCTGTACAGTGTCAAAATGCTTCCTAAGATTTACCAAGCCATAAAGGTGGTTCACCTTTCAGTTAACTTTTAATATGTTATAGAATGGCTAATTCTAAGCAACTTTTAACTGGTCTTTATTCTAATATTTTTTATAGTTTTTAAATTATTTGCCTTCCTCTTCTGACTCTTTCCAGCTTTCAAATGGGGGTCACTGACCCCATCTAAAAAACAAATGCTCTGTAAGACTACAAATGTATTGTTATAACCACTTTTTATTATTCGTCTTTCTATTCAGTCCCTCTCCGATTCATATTCCAGTCTTTTATTCAAATCAGTGCATGATTGCTAGAGTAATTTAGAACCTAGCAACCAGATTGCAAACTGGAGAGCTGCTGAAAAAAAAGCTAAATAACTCAAAACCACAAATAATAAAAACAAAAATGAAAAACCAATTGGAAATTGTCTCAGAATATCACCCTCTACATCATACTAATATTTAACTTAAAGGTGAACATCCCCTTTATGGCTGGTGGCATAGCGACAAATCTTCACTACTTTGGTCGACTAATCTCCCCAAATGCCGTCAATTCGTAATCTTGCCAGTGGGACGGCATTTGGGGAGATTAGTCGACCAAAGTAGTGAAGATTTGTCGCTGGGTCTCCCTGTCTGCCACCACCTTAACACCTTCCTGCTAATCTTAATAAGAAAAAAAATCTAATAGCTAAAACTCGAACGAATATTACCGACCTGAAAACTCGAATCGAATTTGAATCTAATTCGATTAAACTTGAATTGAGTTTTTTCCACCCAAAAAAACTCAAATGTCAGCAAGGCTATTAACATCTTTAAATGGGTCACTGGACCTTTGCCATTGATTTCTACATGAACTTGGAAGGTTTTGAATTTGAATTGTTCCCAGGGTCCAGGTATAATAAATTTTGAATTCTAATTCGAGTTTGGATTATTCCAAATTCAAATTTATGAGTATTTTTTTTTTTATAAATAAGTATTTATTGGTTTTACAGTAACAGAACATTATAACCAAGCACATTCAAATAAAACCATTGTTTACAGATTGTTTGTTATATGACAAAATACGAACATAATGTAACCTTTAAGAGGGGGTACAGGGAGGATAAAGGGGGCATTGGATGGCCTGTTAATATCTCAGATTATAACCTATATATAACCTATATTCTTGTTCACCTTTAAATAGCATCCATGTTAGCCATTGGGCAGAATATTCCCTTATCTGTTTTTTAAGTACATGCAGAGCACTCCTCAAATTGTTGGATCTCTTCAACTTTGAATAGCCAATCTCTAATTGTTGGCACCTGCTGTGAGTTCCAATATCTGAGAATTAGCAGTTTGGCGGCAATCAGCAAATTGGGGAAGTGCTGAGTTATTAAAGTTCAATCTGTCCACTGGGGACATGCGAAATAAGAGAGAGTAAGAAGGGTCATTAAGGTCTCTCCCATGTGCGATATGTGAGCAGATGCGGAGGACCGGCTCCCAAAAAGGAATTTGTGAGTTTTGACCAAAAATATAATTCAAAATTCGAATTTCCAATTCGAACCTTAATAAATTTGCCCCTGCAAGAGGCGTTGGATGCACACAAGTGGGCAGATTTATCAAGGGTCGAAGTAAAAATTCAAATTTTGAATTCAAATGTTTTATGGCCAAAACTGTCAAATTCGACTAGGGAATTATTAAAATTTGATTTGACTTTTATTAAAAATTTGATTTTGTAAGATTTATTATACACTTCCCCATTAAAAACTCAAATTTGACTATTCGCCACCTAAAACCTGCCGAATTGCTGTTTTAGTCAATGGAAGACGTCCTGGGATAAATTTGGAGTTGTTTGCAACCTTCCTCACATTGAAATTTTTCGGATCTAATTTGAATTCAATTCGAGTTTTCAGGTTGATTCGATTTTTGGAAATTCGATTTTTTTTTTTAATAAATTTCGATTGGTCGAATTTTCGAGTTCATGGGCGTTTTAATAAACTTCCATGGATTCGAAAATTCCATCCTTGATAAATCTGCCCGTAGCAGTGAAGTGATATTGTTGGCCTCGTTTCTGTTCCTGTAGTCACTACAAAAATCAACGTATTTGAAGTTGATTTTATTTATTTCTTTTTATGGTGCTTGTATGAGATCATCTGTAAAAGATCATCTTCTTTAAAATCGGTATGCTTATTACACACATTAAGAACATTTATTAAAGTTATATGAATCCAAAGATGCTCCTTGCACTTCGCTATAGTTGCATGCGCATTATATGTCATTATATTGCCGAGCACCAGAAATTATGCAATCCCCATTTTGGCAAACTTTGGATCCGATTGTTTCTGATTTGTCAAAACACTCAACCATTATTGTATTCATTTTGATTTATCAGATGCTGCATTACAGGTAGAAAAACATGGCGATTTGCTCCGAAATTACACTATGCGCAATGCAGTTACAGTCATAAATGAGCACTATAGTTTTGTATAATATGGCCAGTATAGTATTAGTTCCACTATACTGAAATTATAGTGAATGTTCAATTACTCCTGGCGGAATTTTGAATATTTCAATTAGGGCACAAAATACTTTTCTTTTCCATTCTGATTAGAAGAAAAGAGGTTCCTCCTAAATATTCGGAAGGGGTTTTTTACAGTGAGAGCTGTGAAGATGTGGAATTGTCTCCCTGAATCAGTGGTACAGGCTGATACATTAGATAGGTATAAGTAGGGGTTGGATGGTGTTTAGCAAGTGAGGGAATACAGGGTTATGGGAGATAGCTCATAGTACAAAGTTAAAAGGTTGAACTTGATGGACGTGTGTATTTTTTCAACCTAACTTACTTTGTTACTATGTTGATTTCAAAAAAAATGGCAATTCCAAAAATTAATGACTATTGCTCTGTGAGCTTACGATTTTATTATTATTGTTACTTTGTATTCCTTTGGGGGAATATAATAAAAGTTGGTAACTGAAAAAATATTCGCAATGCGAAAAGTTATGCCTATGTGTGGACAAATTTGGCTTTGTGCGAATTTAATATAGCTTTTGCGAACCCAGAAACTGTTTAGTGACCACTTCCGACAGGAGAAGAAGGCTTGCAAATTTTATAGTTTGCACCAGTGTGCAGTGAATGTAATAAAATGTCTTACTGAAAAAATTGTTACGTTTGCTCTAAAAGATTACAACACCTTCCTGCACTTTTTAAAAGTGGGCAATGTGCAATTAAAATTTGCAATGCAATAACAGTTTAAGGAAGAGTATTACATTGAGAAATGCTAATTTTTATTCTTATTTGTGCAAACTGTTTTGCTCTTTGCGACTTTTATTACATTCCTTATCTTTCTATTCAGTTACTCAGTTTATATTCCAGTCTCTCATTTAAGCCACTTCCTGGTTGCTACGGTAAACGAGACCTTGGCAACCAGTTAACAACCCCTTTAAGAGCTCAGTCGGCAGCTTATTGGCCCGTGTATGGGCCCCCCTGACTGGCTTCCCCGATCAAGATCTGGCCAAAAGTCGGCCATATCTGGATCGGATGGGATTAAAAATCGCATCGGATCGCGGCCGCATCTGTTCGTTGATGCGGTCCCGCTATCAGACTACCCGTTCCCATTCATTAGGATCCGATCGTTGGGCCCTAGGGCCCACGATCGGATCAGCCCGATATTGCCCACCTCAAGGTGGGCATATCGGAGAGAGATCCAATCGTTTCGCGACATCGCCAAACGAGCGGATCTCTCTGTGTATGGCCACCTTAACATGTATGCAGATGTTGAGTATATTGAATCCAATCACTGAAGGTACTTGCGCTTACAGTATATGCTCTCCTTTTATACATTTCTGCATAGCGATGACCAGCTCCCTTGCACCAGTCTAGTCTATCCTGATGAATTATGCGCCAATAGAACTTTGGGGGCCTGCAGGTTCGTGATGGGCCAACCTCTCAAGATTTTTTCTGTGGACAGATACAAACAAGGTAAGCTGTGCTTTTCTTTTTGTCATGTTCAGTTATGCTGGCTATATCCTAATAATACTCCCTATATTGTTATAAACACTGTGTCTTGAATGTAATTGACCCAAAAAAATTTATTAAAACTAAAAAAATCATGGTTAATATGATGAGTTTCTATTACAAAATATTTTGTCACTAGAGGGTTAAAAAGTCAGTTCAGTGGCCTTTGCATTATTAAGATGCACCGCATGTGAGGTTTTATGTGTCCTGTAAGACAATGCTGTGTTACAACCTTGGCCTCACCTCAAATACTTCATATGGTTAGAATCAAACATCCCTGCCCAAAATCACTCCTCGGTCCGTATCTCTAAAATTTATGAACCAATACAATTAATGCATACGGAGTACAAAGTGCAGTTATTTCAGCTCTAACTAAAATTAAGATATAGTGAGATTCATATTTTCAGTGATTAATTACACTCTTGGAAAAGGGCAGCAGTCAGAAAATCCCTATGGATTTATAAAGGAACATGCAATTAATGGGCCCGTGTAGAACACTAAGGGGCAGATTTATCAAGGGTCGAATATCGAGGGTTAATTAACCCTCGATATTCAACTAGGAATTGAAATCCTTCGACTTCGAATATCGAAGTTGAAGGATTTAGCGCAGAAAATTCGATCGAACGATTCGAAGGATTTTAATCCAACGATCGAAGGATTATCCTTCGATCAAAAAAACTTAGGCAAGCCTATGGGGACCTTCCCCATAGGCTAACATTGACTTCGGTAGCTTTTATCTGCCGAACTAGGGGGTCGAAGTTTTTTTTAAAGAGACAGTACTATCGAATGTTCGAATAGTCGAACGATTTTTAGTTCGAATCCTTCGATTCGAAGTCGAAGGTCGAAGTAGCCCATTCGATGGTCGAAGTAGCCCAAAAAACACTTCGAAATTCGAAGTTTTTTTACTTCAAATCCTTCACTCGAATTTAGTGAATCGGCCCCTAATAGTTTTTAGAAAGCATGATACCTTGTTCATTAGGCACTTGGCCCATATTTTGAAATATATTTTTGAAATATTTTGTCCTGCCTCCTGTTCCAAAATTCGCCTTTTAATGCAGGGAAACCCTGGAGTTACTGGAAATAAAGAAATAAATACAGATATGGGACCTGTTATCCAGAATGCTTGGGTTTTTCCAAATAACAAAATCTTTCTGTAATTTGGAACTTCATACCTTAAGTCCTTAATAGAAAATCATGTAAATGTTAAACAAACTCAATAGGCTGGTTTTGCGTTCAATAAGGATCAATAAATATACAGAGAAAAAGGAAATCATTTTTTTTAAAATTCTGATAATTTGAATGGAATGGAGTCTATGGGGCAAATTCTAAGCCGAAGCGCCCAACGCTAGGGTCAATTCGCTAGTGTTGGGCATTTTCGTTACTTTGCAAATTCACTAACGAACGCTGGCATAAATTCGCTAGTGTTACTTCGCACCCTTATGCCTGGCGAATTTTCGCTACGGATGTAACTACGCAAATTCACTAACGCGCGCAGTGTACTGAACGCTACCTTTTACGCTAGACTTCCTTCGCCACCTCAGACCAGGCGAAGCGCAATACAGTAGATAGGGATTGCTTCAAAAAAAGTTCAAATTTTTTCTAAGTCCCAAAAAACGCTGACGTGTTTTCTATATTATGGGTGATAGACTGAAAAAGATCGAAAAATTTTTTGGGGCTCCCCTCCTTCCCCCCCTACATTTCCTAACTCATGGCAACTTAACTATACAGTGGGCACATGTGTAGGGCAAAAAAAAAAATTATTTGATATTTTGAAGGTTTCCCAGGCGTTTGTAGTGATTCTGTGTATTCCTCCATTGAAATTTGAATTTTAACTTCGCTTCGCTTAGTGAATCAACGCTAGCGCAACTTCGCAACCTTATGCTACCCCTGTGCGCAACTTCGGATTTTAGTGAATTTGCGGAGCGCTGGCGAAACTACGTGTGGCGAAGTGCGGCGAAGTTGCGCCTGGCGCAACTATGAATCTTAGTGAATTTGCCCCTAAGGGAGATGGCCTTTCCATAATTCTGAGCTTTCTAGATAATGAATTCCATACCTGTATTTGCAGCGTCTAAAGAATTAGACACAGACGTCATGTTGATGCACCAGAAATAATAGCATCCTGTAATCCTCAGCCCTATTTTGTCTGATTTGTACATTTGCACCTCACAAATTTAGTAACGCAGGAATTGGGGGAAAGCACCTTATTTTGATTAAACGCGAATTTGCGAATTGTGTCCGAAATTGCGTTTTGCACAATGCACTTGCATTTGTAAATAACTTGTGTAGTTATAATTTAAGTTAGGAAATGTGGACAGGACTCCGTCTGCCTCTTCATAGTCCCACCCACTGACAGCACAAGTCTGGCCACTTAACTTTATCACCCCCATCCCCTAACATTACCTGTACCGTCAACTGCCCACACTTGGTCGGAAGGTGGAAACCCTAATAATGAACAGACACGTATTATGCAAAAATGTACCTTCCAGGGGATCTTTAAATGCAGCATGTCCTTATCTAGTGCCCTATCTGGGGGAACATTGTAAATAAAGTGCATGTACCCCAGGTCTCACACTGCACATGCACTTACTTTTGGAAGAGCAGGAGATAGAAGTGAGTGCCAGTGCCACAAGGATGGCGGCATCCAAAGGGCTTTCCTTATCTTGCTGCCTTCCACTGACACTTCCATCTCCTGCTCTTCCAAAAGTAAGTGCATGTGCCCAGGGTTGCCACCTTTTAGCCCGGCGGAGACCAGGCAGGGGGTGAGGTCGTGATGCAGAGGGAGCAAGGTTGTGCCGTTGAGCGTGACAGTCCCGCTTTTGACAGCTCAACCCGCAGTCCCGGCTTTATACTGAAATGTCCTCTTTGATGTGCTGCACTGAACAGCCAGAAAAAGATACAAAGTTTCTAACTTAATTAGCTCTTGGTAGAGAGCCCATAATACATACTTTAGATATTTTTGTAACCATTTTAGATAAGATAAAAACTCACAGCTTAAAGGGCATTTCACCTTCATTAGTAAAACTGTAATAACATATAAAAACCATAGAAATGTGTTCAAACTTTCATAACCTGCCAAATTCTGTAAAATGGACATGGTAATTAGGGGATGTGGCCACAAAATTGGGCGTGGTCAAAAAATGTTCCAGCGGCTCGCACGGCAAATCTTTTTGTCTCTCTTTCTGTTTCCAAAATGTTGGGAGGTATGCCATGTCAATCATAGGGACTCCTGCCTGGTTTTCCTAATTTGGAAAACTGGGCAAGAAGTTTTGACCTGGGCAGCCCTTCAAAATACCTGGCTGTCCTGGTCAAAACCTGGACTGGTGGCAACTGTAAGTTTGCCACCTGGGGCACATGCACTTTATTTACAATGTTCCCCCAGATAGGGCACTCAGGGCAGCCATCAGGGGGGAAAGGGGGGAGAGTTGTAGGGGGCCCCGAGGGTAAGAGGGGCCCGGTCACGCCGCAATTAGCCGGGTCCCACCTGCTTTCTGAGAGCTGCCGACTTCGGGAAGACAGGGCGGGAGCACAGTGGGAGGTATCTTCTGTCCATTACTTTTTCCTTATTGGTCACTGAGTTTAAGTCCCGGTTGATCTGCTCAGGGATTGGATAACTGAGGTTTGAACTTCCCCTCATCCAATCACCATGCAGCTTTACCGGGACTTGAAATTCTGTGACCAATAAGGGAAGAAAATGCTGTCACTGGAAGAAGATGCAACCCTCCTCCCTTCTGTAGTTGGCAGCTCACTTACAGCAGGTGGGCCACGCTAATGAAGTAAGTACAACATGGCAGGCCCCCCTAAAGGTAACCCTTTGTGGTCCCTGTTGTGTGGTGGGGCCCTGGGCACCAAATTCTGGGGGGGGGCAAGTTTTTTTGAAATGGATGTTTAAGGGGGGCCCTGGCCACCAATGTTCTTATAACGTGGGGGGGCCCTGGCCACCAATTTTTTTTTTACCATGTGGGGTCATAGCAACCAATATTTTTTAATGGGGGGTCCAGACCACAAATGTTTTTTATGGGGGGCCCTGACCACAAATGTTTTTTTATGGGAGGCCCTGACCACAAATGTTTTTTCAATGGGGGGCCCTGACCACAATGGAGGGCCCTGACCACAAATGTTTTTTTATGAGGGGCCCTGACCACCAATATTTTTTAATTTTTTATTAACATGTGGGCACCCTAACCACCAATGTTTTTTTTTTTTTACTGTGTGGTGGGGGGTGGACCTGTGGGGTGCGGAGGGCAGACTTGTAGGTAGGGCTTGCGGTGGGCGTAGCCCAGGGGGCCCAGGATATTTTGTCATATGGGGCCCTGCGATTTCTGATGGTGGCCCTGAGGGCACTGGATGAGGAATAGGGGAAAATATAACGGGATATAATTATAACATTTTGGCACCATAGGTGGCTGTTTCTGTTTTGACCCCAGGTTGATGGTTGTGGAAGCAGCATTGGAGAACTATGACAAAATTGAACAAAAACATGAAATGGGGTTGCTCTCATACTGGTGTTTAAGCAAGAGCCTAGAAGATGAAAAGGAGAGGGCTCGAACACATAGCTAAGGTATACAAGTCATATACATCATAATAATGTAGGGGACATATAAATATTTTTCCCATTTATATTGCATTCCCCTAAAGATTGGCCACAGAAGGGCCCCTTAGTTTATACAGGAGCTAAGTTCCTGTTCCTGGGTCAAAGCATGACCCCTAGCTTTCCCCAGTTTAGCCACTAGAGGGCAGTGTTCAATACTATATAAGCTGAGCACACATGTGCATTACCGATTATAGTGTATTACACCCTGCCTCCACTGCAAGGGCTCACACCCTGAGAATAATAGGTCTCATCTGGAGCAAATATTGGGGTAAAATTCATAGTTAGAGTAATATTGCCCCTCAATTTACTGTAGCCTTACAATAACAATAGAGCATTGTATGTGCTGGGAAGGAATTGCTTGTGTACATAATAAATCTATTCCATAGTACATTCCTATGGATAGATAAAGGTAGGTAAACCACACCGTCCGAATTTATCTCAGTATTTTATGCTAAAAACTTCTGATCGAATCCGCTTAGATTGCACTTATTTAATACATTTTACCGAAAATTTTCGGGAAAAAAACAGATTTTCACAATTTTTTCGGATCTTGCACCTGAAAACTCAGATTTTTGGGGTATTGCACGTAACCCAGCGCACATCAAAAAATCATTGGGACTTCTCCCATTGACTCATATGCAACCTCGACAGGTCTGAGATGCTGGATTTTCTGATTCAGACTTTATCATCCTCTGGGTTTAAGAAATTCCGAAAAATTCTGGATTTTTTAAATGTCCGATTTTATAAATAAAAAAAACACAGATTTTTGCATTTGGAATTTAGTAAATAACCCCCTTAAAGTGTATTTCAATATCTTTTATATGTTTCAATAAAATCTGTCACGCACAGCTGTCTGGACCACAGTCAGGTATTTATTAAACTGCAGAAAATGCCATAAAATAAAATATGTGGCAGCAGTTAGTCATCTGTATGTCCATCTTACATTTATTTCTTTCCCACAAATAGCTGAGAAAGTTCTACTCCCCCTTTGGATCAATTGTTGAATGTCACAGTGATTGGGGACTTTTTCTGGCAGAACCAGAATCATTTACAAGCCCAGCAGAGGAATTCTGTGGGTGTCAAGGGACAAAAAACTGTTTTCGTATAAGTATGTAGACTCTGTACATATATACTGTAGATTACATGGCTTTCTTGTATTAATTTAATTATAGCTCAATAGGTTTTTTTTACCATTTGGAGGCAAGGGGCAAATAGGAAAAAAAAGCAACACGAAATGCTATATTTTTTGCACTTTAAACTTTGCCCTGCACCCTGCATCCATTTTAGAAGTGCAAAGTGTTAGAGTGCCCTGTATTGAGCTCCTGCTTACAGTTCGGAGCTTTCTTGTGACTGTCAGTGCTGCGCTCCTTGCCTTGAATGAGATTTTTAATCCACAGGATTTTGTCCCTTAGTACTTGCTCTGGTAAAACTGTAAATAACCCCCCACCTCCCAGGCTTCTCTGATCAATCCAAAAGATTTTATTCTGGATACTGGATCAGCTTTCATCTCTAGGCTTACTGAATGTGGCAGCCTGTAGTCTTCTTTTTCATTTACCATTGTCCTCCATTTGTGTTATAATAAATAAACATTATCATAAAATAAAACAAGCTATTATAATAATACAAAACAAGATACGTAGGGAACATTGGAATCTGATGTCACTGGGTCATTGACATGGAAGATTTTAAATGGATTGAGCTAAGAGATAATAAAATGTGGCAGGATGTGTATTGCCTACTACTCAGCAGTCATAATATAAGATTACAACCAAAATGATTATTTTAGCTGTAGCCGGATATATAGCACTACAGGGCCCTCTTCTGAACTAATGCTAATACCTATTAGGGGGTAAAAGTAAAAGCCCCCACAGCCACTGATGGAAATGCCCCCACATTCAACATAGTTAGAGGGAAGCTACTCTAGTTCTGAGCAAGTCTCTGTGCAAGCCCATACAATCTAGTTCATTACGGCCTTTTATTTGGCTATAGCTATTCCTCATTGGGACCATTCACAGGGTTATGTATTAAAGGTTTAGTTGTTTTTTACCCAAGAATTTTTAGTATTTAGTAGTTCATTGGTATTTTTCCAGCAAAACTCGGATTTTCCGGTTAAAAAAAACCCTCAAATCTTTAGAGATTTATTATACCCTGAAGCTGGAAATAGCTGGAATCCGAAAATACTCCAGCTAAAACCCGTCATGGTCATATACTGTAGAAGTCAATGGCAGAGGTCCCTTCAACTATTTGAAGATGTTTGCAGCCTTTATGATGTTTGGGGGGTTTTTTCAATGGGTTTCACTCAAAAACTCTATTAATTCAAGCAATTTGAATGTTTTTCAACGAAAACTCTATAAATTCGAGTATTTGAGAATTTAATATCAGAGTACAATTTGCAGATTCTCTATAATTTATAATCCGGCAATGGGAACTCCTCTATGTAGAAAGACCAACCTGGAGAATGAAAGAATGTGTTGAATCCATGGTAAGAAGGAAAGTGTTTGCCTTCCATTCAGCAAACCTGTTTCCTTGTAGCACCCCAAGAAAGTTTTTCCCCTGAACTTGAGTTTTTCCCATTGAGTTATTTCATAAATCAGAAAACGTTTGAGTTGTGAGTTTATTCAAGGTATAAAAAAACCTCACAAACTCGACCTTTGATAAATAACCCGCTCGCTGGGTTATTAAGAAATATTGGAGTATTTTTTTTTGTGTCCTGAATTACAGAGTTACGTTATTCCAGAGTTTAATGTGAAGCCAATACTGTGTTTTTAAAGACCTAAGGAAACTTGAACTTGGTTCAGCAATAACTGCAACATAAACCCCCTTGCAGAGAAGGGGATACTAATACTACTGAGCTGGGATTTTCAGCTCAGGTTGAATAAATCCCATGCATATACCATATTCAGAATATCTACTAATTGTAACAGAATATTCATTTTTATAGACCCGCAAATACTGGAGGACTAATGGCAAATTAATTCAACTTCTTACTCATGCAGGCTTCTCTCTGTTTGATGACCAATAAACTACTTTACCCAGTGATATTTTGGGGGTGATTATGGTGGCTGAAAAGTTTTAGGAGGAAGAAACATCTAAAAATGAGGGTTCAAGTACACGTTATAACTTTTAGTGAGCCCCCTTCATGTTGCTACAGACTATATTTAATTTCCTACGGCTTAATTTCTTTTTTTAATGATATTTTGAGGCCTGTTTTATATAGCTAAGTTTACAAAACCTCACAAACTCGACCTTTGATAAATAACCCCCACAGTGTTGCTGGGTTATTAGGAAATATTGGAGTATTGTTTTTTGTGTCCTGGATTACAGAGTTACGTTATTCCACAGTTTAATGTGAAGCCAATACTGTGTTGATAAAGACCTAAGGGAACCTGAACTTGGTTTAGCAATAACTGCAGCATATACCCCTTGCAGAGAAGGGGATACTAATACTATACTGAGCTGGGATTTGCAGCTCAGGTTGAATAAATCCAATGCATATACCATATTCAGAATATCTACTAATTGTTACAGAAGGCAATATGCATTTTTATAGACCCACAAATACTGGAGGTCTAATGGCAAATTAATTCAACTCCTTACTCGTGCAGGCTTCTCTCTGTTTGATGGCCAACAAACTACTTTACCCAGTGAGATTTTGGGGGTGAGTATGGTGGCTGAAAAGTTTCAGGAGTAAGCAACAACTAAAAATGAGGGTTCAAGTACACTTTGTAATTTTTAGTGAGCCCCCTTCATGTTGCTACAGACTTTTTTTAATTTCCCATGATTTTATTTCTTTTTTCATTTTTAATCATATTTTGAGGCCTGTTTTATATCTAAGTTTAGATAATGAATATGGGGGATTTAGGAATTTATTTGTTTAATCTTCCCTATAGTGGGAGAGTGGGCCTCTGATGGTATCATATTCCAACTTTCTTCTTGTCTAAATACAGGGGTTTTGCATAGGAGATAAAATAATTCTTCAGTCCAGAAAGCTGATAATGCACCTGTTAGAGATGAAGCTTGGGACACAAATAACAGAATATATGACTTATCCCTATTTTGTCTATAGAAATATCAGCATGTTTTGAGGCTAACGGCTGTCTTAAAACCTTGGCAGCATATATGTAAAACATTCTGTTAAAACTGATGGGACCCAATAATGTCAGCCCCCCCCTCCCCCACCACCACCACCAACAATAACAGAACACAGACATTTTTATGTGCTTTATTTACTTTTGAGAGTTGTCAACAGGAGAAGAGAAGACATAGCTCAGTGCGATGCAGGAACACTTAGCCCCCTACAGCTGGATACAAAAAAAACTAGTTGGTGGTATAAACTGAAGGTTGATCTGTAGGTGATTTTGGAAGTTGCTATTGATTTTGGAATACTCAGTTCTAGTGCCATTGCAAACTTTCATAGGCCATTGTGGGTCTTTGGGGTTAGAAACTGTTCAACTCTTCAGATACTATTGAAGCACAAAGCAAAGGCTTCTTTCTGAAAGCGGGGCGTGGAGTGGAAAGGTTGTTGGAGTCAATATGTGTAGTGTTGACATATATAGATAATATCATTTAATAATAATATAAATTGGTCAAGTTGGACATAGCTTCACAGGGAGACGATTTAACAGCAGAGTACAACTTGCACATTTCTTGTAGCAACCCCAATGCAAAAGTGGCAACAGAGTACAGAACTAAAAAAGTACAGATGTTAAAAAAATTAACTGTATTACATTTTAGATTAATACATGCAATTGTTATATGTATGCATGCATTTATTTAAGTAGCGGTTGTATATGCAGCGTGGTGCACTTTAAATAATAGATAGAACACACTAGAGCAGTCAGAGTGTACAAAATACAAAAAATAAAAATATATGTACAATTACTTTATAGATTATAAAAATGACACGAAACTGGAGGAAGAGTGTACCTGGTCCTCATACCAAACAAATTCCAAAAGGATTACACAATGGAGTATTTACGTAAGGGTAACTACATGCGGATGTTTTGTTCCCCTGCAGCTAACATGCCATTCTCTGCAGATACGGTGCAAAGTTGCCTGAAGTTTCCTCGTGGGGATATCTTGTGATACAAGAGATGTTTTGTCACCTGTAATAGCCAAGATTAATCGCTGGTACCACCTTTTCTGGAAAAAAATACCGGCCTTCCTATATATTTATCTTTTTTCCCTATTAATAAAATTGGGATCAACCATCATTTTTACCAGACAACAGGTGGCAACCCTAATCGTGGGTGACAAAACATCCAGTGTATCATTACCCTCACACAGTACTGGGGCATTATTAAGATTCTGTCTCATGCAACTGCCTACAAGAAAGAAATGACAAAGGGTAATAGCTCTGCCGGAAATATATATGTCTTCCATTCCAAAGTTGTTCAATATGATTAATCATGAATGCTTCATGGTTAATCTCTAGGACAGTGGTTCCCAACCAGTGTCTCACAAGCAACATGTTGCTCACCAACCCCTTGGATGTTGCTCCCAGTGGCCTCAAATCAGGTGTTTATTTTTCAGTTCCTTGGTTTGGAGGCAAGTTTTAGTTGCATAAAAACCAAGTTTATGGCCAAACAAAGCTTCCTGTAGGCTGACAATCTACATAAGGCTACCAAATAGGCAATCATAGCAGTGATTTGGCACACTTAGGAACCTTTTTCATGCTCGTGTTGCACCCCAACTCTTTACATTTGAATGTGGCTCATGGTTAAAAAGTTTGGGGACCCCTATTTTAGGACAACGGTGTGTTATTGCCCTTAACAGTTGGCTACAGGTTGGTCCTGACTCTGGCCACTTTGTAGTATGTGGCTATTGATGCTCCCACCCTACAGCCAGTGACCAGGGCCAGAAACAACCTGTAGCCTATTAGAGCAATTAGAGCAATATCAAGTAAGAGTATTCAAATATTTAGGATTCAATGACTAACAGAGCCAGCAACCAGCTCCCATAGTGGCAAAGTGTATAACCATGAAGCCAACTTCATATAACCAACTTATTATCTGATTTGCCCTTCTTGATTTTATACAGGGCAAATATTAAATGACATACATGTAATACAACTCTTAAAAACTTTAATTATAATGCACGGTGTCCATGTAATAAAAATTCAAATGGAGCAGTGCAATAAAAAAGACGATAAAGTCAAAACATGACTGCTGAATGGTAAACATTGCCAATAGAAGCATTTTTGTACCACAGACACAACATCACTTCCTGATTATATCAATATGTCCTTCTATTATTTGCTTATTTGGAACAATTCCTTTTTGTTATACAGTAAACAATGTCATGAGGTCTCCTATTACATTAGAATTATTTATCGTGCTGTTCGCGCACCTTTGTCTCCAAGTATTCCTATGACGCGAATTTACAGGAAGATCGGGGTATTTCTCACCAACAGTTTCCTGTTTTCTTACTTGCTTTTGTTTAGTTGTCATTTTTTTCACCCTTTGTGTTTTTCAAGGAAAACAGGCAATCATCTGGCATAGACTAAGACTCTTAGGCTGTACTGGGAATGCTTCAAATAATTTCATTTGGAATGTCACAGGTATGCCGGGCTGGATGTTTACCAAAGGGCTGCAATGTGTTGTTTTGTTTTTAATTGCTTTATGGGGAAAGAGGAGATATATTTCCCGTTCAAAGCTATTTAAAAGAAAGAAATGTAATTTTCTCACGAGGAAACTATTCCAGTGTTTTTAAGGAAGACATTTGCACTAAATAGAATGGGTTGAAAAACACCTTTCTCCTGCTATTGTTTTTAGATCTCTCTTTAGGATACTTGGCCAGACCTTACTGAATGGTTACTCTGTGTGCACATCTATTAATAGTTCTTATGTGACCAGTAATTATTATCTGAAAAACGTGGGAACTAATTCATTATGAAAAATATATTTCTAAAAAAAATGGCCCAAAGTAAATGTACCTGGGAGCACACTGGAAACTGCCAAACCTTTGCGGGCTTCAGCGTTAGATGCTGCCCCGAAAAGCATCCAAATTCAGTACAATCCAATAAGGTCCAATTAACAATCCAAAAATCCAAAGCTTTTGAGGAAGTGGCTGGAGAGCCACAAAACGCATGAAGCAAATGGTTCTGGTTTAAGATATTTGAGTCTTGTTTTTAATGGATGAATAAAAGATTGGATTTTTAAATTTTCACTTAGGGGCAGATTTATCAAGGTTCGAATTGAAAATTCTAATTTTATAATTCCAATTTTGAGTTTTACTGTAATTCGACTATGGAATAGTCCAAATTTCGATTAGAATTTAACAAAAATTCGAAATTAGAATTTATCATGTACTGTCTCTTTAAGATTTCAAATTCGACTATCCACCATCTAAAACCTGCTGCATTTGTGTTTTAGCCTATGGGGGACCTCCTACAATCAATCTGGAGTCTTTTGGTAGACTTTTGAAAAAATAAAATGTTTTTTTCTGGTAAAAAAACTCATTCGATTCAAGTTTGCAGCTCAATTCTATTCACCTGTTTTTAAAAAGTTAATTTTGATTGATCGTTTTTTTTTCGAATTTTGAGTTTATGGAGTTGATGGGAGTTTTTTAATTCCCAGACCAAATGGATTAATATGAACTTTGACCTCCCTTTGCTACTTTAACAGCCTTCTAGGAAGACTTTCCACTAGATATTGGAACATTCTAGGTGGGATTTGCTTCCATTCAGCCACAAGAGCATTAGTGAAATCTGGGGCTGATGTTGAGTATGGGGCCTGGCTTGTAGTTGGTGTTCAGCTTCATCCCACTAGTGTTTAGTAGTGTTGAGGTCAGGAGATCATGGAACTCATTTTTTGCAGCATTTTATTGGGCTGAAACATTAAACATTTTCTATAAAGAATGAATAATAGAATTGTTCAGATCCCTAACAAATTGTCTCAGAATATCATTCCATCATAATAAAAGTTCATTTAAAGGCGAACAACCCCTTTAATGACTTGGCAGGATGCATGATTCATAAAATCAATAAAAATGGGAGACATTTTGGTCTAGCAAATATTAGTGTCTAGCAGCACAAGATATAAATATATCCCTGTGTGACTGTGAATATGAGGGGGAAATAATAGAGGAAGCAAGAGGAACGTTGTTGGGTTTGGAGGGGGGCTTAGAAACTCAGAGTTGGCTTTTGGCATTGTTCCAGTATATATACATAGCGTATGCGAATAACTCGTAAGCTGCTGCAAACATTTATAAAATTTGAGGTGTTAATAATATCATTAGGCTCCAATATATTTGCTCAAGTCAGTAGCAACTATGGGCTGAACCCTCCAGTAGAACCCTAAAACTACTGCCAAGGTATTAGCATTAGCTACTGGTCTTCATAAATGGATGTACCTTGTATGTAAGGCTTCACTGCACAGTTTTGCTTTCATTTCAGCATGTGGCAAACAAGGCTTATTCTATTTATCTGACGCATTGAACTAGATTTAATTAATGGTCTGTTGCAAAATCTCACATTTTACTGCAAGCTAATTTCTGAAAGCCTCACCTGTAATTAGAGTGTTCACTGTTGTGCAGTCTGCAATTTTTTCATAGTATAATAGTGTGAACTTGCAATGGTCAGAAGTTGAATCACATCAGCTCAGGTCTACCGAGACGTACTATAAATTAATCATTAATCAAGATACCTTCTAATTCATGACATTACTTGAAAATGCACGGCATGTAGCAAGCCGTGAAAACCAAATAGATTATTGTCTGCGAGTTAACTTGATTGGGATAAATCCATTCATGAATCTTTATAAGTAAAATATGATTGTAATTCAATTGGTCACAAATGAGCGATTGTGCAAATTATTTTTTCTGTCTGTGCAATTTTAGATAGTGAGCCCACAACAAATGCATTACAGATATGGGACCCTGTTATCCAGAATGCTTCGGAGCTGGGGGTTTCCAGATAAGGGATCTTTTCGTACTTTGGATCTTCATACCTTAAGGGGGGATGTAATAAAATTCGCAAAGAGCAAAACTTTGCCTGTCGAAATGTAATATTATTCATTAGGCTTTTATTGCATTGCGAACCTTAATTGCACATTGCGAACCTTGCAACCTGCTCTGGAGTTTCGTTAAATATTTTGTCGCACAAAACAGTTTGCGATTGCGAAGTTTTATTATATACACTGCAACCGGTTAAAAAAGCAGTTTGGTCGCTAACTTTGCGAGGAAGTCATTGAGGTCTTAATCAGTCAAAAATGATGCAAACGGGTGCAAGAGTCTTTACTAATGTTTTTTGTGACAACAAAGCAAATTACATTACCCGTTTAGTCTGCTAATAATCATCCGATAAGGAGTAATTATATATTAGTTGGGATAAAGAATAAAGTACTGGTTTGTTATTACAGAGAAAAAGGAAATCATTTTTAAAAATGTGAATTATTTGATTAAAAGGAGTCTACAGAAGATCTTCCCATAATTCAGAGCTTTCTGAATAATGGATCCCATATCTGTATTCCCTTGTGTTTCTTTGCAACATTTTCCAAAAATGGCAAACCCTTTAATTTAAGCAGTTGCAATGGATGGTAAGCTTTTTGAAACAAATACAGGACCCAATATCTGAATAGTCAGACATGTCACATATTGGGACTTGTGGTCCCAAGGGGTCCAGTGAATCAGGTTGACCAATGACTGCATACACACGTCTACATTATTTCTCATTATTTTGTACCAATATATAGTATGAGAAACGAAAAACTATTTCAGAAGTCATAGGAAACTGCCTGTATAAACTATACACCGCATTCCAAGGCTTCTATTTTTGTGTGGTGTATTGTTATTACAACTCTGAAACCTTGATTTGCCTTCTTTTCTCACTGTGAAATATGACTGGTTTTGTTTATTCCTCTGACCTATTAACAAAACTATGCCCGGAGTTATTTTTACAGATTTGACCGGACGACTGGACAAACAATGCAACTGAACTTCAAAGGCTTTCACACCTCAGCACGAAACCTGCTTCTGACAAAAAAAAAACAAATTTCAAATGGAATACCTTTGAGAGAGGTTTCCATCCTTGGCCCCATGTAGCAATATACACTCCCATAAAGGGAAGTTGTTGTTAATAACTAAAGCATTGTCATGAATAGTTCTGTTTCAAAAAGTGAGAGACCAAGGGGCAGATTTACTAAAGGGCTAAGTGGCCGTCGCTTTAGAAAATTTGTCAGAAATCTCATCCTCAGGGACATTGCCAATTAACTAACAGGCGCAGAGGACAATTTGCTAGTGAAAGTGTACATCACTAGCGTCCCTATCACTAGGCGAATTTTCTCAGGTGAGAATTTTACAGAACGTTACCTCTTTCCCCAGAGTTTCCTTTGCCATCAAGCTGGCCATAGATGTAAAGATTTTTAAAAGATTCAATCGTTATCGCGAGACCATGATTATCTCGAAATGATCGTTTAAATGTGCGAATTGTCCATCAACCAAAAAGACCATTTCAGGCGATATTGCCAGCAAAACTGAAGGTAGCTGCCTGCTTGTCCCTGCAAACATAAATACATTGCACTGGGACCGATAAAGATTTTTAAACCTGGCCGATCAATTTTCTGACAGATGTCGGCCGAAAAATCGCAAGATGTACGATCGTTCGAATCCCACTAACCGCACGATAATTTGACGGATTGGTCGGACTGAACTGAAATCGGTCATTCGACAAAGAAGAATCGTTGTGTGTTTGGGGACCTTTAGACCTGGAGAACTGACAAGATGAAGCTACATCCTCCTTATTCAGTGACATCATATCCTGTATGCCAAAGATCTAAAAAAAAACTGGTGTTTATTCACATTTTAAAGCGGGATTACCTTCAAAACTATTAAAGATTTTTGGTTTCTTCAATCATTTGAGGGTCATGCCAAATTTGTTTTAGGGTGGGCTCATGTCTAGAGCATTAGAGGATCTCTTTTGTCTTTATTTTGCTTCCTTGGACATTTGTAATAATAAGTGATCACTTAAAGCACTTGCATCAACATTTCCAATAAAGACATATACAATATATATATAAAATAGTAAAAGGACCCGCACTCCAAGTTTCATGTGAAAAAAGTGCTGAATTTTATTCACACATGCATATCCAACGTTTCGGTCCACACTGGGACTTTCTCAAGGATATATATATATATGTATATATATATATATATATATATATATGATCTTTATGTACCTGCCCTATTCAAATTAACCTAAGCATAAGAGTACTAATGAAGGTTCGCTAGGCAGAAATTAACTTTAGCGAAAGTCCACTATGAAATGCTTGCGCTGACGAATGCTAGTGAAACTACGCCAGCATTTGGCTGCTGAGGTGCAACTTCACATTTTAGTGTTGTATTTAATTTGCACCTGACGAAGTGTGGAGACTCCTTTGCAGAAAAAAAATTCGCCCTTTTATGAATTTGCAAAGTTGTCAGAATGTTTCTTTGTGACATTAATCAAATCTATCCTATGGAATATATTGGATTTTTAATTATATTTTCGCTACTATGGGAGCATTTTCACAACTTCTTCACATGCCGTACATAGTAGAGATGCAAGAATGGGATTTGTTATCCCAAAACCACTATCTAAAAGTCTCTGAATTACTATTTATTAACTTTAACCATATTTTCTTTTTCTCTGTAATAATAAAATAGTGCCTTGTACATAGTCCAAACTAAGATATAACAGCGAGAAAACAATCCTATTGGGTTTATTTAATGTTTAAATTATTTTTAAGTAGACTTTTCCAAATTATGGAAAGACCCTTTATTCAGAAAGCCCAAGGTCCTGACCATTTTGGATAACAGGCCCCATACCTATGCTATTGTGGTTGGCCGGACAATATTACTGTAATGAGCAAAATCTAGCAGACAAAAGGATTGTCCCATCGCTATAGTCATATTAAAATACAATCACCCTGATGGAAACCTTCAATCCTGCTTCACTGATGAACTGGCTCCTCTGAAAATGTTCTAAAGATTTATAAATATGTGATAACAGTGCTGATAAATAAACAGCAATGTGCATGCAAGTAGTTAAATTACCTCTTTGCTGCTTTATACAAACTGACCTACTGACCTTTTACATGTGTTTCCTTACCTTCCCTGACCTCACGATCTGATCCTGTTGGCTCACACTTCATGGGCCGTTCACAATTTATATATGAGATTTGCAATATCTACTTTAACAATCCCACATAATCTGTGTTTGGAGACAATCCACAAATAGCTAGCACATCACAAATCTAAAATATTGCATTACATTTCTCTTGTATACAAGATAAATACTGAAAATGTTCCTTGTCTTTTTCTGTCAGTAAGAGACTTATTTGTAATAAATATTTGTGGTCCCTTTCCAAGTTTATGTCCAAATAAAATCTACATGAAATAGATTATGATGTATGTGAAGCGAATATTCTTTTAGCAAGATGATTCATTTGGATGATTTGTAACAAAAAAAATGCAGTTTTACTTATCCTATTCATATCTATTACTTTAAAGGACAAGGAAAAGCACGGGTGGTTTCAGTTTGTTTGGAACTCCCTAGTGACAATAACTGCAACATCTTTTTACTTGGACCAGTGCGTCTCTTCTTAAGCCAGCCAGGGGTATATTAATGCAGATGCACCTTCCTGGTTGAGCAAAGTATTGCTTGTTCAACTCTTAGGGGCCTACTTTCTTACATTTGTATACGTTTTTTTTCTCCGATGTGGGTTTTCTAGCGCAAACAATCATATTTTTTCCAAATCCATAAAATACACAAATACATAATTTTGCCAAGTAAAAGCTGTCGAAGTCATTTAGTAGTTATTGGAAGTTGCCATTCATTACTGGAGTGTATGAGGCCCACCGGGGCTGCTACCCCAGGGACCCCCCACACCCCTTCTGGGGCCCCCACTGCCCACCCACAACTCACCCATCGTCAGCCCCTCCCCCTGCTTATACTTACTTTTGCTGTCACCAATTGACAAGTGTTTGAGCCTTTCCATGTCCTTTAACATAAAGTATATTTACTGTACTATATGATCAAACTGTATTTGTTATCTTACGCTATCAACAAACTGCTGCTTTTGAGGTGAGATCTACAAGTTTAAAGGTAATTAAACATTTTTATGTTTTTTTACAATGACAACATCTCCCTTTGCAATGTTCCTGTAAATATTTCCATTAATATTTAATATATTTATTGAAATGCATTTAAGTCCCAAGGTGCTTGTTTATAAGGGTAGGTGCTGCCTGATGCACATTTCCTGTTTTGTCTTTTACAAAATGCACAGTGCTACGCAATATGTTGGCGCTATATAAATACATGTTAATAATAATAATAATGTATTGCCTTTTAACATTTTTATTTCATGCTACTTTAATTTTAGCCAAATTAACTATAACGTATGCAGGGGTGCTTCGCCAATGAGGCAAGATGAGGCTGTCACCTCAGACAGCAGCGCCCCACTAGGTACCAGGGGCAGCAAAAATGCTGCTCCTGGTACTTTAAGAGCGAATTTCCGGGGGAGGGGGGGCAGCAGCAACTGCTGCTGCCTCAGGCGGCGGAGGGGCCAGGATCGCCCCTGAACGTATGGTATCCCAAACCCAAAACAAACCCCCGTTCTCAGCTGAAACGTCTGCCTCTAACAACCGTCTTTCATTTCGGGAGGAGCCCTCAGGTACTCAGATAAGGGGGTAGTTCTGGGCAGGCAATGGAACCATAACGTATACAGGAAGGCGGGAAACAGAGAGCGCAGTTGTGGAACAGGTTGGGTCAGTACCAATCAGACAGAATCAGGAACCAGTACTGTAGTCGATGTCACAGGCCAGGGTCAAACACACCAGTAGCACAGTACAGAAGTGAGATCCAAGAGAATGGTCAGAAACAGGCAAGGGTCAGGACAGGCAGCAAGCTTTGGAAGGTCAGGGACAGGCAAAGTCAGGAACAGACTAAACAGACTTGAAATCACACCCAGGAACTACTAGGAAATAGACCTTTTTTGGGCAATGAGTCAATGCAGAGTAGGGGGTTTTATAGCCAGACTAATGGCTTATACATATCGCCTGTGGCCAGATTGGCAACAGGTGAAACAAGTCATGCCTACATGCCATTAGAAGCATAGTGATTGAAGTGAACCAGGGCCTTAGTTGTCTGCTCACATAAAGCAGATTGAAATTGCATATTCACCATTCACCAGTCTGCACTGGAGACTTTGCTAATTAATCAAGACACAGAGACTGTCTGCATTGTGATGTTATATTATGTTGTCAATAGAAACATTATAAAAAAGAATTAACTATGCAATCATGTGTCATGTCTCATAGAGTGTTGTGTCTTCTTGATGTGTTTTTTCCTATTATTATTGTGGGTAAATTCTGACTTGCAAGGCAAGTAATAAGGGGTCATTTGCTAAGACCCCAGATTCAAGAGCAAGAGGACTAAAGGGGTGCAAGTGCTCACCCCTTCAAGCTCTTTTAAAAAGAACTTGTGTCAAGGATCTGACTGTGTTTTTCGCTTTTTGCCATGCAGTACAGTACAGTACTACAGTGTGAGCAAGCTCATCTGAAAGTGTTGTACCCCATCCACCCGCCCATGAATACAGCACTGACGACTACAGGCAGTGTTTTATCCATCTGGCAAATGTAAGTCTCTGTGCACCATTTAGGGAAATTTTTTTGGAACAATTATTTTCTTCAGGACACAAGTCTAAAAAATATATGGCAGGTTGTGCCTATTTTGGTCTGGGGACAGGACTGACCTGAACCCAGAAAATCCAGCACAAAGTACAGACCCGGGGAAGAGGTTTTGTCTCAAATTCGTTTTATTTTCTTGCCTGAATGAAAACTAAGAGCACCTTTTGAACTTGCATTTCTTTCCCTGGTCTTTGTAAAAGACACCTTATAAGTTTGAAGCAAACCTCAGATTTCTATCCTGTTTGTTTATGTGGCCATATTTACACCCTAAATCTCTTGCGAGGAAACTTTGGGGTGACACATGGGGTGACAAATCTCCCCATGTGCCATTACCCTAATGGTGTGGGCAGGGCAGCCATCAGGGGGGGCAGGGGGGAGAGTTGTAGGGGGCCCCAAGGGTAAGGGGGGCCCTGCCACACCACACTTACTTGATTAGCCGGGCCCCCCATCTTTCTGAGAGCACTGCGTATCTTGACAGCACTATATAAATAAATGATGATGATGATGATGTTGACTTCGGGAAGGTATGGACGTTTAAGGGGCCCTGGCCACCAATTTTCTTATAATGTGGGGGTGGGGGCCCTGGCCACCAATTTTTTTTAATGGGAGGGCCCTGGCCACAAATGTTTTTTATGGGGGGCCCTGACCACCTATATCTTTTTTTTTTTTATTAACATGTGGGAACCCTAGCCACCAATATTTTTTTTGTTTTTTTACTGTGTGGTGGGGGGCGGACCTGTGGGGTGGGGAGGGTGGACCTGTAGGTGGTGCTTGTGGTGGGCGCAGGAAATTTTGTCATATGGGGCCCTGTGATTTTTGATGGCAGTCCTGGGTGTGGGATTAAACATTTTCTCATGTCTGATGGATAGAGAGAGAGAAACTGAAAAACAAACAGATACAATAATAATTATAGTCCATATATTGAATATTGCACAGAAATCTAATAGCTGAACTAAATTACGGCCAAAGACTCATCCGCTGTATATTATATTTATTACTTTGTAAATTGCTTTCATGCTCCATTAGTGCTTTGCTTTCATGCTCCTTTGGTGCTGTGGAGGAAGCCATAAATTATGACCCCATATTTCCTAGAGGCTGTTATCAACTCAGGATTCCTGTTAGTGCCAAGAAAAACATTAGTTCCTGTAAGATTCCTTGCACTTCCTATGTAACCAGCCTTACATTTGCTGAAGAAAGAAAAATAGAGTTAAGGAAACTGCAGAGGAAAGCAAGAACAACCAAAAATAGGACCCTAGAATGGAAACCTAAATATAGCACGTTCTATCTGGGTCTCAGATTTCACTGTTTTTGTCTTGAGTCAATCCTATAACAGGGAAGTCTGCTACAGGGTACTGTTGTAAAGGGTTTTTTAAAACTATAGAAATATTAAAATGCATAAAAATAATGAATATTGTAGAAAAAAGGGTTTGAATACAAAATGTGACATTTTATAGCTTTCCACAAAAGATGTGCTGTTAGTTAGCAGTTATAACCAGTGGGGCATATTTGTAAAGGGTGAGTATAATATTGGTGGAGCCCCCCAAACCTTAATTTGACATGCAGACTGCAAAGTGATCCCTATGCACATGGAATAAGCACTAGACATCAAATAATAAACCTGACAATTTCTATAGATCTATAAAGATAATGCAAAACGTTTAAAGGGGTGGTTAACTTTTTGTATGTTATAGAATGACCAGTTCTAAGCAACTTTTCAATTGATCTTCACTATTTATTTCTTATCATTTTTTAATGATTTCCCTTTTTCTTCTGACTGTTACCAGTCACTGACCCCATCTAAAAAAACAAATCCTCTGTAAGGCTACACATTTTAGAATTATGTGAATTTTTAGAGAGTTTAGAGTTATCTGAATATTTTTTACTCAAATTTATTCGAATGGGAGCATATTTATGAAAAAACTCGAATGTCTGAAATTCGATGGAATGTTAACGACCCGTTTTTCCTCTGAAAAAAACTTGACCGTCAGGATTGCTATTGAAGGGGTGGTTCACCTTGAAGTTCAATTTTAGAATGTTATAGAATGGCCAATTCTAAGCAACTTTTCAATTGGTTTTCATTTTTTATTTAGTTTCGTTTATTAATTGCCTTCTTCATACTCTTTCTAGGGGTCACTGACCCCATCTAAAAAACAAATGCTTGCTAAGGCTACAAATCTATTGTTATTGCTATGCTTTATTACTCATGTTTTTAATGAGGTCCTCTCCTATTCATATTCCAGTCTCTTATTGAAATCAAAGCATGGTTGCTAGTTTTATTTGGACCCTAGCAACCAGATTGCTAAAATTGCAAACTGGAGAGCTGTTGAATAAAAAACTGTAGTAAATATGCCCCTTATTTTTGTTGCTACTTTTTATTACTTATGTTTTTATTCAGGCCTCTCCTCTTCATATTTCAGTCGCTTATTCAAATCAATGCATGGTTCTTGAAGAACAGGTCAGGTGTGAGAAACATTCAGACTTTATTAAACGTAATCTATAAAGCTAAGAGTACTGGCTTTTCATGTTCACTATTGAGTCTAGATACAGACAATATATTTTGGGATTATTTATTAAAATGTTGGTTTTGAGGATTTATTCATCGCTCTGCTAAAACAGATCTACTCTAATCCTAGAGGAACTCAACAAGGTTGTCCTCTTTCTCCATTGTTATTTAAACAAATCTTTTTTAAGGTTTGGAAATAGCAGGTATACGTATTAAAACATTATCTTACGCTGATGATCTTCTGCTAGTTGAAATAATCTTGTCGATTATAAAATTTTTAAAATTCTTCAATTATAGTTCTTTTTTGGGTTATACCATTAATTCAGCCAAAACTGTTATATTGAATATTAATAGTTCTATCCCAAAACCTGGGAACATTGGCTGACAATAAAAAACAATTAATCCAGGGGTGTCCAAACTTTTTGCAACAAGGGCCAGATTTGGTGAGGTAAAAATGTGTGGGGGCCGACCATTCAGCCTGACATTCTTTGAGCCATTAACATCATTTAACTCATTTAAACAAGCAATCTCGTAGCCGTAGCAGTAATATTTGGGCACATTATTGAAATAAACTGCCACTTGGTCTATACTGCTGCCTGTATGCTGAAGGTGTTGGCAATAAACACGTACTGGCACATAGTGATGCGCTGCTTTCACATACTTCTTTAGTTTACAGTACAGGCATGTCAGTACGTCTATTGCACCTTTATATTATATTATAGATGTATATGACAATATTTTGCCTACTGGTAGAATTTGCTGTAGTTTTATTATATATAGAGAATGTGACCTTATTTAGCAATTCTGTTACAATTCTGTTACGGTGCTTGTATGTTAGAATCTTCGGCAATAAATCTTCTAGCCTTGCTTTGCCTGAATTCATAGGAAATACTTCCTTTTTTGCCACGGTTTTCTATTTTCTTCAACAAACTTGCATGTACTTACAAACCACTTTCATTAATAAATAACTCTTGCAGAAATCATGAGTTGGTTGATATCTTCTATAATTTCTTTTTGCAGGAAAAATACTCATTCAAAACCCTGAAGGAAACTGCTGTCAAAATGGCACGGGAGATGATGTGAGAGCAGCTCCTTTCAAATGGGAAAATTCCTGTTTGTTGCAGACACAACAAAAAACAGGAAATATTTACTGGCTTTGCAACTGTCAGGATATATCCTTAGAACAATCTGGTGACCTCAAGAGCTTGATATGATATACAGAGAGTATGCAGGTGTTATTAATATTTCCTTATAATGTGTTTTTTGGCTATAGTGTGTAAAATAAAGGGTTATAGGACAGGCAATTATATCTTCTATATTGTTTATTAATTGTGCAGTTGGAGAGATAATATTCAATTTATTAAGTCATATTTGTTCCGGTGCCCACAGATTTTGCATGGTACTGTGTTGTCTGAAATACAACAAAATACAACAAAAGTTGAGATTAAATGGTTCATTTATTCTATCTCTCAATTATATGTTTTTGATGGCACGTTTTAAAGAAAAAATGTGTTCAATGAGTTGAAACCTGCTAAGATCCATTCAAAACGATTCACTGGTTTGAATTGGAAAATATACCCCCTTTTTGACATTAGCTCATTTAGTTGGGCTTATAAAAAAGGTTGCATCAACACTTTTAAAAATTATATATATATATTGCCATGCCACTTGCCTGCACATGCACTTTTTGTGGTAATTAGCGTTTGGTAGGCAGGTAAGCATAGGATTTGGATCTTAGAAATGGACACCAAGGCTTCGGACAGAACACAGGTTTATTAAGCACTAGGCATTCCCAACAAAAGGCAACTGAAAACACCGTTCAGCAACTTCAATGCAAAACATTCAGGGTTTTCCCCCTTTTAAACTCTGTATTATATAGTGAATAAAGTACTCCCTCTTGTAAAATATAAGGATATTATATGTTACAGAGGAGTTTCATGGCCATATAGAAACACGAGGTTGATCGCACGATTCGAAGTAGGCCGAATTCAGCCCACTTCGACCCCAAAAAACTTCGACCACCATTCGATTGGTCTTTTTGAATTCGAACTTCAAAATTTTTTTAACTTCGACCTTTGATAAATATGCCCCCGAGTGTTTTTTTGGAACTGCCCCCTCAAAGTCACCGGATTTCCTATGGTAATCCGTGGCGGAGGGTGGGGAGGGTTTTAAAAAAAAAATGAAAAAAAATAGGCACCCCTAGGGCCGCCCCCAAAACTATGCTGCTCTAGGCACAGGCCCTTGTGGGCCTATATATAAATATGGCCCAATGATGGTGCAAGGGGAAGGAGGGGTTTCATTACACTATGACCCTAAAAGCCCTGACACATGGAGAGATTAGTCGCCCTGCTTTTTACTTCCATTAGCATGGGTGACTAATCTCCTCTGAATGCTGAATATACAGTATTTATATATAAAAATAGGGATGCACTGAATCTAAGATTTGGTTTGGAAATCAGGTAAGATTCTGCCTGTTTCATCAAGATTTAGATTCAGCCCAATCCAAGTGCCTGGCAGAACCGAATCTGAATCCAAAAAATTATGATTTTTCATAACACAAAGTAAAACATTTTTTAACTGCAGTTCTCTTTTCTCCTTCTTTACATAATTTTCATATGCAAATTAGGGCTTTTAATCAGTTAGGTAGTCTTTCATAAAGGATACGGGATTCTAAAATGAATTCTAAAATTGTGGAAATACAACCTGGCGAGGTTGTATATAAGTCAATGGGAGAAGTCCCGAAGATATCCTGATCTGCCATGGGTTTTGTGCAATAGTCTGAAGATTTTGGGGGAAATTTTCAAAAAATGTTCATATTAATAAATAAGGGGAGAAACCTGTGTGGATTTGGTCAAGTAGCTTTCACAAAATATTTTGGGAATTTTGATAAATAACCCCCTAATTTTGGGGTGACTTATCTCCTCTTATGTTAGTGGCCTAAAGTATGTTGGGAAATAGTTCTTCAGAGTATTATGGCTTCTTCGTCTCTTAAATCTGTGGAATCAGGTATGCCAGTGTTCATGGACCTTTTCTACATAAACCCAACTAAATGAGTTCGCCCTTAAAAATTCTCCAGATTTATTTAGATTTTTTCAAGTTGCTTGAGCTTTAAAGATTATGGGAACCTCGAACAAGATAAAAACATTTTCTTGTTTGTTTTCAAAATGGAAATCAATATAGAGCGGAAAATGATAAGTAACCAAGACCGAAAATAAAAGCTGTACATTTTCCTACACATGAACATTTCTCATGAAAATCCAGAAATTTTGAATTAGTACCCATCGATTAACCCACACCCCCTAATTACCATGCCCATTTTACAAAATTTGCCAGGTTATTTGAACACATTACCTGTAGTTTTTATGTTATTACAGTTTTACTAATGAAGGTGAATTGCCCTTTAAGATGTGAGTCTAACTTCTCCCAAGGGACAAAACTGTTACAAATGTATCAAGTATCTATTCTGGGCCAAGAGCCAATTAAGTTAGAAACATTGTATCTCTTTTGGCTGTTCAGTGCTGAGAAATAGGGACTTAGGGCAAGGTCACACATGGCGTTTTTACATTGCGTTTAAAAAACGATTGGTCGAGCCTAACTGAAACCACACGCCATGTCAACATGCGTTTTTCAGCACGTAGGTTTCTTTTCCCAGCATCCCTCATTGTTCTCTTCCCTATAATTCCACTGGCTAAAAATAGAAAAGCTATTTACATGCAAAATGGAGCAGAAATTATCGTCAATACGTAACGTATTTACATCACCGGCCTAATACGCTGTAAAAACGTATATGCGTCATTTATCTTGCGATAATTTGGATGCCATATTTGAAATACGCTGCGTATTTATGCAAAGTGTGCTTTCAAACGAGTAGATCCCATAGAGAATACTGGCGTCCCCTGGCGGATTTCGGCTTGCAAGTGCCCTGTGAGAATTGCCATAGTGCGTTTTCCTTTCATTTCAGTGGTGGTGCAGTTTATGTGTATTTACGCCCGACTGAGCTTTTTTATTAAAACGCAACGTAAAAACAGCACGTCTGGCCTTCCCCTTACTTACTTACAGTTGGGAGCAAAGAGATGGCTTTGTTTATTCTTCTCCTTCACTGTTTCCTGCATAAATGCACAAAGATTATAAGGGCAATTGTGTTCAAGAGAAAAATGACAAGTACCTCTCAATAGCTGAACAAGAAGATTAGGCCATTTTTTGGCAAATATATTCAGAGTAATTTGGCTTTGTGGATAATTCAGGGTCAGTGAGTAAGTGGCCTTCTAGATAATTACGGGTTACAAAGATATTGGGACTTGTGGGTAATTCAGGGAATAGTATCAGACCTCTTTATATTATGTTTGTGTGTGATTCTTAAGGTGCGACCCATAGTTGGAATCTTGGAATTACCACCATGTCTAAGGTGACGGTAGCTCCAGGGTTGTGTCCTGTTTGGTACTTTTAGTGAACATCATCAATGCATACAAAGATTGAGTCAATTTAAAGAGGATGTTTACCTTTAAATACACTTTTAGTATGATGTAGTGATATTCTCAGCCAATTTGCTATTGGTTTTAATTTTTTATTTATTGGGGTTTTTGAGTTTTTTGCTTTTCATTCAGCAGCTCCCTCCTGTTTGCAATTTCAGCAATTTGGTTGCTAGGGTCCAAATTACCCTAGCAACCACAAACTGATTTGAATAAGCGGCTGCAATATGAATAGCAGAGTAAAGATGAGTAACAAAAAGTAGCAATAACAGTACATGTGTAGCTTTTGAAAGCTGGGACGAGTCAGAAGAAGAAGGCAAATATTTCAAAAACGATAAAAAAGAAAAAGTGAAGGCCAATTGAAAAGTTGCTTAGAATTAGCCATTGCAGCAAATACATTACATTACACAAGCCCAGGGAAACCTTAATAAAAGCAAATAAAGTTGTTATATTACCCTACACATGAGCCCAGTGTATAGTTTATGTGCCATATGTTAGGGAATGTAGGGGGAAAGCCAGTTACCCCAAAAAAATTTACCATCTTTTGCAGCCTATCACCCTGAAAAATGAAAAGTCGCCAGCAGTTTTTGGGACTTGGAAAAATTTTCAACTATTTTTTGAGGAACTCCTATCTACTCTATTGCACTTCGCCTGGTCTGAAGTGGCGAAGGCAAGTCTGGAGCAAGAGCTAACGTTCAGTAAAATCCGCATCTTAGTGAATTTGCAAAACTTTTGCCTGGCCTAAGAGTGCGAAGTAGCGCTAGAGTCTATCTCCTTCGCTTCGAATTTTCGCCAGCGTTAGTCAGTTCGCTCTTTAGTAAATTTGCCCCAAAGAAGGTAAATTAGATGAAGCAACATTCCCTTCTGTCAATCTGACAATAACACCATCATTCTTTATGATCCTGTCTGACAAAACCCCATAGTAATGCAACTGAATCTGTTTTCCATTGGCTGCATTCCTCAGGCATACATGCAATGGTTCAATTTTATTCCATGATAAACGACTGGCTGAATCATTCTAATGATAACAGTAAAGAGCCAGCGCCTCACAAGTGCCTTCAGTGCCTTCAGCTTTTAATCGTTTCAGATTGGCAAATCTATACCTCGTTTTCATGTCCATCCAAGTCCTCTGTAAGGTTATTTTGCTACAGTACTTAAAGAGATTATTTTTCATTTATTTTTCAAAGATATTGCACAGAATAAACAGCATACAATATGCAGAAGACATTCCAAGGTTTCTTTTCAACTGAGATGGGGGGGTTACCATAGGTCCCCAGCACTCAGAATTACACACTTACATGGCCCTTATTTTAAAGAATAGACACAATCCTGGGGTTTGTGAGGGGGTTTAAGATAGACATTGCTAAGAGGATCCCAGCAAGTGAATAGTACAGTGAAAGCCGGCAAAGGGTCAAATAGAAGCAGAAATGAAGGAAAAAACTCTGGTGGTTTTCGTTGACTAGGAATTGGTTTGAGTTAGTGGGTAACACCACTATCCACCACCAATATACACTTCCTCAGTAAACACTTCACAATCAAAGAAAACTGCTTTATTATTCCCAGGACCCAGTTTCCTAGGACAGCATTATTTAAGGGTTTGGCCACACGGGCAGATTCAGGGAGATTAGTCGACAGACGACAAATCTCCCTTCTTCATGGCGACTAATCTCCTTGATCTGCCTTCCCCTGCCTTCCACTGGCTAAAAGGCACACGAAACACTTCGTTTTCTGAAGTTGCCCGAAGTTTCTTTGTGAGGCAATTACTGGCAACATCGGAAAACGAATCGTTCCGTGTGCCTGCCGCCAGGCGATTTACATTTTAGCCAGCTGAAGGCAGGGGAAGGCAGATCTGGCAGATTAGTCACTGCGAAGAGAGATTTGTCGCTGCGAAGAAGAGGAGATTTGTCGCCTGGCAACTATTATCTCCCCGGATCTGCCCTTGTGGCCAGACCCTAAAGGTCCAACAACCAGGCCTGGACTGGGATTCTAAATAGGCCCTAGCTTTTCAAACAGCCCCCCACCAGCCCAATAAATAGTGACTGTCTATGGCATCTTACAGCAGCCCATCTGGCATTTGCCAGAATCTAGAGATTGCCACTCAGGGCAATTTTGAAGCCCACGTCTTTAGGGTTCCTGTCTTTTTTTGGGGGGGAACATGCTCCTTTAGGCATACCTCCCAACAAAATCTTTTTGACCATGCCCATTTGTGTGGCTACACCCCCTAATTACCATGTTAATATTATAAAATTTGGCAGGTAATAAAAATTTGAACATAATCTGTGGTTGTTTCCAGTTATTACAGTTTTGCTAATGAAGGTGAATTGCCCTTTAAGCTGTGAGTCTAACTTCTCCCATGGGAACTGATATGTTATATTGTTACAATTGCTTAATTGCTTATCTCAAAATTGTAACAAAGGTATCTTATCTGCAGCTGTGGCTGTTCTGGGCTCTCTGCCAAAAGCCAATTACGTTAGAAACATTGTTTCTTTTTCTGCCTAAGTGCAGAGAAAATCAGGACTTTCCAGTACAAACAAGGGACTGCGGATTGAGCTGTCAAAAAAGGGACTGTCCCTCTGAAAACGGGACAGTTGGGAGGTTTGTTTTAGGTGTCTGATTAAGGAGTTTGATCTATGATACCACCCAGAAATGGTGATTTGTTTCTTTTAAAAGGTTTGATCACCTTTCAGCTAACTTTTAGTATGATGTGGAGAGTGATATTCTGAGACAATTTACATTTGGCTTTAATTTTTTTTATTTTTTGTGGTTTTTGAGTTATTTAGCTTTTTATTCAGCAATTCTGCAGTTTACAATTTCAGCAGTCTGGTTTGTAGAGACCAAATTATTGAATAAAAGACAGGAATATGAATAGAAGAGGACCTGAACAGGGGAGTAATAAAAAGTAGCAATAACTATAAACGGATAGTTTTACAGAGTATAGGTATGGGACCTGTTATCCAGAATGCTCGGGACCAGGGGCTTTCAGGATAATGGATCTTTGCGTAATTTGGATCTTCATACCTTAAGTCTACTAGAAAACCATGTAAATATGAAAGAAACCCAATTACACTGTTTTTTTTCCAATAAGGATTCATTATATCTTAGTTGGGATCAAGTACAAGCTACTGGTCTATTATTACAGAGAAAAAGGAAATCGTTTTTAAAAATTTGGATTATTTGGATAAAATGGAGTCCATAATTCGGAACTTTCTGGATAACTGGTTTCCGGGAAATTAATCCCATACCTGTATTTGTTTTTTTAGATGAGGTCAGTGACCACCATTTGAAAGCAGGAAAGAGTCAGCAGAAAAGGGAAAATAATTAAAATGATATAAAAAAAATAAATAATGAAGACAAATTGAAAATTTGCTTAGAATTAGCCATTCTATATCATACTAAAAGTGAACCACCCCCTTTAAAATGAAAGGCTTTTCCAGAATAATGAGCCTTGAGAATGGCATAACAACATTTCAAAATATTTCTGTAAGTGAAGAGAAAAAGTAATTTATCAAATATAATAGTGATAAAAAATAGTACTGTAATAAACATGTTTATGTAAACAATTTAAATGTTTGAATAAAAACTAGGGATGCACCAAATCCACTATTTTGGATTCGGCCCAACCCCTGAATCATTAATAATATTTAGTATAACATTAAGCATTTATAAGGTCCTTTTTTTAAATACAAATGATTGCCATTCAGTTTAAAATTGTTCAAAATAAATTTTATATTATTATACATTAAAAAAGTTTCAACCAAATAGAATTTGCTTTGCAGAAAAAACAATGTGCAACGTGAACATTTCACTGTTAAATGTATAAAGTGATGCATGAAGTTGGCATTCTCAGAGACACTCAGCAGTTCCACTACTTGGATCTCTCTGCTAAACGATTTAGCAATAAATGACGTCAGATTTCTCTTTAAAGTCCACTTTTTTTTTTCCTTTCATTTTAGCGTCAGCGGGGATTTAACCATTTTATTCCTGAGGAGCGGCCATTTTTGTCTTTTAAGTTCTCTTCTCTGTCATTGTGTCCATCTCCTGATGGCATGTCAGGATCTACACAGAAACGGGAAAAGCAAAAAAATCGTTTTCAACGAGGAGCTGAACATTGCTGAATAGGGAAATTCAGTGGAGTCAACAAATAAAAGTATCAGGGTTACAACAGTTGTTTCCAATTGCTCTCTTAGCCCTTCCTACTGCGTCTTAAGTTACCTTTTAGTTAACGTTTAGGGGCAGATTTAGCAAGGGTCGAAATTAGAGGTGATGGGAGTTTTTTAAAACTCCCATCAACTCAGTATTCTAATAAAAAAAGACCAACCGAAATTTATTACAAAAAAAAATCGAATTTTTTAACTTCGAGTAAATAGGCTGCATTCGATAGTTCGAATCGAATTCAGATCATATTCGATCGAATTCAGTTCAAAATATTTTTTTTAAAAAGGTTGATTTTCTGAGCAATGTCGGATGAAAATCTTTAGATACACAATCGTTTGGTGTCCACTAACCTCATCTTAACGTCTACGGCCACCTTTAAGGCAGCGGCACACGGGCAAATTTGGGGAGATTTAGTCGTCTGGCGACTAATCGCTTCTTCTTCGGGGCGACAATCTCCCCGAATTGCCTTCCACCTGCTATAATGAGAAAAGGCAAGCGCAATGGCACTCGCGGCGATTTCCGAAGTCGTCTCACGAGGAAACTTCAGGCGACTTCCGAAATCGAATCGCCGCAAGTGCATTGCTGCAGACGATTTCTCATTTTAGCAGGCGGAAGGCAGTTTGTCACCCCGAAGAGGCGAAATCTCCCCAAATCTGCCCGTGTGCCCCTGCCCTTAGTCAAGATCCTTAATCACTAGAGAAAGACAATTGGCACTTTGAATATCTGCAATTGGCTGCCAGCTGGACAGGTTAGAAAGAAAATGAAATCATATAAGATTAGATAAGTGCTTTAATATGTCTATATAGTATTAAAATATTTAAAATATTTTAGAATACAGGGCAACCTTAAATGAGTGGTTCACCTTTACTTTAACTTTTAGTATATTATAGAATGGCCAATTCTAAGCAACTTTTCAGTTGGTCTTCATGTATTCTTTTTTATAGTTTTCATTATTTGCCTTTTTCTACTTTCAAATGGGGTCACTGACCTCATCTAAAAGATCAAATCTCTGTAAGGCTACTCGTTTACTGTTATTGTTTTATTATACACATCTTTCTGTTCAGGCCCTCTCCTATTTATATTCCACTTTCTCATTCAAATCAATGCACGGTTGCCTGGGTCATTTGTACCCTTCCAACCAGATTGCTGAAATTGCAAACTGGAGAGCTGCTGAATAACAAGCTAATTAACTCAAAAAACACAAATAATAAAAAATAAAAACCAATTGCAGATTGTCTTCTATATCATACTAAAAGTGAATTTAAAGGTGATGAACCCCTTTAAAGAAGTAGATAATACTTTCTAAGTGAAATATGAATACAAATAAGAATAAGAATATATGCACATAATAATGTTTACAAATAATAATTTAGTAAATAAAGTACCCCCTCTTGTAAAATATAGGGATATTATAAGTTAGAGAGGTGTTATATAAAGGGACAAGGCCAACCGAGGCCGTTTTTATACAGGTCATGAAACTCCGAGGTGACTACTAATATCCTCATGTTGTGCAACAGGGGTACTTTATTTAATGTAATACACAAGATTCAATGAGTCATGTGACAGAAATGACATCACTAAGCTCTGATTGTAGCCGATGACATCACTAAGCACCGTTTATAAGGATATAACTTACAGGATATTCATGGCTCTAGTGTATTATATTACTATAATTGCAATAGGTAATTTTTCTAATGTGTCTAGCTGTCCAGTAAGCAATAGATTAACTCTAGCTGTGAATCTGACAATTGAACATTCATGATTTCAAGTTCACCGCTTTGTCTCCCTTTATGACAAAAAAAAACAAACAATAAAACATAATTTAGTTTGTCTTGTTTATACATATATAAAAACGTAATATTGGTTTGAAAAACGCTTACCAGAACTGGACGCACCTTTCCGTTTGTTTGCTGTTTTGCCTCCAGTTAATTGGAAAAATGGGAATTTCAAGCATTTTCCAGTCACCCGGTCACATATACCAGACTGGCAGTTACAAGTTCGTCTGCACTCCATTCCATAAGTTCCATAGGGACAATCTAGAAAAAGAAGAAAGACAAATATAAAGTGGCCGAATATTGTTCTGCACCAGTGTAAAGGGCATACTCTTGTTGCACTTTGCCAAATGTTAGGCACCCCCAAGTGATTGTATTGACTTACCTGAAACCCAGTGAAATTCCGGTGCTCCTATCAGCAGAAAACTGCACCGGTCTGGGGTTATACCAGTGAGCACTATGGAGCCACCCTCTTCTGTCTTTCTTCAAATTTCCCGGGGCAAACGAATGGGCAGATGAATGAAATAGCCAATTATTTAGTTAAAGTTCAGCTTTTCGTTCTACTGTGCATGCGCAGGCGCTCGAAGAATGAAGAAGCCAGAAGAGGATCTCTCCGTGGTGCTCACTGGTATAACCCCGGGCCAGTGCAGTTTTCTGCTGACAGGAGCACCAGCCCAGGGTTTCAGGTAAGTCGATACAATCACTTGGGGTGCCTAACATTTGGCACTCCCAAGTACACCAAGCCTTTCCTTCTCCTTTAAGGCCCCCATATACAGGCCGATAAAAGCTGCCGACACACCGAGTCGGCAGCTTATCGGCCCGTGTATGGGGCTATCTGACGGGCATCCTCGATTGATATCTGGCCGAAAGTCAGCCAGATGTCGATCGGGCAGGGTAAAAAATCTTGCTGGATCGTGGCGGCGTCTGTTCGTTGATGCAGTTGCGCAATCCAACTGCCCGTATCGACTCCATTCTGATCCGATCGTTAGGCCCTTGGGCCCACGATCAGATCAGCCTGATATTCAAATTCAAACCTCAATGTGGGCATATCGAGATCCGCTCATTTGGTGACATCGCCAAACAATCGGATCTCCCTGTATATGGCCATTTTAGCAGAATGCCTTAGCTCCGGGAAACAATATGGCATTTACAGTTTAGCTACCCACATGGAGTAAGTTTGCCCTTTCAATCTAGAAGACCAAAAAACACTATGCAGTTTATGGGACCTGTTATCCAGACTGCTAGTAACCTGGGGTTTTCCGTATAGGGGGTTTTTCTGTAATTTGGATCACTATGCTTCAAGTCTACTAAAAAATCATGTAAACATTAAGGTGCAGATTTATTAAGGGCCTTTAGAATTTAAATTTGACTATTCGCTACATAAAACCTGTCGAATTACTGTTTAAGTCAATGGGAGAGTTCCAGGGATCAATTTGGAGATGTTTGCAGTAGTGATGTGTGGGTCAGGGTTTTCCTGACCCGCACCCGACCCTAACCCGCCCTGCTGCAGCCCGCGCCCTTTTATAGACCCGCGCCGCCCCGCCTATGTCGTCACAATGACGTCACAAAAGGGGCAGGGCGAGCAGACGCAAGACTATAAAACCGGAAGTCGGATGCTGGCATTTGAAGGTGGTGGGCGGGGAGAGCAGGAGAAGAGGTTAACCCACACCCGCGAGGAGCAGTGCGAGGTCGACCCGAATCCGACCGACCCACGGGTATCAGGCCGGCCTGCACATCACTAGTTTGCAGCCTTCCTGACATTCAAGTTTTTTTCCGAGAAAAAATTCGATTCGGGTTTGATCTAATTCGATTAGAATTTTCAGGTCATTTAAATTCATCTGAGTTAAAAAAAATTTAGTTTATTAATACATTTCGGTAAGTTGAATTTCAAATTTATGCTAGTTTAGGGGAGTTTTAAAATGTTTTAAATTTAAATGTTTTAAAACACCATTGATAAATGTGCCTTGAAATAAACCCAATAGGATTGTTTTACCTCCAATAAGGATTAATTATATCTTAGTTGGGATCAAGTACAAGCTACTGTTTTATTACTACAGAGAAAAAGGAAATCATTTTTAAAAATTTTGTATATTAGATTAGAATGGAGTCTATGGGAGACAGCCTTTCCGTAATTCAGAACTTTCTGGATAACTGGTTCCAGATAACGGATCCCATACCTGTATAGTGTGCAGTATTTCTAGAGAGAAAAAGGAAAACATTTAAAAAATCTAATTACTTGATTTAAATGGAGTCTATGGAAGCTAGCTATGCCGTAATTCCAGGATTCCAGATAACGGATCCCATACCTGTACATATGTCTACTACTTTCAGTTGCTGTTAAAGTTCATCATGTAGCACTCACTGGCAGCAAAGGTCTGTAGGAGGTTTTGTTCAAAAACAGCTTAATGGCCATAGTAATGAACCCTAATCTTTGAGAGATTTATGTCAATATATTTTAAGGATTGATTCAGGAATTTGAAAACATTTAAGCTGTAACCCTATAAAGAATGTGAAAGGTCAGTATTGGAGGATAAAATATTTTATTCAGATTATATTATATTACTTTAGTTTAAAGCATTTTTTTAGCTTTTTAATAAATCTAATAAAGTCTTTGAATAAATATTTTTTTTTTCTTTTCAAATATGTGAAGATGTAAGGTTCCTATTTTCTTTGCTATGTAGGAAGCCAAAATTTCCCATTATAAATTAATGAACATTCCAAAACAAAGAGCTTTTTAGAACTGAAAGAAAATTGAACTGACCAGGTTCTCCACTCATAGGGGGTTATTTATTAAACTTATTTACCAAAAAAATTGTGATTTTTATTTTTTTATAAAATCGGACTTTTAAAAAATCACAAATTTTTGGAATTCATTAAACCCAGAGGATGGAAAAGTTTGAATCGGAAAATCCGGCATCTCAGACCTGTCGAGGTTGCATATAAGTCAATGGGAGAAGTCCCAAAGATTTTTGGCGGTGCGCTGGGTTTTGTGCAATACCCCGACGTTTTCAGAGTTTTTGGGCAAAAAAGCAGAAGACATCACACTTTTTGGTGAAAAAAAATTGTGAAAAATGTAATAATAAATAAGCATAAAAAACCCGAGCGAATTGATCAGAGTTTGTAGAAGAAAATGTTGAGATAAAATCGGACTTTGAGAAATAACCCCCAAAGTGTTAAGTCTTGAAAAGTCTTTTAAATGTCTTACTATTCCTCACACTTCCAAAATAAGCATCATTAATTAGCATTGACCTGGGAGAGATTTCTCTTAGTAAAAGATTTATGGAAGCCATAATGTTTCTGACCTAAAGACCCTAAAACAGAGCAAGGGCTAATCCTCACAGATATTTGGAATTTTGGGGGGGTTTCATGGAGAACGGATAACTTGAAACTCATCCTGGTCTTCAACTGTAAAACATGTGGAACTCAGATCCAAGTAATATAGAGAGAGTTATGTCACGGTTTCAAAAATGCCAGAACAAATTGAGTGCCAAAAAATGAATAAAAAATTGTATAAAGGCCAAAGGAAGCGAAACGCGTATCATCAATCACACGTTACAAAACTGTTTCTGGTTCCATTTTGTCTGAGACGCTCATTGTAATTGAAAGACATTTCTGCCTCTAATGCTTCACTAAATAAAGTTACTTTGGATTGCAAGACAAGTGCCAAATAAATAAATCCACTTCAACATCTGCTTTGGAAGAAAGGTTTATTTCAGTTAAAAGTACGGCTCCCCCGGGGATACGTGTGGATTTTAATAGTGTGATACCTACAAAATATATCAGCTTGTAAATTAGAAGGACAAGTAACTGCACACATTAATAAACAGCAAACTGTTCTATTTCTTTACCCTCCTCCTATGAGATTTCACATGAACTGATTGCTGATACATATAAAAATATACAGTATATGGGGAGGGGGTATAACAGTAATTAAGAGTGAAAAAGACACATTGGTCAACTCTTTCAACTCAATTTTTCTTTGTTTCTGGTTGATTAAGATGAAGTCAAAACCCTAATCTAAAGATGTCTCTGGTTTGGCTCTAAAGGGGAAATCTGCCTTTCTGGCCTCAAAATGTCATCAGGCCACCTCGTAAAGGTCTCAAACTCTACTTGCATAAACTATATCAGAAATTATTCTTTCCATGGCTCAATAAATGGTACAGGTATGGGAACCCTTATCCAGAACCCCATTATCCAGAAAGTTTCAAATTACAGGAAGGCCATCTCCCATAAGAAATTTATATTTTTAATTATGATTTCCTATTGCTCTGTAATAATAAAACAGTACTTTTTACTTGATCAAAACTAAGATATAATTAATCCTTATTGGAAGCAAAACCAGCCTATCGGGTTATATATTTATTTAGTAGATTTGAAGCATGGTGATCCAAATTACAGAAAAACCACCTATCCGGAAAACCCCATGTTACTAGCAGCAGTGTTGGACTGGGACACCAGGGGTCCATCCAAAAACCTTAGACCAGGGGCCCGCCAAGAAAATTTAGACCAGGGGCCCACTCATAGTACTTTTAGTCTTCCTCTGCTCACTCAACCTCTATTCTCTTTGTCTCTTTTCTATACATATTATGATCTATTATTCCATCTGTTTAGCCACTTTGTTCTCATAGAAACAGGGAATGGCCATGAAAAATGCCAAATGTTTAGCAGCACAAGGGCTCACTGACACCTGGGCCCACCGGGAGTTTTTCTGGTATCCCGGTGGGCCAATCCAACACTGACTAGCAGTTTCGATAACAGGTCCCATAATTTGCATAGTGTTTTTCAGTCTTCTAGATTAAAAGTAGGGATGCAACGAATCAATTATTTTGGATTCGGCTGAACCACCAATCCTTTGTGAAAGATTCAGCCGAATACCGAACCAAATCCTAATTTGCATATGCAAATTAGGGGTGGGAAGGGAAAACATTTTTTACTTCCTTGTTTTTTGAGAAAAAGTCACTCCCCGTCCATAATTTGCATATGCAAATTAGGATTCAGATTCAGAATCCTGGCGGAATCCCGAACCGAATCCTGAATTCGGTGCATGCCTAATTAAAAGGGCAAATTTACTGCATGTGGGTAGCTAAATTGTAAAGCACTGCGTATCTTGACAGCGCTATATAAATAAAATAAATGATGATGATGCCATGTTGTTTTACTGAGCTGTTTTCCTAGCAGACTTAAGGTATGGAGATCCAAATTAAGGTAAGACCCCTTATTTGGAAAACTCTAGGTCCCAAGAATTTTAGTACAACAAAGTGCAACAAATCAGCATGGGTGGACATGGGGCAGCAGAACGTGTGGAAACTTGCAATAATGTCTAATTTCAATATAATGTAATGTAATTAGCATTTGCAAATAGGGGTGAGTGCCCTGTACCCTACAGAAAATGGGTCCCACAGAGCAGAGTTTTAGGTAGGAAGAGTGAGAGATAGCAGGTATAAAAGCAAGACTGTAAGAGTAGGACAACAGTATGACTGTACATGTTTCTTCTGCCAAATCTGTGAGGTTCAACATCCAGCACTCACTGACAGCAAAATGCAGAAAGGGTTCAAAAAAGATCTGTATGGCCACAGGATGGACTTGTAAAAATAATCCCTGCAAGGGCCCTGTTGCACATTAGCCTTGAGTATACATATCATATGTAGCCAACCAGAGAATTCATTCAATTATGACTCCTCAGATGATTCCAACTACCTGTGCAGTAATAGGGCCAAGAGACATGTTTCAGTCCCAGTGATTGGCTGAATCACAGAAAATCCTCCTTTGAGGGAGTTGAGGGAACAAGGGAAAAAATTGCTTTCGTTTGTATTCTCCAACTCCAGTTTTATGAGAGCTCTGTCTGGATTGGTTGGCTGAGACCACTATTGGTAATCCTCTTTTCCCTTGGCAATGATAAAGAAATGACTACATGTCCAGCTACTGACCTTTGATCAAATGTAATCCCTATTTATTAAACAGATATGAAACAGGTGCTCATTCTTGACTCTGTTACAGATGGGAAAACAGTTTAAACCCACTCCAAGCATTTAGCATGACAGAGCTTGCTGCCACAGGTTATATGACGTGTTTGCTCTTTAAGGGTCAAATGAAACACAATATTTCTTATCTGTGTGTTGATAAATATTCAGTAAACCTATAGAAGCAGGTTCATCAAGGATTGTGGCAACAAAAATATTTTAAATGTTGACTCACTAGTTTTTAGGTGAGATTCGTACCATTCCTTGTTAGGAAATACTGATCTATTTTTAAGGTGCATTTTATTTTAAAATAAGCATTTAATATGATGTAGATGGTATTAGCTATGTGGTATTGGTGTAGTGGTCTTCTAATGATGATATGCAATTGGTCTTCATTTATTTTCTTTGAATTTTATAAAAACATAACTGTTTGTTCTGCAGCTTTCTAGATTAGAATTTAAATCATCTGGTTGCTGTTTTACCCCAGCAACCAGACATTGGTATGAATGAGAGACTGGAAAATTACTAGGGATGCACCAAATCCAGGTTCCGGTTCGGGATCTGGCCAAGAATTGTCCTTTTTCAGCAGGACTCGTCCAAATCGAATCCAAAAAAATTACATTTCTGTTCGTCACACAAATAATAAAGTGTTAAAAATGTTTTAACCGTGCGCTGCACATGCAATTCTCTTTCCCCTAATTTACATATGTAAATGAGGGTTCTGATTTGGTTTGTATTCACCCAAATCTTTCACGAAGGATTTGGGATTCGGATTTGGTAAGGTCAATATTAGACTTTATTCTAATTACTGGTGTCAGTGGCTCAAGCAACCTGTTAGCAATAAGAAATGCAGGCAGGAAAGAAATAGAATGGAACTCACATAAAGAAACACACACCATGCAAACCAATCACAAATTGTCTTACAATATCAACAGGCACATTTTATGCTTGTATGTTTGATTAAGTGAAGTCAGTTTATTAGTAGGTTATTAATCATGACTATTCATGGAACTATTACCACATCAATTTCCAACCCATTTCAGCTTTGGCAAGCCTTAACACTTTTTTATAAAAAATATGTGGCATTTAAGTTTTGTTTATTAGTGGATGGATAGATAGATAGATAGATAGATGATAGATAGATAGATAGATAGATAGATAGATAGATAGATGGATAGATAGATAGATAGATGGATAGATAGATAATAGATAGATAGATAGATAGATAGATAGATAGATAGATAGATAGATGATAGATAGATAGATAGATAGATAGATAGATAGATGATAGATAGATAGATAGATAGATAGATAGATAGATAATTGATAGAGAGAGAGACAGATAGATTGATAGATAGATAGATAGCTATAAATCGATAGATAGATGATAGATGATAGGCGATAGATAGATAAATAGATAGATAGATGGATAGATAGATAGATGATAGATAGATTGATTGATAGATAGATAGATAGATAGATAGATAATAGATAGATAGATAGATAGATAGATAGATAGATAATTGATAGAGAGAGAGACAGATAGATTGATAGATAGATAGCTATAAATCGATAGATAGATGATAGACGATAGGCGATAGATAGATAGATAGATAGATAGATAATAGATAGATAGATAGATAGATAGATAGATAGATGGATAGATAGATAGATAGATAGATAGATAATAGATAGATAGATAGATAGATAGATAGATGATAGATAGATAGATAGATAGATAGATAGATAGATAGATAGATGATAGATAGATAGATAGATAGATAGATAGATAGATAATTGATAGAGAGAGAGACAGATAGATTGATAGATAGCTATAAATCGATAGATAGATGATAGACGATAGGCGATAGATAGATAGATAGATAGATAGATAATAGATAGATAGATAGATGATAGATAGATAGATAGATAGACAGACAGACAGACAGACAGACAGACAGACAGACAGATAGATAGATAGATAGATAGATAGATAGATAGATAGATAGATGAGAGAGAGAGACAGATAGACTGATAGATAGATAGCTATAAATAGATAGATGATAGACGATAGAAGATAGATGATGATAGATAGATAGATAGATAGAAAGAGAGAGAGAGAGAGAGAGAGAGAGAGAGAGAGAGAGAGAGATAGATGTGCATAGGAGCTGCCATACTGCCTCTCCCTGAGACCAAATAGGAAATCCTGGATAACTTGTTTGGATTTACAAAGCAATATTCTTTTATCTATCTATAGATAGATAGATAGATAGATAGATAGATAGATAGATAGATAGATGATAGATAGATAGATAGATAGATAGATAGATAGATAGATAATTGATAGATAGATGATAGACGATAGATAGATAGATAGATAGATAGATAGATAGATAGATAGATAGATAATAGATACATAGATAGATAGATAGATAGATAGATAGATAGATAGATAGATAGATAGATAGATAGATAGATTTCATTTGGCTGCCTTTATTGCGGTGCATTTGGGCTTAAAGGCTAACAATCTTACATGCCAGTTTATTCTGTTCTATCATCTGTTCTTAGCTTTAATTTTATTAACACAATAGTGTTAATTAGCTGAAACATCATTGCATAGGGTGAGTAAAGGATAAATTCAGGTGGTAAGGCTCTTCTTGAACAAAAACTTGGTCTGTATAATCAGGACTGTCTTTAGTGGGAATAGGGACCTCTGGTTTCCTATAAAAATGGCTAGTCTATGACACTTCAATTGTTGATGATTAAATCCCGACAGCCGTTATCTCTTAGTAGGTGATATTAGTTGTACTTCAGTGCTAACAAATAGACTGCAGGTTGGCCAGTAGTGATATAATCCGTTAATATAACCAACTTTTCCTATGTTGTCATTGTGTCATACTATACCCGCAATCCTTTACTTTTGCTACCTACGGCTAAAATAACGAATTCTGATATTATTTTATTCTTAGTTGACCAATAGGGTATATTGTTGGAGTGGCAAGGTCTGCTCCCTATAGCTGGTACCTGCTTCTTACATGATGGTTTTTTTATAAAAAACATTTCATTTTAAAAGACATTTGCTTTTCATTCAGAGGTTAATTACAATAATTTTGTGCATACAACTGAACACAACTGCATAAGTTAATATTTTAAATATATTTAAACCTGAACCACCAGTGATCCCTGGCTAAAAGTGCTCCCATTGCAAAGTGAAAACCAACTAATATTTGTTATATAACAATTAAAACACAATATTATTACCACTGTGCAGTTACAGTAGGGAAACCTGATTGTCCTTCTGAACAGTTATGATGTATTGATGTTGTATAAACCTGCCAGGGTCTGGAAAGTACAAAAGAACCTAAAGGAGCCATCAAGTCATGTTGCTATTCTGTATCATTTAGGGAAGTATAGACAAAACCATTTGTCACAGTGTCTATACTAAATCTGCAACAAGCAGAAATGCCATTATTAAAATAAATATTATTATTAAATGATATTATTATTATTATTATTACATTGTCAATCCCATTTTTTTTTTGGCTGATAAAAGTTCTAAGCAACTTTGCAATTACAAATTACTTATGGTTTTTAATTTATTTGTATATATATATATATTGCTATTGAAATCAGTGTTTGTCTGTCCCTTTCTATTCTCTGCCCTGATGTCTAAGGCTATTGATACTACGTAAGACAAGGCAGCTCATTAACAGACCTGTCTTTGCTGGGGAACCAAGACTTTTGCAACATTGTTAAAAAAGTAACAACCAGGAGTTAAGCAAATGCTGCTTCCAATAGCAATTGTTTTTACTGATAACTTTAAAAGCACTGAAATTTTTTATTAAATGTATATAGGAAAGTTGCTTATAATTATATTTTTTTTTATTAGGCACATTTTTTTATTTTTGGGTTGATTTTCCCTTTAAAATAAAGGCTTATTTTACCTCTGCAAATACCAAACTCATCTCCAAAGTCGTCCTCTTCTGTAAAGAACTGGCACCTCAGACCAGGTCCGCATTTAACACCATCCATTCCAGAGACTGTGCGATAACAAGTCTCCCCGGCGGCAGCTGCGCAGACTCTGCAGCAACCACAGTCGTCCAGGACAGTCCGCTTGCAACGCGTGGTGCTTCTGCAGTCGTAGCTGTCGCATCGGTCAGGGCAATCCACTGCATACTGCGCTCTGCGAGCTGCGCCTAGGTGCACGTTAATGAGGAGAGAGGCGACAAAGAGACAGCACTTCATGTCTTCCTGCAAAAATATTCACTTTTTTTTAATGTCCAAGTGCAGGGCTGAGCTTGCAGTCTTCTGTTCAGAACAGGAATGAGTCCAATGTAGTAGCTGAGCATCAGTGTTCAAATTTCGGAGCTTTATACATTGTCTTCCCACATGCTTGTCAGTCGTCAGCTTCCTCAATCGGCCAGTCCTGTGCTACTGCCAGCCTCCCTTGTTTTGGTGTGTTTGTGGAATTCAGGATGGAGGTTGGATCAGTCGGCTGCTGCCATCCAGGATCTCACAAAAACCTTAGCTGATGTCATTTGTTATGTTTAGATAGTTGTTTTGTGAGCACTAAACCAGCCTCTCCATCTCACATAGCTAAGGATGTCTGGGAGAAAACAAAACTACAGATAAGTATCTCTTTTATCAAAGTGGCTGGGGCTTTACACACACATATACAGAAACATACAACACATCAGTCGCAGCCCTACATCTTTTTTCATCTGATCATGAAAAGGTGGTTTGAGATGGCAGGAAAGCCAAAATAAAAGGGCATCATTATTCCATTATTGTCATTTTACTAGAGTGGGAGAAAAATGATATGTTTAGGGCATGAACTAAAGGTGGCCATACACGGGCGGATTAAAGATGCCGATAACGGTCCTTTAGACTGATTCAGCAGCTTATCTGCCCATGTGTGGGGGTTTCCTACGGGTCCTCCCAATTGATATCGATTGGTCAAGTTTGATTTTTCCTACAATCCAGGACCGCGTTGGCTAGTTGATGCGGTCCTGCTACCCGTCGTTGCCCAGGGCCGCCATTAGAAATCACGGGGGCCCGTACAATAAAATATTCGACTGTTTTTGTGACTTTGGGGCTTTTCGACAATTCGGGACTTCGGCTGTTCGGGACTTTGTAAGGGCGGCATGGCTTCGGCACTGTCAAGGGTGGCCCGGCTCTTTCGAAAAGTGCAGCACAGCTGGACCCCCCTTCAGGCTCGGGCCCGGTACAGGAGTACACCCTGTGCCCCCCTGATAGCAGCCCTGGGTAGGACCACAAAAAAATGGTGGAAAATGAAGCCAGGGTCAGACTGGAGGTCTGGGTGCCCACAGGGGTTTCTGTTATGCTGGTGTCCTGCCGGCCCAGTCCGACCCTGAAATCAGCGGTTACCACCTTATGATTTTGAATCCCAGAGCTGGAGGTTTATCTCCACATGTCATTCCTGTCAATGGACAGAGGGGGGCATACAATTCGACTGGGAAATTTTTGATCACACGCTCCACTCTGTCCAGGGACACACAGAAAGGTATAAGCAGAGGCCATGAGAGTGTTGGGGCTACTGTGTGCCATATAAGGTTTGGATCATTGCATCCTGAAATGCTGTAGCCATTTATCATGACAACTGTGTTATAGAATACTGTGGTCACTGTGTGACATATATTGATGGGATCACTGTATCGTGAAATGCTGGATCCATTAATATGCATTGCTGAGTCCACTGGGTTATAAAATACTGGGGTCACTGGGACATATTCAGACTTGATAGTACCACTGCAAAATGCCGGGGAGACTAAAAATATAACTGTGACCACTGTGTCATTTAATTCTGGGGACCCTGTGTAACCAGACAAATTTGTGCTTAGACTGTAACCAGTCAGTGATTAGCATTATTGATCCTGCTGCAAGTAAAACGATGAAAGCAAGCATTTGATTGGTTACCACGTTTTTAAGCACTTATAAAAGAGCATGCAATCTAATGCTTTGCACATTGTAAATAAGCATCATTATTATGGAACTTGAATGGAAGATAAATGTTCAGGGCACGAGCTGTGCAACTATTGGTATGAGTTTAGAGGTAGTGTAGGGCAGGACCGCCATGAGAAATCGCAGGTGGTCGATTCGCAGAAATCGCAGGCGCCAACCACAAGCCCCACCTACAGGTCCGCCCTCCCCACCCCACAGGTCCGCCCCCCACCACACAGTGAAAAAACAAAAAAAATATTGGTGGCTAGTGTTCCCACATGTTAATAAAAAATAAAAAGATATAGGTGGTCAGGGCCCCCCATAAAAAAACATTTGTGGCCAGTGCCCCCCATAAAAATATTGGTGGCTAGGACCCCACATGAGAAAAAAAATTGGTGGCCTAAATTGGTGGCCAGGGCCCCTTAAATGTCCATGCCTTCCCAAAGTCAGCAGCTCTCAGAAAGATGGGGGGCCCAGCTAATCAAGTAAGTGTGGCGTGGCCGGACCCCCCTTACCCTCGGCCCCCTACAAATCTCCCCCCTGTCCCCCCCTGATGGAGGCCCTGGTGAAGGGCAAGTATTCAATCTCCAAATGAAAGTGATGTGCTTTGGAAAGATTTGAGAAAGGTTTCTAACTTTTTCTTAACCAGAAGAACATCAGAGCAGCCTCTTTCTTTCTCCTGACAACTTCCTTGACCAGTGGTCAGAATAGGTAGAAACTGACCAGCAGGTGGCGTTGTAGCAATATTAATTGATGTTAGTACACGTATCCTTTAATATCTTGACATTAAAGGAATTGTTCAGTGTAAAAATAAAAACTGGGTAAATAGACAGGCTGTGCAATATAAAAAATGTTTCTAATATAGTTAGTTAGCCAAAAATGTAATGTATAAAGGCTGGAGTGATTTCATGTATAACAAGTCAGTCTGAACACTACTTCCTGCTTTTCAGCTCTCTTGGTTTACACTGACTGGTTACCCTGGCTACCAGACAGTAACCAATCAGAGACTTGAGGGGGGGCCACATGGGTCATTTCTGTTGCTTTTGAATCTGAGCTGAATGCTGAGGGTCAATTACAAACTCACTGAACAGAAATGTACCATGTGGCCCCCCTTCAAGTCGCTGACTAACTCAGAGTTATAGAGCTGAAAAGCAGGAAGTTGGATTCTGGCTGTTTTATTAGACATCTGTTCACGCCAGCCTTTATACATTACATTTTTGTCTTACTAACTATATTAGAAACATTTTTTATTTTGCACAGCCTATCTATTTACCCAGTTTTTATTTTCACACTGAACTATTCCTTTAAACAAAATGACTGCACATTGCAAAAGTTCCTAGAATAGCACCCTAATTCATTTTACATTCACTTATTTTAAAGGTTTACTTATCCTTTAAAAAAAAGGATAAAAGACCCAAGCTGAAAGTGGTATTATTAAAGATAGGTGCTGACAAACAACACGCTTATTGTGCATGTACATTTATTTAAAACATTCCTTTGAAATCACAGGAAATTGTTCATTTTTACATAATGCTGGAAAAAGACATTTATAAAAACATTAATTCAAATACATGAGAAAAAAAACATTCATAAACTTGCTACTGTACCCCTAATAACCCACGGGCTTGAAAAATTGTTTAATCTGAAGAGTAATAATGCTTTCTACAAGTGCTAATGGCAACATATCTGCCCCTTCATAGTTTATTCCATCCAGCGAATGATAAAGTTGAGCTGGTTTGGATTTCCATATATTATCAGTCAGCCCCTCCTGTGATATCCTTTATCCACTGCAGGTACTTTGCTGTCAGTCGTGTGTAAACACCAGGGTATTTAGAATTTCCACACTTGTATCCAAATGAAACTATTGCACTGAATTTTTTATCACAAACCAGGGGTCCACCAGAGTCGCCCTAAAAAAAGAGAGGATAAATTAATTTAAGATCACTATAAATAATAAGGCTTTTGACTTTATATACTTAGAAAGGTTTTAATATATGGGGAAAAATGTCAAACTGCTGGAAATACTTTAGGATTCCCCAGGTCAATATTAAAGGGGAACTATCACCAAAATGAAAATTTATTATAAGCTTCATCATATTAAAATTAGAAATATTCTAAATAAAATCAATCCTGTTTCTGAAATAATCAAGTTAATCTTTGCTGTCCCTATTACTCTCTTCATTCTCTATTCATGCAGGAGTTGGGAGCCTGATTTTTAATGACAAATCCAATGTAGCCTTTCGGGTGGGCTCTTCTTGCCTAGAAGATGTATTAGAGCTCACTCTTCTAAAATCACCAGAAATACTCTCACTCTATTTGCAGGATATTATTATTTTATTATTATTAACATGTATTTATATAGCGCCAACATATTGCGTTGCACTGTGTCAGTCAGTTATTTTGTTAGATTGTGTTTGTGCTGGAATCCATTATTTGAGTGAGCTCTAACACATCTGACAGAAAAGGGAAAGATATATTGGATCTGCTCAAAACCTGACACCCAATTCTTGCAAGAAGAGAGAATGAAGAGAAACAAATTCTGAGACTGAAGATAAACTTGATTGTTGTAGAAACAGTAAAGAATCGGTAATTTATTATATTTAGAAAGTTTCTTATTTCAGTATTCAGTATTCATCCCAGGGTAATTAGCGATCTTAGCTCTGTGATTGCCAAACCTCTTTACTTAGTTTTTCAGGATTCATTGAGATCTGGCATAGTGCCGAGAGACTGGCAAATTGCTAATGTGGTGCCTCTATTCAAAAAAGGATCCCGTTCTCAGTCTCAAAACTATAGGCCAGTTAGTCTGACGTCAGTGGTAGGAAAGCTTTTTGAAGGGTTAATAAAGGATAAGATACTGGACTTCATAGCAAATCATAATACTATGAGTTTGTGCCAGCATGGTTTTATGCGTAATAGATCTTGCCAGACTAACTTAATTTCTTTTTATGAGAATGTAATTAGAGACCTCGATTCTGGGATGGCAGTGGATGTGATTTACTTAGACTTTGCTAAAGCATTTGATACAGTGCCACACAAAAGGTTACTGGTTAAATTAAGGAATGTTGGCCTTGAACATAGTATTTGTACCTGGATAGAGAACTGGCTAAAAGATAGACTACAAAGAGTGGTGGTAAATGGAACATTTTATCATTGGACCAGTGTTGTTAGTGGAGTACCACAGGGCTCTATACTAGGTCCCTTGCTTTTCAACTTGTTTATTGATGACCTGGAGGTGGGCATTGAAAGTACTGTTTCTATTTTTGCAGATGATACTAAATTGTGCAGAACTATAGGTTCCATGCAGGATGCTGCCACTTTGCACAGTGATTTGTCTAAACTGGAAAACTGGGCAGAAAACTGGAAAATGAGGTTCAATGTTTATAAATGCAAGGTTATGCACTTTGGCAAAAATAATATAAATGCAAGTTATACACTAAATGGCAGTGTGTTGGGAGTTTCCTTAAATGAGAAGGATCTTGGGGTCTTTGTAGATAACACGTTGTCTAATTCTGGGCAGTGTCATTCTGTGGCTACTAAAGCAAATAAAGTTCTGTCTTGCATAAAAAAGGGCATTAACTCAAGGGATGAAAACATAATTATGCCTCTTTATAGGTCCCTGATAAGGCCTCATCTGGAGTATGCTGTGAGGGACGGAAGACTTAAATTATGAGGGGAGACTGTCAAGGTTGGGGTTGTTTTCTCTGGAAAAAAGGCGCTTGCGAGGGGACATGATTACACTTTACAAGTACATTAGAGGACATTATAGACAAATGGCAGGGGACCTTTTTACCCATAAAGTGGATCACTGTACCAGAGGCCTCCCCTTTAGACTAGAAGAAAAGAACTTTCATTTGAAGCAACGTAGGGGGTTCTTCACAGTCAGGACAGTGAGGTTGTGGAATGCACTGCCGGGTGATGTTCTGATGCTGATTTAGTTAATGCCTTTATGAATAGCTTGGATGATTTTTTGGACAGACATAATATCAAAGGCTATTGTGATACTAAGCTCTATAGTTAGTATGGGTATATATAATTTAATTAAAAGTAGGGAGGGGTGTATGTATGGATGCTGGGTTTTCATTTGGAGGGGTTGAACTTGATGGACTTTGTCTTTTTTCAACCCAATTTAACTATGTAACTATGTAACTATGTATGATGAGACCTATATTAAATTTTCATTTTCGTAATAGTTTACCTTTAATCAGCCACATGTATCCCTTATACCCCCTTATATGGTGCATATTTGCCAAATCATAGTCCTTATGTGCAAATGAAAGACACAGATCATGAAAATCGTCCATTACAGTGAGCTTAAATGGTATATTTAGAAAGGTGTGTACATTTTTTAAGACAAATGCCTAAAGTTACACCTTTATTTAACAGAACCGCAGACTTTTTTTTTTAACCTGTAAAAAGATTATATATATATATATATATATATATATATATATATATATATATTTTTATAATTGCAGGTAAAAATGCAGTACCGTGTTAGCCAGTAAAAATGTTATAGGGAAACTCTTTTGAAATAAAAAATAACAAAGTGGTATAAAGGTGATACCTTTATTGGCCAACTAATATAATCATAGCTATTTATTAGTTAGCCAATAAAGGTATCACCTTTATACCACTTTGTTATTTTTTATTTCAAAAGGGTTTCCCTATAACATTCATTTATAACAGATACCTGTGTTTCATGGTGTTAACGTGACCATGCTGACGTATTTCAGTGCCCATTAATTGACATTTTTATAATGATTCCCCTTAGTGTGTGACATTTATGTACAGTATAAAGAGTTTTCAGCGATGGGATATAAAACAAAGTAGACCTCTCGCAGTTAAGAACGTCTTACCTGACAGGTATCGTCATTTCGTCTTTTAGCTGGGCCTGCGCATAGCATATTGCTGGTTATTTCAGTCATTTTAAGCTTCTTATAGATTTTGTTGCATTTGTCTCTGCCTACAACAGTGACATTAGCTTCCCGCAGGACATCTGATGATTTGCCATTAACTTTGGTGATTCCCCAACCTGCAGTGCTACAAATACTTCCAGGTTTCACGTCTTCGTCTTTGGTTGGCACATTTAGTACTGAGACAAATTTGGTGAACTTTGCGGCTCCTTTGAGCTGTAAAATAGAAATACTTCTGCTAAGTGTTGAATCTGATTACAATTACAGAGACAAATCAGGTGTAATTATTTCTGGTTTCTTGTTAGCATCCATTACTGCTTTCCAGCTCTTGTTAAACAATGTACAGATTTGCTTGGCCCAAATAGTTAGTCAAAGAGAGCCCTAATAGTTTCACTTGTAAATAAAAGTTATCGTTTCCCCTGAAATAAAATCAAATATATCAAATAAATTTATTGCAGTGCAAAAAGGAACACAATCACACAATCAGAAAAACTGATGTATTTAAATTTGTAATTCCTAGCAAAAGGGCCAGGAATTCAAATTATTTTGCACATTTTCAACTTTGTTGCAAGCTGGTTTCACACTGTGAGCCTAGGGCTCTATTTTGACATTTAATTCACAATTTTATGGGTTACCCAGCAATATTGCTTTCATTATAATTGCTATATTTTCTTTTTTTTTTAAAAAAAAAAGTTCACTTTTATTTAACAAAAAGGCAAATTGACATATCAGTACATATCAAGTAGACAAGTGTGATCAAAAATATACAGTCCACTTAGTATATGCAAGCAGGTACACAAATAAAACATTGCAGTCATCAAGGACAGGTTTGAATCAAAGCAATCACTGAACTTTGGGATTGGGGTATACCTCAAGCCATCTCTCCCAGATTTTCCCGAATTTAGTTGAGGAGCCACGAGCCTCATAAGTGAGTTTAATAAGTGGTAAAGTGCGGTTGACCAAAGCAATCCAGTACTGAACTGAGGGAGGTGCAGGCTGAAGCCAATGAAGTATGATGGCTTTTTTAGCATAAAATAGCAAAGTACGATATAGAATTCTAACATGAGTTTGTGGAACCATATCACCCAGGACTCCCAAAAGACAGGCTTCAGGAGAGAGGACTTGTGGCAACTCCAGGTTATCGCTCAAACATTCAATCACTGTACGCCAAAATCGAACAATCTTTTGGCAAGACCACAAAACATGTAAAAAATCTGCTGACTGATTTTGGCACCTGGGACAGGCTGGAGATATTTCTGGGAATATTTTATGCAGTCTGAGGGGTGTAATAATAAAGGTGAAGAACTTTAAAAATTATCAATCTATCCCTGGTAGAGATAAGGAAATTCTAGCTAGAGGGAGTGGCTTCTTCCCATATATCATCACTTATCTCAGGCAGTATTGATTGCCATTTACGGCGGGCAGAGTCAAATGGAGAAGGTCCAAGGTCTTGCAAAGCTCTGTATAAGTTAGTAACCAGCTGTCTCGAACTCTCTACCCTAAGGATATCTTCAAACCGAAAAGTATGATAAGTAATTTGACCAGGACCAAATTGGGCTCTACAAGCATGCTGGAGTTGCATAAATCGGAACACATTCAAACTCATGGGAGCTAAAAAATCTTGTAATTGCTGAAAACTGGGAAATGACCCATGTTGCAACAAGTCTCCAAGGGTTTCAATTTTACGAATGGGCCAATATATAAAATCAGGCAAATGTCAAAGGTGGGGAAGATGGGAATTGCCCCATAGAGGGGTGGGTGGAGTGAGCAAGTGATTTGACAAGTGCTGCAGCCTTCGTGCGGTCTGCCACGCGTCATAGGGGGCCCTCAATACAGGAGGTAGAGTAGTAGAGTCCTTTAACTTCCTCTTAGGGCATAAGGATTTGATCGAACCCAGGATAAGGGAGTGAAATAACATATTGGGGGTCTTCTGGATTAGGTACCAGCCACTCATGGACATGTGACAATTGTGCCACTATATAGTAAAACCAAAGATTGGGGAGTCCCAGGCCCCCATTCAGGTCTGTAGCTTTAAGAGACTTCCATGAGATCCTAGGATGTTTATCTGCCCATATATATATGAAATCAGAGCATTATTGACTCTGCTAAAGAATGATTTAGGTATGTTCGTGGGAGCATTCCGGAAATAATACAAAAATTTCGGCAGGAAAATCATCTTAAATAGATTAATTTTCCCCCATAAAGTCAAAGGAAGACCCTTCCAGGAAGTTGCTGTTCTGATAAAATTACCAAGCAATGGGTGTAGATTGTCATCAATAAAGGAGGAGTCTTTAGCAGTTATAATAATTCCCAGATATTTAATTTGGTTGGACCACTGTAATTGGATAGATGGAGGTCGAAGGTCACCAGGGATAGGATCCACCGGTAGAATGGAGGATTTATCCCAGTTGACCTTCAAGCCCGAGTATGTCCCATATTCTTAGATAAGTGAGAGGGCATTATGAAGGGAAGGACCTGGATCAGCAAGAAATAGCAAAATATCATCTGCATATACGCAATACGCTCTTCGCAGGTTTTGTAGTGGAGCCCAATTATATTGTTAGCCTATCTAATCATTATGGCTAGAGGTTCATTAGCCAATGCAAACAATAGAGGAGATAATGGGCAGCCCTGGCGGGTGCCACGATACGGTGGAAAGGGTAGGGAGTTAGAGTCATTAACTCTAATCTGAGCTACTGGATGAGCGTAGAGTAACTGAATCCAAGCTATAAATTTAGGACCAAAGCCAAATAATTTGAGTGTTTCCCAAAGAAAGGGCCTTCCACGGTATCGAATGCCTTAGCAGAGTCAAGTGATACTATGTTTCGGGAGCCTGAGTTATCATGTAACATTTGCAGGTTTGTATATAGACGTCTAAGATTAATAGAGGTGGATTTGGTGGGCATAAAGCCATAATTGCTATATTTTCATTATAATTCTTATAGACTTATATAAGAGGGCTAACAGATATCTATATTTCTTAGGTGATCACAACATGCCAAGTTTGAGAAAATCACAATTACGGCACTGCAGCAAGTCTTTATACAGTATTCTTTCAATAAAATTGTCCTTTGAGGGATAGTGCAGTCTCTTCTGATTCTCTGATGTAGAGAATTGAATTAAGGGCTGGTTGGAAAGTCTCCAAATTTGTCATAATTTGCACCCTGCCCTGCTGTCAATACCTGTAGAACCATGTCCTTGCACCCTAGAGTGGATGTCATGGATCTATGCTCCCTCCATGAACAAAATGCTGCCTTGGGGGTTGACATCCCCTTCCAGCCTCATACCCATCCCCTTACATGTGTGCCATTCAAAAGTCCAATTTATGAAGAGCCAACACTGCAACATGCACCAGATTTTTAGTTCGTAATGCAGTGCAATGTGCAGCAACATCACATTCTTATTGAATAAGCACTAAACTATGTGCTCTTGCACTTGGGTCCAAGGTCTTCCAAAATAAGACCTTGTCACTATCCATCTGTCAACAAGACGGAATTACGAACTGACTGCTTGTCTCTGAATTAAGGAAACTGCTTCATTTTGATTTGTGAGCTCTGTCTATGTTTTGTGAGCTACTAATTCTATGTTTTTACTTAATGATGCTTAGGAGACAGTGATATTTGGGCTCAATGTTATAATGAAGCATATAAAAATAAAGCGGCACATAACACATGAGAACTGGCCTTACCTGTAGAAGCTGAATGTCATGGATCTTTCGATCCTTATCGAAGCACGGGTGTGGAACTGCTCTGGCAATGCTGAATGTCTGCTGCTCTTTTTCTTTATTTCTCCAGTTATGAGCCCCAAGTGTTACATTTGATTTAATACTGAAAAGAAGAAAGTGCTCATATAGTACTCATACATGAGTTCACTAATACAAGTGCGATATGCAGAAAGAAAAAAAAAGAAATTGGCCCCAACAAACAAGGTTTTATGCCTACAACACAATATTAAACCGAAATGTTGGCAATGGATATGCATGCCCACTAACTAGTGTGTGTAGCAACTTGCATCAGATTTACTGGTGCAGGCAAAAATTAGGTTCTAAATGGTGTTAGCATGTGATTCATTAGGTGCAATTTAGATGCATGTGCAGGTTCAGCATGCAAAGGATGCCCCCTCCCTTTCACCAGTGCACCCTGTTATTTGCACATTTAGGAAGGGCTTAGGAAAAGGTACTTTATGCATCGATTTATGAAATCATCATTTACTTGTAAATCAAGGAGCATTAGCTTTATGCCATCTAAGGCAGGTATCAGGAGCAAGTGCTGCTTAATAGAGTACGAAAGGGGACATAAAAAAAGCTGTATAATAAAAGTGCTTCTCAAATTTAACATGAAATCCAAATTCTTTTTTTTAATAAACTCATCCATACCCAATATAAAGGTATTTAGAAATCTCCTTAACTGTCAATCATATATTGCCTGTCCAACCTCAATGCCTTCAGGCATAGAAGCGGGCCAAATAGTTACTTTAATTTTCCATTCTGCACTTCCTAGATGTCACTGCAATTCTCACATCCCCCTTCCCTCCTCACCATCTAATTGTGTAGTAGTCACTGCACGGGCAGGGGCATCAGGTGCCCCATTCTGGCACATAAAGAACATTTTGGAGCAATGCAAAGCTTGCCTTAATAACAGTGTCAACAAAATGGCACCTGCCTGCTTGCTGTGATTGTATAATTCCAAAAATGTATATAGTGTAAGTGAAGATTAATTTGCTTGAGAAACACAATAGAAAATAATTTGGAATTATTTCTTGGGGTGACAGGTCTCCTTTAAGGGGTGTGAATCAGTGTCCTCTAGAAATTGTGTTCAGAGTCATGGTAAATTGACCCTGTGCTATAAGACTTAATACCTACACTGTATTTTTTTGTTGACCTGATCTGATCTTCCCAAACTCAAAGAATTACTATTCAAAGTGTTCCCCTTGTAACTCTTAGCAATCGATGAACTGTTTGCCTTGAAAGAAATGCCTAGTAATTGCCAAGGCTTATTGGTTCCTAACAATTCCCTCATATATGATAACCCCTAGTTACCAATAAGATATTAGTTTTACATAGTTAACCAGTAAATGCTACTTGTATATTGGTCAGTTGTTATAGTTGACTAGACCTGTAGCACACTCTGCATGTTTAATTACACAACTCGCTTATGAAAGATTATTGTGAGATGTACTTACACAATGCAGTGGGCTGCAGTTAGCACCCAGTTTTGTTTAATGAGAGTCCCTCCACAATAGCCGCCAGTGCTACTATGTATAAATGCCATGTACGGTCTGGAATGTGGAGCTGCCTCATTGCCATCGATAATATCCATGCAGTTATCTATACACAAGATTAAGGATAAGACATTAGAACTCTGCTATTTGTTTATTGCAATAGAGATGATATTCTATGATCTACTTTGCTTATAATCTAATAGTTGTAATTGTTTCCCAAGGTTATACACAGAGCATCCAAACTATGATCGTATACATTAGGGATAGGTGCATTCAGTTATTGAAAATATATATATACTAGTCTACCAAAATCTGTATATATATATATATATATATATATATATATATATATATATATATATATTTATTTATGTATGTATATATATATATATATATATATATATATATATACAGATTTTGGTAGAATAGTCAGATGGTGCAGCATTAGGAGAATAATGTCAGCTATTCTGACCTATTTCCCTTTAAAGGAGTTGTTCACATTTAAATTAACCTTTAGAATGATGTAGAGAGGGATATTCTGAGACAATTGGCAATTGGTTTTCATTTTTTATTATTTGTGGGTTTTTAGTTATTTAGCTTTTTATTCAGCAGCTCTCCGGTTTGCAATCTGGTTGCAAGGGTTCAAAATTCCCTAGCAATCATGCATTGATTTGAATAAAAGTCTAGAATATGAATAGGAAAGGGCAGAATGCAAAGATGAGAGATACAAAGGAGCAATAACAATATATGTGTAGCCTTAAAACACATTTATTTTTTAGATGGGGTCAGTGAAGAAGGCAAATAATCCAAAAACTCTCAAAAAAAAAAACATGAAGGGCAGTTGCTTAGAATTAGCCATTCTATAACATACTAAAAGTTAATGTAAAGATGAGCAGATATGCTGCAGCAGACATAAGTAGTTGAGTAGCATTCAGAAAGCACAGATATGCTGCCCCACACTAAAAAATTAAGATTCTGCAGATTTAAAAAAAAAAAAAAATAGAAACTTTATTTTACTTAATAAGCGCCAGATTTTGTTATTATCAGTGAAGTGCCACCTAAGGCCACCTTGTCCCACGGCACAAATATCCCCTGCTTACTGAACACAATCCCTGTTATCTACAGGTCAGGGCATTGGAAAGTAAGTGATCACTAGTGCAGACCATCCATTTTTTTGTTTGCATGAAATAAAATAAAAATATAATTCACATAATGACTGCAGAGAGTCCCACAATTTAAATAAGTCGATTTGTGAAATAAGTTCCACTAGTGACCAAAAATGGGTAATAAATATAACAAAATACATCCGCTGCACAACTTAAAGTCTTAAAAGATAGTCTTTATTAATCCAAACTTATTAGAATTGATATTGACCCCATATGAATGGCCTAATGCATTTCATGCTTACCTAGAACTTTATCATAGGCTGGGGAAGCATAAAACATGTTAGGCTATTCATATGGGGTCAATATTGATTTTAATATATTTAAAATAATATAAATACAATTATGATATTGTATCATATATAATTACCTTAGATAGAGTTACATTTAAAAAATAATTCAGTACATTGTACTGTAAGTACAGAGCAAATAAACAGGACAGAACTTACTTCCATAGATGCGTATGAGAAGAAGAATGCTAGAAAGCAAACAGAAGCCAAAAAGTCCCATTCTTGGAGATGTTTGGCTCCAGCGCATTGGTTTAGTCCGGTGCTGCTGTATTTATATAGAGCCACTCAGACAATGTGGTTTGTTTGATTTCTCAGAAGTCACACGAGAACGTGCTCTGCTGCAAACTGTGGTCTTCTGTGCAATTAATGTGGGTAGGAAAGACCTGTCTGTCTTTCTGTTTTAATATACTTGAAAGGAAAGACATATTAGCAGCTCTGTGTTTGCTGACCAAATGTTCCTATGTGACTCATGTGAAATAAGTTTTTAAAAAAAAAAATGTTATAGTTTCATGGAGGTTATGATATTTTGAGAAACATATCACTATGTAGAATGTATCTGTCTAGCTACCTATTTTGTTATTCTTCTCTACAAAGCAGGGAACCAACTTAGAAGGATGTTCTGTGAATGAACATCTATGAACTCCAATAAAACAGGAACACAATATGCAAAAAACAGCCAGAGGTCTTCATTACCCATCAAACATACAAGCCATATCATATGACATTCCAAGGTCCCCAACAGAATCAGTACTCCAAAATGCCCTTTACCTATTAGGAAGTAGGCTAGAAATGTTGTACATTGTGTTTTGGACTTCTGTACCTGCCCAAGGCAAGGGCAGGTTAGCAGGTAAGATCTGTTTCTCCAAAGATGCCCCAGTAGCTCCCCATCTTCTTTTCTGCTGATTCACTGCACGTGCTCTGTGCTGCTGTCACTTACTGAGCTTAGGGACCCACTTACAATATACAGTACACATAGAATAGAAATGTCACAATATATGGCTGATTAGTAATTAATACAGATAATTATGGCAGCACAGAAACCAGAAACAGAATTTAATAATCAGCCCTGTAGCATCAGCTTATATAACAGACCGCATTTTCTGCTTGATTATTTGCGACAAGCCCTAAGCTTAGCTTCTCAACAGCTGCTCAGAGCCCACTGAGCATGTGAGTGTCACAGACACTTTCCAAGATGGTGACCCCCTGTGACAAGTTTGAAGTCCTGGATCATTGCTGCTATTGACAAGCTAAAACTTTAGGCTGGTGCAATAAGTTCAGTATATAAAACATGGCATTTTTAGCCATATTCATTTTTAGGGTTTAGTTCTCCTTTAAATAATATAGTTTAAGTTTTTCTCCAGTGCAGTATCCCATAGCAAGCAATAAGCAATTAACTTTGGCTGATATGAAATAATATGCTTGGACAAAGTTGAACCTGTACCATGACTTCTCTTTTGCTTAGCCTTATATACTGTAGACTGGGGGTCCCCAAATTTTAACCATGAGTAACATTCGCACGTGAAAAGAGTTGGGGAGCAACACAAGCATGAAAAATGTTCCGGCAAAATAAGTGCTGTGATTGGCTATTTGGTAGCCCCTATGTGGACTGGAAGACTACGGGAGATTCTATTTGGTAGTATACAACCAAAACTTGCCTCAAGCCAGGAATTCAAAAATAAGCACCTGCTTTGAGGCCATTGGGAGCAATAGCCAAGGGGTTGGTGAGCAACATGTTGTTCAGGGGCCACTATGGTCGTCCAGCTAGAAGTCTGTGGGACGTATAATCAGGCAGAATTTCCTCCAAATTATTTCCAAAGATTTCTTTGCATGAAATCATCATTTTAATATAATATGTGATATGTTACATCTACCTGCTGCGTGGAAAAAGTTTGACAATACTGTTTCAGACTTTTGCCTTTTAACATTAGACAAGTATCTTCAATTAAAGGATAAAGAAAGGTATAATAACCAGGGATGCCAAAATGTTAGTCACCCCACAGTGATAATAATAAAAATTTATGTAAGACCCCAGGACGATGCTCCTGTTCACTGACCAGGGGTCCTACTGTTGGAGTGCCATGCGACATCTTCTTTTTTTTTCCTTGATCCTCTCAACAGCCCAGGTGCATATGTGCAATAAAGAAACTTAAGGTGGCCATAGACGTAGAGATCCGATTGTTTGACAATGCCGCCTGAGCAGATCTCTCCCCAATATGCCCACATTAAAGTAGGCGATATCGGGCTTATCCGATCGTGGGCCCTAAGGCCGAAACCGAAAATTAGCACATTGCTTCTTGTGTCAGGTTCTAGTTCCTTTATGTGCATGTCATCATTTATTTTTGTGCATTTCAGGTGAACCACAGTGTGAATAGATGCCTAAAGACATATCTGTTCCAGGAAACCCCAAATGCTACTACCTACTGATAAATAAGTGAGTGGTCAAGGTGTGAGTTAAACATTACATCTTGAAAGGAAATTAATAGTTGTCACTAACATTTGCACATGAGAATGGACAATGTCACACCTGGTGGTTACTCTTCTAAGTAAAGTATACCATGAACAGTTGCCAGGAAAATTATTTATATTGAAATATTTGCCACAAAAGCCCTGAATTGACCTGCCCAAGGGGAATAAGCATTTGTATCAGACTGTTTGAAAGAAAATGATCAGTGGTGTAACTAGATACATAACTAGAAAATATCTTTCAGGTCCCCACACTGACTAGAGGTCGACCTGTTTTACCAATATTTATTGAAACTGTACATGAATTAAGACCTCATGGGGCCCCTATACCTCCTGGGCCCCCCTGCAGCCTCAAGGTCTGCTTCCTCTGCTGTTAAGGTGGCCATAGATGTAACAATTACGATCTTTCTTGGAAAAGATCCTTCCAAGAAAGATAGTTTGTTTCAATACACACGTGTAGAGCTGAATGGTCAGATAAACAGGTAGATATACGGGAAGAAACAATAGAATTCTACCTGTATCTGACTATTCAGCACTAACAATGGGCGATGTTTGGGTCCCTTCAAAGGCACCAGATCAAAATTTTCTGTCCAGCCCGATTGACGAGCAGACCGATATCCAAGTCTTCTGCGGCTCTTTTTCCACCATACACGCACGGAATATCGGAAGAAAATTTGTTTTGTACGATATTATGACAACGAAAGCATCAGAAAAAGATATTTTTAATGTGTACTAATGCAGGTTGATGCTATAGTGCTTCTAAACCCACACATTTTCAAATTTGGCATTGTGTTAAAGGAACAGTAACACCAAAAAATTATATTCTCATTCAATGAAAATATACAGTATGTACTGCTGTGCTGCCTTGGTACAACTGGTACGTTTGCTTCAGAAATATTTTATATAAACAAGCTGCTGTGTAGCCATGGAGGCAGCCATTCGAAGCTGAAAAGGAGAAAAGGTACAGGATACACAGCAGATAACAGAAAAGCTCTGTAGCATACAATGGGATTCTTCATCTGTATCTTTTATCCACTGTGTATCCTGTACTTGAATGGCTGCCCCCATGGCTACACAGTAGCTTGTTTATATAAACTATAGTAGTGTTTCTGAAGCAAACACACCAGTTTTAGCAGTGCAGGGCAACAGTGCATTATATGATCATCCCTTTAAAACTGCCATTTATTAGTACAAAGACTACTCCTACTGTAGCTGTGGATCTGAAGACTGTGGGAAAATGCCAGATGGGGGCTGCTTTAAGTAGAGCTTTTCTAGTATCCATGTAGAGCTGTGTGGGATTGTTTGAGTGTTTTTACATTGTTAGTTTCACGCCAGACATGCACTCTGGATCCTCTTTCTAAAAGCTAGAAATATGGAATTGCCATAAGCTGATGTATGGTCATTTTAACTAGTACGGGTCAGGGCTGTCTTTGGTAGTGTGAGGGCTTTAGACTTTGCTGGGCTCCATTATTTTAATAATGTAGAAGGTCTGACCTTTGGCCCTTTGACTGTTTTTTAATTACAACTCAAATACAACATGAAACCCTGTACGTCATCATCCTGCACTTGCCTACCTGTGATATAGTAAAAAATGACACATTTAGTTAGCATTGCATTGCATTAGTTAGATTTCTCATTTGTACCTTTTGCAAAACTGCAGCCCTCCCCTCACAGACTTTCTTAGATGTGTCTCTTCTTAATGTTCTGCATTTCCTTTTCTTTGCATTCAGGAGCTGCTTTATGATTCAGTAGATTATGACCAAAAAACCACCCATATGATGGCAGCGAGACAACGACATTGAGGGTCTCTGCTTCCTGTGTGGTGGGTTTGATTGCACGTCATACTATTCACCACAGCATATAAATATCAGTAAGAACAAACTAAAACTGTCCTACACCTAACTGTTTTCAGCTAAATGCTCTCTTCCAGGAACATAAATATATCAAGCATCCAGTAATTCCAGTAACACCTTTCAGCTCTTTATTCATAAGTGCAGATATATCACCAAAACACCTTAGAGATCATTTAATAAGGGGGTAAAGTTGAAGAATGAAGGACTGTCACTGAGACCATTTGGCCCCAGAACCCACATAACTTAACCGTCATCCAGCATTGTAATAAGTTCCAGTTTAGAAATTGCTTCAATGGCCCTTTGGAGCTTCACAACCTACTAGAGGTAAAAAGATTGCTGGAAGATGGCCATACAATATAAGATCCGCTCGTTTGGCAAGGTCGCCAAACAACGGATTTTAACCCGATATGCCCACTACAGATGAATGCGAGCGTTCGGCCCTGGGGCCAATTGATCGGATTACGATGCTACGAATGGGCTCCGACGGGTCGCAGGACCACATCAACTAGCGGATGTGGTCCTGGATCGTACAAAAGATCAAACTTGACTGATCGATATCTGGCCGATTTTTGGCCTGATATCGATCGGGAGGACCCGTCGGGAGCCGCCACACATGGGCAGATAAACTGCCGAATCGGTCTAATCTGCCCTTAAGGGAGGTGGCAGACGTGGTTTCTTAAAAATAACACAAAAGAAAAATGTGGTTTGAGGGTTGTATGAAGAAGCACAATACATAGTAACCACAATAAAGAAATAAAAAAAAAAGTGGCCAGCCTCCCACTTGAAACAGAAAGGGCTTAAACTAATACAAAGGTTATGGGTATGTGTATGTGAAATAGGCTAATTCTGGATGCCAGGGGCGTGTGACAAGCTACTTTGTACTAAAGCAAAACCTGCAAATGTGCTGGCTCTGATGGGATGCACCAAATCCAGAATTCAGCTGTGTCCAAACACATTTTGCAAGATTTGAACTCGGCCAAACCTAATCTGAACCCATAATGTCATGTCATTTTAAAGGGGTTTGGTCACCTTCCAAACACTTTCTATCAATTCAGTTGTTTGCAGATTGTTCACCAGAAATAAAGACTTTTTTTCAATCGTTTTTCATCCCCCTTTTTGACATTTTCCCAAAATTGAAGTTTAAAGTCTAATGTTCGTGTCTCTGGTGTTTCGTTAGAAAATTGCCCCTCATATGCATTACCTAAAGATCATTGATTGTTTGCTCAAATAAATAAAAGTCAGGCTGCTAAATGAGACCCTACAGTTAACAACAGATTGTTTACATAACCATTGTCCAATAAAGCAAAATTTTACTTTCAAAGAAAAGTGCTCTTCCATTTCATACCTGCTGGCAGTGCCTTGGCTAAGTAGGTGAGCAGTATCACAAAATATATGCATTACTGTGTTGTATATATCATATAGGCTGCCAACATTTGTTTCTGGGTTCATGACAATCAGGTACCAACTTACCAGGCATCATCCCCTGCACCCGTTGGTGCACTTGCAGAACTGAACTGAACAGCTGGAGACAGGGAAACCTATCAGGACCAGTCTAACATGTACTACATACAGTGACACAGTGCTGGTGCCCCATTAGCATTTTTTATAAGGTGTGAACAGGTGAACAATGTGGGCAGTTTCAGTCTGGGCCTCAGGTGTGAACAGTAAAGGATGTGAATAATAGGGATGTCACTATATGTTACTGGGCCCCACAGAAAATTAATTTTAGGGCCCCCAACATACCCAAAGGTTGTCCTATTTTACCAATATATGTTGTAATTTCTCATTAATTAGGGCCTCATGGGCCCCCTATACCTCCTGGGCTCCCTGCAGCTGCAGGGTCTGCTTCCTCTGTAGTTACGTCACTGGTGACCCAAGTGTGAACAATGCAGTTTATAGTTAATCATGGTACTGAGACCTTTTAAAGCTTACACATGATAAGCAGTCACAGCAGGCAGACTTTCATGTTGGGCAGCCCTGTTTTTCATAGTAGTTTTCATGGTTGTAAACTGTTTCCTGTACTGTAAAGGTTATACAGGAACGCGACAGGCTTGAGATGCCGGATTTTTGGATTCGGCCTTTTTGCAGCATTGGGGTATAGTATACCCCAAAAACCCCAACCAGAAAAAATGAGGTTTAGTAAATAACCCCCTAAATATCTGTATAAATAATTTCTGTTTGCCCCTTGAGATTCTGTACAATTAACCCAATACAGATTTCATAAAATATCCGTTTTTATTTGAAATCTAGACTAAACATGAAAAAAAGCCTGTTACTTTATTTTCTATTATATTACAATCTGTGATAGAATGTTGGAAAGTTAAAAAAAATCCCTTGCATACAGGTTACCATAAAATGGAACATTTCAGATTAAAGGAATACCGACACAAGCCTCAGGACCTTACTCCCAGGATACCAGGATATGGATTCTATTTTCAGGAATTTTACCCCCTGAAATTTGAGGAATCACTACAGAACATTGGAACCTTTTGGACACAGTAGTCCAAATACTTATTGTGCGTATTAGTAAGTGGTTCAAGGAATTTTGACCTTGAAAAAAGTGCAAAAAAGCATCCCTGGGATATTGGGAAAGGGTCTGATCACAATATCATTATAGTTTTATTATCTCATTGTGGGCACCAAACTTCAAAAGGAATTCTGCTCCCTCATTATCAGGGTTTACTTGAACTTCAAAGGTTCCGAAATATTTTGTATGCTGTCTCACGCAAAATTTAAAGAGAAGCTGCCCATGGGTTAATTATCTATGTAGGAAGCTTCTCCAATCAGGGCCGGCCTTAGGCCAATTGGACCAATTGGGCCCCACACCACAAGGCAGCACAGATAATATTTCCCTCAGCACATGATGCTGCCTGGCCTGCCCCCAACTTTGAGAGTCCAGCCCATCCCCAAATCCATAGGTCCAGCCCACCCTCAACTCTGATAAGCCAGCCTATCCCCCAACTTCATAGGTCTAGCCTGCCCCCAACTCTAATAGGCCCAGCTTTCCTCCAACCTTGATAGGCCCTACCTGCCCCCAATCCAACCAAGCCTGCTCCCAAGCTGAATCGGCCTAGCCTGCCCCAAACTAATTGGCCCAGTCCATTCTCCTATTTCCTCCCTCTCTCTCTTACCCTGTGTGCCCCTATTATGTGCCCCTATTTCATCCCTCTCACTCTCTTACCTTGTCTGCCCCTTTCCTTTCTATTTTGTGCCTGTATGCCCTTATTTTCCTAAATACTTGGTGTGTCAGTAGCCAGCAACACTTTGTCTAGGGTCCCCGCCAACATGGTCCCAATTGGGCCCCACATTTGATAGGATCAGCCCTGTCTCCAATGGACCTTAGAACAGAGGTTATTTTAGCAGACTTTTTTAGCAGGAGTATTCTTTTTAAAGAAAGAATAAATAATTCATCCCTAAACCTCTAGGCCTAGCAGCAATACTTTAGATTGCTGGGTTGATGGAATAGAAAAAAAAACATCAACTTTTTAACAATTTAAGAAGGGAAAAATCAGCATTTTGTTACTAGCCCCCCCTGCACACATGGCAGTATGCAGAGTTTTTCCCATTCAGCAACATAGTCTCTGCCAGACACTCAAATGTGACGGTGCCTTAGATTCAACATTTCCAGAATCTATCACTGCATTCAGCAGTGAAAGAGTTACATGTAAACACCACCTTTCCACTCTCCATTCTCCAAGTTTCTCAGTTGCCAAAATTTATATTTATGACTAGCCTGCCATCTAGTGTCCAAATCAAAACTGACAGGGTAATAGACTAGTGTTTGTTTTATTGTCTAAAGCCCATTGAACACATATATTTTATTTTTATAGTCTCTTTTACATAGGATTTAGGACCATAAAACCAAAAGTGTATTTTTGTAAGCAAAAAGCATCTCTTTAGAGGTATGTAAACCTTCTGTGGTGGCCATCAGGGAGGCTTATACATCTACATACTTTTTAGTGAATATTCAACGAGTTCAACTTTAACATACAGTTAAGGGGATTGTTCAACTTTGAGTTAACTTTTAGTATAATGTAGAGAGTGATATTCTGAAATAGTTTGCAACTGCTTTTCATGTTTTATTATTTGTGGTTTTGGAGTTATTTAGCTTTTTATTCAGCAGCTCTCCAGTTTGCAATATCTCCAATCTAGTCGCTAGGGTCCAAATTCTTCTAGCAACCATGCATTAATTTGATTAAGAGACTGGTATATAATTAAGGGAGGGTCTGAATTGCAACATGAGTAATAAAAAGTAACAATAACAATACATTTGTAGCCTTACAGAGCATTTGTTTTTAGATGGGGATTGTGATCCCTATTTGAAAACTGTAAAGAGTCAGAATAAAAAGGCAAATAATTTTAAAAAACTATAAAATAAATAAATAAATAACTCCTTATCCAGAAACCCGTTATCCAGAAAGCTCTAAATAACGGGAAGGCCAGCTCCCATAGACTCTTTTTCGCTCACATAATTAAAAAAACATTTCATTTTTCTTTGTAATAATAAAACAGTATTTGATCCCAACTAAGATATAATTAATACTTACTGGAGCCAAAACAATCCTTTTGGGTTTATTTAATGTTTAAATGATTTTTAGTAGACTTAAGGTATGGAGATCCAAATTATGGAAAGACCCCTATCCGGAAAACCCCATGTCCTAGCATTCTGGATAACAGGTCCTATACCTGTAACTTTGTTATTGGAAATTACTGAATTACAGGTAGTATAACACAAAGTCTATATATGTCCCCAAAATACTCCTATATATATATTTGTGGTTTCTGTCTAAGATGCCAATCTCAGCTGTGGCAACAAAGATATCAAGATCAATAGCAAAAAAGATTTGTTAGAACAGCACACACAGATTTAATCCCAAACAACCCAGAATACAGTTGTTTGTTATTGTTGTTCCCCAGACAGCAGAAATAAAGCATAAATCCGTACTGAGCCAGGTAGGTTTTTAAAGACTCGCCTGAGGAGACAGAGGGATCATTTTCCAGTTTTTGTCCAACTAGTGACACCACTGGGCAGATACATACGGTATAGGTATGGGATCCATTATCCGGAAACTCTTTAAAAATAAAACAGTACCTTGTAATGGGTCCAAACTAAGATATAATAAATCCTTATTGGCGGCAAAGCAATCCTAGGTTTATTTAATGTTTAAATTATTTTTAGTAGACTTAAGGTATAGAGATCCAAATTATGGAAAGAACCCTTATCCGGAAAACTCCAGGTCCCCAGTATGCTGGATAACAGGTCCCATACCTATATACTGTTCAGTCCTGAGCATGTTCAGTATCACCTGCAGCAGCCCAGAGCATAACAAGCATGTGCAGTGTCACTGACAGCAGGGTGTGGGGATGACCAAGATTTGGAACTGTGGGAAATCACACCATCACATGGCTGATGCCCGCCTGGGGTGTTTTAGATCTCATTAAAAGCTAAAGTTATAGAGAAATGATTGATGATCTTTACACATCCTGTGCTATTATATCCCCAGCCTAATAACAAGGAGAAACTCAATACAGTCACATACCCTGAAACCCACGCAGTGCATATGTTTTGTACAAGAGATGTAACCACATCAAAATAAATGACAGTTATGTGCCATGGCAGTTGCAGCATTTCAGCAGTAACCAGTTAACACCTGCCGGTGTAACTATCAATATAAAAAGAAGGTGCAGGAGACAGCACAAGGTGTGAAGATCTGAACTGAGCAAGAATAATGTTCTTCTGTATCCTGTCTCTCTTCATGCTCCTTCTGCACAGCCCAATATGTAAGTACTCGGCTACAGCACTGATTTCATCTCATGCTTATGTTTGGCTGGAATGTTTGTAGCTTTATTTCGATAATCACAGTCTACATGGTACCACAGGCTGTGCTTAAGGCACAGGTCCCCTCAGGCCCAGACTGGCAATCTGTGGATTTGGGCAAATACCAGAGGGGCTGCTGTAAATTGCCATAAATGCTATTTATTGGGCTGATGGGGGTTCTGTATTGGCCTCTGTGTGTACTTGAATCCCTGTCCATGTCTGGGTCCTCTGGCATATGAACAGGGTGCCAGAATTCTACTACACTGGCAGGTAAACATTATATTCAATGCCAATCTTATTAATAAGGAAGGAAGATGCCAGAGCTAGGAGAGCTGCCATTTGTTCAGGAGAGGCAATACCCTAACTATGAACATCTGAACTTCTATCACCTTGTGTTTTTCCTGTGCATCTTTGTATTGTGGGTTTTAACTGCTTAGTCCTACTTAGTCCTGTCTCCCTTTACATTGTTTCAAGAGTCAGAACAGAAAGGGACAGACAAATACCGCTTTCACTAGCAGTTATATTTACAAATATAGGCTGAGTCTATATCATACCTATCACCATTTCCCATAAATTTGGGGCAGGCAATGGACAAAGACTTAGTAGAGGTCCACTAGTGTGGGTGCCGAGCTGAGCATAAATGGGCCAGTTGGGCATCACTGATATAGTTACATAGTTACATAGTTAAATTGGGTTGAAAAAAGACAAAGTCCATCAAGTTCAAGCCCTCCAAATGAAAACCCAGCATCCATACACACACCCCTCCCTACTTTTAATTAAATTCTATCTACCCATACCTATACTAACTATAGAGCTTACTATCACAATAGCCTTTGATATTATGTCTGTCCAAAAAATCATCCAAGACATTCTTATAGTCATTAACTGAATCAGCCATCACAACATCACCCGGCAGTGCATTCCACAACCTCACTGTCCTGACTGTGAAGAACCCCCTACGTTGCTTCAAATAAAAGTTATTTTCTTCTAGTCTAAAGGGGAGGCCTCTGGTACGGTGATCCACTTCATGGGTAAAAAGGTCCCCTGCTATTTGTCTATAATGTCCTCTAATGTACTTGTAAAGTGTAATCATGTCCCCTCGCAAGCGCCTTTTTTCCAGAGAAAACAACCCCAACCTTGACAGTCTCCCCTCATAATTTAAGTCTTCCCTCCCTCTAACCAATTTAGTTGCACTTAGTCTCTGCACTCTCTCCAGCTCATTTATATCCCTCTTAAAGGAGAAGGAAATGTCCTCGGCGCTAACCCCCCTCCCCCATCCCGTGTATTGCCCCCCCCTCCCTCCTCCCCCCGGCCTACCCCTCCCGCTGGGCAAATGCCCCTAACTTGTTACTTACCCTTCTGCGCAGGTCCAGTCCACGGAGTTCACAGGCGACATCTTCTTCCACGCGATCTTCTTCCTCCTTTGACCGGCGTTTTGGCGCATGCGCAGTAGGATAATTTCGCCGGTACGGATCTACTGCGCATGCGCCAAAAGTCACGCGCATGCGCAGTAGATCGTACCGGCGAAATGATCCTACTGCGCATGCGCCGGTCAAAGGAGGAAGAAGATCGCGTGGAAGAAGATGTCGCCTGTGAACTCCGTGGACTGGACCTGCGCAGAAGGGTAAGTAACAAGTTAGGGACATTTGCCCAGCGGGAGGGGTAGGCCAGGGGGGAGGAGGGAGGGGGGCAATACACGGGAGGGGGGGAGGGGGGTTAGCGCCGAGGACATTTCCTTCCCCTTTAAGGACTGGAGTCCAAAACTGCACTGCATACTCCAGATGAGGCCTCACCAGGGACCTATAAAGAGGCATAATTATGTTTTCATCCCTTGAGTTAATGCCCTCTTTTATGCAAGACAGAACTTTCAGGATATGAGCCATTTAATTAACTCATTTTCTCCAGCACTATACTTCATCACAATTACAGGCACAATGGTAAATGTTTTACTGCTTTAAAAGATAAGTCAACCCCAGAAATATGTTTTTGCCTAATAAAAGAAAACACACAACTTTCCCATATACATTCAGTACAAATTTCCTATGGTTTTTAAGTTATTTGTATGTGTATTGCCATGGAAAGCAGTGTTTATCTGTCCCTGCTTATTCTCTGCCCAATTTTGCAAAAGTCTTGGTTCCCCAGCAAAGACAGGTCTGTTAATCAACTGCCTTGTCTTACATTGTATCAACAGTCTTAGACACCAGGGCAGAGAATAGGAAGGATATTTCTACATAACTTCTAACATAACTTAGACTTTTTCCCCATAAAACTAAGACATTGATAACTTTGTTTATGGCTGCCTCCAAAAAAGCGTTAACTACTGGCTAAAGAAGGAGACTCCTCCAATATCCATTATTACTACATATCTAAATCAGCTTTGTTGGCAGAAAGCTTTGAAAATTAAATCAATTAAAGACAAATCTCAAGAATCTATTAAACTTACATGGTCTTTTTATTTTTGATGTCTTTGATCCTAGTAACAAAGATCATGTTTTTAGGTTTCTCCGTATGTGATATAATACTGGTAGAATAAAATTCCATGTAAACAATGGCTATTTCTTTTTTTTTTCCTTTCTGTTCCTTTACACCTACTGGTTGATTGGATTCATTTGATTACTTATGTATTTATTTGTTTTATTTGCTTTCTAATGTGTCTTATACAAAACTTTTTGTGATTGTAGATTGGATTCTGTCATGTTGTATAATTCATGTTTATGGCAAAACTGAATAAAATGTTTAAACACAAGAATAGGCAGGGACAGACAAACACTGCTTTCAATAGCAATACATATACATATAACTTGAAAACCATAGACAATGTGTAATGAATGTATATGGGAAAGTTGCTCAGAATTGTGTTTTCTTTTAATAGGAAATAAATTATTTTTGGGGTTGACATCCTTTAATGGTTTTTTTAGAGATAGAAAGAACAAACCTACCCATGAAGGATGAAAAGGATGTAAAGATTGCAAATTTGCTCAGGGTGCTTTACTTATAACTTTTGCAATTTACATAATTTTTTTTATTTTTTTCAATTTAAAAAGTTATTAAGCCCTTTATTAACTGCAAATGTAATAACTTTTATAACAACAGCATCTCCTGCTAGTTAGTTCCTGTACTGTACAGTTGGGGAGCTATACAGTCAGAAGCAAAACAGAGAACTATTCTGATATTACTCTGCTTAAGAGAAAGATCCAAAGCCTTAAGTGTCCTTTTCCATCTCTTTCCTGAGCACAGCAACACCAGAACAAGTCCTTCTGAACTTATCTCTCTCCTATTTCTTCAACTATGCAGTCAGAGGACCTGACCAGCAGGTGGCACTTTTGTTACATATTTAATTACTTAGTATTTATTAAATAGCTTAATAGATGAATACTTTTACATATTTCTATTTTTAAAGGTGTACATAACCTATAAATAGTGTGTATATATATATTTAGAGTGTCAAAATGAAAAAATGCCATCCGACTTACACTTATTTAATACTGCACAGGTGCAGGCGTGGGGATCACAGGAGGCAAAGAAGCCGTTCCTCATGCGAGGCGGTACATGGCTCTAGTGAGAACAGGTCCAAGCCTTTGTGGAGGAACTTTGATTAATGACAACTGGGTGTTGACAGCAGCTGCTTGTAAAGTGTAAGTAACATTCCTGGTTAAACCTTCAGTTGTTATTGCCTTGTTGCTTACATATAAGGAGAAGCAATTGTGATATAGGGAAGTATATTTCTTGGTACTTACATGAGTGCTCCTACAACATTTCAAGCAAAGATACAGCAATGTTCTCTGCTTTATGGCAAACAGCTCAAATGTATCTCATATCAATAATTTAACCTGACTGCAGAGACATGGGTTGGATCTGTACAGGTATGGGATCTGTTACCTGGAAACCTGTTATCCAGAAAGCTCCAAATTATGGAAGGGCTACCTCGCATTGGATTCAGTCTACTTTATTTAAACACAACATGTTTCGGACAGACATGTCCTTCATCAGGTGCTAATTAGCACCTGATGAAGGACATGTCTGTCCGAAACATGTTGTGTTTAAATAAAGTACACTGAATCCAATTTGGCTCTCCAGAGTGAACTTTTGCTTGTATCTTGGATATTGTGTGGCTGGGACGGTGCCACTGACTCTGTCTGATAGAGCCTTGATGCCTTTGGAGTGAGGGACCACCCAACAATCAATAGAACTACCTCGCATATAGTAACGCAAGCTCCCTCACGTTACACCTGTTGACACTTTATTCAAGCAGAGATATTATACAATGAAAATGTGATTGTTGTTACAGTGACAAAACTACTACAGTTGATCTTGGTGTCCATTCAATAAAAACAATGAATAAGCTGAGACAGCAGTTTAAGGTTGTACGATCGGCCCCACACCAGAAGTTTGACCCACGCTCATACGCCAATAACCTCCAACTTTTACAGGTAATATCACAGAACTAAGTTTTGAGGAAAATAAGAAACTTTCTACATGTAATCAATTAAATATTCTGAACTGTTTCTTAAATAATCAAGTTACTCTTCACTACCCCCTCTCAGCAACCTGTCTCTCTTCATTCTCTCTTCATGCAGGTGTTGGGAGTCTGATTTTATCTTATAGGGGGCTGCAATTTCCTAGAGGATGTGTTAGAGCTCACTCATGCACATGTTATATTTGGTTTCTACTGAAATTTGAGTGAGCGGTTATACATCTGCTAGGAGAGGGACTCCTCAAAAGCTGTATTGGATTTAACTGTCAATGAAAATCTGACACCACACTTCTGCATGAAGACAGATGAAGAGAAAGATGCAGAGAAAGGGATAGTGAAGCTAAACTTTATTATTTCAAGTACAGGTATGGGATCCCTTATCCGAAAACCCATTATCCAGAAAGCTCCGAATTATGGAAAGGCCGTCTCCCATAAACTCCATTTTATCCAAATAATCCAAGTTTTTAAAACGATTTTGTTTTTCTTTGTAACAATAAAACAGTAGCTTGTACTTGATCCCAACTACTATATAATGAATCCTTATTTGAAGCAAAACCATTGGGTTTATTTAATGTTTACACGATTTTCGAATAGACTGAAGGTATAAAGATCCAAATTACAGAAAGATCCGTTATCCGGAAAACTCCAAGTCCCGAGCATTCTGGATAGCTGGTCCCATACCTGTACAAAATTTTATTAGATTTTGAAAGTTTCTTATTTCAGTACGGGGAAGCTTATATTGAATTTTTCATTTTCGTGATATCTCCCCTTTCACAATCATTTCCTACCATTAGGTCATCAGTCATTTATGAAGTCTAATGGGGTAACGTAGTAAAAGGGGTAATTGGTCTGCAACCAATTGCATTTATTGGTCCCGGTTGTAAGCAAACCTCTTGTATCTTTTATAAAATTTCTCCCTGTAATAGGGCACCATGATGGAGCAAATCATTGGAGGGTTCCAGCAAAACTCAAAAAAATATTTTTGGGCATCTGTCTGTCAGGTAGATTGCACGGACCTACTGCAATTACACCTCCTGCACCATTTGGCAGTTTGAACCTGGACAATGGAGATGCACACGTTGAGAAGTGTCCAGCTAATAAAGGTTATGTCCAGTTCAGATAGATTTCCAGCATGGGCGTAACTACAGAGGAAGCAGACCCTGCGGCTGCAGGGGGCCCAGAAGGTATAGGGGGCTCCATGAGGCCCTAACTAATGAGTAATTTTAATATATATTGGTAAAAAAAGGACAACCTCTGGATTTTGGGGTCTCTAAAATTATTTTGCTGTGGGGCACAGTAACATCCAGTTATGCCACTGATTTCCAGTTTCAAGTCCAGACATGAGCAGGTGGCCAGGCAGCTGGAGAGAGGTGCGAGTAGGTGTGCGCAGGTCTCCTCCAAAGATTTTTTGCAGGGGGACTTCGTGCACCATTGTTATGCCACCGGACCTTAGCAGGTCCTCATGACTCTAATGATATCACCACTGCCAAACGGTGCTAGAATGGTGCCATTAGTGATATCCACATCTTAAGAAAGGCAGAACTACTTGTCCTGAGTATAAAATAAATAGTGAGTTACGCTTTCAGTTGCAGTAAGTGAATATCTAAAGCATTTACCTTAAAGCTCTAGATACTACAAGACCATCCTTTAGCGACCATGGGGCATATTAATCAAAGTGTGAGACTACAGCTCATCACAGTTTGCCAGAGTGAAATTCTGCATTTCTCTGTGTTCATTTCTATGGGATTTGTTAGAGGTGTTTTTATCATGGTGATCTCTTGCTTTTACCCAATGCTCCCAAAAATCCTATATAAATCAATAGAAAGCTGTGAAATTTCACTATGATGAACTAAGGTGAGCTCTAATTTCACTCTTTAGTAAATATGCCCCTAAGAGTCTGTGTACGTAGAAGGATCACCGGCACACAGGAGTTTAGTAAGCAGGGCAAGCCCTTGCAATTTTATTATTGCAGTGCAACGTTTTGGGGCACGCCCCTTTGTCAAGCATCCTTCTACGTACCCTGGTTGGGCAGTTGCCGATTCCCCTACCACCGAGCACCAGGAAACTCTGCTTGGGTTTGTGAAGTGTGCGGTTTCTCCAAATTGGCTTGGAACCTAAGAGTCTGGGCACCAGTAGGCTCTGGACAATATTTGGCACCAACCCTGATAAATCAATGAGTATTTATATGTCTTGACAATAATACTGTTCAAGATTCTAAGATGTTCAAATGTGTTTTTAGGAAATAATGAGCAAGGTGATTGATGATAAATATTAAAACCTTTGTTGTTGCAGTTGTCTGGCAAAGCAAATTTTAGTTATGCTGTGAATGTTCTACCATTGCCATCGAAATATAAGGATATCAAGCCTGGGACTGTATGTCAAACAGCCGGTTGGGGTATTACTGCCTATAATGGAAAGCAACGATCTGACAAACTGATGGAAGTCAGTTTAACTGTATTGGACAGAATGAAATGTAAAGACCAGTGGAAGTCGAAAATCAAAGTAACAAAAGACATGATATGCACCAGTGACAAAGGAAAAAGGGGCTTCTGTAATGTAAGTAAAGAATCTGTGACAAATTACCATAACTTGCTTATAGCTTTTAATGTCATTAAGAGTTATTACCCCATTTACCCTTTGATTGGGCAATGGGGTAATGACTTGGGATCCAATGCTTGGAACAGGGTCGACAAACCAGACTAGATTAAACAACAAGGAGTTAAACTCCAAAGTTCCTCATAATTATATGCTTTGTTTAACTGAACCTTATTCAGTACCAGTGCTCTCTGCAACACAAACTGATCTGTTAGATATTGACGATTGAATGTCTATGTCTTAGTACATATTTCAAAAAGTGTTTCATTGTCTGAAATGTTCCAGATTGGAACAGGATTCCTGCTTACGGTACCTCAGCGGGGGATGTGAGCAAATTACCACTTCAAAAGCTCAAGTTAGAGATCTAGAGCAGCAAATTACAGGAATGGGACCTGTTATCCAGAATGCACCAAACCTGGGGTTTTCCTGATAACGGATATTTCTCTTATTTGGATCATACCTCAAGTCTACTAAAAAAATCCCCAATAGGCTTGTTTTGCTTCAAATTGAGCTTTCTGGATAACGGGTTTCTGGATCCCATACCTATCCCATACCCATACCCATAACACTGTGGTACTCTTTAATCCCATTATTAATGACCTTGACTTGGACATTAAAAGTATTATATCTTTTTTCCCAATACTGTACTACTAAATTGTACAAAACTATAAGTTCTGTGCAGGATGCTTCTTCCTAGCAGAACGCTTTCACTAAATTGAGAAACTTGGTAAAGTAAAAAATGGGGTTTAATGTTGATTAATGCAAGGTTTTGCACTTCATTAGCAATAACAAATGCTAGTAATTGTAATGGAATCTGGCACGGATAACCAAGATGGCGTCCAAGATGGTGGCTCCCTGGGTCTTCACGGACGCAGACGGATGATGTCAGCTTCTTCCCACACCCTGATTGGTCGCCGGCGACGGAATGGGCGTCGGCGTCAATAGTGGGCGCCGGCGTCCGTCGCACACGTCAGCGCGTCAGTCGCCGACGTCAGCGCGTTCGCGCACACGTCATGACGCCGATGCGTCCGAAATTGGCGCCAAACTTGGGCCTTTATAAGGGAACTTCGGACTGTAACCTGTGCCCAATTATAGGTTTAGTTTTCTACTCCTGGGTGTGATCCATTGCGAACTTCTTGTCTATTGTGTACCGACCCTTGCCTGGAATTCTCGACTTCGAACCTCTTCTGCCTGGACTGATCTTGTTGCCTGTTTTTGACCATTCTTCTGTCTCATCCTCTACTGTACTGTGAACTTGGACATTGTTATTTTCCTCCCTTGGTCCTCACTACTCCTGAGGCCTTTGGCCTTACATTATAATTGGGCCATGGACCCGTTGGAGGAGAATCCTGCACCGCCCGATGTTGGTGGGGCGCTTCGTGGTCTGGCATCCCGTATGCAGTCCTATGAGGTACAGCAGTCTCACTTTGGTCAGGCTTTGGAGACCATTCTTGCCAAGTTGTCGGCGTTAACACCTGCCGATCCTACTCCAGCCCCTGCTCCTGTGGTTCCGCTTCACGCCACCGAACCCCGCATTCCGGCTCCCCCACTCTACAGTGGTGATCCTACAGCCTGCCGTGGGTTTGTTAACCAGTGCAAGGTCCACTTTGCACTCGCACCCAGCCAATTCCTGTCGGAACGTGCTAAGGTGGGCTTCATCTTCTCCCGTCTGAAAGGGAAGGCACTAGAGTGGGCGTCGCCTCTATGGGAAAAGGAGGATCCCATTATTGATAATGCCCGAGCTTTCATCCGGGAACTTCGAGTGGTCTTTGATGCTCCGGGTCGTGCCACTGCTGCCTCCTCTTCCCAGCCTTCGGAAGAACCAATGCAGATTGGACGGGCTCGTCTGACCGAACAGGAAAAGCTTCGGAGAAGGGCTGCTGGACTTTGCCTCTACTGTGGTGGAAAATCCCACTTCGCCTATGAGTGTCCAGTGAAGCCGGGAAACGCCAACACCTAGGTAAGACTGGGGAGACTTACCTGGGTGGAATTGGTCCCTCTCCCCATTCTTCTGCTCAACGCTTCCTCCTTCCTGTGCAGATTCGTTTTGGAACCCAGTCAATCTCTTCTAAGGCTTTCCTTGACTCCGGTGCAGCTGGGAATTTCATCGATAAGATCTTCGCAGAAAGCCATTCCATTCCTCTGCGATCTCTGGCTGTTTCTCTTCGAGCATTGGCGATTGACGATCGTCCACTATCTTCCGCTACTATTTCCCACTCCACCGATGAACTTTCTGTTATTGTGGGGTCCATGCACCTGGAAAGATTGTCCTTCCTCCTCATCGACAGTCCTTCTACTCCCATTGTACTTGGTCTGCCCTGGTTGAATATTCACAACCCTGTCATCGATTGGGCTTCTTCTCAGATCTCCCGCTGGAGTTCTTTTTGCCAACAGAACTGTTTACCTACCAAGTCTATTATTAAAGTTTCATCCATTTCTTCTAATTCTTCTTTGCCCCCTGCTTATCAAGCCTTCATCGATGTCTTCTGTAAAAAGTCTGCCGAAATCCTGCTTCCTCATCGTCCTTATGATTGCCCCATCGAACTTCTTCCGGGAACCATGCCTCCCAGGGGTCGCATCTATCCACTGTCTCCTTCTGAAACCGGTGCCATGAAGGAGTACATTCAAGAAAATCTGCAAAGAGGCTTTATTCGTCCTTCTTCTTCCCCGGCTGGAGCCGGCTTCTTCTTTGTAGAGAAAAAAGATGGAGGTTTGCGGCCCTGCATTGATTATAGAGGACTGAATAAAATCACAATTAAAAACCGTTATCCCCTTCCTCTCATCTCTGAACTGTTTGATCAACTAAAAGGGGCTTGTCTTTTCACCAAGTTGGATCTTCGTGGGGCTTATAATTTAATTTGTGTCAGAGAGGGAGATGAATGGAAGACCGCGTTTAACACCCGGGACGGGCATTACGAATATCTTGTCATGCCTTTCGGTCTCTGTAACGCCCCCGCGGTCTTCCAAGAATTTGTGAATGACATTTTCAGAGATTTACTGGGCCAGTATGTGGTGGTGTACCTGGACGATATTCTTATTTTTTCCAAAAATCTTGCTCAACATCGTCTTCAAGTTCAAGAAGTACTTTCTCGTCTTCGAAAGAACAATCTGTTTGCCAAGTTGGAGAAGTGTTCCTTTGAAGTTTCTTCCATTTCCTTCCTAGGATACATCATTTCCCAACAAGGCTTCAGGATGGACCCAGCCAAGGTTTCAGCGATTCAAGATTGGCCTCTCCCCACCAGTGTCAAGGCTGTTCAAAGATTCATCGGCTTTGCTAATTATTACAGACAGTTTATTAAAGGTTTTTCTTCTAAAATTGCTCCAATCCTTGCTCTTATTCAGAAAGGGGGTAAACCACAACATTGGCCTCCTCTAGCCTTGGAAGCCTTCAAGTCCCTTAAAGCATCCTTTTCTTCTGCCCCAATCCTCAGGCACCCTGAACCTCTCCAACCTTTCTTCATTGAAGTAGATGCCTCGGATATCGGAGCAGGAGCAATTTTATCCCAAAGATCCTCTGCCGATGGTAAACTGCATCCGTGTGCCTTCTTTTCCAAAAAATTTTCCTCCTCCGAAAGGAATTATGATGTTGGAAACCGTGAGTTACTGGCCGTCAAACTTGCTCTGGACGAGTGGAGACACTTTCTTGAAGGATCATCGATCCCTGTGACCATCTTCACTGACCACAAAAATCTTGAATATATTCAGACCCTTAAGCGCCTCAATCCTCGACAAGCCAGGTGGGCATTGTTCTTCTCACGTTTTAACTTCATCTTAACTTTTCGTCCTGGTTCAAGAAACAAGAAAGCGGATGCCCTTTCCAGAAGTTTTGTTCCTGAAGATCCCATCTCCGAAGACCCTGAATCCATTGTGCCTCCTACAAAAATCATCGCTGCTCTTTTTCCATCCTTGGCCTCCCAGTTATTGTCTGTTCAATCTTCTGCTCCTGAAGGAACCCCTCCTGGTGTTGCCTTTGTTCCTCCTGAACTCCGTCATTCCATGTTGGTCCAGTCCCACAGCTCCAAGCAGGCCGGGCATCCTGGAGTCAAGAAAACCACAGAACTTCTGTCTCGTCTTGTATGGTGGCCTTCCCTAAGAAAGGATGTTAAAGACTTTGTTTCCTCTTGCTCTGTGTGTGCTGTATCCAAATCTGGACGTTCCCCTCCCAAAGGGTTACTCTTACCACTGCCCATTCCCTCCCGCCCATGGACTCATTTATCTATGGACTTCATCGTGGACCTCCCTAACTCCTCTTGCTACACTGTTATTTGGGTAGTGATTGACAGATTCACTAAAGTTGCACACTTTACTCCTCTTCGAAAACTTCCCTCTGCTCCTGAACTTTCTTCATTATTCATCAAACACATTTTTCGCCTCCATGGTTTCCCTGCCGAAATTGTCTCTGATCGTGGTTCCCAATTCGTTTCTAAATTCTGGAGATCCCTGTGTAAAGCCCTTGGTGTCTCTCTTCAATTTTCATCTTCATACCATCCCCAGTCTAATGGAGCAGCAGAAAGGGTTAACCAGGCCCTTGAACAATTTCTTCGATGCCATGTATCACTGTGCCAAGATGACTGGGCGGACCTGCTTCCATGGGCAGAATTCGCACATAACAATGCATTACACATTTCTTCCGAAAAGTCCCCTTTTTTCTGTATGTACGGTCTTAACCCTTTGGCTTTTCCCCAGGATTTATTACTTACCAATGTCCCTGCCGCCAACGACCAAGCTGCCCACATGTCAGCCATTTGGCACGCCACGGTCCTCAATCTGGAAAAAAGTTCCCTGGTCCAGAAAAGGTTCGCGGATCAAAGAAGAATCCCTTCTCCTTTGTACGCACCTGGCGATAAGGTTTGGCTATCCACCCGAAACATCCATCTTAAAATCCCCTCTCCGAAGCTTGGTCCCAAATTTATCGGTCCCTTTTCCATCTCTGAGATCATCAACCCAAGAGCGCAGAGACAACTCATCCGAGAGGCCACAAAAGACCCCAGGACAACATCTAAAGAACTGCAGGCCTCACTTGCCTCAATTAAGGTCAGTGTTCACGACTCCACCATAAGAAAGAGACTGGGCAAAAACGGCCTGCATGGCAGATTTCCAAGGCGCAAACCACTTTTAAGCAAAAAGAACATTAAGGCTCAATTTTGCTAAAAAACATCTCAATGATTGCCAAGACTTTTGGGAAAATACCTTGTGGACCGACGAGACAAAAGTTGAACTTTTTGGAAGTTACATCTGGCGTAAAAGTAACACAGCATTTCAGAAAAAGAACATCACACCAACAGTAAAATATGGTGGTGGTAGTGTGATGGTCTGGGGTTGTTTTGCTGCTTCAGGACCTGGAAGACTTGCTGTGATAGATGGAACCATGAATTCTACTGTCTACCAAAAAATCCTGAAGGAGAATGTCCGGCCATCTGTTCGTCAAATCAAGCTGAAGCGATCTTGGGTGCTGCAGCAGGACAATGACCCAAAACACACCAGCAAATCCACCTCTAAATGGCTGAAGAAAAACAAAATGAAGACTTTGGAGTGGCCTAGTCAAAGTCCTGAACTGAATCCTATTGAGATGTTGTGGCATGACCTTAAAAAGGCGGTTCATGCTAGAAAACCCTCAAATAAAGCTGAATTACAACAATTCTGCAAAGATGAGTGGGCCAAAATTCCTCCAGAGCGCTGTAAAAGACTCGTTGCAAGTTATCGCAAACGCTTGATTGCAGTTATTGCTGCTAAGGGTGGCCCAACCAGTTATTAGGTTCAGGGGGCAATTACTTTTTCACACATGAAAATGTAGATTTGGATTTCTTTTCTCCCTAAATAATAAAAACCCTCATTTAAAAACTGCATTTTGTGTTCAATTATGTTATCTTTGACTAATAGTTAACGGTTTTTGATGAGCAGAAACATTTAAGTGTGACAAACATGCAAAAGAATAAGAAATCAGGAAGGGGGCAAATAGTTTTTCACACCACGTATATATAATGTATATGCGCTAGGGTGATTTGTAAAGGTTGAACATGATAGATGTCTGTAACTATGTAAGAGCAGGGAGGTGTAATCTGAAGGAAAACCATACTTCTGAAAAAGTGGTTGTCACTGTATTTGCAAAGAAGGAAGTACATTTTCCTGTACTAATGTGCCTTTTAACCACTTGTTCTTTGTTCTTTAGACATGACACTTACAAAAACAACGAAGTCAGATCATACCAACATATCACTTTATTTATTCTTCCAGGGTGATAGTGGGGGACCTCTCATCTGCAACCGCATATTCACCGGTGTCGTTTCATTTGGACCCTTAATTTGTGGTATGGAAAATGGAGCCAATGTCTACACACGTCTAACTAGTGATTACATTAAATGGATTAAAAAAGAAACTAAGAGAATATAATTCCATATAACCCACTGATTCTATGGAGCTAGTAAATGTATACTTATGACAAGGTAATAAAGATGTATAACATAAGCCATTTGTATGCCACAATTAATTCTTTTTTTTTAATGTTACTTTGTTTTTGTCCTCTGGAAATAAAAATAGCTAAATGTAAAATGTCCCCTTTTTCCTTTGTATTGATGAAGCTGTCACTCACATAACATAACTTTGCAGTTTCAATGTTGCCTAAAGTCTATGGTTTCATTCTGTCTGTCCACAAGCTTTTTGATTAAAGGGGTTGTTCATCTTTAATTATATTCAGAGAAAAAAAAATGCAATTGGTTTTCATTTTTTATTATTTTTATTATTTGTGACTTTTGAGCTATTTAGCTTTTTATTCTGCAGTTCTGCAGTTCTCCAGTTCAATATTTCAGCAATCTGGTTGCTAGGCTCCAAATTACCCTAGAAACCGTGCATTGATTTGAGAGACTGCAATATGAATAGCAAAGGGACTTAATAAAAAGTAGCAGTGGAAATGCTGAAAAGAGTCAGAATATGAAGGCAAATAATTAATAAAACTATGAAAAAGAAAAAATGAAAGACCAATGGAAAAGTTACTTAGAAGGAGCCATTCTATAACATACTAAACGTTAACTTAAAAGTGAACCACCTGTTTAACTCTCATAGCTCACAGTGGTATGACCCCTTTTCAAAAAGCCAGCAGGAGGAGTCCCATTTTGGGGGAGATATTCATTGGAGAAACAGTGGATATCATGTTATATTATTCTAAACCTCAGATTCCAAGGATGAATTAGCCATGGTCTAGTGCAGTTGGCAATATGAAAGCAAATTAATTGGTACAATCAGTTTCCATACTAGTGCAATGTTGGGAACTTCCCAACTTTTTATAGATTATATTACACAATAGACAAATAAGAGCACCACTTCTGCAGAGCGTAGGATTTAAAGGGGTCCTTCACCTAAATACTGTTTTCGCATAATGAACGGAAATGTAATTATATGCAGCTTTCCAATATGAATTAAAATCAAGTGGTAACGTTTTAAAAGCTTTATCTGTTTGACTGTTTACATGCTATGCACTCCTGAATCTGACACCTGAAGCCCTGTAGCGGAAGTCAGCTGATCAAAAGACCTGGAGGAGAACTGACTTTTTCAGGAGGAAGGGATAAACACATATTTTCGTTATTCTTCCTGCAGTTAGCTAATTACTGATTGATTGCTATAGGTTACTGCCCAACTGTAAATTTACCCTCTTTTAATAAATTACATGTTTTCCCATCCAATGGTCATGCTCACAAAATGTGCTTCCATCACTGTACTAGTCATACATTCGCTCCTGAGATGTACCAAATCGTACGCTCACGTGTGCCAAACGCCATGTTAAGTGATGCTGCTCAACTGGTTTCCTGTCTATATTTACATTGTAATTGTAATGTGGTGCGGCAGAAGGTCTGCGACAATACAGTCATCTTTGCCATCTATAACATCCCCTGATGGAGAATCCAGGTCTTAAAGATGGAAAGGAAAATCAAGGGTACTGGTGTTTGGTTATGCCTCCTCCTCCTCTTGTGTTGGCCAAAATCTACAAACTACATTGCAGCAGTTTGATTATACTGTAGATAAGCACCACATGTGCTTGGTGTTCCCAGGAAAGTTTAAAGTTTCTGTAAATGTAGTTGCAGTGCAAAGGGCACACGTGCAACCATTAAACCGCAGTTTCATACTATTCTGAATAAGGTGCAAAGTACAAGGTGCATGGAAAACATAGAATTAAAGGGGTTGTTCACCTTTGAGTTAACTTTTTGGGGCAAATTCACTAAGATTTGTAGTTGCGCCAGGCGTAACTTCGCCGCACTTCACTACACTTCGCCAGGCGTAGTTTCGCCAGCACTCCGCAAATTCACTAAAATCAGAAGTTGCGCTCAGGGGTAGCGTAAGGTTGCGAAGTTGCTCTAGCGTTGATTCGCTAAGCGAAGCGAAGTTACGCTAGCGATGGTTAATTTGCGTACGGCGCCAAATTCAAATTTCAATGGAGGGATACGTACAATCACTACAAATACCTGGGAAACCTTCAAAACATCAAATAAAATTTTTTTTTTGCCCTACACATGTGCCCACTGTATAGTTAAGTTGCCATGAGTTAGGAAATGTAGGGGGGAAGGAGGGGAGCCCCAAAAATTGTTTAGATCTTTTTCAGCCTATCACCCATAATATAGAAAACACACCAGCGTATTTTGGGACTTAGAAAAAATGTGAACTTTTTTTGAAGCAATCCCTATCTACTCTATTGCGCTTCGCCTGGTCTGAGGTGGCGAAGGAAGTCTAGCGTAAAAGGTAGCGTTCAGTACAATGCGCGCGTTAGTGAATTTGCGTAGTTACGTCCGTTGCAAAAATTCGCCAGGCGCAAGGGTGCGAAGTAACACTAGCGAATTTACACCAGCGTTCGTTAGTGAATTTGCAAAGTAACGAAAATGACCAACGCTAGCGAATTGACGCTAGCACTAGGTGCTTCAGCGCTTAGTGAATTTGCCCCATAGTATGATGTAGAGAGTGATATTCTGAGCCAATTTGTATTTGGCTTTCATTTTTAATTATCTGTGGTTTTTAAGTTATTTAGCTTTTATTCAGCAGCTCTCCTGTTTGCAATTCCAGCAATCTGGTTGCTAGGGTCCAAATTACCCTAGCAACCGTGCATTGATTTGAATAAGAGACTGGAGTATGCATAGAAAGATGAGTAGTAAAAATAGCAATAACATAAAATTTGTAGCCTTACAGAGCATTTATTTGTAGATGGGGTCAGTAACCCCCATTTGAAAGCTGGAGAGTCAGAAGAAGAAGGCAAATAATTGAAAAACTATTTAAAAAAATAAATAATGAAGACCTATTGAAGAGTTTCTTAGAATTGTCCATTCTATAACATACTAAAAGTTAACTTAAATGCACCGAATACACTATTTTGGATTCGGCTGAACCCCCGAATCCTTTGTGAAAGATTCGGAAGAATACCAAACCGAATCCAAAATTGCATATGCAAATTAGGGGTGGGAAGGGGGAAACATTTTTTACTTCCTTGTTTTGTGACAAAAAGTAATGCGTTATCCCTCCCCACCCATAATTTGCATATGCAAATTAGGATTTGGATTGGGTTCGGCAGGACAGAAGGATTCGGCCAAATCCGAATCCTGGCCAAATCCCAAACCGAATCATGTTTTCGGTGCATCCATACTTAAAGGTGAACCACCTGTTTTATTCCTGGCTTGAGGGGGGCATTGGTATGCAAGCACAAAAGGTGATTTTCTTTCTATTTCAGCATTCCACTTTACAAAACAAATGCTGTCTTGGTACAAATACAAGCAGTATTTTAGTACCGTGTTCCTTTAATGTTTCTGCCTCTTAGTAAACATAAAACCCACATAATTCATCTATTTACAAATGACAGGAGGACAATTTCATTTCTCCTTTTATACCATATTAGGATGAAGCTAGAGTAGCCTAAACTCCAGTGTTTCCTGTTGAGTATATAATACTGTTAATAACACCATAAACACACAGGAAGACCATAACACACAAGAAGACCATAGGCAGCCATGGCTGATACAAAGATATTTACTACGGGCTTTGTCTTTTCAGCTGCTGTTTTTTTTCTGGTCATTTGGCAATGTAAGTACATGTCTATATATATTATGATTGTAACACATACACATATTTTCATTCTGGATGGTATCATATATACATGCTATGAATCAGATACTGTAGTGTTTATATATTCTTTTCACTTAGGGATGATAAAGGGTGTTATGGGGTATGCAGCAAAGGGTGCTAATGCAAAAAGGTTATACGGCGTGCAAAACAAACACGAGACATTTCATAAATTTTACAGTAAATTCAAGACCCACCTGCTGTCCAGTCCTACTGTCGTTTATGTATTGAGTGGCCTGAGCAAGAACATTCAGAGCGTCCACACTTAAATCTGATCTATAATGTCTGGGAGTATCTTTACACCTCAGTCGGATTCTTAATGCTTGGGTCCATCCTCATGTAACCCAATAAGGAAGGACTATAGGACCCAGGCTCAGGACCATTAGGGTGTGTGCCCACTGCGATATATTTTTGATAGTCTAGCAGGCCAGTCTAATCCTGCTGGCTTCACAATAGACTAGTATAGTCACTAGGTTGTTAGATACCTAATGGAAAGGACCAACATATGTGTAGCTTAGTCCACAGCAACTACAAGTGTCAGGAACATTTGGGAATAACATATGTAGCAGCAGTGGCATCTGTACTACCTGGCAAGAATGACGGCATTTAATAACTGTAGACATTTTGTGCATCAGCTCTTTTTTATTCTTGAATTGACTTCCCCAATTCTTGTTCCTACTTACTGATAAATTGTGGTATGTCGGGGGATTCCAAGAACTGACAAAGAAAAACTTTCAAGATGGTTCTTGGTGGGGGGGGGGGTCTGGTAACATGAATAGGAATTCAAACTCAAAAGGAGGGCCTTACAATTTATTATAAAAGAAAATGGGTCTGGGTATATCATAGAGAGAGAGAGAAAGTGAGATTTTACTCTGCTTTGGCTTAGTACATAGTACATATGTAAGCATCGGATACAGTATCTGTAGGTATTTTCATAATGCTATGCACTTATTTCATTAGTTTGATTTTTTCGTAGCAAGCATAATACAGTGGTACAAAGCTAATCATCCAAATAAATAACTTTAAAGAACACATTAGCATATCAAAGGGAGCTAGTAAGAAAGAAAAAACAACTTTCTGCCATGGTATCACACCAAATTCTACACTAAAAAGAAAAGTGGCTCCGGCGTTGGGTCACAATGGGCAAGATTCAATCCCATGAGAAATGGTTTGTTGTGTTGGTTTACTTAAGTCCACTTTGCATTTATCAAGCTTTTTTAAACTTCGAGTGCCCAGTCTTCAATTGTAGGAAGAGGGCTAGATTTCCACATTCCTTAGCCACACATGTAGCAGTACTGGAATTACAGCTTTTTCATCATCATCTCGTTCATGTGTAGCAAGAATAAAAGTTACGTCTGTTATTGGCATGTCTGTAAACTTAGGCAGGAGCTGCTTCATTTTAACCCAGTATGGATGTATCTTGGGGAAGCTCCACATAATGAGGGTGAGATTGCTGCCTGTTGTTTGCATTTCCAGCAGTTGTCTGGAAAAATCAGTGTACATTTTGGACAATCTGCTTGGGACCTTATACCACTAGGAGTGTATCTTAAAATTCTGGTGAACATAACAGCTTTATATGATTTCTCCATGACTGATAACAATTCACTGTCTATAAAAGTACAACCTAGTTCCTACTCCCACTTTTACGCTTTACATTTTAATAAACCCTTTAAAGGGGAAGTCCACATAGCTGGTCTTTTTTGAGTTACTGTATTTGAATTATTGGATCTCTTTTATACAGATTTTCAGTATGTCTGTCTCAATGTCCTTAACATATTGATTACAATATGAGTGCAGAGGACATCTTGTTTTTTTCTGAATATTCACAGCCTCATTGCACCCTTGCCTAATGGTTTAGTAGTTAGTGGTTAGCATAATTTCCCCTTTTTGCTGTGTAAAATGTATAACGAAGCAGTAGAATTCTTAATGAATCAGGTTAAAGTCAGTGTAAGACTGGCCAGACCAGAGATTACTTTGACGTAGTTGGCCAATTTGAATATAATGAAATATAAGGACAAATTATCCCTGTTTTTTTTATTTTTTTTTAAAGGGGAGGGCATTTTGTAGTAGCTTAATGCACCTACCCCCATATGTAATAAAAGGCACTGTTTGCCCAGGAGCAGTAACCCTTATCAACCAATAAGATATTTGCCACCTATCACTGCTCCATTTGCTTCACACATACAGTGATTCTTCCTTTGTACTTTGGATTATTGGCATTGTTTTCTTTATCTTCAGGTGAGTGCACAGAGATTATTGGTGGGAGAGAAGCTATTGCGCATTCAAGACCATACATGGTTGCTCTATACCTAAAGCAAAAAAAATTGAAAACCATATGTGGTGGAGTTTTGATAAAACCCAGCTGGGTATTAACCGCAGCTCACTGTGAAATGTAAGTATTTGCCAGTAAATTAGTAATCCCAAATTTTTTGCTCCCGATCCCCCCTCTTTGCACCACCTCTATGGCCCTAAACCCTGCCTACTGAAGAAATCTGACCTGCCATTTATTTCACAGATCTGTCTCAAACATTACAACTTCACCACAGTAACATAACAACTGTGTCCCCGCAATGTTTAGACTCTGCGCCCTCAAGGCCCTGCTCCTTATATTTTGGCTGGTAAAGCCAAGAAAAAAAGGTGGCAACCCTAGTTGCCATGCAAGTAAATGCAAGAAAAGTATTGAATTCTGTATGCCTTGTGGGTCTGTACCTACAGGATCCAGAGATGTCAGCTAACCACGAATGAAGAGGGAGGTAATCACAAACTCCTGAATCATGGTTGTCTGCAGAAAATTTTCCAGGGGGGGCAACGAAGAAAACATATTACACAAATTACTTGAACCCATATTTTGGTTTCCACACAAACCTAACAACAACTTTTCTATAAATGTATAAAGAAGTGACTGTTGCACATGTATAGTATTGCCATTGGTATTTTCTTAGCACATTACTAGCCAGCAGTTTGTAGAATGTTATTCCCTCAAGAGTTCTAGTTAGAGATGGATACATACAGTGAAGCCTCCATTTTACATACCCTAATTTTAAGTTTATACCATTTTTATGGTCCCACCAATATATAATGCACAATACATTTCCCTGACTTTACACCTTTTTTTATGGTCCCCTGAAAAATGTAAAATGGGGGTTCTACTGTACATAAAGTAGAGTAACAACAACAGGAAGAGGTTGTGCACAACAACATATCACTAGTATAGAATCTATGTTTATACATTCTATTTCAGTCTAGGGGAAAGCTGCTTTGTTCCCAGAGTGGCATAAGGGTTAAAACAATGAGGTGGATACAGGACAGGAGCAGGAGAGAAGGTGAGGTACAAAAATATGTATTATAGATATTTCTATCAATACAGATATACAGAGTGAGGCAGAGGGTTATTAGAGACGGTGAGGTGAGTGTGCAGAATGAGAAGGGAAAGGGTAAAAGAGGAGAGTGAATAGAGTGAGGTTATGGATAGGAGGGGGATACAATGGAGCCGCAGGACAAGGAACTGTAGGGGTTAATGTGCTTTGTGGCAAATGCACTGAGAAAATGGTTGTAGGCAAAACCCACAGGCAACCTGTACCTATAAGATTCAATAATAAATGTAGTTACACAGCTATACACAGGTTCATTTAGTCTCTATAACTCACACACATACAGTCTGTCAGACCTTCTTACACACAGTTGCCCTTACACTTATTAACACTAACAGTTCATTTTACACACAGACACACACACAAATACACTGGCATTGACACTCTAAGCTTAACACAACAGATTCAAACTCATCTGCCCTGGGAAAGAAGCTGCTTCATCAGGAAGAAGATACTCTGATTCTCTCATTCCTCACACAGTTGAGGTGCTGGAAGCGTCTCACATAGGGAACGGGCGAAGCTAAATCCGGACTGCTGCTCTGTGCAGTAGAAAAGGCATTGGGATGGTCCGTTATTTGAAAGGGTGCTGACCATAAGATGTAAGCCTTTTATAAGCTTATTGCACATTCTTAATGGTAATTTAAAGAAATGTGTTCATATAAAAAAGAACAAAATAATATATATATATATGGAAGGAGATTATCCTTTATTATAAAGTACAAGTCCAGGGGTGGCAAGTGCCTTGTCCCTATCTGTGGATGCCCATGTCCTGAATTTATAAATCCTGATTCCTCTTTACACCTAATGTTAACATGACCTAAGGTCTGGAGTGGATCATGATATCCTTATTAACATGAAGTTAGTTGACATCTTTGGGGATCGAACATACTGGGGTTCATTTTATTTTATGTTTTTGCATACATTGCCATTTTCTCACATTATGCTGAGTTATTGCATGTTTCAGTCGAATAGCAAAAATAACATAACACACCAAAGTGCACACTAACCACTCACATCTAAACAGAATTATTTAGAGCACTTCAAAAATCTGCAATTTTATGTGGTGGTCTTGTAATATTTTCAGCTATTCAAGTTTAAGAAAAGAGAAGAAAATTTTTATAAAATGATGCTTCCTCTCTTTGGTACAAACCAACTCACCAGTCTATATTATTAACCCAACCACATCCTACTTGTAATTCATCACTATCATATCATACAGTCCCTTTATTAATATGTCCCTTTGCAGAACTTTATGAAAAACAATAAAACAGTGCTAAGCACTGCATGTTCCGCAAAAAATGTTGCTGCTAAGAAACATTCACCTAGAATAAATCTTTAGTATTTTGCAGGTTATAAATTACTGTGCCCTAAAGGTTTTTAATGGAAAGTACATTTTCATTTATTTTTTTAAAGCATAGCTCATTTAGCAGCCCACTCATACCCCATATCCCACCAATGAGGATAACAGGACACTTTACAGAGTTTCTCGCATAGCTGATGCCTGGCCTCTATCTGCTAGTACAATGGTTGGTCACCATACAGCAGTTCTAAAACCCCAAACACTCCTAAATTAGGGTTACCACATTTACACTTTCAGGATTAGGAGGATAACTAGATTTCTCTAAGCCTGCTTAGCACTGGAACTCAGGGCCAACCTAAGAATTGCAGGGCCCAATTTGAACCATTTTGGAGGATCCTCCTGGTTCTTGCATTACATTATGTGGGCAAGATAGATATGGGAAGTGATGGTAATGTTCTCTGATATATACTGTAAACAGAGTTAAATAATTCAATGCTGACCCACAGGTAATGTGGGCTTCTTCTGTGGGAGGTACTCAATGTAATGCCATGTATGTCAGACCAACATCTTTCTATGGTGGAAGGGTCAACAGGAGATAATGTCTTTCCTGCTCTCCACCTCTGAATTTGATGGGTGAATGGACACAAAACATAGTGTTGGGTTAAACCAAGAGAGAAGGGCAAAAATTTTGCTAGCCTTATGTGGGTGTTGTTTAAGTGCATAGTTGCAGTTTGAGTTCCACTGAGGCTTGAGTTATCATTCTCAAGTACCCGATTGTCAACATCATAGATTTCTGGTCAACTCCTGGCCCCTATCTCACTGTAGTGATCAGCACTCAAAGAGCTAATAGGTAAAATAGTAAATGATATAACTTTAAGGAAGAAGCTGGGTTTAAATTGTGAATAAAGTACCCCCTCTTGTAAAATATAAGGATATTACAAGTTACCGAGGAGTTCCATGATCGAAGGCATTGTGTTTTTAAACGTCATGGATCTCCAAGGTGACTTGCAACAGGGGGTACTTTACTATAATACACAAGTTTCAGTGAGTCATGTGACAGAAATGACATCACTAAACTCTGATTATAATTGTATATACAAAAAAAAAGAGAAAGAACTGACCCATCTTGCTGCATCCTCCCATATGTTACATCTGAAGTCTCATATAGAATGGTAATTAAAACATAACCTTTAATCAACAAATTAATAATAAAAAATTTGTCCAGAAATCAGCAATTAAAAACAAGGTTACCCACAGGGAGACGTTTTGACCAGAGGCAATAGGTTGGTCGTAAGCGTGGACGGTTACGACTTACATGGGGGAATTGTATAACCTGCCTGATGCAGTAAATTAAATAGTAGTCAGAGGCTGAATGGTTTACACAAGCAAATCCTTCGCTTCTTCAGGCACAAACCACCACCAACCCCTTCACCCGCATGAGATTCCCTCCCAGATTGAAAAAAAGCAGATTGACACGTAGTGTCTATTTAATCTCTTGCTCTGATTATATTGTGCCACAGGCACTTGTCAAATTCAACAACGCTGCCTAAAGATCTATTGCCACAGCCATCTCCTTCACGCACCACGTAGATAAGCATATTGCCATATGATATCCATGTATAGACTGTTAAACTAGATTGTGCCGCAGTCACTTCGATGAAGCCAGACTCTAAGTACAATGTGCCGCAGACACTAAATTAGCCCAGGTACTACCCCAGGATCCTTTCCGCAGCCAACCCCTTCACCCTCCCGGATCGTGGGTAGTTGCCCCTATAGCGGTCTATTACGGCACCCAGCCTAACCAATTCTAAAATTGCACCATTTTAGAATTGGTTAGACAGGGTGGCGTAATAGACAGATATTGGTGGTAGTTTTGCTCCTGAAGAGGCTAAGGATTTGATTGTGTAAAACATTCAACCATCACCGGCGATATGCCTGTGACTGCTATTTAATTTACTGCATCAGGCAGGTTATACAATTCCGGTAAGAGAAAAAGGTCTGGCACACGGAGCTAGTTAAACCGGGGTCCTACCCCTGGTGTGTTTATTGCATCAAACAACATTTCGGAGGGCGTTCCCCCTTCGTCAGGTGATGACCTCTGTACTAGGTTATACAATTCCCCCAGATAAGTCGCAACTGTCCACACTTACGACCTACCTATTGCCTCTGGTCAAAACGTCTCCCTGTGGTTAAACTTGTTTTTAATTGCTGATTTCTGGACAAATTTCTTTTATTAATTTGTTGATTAAAGGTTATGTTTTAATTACCATTCTATATATACCATTCTATATGATGTAACAGATGGGAGGGTGCAGCAAGATAGGTCAGTTCTTTCTCTTTTCTTTGTATATATAATTGTTTACTTGACCCTGCACACCTATTGCATCTATTGTTCTCAATTATTGATGGGAGGTGCTCCCCAACAATTTCACTATCTTTCCATCTGATTATTACTGATGACATCACTAAGCACCATTCATAAGTAAATAATTTAGAGGATATTCATGGCTCTTGAGCAATATAAACTGTTTTTCCTGCCAACACTTCGATGCCATAGATTGTCTATTTCGCATCTAGCTTGAAAAAAGTGCAAAACACTTTCATGTTCCCTGTGTTTAATTCTTGTAGAACAAATAAAACTAAGATCATTGTTGGTGCCCACTCACTTTCCGCCAGTGAAAGCCAGAAGCAGATAGTCCACATGGTCAGGAAATTCCAGCATGAGAACTTCAGGATAGAGACATTTGATTATGATGTTCAGCTATTACAGGTAAGGTTACTAAACATCAATGCACTGCATTTGTCTAACAAGTGGTCCCACAGCTGTACAGTGGTACAGTTGTTGAACAGTTTCTAAACCCTCCTAACAGCCTTATGAGTGCTGGGATTGCACTTTAAAAAATTGAAGTGCAACAAATTGGCCAACTCAGATATAAGGGGTCATTCTTGGCCCCTGGGGGGCTCAAGTGCAAGAGCAGGAGCGCACTCATTCCTGAAGCACTTACACCCCTCCATGCACTGCACTCTACACTGAGCATTGGATAAAATATACATTTAACAATTTAATTGTAATATCATCATGAAGGCAGACATCTCTGGTAGTTTTGTGTGGTCATGTGCTTTCAGAAAGAGCCAGCACTTCATGATAGAACTTTCTGACAGGCTATTATTTCTCCTGCTCAGTGTAACTGGATGAGTCGCAGTGGGACTTGGATTTTTACTATCGAGTGCTATTTTTTTATTTACCTGGGAGCTGTTATCTTGAGTCAGGGAGATGTTATCTTGTTATATTCCCATTGTTCTGTTGATCGGTTGCTGGGGGGGAAGGGGGGGGGGGAAATTACACCACTCCCTGTTAGATTTCAAAGCTAAATATAAAAGAATCAATTTGCTCATTTGAAAATGGATTTTAGTGCAGAAATCTGCTGGAGCAGCACTATTAACTGATGCGTTTTGACACGACAGAATCCTATTAAGAAAGGTTTCTTTCATTCTGTTCATGTCCATTGCTATGCAGTACTGCTAACATTAGAGAGGGTGCCCTCTATAGCAGGCCACAGAGTATCCTAGTCATTAAGGTTTGTGAAAAGCCACAGGGAGTAGAATTTGCAGCTTTACAGCCTGTTAAATAAATCCTACACCCAATGCCTTATGTGTGTGCGTGTGGGGGGGGGGTTAAGGTTTTACAAATACATTATTGGGTTTATTTACCAGCACTGCATACACAAATGGTCACAAGTTTTTAGGGGTCATTTCCGAATGCAAGTGTAATGTGAAAGTGTAATTTCAGATGCAATACAGCCATTGTTCCAGTGGCGTAACTACTATACAATGGGCCCAGATGTTGGATGAACACCAGCCCCCCACTGGGCCCCTTCCCCTCCAGAAGTGTACCCCAATATTCTTTTGACACAAGGATGCACAAATTTCTCCACATATTTGCCTGCGATAAGATGCCATTGCGCCTCCTGCGGGCCCCAAGGGGGTCCTTTGCCACAATTCCAGCTTAAAGGGCTGGTTCACCTCTACATTAACTTTAAGTATGTTATAGAATGGCTAATTCTTAGCAACTTTTCAATTGGCCTTCATTTTTTCTTAGTTTTTTTCTTATAGTTTTGAATTAATTGTCTTCTTCTGACCAAGTTTTCAAATGGGGCTCACTGACTTCTGGCTCACCTAATTAAAAAACAAATGCCCTGCAATGCTACACATTTATTGCCATTGATACTTTTTTATTACTTATCTTTCTATCTTACCTATCTTTCTATCCAGGCCCTTTCCTATTCATATGCCAGTTTCTCATTCAAATCAATGCATTGTTGCTAGGGGAATTTGGACCCTAGAAACTAGATTGCTGAAATTGCAAACTGGAGAGCTGCTGAATAGAAAGCTAAATAATGCATAAACCACATATAATAAAAAATGAAAACCAATTGCAAATTGTCTAAGAACATCACTCACTACATCTTACTAAAAATTAACTCAAAGGTAAACAACCCCTTTAATTGCAGCTGAGAGGGGCATGCACATATTGATGAATTGGATATAATCTCACTAATACAGCCTGCAGAAGTACCTTTGGAAATACTACCAAGGGTGTCAATGGGTGCACAACCTTAGGTTGTGCAAGGAGTAGGTGAATTGCAGGTCCAACAGAATTTTTGTTGTTGTTGTTGTGAGGACAAGGCCCATGAAGTTACACCCCTGAAAATATATATTAATATATCCTCATATATTTTATTGAAATTTTATATCTACTGGCTAGCAAGGTACTCCCCCTTGAAGTGGTGCTATTTAGCCACTAAACAGAACCACTAGGTTCTGTGGAATACAGTAATAATGATTGTTTTCAAATAGTAATGAAACTGTATTACTGTTTATTTCAGTTGTCTAAAGATGCAGTGCTTGGAACCGATGTCAGTGTTTTACCATTACCAGCAAAGTGTAAGCTGCTGAAACCCGGGACTGTGTGTGAAACAGCGGGATGGGGAACAACCACTAATGACTACAACCGAATTTCAGATAAACTAATGGAAGTCAATGTAACAATAATGGCTAGAAAACCATGCATTGAAAAATGGAAATCTCTTATCAATATAACCAGGAATATGATCTGTACCAGCGAGAAGTCAGAAGTGAAGGGGACGTGTGCTGTGAGTATTGTGGAGCTACACCGGCGCTGTTTAATTCCTTTATTATATAAATAAAATTGTTTCAGGGAGTTTTACACATTTGAGGATGGTATATTATATTTAGGTGAAAGATTGCCAGCGCAATCTTGACCAAAATATGTAAGTTCATGTGCCATGTCACGGACCCTCATTTAACGGGAGTCCTACCCTGCCTATTAACATTCTACGTACAAGGTCAAATGCAGTGTTTTTATGTTGCATTTTTAAAAATAAGCGGTCGAGTGTAAATACGCCAATGAAATCACACAAGCGTGATAATATGCGATTTCCAGCCTGTAGTGTTCTTTTCCCAACATGCATTTCTGTTTTTCCTTATTCCCCACATTTCCATTTTTTTTCATTTTAGTGAACTTTTGTGAAGAAAAAAAAAAAAACATAGCTGTAATATAATATAGCCATAATATAGCCGTACTGATTATCAATACGCAACGTAATTATGTCACCAGCTCTAGTGAGCAAGAAAGGAGTTTTTAAGCCCCAGCTAATCAATATACACCTGTAAGTAGTTCCTTATTCCAAAGGCTGAATGGCAGATATAAGTAATATTTGTCTACAATTTGTACACAAAACACAGACAGAGATCGCCAGCGCTTGGACTAACCCAAGCTGTGGCATTGACCAGCGGCTAGGAGCCCTTGTGCCAGGGCTCGGTCTAACCCACACTCTGCAGTTGACAGGTCTCCAGTCATAAATATATTTGCAACACATGCATTTTAGCATGCCTGTGTAATAAAACTAGCTGGGTTGACTTTGCAAAGAATCAAAATCACATCTAATGATGTCCTGATGGACTTGGAAATTACTCCAGTTATATACTCCAGAACAGGAGACAAAGAACCTTTAAATCAGACAAAACATTGTGCTGTAGTATTCCACAGCCATTGTTCTGTGCAAGGAAATACCATTGGAGGGATGTAGTGGGCACTAAGGGACAGAGTGTACCAGCTCAGTGGAATTTCACAGTGCCAATAATGAAGGCCCAGAACAAAACCTCTGACAGAATGGATTAAATTCGGGGGTCGTGCTGTGATGTACATACTACATTATGAGCTTTTTCTACACAAAGTGCAAATAGATAAGAGAATTCCTTATCTCTGTGCAATTAACATTTATATTTTACTTTCAGGGAGATTCTGGGGGACCTTTGATTTGTAATGGAGCTTTAACGGGACTCACATCTTTTGGCAAGCCAGAGTGCGCTATTCCTGGGGATGCAAGTGTATACACGAAACTCAACAGGAAGATTGTCCACTGGATTAATAAAATAATTACTGGCGTGCCCTCAAACTTACTTTAATGTGGCAATATATATATATATTTTTTTTTTTCCTGTCTGATTTAATTTTTACTATCAATAAAATATCAAGACCAATATTGTTTTTATTCTCATCAGCTGGATTAATAAAATAATTACTGCCATGTCTTCAAATTTATATTAATGTGACAAAATATATATATATATATATATATATATATATATATTTTTTTTTTTCTGATTTCATTTTAAGTATCAATAAAATATCAAGACCAATATTGTTTTATCCTCTTTGCTATGGTGTACGTATGAAGAAAGGAATGCATGATTTCAATGGGTTCTACATGTTTATTAGGCCAAACTGGCAACTTTCTAATGAGTAGAATATATAGAATAGCTATTACTTTAATATAAGCTCCTCTGTCAGATGGAGCCTGGAACTAATAACAAAGACAGATGAACAAAAAATAATTTGAGCATGTGATTTGCTAGGCACGCAAGCTGTGTAGGGAACTGTACAACACCTGACCACTTTGAATGTTTCATTGCTAAATGTAGGTAGCCGTGTGTACCCCTGCCTGCTCAAACGAATAGTCATTCGTGTAATGATTTTAGTGAAGTACCTAAATAAATTTGGATTTTAATCTACAAACTCTTCTTATGGATCCTGCTACAAGTGTGCATTGATGATTTTTCCTGTTACACCATGTGACCAGTGTGGAATAGCCATCAGCAACAGCTGTTGATTCCTCACCATCTTGTCTCCGGGTCATGGACTCCAGTGTAGCGTGTTCCCTTTGGCTTGTAAATGTAGGTAGTACTGCATTCACCAGTAAAATACCTCATCTTTTTTAGTCTCTTGAGATATTGTTGAAGTCAATATCCGCCAAGAAATATATGAAACAAGTTTTATTCACGTTTCTGTTATATTTCTAGTGTTAAAAAATATATTGATTAGAACAGTAGTTGTAGTGTATGCTCGTGACATCTAGGGGCCGATTCACGAAATTCGAGTGAAGGGTTCGAATAAAAAAAAAATCGAATTTCGAAGTATTTTTTGGGTACTTCGACCATCGAATTGGTTAAACTCTATCGAATTCGAACGATTCGAACGATTCGAATTAAAAATCGTTCGACTATTCGACCATTCGATAGTCGAAGTACTGTCTCTTTAAAAAAAAATTCGATCCCCTAGTTCGGCAGCTAAAAGCTACCGAACTCAATGTTAGCCTATGGGGAAGGTCCCCATAGGCTTGCTAAAGTTTTTTTCATCGAAGGATATTCATTAGATCGTTTTATTAAAATCCTTCGAATCGTTCGATTCGAAGGATTTAATCGTTCGATCGAATGAAAAATCCTTCGATCGATCAATCGTATTTTTAGCGCTAAATCCTTCGAATTCGATATTCGAATTCGAAGGATTTAAATTCCCAGTCGAATATCGAGGGTTAATTAACCCTCGATATTCGACCCTTCGTGAATCGGCCCCTTAGTGTGACACTTGCAATTTACTTACCAGACACCCCAGGCCGGTGCTCCTATCACATAAATCTACACTGACCCAGGTTTCTCCAAGCGAGCACCACGGAGCGATCCTCTTCCTGCTTCCTCGGTCTTCCTCATGCGCAGTAGAGCGAGAAGCAATGCTTTGACAAAAAAGCCTGCTATGTTGTTCTACTGCGCATGCGTCTGCTCCAGGAAATTTGAAACCCGAATAAGAAGTAAGAGGATCGCTCCGTGGTGCTCACTGGAAGTCCCCGGGCCTGTGCAGATTTTTGCTGATAGCACCGGCCCAGGTTGTCAGGTAAGTAAATATAATCACTTGGGGGTGCATAACTTTTGGCACCCCAATGTAAATTGCCTTTTCTTCTCCATTATGGCTTCCTATACCAGTTAAAGCAACAAAATTAAAAGTGATATTCTACAAATTTCCAAACTCACCCACTTCCTTCTTTATACTTTTTACTTAAAGGATTGGTTCACCTTTAAGTTAACTTTTAGTATGTTATAGAATGTCCAATTCTAAGCAACTTTTCAATTGGTCTTCATTATTTATTTTTTATAGTTTCTAAATGATGTGCCTTCTTCTTCTGACTCTTTCCAGCTTTCAAATGGGGGTCACTGATCCCATCTAAAAACAAATGCTCTTAACAGGGGATATTATAACTATGCATACATATATAAAGGAACCATGCAAAAAACTCCCTGATGGTTTATGCACCAGTAGATACACAGGAGAGCAGCCCTTGACGTTAGATGATAAAAGGTTCAATATTTAGGTTGAAAATGGTTTTCTTTTAAGTTGCAGTTGCAATGTTAACGAAGATAGCTGGTTCAGAGATTGGTCCCATTAATTTAGGAGGGAATTTTTATCTTTTTTTTTTTTTTTGCCTTCCGCACTTAGGCATGTTTCACGTGGAGAAAGCTGGAGTACTTGCTGAATCTGTCTCTGTTTCATTGCATGGGGCAATAAAGTTTTGACCACAAAATCCATACAGGCAAAAGACAAGAAATCTTCTGCATTCACACAGTATCAATATATCAAGGATATTAAGACCATTTGTGCATAAAAATACAGATAAATGCCCTCCTCTTGAAACAAAACACTTTTTTTCACAGGTACTACAATTTACCAGTAACTTTCTTTACAAGGATGAAATTCCAAAATGGATGAATTTTTTTATCCTCTATTTATATGACATGTTTAAGCAGCTCTGTTCTTGATTCACATCAGTTCTTGCCCTACTGGAGCTTACAAATGAAGGCCTGTGGCACAAATAACGTTTCTCCGCCATCAGCTCTATACTACTTTCTGCTACCTGCCAACAGTCACGTTTTCATAGGTGAAACTTAATATGGGTCAAGAATACTGCAGCCATTTTAATTCACTATAAGGTTACAAGTACATTAAAAATAAATACAGGAATACCCACTGAATTAAAGACGAATAAATAATACAAGACAAATAGTAATTAACAATAACACATTCCACATAATATAAATTAAGACATAAATAAATTTAAATACAGTTAATACATAGTAAATCTGGCATCCTGCAAACACTAAGTGCACTGCAGAGTGCAAAGTGTAAATAAAAGGGCTCAAACAAACATTTTTTTTTAACCTGCCCCACACTTTGCACCCTGGGTGCAGCACTTTGTATTCAGGGCATAGCTGCACAGTGCACCACGGGCAAGTCCTGAAAGTGATGGAGCACTGGGGGGGGGCACAAGATACAGCAGAGCCCTGTACTAACTCTTACACAAGTGCACAAGTGCTAAGTAAATGAGTGACCCTAAGTGTTCTTGCACTTGTACCTGGACTTAATTAAATATGCATTTCACATATTTTTATGTATTTTTATTAATGAATTTGGAGTTCTGTAGTAGGGATGCACCAAATCCAGGATTCAGTTTGTAATTCAGCCTGGGTTCGGCCTTTTTCAGCAGGATTCAGATTCGCCAGAATCCATGTGCCTGACTGAACCAAATCCAAATTTGTACATGCAAATTAGGGGTGGGCAGGAAAATCTTAACGTTTTGTCCAGACCCTAATTTGCATACGCAAATTAGGATTCGGATTCAGTTCGGTAATCTGCAAATCATTCATGAAGTATTCAGGGATTCGGCCTAATCCCAAATAGTAGATTTGGTGCATCCCTATTCTGTAGCATAGAGATTGTAGTGATTCAATTGCACCTTAAAGGGGATTTAAACCTAAAATTGTAACTGATAAAAAATTACTTTTCTCTGGGCACTTTTTTTTCATTATTAGCCAATTATTAGCCATATCAGAGATAATAGCAGGTTTAAACTGGTAATACCAAGTTTTAGCTCAACATGTCTCTCTGGACAGCAAGCCTAGTTAACTGGCTATAACGGAAGCTTATAGAAAGTGCATAGATAGGGTCACTGACACTCTGACTTTAAAGAAGGCTGTCAAGCCAAAGTTCAGCTATTAGCAGTCTAAAACGGTATAAAGCTGAGAAACTACTAAATTTAGAAAATGTATGTTAATTCCAAAAGTTCAGATCAATTCATTGTTTTGGTTTAGATACTCTTTAAGAATAAAAGGTCAGAAACTGAGTGACTAGCCTCTTCGTGATTAGTCTATGAAACATCTTTTGGTTTAAATGCCCAGTGTGAGATAGATAATAGTTTTAGAGATGCCACAGATATCAGCATTTATAATGCATGCACCTGCCACTGAATGTAGTTCTTGGGGCACATTTACTAAAGGGTGAACGAACTGTCGATGTTTAGAGAAAATTCTCCAAAAAGACAATTTGCCACATTGCCTATTTACTAAATGGCTAAGAGGACAATTCGCAAGCAAAAAAAACCTCAGAACTTAAGAACATTCGCACTGTTTCGTCTCTAGCGAAAATCTGGTCAAGTGCGAAAGTGTATTTCACCAGGTTCAGCATGGCGAAATCCCATTATTAAGATTTAGCGGCCACTTTTAAATCACAATCAACATTGCCCTTTCCATGCTACTTTTCTCCATGGTGAACATTTGTCAGAGAAAATTCTCTAAAGAGTTTTCCCTACTACTACTATTGTATGGGGGAAATATACTGGAGAAAATTTACCACAATTCTATAGTGAAATTACTATTTTTAGTAAATGTGGAGATGCGCTGTGAAAATACAACTGGTGAAGTGAGGCGAAACGTGGTGAAGTTAGGTGAAGAGAAAATTTACACTTACACTTTAGTAAATGTGCCCCCTTGTATATGATCACATAGGTCATGTGTTTAGGAGATTATAGGGGTTGTTTATGCAGCAGAACACAGTGTGCAAAGTGCAAAAAAAGTCCTTAAATGGGCATTTTTGCTGTTCCAGAATGAACATAGCCGTCAGTATTCCCTTTCAGAGCATCAATTTAAATAGAGCGAGCTCCAGCTAGTTACACAGTACTTTACATTAATTTATAACAGGAAACTTACAATAATTTAACAAGGGTTACAGAATAAAAATTTCATCAGAGGGTCCTGCTCCCAAGAGCTTTCAATCTAAAAGCAGTGCTTTATTTAAGAGGGCCAGGCAGGGGAAGCACGTAAACCGTGTGCCTTGCACACTTGCACCCCTTAATGCTCAAGCACTTGCAACTTGGGAAATGTAAATGACCCCTGCAAATACCATACACTCTTTTTCTCTTGAACAGGTTAAAGAAATTACTTATAATACTGTTTATCAAGTTATAAATAGGTACAGTACTTGATTTCCTCTTCTACTGATGAGGAAGTTGCTACAGACCTTTGTAAGGCTGCTATAAAAGCATCAAAAAAGTATTTCTATATCAGCATAAGTATATCAAAGAAAGAAGCCTGTTCTCTGTATGTCTCGTTTAACAAACTCTCAGGGTTCCTGTTTCCTCTCAGTTGCCGTATTTCCATATATTGGCTGTTCCATTTGCTGCAGCTGAAAAGATCTTCCTTTGATCTGGACTTAACGCAAGATGCAGGACTCTTCCTTTGTGCCCTAGGAATAAATTTACCAAGTGGCTTGTGAAATTCTTATATATAAGAATGGTCATTTACTTCCTGCAGGTGCAGAGCAGGGATCCCCAACCATTTGAACCCGTGAGCAACATTCAGGAGTAAAACAAATTGGGGAGCAACTCAAGCTTGAAAAATGTTCTTGGGTTGCCAAATAAGTGCTGTGATTGGACATTTGGTAGCCCCTATGTGGATTGTCAATCTACATTTGTCAACCTCTGTTTTGGCAGTGAACCTGGTTTTTATGCAACCAAAACTTGCCTCCAAGCCTGGAATTGAAAACTAAGCAACTGCTTTGAGGTCACTGGGAGCAACATCCAAGAGGTTGGAGAGCAACATGTTGCTCACGAGCTACTGGTTGGGGATCACTGGTGTAGAGTGTATTTTGCTAAATAAGAGATTGAGAGCAAGAATCCATGATAGAAAAACTGAATCTGGAGCTTTCATACTGCTTCTAACTAGCAGGGATCTATCTGAAAATATGGAGCTCAGTGTAACTACTTGACGGGCTACCTGTATCCCAGAAAGTTGGCATACGTCATTTTAAGGGAGAAGCCATTTCTACTCACCGTAATAATCATTCATTTTTAACAAAGAAGGATATTGCCAGATAGTCATCTGATTTCTGCTGGGTCCGTGGCCAGTAAGCAGTTCTTTAGTCTGAGGCAGCCAAAGCAGGGAGCAGATCTACCACATTAAATATAAGTAAAAATGCAAAAAAACTAATGAAAAGTTAAGGGAATACTCCCCAAAAATATACATTCTCCCTTAAATGTTGCTGTTCTGAACCCTTTTGAAATGTACAGCTTTGTTTACCTGGGAGTTTGTATTTGCAGAATGAATATTCTTCCCGCATTTTGTGTCCCAGATACGTACGAGTCCGTCTTTCATACCTCCACCGACACCAAGTGTGTCAGAAAGCCACGGGCACCAATTCATAGCCTGGATATTGACAGAAAAGAAAACTGTGAGGTTATAAGGATATCAATATATATTTAAATATATTTTTTCCACTTAAAGAGACAGAGCACAGTTCTTACCTTTACAGCAGTGGGGTGAGGCATATTTAGCAAAGGTTTGGTCTCCCCTGCTGGATCACAGGGCCAGATATTGAGGTGCCCATCACTTGACCCGCTAGCTAATTTGCTGCCACATGGCGACCATTTCAAACTGCAGATGCCTTGCTTGTGCTGCAATGTTCCAACATGGTGCTCAGCTATTCGAACATCATGGTGATGTATATGCCCAAGCCGTGACCCACTGAATTGCAAGACAAAACTGTTTTTATTATAAGTTCACTTATTCATCAGAACATAAAAGTATAAATATCCGAATAACAATCACATTCTATAGTGGTAAATAATAGTACAATCTAATCAGATATTATATAATATTATATAATATATAAATCAGATATTACTATAATATAATCCATACAGATCAATTTTTATGACACGCCACTAATTTGTTTTCACTGGGGTGTCAATATTTGGTGGTGGGTTAAAGGGGTGGTTGACCTCTCAGTTAACTTTTAGTTTGTTATAGAATTGTCAGTTCTAAGCAACTTTTTAATTGGTCTTCATTATTTATTTTTGTAGTTTCTTTTTAATTATTTGCCTTCTTCTTCTGCCTTTTCCCAGCTTTCAAATGGGGTCACTGACCCCATCTAAAAAAGAAATGCTCTGTAAGACTACAAATGTGTTGTTATTGCTGCTTTTATTATGTATCTTTCTATTCAGGCCCTCGCCTATTCATATTCCAGTCTCTTATTCAAATGAATGCATGGTTGATAGGGTAATTTAGATCCTAGCAACCAGATTGATGCAATTGCAACTGGAGAGTTGCTGAATTAAACTCTAAATAACTCAAAAACTACAAATAATAAAAAAATAAAACCAGATGCAAATTGGCTCAGAGTAGCACCCACTACATCATACTAAAAGTTAATGCAATGGTAAATAATCACTTTAAGTTTTACAGTATATATTAAATGTCTGCACTATATCCTTTTATTGTGGTTTAGTTCTTTTCACTGACTTACTAGGAGTGGTTAGTGCAACTTCTGACACTTTAATGTTACACCAGTGTCTGGTCACCCATTATTAAAAAACATCAGACTGAGTTTTCCTGTTCTTTAAACTGTAATGTCACCCTTACCTGCTAAGTATGTGATGATTCCAGTTTAAGGCTCCCACGACTGACATATGTCCCAGCATATTTCTCAGTCTCTTTTGTGTTTCAATGTCCCACAGCTTTAAAATAAATTCATTATTGGGAGTGTTATCTCTAGATCAGCTACTTTATAACTTATGGTTTATATATTGTTGGGGCAGAACTACAGACGGAGGCTCAACAAAAAACAAAACAGTACAGTTGGAATCAAATGGTTTTTAAATTACATTTTACCTGGCTGCTTTAATCGGTTACCCAAGCACAGACAGTAGTCTGAGGGCTCCAAAAGAAGCAGCGGAATGCAAATTTAAATGTTAAAAAAATTAATAAAAAACAAGTTACAACGTTTCTTTTATTACTACTGACTTCAAACTACAGGTATGGGATCTGTTATCCAGAAACCCGTTATTCAGAAAGCTCCAACTAAAGCTGGCCATAGACGCAAAGATCTGATCGTACGAATCGAGGATTCCTATGATTTTCGGAACGTGTGTGGAGAGTCCCGACATTTTTCGTCCGGCAGAGATCGGTCGTTTGTCCGATCGGACAGGTTAGAAAATTTCTGTCGGCTGCCGATAATATCTCTGCGTGTATTGCCGATCATACGATTTTCAGTGGGAGACTGTCACTAGCTTTGGTTGGACATAGATATTGTACGATTGCTGTCAGGGGCAGAACATTGCTGATCTGTTGTTTTACTAATCTGACTGGTAAGCCTTTGATCTGAATGGTTAGTGGGGGGTCGGGAGATGGGAAAGTCTGATCGTACGATGATTCGTACGATTGGATCTTTGCATCTATGGCCAGCTTTACCGAACAGCTGTCTCCAGTAGACTCCATTTTATCCAAATTATTTTATTAATGATGTCTTTTTTGCTGGAATAATAAAACAGTACCTTGTACTTGATCCCAACTAACATATAATTAATCCTTATTGGAAGCAAAACCAGCCTATTGGGTTTATTTAATATTTAAATTATTTTCTAGTAGATTTAAAAGGGACCCATCACCCAAAAAAAATATTCAAAATCCTATTTTATCACATTAGTCAAGCAGAATGAACTTGAATTACATGATATAAATTATTTGAATCTTGTTTCCTTCACTTTGGGAATTCATAATTATAGTTACTGTTATTATATGTACACTGTTATTAAGACAAGTCTTCTTCATGATTTCAGAATATTGTTTGTGCACCAGAATAGGGGACCTGATGTCCGTCCCCATGCCCTGGCTACACAATTAAACAGTGAAGAGAGAGGGGAATGTATGGAGAGCAGTGACACCTAGGAAGTGCTGAATGAAAAGTGAAAGTAATTGTCTGCCCCGCCTCTATGCCTAAGTCATAAAGGAGGGGCAGACAATATTTGATTGACAGCTGAAATTTTCAAATGAGCTTACAACAGCTATGAATGCTTTAATAAAAAATAAAAATTGGATTTCCTGTTTAATTTGAAAAGGACTTGTATTATACAGCTTTTTGTGTGTAAGATCGGTTATTCGGAAAACCCCAGCATAAAAATACAGTTATATTAAATGATCATCTACAGATAGTAAACAGGACCCCTATACAAGGTTGGGATCCAGTTTATTGCCATTACAATGACTAAAACCAAAGCTGAACTGTAGCAACCCCAATCTGAAAGCTCATATGATCCAGGATTGAGGTTAAGATTTAAACATGAAATACTGTCACCCAAGTCAGGCCATGTAGTCTACGCTCTAGAGTTTTAGAATTCAAATATCCTCCTCCTACCCCCTTAGTACTGCACTTTTCTACCAGTGTAAAGATCGTGATGTTAAACTGATGGGTTGATAGAGTATTATCTTACATCAACTGTCCTGCTAACTTGTTTGACTCTAATACTTACCTGTACTTCTCCACTGCTAGTTCCTATTGCCAGGCATGTTCCATTGCTAATCCAGGATACCGATGATACATATGTCGCTGGGCTGGGTAAATATATTTTTTCAGTTACAGTCCTGTTATCCCCACTGAATATGTATGCTGTTGACTTTAGCCCAATGGCAACAAGATTTTCTGAATTCCAGTCAAGCAGATTTAGATCTAAAAAAGGGGTAATAGTGAAAACATGAATGTTTTATCAACTTCTAACACTTTTTTCCATAGCACCACAACTAAAAGTCCTTAGTCTAAATGTTGATGGCAAAACAATGGTATTATTACTTTTTAACATGAAAGTTATTATTAGCTTTAAGTTATTACATTCCATACAACATAAATACCTCTTATACTTAAAAACACAGGTCCAAGTATTATGGATAATAGATCCCATACCAATTTATATATTTAGGGATAGGTGATTATTATTGACATTTTTCACCTTATATTAGACTCAAAGTACTGCAGAGGGTTCAAGGAATCAGAGCACCCATCACAATTGTATTAAAGGAGAAGGAAAGAATCATGGGGGAAGGGGCAAATACTAGACACCCCCTAGTGATAATAATCACTTACCTGATACCTTGGGCCCCTGCTCGCTGAGAGGTACCCCAGTTAGGTGCAGTTTTTTGCTGATTGATAGGAGCTCCGGCCTGGAGTATCAGGTAAATTATTATAATTACTGGGGGTGCCTAACATCTGACACCCCCCCTTAATTAACTCTCTTCTTCTCTTTGAAATACTCTTGGATAGAAATTAAGGGCCTGATTTATAAAGGCTCTGTAAAACTTTACAAAACCACTCACAATTACAATGATGAACAATTTATTTTCTGCACAGAAATTAATTTTCCCAATCCTCTCTAATTTTACAATGTCATCACATTTAACAATTTATTTACAGGTAAAAATAATTATCCTAATCCTTTCTGCTCCCGCAAAATATGCATTAGAGTGGCAGGATTTGGACGTGTGATAAAACATAAAACAAAATGGTGCTTGACTGATTAAAGCAATCAAAGCCATTCTGACAAACTGAAACAGGTTTGGAATTTGATGTGGCAATTCCTTCTCATTTACTCAGCTCCCAAGAGATACTGGCTCAGCAAGATGCAGTTTATGTTTAAGGCTGCATGCAGGGCTGCCATCAGGGGTAACACTGGGGGACAATCGTCCCAGGGCTTCTAAATGTTAAGTGGGGCCATCCATACTGTGTTTCCCTTATTAACTGGGCCACCATGAGTCACTGAAGCCACCACTGAGCCGATGCTGAAGTAGGAGTCGAAGATGCTGCAGAAGTAGGAGTTGAGCCGCACTTGAACAGAGCTGCACAAAGTAGGAGCCGTCCCACGATGAAGTAGGAGCCAAAGCCACCGCCGATGAAGTAGGAGCCGATGAAAGGAGCCAAGGATGAAGAAAGGTAAGTTCCACTGAACACCAATGGTCTTTGTTATTTTTTTAAACCCTGATTTTTTTTTAACTTTCAGTGGGGAACCCTGGCCACCAATGTTTTTTAAAAACATTTCTTGGAAGAGCCCTGGCCACTGATGTTTTTTTATTAACTTGGGTGACCCTGCCCACCAATTTTTTTAACTTGTGAGGGGGCCTTACGACCAATGAGTTTTTTTTAGCTTCTAGGGGGGCCTGGCCACCAATATTTTTTACTTGTAGGTGGGCCAAGAAAATGTTGTCGTACATGGTGCTTGCAAATTCTGAAGGCTGCCCTGGCTGCATGTAACTTTTACTGTAAGATGTATAAATTTCTGCTTAGTATCATACATGTAACTTACAGTAGTCATTATGAAGGCCACTGATATGGAGTTGAATCTCTGGCTGTAAGACTGCACGGGAGCAGATGTTGTCCTTCTGGGTTTTCTGGACCAAGCTTTTCTTTTTTTTCATTTGTAGACATTCTGTTTATAAATACAAAACTGTAAAATGAATACATTTAACGTAGTCCCAAAGCTGCCAGTGGGCTGGAAAGAGTTACCTAAATTAATATTTTTTTATAGGGAGTCAATATTTTACATAGCACTTTGCAGAAATTGTTCATCATTCACATTAGTCCCTGTCCCACAGGAGCTTATAGTATACTTTTCAACAGACACACACCTGTGTAAATAATTAACTATGAGCCACCATATGCTACACCTTATTTAAAAGTTTCATTTTGAACTGGAAATGACACAATGCCTCATCCCATAGACTTGTAGTTCCAAAACTGTTGGACTGTTTTGGAATGCCCTTCTAAATTCAGATCCTTATTTATGTATCTTCAAATTTTAACTACATTCTCCCTACACTTCCTAACGGCTTCTGTTCTCACCTATCTAAGCAGCTAGTGAAGAACATCCCACCTTTTACCTCAACTTCACACAACACTTCTCTGTCAAATAGCAAAATAGCAATGCTGTTCCTGTGTGGCAGGAAACAAAGAGCTTGTGGGTATTCAGAAAGCAAGAATATTCATGTTATTGTCTGTGGTTATTTGAAGTTGCCTCTAAAGCTGATAATACACAGCCAGATAAAAGCTGCCAACTTAAAAACTCTCTAGACCGGGTCAGCAGATTATTGACCCATAGGGCAGGCAGAGTATAACACACAAAGGGAGCATAGGGTAGTCAGAGTATGGCACGCACAGGAAGCATCGGGCAGGCAGAGTATGGCACATACAGGGAGCATAGGACAAGCAGAGTATGGCACACTCGGGGAGCATAGGGCAGGCAGAGTATGGCACACCAGGGAGCTTACGGCAGGCAGAGTATGGCACACACAGAGAGCATAGGGCAGGCAGAGTATGACACACACACAGGGAGCATAGGGCAGTCAGAGTATGGCAAACACAGGGAGCATAGGGCAGGCAGATTATGGCACACACAGGGAGCATAGGGCAGGCAGAGTATGGCACACACAGGGAGCATAGGGCAGGCAGAACAGAGCAGGAGACAGGGTCGCGTATCAGGACCACTCTACATTTACTACATACAGTGACACAATGCTTTTGCCCCTTTAGCATTTTGTGTGAGGTGGGAACTGGTGAACAATGTGGGCAGTTTCAGTCTGGGTCTGAGATGTGAAGAGGACAGGGCTTTAGGATGTGAATAATAGAGGAATTTGTAGTCTAAATTTGAGGTGTAAACAATGCAGGGGTCAGTTAATCTCTGAAGTGATACCTTTTAAAGCTTACACATGGTTAGCAGACACAGCAGGCAGACTTTATGTGGGGGCCACCACACAAAGGGGGTGGCCCGTGGGTCTCCAGTTGGACAGCACTGTTCTAAAGCATTCTAAATGTTCCTGCTTAATATAAGACAATAACTATGCCAACATTGCTTTATGGTTAATCCTCTGCATAGGCTATGAAATGGTGTGAGTTAGTTAAGAAAACCTAGAACATAAGAGGGCATAACTTGCACAGCAGGAGTGGGCAATAGCAGCCAGTCAGATAATTGCTTTAGTTTTCTGCATTGTAGTAGACTCTGCAAAATGAATGGTTGCTATTGGTAACTGCCTTTGTGCAAATTATGTTTGTAAATCAGCCCCAGGAAGTCTAAACATTTGCTGTACTCCTGTTTAGTATTTCTGTATTACAGGTTAATAATATATATGTGTGTATATATGTGTGTATATATATATATATATATATATATATATATATAATAAAAAACACAATAAACTGCAGCTCATCCCTTTTTATTGGGTGCACGTGGGTGAGGCTTGATAAACAAATTACACAAAGTTTAACCCCAGCACTCCAATATAAAACCCCAAGAGAAACCTATTTTTGCACAGCTGAACTGTAACTAGTAAAAAAGACACTTTTAGTTACAAAGTTCTGGGGGGAGAAAGACCATACCTGCTTTTCTCTTTATTTAGCATAATCTCTTCCAAAAACACCATTGAACACCATTTTTTCACTTAGGTAGGACTGACGCATGGACACTGCCTTGACGGGGTGCGTCAGCTTATGCATATTTTGTACAAACTTTGTAACTAAAAGTGTCTTTTTTACTAGTTACAGTTCAGCTATGCAAAAATAGGTTTCTCTTGGGGTTTTATATTGGAGTGCTGGGGTTAAACTTTGTGTAATTTATATATATATATATATATATATATATATATATATATATATATATATATATATATATATATATATATAAGCATCCCCTGAAGATGGCACACGTGTGGTTGCCGAAACGTTGAATCAATAAAAGTTTTTTCATTTTTATTCAAAGAAGACCTTGGAGTGCGGCTTTTTTGTATTGATATATATATATATATATATATATATATATATATATATATATAGTGAATAAAGTAACACCTCTTGTAAATTATAAGGATATTATACAGTAAGTTACAGAGGAGTTTCATGACCATATAAAAACACGAGGCCGAAGGCCGGGTTTTTTTTTTTTACAGGTCATGGAACTCCTCAGTAATTTCTACTTTATTTATTATAATACACAAGTTTCAGTGAGTCATGTGACATCAGAACTCACCGTTTATAATCATGGCTTTTGTGTGAAATATATATATATATATATATATATATATATATATATATATATATATATATATATATATATATTACACAAAAGCCATGAATATCTTATAAATTATATCCTTATAAAGAGTGAGTTCTGATGTCATCAGTTATAAATGGTGAGTTCTGATGTAATTTCTGTCACATGACTGAAACTTGTGTATTATAATAAATAAAGTACCCCCAGTTGCAAAATCTGAGGATATTAGAAGTTACCTCGGGCTCGTGTTTTTATATGGTCATGAAACTCCTCGGTAACTTATAATATCCTTATATTTTACAAGAGGGGGGTACTTTATTCACTATATATATATATATATATATATATATATATTATATATATATATATATATATATATATATATATATATATATACTACACAAGAGCCATGAATATCCTGTAAGTTATATCCTTATAATCGGTGCTTAGTGATGTCATTGGTTATAATCAGAGTTTAGTGATGTCATTTCTGTCACATGACTCACTGAAACGTATGTATTATAATAAATAAAGTACCCCCTGTCACAAAATATGAGGATATTACAAGTTACCGACGAGTTCCAGTATACAAACACTCAGCCTTCAGCCTCATGCTTTTATATGCTCATGGAACTCCTTGGTTATTTATAGCATCCTTATATTTTACAAGAGAGCTAATTATGTAGCATATTATTTGCTAGTACCTTTCCATGTACATGTGTCCTTTTCACAGATCTGCATGTTGTTGTCACACCTAATAGACGGACCACGTTTGTGCTCTTCCACGGTTTGTAGGATGTTCTGTAATATATCCAGTTAAACTATTATGTCTCTGTATTTGTATTTCAGAAACTAGGGAGGGGGGGGTGCACGACACACACCGCAAGCTTTGGAAAGTAAAGTAATCAAGTTTAGGAGGTGCTGCATCTCAGACAAGTGGCAGCAGATACAACATGGTCTTTAGAGGGGTGTCAATATGCCTCATAAGCCCAGTCTGTATTGAGTTGTAGTTGAACTACATATATGTGAAAAGGGCTACCATTAATGTCACTGACATGATTGGTCCCTTTAGATATGACTTTTGTTACGACAGATTGGTCCCTTTTGTTGTGACCCTTTTGGTCACCCCCCTTTTTTCAGTTGAGTTGTTTTCAGATTGTTCATCGGAAATAAAGACTCTTTCAAATTCCTTTCCATTTTTTATCTTTTACTGTTTTTCAAAAAGTGAAGTTTAGTTTAACAATAGTTTTGTTTTTTAAATTGCCGCGCCAGTACTAGGCCGCCTACACTGAGAGGGAGCTCCAAGTGCAGGCGGCCATGTTGGGGCACAAACATGCGCATAATGAGCAAGTGTTGATACTACGTCAGACACTCATTACACACATGCACTCTAAACAATATGGCAGCTCGCACTGGAAGTTCTCTTCTGGTGTTGGTTGCTTAGGGCTGGCGGGGGCATTTTTGTAAAGTGTAAAGAGTGCAGCTTGGGGAAACTATTTTAATGAAACTCAGAGATTCTGCTCAGCACGGACAAAAATAAGAAAACTTTTAAACTCACGTATCAATTTAAAACAGTTACAGAATCAGGCACCCCACCCTCCCACAGCTGGTTTAGAAACACGTAAGAAGGTGAAAAATTAAACTTTAAAATTTGAAAAACAGCAACTGAAGTAATTATTTATTTCTGGTGAACTATATGAAACCAACTGAACTGAAACATGTGTTGGAAGGTGAACAACTCCTTTAAGGGATTTAAAACGAGTTAATTCAAGATAATGGTTACAATGCATTCCGTTAGGGGAACCATGTAGGGATCCATATTTATTAGACAGTGGCCACTTACTCATCTTCTCATTTGGACTAGCCTGCAATGTCTGCATTGTATTTATCATTTATATAAGTCTTCAACTAACTACTGGCATTGCATGGACTAACATACCTGCTCCTGAAGAAACCTTAGCCTGGTCTTACTTAGCAGTTTCTTCGACACTTTCTGTGTACGTTTTGGTGTAGAGATGTCCTTCAAACTGTCCAGCTTCTGATCACAGTCAGGGATGGCCACAACAGGGATTTCTGTCAGATCTGTACATAAAACATGCAATTGCATCATAAGGTTATTACTTATACCATGCACAACACAAACATGGAACAGTACGGCTATCTCCAAAGCCAAAATAAAGTAATATTCTAATTTCTCCAAGCCGCTGGTAAAGCATTTAAAGGAGAATTAAACCCTTAAAAGAAATATGTCTAGAAATGCCATAGAAGTTCAGCAGTTCTATAATAGACTGCTTATGGGCTGTGGTGGCCTAAGGTTGGAACACATGTCCATAACATAAGCTGCTGCATTTCTATCCGACACCTTTGTTAAGTTTTAGTCCTTCTTTAAAGCAATAAAATAATTGTTCTAGCTAAGACTGTCATTTTTGTCTTTCAGTCGCCATGTAAAATCACTACCTTTCTTTGGATCGGATTCTCCTTCCCTGTCCTTCAGCAATCTGAGACTGCTAAGCAGAATGACACCGCAGCTGTAACAGACAAAAGAGAAGATACCTACTGTCCCAGGAAGGAGAAGCCCATCCTCTATAATACTATATTGGCTACTCTATTTTTTTGGTGAGACATAGAATTATGATTTGTGGATGAGCACCTAAGCAGTATTTTTCAGCATCTTGTGGGTATTTGGCAATTGGTGGACCCACTGACATTGGCTCTCAAACAGGTGACAAAGGATAAATTAATTTATGTCTACCTAGGTTCTATAATGCCCTCAATTACCCAGTCATTTAATCAAATACAGATACAGGATCTATTAGTTAGAATGATTGGGGTTTATTTTATATCTCCATACCATGTCTACTAAAAATCATTTAAAGGGTTGGTTCACCTTTAAGTTAACTTTTAGTATTCTGTAAAATTCTAAGCACCTTTACAATTGGTCTTCATTTTTTTCTTTTTTATAGTTTTTAATTTATTCGCCTTTTTCTTCCAGCTTTCAAATAGGGGTCAATGATCCCATCTTCAAAACAAATGTTCTCTAAGGCTACAAATGTATTGTTATTGGTACTTTTTATTACTCATCTTTCTATTCAGGCCCTCTCCTATTCATATTTATTCTAATCACTGCATGGTTGACCCTAGCAACCAGATTGATGAAACTGCAAACTGGACAGCTGATCAATAAAAAGCTAAATAACTCAAAAAATACAAATAATAAAAAATGAAAACCAATTTCAAATTGTTTCAAACTATCACTCTCTATCCATTTAAACATTAAATAAACTCAATAGGATCATTTTGCCACCAATATGGAGTCATGCAGCATAGTTACCATTAAGTATACGGTACTGTCTGATTATTACAGAGAAAACGGAAATCATTTTTAAAAATTAGTTTTTTTTTTTTATAATAGACTATGTGGGATAATGTAGGAGTCAGTCTTCCCGTAATTCAGAGCTTTCTCTATAATGAGTTCTGAAAAAGAAATCCCATACCTATATATTTCAATCCAGCTCTGAAATGGGACTAAATTAACTCAGCATCACTCCAGATCCCATTCTTAGAAAGGCTTTTCACTGGCTCGGTCACCTTCCAATACCTTGAATATCAAGTATTATGTAGACTTAAATTTTACAGATAAAGGTCTAAGACTTGAGTGAAAGCCCCATATACTTACATGGAAGTAGAACCAGTGGGTCAGGTATCTGGCAATGCTCCTCAGATGGTGAGGAAGAAATGCCCGTTCTCTGCATTTGATCCATGTTTTGGCACCATTTTGTGGAAACAGGGCTACTAGCAAAAGGAACATGGCAAGCACGTCGCTTCATGATGCTTCTTTTGAATCTTGAATATGAGCTTCTTCCATCAGGTGTCTAAAGAAAAGTAAATTTCAGCTATTATCAAATATTATGAAAAGTACAGCTAAGGTACCTAGGTGTCATTTATACATGCAAGTGCCAGGAGGTATAGGGTGCAACGGAGCCCTGTATTCACCACCTGCCCTATGGCACTGGCTAAGGACTGTGCTTCCTAGTGTCCCTTAGTGCTCTTGCCCTTCTGATCATGGCCTTTTTAAATTACCCTCTTCTCTATTTCACTTACTTTGCTAAATTGAATGTAAATGTCCCCAGGTCAAAGTGCAGAAGATATAAACAACCTGGGGTTGCCACCTTTCCAACCGGTGGAGACCAGGTAGGGGGGTGGGGCTATGATGTGGAGGGGCGGGCAGTGCTGTAGAGGGTTGGGGCCATGACATCAGGGGCGGGGCTATGGTGAAACAATCGCCGTGTGAATCATGGGGAATCCTGCCCGGTTTTCCGTATTTGAAAACTGGGCAGCAAGTTTTGACCTGTGCAGCTATTCAAAATACTGGGCTGTCCGGGTCAACACCAGACAGGAGTAACTGATGCTGCTGTGTGTCTTGTGCTTCCCACTGACCCAACCCTACCCCAGATATATGCAAATGCCCCCCCCCAGTGGAAGTCCTAACATCAAGTACAAGTCATTACTGTTTAATTAGTACAGAGAAGAGGTAAAAAGCTGCAATAAATAATATTGTCTAGTTTGAGTGTAGGTGTGGCCTTGTGTAAATAAGCAATTTATAAATGTACATGGGGTTCTTTTTGTTTTGTTTTTTGCTTTATTCTGGCTATGGAGGTAATCTGCTCCACAATTATTTTATCTGGAAGGGAGATATGTAAATGCCGGTTTCAACTATTTCTGAAACCTTTTCAGCAGTGCAATTTCAATGGAAGCCAGCCCCACCTAGTGGCAGATTACAGAATCTAAAAACTATACCACTGAATAAACTCTAAACAGCTTTAAAGATAATAATTCGTAAAAACTGATAGTTCTTTTAAATTAATATTTTTTCACAAAACTGTGCTAAATTGCACAGTATCGTATGTTGCTTTTTTGAAACATTTTGAAACTGAAAAAAAAGGAATAGTGACAGAAACTAAATGCCAAACAACACAATATGAACAGCAGTGTATAGTGAATCTATTGAAATACAATTGCACTCCCTGCACAAGAAAAGCCAAACATTTAAAAAAACAATTAAAATAGTTAAAGTTACCAGGAGTAGCTATGTGCTCCCCATTGTAAAATGTTGCATATTTGCATGCAGGTTTCCCTTCAAACCTGCCCAAGTTCTGGAACCTACATCAACTCTTTTTAGCACAAATCATCATCATTTATTTATATAGCGCTGTCAAGATACGCAGTGCTTTACTGCAGTTATAGCAAACAGGGAATAAATGGTGGATAACAAACAAGGATTACAGAGTACAATAGGGTTAGAAGGACCTAGAGATTAGAGTTTACAAACTAAAGGTTAGGATATAATTGAGACATTAGAATTATATATATACACTTAGTCATTTTTGATACAGCAATGATTAATTAAGGTACATTGAATAAGCCTCTTTAAACAGATGGGTCTTTAAGGAGCGCTTGAAAGTTTGGAAGGAAGGAGAAAGTCTGACAGCTTGTGGCAGAGAGTTCCAGAGAAAAGCAGAAGCCAGAGAGAAGTCTTGTAGACGAGAATGGGCAGAAGTTATGAGAGGAGAAGCGAGGCGAAGATCAGAAGCAGAGAGAAGGTTGCGTGAAGGAGAGTATTTGGAGATTAGAGATGAAATATAGGGAGGGGTGTCATGATACAGGCCTGTAATAGTTAATAAAACAGGCCAAGGTATCATGAGAAATATTTCTACCAGCATCTAAATCAGACACATAACAGGCCTCTTTTCACTATGGTCAGAGGGGTCAGAGCAGTGGCGTAACTATAATACAGCAGACCCCGCGGTTGCGGGGGGCCCGGGGGACAGAGGGGCCCGGACCAAGGGGTCTGCTGAACTGAAATTCCTTTGTGGCGACCGCCACAAGTAATTTAACGGCAGAGCGGCGGGGAGGATCGGAGGACAGGAGATGTGCGAGCGCTGAAGGAGGTCAGCGGATGCGCATGCAGGTACGTGCGTGCGTGCGTGCAGCTAAGCCGGGGCCCCTGAAGATTTTTTTGCAGGGGGGCCCGGTTAGCTGTAGTTACGCCGCTGGGTCAGAGCTGTAATGCCCTCCTCCATGCCCTGGCTGATAAGAGCCATTCCATGGGGAGGGGGGAAGCCCAAGGAGTGAGAACTTAAAGTTCCCAGCAAGACCCTCAAAGGTGAAGTAAAGGTTACACATAATGTATACTCCAATATATTTATCCTTACAGAACCCATACCTGTTGTACGAACAGTATAAAAAACTGATGATGGGTTCAAGGCAATTTCATCTTTCCAACGAGTCCAAACATGACTAGGTTTGGTACTCTATCTATTAGATATGAATATCTGGGCAGGTGCAGGTCACACAGTATTGATGTTTAGTATCTATGGAATCCAGGAGAGAATTAATAACCAATGAATATAATATCATCTCTGTCCTATGTTCCCATAAGGAGTTATGGTCATTATATTCTTGGTCCAGTTCCTACTCACAGGAGGTCATAAAAACTCAATCTGTGTCCTGCTAGGCCACGCCCCCTTACATTCCTGAGAGAGGGGGGAGTGTGCAGTTACCTGATGCCCTGAAATCATTTAATAAATAGTCAGCTCTTCTGACTAAACTTTGGATTTACTTTGGAGGACCAATTGCGATTGGAAGTTATCCCGTTTGTTTCCCCTTGCCTCCAGGACCAGGAATTCTATATCTTTGGAGTTAAGTATAGGTTTTCCATGTTTTCCCTTTTTATTTTACAACTGTTTGTAAATGTATTATTGAATGTATGTCTCTTTTTGTAACATCTTTTTGTATATTGCACGGTTATACCTTTTATAATATTAAAGTGAATTTAATAAGATTGTCTTTGGTGCTCTAAACGAACCTAGCCTGAAAGAGTGTAACTGTGAGCCTTAACCCTCTGTATAATGAAGTACTTGTTGAGTCAGTAGGAACTAACTGACTATAGTGAGAGAGTGTTAATGAATTGGTGTATTGTGAATTATTACCTGTTAGAGAGAACAGGGGAATAGTCACATTAGGTTTCTATCGCCTGTGAATGATAGATGGTGGCAGCGAATCAGTTTTGTGGGTGTTGGTTGGTGTTTGGGGTGCTTTTGTGTTAGTCTAACCTGTGTGCAAGGTGGGTGAGAGACTGAGTGAGTGACCCCTGATAGCCACACCTAAAGTCACGTGCGGTTGGAAGTACCGTGTTCGTGACAGATTGGTAGGCAGCGGTGGCATATTTTTTATTTAGAGCATTAGTGCTTGGGTTAAGTCATTAAACCTTGCACTAAAGAACTGTAAATCCTTGCGAGGAGTTTACAGTCTTCAAAGACAAACTCAGTGCATACTATTTTTATTAAGACATACTTGCAAACAGTTTCCCTTCCCTTCTTGTTTTTCTTTTCTATCTTTTATTTTGGCAAAGTGTTGCAAGATGGCAGCATTTTACAAGAGACAGACCAAGGAGACCCTCATCAATCTCTGTGAGCAAAGAGGAATTGATGCAGCGGACAAATCAAAGGAAATGTTGATTTGTGCCTTGGTGCAACAGGAGCAGCAGAACTACACACCTGAGTCAGGAGACTATGCAACTCAGGATGTCCCAGTGATGAACTCTGTTCCAGGATCCTCTCAGCGAGAGGACAGTTCTAGTTGCAGTGGGCAGGATGACGGGAATTCATCCCTGCAAGCAGCTTTGCAATTGTTGGGTTCAAATGACCCCCAGCTGCGTCTTCAGCTCATCCTGCAATATCAACAGGCAGAGAGAGATGCAGCAGCTGCAGCAGCAGCAGAAAGAAAGGCAGAAAGAGATGCAGCAGCAGCAGCAGCAGCAGCAGCAGCAGCAGCTGAAAGGCAAGCAGAGAGGGATGCAGCAGCAGCAGCAGCTGAAAGGCAAGCAAAGAGAGATGCTGCTACAGCTGAAAGACAGCATCAACTGGAGTTAGTCAAGCTCCAGCAGCAGGGACCACACTCACGGTCCAGTGAGACCCAGGAAGTACGCCCTTTAATAAACTCTGTGGATAAATTTCCAGTTATGGATAAAGATGGTGACCTGGATACCTTTTTGCGGTGCTTTGAAAGGGCTTGTAGACAGTATCACTTACCCCGTGAGCAATGGGCAAAATATCTCACCCCAGGGTTGAAAGGCAAAGCCCTGGATGCCTTTGTGGACTTACCACCAGAGTTTGATGGGGACTATGATGCTATAAAAAATGCCCTCATCAAAAAGTACCATCTTACACCAGAAGTATACCGCAAAAGATTTAGAACTGTGCAGCGCGGACCTACAGACAGCTACTCTGATGTTGTGAGTAGTCTGAGAACCGCTTTTAGATCCTGGTTGAGAGGACTCTCTGTTACATCATTTGAGTGCCTGGAAGATCTGATGATAAAAGATCAGTTTTTGCACACGTGTCCTATGGAAGTGAAGCAATTCATTATGGACCGTGAGCCCAAAACAGCAGATAAGGCAGCAGAGATAGCAGACACATATGCTGCAAATAGGATGTCTGACCACCGCAAAGCATCTTTACCAAGCTACAAGGAGCGATCAACAGGAAGAACCACACACAGCAGTCCACAGTCTGGTGAGAATTCATCTTTTGGGGGGTCTGTTGCAGCTGTGGGGCAGAAGGATACCCGCCGATGTTTTTCCTGCAACCAGATGGGCCATGTTAGGACTGACTGTCCACAAAAGAAGGAACCAACTTCACCTGGACAGCCTGTTGTGATGCTCGTGTCTGGTAAGCCTGAGAATCTACATCATCATATGCAGTCTGTGATTGTGGGGGACAAAGTGACTCAGGGACTAAGAGACTCAGGTTCTAATTTTTCTCTGGTGCGTCCAGAGATGATAAACACTGGGGACATTATTCCTGGAAAGACTTTGTCCATAAAGGGAGTGTGTGGGAGCCACCCAAAGGTGCCTGTGGCAAAAGTTTTCTTGGATTGGGGTGCGGGGAGAGGTCTAAGGGAAGTGGGTGTAACTAATGAAATTCCTGTAAATGTCTTGTTGGGGAATGATTTGGGTTACATGATAACTGCTTTTGTGCCCTATAACCAGGTCTCACTAGGTCCAGCCGCGCTGGAGTGTGGCCACCCACCTCAACAGGTAATTGTAAAAAGTACAATGCAGCAAAGTAACTGGGAGGGAGGACTGGGAGGCAGGAGCCAGACTCAACCAGTGCCTGAACCAGTGTTGTCCCAAAGTAGGGATAAGAAGGGAGAGGGGGAGGAGAGGTTTCCCCTAGGAGTCTCCCTGGTGCAGCCCGGTAGTGTACCGGCAGTGAGGGATTTCCAGCGTGTAATCCCTGATCCTGTACCCAAAATGCCTGAGGTCTTGAGTGGGGGTCAGCAGCTATGCCAAGCTCAGGAGTCAGTGCAGAAGCATGAGGGACAGGTGGTTAGGACTCAGAGGAGGGTCCTAGTGGATAGTGCCACTCAGACTGAGGAGAGTGATGGTAGTGGTGGGCCAGGAAAAGCCCTCATGCCAGAACCAGTACTGTGGGGGGCTCAGGTGGTCAGTACTAAGGAGGAAAGGTTGACAGTACCAGGAGTTGCTCCCAAGTCAGATAGCAACAAAGTTTTTCCAGAAGTCCAGAGTATTAAGGACGAGCCCAGTGGTTTATGCCAACCCAAGACTAAGCAGGTCAGTGGAGACCAGGGTGGCATCAAGGGGGTGGGAGGCCTCCAGCTACTTTCTATGTCTAGGCCCAGGGAATGGGAGATTAGAGATAGGCTGGAGGGCCCCTCAGTGAACAAGGTGGGAGGCCGCCAGCTAGTTTCTAAATCTAGGCCCAGGGAATGGGAGATTAGCGATAGGCTGGAGGGCCCCTCAGTGAACAAGGTGGGAGGAATAGGTCAGATGCCTGAAGAGAGCAGTGATAGATCATTGCCTACTATGCAAACCTGCACTCTGTCCAGAGACAGTGCAGATAGAGGCAAAATGGGAAGTGTACCTACATCAAACCAGTCCAGTACCTGGGATTATACTGATATAGCCCTCAAGGAACAAGACTTTAGGCCTGGGAGGTAGCCTAATCCCTCATACTGTATAACATGAATGGATATTTCGGTAATGACCTGGCTATGGTTATGATATATGTTTATATTGTGGCAAGGTTAAGAGTGACCTGTAAGTCAATCTCCCCTTGCTCACTCTAAAAAGGGGAGGTGTCATGATACAGGCCTGTAATAGTTAATAAAACAGGCCAAGGTATCATGAGAAATATTTCTACCAGCATCTAAATCAGACACATAACAGGCCTATTTTCACTATGGTCAGAGGGGTCAGAGCTGTAATGCCCTCCTCCATGCCCTGGCTGATAAGAGCCATTCCATGGGGAGGGGGGAAGCCCAAGGAGTGAGAACTTAAAGTTCCCAGCAAGACCCTCAAAGGTGAAGTAAAGGTTACACATAATGTATACTCCAATATATTTATCCTTACAGAACCCATACCTGTTGTACGAACAGTATAAAAAACTGATGATGGGTTCAAGGCAATTTCATCTTTCCAACGAGTCCAAACATGACTAGGTTTGGTACTCTATCTATTAGATATGAATATCTGGGCAGGTGCAGGTCACACAGTATTGATGTTTAGTATCTATGGAATCCAGGAGAGAATTAATAACCAATGAATATAATATCATCTCTGTCCTATGTTCCCATAAGGAGTTATGGTCATTATATTCTTGGTCCAGTTCCTACTCACAGGAGGTCATAAAAACTCAATCTGTGTCCTGCTAGGCCATGCCCCCTTGCATTCCTGAGAGAGGGGGGAGTGTGCAGTTACCTGATGCCCTGAAATCATTTAATAAATAGTCAGCTCTTCTGACTAAACTTTGGATTTACTTTGGAGGACCAATTGCGATTGGAAGTTATCCCGTTTGTTTCCCCTTGCCTCCAGGACCAGGAATTCTATATCTTTGGAGTTAAGTATAGGTTTTCCATGTTTTCCCTTTTTATTTTACAACTGTTTGTAATTGTATTATTGAATGTATGTCTCTTTTTGTAACATCTTTTTGTATTTTGCACTGTTATACCTTTTATAATATTAAAGAGAATTTAATAAGATTGTCTTTGGTGCTCTAAACGAACCTAGCCTGAAAGAGTGTAACTGTGAGCCTTAACCCTCTGCATGCTGAAGTACTTGTGGAGTCAGTAGGAACTAACTAACAGGGTAATAGTCACATTAGGTTTCTATCGCCTGTGAATGATAGATGGTGGCAGCGATTGAGTTTGTAGGTGTTGGTTGGTGTTTGGGGTGCTTTTGTGTTAGTCTAACCTGTGTGCAAGGTGGGTGAGAGACTGAGTGAGTGACCCCTGATAGCCACACCTAAAGTCACGTGCGGTTGGAAGTACCGTGTTCGTGACAAGGGGTTTCATTATTAAGGTCCTTGAATGTGAGTGTAAGTAATTTGAATTTGATTCTAGAGGAGATTGGGAGCCAGTGAAAGGACATACATATGGGAGCAGCTGATGTTGAACAGCGAGCTAGAAGAATGAGTCTAGCGGCCGCGTTTAGAACAGATTGGAGTTGTGAAAGGTGACTTGTTGGAATACTTGTGAGGAGTAAGTTGCAGTAATCAAGGAGGGAGATGATGAGAGACTGAATCAGTTTTTTAGTTGATTCTGAACTGAGATAGGGTCGTATTCGAACAATGTTGCGCAGTTGAATATGGCAAGATTTTGCAAGTGTTTGGATGTGTGGTGAAAAAGACAGATGTGAGTCTAGTACAACTCCTAGGCAGCGTGCCTGTGTGGTGGAATGGAAGGTGGTGTTGTTTACGGTGAGTGATATCTGAGGGACAGGGGAAGATCTTGGAGGAAATATGAGTTCTGTTTTTGAAAGGTTCAGTTTCAGGTGGCGCTGTGACATCCAGGAGGAGACAGCAGAGAGACAGTCTGTGACTTGGGAAAGGACAGAATTAGAAAGATCAGGAGTAGACAAGTAGCGTTGGGTGTCATCAGCATAAAGGTGATACTGAAGTCCAAATGACTGAATGAGTTTTCCTAGTGAAGTTGTATAGAGCGAGAACAGCAGGGGGCCAAGAATAGAGCCTTGAGGAACTCCAACAGAGAGTGGGAAAGTAGTAGAAGTAGAGTTAGAGAAGGAAACTTTAAAGGAATGGTCAGACAGATAAGATATAAACCATGAAAGAGCAGTGTCCCGAATGCGAGCTGAGTGTAGAATGTCAAGGAGGAGTGTGTGGTCAACTGTGTCAAAGGCTGCAGAGAGATCTAGAAGGATTAGAATGGAATAGTGACCTTTAGACTATGCCAATAGAAGATCATTGGTTACTTTGGTGAGTGCAGTTTCAGTCGAGTGTGATGGGCGGAAGCCAGATTGCAAGGGGTCGAGGAGGGAGTTGTGAGTGAGATGCTGGATCAGGCGTTTGTAAAGAAGCCTTTCTAGTAATTTTTATGCGAATTTGCGCATGTGCAGAAGCGCAGAAAGCATGGAAAATACATAGAGTCGGCAAGAGAAGGGAACTGGACTTGGGGTAGGCGGCAGAGGAGGTACGTGCCTGGCGCCCTCCCAGCTTTGCGCCCTAGGCACGTGCCTACTCTGCCTACCCCTAGTTCCGGCCCTGCACTAGTGTGCCAGGGTTGGGGTTTAGCTTGTTTAGGTTGGGGTTACATCAACTCTTTTTAGCACAAATAACCCCAACTCTTCCTGCTGTAACAATCCTAAATCTGTATTTTAATTGGCTCATGTGACCTAACATGTATGGTTTGTTTGGTTTGTGTGCACTGTGAATCCTACGATCCCAAGGGGTGGTCCTTATTTTTTAAAATGGCAATTTTCTATTTAGGATTACCCAATGGCACATACTACTAAAAATTATATAATTATTATTAAAATGATTTTTTTACATGAACCAGGGTTTTACACATGAGCTGTTTTATGCAATATTTATTTTTATAGAGAACTACATTGTTCATTGTATAGTTTTCCTTTAAGCTCTGATGAGATTAACCTAGCCCTGCCCCAGAGGATCTATCCTGGAAAAGGTACCAACAAAATGTCCTGTTGCTTATGTGTAAAGACTGAGAGCGTATGAGGGGCACATACCAAATGGCTGCCCTTCTGTTGTTCCAATCATTTAGGCAAAGAGCACAATGGCTCGGAACAACAAAAGCGGAGCTGTGGTGCTTCGCTGGGTCTTGTTTTCATGTCCGTTTTGGCCACATCCCATTGCATCCCTGGTCAGGCTTCAATCACAAATAGGATGACTGAAGAAAAAGTCATGCCAGTTGACATATCTAGTGGGCAGCCTGGTCAGACGGATAATGTGTAGGGTCGGCCTGTGTATGGCCTGTCACCTAAAAAAAATTCCCAAAGTGTAAGTGCAGGCTAACGGAGTCCACCCTCCAGATGGGGGAAATAATAGTATCTCTTTAAGAAAAGCTTTGTCTGGTACTGACTGACGCCAGGACATTGAAGCCCATGTGTGCACATAATATACAAGTGCCCCAGCTTGCTCATTATGGGAATATGTGTGATGCTGATTAGCTGGTGCAACACAAACCCTTCCTCACAAGTATGTGCAGAGCTGGGGCAATATATTATGTGCATATGTGGGACTAAACATGACTTCTAGCACTGGAAGTACTCAATATGGGTCTTTTCTTAAAAATACTATTGTTGTTGCCATCCCAAAGTGCAGGCTCTGCTGGATCACACATCAGGTGGAGGAAACCAGTTGTTTAGGCGATAGACAAGTTAAATTCAGTCATGACTGTTTTAATGGCTGAGAGAGAGGGGCTCCATGTTTCAGAATTCAACTTTAATAAGGAATTATGGGAAATGAGACATAGATAGGATGAGCTGGGCCAGTCGCCGCCACGACACGCCACATGATCCTATTTAACCCTTGCCTTCCCGGCTTATGGAATCGGAAAACATCGGACAAGCCCGCCGCGGAGGACGTGTCTATAGCTCGGAGTCCCCCAGCTGCTGCTCAGCTGCCGAAGTTCCGATCCCAGCATCCCGCCCTCCCCCCCTACACTGGAACTTTTAGTGGAACAGTCTCGTTTGTTCAGGAGCATTGCACTAGTCTGTCGGGGAATGCTGGGACAGCAGAAGAGCAGTGGTCAGCCCGAACTCGCCCTACCCGCAGGCTCCAGCAGGGACACCTACTTCATCGCTCCCAAGATCCCCAGCTGATCATTGTTCCCCTGCGTGTCACTGGCTGAGCCACACAGAACTCACAGGCTGCTCCTCCCAACCGCATTCCTGGGACTTGCTCAGGCTTCCCCGGCCCCGCTTAGTCTTCCAACATGGAGCCGCTCTCTCCCTACCCTTTAAAGTGCTCTTCTCCCAAAGCCAAAGTCTTCCTCGTCTTCTTCTCCATGGTTCTGTGCACGGGGATCCTGTGTGTCCTGCAGCTCAAGTTCCTCAGGGCCAAAGGGGGAGACTTCTACTCGTACGAGGTGACGGATGCCAAGGGAAGGACTGTGGCCCTATCCAAGTACAGGGGTAAAGTAAGTACCCACTGTGTATCACTGGGGAAGTCTTTATGGCTATGGGAGATAAGATTTACTTCTCCCTCTGAATAAACTTTGGTTCAGTCACAGTAATAAGGGCATCATCTGAACCCTGCATTTCCCAGCATGCCCACACACCCCTAGCAAAGCAAACTGGTGCAAAGTATGGGGGTGGCTGGTAGATTGGGCTGCACATCTGGGTGCAGGGAGTTCTATACAGATCACATGTAACTAGTGAGTTCAGCTGCTACAGCAGGGTGGTGTCAGGGCATGTTGTATTGCCAGAGGCTGTCAGGGGATTGTGGAAGTTGTAGTGCCACAGCTATGCTATTTCTATGTAATCTCTTGCACTGGCTGGTTCCTTTAGCAGCCCCATTATCATGTAACCCTTATGTATGTTCTATATCCTTATTGAGTTGATTATTAGCTTTTATTTACAAAACCATTTGCATCTGTTGCATGTTATGGAATAGGGAAGCAGTCACAACACAGAGCTCTAGTGCCCTTGTTTCCAGTGTGCAACGGCTGCTCTTCCCTATGAGAAGAGAGAATTGCTTTTAATAAATACTTTTACTAAATCCCATTGCTTTTACTAAATCCCATTGCTTTTACTAAATCTCACTGCTCTTTCTAAATCTCATTGGTTTGTGTCCTGCAGGCATCTCTGGTTGTAAACGTGGCCAGTGGCTGCCCGCACACCGAGGCAAACTACAGATCTCTGCAGGAGTTGCACAGGGAGTTTGGCCCTTCCCATTTCACCGTTTTAGCTTTCCCTTGCAATCAGTTTGGCGAGTCGGAGCCCGGCACTAACAAGGAGATCGAGGCTATGGCCAAAAGGAATTATGGAGTGACTTTCCCTGTGTTCAGCAAAATAAAGATCCTGGGTTCGGAAGCAGAGCCGGCCTATAGGTTCCTTGTTGGTAAGTACCCAATGTACATTGAGACTATAGCAATGAATTATTAAAGGGGAACGATCTTGAAAATGAAAGTTTAATATAAGCTTCAGCATACTGAAATAAGAAACTTTCTAAATACAATCAATTAAATATTCTGTTCTGGGAGAAGTCATCTGATATATTATGTACTGTTTCTGAAATAATCAAGTTCATCTTCATTATTCCTCTCTCTGCATGTGTTTCTCTTCATTCTGTCTTCATGCAGCAGTTCAGTGTCAGATGAATGATCCAAAATATCTTATAGGGGGTCTCCTTTTGCCTAGAAGATGTATTAGAGCTCTAGAGGCCCTAATTAATGAGCAATTTTATATATAGATATATATATATATATATATATATATATATATATATATATATATATATATATATATATATATATATAGTTAAATTGGGTTGAAAAAAGACAAAGTCCATCAAGTTCAACCCCTCCGAATGAAAACCCAGCATCCATACACACACCCCTCTCTACTTTTAAATTTAAATTCTATATACCCATAATAGTGGGGCCCAGTAACATCTTGTTTCACTACTGGCTCACTCTATTATGTCTCTCTACATGAAGGATTTGTGCTAAAGGCAGTTATTTTGTTAGATTTTCTTTGTACTGGAATCGGTTATTTGAGTGAGCTCTAATTCATCTGTTAGGAAAGGAAGCCCTCCTATAAGATACAGGCCCGGATTTGTGGAAAGGCCACCTAGGCCCGGGCCTAGGGCGGCAGGATTTTAGGGGGGCGGCATGCTGCCCAACCACACCCACGTTGGTTCAAAAACACTGGGAATGTGCTGGAGATACAATAATTTTTTACATTTCCTATTGATGATGAACATTTGCTCGAATAAAGGGGAGGGGTCAGGGGCGACGAAAGGCAGTGGGCCTAGGGGCGCCCACTATGTAAATCCGGCCCTGATAAGATATATTGGATCTAACTGAATTTCTCACACCCAACTGCTGCATGAAGACAGAATGAAGAGACACAAATGCTAGGGAACACAAAATCTTATTTCAGAAATGATGCCGAATATTTAATTGATTGTATTTAGAAAGTTTCTTATTTCAGTATGACAAAGCTTATGTTAAATTAAAATTTTTGCGATAGTTCCCTTTAATATTATAAATCAGCACTCAACCCTTAGGGCTCTTACTGACGAGGGTTTTTCCCTGCGCTCCCCTGTGTTCCGTTTTTCTGCGTTCAGCCGCAGGGGAGCGCAGGAATAGACGCATTACATTTTTTCCAATGGGGCTGTACTCACACAGGCGCGTGTAGGCGCCAAACGCAGGTTGAGACGCAACATGCTGCATTTTTCCTGCGTTCGGCGCCTACACGCGCCTGTGTGAGTACAGCCCCATTGGAAAGAATGTAATGCGTCTATTCCTGCGTTCCCCTGCGGCTGAAAAACGGAGCGCAGGGAAAAACGCTCCTCTGTAAGAGCCCTTACTCATGTTTCTAGAATGTAATTAATGATGTTTAATGGCAATTGTTGGGAGACATCTCAAAAGCTAATCTGCTGTGTGGTGCTTACTGTGCGCCACATTTTGTGTGTTCCCTGTCAAAATGCTGCCATCACCTTGCCTAGAAAGATATGACCACCCCCACACTTGGTCACACTGCACCTGAATTGAGCTGTGACATAAGAGCAGCATTTCATGCACCTACTGCTCAGCATGCTTCAAATCACTCAGTGCACTCCTAATATTGGGAAGCCAGATAACATGGCACATACCTGTATTGCAATAACCTGTAACCATTTGTCCCCTGTTGGCTCATTTATGGCTCAAACTCAGACGTTTTTTCATGCTGTTATTGCAGTGGATCCTTCATGTATTCCATAACAAGGACTACGTGAAGAAATGTAGCCTGTTTTCTTGCATGACTTTGTACTAACTCTTTTACTTCCTTCCTTTGTGGCTGTGATGGGGGGGATTCCAGAAGGTAGTGGGTCTGAGGCCCACAAGAGCTGGCACCCACCGTGTTTTTTTCCCAGTGTAGTCAAGTAATAAACTGGTATAAATCACCCTTGTTGTTTTTTCTTGAAGGTATCTTAAGCCCCTGCTTCCATCCAAAGCTGAATCCAATAAAGCAAACGAGGTGGGGAAAGAATACCAAAAAGCGCTTATAGCTGCATATGTGCCTTTATTCACCGTCACACGACATGTTTCGAGCTAGGTAGCTCTTTTTCAAGTGTGACGATACACTTGAAAAAGAGCTACCTAGCTCGAAACATGTCGTGTAACGGTGAATAAAGGCACCTATGCAGCTATAAGCGCTTTTTGGTATTTTTTCCCCACCTCATTTGCTTTATTTTTTTCCCAGTGTCCCTCTGTCCCAGTCTGACCCTGTTTGCTGCAGCAAAGCGCTTATCACAGGTGGAACAAACTGAATGTATTCATCTGTGTTCACCGCTTCCCCATGCCAGAATAAGTGCAAAGTCATTCAACAGAGCAGGCTGTGTTCATTTTTGCATTCCCTTGCAGCGGAGCGCATGAAAAACCCACTACAGAATAATGCAGGAAAAAGGTCTGTAAGAGCCATTGCTAATGCAATGGTACGAGATTCAGCAGTGTGAGTGAGCCAGCATGCTAAATATTGCACAAGATGTATTTTGATGACATCAGCTTTAGTGCAAACTGAGTGATTTCTGGTACAGCAACCATGTAAGGGCCAGAAACAATGTTTGCATGTGATTCATTAGGTGCAAGAACATGCAATAGGCAAAGGGAGCCTTGGAAGGCTGGTGTTAGTTCCAAGTCTCCCTTTTCTTTTTATTAAAGCCTGAGCATGCTTGAAATCACTCAGTGCAAAAAAAAAAAAAAAGGCTAAGTCCATTAAAACCTCAAGGTCACATGGCCAAAAGGCACAAAAATAACTGAGAAGTCTTCGGACTCCCATTCGCTGAAGCTAGGGGGAGCCCCTTTATCCCCAACGCCCCAGCACATAAGGCACAGACAGGAGGAAAGGGTCTTCAAACCCCCTTTACTGCAAGGCTAGTGAGGCCCTTTACTCCTTTTCCCTCAAGCCTAAAGGCCTATAATAGGTCCAGAAAAACAATGGTAGGACAATGGTAAGTTTGCGCCCTCTTCCAGGTCAGGGAGTTTAGGGGGAAGGAGTTTAATGGCCACCCCCCCCCCTTCCCCCCCAGATCAGTGCTTTGACCCTGAGGTCTAGTGCAAAGATCCAAAAGTATAAAAGAAAAAAGTGCCATAGTGACAATAAATAAGTTAAAAATCATAAAGTGACCACAAGAGGCCCCAGGCTAATGGCCGGATTTTTAAAATTCTTGTCCATCCCGGTGCCACAAGGGGGATCAAGAATAAGGTGTTGCATTGAAAGTGCTAGCGTAAAGTGCACTAGTGCTGTGCTCATAGAAAATAGTGCAGGACCTATGAGGTAAGGCACCACAGGAGTGCAAAGCATGGGGTGCAAAAAAGCTCGGGCTTCAAAGCAAAGCCTTCCAGCCCATAGCCTCAGCCAAGTGGTTCTCTGTTCCTTCAGTGGGTAAGGTGCTGGAACTGACGTTAGTTGATAAAAACAGATAAAACACTTGATCTTAGCTAAAAGGCCCTTGTGTTACTGCACCCTGTATTTTGCACTTCATGCAGCTACTGCAGATGCAGCCAACATTTTAGCTGAAGGCACAAGTATAGAGGAACGTGTGTTTGCACCTTGTGAGCAGCATTTTACACAATGCAAGTTTTGTTTTGTAAATAAGCTTTCTCCTCCCATTAGAGCTATGGCACAAGCAGCATTTTGTCAATGTTATTAGTAGCAGGGATAAAAACACTTCTACCCACCGATACGTCCTTTTTTCCTCAAATTGAAATTACACCATCGCCAGAAGAAGCTGTACATATACAGCTGGATTTTTATTAGCTGCCCTGAGACAGCCTGCTACTGAAGGCCCATCAATTTATTTTACATTCTAAGCAACTTTCCAATTTCTTTGAAAAATATTGAAATAGGTTTAATATTTTTATTTACACTTACAAATAACTATAAAAACATTAAAAAGCTATTAATGTAATTAATGTTTGGAGCTACATTGTACCTTTGCATAGCAACAAATCCAATCTTTGCTTTCATTATCTAACTGTAGCAGACTGATTAAAACTATTTAATGAATGGTTGCTATGTGCAATTGCCCTATGTTACCAAATGAGCCCTTTTTGTATGTCTCTTTCTATTCACTGAAATAATGCAACAGAAGAAAGCTGGTTTCTGCTACATATAGGTGACAAGCAAACACGGCTCTCATTTACAAATTAAAGCCACTGTCATGTTGTTGCTTACAATTAGTTTTCCTTCATTTAAAACCTGTTGGAAATCAAATATATTAAGATAACTGAAGAGCTAATCATTCTATATAATTAGCAATAGACTGCCTATGCCTCTGCTACACCACTGAAACTCAGTTCAAATTATAAATGTTTTTCTAAAAAAAAAAAAGCAACGCCAGATAAACCTGAACCTGGGTAGAAATGCTTACAGACTAAAATATGATTGGGTTTCATACACTACTTGCAAAATGTATACATTTATTAAAAGATTTAAAGATACCCCATTAAAGCAGTGGTTCACCTTTATGTTAACTTGTAGTGTATCTTATAATGGCTAAGTCTAAGAAACTTTTCAATTGGATTTTTTAGTTTTTTAATTATTTGCCTTGTTCTTGGACTCTAATGCTATAAATGGATTGTTATTGCTACTTTTTTTTTTTACTCATCTTTCCATTCAGGCCTCTCCTATTCATATTCTTATTCAAATCAGTGCATGGTTGCTTAATTTAGACCCTAGCAACCAGATTGCTGAAATACCAAACTGGAGAGCTGCTGAATATAAAGCTAAATGACACAAAAAGCACAAATAATAAAAAAATGCAGATTGTCCCAGAATATCGCTCTCTACATCATACTAAAAGTTAACCCCTTTAATGACATACTCTGCACTGGCTCTAAGTCCAGAAACAATGCTACGAGCCAGCTGATTATAAGACCTAGAAGAGACTTGACTCCTGTTAGATTGTTTTAAAAGTCAGACCCAGAGAACAGAAAGGGATAAACAGATTCTGCTTTCAAATGGAAATGCAATTATCAATAACTTTAAACCATTGAAAATTAATAAATGAATTAATTAATGTTTGGAAATTTGCTTAGAATGATTTTTCTTGCATTATGGCAAATATAATTTTGTGGATGGAGGGCTCCTTTAAGTTGCATTGAGAGGAATGCACAGGTTTTATTTCTTGTTTTTGGTGTGTTGAGCTCCTGTGCCTTTAAAGTTCACATTTTGAATCCACATACAAAACTAGATTTACCTTTTAACCACAAATGCTCATTTTTTTAGGTGGCAGATGGCTAGAGCATTCCTGTGTAATTGTATATGGGTGCTAAACACCCAAAAAGATAATTACAGTCCAAGACGAGCTTTTGTTACTGCTGAAATCTTCCAGTGTGTTGGGTTTCATGTTAAAAATGAACCCTGGATACACGTTGGGTCTCTGACATATGGTGGCTTAAATCTGCTTTCTAGGTGATGCAACTTTGTAGGATGAATAAAAAACAGTTTGCAGAGGAGGTGCACAGCTCCATAAGCTTTTGTCTGCAGCTTATTCACATGGTAAATGCTCTGACATGTCACAATGCTAAAAGTGTATTTTATATTATTGGTACATACCCCATCTCATATCTGCTTTCTCTATGCCAGTGGAGGTTCGCAGCAGCTAAGCAACATGAAGACTAAGGTCAATGGCAAAGTGCCTGACAAGATTTACATTTTTTTATATTGAACATTGACTTATAATGGCACAGTGGAATTTAGAGACGAAAGCTGGGGTCAGATACATCACATGAAACACCAAATAACCAGGGGTGCCAATTTGTTAGACATTCACAAGTGGATCTAAGCACCAAGCCCAGGCTAACACTTGCACTAGCCCAGGGTACATAGGCAAATTGCCATCATCTTGCTGACTGATCCCAGTAACCCCTGTGATGCCCTTGGTAGGCACAATAGTACAGAACTTCTTAGGTGCCAACTGTCCATGTATCCAGCAGGCAGCAAGATGGGGCAGCGCACTTTACACTAAAGGAGTGGGCCAGTGTGGTCTTTAAAGGAGAACTAAAGCCTAACTAAAGAAGTAGTTTGAAATGTTGTACATGATGTTTTGTGCTTCTGTACCAGCCCAAGGCAACCATAGCCCTTTAGCAGTAAAGATCGGTGTCTCCAAAGATGCCCCAGTAGCTCCCCATCTTCTTTTCTGCTGATTCACTGCATATGCTCTGTGCTGCTGTCACTTACTGAGCTTAGGGACCAACTCACAATATACAGTACACATAGAATATAAGGCTGATTAGTAACTAATACAGATAATTACTACATGGCAGAACAGAAACCAGTGCAATTAGCATCAGAATTTAATAATCAGCCCTGTAGCATTAGCTTATATTACAGACCAACCTTATTTTCTGCTTGATAATTTGCAACAACCCCTAAACTTAGCTTCTCAACAGCTGCTTCGAAACCCACTGAGCTTGTAGAGATTGATATTATTAGGGGTTTTTGAGTTATTCTGCGTTTTTTAAGCAGCCCTCCAAGTTTGCAGTTTCAGGAATCTGGTTGCTAGGGTCCAAATTACCCCAGCAACCCTGCGTTTATTTGAATAAAGGACTAGAATATGAATAGGGAAGGGTCTGAATAGAAAGATGAGTAATAAAAAGTAGCAATAACACAAACATTGATAGTCTTGCAGAGCATTTGTTTTTATCTGGGGTCAGTGACCCCCATTTGAAAGCTGAAAAGAGTCAGAATAAGAAGGCAAATCATTTAAAAACTTTAAAAAATATTTATGTGTAGCCTTACAGAGCATTTGTTTTTTAGATGGGCTTGGTGAGCCCCATTTGAAAGCTGGGTCAGAAGAAGAAGGCCAATAATTCAAAAACTGTAGGAAAAAAATAAGAAAACATGAAGGCCAATTGAAAAGATGCTTAGAATTGGCCATTCTATAACATACCAAAAGGTGAACCACCCCTTTAAATAAGAATACCAGCCCAGGGTAGATGGTTAGCCATTAGAGTTACTAGGGCTCTTTCGGAATTCCGTTTTTCATAAATAGGGAGCACTAAGACAGATGCCAAAGCTCCAAAAGGGTAATGTAATAAAAATAGTGATGCACAGAATCCAGGATTCAGCCTTTTTCAGCAGGATTCGGACTAATCCTTCTTCCCGGCTGAACCGAATCTGAATTTGCATATGCAAATTGGGGCAGGGAGGGGAATCGCGTGACTTTTTGTCACAAAACAAGGAAGTAAAAACATTTTCCCCATCCCAACCCTAATTTGCATATGCAAATTGGAGTTCAGATAGGTATCCGCCGAAATCTTTTGAGAAGGATTTGGGGGTTTGCCCGAATTCAAAATAGCGGATTTGGTGCATCCCTAAATAAAAGGTGCAACATCTGTCCAATCAGCTGTTTGGTTTCAGATAGGTGACTAGACCAGTGCTACCCCCCCCTCAATATATTGCTCTTTAATTACCCAAGGGCATTGAAACTAACTTATGTATTTTTGCTTTCGTTCAGATTCAACTAAAAAAGAACCACGTTGGAATTTCTGGAAATATCTGGTTGACCCCCAAGGCCAAGTTGTGAAATACTGGAGGCCTGATGAGACTGCTGAGAGCATCCGGCCTGAAGTGGCCTCTTTAGTCAGACAAATAATCATGAAGAAGAAAGAAGACCTGTGAAATAATGTGCGGCCATTGGCACTGGACTCTTCTTAAAAGAAAATTGTACTTGTTTCAGTTCTAGGCTCCCCCCAGATCTGTTTATATTTCTTCGGGTTAAATTGTGGTCATTTTGTACTGTTTGTAAATCCTTTTGTCAACCAAACACTTGTCATTGTATATGCCTGTTTACAAATCAACATTTCATCAACTTGTTTTCACGAGATCTGTGAAGGCATGCTCAAGAATCTTATTTTAAGTAGGCGGGCAAGAACGGATTCTAAAAACAGGAAAGTCATGTCCAGCATGATGCATTAGTCTTCAACTTTTTCTGGGCATAGGGCTAGTGCATCTTTCCTAAGTACAGCAGCCCTCTTTAATGTGAGATGTACCTGTGCGCTGCCCTCTGATAAGAGCATGTGCATTGTATGTCACTGACATGGTGTGGGCACCATTAAACTGGGCATGTAAGCAAGACGTACAACGTCATAAAACTTTGATATGTTCCCTGTATTTTAGGGATGCACCAAATCCGGGATTCAGTCTTTTTCAGCAGGATTCGGCCAAATCCAAGTGCCTGGCCGAACCAAATCCGAGTCCAAAAAATTCATATGACTTTTCATCACACAAACAAGAAAGTAAAAAATGTTTTACAATTTTTTGCTTTCTTTCCCCCTTGTTTCCCTAATTTACAATTAGGGTTTGGACAATTCTTTCACAAAGGATACGGCCCAATCCAAAAATAGGTGCATCCTTACTGTTTTCCCTGCAATACAGCTCCAGTTCTCCACAGATGACTGCATATACTATAGGCTACACAGGTAAAGTAAATCACAAAATTATATGCAAATGCTATATGTACATGTACAGCAGTTCAGGTCCCGATTTACATAGCGGGCACCCCTAGACCCGCTGCAGTTCGTCATCCCTGTCCCCTTCCCTTCATTTGTGCACATGCACAAATTTTCATTATCAACTCAGGAGCTTGGGAGCATTCTGGGATTGGCACATGGGAAATTTAAAAAACGATTGTATCTCATGATCAGCCCCAGAACTTCTGAACCAATGTGTGGTTGGGCTTCATGCCGCCCCCTAAAATTCTGCCGCCCTAGGCCCGGGGCTTGGTGGCCTTTCCACAAATCCGGGCCTGCAGCAGTTGGACCCCATTGCACTACATGGACTGGCCCAGCAAAGCATCTAGCAATAGGGCAAGGTTATGTTAAAGGAGAAGGAAAGGTGAAATCACTGGGGGGGGGTTTCCAGCTTTTTTTCTTCACATGGACATGCGTAGAAGTAGAGTAGATTAGAGTAAAAATCAGTGTTTTAACAAAAAAGCACTTTATTGTGCATGCATCAGCCCTGAGGTAGCAAACAAAGAAGAAGCGTTAGAAGAAGATCACTCTCTGAGAAGAACCGGGGTATCGGGTTAGTGATTATGATCCCTGTGGGGTGACTACCTTTTGGCTCCCCTCCTTTCCTTGTTTTTTGAACCCCAAGCCTGGGTTTTTATTCTATCCATTGAAGGTTTATTTACCACTTGATTGTTTTAGAACGTTTATACCTCTCATGATTTTGAGATTTGATTAGATTGTCAGGCACACTGCTACACCCCAGGACTTCCAGTCCAACACATCTTGGGCTCAGTTCGAGTGAGTTCCTGGACTTGAAATCAGATGGAATGCTATATATAATTAGGCCAGATTCAGTTCAGTGAGAAAAAAAGTCTCATGGTTTATCACGAGAAAACTTATAGACAACATTCAATTTGATCTAATTCACTTCCAGGTTTTTTCCCATAAACGTCAAAGTTTTTTTGAATCGTATCTCAAACTGAACCTCATCCATGAGTTTTCACGTCAAACCCTTTTCTCACTGAATTGAATCTGGCCCATGGTATGAAAAGAGCAAACAGAGAAGAAGAGAGAAAATGAACATCATTTCATACCAAACTATGGGCTAGATTCAGTTCAGTGAGATGATGGTTTATCAAGTAAAAACTCGGATGAGATTCCATTCGAGAAGAAATTTTAGTTCCAGTTTTTTCCCCATAGACTTCAATAGAGTTTTCATGTGAGATAAGGTTTTCTGAACTGAATTGCATCTCAAATTGAATCTCGTCCATGACTTTTCACGTGATAAACCTTTTTCTGGATTGAATCTGGCCCAATAACTTGAAAAGGGGTTCATTTTACTGATTTCATCACTGGGCAGCACAAGGCTTTATGAAATATGTTCAGATCTATAATTTGTTGTATATATTGCCTAATGTGCATATATCACACAATTTGCTGTGTTGGCAGTTATCTAACTTTTATTTTGTCACAGAATAGGTTAGTGTATGGTTCACCTATAATGTCCCCCCCCCCCAAAGTTAAAAACATTTTGATCAAATTGTCTTACGCTTATTCATTTATACACCCCATTTAGTTTCATACTAAGAGACCACGCTTTGTTAAAATTGTGGTATTGACTCTATGGCCCTTAAGCTGGCCATAGATAGAAAGATTTTTAAAAGATCTTTTCGCTATCATAAGACCAAGCTTATCTTGAAACGATCGTTTAAATGTACGATTTGTCCATCAACTAAAAATACCATTTCAAGCAATGTTGTCTAGTTGAAGCCAGGAAATCTGAGGGTAGCTGCCTGCTTGGCCCTGCAAACAAAGATAGATTTCACTGTCACCGATGAAATTTTTTTAACCTGGCCGATCAATTTTCTGACGATATCGGATGTAAAAATCGTTAGATGCACAATCGGTTGATTCGTAATAACCTCACAATAATTTGACGGATTTAGATTTCACTAAAATCGGTCTTTCATCAAAAAAAATCTTTGCGTCTATGGGGGCCTTAAGAGTCAATACCACTTCAATACAAGAAAGCAATATGTTAGGTCTGTGTGATCCAGATTTATATACAATCCAACTAAGACTATATAAGGAGCAGGTCGAAACCTCGCATGCATCAGACAAAGAGTTAAGTGACAACAGTGGTTAAATGTCCTTTGTGTCGCTACACATCTGAAAAATACCATTCTTTCTGCTACGAAATAAGGATTGCTGCCTTGATACATTTTACCTTTTTGGTGCTACTGGATCTTTTGCAAAGAAATGATAAAAGGGAAAGAACAAGCAAAGAAGTAGATACAGCATTTACTTCACCACTCCTTTGGCAGTGAAGAAGACAAATAAACCATTATGATTTCACCTTGATATTTTGTCTCTGTCCTTCAAGGAGGAGAGAAGAAGATGGTGCCCATGAGCTCTGCTGTGATCACTATTTCAAGAGGGGACAGAATTTTGGGGTAAGACTGTGCAGGGGGGCTTAACATCGCTGGGGGCGGGGTTCTCCTTTAAGCATCATAACCAGTGAGAGCATTCAGGGCTACCAACCTCTGGATAAGGGACTTCCAGAAAAAGAACTTGATATGCAGCTACTGTATTAGGTGGCAAATCATAAAGCACAGATGCTAAGTACTACAGGGTGCTTGTACAGTAAGTCCTATGCAAAAGGCACAGCATTTCTACCATTTGTTTGTGCTTCAAAAAGATAGTATGCTCTCACAAAACATAATGTTTTCACATACTACATCACAAATGGTTACTTTTTTCTATTTTTTTTTTTTTCAACTTTGTGCTATCCCTTTTTATGACCAGTAGTAGCTTAGTAAGCCTAGTCACCAACTCTCTAAACTATTACAATCTGACATCTTAGTTGCTGGCAGTAACAGCTTCTGCCCTACTTGAGACTTTACTATTCAGTCAAAGATATTAATGTAGGTAATACCAGTCGCAGAGCAAGTAGAGTAGGGCTGAGATAGCTGCTGGCAAATACCAACAACTCATGTATCAAATTGCTAGAGCAGAGACTCAACTTATGGGTCAGGACCCAAAACTGATTCCTGTGCTATCTAAGACGAGTCCCCTTTAATATTGTCAAAATAATTCTTACAACAGACAACAGTAATAAAAATGAGGAAAATAATTAATTATTCGGTCATGAAGCTCATTGCCAGTGTTAAAGAATCGGTGACCAGGCTTACATTTAAAATAAACTGTACAAACTGTTAATCTCTGCATGTGCTTTGATTAGGTGAATAATCATTTGAACAGGTGTTAGCATGCAGTGCTGATGCTGTACAGCACAGAGTACTAACACACTAAAACTGAGAACATCTAGCAGCTTTGGTAAATGTAAAAATTTGTTTGCTCACAGTTAAGAAATTTTTCTTAAAAGTATTGTTAAATCTCAAAATTCTTTCGACTGCTGGGGATCCTTGTGGATTCCCCAGTTCAATCCATAATAAATATGCCCTTAAAGGGATTCTGTCATGATTTTTATGGTGTAGTTTTTATTTCAAAATTACACTGTTTACACTAAAAATAATTCACTCTCCAATATAAAATTTAATTCCTGAACCAGTAAGTATATATTTTTCTAGTAAAATTGGGGTGTAGGTGCATCTCAGGTCATTTTGCATGGTCATGTGCTTTCAGAAAGAGCCAGCACTTTAGGATGTAACTGCTTTCTGGCAGGCTGTTGTTTCTCTTGCTCAATGTAACTGAATGTGTCAAAGTGGGACCTGGATTTTACTATTGAGTGCTCTTCTTAGATCTACCAGGATACTGTTATCTTGTGTTAGGGAGCTGCTAACTGGTTACCTTCCCATTGTTCTGTTGTTAGGCTGCTGGGGGGAGGGAGGGGGTGATATCACTCCAATTTGCAGTAAAGAGTGACTGAAGTTTATCAGAGCACAAGTCACATGGCTGGGAGCAGCTGAGAAACTGATAATATGTTTAGATTTCAAAACGAAATATAAAAAAATCTATTTGCTCTTTTGAGAACCTGATTTCAGTGCAGAATTCTGCTGGAGCAGCTCTATTAACTGATGTGAACACGGTTTCCCATGACAGTATCCCTTTAATGCTGATATTTTTTACCATGTGCAACTAAACAGTGTGATGTAAAAAGATGACACGTCATGTGCTGATGTGGTAGTGTACGTAGCTGCTGGTTTAAGTTCAACAGCAAACTAACAATACACTGCCTAATCACCACACAAACAAAACTTTGTTTATTCTGTGTTTCCTGGGCTGCCTGTGAAGGTATTTAAGTATATTTAATGCTCACAGATACAACACACATGAAACACTGAATAAAGAAGTCAAATTATCAACACAATACAAAATATAGCATAACCACCATAGACTATGATTTCTTTAGAACAACCCTAAAGTCCTAAATTAACCCATGTCTATCTTTTTTTTAACTAACTGCACTCTACAGAAAAAAGCTGTACAGATCAGAATGAGCAGCAGCCTCGAACAATAAGCCAATCATCTGGATTACTTGGTGTAGCTGCCCAGTGCATATTATATGTATTGTACAACTCTTGCACTGGCTTCTGTCTATGTAAAGAGTATAATACATCTATAGAATTAGTTAAAACACAATACGTTAGTGCTTCTTTAGTAGCGAGTATAATTTTAAAGGGGAACTACCGCAAAAATGAAAATTCAATATAAGCTTCAGCATACTGAAGTAAGAAACTTTCTAAATACAATCAATTAAATATTCTGCATCATTTCTGAAATAATCAAGTTTATGTTCACTATCCCTCTCTCAGCATCTGTTTCTCTTCATTCTGTCTTCATGCAGCAGTTGGGTGTCATATAGTCATTGACAGCGCCGGATTTCTCTGAGGCGCGCCCCTAGGCCGTGCGGTCCGACCAGGCGGCCGCGCGGTCCTAGTGCCCACCTCACCTCACTTTCTCAGCGCGCCGGCGAAAAAACGCCGGCGCAGCTGCTGTAAATGAATGGGGACGCACGCGTTCCCATAATGCGGCTGGGCGGCATGCCGCCCCTATTTTTTTGCCGCCCTAGGCCCGGGCCTATGCGGCCTTGCCGCAAATCCGGGCCTGGTCATTGACAGTTAGATCTAATAGGTATATCTTATAGAGGAGGCTTCCTTTCCTAGCAGATGTATTAGAGCTCACTCAAATAATTGATTCCAGTACAAACAAAATAACTGCGTTTTGCACAAAGCATGCATGTACAGAGACAGGATTTCTGGTTGTTATAATAGAGTGAGCTCTAATACATCATATAGGCAAAAGGTGCCCTCCAATAAGATATATTGGATCTAACTCAATAAATATCTGACACCCAACTCCTGCATGAAGAGGGAATGAAGAGTAACAGATGCTGAGAGAGGGATAGTGAAGATGAACTTGATTATTTCAGAAAAGGTACAGAATAGATCTGTTCTCGGATTCAATAAAGAGGTCAATAAATGGGCAGAAGTGATGATCCGACGAACGAATGTGAAGAAGGGGGGCAGGTGTAAGTTAACCGGTGTCTGTTACTTCCCAACCAGCTAACATTACACTGCCTTCCCTCTAAACACAGATCCTTAGGGAAAGCATAATATTCCATCTTCATACTTGTGCAGTGGCTGAAGCTTTTCCCTGTTGCCAGTGGCAGAGTATTAGCGACTGCTGGATTTAATAGCAAGCAGCCAGCTAAACTACACTGCCTACCTGAAACAGGTAACTAGCTATGCACTCTTACGTCTTCTGTTCAAAATTCAAAATGTTTGAAATAATATACAGTAAAAAAAAAAGCATCTATTTATTCCACAAGATGGTGCTGTTTCACACCCGAACGCTGCTCAGAATGAAACAATGTGGAGTGCAGCTAACAACTGTAAGTTTCCAGAACACAACAGCCAGCTAGCAAGTGCACTGCCTCACTGGTCCAAACTTTTATCACCTGTCTCGGATGTGTGCTCTTACTACTTCAACACTTCATATTACAATGAAGTAGCTTCATTGTTCAGGCAGAATATGATAAAAAAAAAAAAAAGTTATTTTAAAAGTAGCCTATAGTAAATCACATTATGTACACAATTAAGCAAGTACTTATTTGGGAATTGTTACAATAAAAGCAGAAGGACATAACCCTGGCCCTGGACATCACAAATACCAGTGATACACAATTACTAGCACAGATTTCTAGTTACTAAACCCTTGCATTCTCACTCAGTTCTATTGAAATTGACTGCTTTTCCACATTGATAAGTGGACAAGGACAATTTTGCCCTTTTATTATTAACATGTATTTATATAGCGCCAGCATATTGCATAGCACTGTAAAGTAAATGTGATTATACAACTAAATCACATGAATTATGGCGCCTCATCCTGTGTACGACTAGGGTAAGGTATAAAAGCTTCTATGGTAGGACAGTTTTCATGGGAGAAAGGGCAAATACCCTAGGGATGACATATATATTATGAAGCAGTTAAGTAATATATAGTCTTAAATTATCTTATATTCCATATTATGTGGCAATTGGGTATTGTCAGGATATGCTGCAGTGCACAGTGTTTCAGACTACAACCACCTACTTTAAAATATGAGGACATCAGAAGAAACATTAAGTTCCTTGATCTGTATTAAAGTACTAAGCCCGTGGCCTTGTGCCTATATAAGGTCATGCAACTCCCCTGTGATTTCCCATATTCTCATATAATTTACAACAGGGGGTGCATTATTCCCATTAAGCATTAGCTTAGATCAGGGCTTCCCTCATCGATATCTGGCCAAAAGTTGGCCAGATCGCGATCGGGCAGGTTAAAAAAAACGTCGGATAAAAAAAATAATAAATCCCGTTGGATTGCACCCGCATCTGTGCGTCTTTGCAGTCCTGCGATCCGACCACCCGTATTGTATCCATCCTGAGGCCCAGCGTTTGGATCAGCCCAATATCGCCCACTTCAATCGATTCAATTCATGTGTGCTTCAAGAGTAGGAATAGGCTCTTTGCAGCCCCAGGTGCGCGCTGTACCTCATGCCAGGGTATTTAGACACAATTCAACAGAAATAAAGTTTCACTTTTTTTCAAACTACCAGAGTGCTGCTGTTTCTGTTGAATTATGCCCACTTAAATGTGGGCATATTGGGGAGAGAGATCTCTACGTCTATGGCCACCTTAACACTGGCAAAGTGATGGACTGGATGCATCATGCTGTGTCAGCTGGTGTAACTAGAAGTTATCGGGACCCACAGCAACATTATTATAGGGACCCCAAATACTTGGCGAATAAATTATTTTACAGTTGGTCGCAGGTGGCATAACTAGAAGTTATTGGATGTCCAGCTAAGTCATTCTAGGGCCCCATAAACTTTGCATATTTTTCAGGTACCGAAACTGCTCATCAGTCACTTTCCCCCCACTTGCAGGACTGCTTTTTAAACATTTACACCCATGGCCCCATAAGATGTGAATTCTAAGACGCTGTATTAGTAGGCAAGTTATATATGTAGTGCCAAGCGACAAACTTTATCAGTGGAGCGGTGAAACTTACACTCCATCCATGCCACAAAGCTCACTTGTAAGGATGCAGGGAGTTGCAGTTTTCCAGCATGTAGAGTGCTGAAGGCAGCCTATGCTTTAGGACAAGTTTACTCACCTTGTTCATTTTCTGCATGTTGTACTTTCTGCTCCACTTGAGGTCTCTCCCGAGTGTTTTCATGATATTCTCCTAGAAAGACAGGACACGTTAGAGATGCATTAAAAGGGGAAGGGTGTGATGTCACCTGTATGAAACTAATATATAAATATACATGGCACAACGTACCCACATCATGTCCTCCTCTCCTCTAACTCTCCGGGAGGAAATCTTTTCTAACTTCCAGTCCATGGCTCCTGCTGGATTTCCTATCTGTGCGCCCGGTGCAGCCAGTCCCTTTGTCTCCAGCGCTCAGTGATGCTCCCCTGGGTACTATTCTTCTATATAAAGGTGGAGATCGGGCGGCTGCTGTAGCGGGAATCACCTGTGCTGCCATCCGATTGGTGAATGAGTTGGGAGCACGAGGGGATGAGGCCGGCTTTGTGACATCACTAGGATTCCCTCTGTTTCACGTCCCTGGATACGAGCGGAGCGGCTGCTGCAGCGGGAAACACGACTTCATTCATCGGACTGATGCCGGGCTCGTGACGTCACTACTAGGGAATTCCTTATTCCCGGAGCCAGGCTGTGTTTATAATCTCCCGCCTTGGCCAAGCGGGCCACTGCTGAAAAGGGAATTGTGGGAGTTGTAGTCAATAGGGTAGAGATGCCGCGCTGCCCTCCCTTAGCTTACAGGATGCCTACTATGTGCTTGCCATGTGGCGACTGGCGCTGTTAGAACCGCCAAGTTGCCTTTCAACCACGAACCTTGGGGGGCAGTTGGGAAAAAAGTGCCTACGTCATTAGTAAGAAGATAGCCCAAGGGCCACTTTGGACACCTGCTCAAGGGGAAGGGGGTAATGTTAAAGGTGTGATTCACATTTACTTAATTTTTTAGTATGTTAAAGAATGGCCAATTCTAAGCAACTTTTCAATTGGTCTTCGTTTTTTATCGTTTTTTTTTTTTCAATTACAGTAGGACCGTACCTCCCTACATTTTGCAAGTAAAAAGAGGGGCACGCCCATTTTTGTGACCACGCCCCCTAATTACCATGTTCATTTTACGTAATTTGACAGGTTATTAAAATTTGAACATATTTCTGTGGTTGTTTTCAGTTATTACAGTTTTGCTAATGAAGGTGAATTGTCCTTTAAACTGAGTCTAACTTCTCCCAAGGGACCTGTTATGTTATCTTACTCATTTGCTTATCTCAAAATTGTTACAAAGTTATCTTATCTGCTGCTGTGGCTGTTCTGGTCTCTCTGCCAAAAGCCACTTAAGTTATAAACTTTATTTCTTTTTCTGGCTGTTCAGTGCAGAAAAAAACGGGACTTTCCAGTACAAATGAGGGACTGCAGGTTGAGCACTCAAAAGAGAGACTGTCCCTCTAAAAAGAGGAGGTATGGTAGAACCCCCATTTTACATTTTCAAAGAGACCAGGAAAAAACAGGACAGTGAAATCCAGGAAACTGTAAAATCAGGGAAATGTGTTAAAGTAACTTTTTCTTCAATTACTGAAAGGATATAAGCACAGGTGTCCGTTTTACTTTGAGATACAATATATTTACTGTGTTATTAACAAGGGTTAAGTAATGCAGCATTAATGTTACACTATGTGCAAGACTCTCTGTCAGTCACATACACAACCTAAAGCAATAAGTGATTGGTACAGGACTGTATAAGGAACAGACTAATTGCAATTGACCATTTACAGGCAGAACCATGGCAAAATATACATCTGGTTAGTATTTTAAACCTCTTTATTTCACAAATGATAACATTCATAGAGGAAAAAAAGTAATTTTTGGAAACATCCAAACAGCACAATCTTGATGTAAAATCTGGGAAACATTACTTAAATTCAGGAAAATGCACCAATTGAAATGCATTATAATTTGTTGGGTACTGGATAGGGATGGGCAAATTTTTTCGCCTCGTTTTGCCGAAAAGACTTGTATGGCGGCGTGCATCAAAAAAAATAATTTTGCCGCGCGACAACATAGACTTTAATGGCCGTCTGCGACAATTCGAATTTTTGGCAAAACAAAACGGGTCAAATTCGCCCATCCCTAGTACTGGAAAATCACCACACTTGCACTCCCTGGCTCTCTGAAAATCTAATCCCTGGTGCTCGTTGAAGGAGGCACCGGCAACCACCAAACTTGTAAGTAGAAAATTTCACTGGCACACAGGTTAATACGAGCAGGGACAAGCCCGTGCTAATTTTATTTTGCGAAGGTGCAACGTTTCGGGGTAAAACCCCTTTGTCAAGCATACAGTTCACATTTTGCAATAGCTATTTAACCCCACCACATGTCCAATCAATTAACATAATCCATTTTAACTCTTCACAGTTTTTTTGACCCGGACAGCCCGGTATTTTGAAGGGCTGCCCGGTTTTCCAAATAAGGAAAACCGAGCAGGATTCCACCTTAATTGGCCGATCACCAACTCATAGCCCCGCCACTCAATGGCAGGGCCCTGCCCTCCGCATCACATCAATGCCCCTATACATAACGGCCCCTCATCACGGCTACTGACCTCAACTAAAAAAAAATCAAATGTTCTATTAGGCTTCAAATATATTGTAATTGCATCATTACTCATCTTTTTATTTAGGCCTCTCCTATTCATATTCCATGGTTTTATGCAAAGTAATGCATGGTTGCTAGGATAATTTGGACCCTAGCAGACAGATTACTGAAATGGAAAAACTTGAGGGCTGCTGAATAAAAAGATAAATAATTAAAAAAAGCACTAAAAATAAAAAAAAAGATTTGTCTCAGCATATTGTCATACTAAAAGTTCTTTAAGAAGAGTGTGCAACCTCTCTGGTAACTGTATTCATATGGGAAAAATAAGTAGGTAAAGGTTGTGGAACTGTACTCAGATCTCTGAAGACACTATACGACCATCTTGTAGACAAAGGCCTGGTGGCCTAAGTGTTAAAGCTGGATACAGAGCCCCTGTGTTACTGTGCACAGACACCTGTATTCCCAGATTATCAGAGCCGTACCCACTATCCACTAATATCCCTCTTCCAATGCATGTGGTATTAGCAACCTATCACCTGAAACTTTCATTTTACCCAAACTCCACCAACTACATTTCACCTTCAAAAACGACATCTTGTTATAGTATCACTATATTGCAAATGTGAGGGGTTTAAAACCGTAAAATTGTATGGGGCTTAATGCAGTTTTGATGGAGGACTGGTGTATCTGGGACAAGTAGGGCTGCAGACTAAAATATCCCAATTTTACCTTTCTGATGGTCTCTTTCTGCCATGAGGTAGAAATTTGCCTTGGATAGAAAACAATGACAAATAATTTAACATTTCATATTCTCCTTAAACCTGATTATTTTAACATGACATACTATCCTCATAGAAGCTTAAGGGGACCTATCATGAAAATAAAAAAAAATAACACAAACTTCATGTTGCGGAAATAAGAGACCGTATACAATCAGTTAAAAATGATGTGGTATATCTAAAATAAGCATGTCATTCTTCACTATCTATTATTTTATTATAATCTTGTCCCTGCTCACAAAGTGCTGTGACTAATGGGCCCACTATATGGAAACAGTGCAACAGTACTGAATGTGATAGCTTGTTAGAACATCAGAGACAAGGGCAAGCAGAGTATGGCACACACGGAAAATAGTATGGCACACTGAGAATAGGACAGGCAGAGTATAGCACACACAGAGCATAGGGGAGGCAGAGTATCGCACCCATGGAGAATAGGACAGGCAGAGTATGGCACACACAGGCAGCATAGGGCAGGCAGAGTATGGCACACACAGGGAGAATAGGACAGGCAGATTAAGGCACACACAGGGAGCATTGGGCAGGCAAAGTATGACACACACACAGAGAATAGGACAGGCTGAGTATGGCACACACAGGAAGAATAGGACAGGCAGAGTATGGCGCACACACAGGGAGCATAGGTCAGGCAGAGTATGGCACACACGGGAAACATAGGGCAGACAGAATTAGGCAGACACAGGGAGCAGAGTATGGCACACACAAGGAGCATAGGGCAGGCAGAATATGGCACACACAGAGAATAGGGCAGGCTGAGTATGGCACACACAGGGAGAATAGGACAGGCAGAGTATGGCACACACACAGGGAACATAGGGCAGGCAGAATTAGGCACACACAGGGAGCAGAGTATAGCACACACAAGGGGCATAGGGCAGGCAGAGTATGGCACACACAAGGAGCATAGGGCAGGAAGAGTATGGCACACACAGGGAGCAGAGTATGGCACACACAAGGAGCATAGGGCAGGCAGAGTATGGCACACACAGTGAGGATAGGGCAGGCAGAGTATGGCAAACACATGGAGCATAGGGCAGGCAGAACAGAAAACAGGGAAACCTCTAAGACCACTCTAAGATGTACTACATAGAGTGACACAGTGCTGGTGCCCCATAAGCATTTTGCATAAGGTGTATGAGGGTGAACAGGTAAACAATGTGGCCAGAAAAGTAAGAGCTTTAGGGTGTGAATAATAGAGGTGTTACAGGTGTTACCATTTAAAGTTTATACATGGTAAGTAGATACAGCATGCAGATTTTCGTGTGGGAGACCACGGGTTGCAAGTTGAACAGCACTGTGAGTATTAAAATAATACATTGGAGGCCGGGGGTTTAATAAATTAAAACACATTGGTGTTCAGTGGAACTTACCTTAGGCGCTTTCGTGGCTTTGGGCCTATTTGCGGATTCTGCTTCGGCTCCTTTTGTGGCTTTGGGTCTTTTCACGGCTTCAGCTTTGGCTCCTTTTGTGGCTTTGGGTCTTTTTGAAGTTTCAGGACTTCAACTTCGGGTCTTTTTGTGGCTTCAGGTCTTTTCGTAGCCTCTGCTCCTTTCAAAGCTTCGGGTCTTTGTCGATTCGGATCTTCAGGACTTCGGCGATTCACTTCGGTGCTGTCAAGTGGGCCCGGCTAATTTCAAAAAGACCAGCAAAGCTGGGCCCCCCTTTAGGCCAGGTACGAATGTACCCTCCTGATGACAGCCCAGCAAGCAACACTGGTTGCCATGGGTTATTGCCAGGGTGGAAATTTTCCACACATTTGTAAATGAGCCCCAAGGTTGTATTTAATCTCTGCAGAATGCATTACCTGAGCAATACTTGCTTGCTGCAGGACAAATGCTAAAATAATAGTGTATTGCTGGCCATAGGTTATATAGAATCAGTGTCATACTTTAGGATGAAGCCTATCACAGAACCTCCTGAGATGTCAATGGTGTTATTAAGGGTGCTATTTTTAAAAAATAAACTTAAATTAATAATCCAGGTAAGAAATCATTAGCCCTCTTCATTTCCAGTATCTAAGACTTTAGTAAAAAAAATAATTACACGATTCTAGTCTAGTTCACAATTTAGAAAATAATAAAGATCTTGCAAGGTTTTGAGCACAGGTATAGGATATTTCATTCGGGACATCCATTATCCAGAAAGCTCCAAATTACAGGAAGGCAATATGCCATAAGCAAATAATTATTTCTAAAAATAATCTTCTTTTTCTCTTTAATAATAAAACACATGATCCAAACAAAGGTAGAAAAAATCCACACCAGTGGCAAAATAACTTTATTGGATAAAATATTTAACGTTTTTTTTTAGTAGTCTTAAATGTATCGCGATCCAATTTAAGAGAAAAGAAACCCTTACCCGGAAATCCCAGGTCCCAAGAATTCTGGATAATAGATCCCATACAACATACGACATACATTAAACATTTTTCCATAACAGTGTAACCAGCAGAGGGCAGTGTTTTATCATTGTTTGAGCTTGGATGCCTGGTCAAAGAAAGCATATTATTCTGGAGTCCTGTGTGCTTGGCTCAGAAGAAAGCTTAAACAGTGACAAAATAGGACTCTGTCCCAGAGTATGCAAAATTTGGAGTCTGTGAGCACAGAGTCTAAAGGATAAATAGGTGACAGACACCTGCTATAAAAGGTAAAATAAAAAAAGCAACCTAAATGTTTTATACTTTCTTCCTTTACCTGCTACTCCTTGTGATGGTTAATCGGCACCCTCAGTGGCCACCCATCTTTGCTGAGCTTTCTTTTAAGTAATTTAGATATCTTCTGGTTGCCAGAATTTCAAAGTAAAATCTGTAGACACATACGAAGGAGTGAGCGAGTAGCATAACCACAACCTTTTTCAGTTCTCCCCATTTAAACCAGTCTCACAAAAGGTCAGCGCCACACATTTTTTCCTCTTAAAAATACTTTTTTCATCTTACAAATTACATTTGCTTAATGCAATTAATTTCCCCAGAGAAGGCAAATTGCTCTCATACTGGCATCCCTCATATGGTTCCTGCCAGAAAATGTTGAAAATTGTCTTTTAAAAATGATACTGAAAAACTCTGAAAGAATCCTGAAAAATAGACTAAAGTGGGACATTTTATAACAAAGTTTGTGGTGGGGACAGCATTAGACTGGGTGCCAGGAGAAAAATGATGGGTCCTGGCCCTTGTGGGCTCAGGACCCTCCAGGTTATACAGGGACACCCATTCCGAATTATAAGAAATGAGGTTCCGTCACAATATTCAGAAAGGGTTTTTACAGTGAGAGCTTTGAATCAGTGGTACAGGCTGATACAATCGACAGCTTTAAGAAGGGGTTGGATGTTTTTTCAGCAAGTAAAGAAATACAGGGTTATGGAAGATAGCTCATAGTACAAGTTGGTCCAGGGACTGGTCCGATTGCCATTTTGGTGTCAGGAAGGAATTTTTTCCCCCTCTGAGGCAAATTGGAGAGGCTTCAGAAGAGTTTTTTGCCTTCCTCTGGATCAGCTAGCAGTTAGGTATGTTTTATATAGAAATAAAAGGTTTAACTTGATGTCTTTTGTTTAACTTACTATGTAGGACCGCATCCTGCCTTGGACCACGACTGGGGGATAAACTTGTGGCTGCCTCCGGAGGCTGCAGGTAGGAAGGAAGTGCCCCCCTATCTCTGTGATGGCGGGGCTCTGAGATGGCGGCCCAGTGGTGAGCCCAGCCCATTCCACATTGAGTGGGAGAATATTTCCCAGAGACAAAAGTTCTATATTCATTATTCATTGCATTATGCTTTATACAACAGAACCTCGTTTTCCCAGAAATGATCATTGTTTCCCAGTTCTTACATTTTTGGTCCCCTGGAAAACATTTTACAGTACTTTTTTCTTTCAGTTTGGTACAGGATCTTGTCAAAATAAACCACCCTACTCGCATGAATAAACACAGATATTTGCATAATTAACAACCCCCAGAATCTATGCCTTCTATTCTCAAGAGGAAGGCAGATCACAAAGAATCATGCACTGGGACACAGAAATCAGTTTTGCTGGGGGGGACCCAATGGACATCAAGTAACACCCCTGCCCATTCACTGAGTGGGAAGGGAGGCGCCAACGGGGCAACCTCCTCAGGCGGCAGCAGCCCCTGAATAGCCACTGCATGTTTATAAAGCATTTCAGCAGGAAGTTTATAACTGATGCAATTTGTAACATTTTTACTTAAAAGGGAACTATTGCAAAAATGAAAATTTAGTATAAGGGAGTCGGGTGTCACATTTTCATCGACTAAAACAGATTCTGAGCAGTGAAACGCTTAATTATTTCAGTAACGGTTCAGAATTTTTAATTAATTTTATTTAGACAATTTCTTATTTTAGTATGATGAAGCTTATATTAAAGTTTCATCTTCGCCATGGTTCCCCTTTTAAATTTAGATATGCAAATTTGGATTCCAAAAAATGATGGATTAGGTGCATCAATAGTTATTATTACAATGATTAATAAGGCACCAGTGTAGTCTAATAGCTACATAATAACTCACATGCATCACTGTAACGCGCCAAATGGCTTTAAGAAAATAAATACAAATGTAATAGCACTAATAATAAATAATTGCTATATTTATTTGCTTTGAAGAAGTTCCCCTTATGATGTATTCCAGAGTTGCCAGGTTGGCGGTTTTTCAACCAAATTGGGCTACTAATTGAAAGCCCAGTTGGATTTTTAAAGTACAAATTAGCTAAGGTATGGATTTGGGCTACTTTGTGGGCCTTTGGCTGGTTTGTACTTTGGAAACCAGCCAAAGTTTTTCCTTGCCCTAATGCGCCAAGCCTGCTTCTCCCAATGTATGTTGGGTAATGTCGTTTTTGTTTAACAGTTTACCAACTGCCAAGTTTAATGTAAAACTACAAAACCCAGCATGCAATGGGACTGACTTTTGTAGAAGTCGGGAGTTACCAGTTTTTGAGCTCTGCACCCAAGTTTACCATCCCATTCTACAGGGGTGATCCGCCAATGTGGCGAGCTAAGGGCACTCGCCTCAGGCGAGTTTTTTAAACCGGAAATTCGGCTTTACTAGGGCGAGATCTCCGCACTAGCCTTGCTGCCTCCCCCTGTAAATGGAATCGTGCCGGGGGAGGGGCGGCATTACTGGATCGGCAATGTACACAGAAACAGCGCTGCCATTCTAGCATGTTCTGGTGACTTTCCTCAATTTTAGACAATTTTGGCACAAAAATCGTCTGGCCACTAAAATAACTAGAGTTTCACCAGTTTTACCAATATTTATTGAAATTGTATATGTATTAGGGCCGTCACATTTTACTTCATGGAAAAATTTCGCAAAACAGTGAAAATTTGAAAAAGGCGTATTTTCACATATATTCTTTTTTTTTGGACCTTTTTTTCCCCTGCACAAATTATTATTGTGCTATTTTCGAGCTACTTTTCAAGTGCCTCTTGGCAAATTTTGGGCTGGTTAGCTGACTTTGGCTGATTTTTAACATTAGACTTGCAACCCTGATGTATTCATGTTTAGACTAAATTCGAAGAAATGAAATCTCAGTATTATGTACAGTTTTGTGGCGCTTGAACTTGGCCCGCTGGCCCAGAAAGGCTTCTCCTCTGTATTAGCTTTCCCTCGTTTCCATGACTACTAATAAGGCGCCTACCTACGGCTCTCATTAGCGAGTCTCCTACCTGTGACAACAATACAGTAACGTGACCCACAGAAACAACAAGCGCTCAACTGCCTGAGGGACTGGCGGGTGCCGGGCTGGTGGCGGCAAATAAGGCCACGCGCGCGCGTCACGTGAACAAGCAACAGAGGAGCTCGAGCTGAGGTAATGGGTGCGGCGTGGCGCGATTGTGTCTGAGGTCGGGTAACCCCGTATTTAGCATTTGAGTAACTGGAAATAAAAGAAACAGGGATGTAAATGGGATGGAAGATACTGTAATAACATTTTTTTACCTAGTGACATTACTGTACTGTAACTATGGTTGCAGAATTGTTTTTGGGGGCCTACTAGGACTGACTGGAACTTCCACCCCGTGTCATGAGTGGGATCTTGATACAGCCCTGGCCTTTGATTTCTGCTGAAATTCATTGTTTTTTTTATATTTACTATATATAACCTTTTAAAAGCACTTTGAATTTGATTAATATTACCCATTTTGTATTACAATTCAGAACACACTCGTATTGAATGGAACGTCTGATGCAAATTGAATAGAATGATTTATGCAAATTTAGACACGTGTTTGATAACATATGCACCAGATAGTTTATTTAAATGAATTAACACATGACTCACTTTGAACTCTGATGAAGGAAGTAAAAAATGTTTTCTCCTTTCCATATTATGGTTCGGGTTCGGTATTCTGCCGAATCTTTTGTGAAGGATTCGGGGGTTCAGTGCACCCCTAATACTCTTGTACCAGACCTAAAGGGGGGCTCGGCTGTGCTGCACTTTTCAAAATAGCCAGGCCCCTCTTGGCAGCGCCGAAGCCGTACCTCACCTGCCGAAGTCCCAGAAAAATTAATTCTATGGGGCCCTGTGATTTAAAAATGGCAGCCCTGCCCGCAATGCAACACCCCTGTTTTTTACGCCATTTGCACAGCACTGAGGCTAAGCTTTTCTCTGCCTGTGTTTTGTATGCAGGCAAGCTGATGCTCCTTCCTGTATCTGCACTGACAGGCATGGTGTGAATCTATGTACAGACACATGGGGGCAAATTCACTAAGCGCCGAACGCTAGCGTCAATTCGCTAGCGTTGGGTATTTTCGTTACTTCGCAAATTCAGTAACGACCGCTGGCGTAAATTCGCTAGTGTTACTTCGCACCCTTAAGCCTGCCGAATTTTCGCTACGGACGTAACTACGCAAATTCACTAACGCGCGCAGTGTACTGAACGTTACCTTTTACGCTAGACTTCCTTCGCCACCTCAGACCAGGCGAAGCGCAATAGAGTAGATAGGGATTGTTTCAAAAAAAGTTAAAATTTTTTCTAAGTCCCAAAAAACGCTGGCGTGTTTTCTATATTATGGCTGATAGGCTGAAAAAGATCGAAAACATTTTTGGGGCTCCCCTCCTTCCCCCTACATTTCCTAACTAATGGCACCTTAACTATACAGTGGGCAGATGTGTAGGGCAAAAAAAAAAATGTATTTGATGTTTTGAAGGTTTCCCAGGCATTTGTAGTGATTCTATGTATTCCTCCATTGAAATTTGAATTTGGCGCCGTATGCAAATTAACCATCGCTAGCGTAACTTCGCCTCGCTTAACGAATCAACGCTAGCGCAACTTCACAACCTTACGCTCCCTGTGCGCAACTTCGGATTTTAGTGAATTTGCGGAGCGCTGGCGAAACTACTCCTGGCGAAGTGCAGCGAAGTTACGCCTGTCGCAACTACGATTCTTAGTGAATTAGCCCCATGGAGTGGATTTTAGTGCAAAAATGCAGAGCTTTGCATTTTGCACCAAAATGTGCTCCTTGTGTCTACACGAGTATAAGCTCTGCAGGAGGCTTACATCTCAATAAAGTGCTGAGAAAAATGTTAGCTCTGTATAAAAAAAAGGGTAAGAAATAAATAATAATACAGAAGAGTTTTGGAGAAGTAATTTAGTTTCTGCTCGTCTGGAGTACTTCAGCTTCTACATTCCTGAGGTAATGTCTAAAACCAGAAATGGATTGTAGACTTTACAAAGGTTTTGTGATGAAAACACTTGCACAAAGAACTCTATCAGACATTACAGTTGTTACCCACTCTGTAAAAAAAATCCTTAGTGGGCGAAGGGGCGCAATTTGGAACCACCCCCAAGCTACTAAAAATCATAGGTGTGCCAATGAAGGATAAAAAGTTGTGAAGTACAGTATATTTGGTCAATGACATATTAATATAATTAAGATTTGATGGCTAACTAGAGGCAGGCCAAGTAAAGCCATTGGGATTAATCAGGAATGTTCTTGAAATTGCAGTAATTGTGAATATTTAATATGTGGTTATTTATATTCTATTTTTTTTATTGTAGTCTTTCTATTTTATTGATATATTGTTTAAATGTACAGTGCTGCATACGTGCTGTCCCAGTTTTTAAGCCTCACGGCCCATTTGCTAAACCTTTCTCACGTTAACTCTTTTTCTGTATATGCCATCATCCTGCATCTAGTTTATGCTATCCACTCTTATATAAAGGGGAACTAAACACCCTGAGCTCTTTTGAAATTCACATTCATGTTTTTATTTGTTTAAAAATATTGGCAATTTACTCCACCAGGTTTATATACCCACCCCCCTTAAACTGAAAAATTTTAGCAAAAGCCGGGATGATTTGTGCCCCCAATTTAAATCCCCAGGTGCCAGCTTTATCCACATTATCTAGTCCTGCCACCCTGTAAAGGAATTCTGGGCCTCTGTAATGGAGACTTTAGCCACCGAAATGGGTACATCACAGATAGACCCAGTGGTCTGCCTATTCGGAGTGATTGACGAGAAGTCAGTGATCATGCACTGAATAGGCAATACCCTCCCCCCCCACCATACACTTTCTGGAGACATTTGGTAGATTGAGCTTTCCCACTAATCAAACTGACGTATGAAACAGGGGCAACAGACAAATTCGACAAGGCGTGGGGGGGCCTGGTGTGACCCAGACTCCCTGGAGTACAAGTGACCAGCACTTAGGCACCAACAACCATCAGTCACAGCAACTTGTTGTATGCAAGATACTATATCTATACCAGCACCAAATCTAAACCATTGTACCGGCTCAAAACTGCTGTGCTATCTTCTGTTTTGTGTTCGTTAAAGAGGAATTATCGCCAAAATGAAAATTTAATATAAGCTTCATCATACTGGAATAAGACATTTTGTAAATACAATCAATTAAATATTCTGCATCATTTTTGAAAAAATCAAGTTTCTGTTCACTATTTCTCTTGCAGCATCTGTTTCTCTTCATTCTGTCTACATGCAGCAGTTGGGTGTCAGATATTCATTGACAGTTAGATCCAATATATCTTATAGGGGGGCTTCCTTTCATAGCAGATGTATTAGAGCTCACTCAAGTAACTGATTCCAGTAGAAAGAAATTCTAACAAAAACAAAATCTAAAAATTTTTTTGCACAAATCCTGCATGTAGAGAGACATGATGTATGGTGGCTTTAATAGAGTGAGCTCTAATACATCTTCTAGGCAAAAGGAGGCCCCTTACAAGATATATATGATCTAACTGTCAATGAATATCTGACACCCAACTGCTGCATGAAGACAGAATGAAGAGAACAGACACTGAGAAAGGGATAGTGAAGATAAACTTGATTATTTCAGAAACAGTATAGAATTTCTAATTGATTGTATTTAGAAAGTTTCTTGTTTCAGTATGCTGAAGCTTAGATTAAATTTCCATTTTCGCAATAGTTCCCATTTAAAACAATAAAACCTACCTCTAAAAAATTAAATATAGCCATTTAGTCTCTGTAATATGCATTTTCACCTTTCTTTGATTCAGCTTCTTTGTTATGTCTTATTAATTGTCAGCTGCAGTGTTATGTCATTGTGTTCATGTTGTCAATATTGTAAAGCACGCACAAGGCATCCATATCCAACATTTTCATTAAAAGTATCAAAGTTAAAAGCCTTAAAGGAACAGTTCAGTGTGAAAATAAAAACTGGCTATTATGTTAGACATCCAGTCACTCCAGCCTTTATACATTACATTTTTGGCTAACTAATTATATTAGAAACATTTTTTATATCTATTTACCAAGTTTTTATTTTTACACTGAACAATTCCTTTAAGCATTAAAATTAAGCATGTACATGTGACCTAAAGCAACTTAATAATTTAAAGGAAACACAAAAATCAAGCATATCCTATTTAAAAGAATATAAATCATAAGGCATAATGCTTAATTTCAATGTCAACACATGTGTCGCTTCAGGGACGTTTCCAAGTACATGGCTGACATCACTGCACCGTTTAGTCAGTCAAAATTAAGATTTGTGAGGTGCTGAACAGATAATTGACTTGACAAATAAAGAGTTGGCATCTTCATTAATTCAGTCTTTTAAGAACTTTTGAAATATATTTTTTAACTGATACTATATAAAAAACTGATACTATATAAAATCACTTGCATGTTGTCCATATTACAGGTATTGGATCCATTATCTGTAAACCCATTATCCAGAGAGCTCTAAATTACAGAAAGCAATAATAATGTAAAAATAAAACTGTACCTTGTACTTGATCTTAAATAAGATATAATAATTCCTTACGGTAGTCAAAACAATCCTATTTGGTTTATTTAATTATGAAATTATTTTTTAGTAGACTTAAGGTATGGGGATCCAAATTATGGAAATATATCTTATCTAGAAAACCCCAGGTCCCGAGCATTCTGGATAACAGGTTCTGTACCTGTACATGTTTGCTTTGAAATAAAAATCGTATGTATTTATTTTAATTGCTGCAATTTCGGTGGGACAGCAGCCAAAACTACCAGGCCCTACTGAATTTGTACGTAAGCTGCAACTCAGACTCCTAAGTGATTCAGGCCTTGACTGCTGTGCTACAGGGGGTTATTGACATACGCAGGTGACTTTTTCCATTCGATTTTTTTAGCAACCATTATTGCAGTCTGTTGAGAATACCCACAGTAAAACTAAAACAAAACATTTGAAAGCTACCGACAGACCGACTCACCAGCTAATTGGCCCCGTGTATGGGGCTTCCCCAATAAAGATCTGGCCGAAAGTCGGCCAGATTCGATCGGATGGGACTAAAAATCCCGTCGGATCGCGGCCGCATCTGTTCGTTCATGCGGTCCCGCGATCCGACCTCCCGTAAAGCCACCATAGGATCCGATCGTTGGGCCCTAGGGCCCACGATCGGATCAGCCCGATATTGCCCAACTCAAGGTGGGCATATCGGGTAGAGATCCGCTCGTTTGGCGACATCGCCAAACGAGCGGATCTCTCTGTGTATGGCCACCTTTAGTTTTATCCTTCTCTACTTCTTTACTTCAGTTTGAGTGATAATCCCCAGTTAATCGCTCACCTTAAACACTTTTTTTTTCAGCTGTTGTTATATCTTTCATTAATAGAAACATTGTTACTGTAATGTAATGGTTTTTTTAAAGGGTTAAAGGTTCACCTTCCAAACACTTTTTTCAGTTCTGTTGTTTTGAGATTGTTCCCCAGAAATAAAGACCTTTTTCAATTACTTTCCGTTATTTATTTTTTACTGTTTTTCCAAAATCTAATTTCAAAGTTTAATGTCCCTGTCTCTGGTGTTTGAGTCTGGAAGCTCAGTAAATTCAGGCGCAAACTCTGAAATGTTACAATTTTGCAACATTGAGTTGATACATTTCTCAAGAGCTTCTCTGGAGTATTAGCAACTATTGTATCAATTCTAACAGCTGCCTTTATCGAAACCCAGAGATTCTGCTCAGCAAGGACAAAGGTAACAAATGTATCAACTAAATGTATCAATTTAGAACAGTTTACAGAGTTGGCGACCCCTCCTCCGAGAGCTGCTGTAGAAGGTGAAAAATGATACTTTACACTTCAATATTATAAAAACTGTGACACATAGAACATAGAAAGTAATTGGAAAAAGTCGTTATTTTTGGCGATCTATCTGAAAACAAGTAGTTGTTTGAAGGGGAACAACCCCTTTAATTATTAATGGTAAAAGCCTTCTACCCTAATAATAGCATTTTCTGTTTTCACCCTGTAGAGGGCAGCAGTTCACTTTTCATTGCAGTTCTGTAGTGCACCAGGTACCAGGGAGAACATGTTCAGGCTTGCATACAAAAAATAAATAAATTATCATTTCTATTATCTGGTCATTATTAAAAGACTATCATGTTTAAGCTGTTTGGAAAAAAAACATCAAATGTATATCTGGAATGCAAAGTTTAAAAATAGAAATATTAACTTAAAGAGATAATGACACCAGAAATTATATTTTTAAAATCTATCTTAACATTGTCTTTGCATGCTATATATAATTTTGCCATAAAAGTATTTGTATGTTGCTTTTACACTACCTATCTTGTCCCCCATGTTTCGCTATGTGTGGGTCGTCATATGTGTGCAGCACTAGTAGAAACTGTAACTGACAGGTTGAGAAGGGACAGTCAGGTTGGCAAAACAGTCAGGTTTAGAAAGTTGAGATAGAGTCCTGTGCGGAACCAATTTCTAAGACCTGAACCCGCGACCCGAACCGCAACCCGCATATTTACCCACTTTGATCAGCTTACCTGACCCGGACCCCCTAGTGCCTTATCCGCAACTAGGGTTGCCACCTTTACTGAAAAATATTACCAGCCAGTGGGGGACGGGCACCAAAAGGGGGTGGCCCGGGACGCAAAAAGGGGTGGAGCTATGTGGCATACCGCAAAAGGGGCGGAGCAACATTTTAGAGATGTCCACAGCACTGGAAAAAAGGTAAGTTCTGTGCAAATTGGGGGCAGGCCAGAGGGCTTTTTTTAAAGGGTATTACAAATTACCGGCAACTGCATTGCCGGTAAATTTGTAATACCAGCCCCGGTCTTGGCAGGTGTTTTACCGGCCTAGGGTGGCAACTCTATCTGCAACCCGACCCGCATCCCGCAGAGCACCATCAAACAAGAAGTGATGGTGCTGCAAACCAGAAGTGTGTGGGAACAGAAACAAGTTTTGTAAAACTTTAAAAGGAGTAAAATATAGAAATATTTCATAAGATAAGAAATTTAGATGAGACCCGCATCTATACCCGCACCTGAAAATCCTCCCCTCATTCTGCAGGTACCCACAATAGAATTGCAGCTCAAATCTTAGACTTTGTCTCTAACTGCGGGAACATTAAAGGTACAATCTTTAATCTGAAAAGATATTGTTACAAGTGACACTGCAGCAAGAGCTTCAAAACTTTATGAGCTCATGCTTAAAAACTTTTGACCCGGGTGTAAGAAACCCCAGGTCCCGCACTTGTGTTAAAATCCGCTCCTCAACATCACTTAAGCTTATAGGGAAATGCACTCGCCAAGTGTGTAGAGTTGCCCGGGTACATCGCCCCAAACCCGTAGCAGAGGGTGAGTGAGGAATTGAAGAAAGGTCAGCAAGCACTCCTGGAACCACTCGTGTGATAAAAGACAGCTTTATTTCAGTAAGTTAAAAGCATGGGATCCTGATGCGTTTCATATCCAAACGATACATAGTCATAGGCATCATGCCTATGACTACGTATCGTTTGGATACGAAACGCGTCAAGTTAAAATAAAAAAGTAGGCTAGAAATGTTGTACATTATGTTTTGGGCTTCTGTACCAGCCGAAGGCAACCACAGCCCTTTAGCAGTAAAGATCTGTGTCTCCAAACATCCCCCAGTAGCTCCCCATCTTCTTTTCTGTTGATTCACTGCACATGCTCTGTGCTGCTGTCAGTTACTAAGCTTAGGGACAGACTCTAAATATACAGTACATATAGAATATAAATGTCACAGAATAGGGCTGATTAGTGATCAGGGTCGGACAGGGGGGCCCGGGGCCCACCGGGACTGTTGGTCCAGGGCCCCCCGCCCCCCTACTGCGCCGCTCGAACGCCGCCATGCGCTTCTCGGCGCTTCTCGGTGCGCAAGTGCCCATGCGCAAGCGGTGATGCTATGCGCATCACCGGAAACTTTTTAAAACATTTTATACTATTAGAGGGGGTCTGGCCCAGCAGGGGCCCACGAGGGTCGGGGCCCACCAGGTTTTTTCCCGGTGTCCCGCCGGGCCAGTCCGACACTGTTAGTGATTAGGAATAATTACTACATGGCAGCACAAAAACCAGTGCAATTAGCATAAGAATTTAATAATCGGCCCTGTAGCATCATCTTATATTACAGATCAACCTCATTTTCTGCTGGATAATTAGTGACGGCCCCTAAGCTTAGCTTCTCAACAGCTGCTCAGAGCCCACTGAGCATGTGAGTGTCACAGACACTTTCCAAGATGGTTACCCCCTTAAAGACACACTCACCACTCATTTGAAACATGGGCAGGGAGCGTAACAGATCTATAGAGAGCTCCAATAAAGGGGCAATTTTTGAAGTTAAAGGGATTCTGTCATGATTTTTATGATGTATTTTTTATTTCTAAATTACACTGTTTACACTGAAAATAATTCACTCCACAATATAAAAATTCATTCCTGAACCAGCAAATTACAAGTATTTTTTTTAAGTTGTAATTGGTGAGTAGGCAGCCATCTCAGATCATTGTGCCTGGTCAAGTGCTTTCAGAAAGAGCCAGTACTTTAGGATGGAACTGCTTTCTGGCAGGCTGTAGTTTCTCCTACACAATGTAACTGAATGTGTCACAGTGGGACCTGGATTTTACTAATGAGAGCTGTTCTTAGATCTACCAGGCAGCTGTCATCTTGTGTTAGGGAGCTGCTACCTGGTGGGGGGGGGGGTGATATTACAGCAGTAAAGAGTGACTGAAGTTTATTAGAGCACATGACTGGGGTAGCTGGGAAACTGACAATATGTCTAGCCTCATGTCAGATATCAAGATTTAATATAAAAAAATCAGTTTGCTCTTTTGAGAAAAAAATTAAATACATAAAGGAAGTGATAAGGCTTACAAAAACCAGAACATAGCTTAATGGAGTTTCTGCCTGCCAGATCCTCAGAAGCATACCAAGCCGTAGCCCAGTTTTGTGTAAAGTTGGCAATAGACGTGCAGATTTACCTGCAATATCGGACGAACGAACGGACATCCCCATCTCCTGACCTGCTATTAACCTTCAGTTTAAATAAATTCATAAAAGAACAGATCAGACAATGTTCTGTCTAGACAGCAATCGTACAAGTTTATGTCCGACAAAAGCTGGTGACAGTCTCCCACTGAAAATCGTCTGATCGGCAATACTTGCTGAGATATTATCGGCAGCCGACAGAAATTTTCTAACCTGTCCAATAGTCTGAACGACCATTCGCCATGGCACGAAAAATATTGGGACACTCCACACACGGTCCGAAAATCGTACGAATCCAGGTTTCGTACAAAAAATATGTACGTCTATGGCCAGTTTAAGGCACAGGGAGTAGAAGGATAAAGGTAAAAGAAGTTCAAAGATAGCGATACAGAAGCTTTGTATTAAATATGAAACAAGAAAAGTTCATATATTTTATCCAGATTTAGTTGAGTATATTATAAAAATAATCTAGTAATTCATTTGATTTGATATACTTCTTTTTATTCTGTATACTGTATGTTCTTTGAAGTAGAAACCCTACATTTTATTGCAGCATGTTAATCAGCTCTTTGGTGTTCAGTCACCCTTCGTTTATCTGTTGTCTAAACGAAGCCTCACCCAGCCTATTGTCTTCAGTTGAGCCTTTCATAATACATAACACTGGCCCAGTAAGGCCCTACCAAAAAACTACTGACATTTTCTAATACAAATATCACACTTTGCAAACTTTGTGCCAAGGCGATGGCACCAGTGTAGAAAAGCTTATCTGCTGCTGCCTTCCTTTTCATCCTTCGGCTAATGGCTCATGCTGTCTTCTGCCCCAAAATCCACTCTGTGTGTGTTCTAGCAGGCAGATGCCATGCTGTCAGGAGTGAATGTGTATAGAAAACAGATCCGCATACACACTGGTTAATGCAGTCGCGGAGTATCCACTTTTATTCAGCCACCCACCATTCAATGTTTGGAGGCTGAATAAAAGGGGATACTCCCCAATGCATTAACCAGTGTGTGTGCGAATCCATTTTCTATACACATTCGTTACTAAGGGACCCGGCCGGGTCAACAGAAGAAACGCACCACCAGTTGCAGGATTGGTGAACTACAGGTGTGCGGTAGGAGAAATTACATTGTAATGCTGTCAGGAGTGTCCATTGGCATTCCCTTCCTCCTCTGTACCGCATCCAAAATGGCGGTGCCCATAGTGCCAGTGCCTTGTCTTTGGCGCGCAGGCACATGATGTCATCGTGCCACATCTGACGAGAAAATTCAAAATAAAAGGACGCTGAGGTCACGGGTTCGATGCCCGATTATAGGTCACCCTTGCTAGTGTTCCTGGGTGTGTTATTATTACAAAATAGCTAATTCCTGTACTTTTGACCCTTGGGTTTGCTCCTGACAACAATCCTTGCTGCCTGCCTTGTGAACTTTTGCATGATTCCTGACTATGTCTATTCTTGATCCCTTCGTCTACCACAAACTGGACTTTAACCCGACAACTTCCTCCTTGGCACATGTATGTCGGGGCACTGAGATAGAGGGGGCAAATGCAGCAGAGCAAGATCCTTATCCTCATCCATTCCCAAGTTACTAAACAATGCCAGACTCTGGCAAGCCTTACCCCATGGCTGCTGCTGTCATAATGTAAGACTAGAGCCATTTTTTTACATGGTGCTCTAGCCAATTAGATCTTTACCTGCCCCCAAATACAGCCGTGCAGCTTTAACAACCAAGGGAGGACACACACTTGTAAGAAATCATATACAGGGATGCATGGATATAGTTTTAACCAGGGTCGGAACTAGGGGTAGGCAGAAGAGGCACGTGCCTCTTCCATCACTTACCCCTAGTCCTGACCCATGTCCTCTTACTGCTGTCTCTTCTTGTAGGGCTCCCAGTCTCACCACACTCTCATGCACACGTGCTGGAGGCGAGGTGGCCAGCCAGGTTGCCTGGGGCGGGTGGCCCAGCCCTGGCTTTACCATAATTATATGGTGGAGGTCATAGTAACATACATAGTAAATTAAAGTTCAACCTTTTAACTTTTTTAACCTGCCTAACTTACCCTAAGCAATTCCTCTACAGAACATGAATCTTTTACTGTTTGCTTTGTTGATGAGCTATTGCACACTTTTGCAGTAACTTGGCTTCATCTGGTTAGACTAACTAGAAATGTAGTTCAAAAAGAATCATCAGACTAGTTTACATAGTTATAAAAATGTTAACATGTTTTAATGCTGTTTTCTTGTTTTTAAAGGACAAGCTTTTCTATTATGATGCATAAGTGCCCGTGTATGGATAGTAATCCTTTGGACTAGAGCATTCATAGAATGACTCTGCACTTTAAAAGCATTAGATAATCAGTATGAGCATTAGTTATAGTTTGTCAATGCTGCAAAAAGCAAATAGAAAAATCCATGGCTATTGTATCATCTAGATACAATAGTTCACTTGAAAATCAACACCGGAAAAAGCAAGTGGAAAGATTTCATTTGTTTAGTTGCTTTCTTGTGAAAACACTTCTTTTGCAACTGCATTGCTACCTTTAACTTCCTTCTCCAATGACTGGACAGAGACATTTACCTTAGGATCAGTGATACGCTCACAAACATATTGTCTGGCTTATTAAGAAGTTGGGATATGGAAGTCCCTTAAGCGAGCAGTGTTTCTTTAGTCCAAAATACATATGCCTGTGCAGGGCCATCATTAGAAATCACTAAGTAGCAACATTTTCCCGCCAACCTCAGCCTCCAAGCCCCACCCCAGATCCTTCCCACACACAGTTAAAAGACCACACAGACAGTGCTAAAATAGTAACCCCCCCACACAAGTTATAAAAAGGGCCCCCTTATAAGTTAAAAAACTGTGACGCTAGGGCCCCCCATAAAGGTTTTTTAAAAAAAACATTGGTGGTCAAGGCCCCTATAAATTAAAAAAACATTGGGGCCAGGGCCCCCTCATTAAAGTTTTGAATTTCCATGTTAAAACACGATAATACGGCTCTTAAAGTTACCTTCACTTCTAACTAGGATTAGGAATTAGGAGGAAGTGGGAGATTTAAAGGGTGGTTCACCTTTAAACTTTTTAGTATTTATTTGTTATGAAAATCAGATGGCACACACTCTGGCAAATGTGCTAAATAACTCTTGTGGTTTATTTGATATCTCCACACAACGTACAAAGTACAACCTCCTTTCTCAAGTGTATACCACCGAAATGTTGTGTGGAGATCTCTAATAAACTACAAGAATTATTTAGCACATTTGCCAGAGTGTGTTCCATCTGATTTTGATTACAAATACATGGCTTGTTGAAAATTTTGGATGCAGCAGAGTTTCCAGATAGAGCACTACATTGAATTGCATACAGAACTTTTTAGTATGTTATGGAATGGCCAAATCTAAGTATTTTTCTATTGGCCTTCATTTTTTCTTTTTTATATTTTTTTAATTATTTGCCTTTTTCTTCTGACTCTTTCTAGCTTTCAAATGGGGGTCCCTGACCCCATCTAAAAACAAATGCTCGCTTTTTATTACTCTTCTTTCTATTCAGGTCCTCTGCTATTCATATTCCAGTCTCTTATTCAAATCAATATATGGTTAGCTTGCTCCAATCATCAATGGCAATAGCATGTTATATTCATGTTTTTAAAGGTTAATTAATAACACTGTGAGAGAATAGATGGATTTCTATAATTAATTGGGAGTTGTAATAGTGACAGACAGAGGTTCACGGTTAAGAGATTTTCAATTACAACATGTTGATCAATGAGTAACTTTACAATAGATCGTAATGGTCATTACAAGCTCATTTAGCACAGACAGCCTGTTTAATGATTATATTCATTAATTGGAGATGTTTTCAGAGGCACTTTAATGAAAAATCTTGCCTGGTTTGAAAATAACAGAATTACTAAAATAACAGAATTACTAAAATATACAGTGTACGGTAAGTGATTTCTACACCAAAAACTTTTTAAAATTGCACAGACATGTAAGGTAAATTACACTGAAATACACTTAAGTTGTCTTAAGTTGTATTTTACATGTGCCTATAAACTAAAAATGTGAGTGATGCAGGTGCACAGAACTCTTGTATACAAAGACTTGCATTGAAACTTAGGGGCAGATTTACTAAAGGGCGAAGAATTCGCCAGAAATCCCATCCGCAGGGACATCGCCAATTTACTTACAGGCATAGAGGACAATTCGCTTGCGAAAGAGACTGTTGTTAGCGTACGTTTGCACCCTATCGCCAGGCGACTTTTTGCTCTGGCGAACAGTTGTTACTCAAATTCAGTAAAGTGCGAATTTTACAGAACGTTTCGCCAGAGTTTCCTTCGCCACCTTACACCAGGCGAACTGATAAGATGAAACTACATCTTCCTCAATCTTATGTCAGTGACATATCCTGTATGCCAGAAACTCGTAAAAGTTGTAAAAAACATTGGCGTCTATTCATTTTTTAAAGGGGGATTGCCTTCAAAAGACCTAACTATTAAAGATTTTTGTGTTTGAAATTTAAATGCAATTTGAGGGACAAGCCACATTTGTTTTAGGGTGGGTTCATTAGAGGATCTCATTAGGGCATTAGAGGATCTCTTTAATAATTATTTTGCTTCCTTGGACATTTGTATTAATAAGTGGCCATTTCAAGTGTGGTGAAGCGGTCGCTGGCAAAAATTGGCCCTTTAGTGAATTTGCCCTTTAGTATTTTAACGATTGACATTCTTACATCAAAGTTACAGTGTTCAACAACTGCCTCCAAGCCAGGAATTAAAAAAATAAGCATCTGTTTTGAGGCCGCTGAGAGCAACATCCAAGGGGTTGGAGAGCAACATGTTGCTCACAAGCCACTGGTTGGGGATCACTGCCCTAAAGAATGTAGAGATATATTTAAGGAGAACAAAAGCCTGGCAAATAAATCGACTACCATGAAAAAAAGTGTTTCTAAGCTTACTGTACCAACCAAGAGTTATAGAAGTGAAGACCCATACCTCTTGCTTGAGCATTTTAAAGGGCCACTTCTTACTACTATTTGTGCTTTAGACATGTGTTTTTTCCCATAGTTAAATATGGAAACCAGTGACTACTACAAATGGGTGTACACAGATATCTATCTATCTTACAGTGCTTACAGATGGACAGTCCAGGCCTGAAATTTCTACCTTTACCAGTTCATCATTTTAATAGGAGCATTTTTTAAAGAAAGCTAGGGGATGTATTTAAATTAAATTAAATTAAGTAATAAAGCTAAATATTTTGGAGTGAGGATTAACATATTCGAATTAATGTATATTTGGTTCTGAATAGCTATGTTAGAAGCCTAAGCGGCAGTAATATTTCATCTGCTTTGTACCAACAAAGTCCCAATAACTAGAATTCATCATCACTTATCCTGAAATAAGTGGAAACCTGGGGAATATACAAATCTCAGACCTTGGTGACAAATTCAGAAAGGTCTGAAAAATACTTGTTACCCTGTCCCAACCTTTTTTTTTTTTACATCAAAAAGTAAAGGTGTTTCAGCTAGTTTAATCAATGGGCTGCGGGAAACCGATGGTAGTTCAGGGATGTCGCTTTCACCTGTGTCTGCAGGCAGGGCCGAAAGAGCTGATTTGGACAGGGTGGCCTTAGCTTTAGGGGGCGTTAGGAGCTGGTTTCCAGACATGGTTAATTGCCTTGTGATCTGGCAGCCAATCCTAGTTGAGGAGAGGCTTTTTATAGCACATGAGCAACTGACCTCATTGCTTGAGCTACAGCGTTTGGAGGGGAAAGGTTCGGGTTGTGGTAATCAGTGTGTGGTATTTGGAGGAAATCTGTTAAAATTGGCAAGAACTATTAGTATAGAATCTTTGGGTTCTCGGGCTTTAATTCAGCAAGGCTCTGAACGTTCCGTTGTTATTTACAGCCAGACGCTGCTTATTTCAGTTACTTAGTTAAGGACTAATTAAAGACTATTGAAACTTTGTTGCAAGCCTAATTGTTTCGTTTGATACTTTATGCCATCCGCAAGCATAGAGGAAAATACTGATTACTTCCTTTACCCCAGCTAAGCCTCTCTCTCTCTCTCTGCATGGCAGCCGTAGTGAAGCCTAGCTGCTGCGTGTGTTTCCCCACGACTGTGGGGTTTTGACACACAGTCCCTCCAGTCCAGAACAGAGTTTAGCATGTGGCGGTTAGTCTCCGCCGCCATTGCATTCGGTGACTTTATTCCTTGCCACCGGGTCCTTCCTGGAGAATAGACGGAATCCTCTGGTCCATAACGGGGGGCTCATTTGGATTCTGCCTCAGATCTTTCCACCTCAAAAATACCCCCAACAGACCTTGCTCTTCTGAGAATGCAACCTCACTTGTGACCACTTTCTAAATAGTACCTTTTTAATGGAAAAATTAGTTAATTCCATAAAACACATTCATCCTGTCAGAGGCTCCACAGTGATCATACTAAAAGTTATTTCTAAATTTAAGAACTTCCCTTTAGTAAACTCAACTTAGGTCCTTTGACCTTCTAAACTTAATATCTGGGTGGGCTCTGTGTGAAGCCCACCCAGTAGACAAAATTGTAAGCTCTAATGGTCTGGGAGCTCCTTCCTCTTGCTCGTCTCAATACACAGTACTTAATCTGTGATGTCAGTTACTCTCTTTCCTCTATTGGAAGAATGCTTAGGTCTATGTTCCCTAGTAGTGCTATATAAAGAAAATATGCATATATATTATTATCTGAATATTGCACCTGCCTACCATAAGTATTGTGATTAGGCAAGCTCTAATTGCATAATATCTAAACCAGGATTTTAAAGGGGTGGTTCACCTTTAAGGTAACTTTTATTATGTTATAGAACAGCCAATTCTAAGCAACTTTTCAATTGGTTTTCATTATTAATTTTTTAATAGTTATTTGCCTTTTTCTTCTGACTCTTTGCAGCTTTCAAATGGGCGTCGCTGACTCCCTTCCAAAAAAACAAATGCTCTGCAAGGCTACAAATGTATTGTTATTGTTACTTTTTATTACTGAAACTTCTATTCAGGCCTCTCCTATTCATATTCCAGTCTCTTATTCAAATAAATGCATGGTTGCTAGTTGCTAGTTACCAGACTGCTTAGGATGCAAATTAAAGAGCTGCTGAATAAAAAATGAAATAACTCAAAAACCTTCAATAATAAAAAATTAAAACCAATTGCAATTTGTCTCAGAATATCACACCCTACATCATACTAAAAGTTATCTCAAAGGTGAACAACCCTTTTAAGGGTCAGATTTAAATGATTCCAAATAATTTGAAAAGTGGTAGGATTTGGCCAAATTCTTGGTTTAGTGCACCCCTAATTGTGCCAACAATAAACTATAATGGAAAAAGAATTATGGCAGTTATTTACATGCCATTTCTTGTCCCTTCCAGTTAATGAAGAGTGCATTATTATGACCAGGTGATTATAATCTGACTTTTTTCCTCAGTAAATTTTGTAAAGCAAGAAACAGTTACAATAATTATTCTTTTTCATAGCAGAAACATGTACTTAATCCTTTTTTCTTTTAAAAGTCCAACTGGACGTTTACATAATGAAACATGCCAACGGGTCAAAGTGTGCTGTATGATTTAATTAATTACCCACTTAAAATGCATTTTAAAAACCCTGTGAAATATAGTAGTTGACCTATACAGTCATAAACATTGTTAATATGATCTGATTAGACCTATAATTAAGTGTATTGACCTGTTTTAATGTTCTAAAACAAACACTGTGATTTCAGTTAGTGTCCAAACTTCCTCTGTTGTTCAAGAGCCATTCGGTAATCCTCAGTCACACATTCAACTCTGTTATCATCTTCCTCTGTCTTTAATTGTAGCTCTCTTGCCATCAGTGCACAGTATAATTGCACAGTATAATATTGCACGCAACAGCCAGACTCAAAATAAAAATGTCGAAAATGTGCTCAATTTCAATAGGTAACTTATATTTGAAGTTAAAAGATAAAGGGTACTATGTAATTAATATGATAAATGGTTTTGGTTAATCATTTAAAATATGGGACAGCTATTCTTGGGTGACTGTTTATTCTTTTCCTTAGAGTATCGTATCATTTATTGCAACTGAAATTTGTAATATATTCTACTAATATATTGGAGTAATAATAATAAATAAGCTAAAGTTTGCTACTTGTCTAGCAACCAATCAGTTTGAAAACACACTTCTGCTGCTTACTAGATGTAGGCAAACCTAAAGGGGAACTTTCATGAAAATAAATATATCTAATAAATTAGAGCTCACTAAAACAAGGAACTTTGTAAATATGTGTAATTAGAAAAAATTATTCTCATCATTCACCTTTGCTCCATTCCTCTCTGTGCAATCTCTGTTGGAGCTTCTTCTGTTGGGCTGTGCCGATAAGTTGCCATTTGGGGTTGCGATACCGTCCTTGGATTGAACAGTTAGGCCTCATTATTTATAAAGTGTTTGTGCTGCAGTCTCAGCCCAGTTCTGCACGTCTTCATGCACATTTATTAACGTTGTCATGGGTTATTATGCCCTCCCTCATACATAAAACGCATACCATGACTTACATTATAAGCAAAGTGGAATAACTACACGATGGCCCTCAGGCCTCCCCAGGTCCGGACTGAGAATTAAAATAGGCCCTGGCATTCCACGTACACAGAGGCCCAATTAGCCCACACAGAGGCCCAAACAGCACCCACCAGCCCACTAAATACTGACTTTCTATGGCACCTTATTGCAGTCCCTCTGGCATTTGCCAGAACTCACAGATTGCCAGTCCAGGTATGGGCCTCCCCTACCACCCAAAGCATGTGTGTACTTAAAGGAGAAGGAAACCCCCTGGGCGCAAAACCCCCTCCCCCCTCCCCTGTGTTGCCCTCCTCCCCCCTGGCCTACCTGCCCCCCTGGGCAAATGCCCCTAACTTGTTACTCACCCCTCTGCGCAGGTCTTGTCCATGGAGTTCACAGTCGCCATCTTCTCCCACGCGCGACTTCTTCCTGCTTTGACCGGCGTCTTCTGGCGCATGCGCAGTAGGAACAGTTACCGGTACGGATCTACTGCGCATGCGCTGAATGTCACAAAGTGAATACAGAAAACTTCGTGACATGTGGAAGTGGAAAAATAAAAATTGGGTAAACTAAACCTATTTAGTTAACCCAACTAAACCTATTTACCGACTTTTTATTTTTACACTGAACTGTTCCTTTAAATCATGAACATGGCAAGGTAGGTTGCATATACAGCTAAATATTCAAAAAACTTGTTTATTGATAACTAAATAATGAATAATATTAATAGTATAAATAAACACTCCGTATAAATAAACCCCTCCCTTCCCCTCGCTGCAGCCTGATTACTTTTTAGATAAAATTTAACTCATTATATAGAGGCTTCACAGTGGATAGTTTAATTCTAAACATTTGTTTAGGGCAATAACATAACATAAACCAATAGGTAACAATTAATGTCCCTTAAAGTAATTTACAGTATACAGTAACATTTAGTATTTACTTAATTCTGAAAGAAAAGCTAAAACTAATAGCCAGCAGGTTTTATTAACCATGTAACAGCCAGGGGTTTAATTAATCAATTTAGGGCTCAATTTAAGAGCCTTCACGCTGGAGTATTTGGCTACTAAAAACACACTATTTGGCTACTAAAAACACACGAGAATTCCTACAATTTTGCGTGTTTTTTTTTTTTTCATTCAGATACTTCAGCTTCCTGCCAATAAAGTTTTTTTTCCCAAACAGAGAGGGTTTTAGATGCTTAGCATTTTACTTTTTAAGAACCCGCTCAGGGAAATAAAAAATGATTGGCAGGAAGTTGAAGTATTCAAAACTAAATTATTATTATTATCATTTTGTACATATTTCATCCTTTTTGTAATCCTCCCTCTCAATGGACTTCCTCCCCAGGTGTAAAATAATTCAATTAATTTGCTACAGTAAATTAAATTATACAGATAGAATGCTTCACAAGTGTTCTTGAAAAATCAGAGAATTGTTGGACATTGCTACACACTTCAAGGAGAGACAACGTGAAGACAGGTACATTTTTGTTCTTAGTGCTTAAAGGAGAAGGAAAGCTACAGAGGCATTTTATTTCCAATAGTTTAGCTGCAATAGTACAAGCTAGGATGCTATATTTATTCTGTAGAATGTTTTACCATACCTGAGTAAAAAGCTCTAGAAACTCTCTGTTTATTTAGGATAGGAGCTACAGTATAAATGTGGTGTGACATCACTTCCTGCCTGAGTCTCTCCCTGCTCTGGGCTCAGATTACAGTAGAAAAGGGAGGGGGGGGGGGAGAGGAGCAAACTGAGCATGCTCTTGCCCAGGGCAATGAGGTTTAAGCTGAAGGCAGGAAGTCTGATATAGAAGCCCATGTGTACACAATAGAAGGAAAGAAATGCAGTGTGTCTTTTGACAGGGGACTCAGAGCAACATTACTTTGGGGACTGGTATATTTAGATGGACCTTTCTGATAAGGCTAACTTAGTTTTAACCTTTCCTTCTCCTTTAAGATTTAATCTTTGCGATTGTAATAAGCTGGGCCCTCTGTACATTTGCTATTGGTCAATATTTGTATGTAATATGTATCTGTATGTATCATATATATACCCTTCCATTGTGCAGCACAGCAGAATATGCTGGCCCTTTTAAATACTTAAAAAATAATAATCATAGGGTGATTTGAAAATATGTTTGAAGTAAAAACAAATGGAAGAAAATGCTATACGTATTTACAAACTATGTATCTGACTTCAACACCCTTATGAAAATAGTTACAGCATTTAAGCTACCATGGCTATCTATTCAGATATAGTATTCTTTCAATGCTGTAATAAAACATCTCGGAAGCCATTAATGGTTCTGAATAAATAGTACTCTTATCGTGCTAACAGTGCTTACTGTAGTGATAACATATTTGCATTGGATGTTTCTTTATTTGAACATCATTAGGTAATCTAATATTACAGATTAATGCACAATTTACAAATATTATAGCAGTCCATGTCTGCCTGTGATTTAACCATTGCATTTGGCTTTATAATAACAATATTCTCAAAGGAATTCAGAGTATTAATGCATTTGTAAATGTGTTAATCTCAAGATGTTGCTTCCATACACCAAAAATGTCTATAATTCCATTAACTAAAATATATTTATTAGCAAATCAAATATTTAATTTATACACAGTTGAAATGGGAAAGAGAAGCAAGGCTGACAGATTTTTTAATCCATTTAGACAAAGGAAGCCAAACAGGCTAATCATTATGCTTGTGCATGTAATGAAATGGGGCAAACATTAAGTCCGAATTTATCTCAATATTTTCTGCTATGAACTCCGATTAAATCCGCTCATTACGCTTATTTATGTTTACATTTTGCCGAAAATTTGCATTGTGGGTAAAAAAAAATCAGATTTTTTTTTTTGTTTGGAAACTTCAACTGAAAACTTTGGGGTATTGCATGAAACCCAGCATACATCAAAAAATCATTCGGACTTGGAGTTTTAATACATTGTCAAACATTAGTGATTTTTAAAAGTCTGATTTTATAAAAAAACAAAAAAAAAAATCAAAATTCTTTTCATGATTTTTGCATTCGGAGTTTAGTAAATAACCCCCTAAATCTGATCTCCTCTCCTTTTGAGGCACTGCAGTATTTTTAACAATTTAAGTGCCACTGTTGAACTTCATTTGTGTTACATATAGCCTTTCACAAATTAAGGAGGGAATTTTCTTCCTTTCGAGGACTAATTGAAGAGGTTTCATATGGGTTTTTTTCAACTTCTGTGGATCGATTAGCAGACATGCAGGAGGGCAAAATGTGCTTTATTTTTCAACCTCCTCAAGTATGTTACTATGTAAATATGTAATAAATATATTATTAATTATATATAATTAAAGATCATAATAATGTATGCACAAAAATAAAACTGATTGACGATATGCCAAAAACCCACAGCAAATCACAAGATTTTCAATATAATTAATCAAAGCAATTGAAAAATTATTGCACCGTGAGATTGGTGTTGAAACTCACTAGGCAATGAACCCGTGCTGGGACAGATTTTCCTATAGTCAACTACAGAATGCAGAAATGTAGAATCTGTTGCACACAGCATTCAGCTCTTTGACTGTCCACACCACATATACTACAATCGATGGAAGGAATAAGGTTAAACACACCAGCAAATAACATCCACAGTATAACAGAACATTGCTCAGGACAATGGTAAACGCAAAAGACAAGTAGCTTCTGAGTTGAGGCAGGTAATTCCTTGTCATCAGTTCCAGGCTTTGTTATGCTGACCAGAGGCACCATTGTTTGCACTATGTTGGAGTTTGACATCATTCCTACTTGCAGTTAGGGTTGCCATGCCACCCAACTGGACATTTCGGTTCAAAACTGCCTTTCCAGCTTTCAAGAGTCTGAAAAACAGTCAGGCCTTTCCCCTGATGAATGTGCAATTCAGCCATGCAAAGACTCGTGCACCATAGCCCTGTCCATAAATGTCATTAACCTGTCCATTATACATCATTGGCCCTCCTCCATACATCACCAGCCCTACCCTAGTCTGGATCTTGAAGTAAACAATAGGTGTCAGCCCTACTTGCAGTATAGTTGGAAAGAGAGGCTGCAGCTTATGCACATTTCAAGAGGTTGATACGAAGGCAAGGGAATAGTTTGCTTAAAATGTTATTTTTAAAAATGGCTAATTTTAAAAAAATATATATCAGTAAAGAATTGTTCTTAGTAGCTATAAATGGATGGAAATAAATATGTCTTCTTTTAAGAAGACCACCCAATGTTCTTAATTTTACCAAAGTGTAATTATAAAATAAAAAACATATAACAAATAATAAAAAAAAAATACTGTTTTTTTATCTTCAAAACAGGCACATCAGAGGAAATGTAATCCATTTATTCTTATGGGACAACTGTAAAGTTGTGCATAAAATAGTTGAAAAAATTGAAGTAAATTGGCTTGCTAATATATTTATTTAAAGTTCCATGCATATTACTCATTTTGTACATACTGGGAATTGCTTTGTACCGCCTGTTCAGGCTCCTGTTTCATATCCATGTGCAAACAAGATTACCAAAACCAACACACTTTGGTTTAGACAGCAATCGTTTATGCAGTACTGTATCAAACTTCAACATAGAACGCAATTGCATTTGTATGGCACAATCTGTTCTTCATAAATCCATGCTTTATAAAAAGGATCAAAATATTGAAAACAGATAACAGTTAACAAGCTTTCCCATAACTTTCCCACCACAGATGTTAAACTTACAGAACTATAATTGCCAGGCTGAGATTGTTATCCAAAGGTACCATACCAGATAAAAATTAGTCTTGGAAAATCAGAAAAAGTGGCTGGCTAAAACTGAATTAAGTAATAACTAAATAGGGATAAGGATAAGGATAACTAAACCCCCTAGTAACAAAAAAACCCTTAACTGCCTGCCACCCCCCCCTCCCCACATTATGCATTAGTCAAAAAGGAGCCCCTTAAAAAATCTGACCCTAAAATGCAGAGCAGCACAGAGGATTTCCTGAGCACCATCTCCTGCCTGTTTGCATTCCCTTCCAGTCTCACTGCCGACACTAAGCCTGCGAGAGCATGCGCAGTTGAAGCCGATTCCTGACTAGACCCAACTACGCGCGTTCCTGCAGATTTGAATCATCGAAGAGACCAAAAGGAAGCTAACTTGCAGAAGATAATTTGGGGAACTCTGCTGCGCTGGTCAAGTCTTTTTTCAGGGGCACCTTTTTGAGTGGGGGAGGGGCAATGGCAGGCAGTTAAGGGGGGCTTTTGTTACCGGGGGGTTTAGTTCTCAAGGTTCCATTCCATAAGGTCTTAGTGCCTTGTTTATATTTATTTGAGTAAATTGCTATATCCCCTGTTAGCTGTTTGTTAACTAGCAGCAGCTTTCTAAACATATGAAAGTAGTCCAGCTTGTATTCAAGATACAGCCTCACAATTGATCTCCTTAACCTTTTTTTATGGTCCCTAAAGTGATTTGTAACAATCACATGTCTATAACGCTCTTTGTGTGCTAAGGCAACGTAATATTTATTTTAGTTATTCTGTAACTAGTTACATTTTTCATGATCTTTATGCTCAAGCAAGCAAGTAAACCGTCATTTGCCACTACTATGTTCCATCTAACGAAGATAATAAATTAAACTAGATTAAGGATAGTAATCACTGTCCAACAAATCTTTTTGGTATCAATTCATTATTTATCATTAAGACACAGAAGGTGTGGAAGTATCGGCAAATAACAATGCTTGGTCTTTAGTTGGTGTCAAAATAGACAGTAATAAAGGAAAAACCGGGAAAATATCACCCCAATTATAATGGCATTTTTGCAATCATATTTATGTATATGTATGTGTATATATAAGTACGACACTCATCAGGTCTTTTTGAATTACACAAATTATTGATTATTCATAGAACAGTTCAACTATTCTGTCATGGTTATGACCTTCAGGGACATGTTTGCAATTAATTACATTTACTAACAAGGTCATATTTTGTCACAAGATGGAAGGAACCATTTTGAATTATGTATGGGCGTGTACCTTACTATTTAATTACTTTTTTAAGGATCATCTTAAAACAGATTGCCATGTTTTGCTCAATAAAAGAAAATGTAATTATGTATGTATACATTTATTTATATAGGGCTACTTATGTATGCAGCTCTGTACAGCAGAACAATAAATTCATATAATTCATACAATAATAGATACAAATAAATAGAAAGTACAGTTGCAGAAGAGACTAGGGTCTTTAGTTACTAAAACTCAAATTTATCTTATATTTTTATTAAACCAAGCTCAACCAAACTCCCATCCATAAAATAACAATAATAAAAAGTTGGTTCGGGGAAAAACTCGATAAAATCGTGTGAAACCCCAAATCATACACATTTTTTTTGAATTATCACGAAAATCCCTATTTTTTTTTCGGATTATCAGATGAAACCCAGTGCAGATCATAATATTTTCAAATTGTAAAAGGGACATCTCCCATTAACTTATATAGTACATGACCTCGACAGGTTTGAGATGGCAGATTTTCGGATTTGGACTTTTTGCAGTTTTGGGGTAAAATAAAGCTTGAAAAATTCTAGGTTTATTTTTTTCTCTAAAAAATTCTGTTTTGCCCAAAACAACCTCGTCCAGGAAAAACTGAGGTTTAATAAATAACCCTTTTAGTTAATTGTTAAAAAGACAAGAGGAATGAAGTCCCTGTAGAGCTTACCTTCTTTTGTGAAAGAATGGGATGGATATAGGCAATATTACATTAGAAAAGGTGACAGGTTTTGACACTGGTGTTAATATGGTCAGAAATGGAGAGAGAGAGGAGTCAAAGATTACTCCCAGCCAATGTGTAAAGTTGACAGTCTTAAGGACCATGCCATCAATAGAGATAGTAAAGTGGGGGAGTAGGACCTGGTTTAGGTGGAAAAGGGATTAGTTCAATTTTGTTAGGTTTAGTTTGAGGTGACATTGGTTCATCCAGTTAAAGATTGCTAGAATTGCAAGTTACAGATCTGAGCCTCCAAGGGGTTGACAAATATATAGTGAATTAAGTACCCCCTCTTGTAAAATATAAGGACATTATAAGTTACAGAGGAGTTTCATGACCATATAAAAACACGAGGGCGAAGGCCAAGTGTTTTTAATACAGGTCATGGAACTCCGAGGTAACTTCTAATATCCTCATATTTTGCAACTGGGGGTACTTTATTTATTATAATACACAAATTTCAGTGAGTCATGTGACAGAAATGACATCAGAACTCACCATTTATAACTGATGACATCAGAACTCATCGTTTATAAGGATATAATTTACAAGATATTAATGGCTTTTGTGTATTATATTTGGATATTAAGAGATGATACATAAGGCCAGATTAGTGGATTACAACTCAAAGTGTATAGGAAGAATAACAGACCAAGTACAGAAGCTTGCGGCACCCCTTCATTAAGTGGAATTAAGGAAGAGGTTTTGTAAGCATAAGAGACAGTGAAAGGTCTGTTAGAAAGTCAAGATGGTGGAGACCAAGTGAATATAGAAGTTGCATGAGTAGGGAGTACAACTTTAAGATACATCACTTAGGGGCAGATTTATCAAGGGTCGAAGTGAATTCGAGGGAATGTTCGAAGTAAAAAAATTCAAGTAATTTTTTGGATACTTCGACCATCGAATAGGATACTACTACTTTGAATTTACTTCGAATTCCATTCGAAGTAAAAATAGTTTGAATATTCGACCATTCCATAATCAAAGTACTGTCTCTTTAAAAAAAACTTTGACTTCAATACGTGGCCAAATTAAACCTGCCGAAGTGCTATGTTAGCCTATGGGGACCTTCTACAACCATTTTCTAAGTCCTTACACATCGAAGTAAAATCGTTCGATCGTACGCTAAAATCGTTCAATTCGAACTACTTCGATCGGTTGATTGGCAAATTCGTTGAAAAATTATATGGTCGAATTTCGAAGTATTTTACACTTTGAAATTCGACCCTTGACAAATCTGCCCCTTAAAGTTATTTATAAATGTGGTTGAAAGCAGTATTTTATCCAATTCCTTTTTCTAGTTCTGACTCCTGCAAAAAAACATAGCTAAAGTCAGTTCTTTTCCAGGAGCTGGCCTTTGCTTTGTTTAAGCAGTCAGAACAGTAGTGCAGACAATACAAGCAACCAGACAAATACTGCTTTCAATAGCAATTACATTTACATATAACTTAGGAGAACTAAGCTCTAGGATCTAGAGGCTTCACTTCCAAACCAGCGCAGACTACAAATACTGTTTAGTTTACAGAACCTTTTTAGAAAGATTAAATAGAATATTGCAGTGGGGTTCGCTATGGGTTTGAAGTCAGGTTCTCAGCTTCAACTGCACATACTTCTGGAGCTAAAACTCCGGGAAAACATATGTCAAGTGTCCCGATGGTGGCCATCCTTTCCAGTGCACTATTGTGTGAAGGTGTGTTAGCTAACAAAGTAGCAGGGTGCACCCTAATACAGAGTGATTTACTGCACACTATTTCTTTGTAGCTTGTTAGCTTTGGTAGCTTGTTTGGCATGCAAACAAAAGTTTTTTTCCTACATTTTCTCCATATTTTCTCACTTTTATGTAAAGGTCTTTATTAACCAAGGGCCAAAACAAATTAGGGACTTTAGAACTTGCCTGACTCCACAATAAACATCATTATTTGCTACGTACAGATCGCAGCATGACAACCTCTTATTGACCCACAGATTTGGTTACTACAGTGAATCTTTAGACATATGCCATTGGTCTTACAAAACACAGTCACATTTATTTTTGAGTGTGTCCTATAAGAAGACAAAAAGTGTCTGTATTGGCACCACTCTGAAACCATGCCGGTAAGCGTGTGTATCTACAGAATTTGTATTGATTGGCATTGAGGTATTACGGTTGTTTTTGAAATTTTATGTAAATTACGAAAACAACCTTAATACCTCAATGCCAAACAATACAAATTCTGTAGATACACATGCTTACCAGCATGGTTTCAGAGGGGTGCCCCTGTTCTCTGTTAAAATATACTCCATACCTTCCCTACTAGTCAATGCATGCCCATTAGTTCCCACCACCTACATGAGAGTGGGATGAAAGCACAGATTTGGGATTCAAATCATGATATAAGGATAAAGTTGTTTTCCTTGATAGATTTTCCACACATTCAGCTAATTCCTTTGAAGCTACCTTTACTCCACACAACAAAAAAGGGGGGATACCACAAATATAAAATTATAAAATATCACCTGGAATTTTCTCCTTAGTTGTGACAGTTTCCGTTAAAGACAATTACACACAGAATGGGTGGTTTGGGGCATCATCATTTATTTATTTAGCACCAGCAAGTTCTGTAGTGTTTTTCATTGATTTATTGCGAATGGGGGTCTTACAATAATTTAATAAATTCAAATGTTCCCTGAAGACCCACCTGTTTATAGAAGTTTATTCAAAGCATGTTAACTGATCAGACATAAATTTTTTATAAATCACCAACTGTTTAAGTCTTCCTTATTTTTCAAATGTACCCCAACCCTTTAGATTGTAAGCTCTTGTGAGTAGGGCTCTCTGATCCTATATTTTACCCTTGCTTGTTAAATTATTTTCAGACCGTGTTCATTATAAATTGATGTGTAACTTGCTGGAGCTATATAAATAAATGATGATCACTATGATAATGAAATAGCCCTTAAAGGGGAACTATCGTGAAAATGTAATATGTTTCATCATACTGAAATAAGAAACTTTCTAAATACAATCAAATAAACATGTTGCTGAATCTGTTCTGCAATGATCAAGTTTATCTTCACTATTCCTTTCTCAGCATATCAGATATTCATTGACAGTAAGATCCAATATAACTTATGGGGGGGGGGGGCTTCCTTTCCTAGCTGATGTATTAGAGCTAACTCAAACTGATTCCAGTACAAACAAAGTCTAACAAAATAACTGCATTTTGCACAAGTCCTGCATGTAGAGAGACATGATGTCTGGTGATTTAAATAGAGTGAGCTCTAATACATCTTCTAGGCAAAAGGAGCCCCCTATAAGATATATTGGATCTAACTGTCAATGAATATCTGACACCCAACTGCTGCATGAAGACAGAATGAAGAGAATCAGATGCTGAGAGAGGGATAGTGAAGATGAACTTGATTATTTCAGAAACGATGCAGAATTTTGAATTGACTGTATTTAGAATGTTTCTTATTTTAGTATGCTGAAGCTTATATTAAATTTTCGTGATAATTCACTCCTTTCATTTTTTTTACTTTTTAAAGTATTTATACTATATATAGTACTATATTTTTATACTTGTGATTGTTGATGCCTAATGTTGTGCATTTCCCGGTGTTAGAATTGTTAGCCATTTCCATTTCTAATATTGTGTGGTATTAAAGTTAAAAACAATACTGTAGATAAAACTAGTTGTTGTAGTGTAAAACAGTATTGGACTAAGTACACAGGCAACACATATATCAAAGGTAAAGTGTATACAACTTTCAGGGTGAGAACTCTTCTTTAGGTGCTGACAAGTTCAAACTTAAAAAAAACAACCTTTTTAGAACATACAAGTGGTAACATTAAACCCCACTGCTAAAAGCAAAAGATTACATTGACTGTTTTACTCTTCTCCTTTAAACAATTGTGTCAACAGTAATGACAGCTATATATTCTGAAATGTTAGCCTAATAACTGTTTCTATTGTTGATCATTTTGGCAAAATGTTCTCCAATATTTAAACAAGCCTGCCTCTAAATAAAGTATATGCAGAAACTCAAACAATTACAAAACATTGTTTTATAGTTTTAAACACTGAAAGCACTAATGTATTTCCTATGCCAGGCTCCAGTAACGTCACACAGTGGCCTTTAAGTGAACCACTGAATACAGGCTTGCATACTTTATTCAGCACTGTCTCAAAGTATACTTACCTTTAAATTTCTTTTTTAGGGTAAAAATGGACTTAATGATGTTTTGTTCACCAATGATTTCTTTAAGGTGTGGTTCACCTTTAATTTAACTTTTAGTATATTATGAAATAGCTGATTCTAAGCACCTTTTCAATTGGTCTTAATTTTCTTAGTTTTATGGTTTTTGAAATACGAGCATGATGCGCCAACGTCACACGCACGACGTTGGGGTGGCGTATTTAGGTACAATGCCATGGACATCGGACCTAAATACAGTTCTGTGTGTGTGTATGGTAGGAGATGAGCCGACCAATATCGGCAGAAGACTTGGATATTGGTCGGCTCGTTGAGTAGGCTGGATGGAAATTTTTGATCAGGCACCTTTGAAGGCACCCGAACATTGCCCGCTGATAAAAAGATAAAAATATAGGAAGGCCAGTATTTTTTTCCAGAAAAGGTGGCAACCCTAGATACAGGTAAAATATTGGTCTATGTATGTTCTATGAATTCTATGTATAGTATATCTGAAGATTCAGCTCTACACGCATGTGTGAAACGAACAATCGTCTTGGAAAGATCTTTTCCAGAAATTATTGTAATGTCTATGGCCACCTTTAGGAGTAGCCTGATTAAAGGAAAACTAAACCCTAAAGTTAAAAAAACCTACCCCCTACCCTACATAGACCCCCTCCCCCCTAGCCTAGCTGCCATCCCGGGCAAATGCACCTTAGTCTTTACTTACCCATCTGTGCAGATTCTGTCCAGCCTAGATCACGCACCATCTTCAGACGCTTCAGTAATCTTCGGAATGAGACCGGCACTTCAGCAATTTTCTTGCGTTTCGGTGCATGCGCAGTTGTTGCAAAGCTGAAAATCTCTCCAACTTCTTATGCGCCGCTACGCCGGTCTCATTATGAAGATTACCGAAGAGAAGAAGATGGCTGCCGTAAACTCCGCTGGACAGAATCTGCACGGAGGGGTAAGTAAAGAGTTAGGGCCATTTTCCTGGGGTAGCAGCTAGGCTGGGGGGTCTATGTAGGGCTAGGGTTTTTTTTACTTTAGGGTTTAGTTCTCCTTTAAGTTTTTTCATTAACTTAATAAATGTACTTAATTTGTGTCTGTATAGGCTAAATGTTAAGTACAAGGCTACTTAGCACCTTCCATCCCCTGGTTTTCCTAAGCTTGTGCATTGTTAATGAAGTGCAAAATGAGGACATTTCAGTGGATGCAATGTGCCAACCACCTCACGGTCCTTCTGTATGTAGCACTGCCAAATGAAGACAGCTCTTCGGACAAAGTGAGGGGCAATGCACAAATATGATTATAAGGTAAACTACGGCTATTTTTGTCTGTTCATTTTTTTGCACCTTGCACCATTTGTTAAAAAAACTTGATTGAGTCCTACTAGATGGGAGGGGGTGGTACTGTCTACTAAAAGAAAAAATGGTGTCTGTTTAGAGCATTAGATGTAGAAAAAGTCATATGTAATAAATACAAGCTTTCATGCACTGCTTATGCACATTTCATTTACATGGCTAACCACACTGAAGTGTGCATGACTTTACCTTAAATCTCTGCTCATGAACAATTGTATAATACAGCTGTTTAAATAAAGCAATAAAATCAGTGTCCTACCCTTAACTTCCAGCACGTAAAATACATTCAGGTCAGATTAACTTGTTTACAGTACGGTAGACCCACCTAAGCTGGATTGTTACACTGTTTTCTGTCGGCAGTTACGACATCAGCCGTGAAAGTATTTCAATGCCTTTCAGTGGTGTTCCAACAATGCCCTTATAATTAATCAAAGTTCTGAAGTTTAAATTGTGACTTCTGGAATGTACATAGTTTTTAAATGGGCTGGTTGGACGTCATATGGATTATTTACCTTTCTTTCTTGGTGATATCTAATACCCATAAAGCCAAAACCAGCAAACTGCTGGTAAATAGTTACTTTCCAGATTTGGAGAAGGGTACCGATACTTTTTATAATACTATAAAAGAACAATCCCAGCTTCTGCATTTCACCTTCTGCAGATTTTCCTTGTAAATATTACTAATTTCCAATATGAAGCTCCTTAACACTGGTGCTCTACATGAAACAAAATTTTCCAATATGTGGTACAGGTATAGGACCTGTTATCCAGAATGCTCAGTACCTGGAGTTTTCCGGATAACAGATCTTTATCCATTACTTGGATCCTCATGCCTAACGTCTACTATAAAATCATGTAAATATTAAATAACCCCAATAGACTGGTTCTGCTTCCAGTATAGATTAATTATATCTTAGTTTGGATCAACAATGTAATGTTTTATTATTGCAGCGAAAAGGGAAAACATTTTAAAAAGTTTGGATTATTTAGATAAAATGGAAGATGGCCTTTCCATAATTCAGAGCTTTCTGGATAATAGGTTTCCCATAACGGATCCCATACCTGCATTAATATTCATGCCTTTATTACTTGTAGTAGTGTAGTGTATCTGCTAGCAATATACAGGTACATGTTAAAGAAAAATTCAGCACCTCAAAACTTATCTTCTAATGGTATACCAGAAAGAATGATTTATTCCAAATAGGTATAATCTCTAGTTTTTACTGTTTTTGTAGGATTTAAAAATGTATTTATTTAATTTTCTCCCTCTGATATAAGCACTGTAAGCTAGCTCACTCTTCTTTTGGAGACATCTGACACCCATGTCCATTACAGAAACTACCAGGAAATTCTGGAAAGCGAAACAACTACCCCTCCCATCTGAACAAGTCCAGCCCTATGTTGGATTAACCCTTAAGGGGATGACCCTAGCCATAAGGAACCTTCACTAATTTACATCTCTACATTAATAACTGAACTATGACATTTGTGGTGCCTATGGAAATCAGTCCAACCCAACTCATAGCAAATATAGGTTGTTTGCACACAAAAAATGGCATAGCGGTATCCTAATAAAGCATTTAATATATCAATAAAACAAAATGTATGCAAACCAGCTGTTTCTGAAACACATTTACATATTTTACACTTTGGTGGGTATTTAATAATATTTTATAATAACAGCAAGATAATAACAGGCAGATATTTTCAAATCTTTTTTCGTTGGTTTTATGTTGAGCATTGATGTGTTTTGCCTGTTTAATCAATGAATTAGAGTTTGCTTGTGAAGACTTTGCATCTCCCTGTTATCGATAAAATTCCAATTAGACAGATTTATGAACTTTGAAGACGTGGTGAAGATTGAGTGAAAAACAAAGATCAGCCAGGATTGAACAAAAAGCACGTTTTAGATAGGTATATCTCCAGAAATACAGTTTTATTGTATTTATTTTAATATGAAAATCAATATAAACACATTATTAATCTGTACTTCATCTTTAATTCTAAGGTCCCCATATAAAACCTTCCTTTGACTGATAACAGATTAGGGCTGGCACAAACTGAATCTTTCTTTTGTTTATTTGACTTCTGCTTACAGCAAAGCAAATCTTTTTAGTATAAAGGTTTTCAAGAAAAGTGAGTGTGGAAAAGTTTGTGTAGAATATATATTATTACCAAACTGTTTTTGCCACTTGTTAAATGGATGAATAGAACTAGCTCATGGGTGGCTGTAGGAACTAATAATTGTAGGTAAGTGTGCTTTCATTTTTACTTATTTTAATTTGTAGTCACCAAATAAAGATTATAGTATAGTAATATAGTATAGTAATAGCAATTTATTGCATGTTAACTAAGGGGCAGATTTATCAAAGGTCGAATTAAAAGACTTTGAATTTCAAAGTAATTTTTGGGTACTTCGACCATTGAATAGGCCAAATTCGACTTTGATTCAAATTGAAAATACTTCAAATATTCGACCATTCGAAAATCAATGTGCTGTCTCTTTAAAAAACTTTGACACTTCGCCACCTTAAACCTGCCAAATTGCTATGTTAGCCTATGGGGACCTCCTAGAACCTATAGCCAATATTTGGGTAAGTTTTTAGTCAAAGTTTTTCTTTTTTTAAAATCGTTTTATTCGAACGATTTCTACGATCGAACAATTGTAATTTGATCGCAAACAGCTAAATTTAAACAAAATAAATTTTTCAATTCGATGGCCAAGTTTTCAAAGTTTTAGCACTTCGAAATTCGACCCTTGATAAATCTGCCCCTATAGGTACTTGCTTCAAAATCCTTTCTTTGCACTTCTTGTGCTTGGTGTCACTCAGTACTTCCTTCCTCCTTTTCCAAATTGAGTGCACCTGCACCTATTGATGCAGGAGAACTCTGGCGTTACCACCACCTCAAGACCAGTAACTCGAGGGTTTTCTCACGATCCTAGGTGCAACGTAGTTGCATCTGAATAATGGGGAGCATACATCACTCTCATGCTGGACAACGGGAATGACATCAGTTGGATATAAAAACTTTCAGGAGGAAAGTGTTAGTGCCGTTGTGTTAATTGGAAGCATTACCCACAACTGCACTAAAAGCAATGCTTCCGCAACTGCAACAACACTGGAATTCTGCGAGGAAATGGTGCATTATGGGGAAAAAAACATGGCGATTGCTATCAAAATTCTACTGTGCTTACTGCACTTACAGTTTAAAAAGACCCCTTCTACATGTCCTAAATATAATCTTGTGGTAGGCAACTAGGCACATTCTTTCATGTTTTTGGGAATGTCCAGTCAACAAACAATTTTGGTTGGATATTTTAAAGTGTATTAATGAGAGTCTGGCCCTCTCCAACATTCAATGCTCGAAGGTATTCTTACTCGGGGTGCTGGAAGACTTGGGACTACCATCATACCAATGGTTATGCTATCTCCAGCTGTTGTTTTATGTGAAAAAAGCTTTATTATTGACTTGGAAATCTACATCAGCTCCAGCATTTACCTTCTGGAAAAAACTAATGAAAGGGATTCTGTCATTATTTTTATGGTGTAGTTTTTATTTCTAAATTACACTGTTTATATTGCAAATAATTAGTTCTACAATTTCATTCCTGAACCAGAAAGTATATTTTTTTTAGTTATAATATTGGTGTGTAGGCAGCCATCTCAGGTCACTTTGCCTGGTCATGTGCTTCAGAAAGAGCCAGCAATTTATGATTGAACTGCTTTCTGGCAGGCTGTTGTTTCTCATACTCAATGTAACTGAATGTGTCTCAGTGGGACCTGGATTTTACTATTAAGTGCTGTTCTTACATCTGCCAGGCAGTTGTTACCTTGTGTTAGGGAGCTGCTATCTGGTTACCTTCCCATTGTTCTGTTGTTAGGCTGTGGGGGGGGGGGGTGATATCACTCCAACTTGCAGTACAGCAGTAAAGAGTGACTGAAGTTTATCAGTGCACAAGTCACATGACTGGGGGCAGCTGGGAAACTGACAATATGTCTAGCCCGATGTCAGATTTCAAAATTAAATATAAAAAAAATTGTTTGCAGATTTCAGTGCAGAATTCTGCTGGGGAAGCACTATTAACTGATGTGTTTTGAAAAAAAAACATTTTTTTCCCATGACAGTATTCCTTTAATGATGTGTTACCTAAACAAAAGATGGTGTACTTGTCAAGAGGATGCCCAGCTAAGTTCAACGCAATGTGGGACACTCGGTTGAAATAGTATAAATAGACATGACTTGCAAAGGCTTACTTAGCTATATTCCCTTCTATCTCTACTTTTCTTTCCCTGCTTTACTAATTGTAACTTTAAATTAAATAAGAATTTTAAAAAAATATAAAAGACTCCTTATGGTTTTTTTTCTTTCATCTTGGTGTGCCTTCACCTGTGGAACAATTTGTAAGTATGGCAGTAGCAATCACTTGGGCTTATTCAGCCTGCCTGAAAGGTGCCTTGCTCAATAATTGCAGTTCAAGCCTAATTTAAAACAAGTTTATTTAGTTCTGCTTTAGTTGTAAATAAATAATACATTATTCTGCATGAAAGTCATTTCCACCTGCAGCGTTAGTGATTGACACCACGTCGTTTGTCTCAGCTCTCGTGCCTGAAATGTTTGCACACCTCTGGCGTGTTTTGCAGGTGTACGAATACTTCGCACTTGTATTGTTGATCTGGAGGAGCAAAGTGCAACACTAAAACACTGAGGGGATTATCAGACTTGAAAGGAGTTTCCTCATGCCAGGGAAGGGCCAAGAGTGAAGGAATTCAGATGATGGATAGCATGCACTGCAATCTCTTTCTTAAAAGAAAAATACTTATAAAATCTTAGCAATTGTAACCGCTTTGTTGAAAGGAGATTATGTGAATAATTATTACCTGTAGTTTGTATTGTTGTCATTTTAATGTTTTTTTTATATATTTCTTTGCATGTGATATCTTCCAAGAGTCCAGCTTTTTCTACTGCAAGTCTGATTTTCTCCATTTTTTTTTAGTTTTATATTCAATCTATATCCTTCCTGTTTGCCTGCTTATCACCTTGTATTTTTTATTCTCATGTCTTCCCCCTTTCCTGTCCTTTACCCCCTCTCCATTTTTTGTCTAAATTCTGTTGTAATATGTTTTAATTGTATTTTTTGTCTTTTTACCAATGGCTATGATCTTGCTTCTTGTTTTTCAATGTTGTTTTCCTCATCCACCTTCTTTTCTCTTTTATGTTCTGCTTCTTTAGCCAGGAACATTTTCATATGCTAAGGGGCATAGAAATATCAAAGTCCAAATTTATCTCAATATTTTCTGAAAAAAACTCCAACCAAATCTGCAAGGGTTTTTGGGTTTATTTATTAATACACTTTTCGGATTTTTCATCCGATTTTCGCTATTTTCTCTGATTTTTCGCCTGAAAACTCAGAAAACTTCAGGGTATTGTCAAAAACCCAGTGCAGATCAAAAAATCATTGGGACTTCTCCCATTGACTTATATGCAACCTCGACGGGTCTGAGATGCCAGATTTTCAGATTCTGACTATTCCCATACTCAGGGTTTAATACATCCCGAAAAAAATCTAAAATTTTTCATGATTTTAGTAAATTACCCCCTAAGGCTAATATTGCTCTTTGTGTGGACAGAAAAATGTGCCCAATGTTGTGATTTGTGTTGTTGTGTTTGTGGGAATTAGGTGTTGATTGTAAAGATGCAGATTTTGGAGGAGGAGCATGCTCATGGCTGAAGTAGTCTACAAACATTAGCATTAGTTGTTTGATTCCAATAAGTGGTTGTGTATTTTTGAGCTCAATGCTAGAAGACAAATAGTTACTCAATCTATATATCAAGTATTCTTCTTTAAGGTAAAAGACTAAAACAACAAACCCATACAAGATAATATTGCCCTTAGGAAAGAGTATTACCGGTATATTGGTTTCTGGAAGGGTTTTTTCTTTTTGGGGACTTTGTTTTTAAATACTGTATAACATAATAAAATAAAAACTGTTGGGCAGCATCACAGATTATATAAGCAGTCTTTATTTGCTCCACTTAAAAGGTGGACAAGGCCAGGGCTTTATGTGTTTTTGCCACTTCCACACTTAATCCCTTAATACATGCATAAGGCCCTGGCCTTGACCACCCTTTAAATTGGGCAAATAAAACTATTTATTTAACCTGTAATTTGTGCTACTGTCCACCATTTTTTCTTTTATGATGTGGCATGGAAGCCATGGAACACTGAGGATTGTGCAGCCGTTTCTGATTTGACATTGGGCGATGCGTTGGTAGAGTATACTGTGTGTAAATACAGTATAACCCTGATTTTACGTCCCTGGAAACGATATGTTTGCATTGTTTTTTGTGGCCCGACACAAGTAAGCTGTGTACTTTCCTTCCCAGATTTTAAGTTTATTATTTAAGTAGAATTTACATAGAGTTTTTGGAATCCCTGGATTCTACTGTCCCCGGTGTTCTACTGTAAAGTACAAATAAAGTTTAATGCACCTCAGTATAAGGTACAGTTTTTCTTTCAAGTGCAGAAAAGGGGCCTTGAGTTTAGAGTAGGGCAAGTTAATTAATAAGAGTATTAGATTGTGCCAGTTATAAAGAGGTGAGGTATCTTGTGAGGCATATGATGACATATGAATATTTCTGACTCTGGGCGCCATTCACTGTTGGTGTTCTCAGAGACATGAGGCAAACAAGAAAAAATTTTGTGAAAAGTGCACTGTCTGGTGAACATTGAATAATTAAGATGAATAACTGAGATTGAATAATTCAGATGAGAGCTTACTGTAATGGTTGCATATTTCATAAAACTAAATATAATATAGGTAATGAATGACGTACATATGTGCACAGTAAATTAGCAACAAGGTTACTAAAAAGGTCATTAGAGTAGAAGACATTAGAGCTAGGAGTATATCGTAGCATAGAGTGTCAGAAATATATAATTTAGGGGGGTTATTTATTAAAGGTCGAAAAATTTAAGTTTTTCAGTAAAAACTTGAATTTTTTGGGATAATTTTTTTTTTGCTGAGATTTATTATGCCCCAAAGCTGCAAAAAGCTTGAATCCAAAAATACTCCAGCTAAAACCTGTTGAGGTCAGGTAGACCCTTGAACCATTTGAAGATGTTTTTAGCCTTCATGTTTTCAGGTTTTTTTCAGTGGTTTGCGGTCGAAAACATGATCGATTGAAGCTATTTGAGGTTTTTTTTGCAGATAACTCGATCAATTAAAGTATTCGAGTTTTCCCCCCTATTTTTCCCCCCTATTGCATTCATTCAGATTTTTTGCATTCAAGTTTTTTCATAATCAAGCCAACGTTCGAGTTGTAAGTTTATTCGAGGTAGACACAACCTGCCAAACTCGACCTTTGATAAATAACCCCCTTGAGCTTTGAGTATACATTTTGTAATCATTTTCTTTTACTTACATTGTAGAGAGTAAAAACAAATTCTGCACAAAATGTGCAGACTTAAGCTCCCCATAGACGCGACGATTCTTCCTGCCGAAGACAGATTTTAGGGAAGCCCGACCAATCCTTCGAAATTATCGTGCGGTTAGTGGTATACGAGCGATCGTACATCTTACAATTTTTCGGCCGACATCCCATCTGTCAGGAAATTGATCGGCCAGGTCAAAAAATCTTTGTCGGTCCCAGTGCAATCTATCTATGTTTGCAGGGCCAAGCAGGCAGCTCCCCTTTGTTTTCCTGATAAATTGGTCTTTTTAGTTGATGGTAAATTCGTACGATCGTTCTGAGAAGATCGTGGTCTCACGATCAGGATCTGATCTTTTAAAAATCTCAACATCTATGGCCAGCTTAAGGGCAGAGACACACGTGGAGATTCGGGGAGATTTAGTTGCCCCGCGACAAATCGTCTCTTCTTCGGGCGACAAATCTCCCCGAACTGCCTTTCCGCCAGCTAGAATCTAAATCGCCGATGGGGTGGCACTCGGATCACTTAATTTTCCCGAAGTTGCCTCATGAAGAAACTGCAGGGAGATTAGTCGCCTGAAGAAGAGGCGACTAATCTCCCCAAATCTCCGCTTGTGTATCTGCCCTAAAGGTAGGTCTGAAGATACAGTACACGCAATACTGATAATGGGGTTGTTTAGTTTTTATATGTTTTCTGTCCAGATATTTGTTTTCGATTTATTATACCCTAGTGTATTTGCTGACTACTACAGAAAGATTTGGAGGTTTTTTTTTTCAACACGGCTTATACGTGTTCTTGAAAAGGAACCAAATACTATTGTCACCAACTGATCGGTGTGTGTGATAAGGAGTTTGTTTTGAAATGAACTGCAGAAAGCACATTTATTGAAAGCAAAGCTTTGAGAAGCAGAAACCTTTTCATGCATCTGACTAACAATTGGGTCTCTCCCACATACTGCTATTTTATGCTCTGTATGTTTGCTTTCATCTCATGTTAAGCTGAACTGAACTGTAAACTAGGTTACTGTGGAGGATGCTTGCACTTTTAACCTTGTATTTCACATAAATACTTTTCACTGGCATTCACCTGACATGAATAAACCAAAATTCTCTTACTCAAAGGAAGAAAGAAAGAAAACAACATATATACAAATGTTTTTTTTTTATTTGCTATTTATTCAATCTGAATGGTTGAATTAAATTGTATTTAAATAAAATAAAAAAAATTTTTTGATGCTTCAGCGTTGGATAAACCTAAACCTGAAAGTTGGACATTTCTTCCAACAATTTACTCCTGCTCCAGCTCTTACTTGTAAGTATAAATAAATATGCAAAGAAACTTTGTTACATGGGCATCATACTTTACTGCCTAGCAAAATATATGTAAGAAAAACAGCATTTATTATATATATGCATACTTACATAGTAAATTAGGTTGAAAACAGACAATAAGTTAAATTATTATTGTTATTATTTTGCAGTCCATTATTTTATTATATAACACTGACCCATATCATAGCGCTTTACAGATAATATATATCATTAGAATCAGTTCCTGCCCCAGTGGAGCTTACAGACTAATGTTCATGCAAGTTACAGACTTACTGACATTATGGTCATTATTTATCATTATTTATCAAGAGTCAATTAACCTTGTGTGTTTTTAAGTGTGGGAGGAAACCCACACCAACATACAAACTCTTTGCTGATAGTGCCCTGGATGGAATTAAATCTAGGATCCCAATGCTGGAAGGCAGCAATGCTAACCACCATACATAACCCCCAGCCGTATCAACCTCCATACATAAGTCACTGCATTTTTAAGTCCTTAAAGGAGCTGCCCCACCCTGACTTCTCCAGCAAATTTCAAGAAATACCGTATATACTCGAGTATAAGCCGAGTTTTTCAGCCCCCAAAATATGCTGAAAAACTCTACCTCGGCTTATACTCGGGTCAAGCGCAAAAACGGTCGCCGGCGCCTAAGAATATTCGCCGGCACCTTAGAATAGTAGCCGGCGCCTAAGAATATTCGCCGGCGCCTTAGAATAGTAGCCGGCGCCTTAGAATAGTAGCCGGCGCCTAAGAATAGTCATCCAAAAACGAGATTGAAACTTACCAGAAGCTGCTGCATTTCTCACCCTCGGCTTATACTCGAGTCAATAAGCTTTCCCAGTTGTTGGAGGTAAAATTAGGTACCTCGGCTTATACTCGGGACGTCTTATACTCGAGTATATACGGTAGTTTTTAAATTTAATTCCCAACAACACAAAATGTTTTTTAGACTTCCAACCCCAAGACAAGTCTTAATTAGACTATTTTCTGCATTGTCATTTATAGGTTTATATTTAGTGGGATACTACCCTATGTGATATTAGGTATGATATTAGGTATCTTATCCCCCCCTAGAAATTTTTCTTCGGACACCCATAGGTAGTTCACCTTTAAATTAACTTTTAGTATGATGTATACAGTGGTTTTCTGAGACAATTGGGGACAGATTTACCTAGGGTCGAATATCGAGGGTTAATTAACCCTCGATATTCGACTGCAGAATTTAAATCCTTCGAAGTCGAACGATTTAGCGCTAATCCTACGATCGAACAATCAATTGAATAATCGCTAGATCGAACGATTAAATCCTTCGAATCGAACGATTCGAAGGATTTTAATTCATTGATCGAAGGATTTTCCTTCGATCAGAAAATTGTTAGGAAGCCTATGGGGACCTTCCCCATAGGCTAACATTGGCCTCGGTAGGTTTTAGGTGGGGAACTAGGGGGTGAAGTTTTTTTTAAAGAGACAGTACTTCGCCTATCGAATGGTCGAATAGTCAAATGATTTTTACTTTGAATCATTCGTTTCGAAGTTGTAGTCGTAGAAGGTAGAAGTAGCCTATTTGATGGTCGAAGTAGCCATATTCGACCATTCGAAATTCTAAGTATTTTTTTTCTTCTAATCCTTCACTCGAGCTAAGTAAATGGGCCCCTTGGTGTTAATTTTTGTGGATTTTCATTCATTTAGCTTTTTGTTCAACAGTTTGGGATTTCAGAAGGTATCTGGTTGCTAGGGTCCAGTTTACTCTAACAACTGTGTAGTGGCAGAGACTGTAAGAAGAATAGTAGAAACCTGAATGTTTAGTATTTACAGTAAAATTGTAGTCTGAAAGAGCAATAGTTATTTGGCCCCGATTTGAAATTTGGAAAGAGGCATTCTATAACATACTAAAAATTAACATGAAGAGGAACTACCCATTTAAAAAATATCTATTTGCACATTTTTTTTATATATATAATCATCTTTTTTCTGGGTATTCCCTGCAGTGATCGCAGTGTCGGACTGGGGTGCCTGGGGCCCACCAGGAAACCTGATCTCAAGGGCCCGAACCCCCCGGTACATAATAGCACCCGTGAGTAAATATCAAAATTAACATTTTTACTTTGGAAAAAAACATAAATGGCAGTTGCAATATTAAATTCAATGAAAATATTTGGTAAAAAATGTTGCCCCTCACTAATAGAGACTATTGTAACACTAGATACAATACCTGTACAAGAAGTCATCCAAGCCCTTCATAAAAGCAAATTCTTAGCATCTTTCTATTTGTCTTCATTTATTTTGTATAGTTTTCAAATTATTTAATCTCCCATAGACTCCATTTTAATAAAATAATTAATTTTTTTTTAAATGATTTCCTTTTTCTGTGTAATAATAAAACAGTACCTTGTACTTGATCCAAACTATTTAAATGATATTGGTAGGCTAAAGGTATAGAGATCCAATTTATGGATTTTAACCTAGAAACTCCAGATCCCAAGCATTTTGGCCCCATACCTATAATAACAGGTTGTCTGCTTATCCCCCCGCCCTAGCAACAGATTGGACACTGAAACTGAAACAGATTTTTTAATTCTTTTTTTTTTTTAATGTAAAAAAATGTAAACTTCTCTTTGCCTAAAATTGTTGTGTGAAGAAGTTTTGGATTGAAATAGAGATAGTCCAGGTTAATTTTTTTTTAGGGTTGCCACCTGGCCGTTATTTTACCGGCCTAGCCGGTAAAAATGATGGCTGATCCCAACGTTATTAATAGGGAAAAAAGATAAATATATAGGAAAGACGGTATTTTTTTCCAGAAAAGGTGGCAACCCTAGCTATCGCCCAGGCCCACACCACAGAACCGCTCAGATGCACCTCTACTGCTTCGCATGCACGCTATTGGAACATTGCTTAACGGCAGCCCAGGATGTCAGGTTAGAGTTACGTGCGTAGCATGTAGACGCAGCACAGACCAGAGCCAGACTTCAGCATCCACTTCCGGGTTCGCGCTGCTCTCAGTACAGTCTGGCCGGGCAGCCATGGATATTTCAGGCTGCTATAGTGCTCCTGCAAGCACCCCACTTTGGGACTGTAGAGTGATGCGATCATGTGGGCGGGAGGGTGGTTGGCAATTGAGCCTGGTTCAGCACTGGTACATAGCAGTTGGCTCCTCTGGCACATAATGCTATTTGTGCAATTAGAGGGCCCACCAATTCGGGACCCCCCGGGTTTTCTCCAGGTGCCCCGGCAGGCAAGTCCGACCCTGAGTGATCATATGTATAATATATATATATATATATATTTACAGTCTTATGAAAATGTTTGGGAACCCCTCTCAGCCTGCAAAATAATTGACTACAATTTAAATAAAAAGGATAACAGTAGTATGTCTATCATTTCCCAGGAGTACTGGGGTGTTTTCTGAACAAAGATTTTTGGTGACGCAGTAGTCAGTTGTATGAAATTAAATCAAATGTGAAAAACTGGCTGTGCAAAAATATGAGTAACTTTGTAGTTTTGCTAATTTAAATGCATGTAACTGCTCAATACTGATTACTGGCAACACCAAATCGGTTGTATTCACTTGTTAAGCCTTGAACTTCATAGGCAGGTGTGTCCAATCATAAGCAAATGTATTTAAGGTGGCCAATTGCAAGTCGTGCTTCTGTTTGACTCTCCTCTGAAGAGTGACAGCATGGGATCCTCAAAGCAACTCTCAAAAGATCTGAAAACAAACATTGTTCAGTGTCATGGTTTAGGGGAAGGCTACAAAAAGTTATCTCAGAGGTTTAAAGTGTCAGTTTCAACTGTAAGGAATGTAATCAGGAAACGGAAGGCCACAGGCCCAGTTGCTTTAAAACCCAGGTCTTGCAGGCCAATAAAAATACAGGAGTGGCATATACGGAGGATTGTGAGAATGGTTACAGACAACCCAAAGATCACCTCCAAAGACCTGCAAGAACATCTTGCTGCAGATGGTGGATCTGTACATTGTTCTACAATTCAGCGCAACTTGCACAAAGAACATCTGTATGGCAGGGGGAGGAGAAAGAAGCCCTTTCTGCACTCACGCCACAAACAGGGTCGCTTGTTGTATGCAAAAGCTCATTTAGACAAGCCGCAGTTATTTTGGAACAAAGTGCTTTTGACTGATGAGACAAAATTTTTGTTATTTGGTCATAGCAAAAAGCGCTTTGCATGGTGGAAGAAGAACACCGCATTCCAAGAAAAACACCTGCTACCTACTGTCAAAGAATTAAGAGGGGTTCCCAAACCTTTTCATATGGCTCTATATATATACTGCATACACTTATATAAAACATGAACTTGTGCCCACACAACCCGTAAAATAAGCATATGTCTGGTAAATATCTCCTTTATATAAAACCTACACTTGATCACATCTTCAGTTGTGTTTTTCTTTTAACTCTCTTTTATTTATTTTCAACACAAAATATTTTGCATATTGTTTCAAAATGAATGCATAAAATATAGTTATTTTGGAGGGGGATGTTAGTAAAGGGGGTACTCAATTTAACAGTTTGTCTGTGTTGTACCAATGTTGTTGTAGTTATGCTTGTCAAATAGTTTTATTGTATATATTCCATGGAGTCCATATTTCAATATGCTTTTCTATTGTATCTGTCAATATAGCTGTTAAATGCAGCATGTTCTGTGTCAGCGTAATTCTTTCCTTTAATCCTTGTGTGGTAATGGAAATTTGTAAACATTGCTTTGCCAGGTTGATTCTGGCTACTGCTAGGATTTGACTCAGAATTTTATTTTGGGTCTTTGTGAGTTATTTTACTGGAAGGGCCAGTAATGCTGTGCGCATATCCATAGTGATGGTTTTGCTGAAAACTTTTTCTATTATCTTGAAGGTATCTTTCCAATTTGTTTCAGCTATGGGGCAAGTCCACCAAATGTGCTTATAATCTCCAATCCCTTTGCATTCTCGAAAACAATAGACTGTGGCAGATGGATCAAATTTATTCAGTTGTGGTTTTTAAAAGTACAGGTATGGGACCTGTTATGAAGGCTATGGTCCTGGGGTTTTCTGAATAATGGATCTTTCCAGTTATGAATGCTATGGTCCTGGGGTTTTCCGGATAATGGATCTTTCTATAAGTTGGATCTTCATACCTTAAAGGAGAAACAAACCCTTAATAAAAATAAATAACCCCTACCCTACCCTACACAGACCCCCTCCCTCCTCCCCCCAGCCTAGCTGCCACCCAGGCAAATGCCCCTAACCCTTTACTTACCCCTCCTTGCAGATTCTGTCCAGCGGAGTTATTGGGCGCCATCTTCTCCTTTTTGGTAATCTTTGGAATGAGACTGGCAAAGCGGCGCATGCGCAGTTGAGAATTTTTCTGTTTTGCGACAACTGCGCATGCGCTTAAATCCACGAAAATTGCAGAAGCATCGGTCTCATTCCGAGGATTACCAAAGATGGCGCCTGAGAACTCCGCTGGACAGAATCTGCACGGAGGGGTAAGTAAAGAATTAGAGGCATTTGCCTGGGGGGCAGCTAGGCTGGGGAGGGAGGGGGGTCTATGTAGTGTAGGGGGTAGGGTTTTTTTTTATTAAGGGTTTGTTTCTCCTTTAAGTCTACAAAAAAATAGTTTAAGCATTAAATAAACCCAGTAGGATGGTTTTGCTTCCAATAAGGATTAATTATATCTTAGCTTGGATCAAGTACAAGATGCTATTTTTTTTATTACAGAGGAAAAAGTAAATCATTTTTAAAAATTATCCAGTTATTTGGATAAAATGGGGTCTATGAGACGGGATAACAGGTTTCTGGATAACGGATCCCCTACCTGCAAAAATGTCAGCATAGTTATATGCATTTATACTGTATCTTTTCACTTCTTCACTAAGATCATGCAAGTGTAATTCTTTTTACATTCTTACACTGAGTATTAGCGTAATATGTGAAACAGAGATCTACCGTTAAGTCAGAAATGCACTGATAGGGATCGAGTTGCTTCAGTGCTCAAAAATAACAAGAATGACATTTTCTTTATACGTGGGAAAAGACTTACAAGTAGAGCTCTGTTCTGCCAGGAGTAGTTCTATAGTATTTTGAATGCACCTCTGCAGAACTGACATTTTATCAGAAATCGCTCATGTGGAAGTGATGAAGCAGAAAATATGTCTAGGACTAAAGAGCCTGGAATGTCCCTACAGACTACCAGGAAAAAGCCAGTAGGTAAACGATCAGCAGTGAATATATTGGGGGTTAATTACTAAACTCGGGTCGTGCTTTTTGGGGAAAAACTATTTTTTAGAGATTTATTAAAGCCAGATGCAGCAAAAAGCCCAAATTCCAAAAATCTCAGACTTTCCGAGGTTGTGTACAAGTACGTGGCAGAGGTCCCTATCCTATTTTGACGTTTCTGTTGTCTGTGCTGGAATTAGCCCAAAAATCTAACCATTTCAGACTATTCAGGCCTAAATTCGGGCTTTTTGGGAGAAAGCCTGAAAAATCGGGCGATTTGGGGAAAAAAACTCTGAAAATAAACATACGATTCGGTTTTTCACTCTTATCTTATTGAGTTTTTACCCGAACTGATTAAATCAAGATTTTTTTAATAATAAATAAGGTAAAATCGAGTTTGGTCGTGGTTTTTCTATTTAAAAAATTAGATAAATTCAGATTTTAGTAAATAACCCTCAAAATATATATAGTTTCATATTATGTCATGCCCACTCCTTAGTTGTCATGCTTTAAAGGGGAAATTCACCTTAAAATTAACTAGATTTACAATGTAGAACTTATTATATGAACGTTTTTATTTACAGCTAAAAACAATGTAATGTTTAATTGATTCGATTAGTTGAAGATTTACAATGTCTCGTGTATTATTACTGGGTAAAAGGCAAAGGTGCAGTGTTTACCTGTTTTTTGTACTTTGCACATTGCCAATAGCCAATTCAGATGTTGCACCTATAGCATAACTCATTGTATATATATATATATATATATATATATATATATATATATATATATATATATATATATATATATATATATATATATATATATATATACAATATCAAAACAGGGGGGTTGTGGGAGCACTCTAAAGGCTTTAAAGTATATATATATAAGTATAATAAATGCTATTGCATATGTACCCAAATAGGGGTTATTTTGTTACAAAGTTATGATCATAAAATTGATAAGCCACCATACCACGTCAAGGTAAACCCCGAATGGCGGTCCCTAACTTGTTTTATTTTTTATGTGCATTCTAGCATTACCTGTAATCAATGTCCATTGAACGCTGTTTTTTCACTGAGGGCTAAATCCTCCCCAGCCAGCAATCAGGCTTTTAAAGGAGAGATATTCCCAAAACAAACGCCCAATTTTAAAAGCATAGGATCACCACTAGTTTAAAGGGGGGGTATGGGGTGCTACACCCACTGAAGCTATGCCACAGCTTCCGGCTAAATATACAATATCAAAACAGGGGGGTTGTGGGAGCACTCTAAAGGCTTTAAAGTATATATATATAAGTATAATAAATGCTATTGCATATGTACCCAAATAGGGGTTATTTTGTTACAAAGTTATGATCATAAAATTGATAAGCCACCATACCACGTCAAGGTAAACCCCGATGTCCATTGAACGCTGTTTTTTCACTGAGGGCTAAATCCTCCCCAGCCAGCAATCAGGCTTTTAAAGGAGAGATATTCCCAAAACAAACGCCCAATTTTAAAAGCATAGGATCACCACTAGTTTAAAGGGGGGGTATGGGGTGCTACACCCACTGAAGCTATGCCACAGCTTCCGGCTAAATATACAATATCAAAACAGGGGGGTTGTGGGAGCACTCTAAAGGCTTTAAAGTATATATATATAAGTATAATAAATGCTATTGCATATGTACCCAAATAGGGGTTATTTTGTTACAAAGTTATGATCATAAAATTGATAAGCCACCATACCACGTCAAGGTAAACCCCGAATGGCGGTCCCTAACTTGTTTTATTTTTTATGTGCATTCTAGCATTACCTGTAATCAATGTCCATTGAACGCTGTTTTTTCACTGAGGGCTAAATATATATATATATATATATATAGATATCACAAGCTCCACGGGACACCGTCACTCACAAAACTAAGTGATATTAACGCCTGGGTGCACGATCAGCATAAGCTCAATACAAAAACAGAAGAGGGATCAGCACTCACAGGTCTTATAAAAATGAAATAATCATTTATTGTAGAACTAGAGACTGACATTTCGGCCCCCCATGGGCCTTTCTCACTTTGAGAAAGGCCCTTGGAGAGCCGAAACGTCAGTCCGTTGCTTGGTGTTTCAGGTTTTAGCAATGCACTGCTGTCTTTCATCACTGTGGTCCAGAGTTTGATCCTGACTGTACTTCTTTTGCATACTGTTGTTTAATCCAAGTATTAACAAAACCTACAGAAGGGTTAACTAGCTGCTGATTAAAGGGATTCCATTCTGTTGTGTGAACGTGGCAGTGACATTAGATAGTAACTTCCACTGGGGCTGTAATAGTGTGAATGACGAGCACTCTCTGCAAAGCACTGCATAAATGCATTATATAAATAAAGCGATTATGTATGTATGTATGTATATTTTTATTTGAAAAGCGCTCCTTGAGGGCAAAGCACTGTACAACAAAACAATAAATTAGTAGTAACAAACAAGGGGTCATTGGAATAAAAAGTAACAATAAGTGCATTATTAGAATACAATTCACAAAAATATAAAATATAATTACAATGCAGATTAAGTGCTCAGTGTCAAGGAAACAAAAGGCTAGAGGACCCTACCCCGTAGGGCTTACAGTCTAAATGGGAGGGTAACACAATTCAGAGGGGTAATAAGGTGCTGTGGGTTACAGTTTGTTACACTGTTATATAAGTGCCAGTTCAGGTGTTATCCAGGTGCTCCCAGAGGTAGTCTTTGAGGTTTGTTTTAAAAACATTGAAGGAGGATTCTCTCCTGAGAGATTCAGGAATGTCATTCCAAATATAAGGAGTCGCAAGAGAGAAGGGTTTGATACGGGAAACAGCAGTAGTAGTGGGGGGTACAACCTAGTGGTGGCTCTGAGAGGAGCGGAGGTTTCGGGCAGGAACATATAGAGAGACAAGAGATGAGATGTATTTAGGTGCAGAGGAATGAAGGGCTTTGAAGGTTATGAGGAGGAGTTTATAAGTTATTCTTTGTTTTATAGGAAGCCATGATAAGGACTTCAGTAGCGGAGGGGCCTGTACCCTTTTGGATGAGAGGAGGATAATTCTTGCAGCAGTGTTTAATACAGACTGTAGAGGGGAGAGATGGGAGTTAGGGAAGCCAGTTAGTAGAAGGTTGCAGTAATCTAGTCTGGATAGGATGAGAGCATGCATGAGCGTCTTGGATGTATCAGGTGAAAGGAAGGGACGGATTTTGGCAATATTGCGTAAGAAGAAGTGACAGGTTTTGACAGTGGTGTTAATATGATCAGAGAAGGAGAGAGAGGAGTCAAAGATTACCCCCAGACAGCGAGCTGAGTTGACAGGATTAATGAGCATGCCATTAATAATGTAAATTATATCATATGACTTTTGTTGCACTAAAATGTCATAGAGAACAATAAGAGTTGGGTGACTAAACCACAATCACTTTTCTAACTGTGGAATAATATATTATTGCTAGCTTTTTCACTTGTGTAAATAATGCTTATTGCAAAACTAATAAGTTTCATCAAACTTTAACATACTTTATTTTTTGCAACAAAACCTGGTAAAAAAAATTTCAGCCATCACTAATGTTATGGCGCCTATTTATTGAACCTCAAAATTTTCTGGTAAAGTTTTTAAGGGGAAAAACTTGAATTTTTAGAGATCTATTGTTATCTATCTATACCTCAAAGCTGCTAAAAATCTGAAAATAGCCTATGATTAAGTGTTTATGACACAAAATGCGTAAGGCTGTGGACACAATTAACCTTCTTCACTTTGAACTACTGGCCTGGTGGAAGTTTCGAGTGCCTGCTCCCAATTGTTTATCGGTTTGTCTGCTCCCCGTGCTGAGGGCTCAGGGTGGTGCACCTGGGCCACTTCCCCTTTGCGGTGAGTAATTATTTACTTTTGACGACCCTAATACCACAGATGTATCATTAAAAATACGAAAATACTCCAGCTGAAACCTGTTTAGTAGAAGTCAATGACAGATGAAGTGAAGATGTAGTGATCTGCACTGCGTTTTGTACGATAATATGAAAAATATGTGGTTTTCGGGCGACAACTCGAAAAAATTGAGCAATTCGGGCATCAAATTTCAAAAATGTACGATTTGAATTTCCATTCAATTTTGACGAGACTTTTCTCACACTGACTTTTTCAAGCTGAGTTTTCGATAAATGAATTAGATTTGTGGATGGGCGTTAGGTCACATTTCTTTCAATAAAAAAATGAGATAAAAGTACCCCCCTACATCATGAATTAGGAAAATAGCCTGTCTTATTAAATAGAACTTTTATTTTACACCATTTTTTTTTGTGTAAAACATTTTACACAGATTGGTATATAGGCCCCTTAAAGACTTTATTGTTTTTTTACATATAAAAATGCTGTTATGCTTAATCATTGGTGGGGTTAAATAGTATTTGCAATAAATGATATTTTCGCTTTCATTTTATTTATGTAATCAGAAACTAAACTCATAAAAACAAGTTGACCGAAACCACCTGCAAATACACAATAATGTTCACCAAATCTTTAAATAGCTCACTGAAATCTGCATTGACATGTGTAATAGATGTTTACATTTGTGCTCTCTATGGTATATCTCATATATGAAATCTGCTGTAATATTTACTATGTTAGCGGCAGCGATATCAGCATGATCAACAAAGTAGAAAGTCAAAAGGGTATTTATGTCAGAAACATTATCAGAAATGGTCATTCCTGATGTGTTACAGATCAGTGTCAAAAAATGCTGTGTAAACACAGAGCAAAGGTGTGTTTTATGGCAATCATTATTGATAAATATTGTACGTATGCAGTTCCTTGGATACTATCTTCATCAAATCACGGCAAGCCAAAACCACAAGCAAACATACATCAAAAATTAGTCACTAGAGAATAGCAGAATGTTTTGCTATTTACTAAGTACTTTCAGTTTATCTGATAAAAGAACAACTGTATCAGTATTTTAAAGGGCAGAGGTACGAGATAATTCCCTGGGTTCAATTCAATTTGCTCCTCATACATAAAACGATATTGACACTGCAACATTTGAAATATTTTTTAAAGAGGATAATGTGAAATTCCTGAAGAGTTGGGTAGAAAGGTGAAACTTGATAGACGTGTGTCTATTTGATAAGTATGTAACTGTCTAAGGTGTACAGGCATAAAATAATTATATGCAAATATAATGAAAAAGCAAAAGAAAATGGTTTATTTTGAATTTAACAAACGTTATGATTTTCTGGACTTTACCTGAGAATAGGTAATACAGGTATGGCATCTGTTATAAAAAAACTATTATCCAGAAAGTTCTGAATAATGGAAATGCCACCTCCCATAGACTCAATTTTAATCAAATAATGCACATTTTTTAAAATTTGATTCATTGTTATAAAAAAACAGTACATTGTATTGATCACAACTAAGATATAATTAATCCTTATTGGAGGCAAAACAATCATATTGGGTTTATTTAATGTTTAAATGATTTTAGCAGATGTAAGGTATGGTAATCCCAATTACAGAAAGACCCCTTCGCTGGAAAAGCCCAGGTCTCAAGCATTCTGAATAACAGGTCACATACCTTGCAGGCACCAAGTGATCTGACCACCCTAGTACCCTACACCACCCTACAGTCCCAAAAATCATGGAATGACATTATATATACTGTAAATTACTATTGACCTTAGTAAAAACTAATTTCTAAACTACAAATAGGGGCATATCAGGAATCATTTATCAATCACAAGGAAGGAGCAAAGTGCAAACACAGGCAAAACCAAGAAGATGGGCAAGTTAGGAAACAGCATGGGGTGCAGAGTGCAAAAAGCCCTACATTGCATTATACACCTCTAAAAATATTACAGTAGTACCATTCAATTTCCAATGTATTCCCAGAAAGTTCAGGAAAGCAAGGAGCACTAGACCTTTGAACTGTGAGATTCTAGGCAACACCCACTTAAGATCAGCAGACCTGACAGGGAACCACAGTATTGTTTTTCCTGTTTGAGGGCCAAGCTGTGATTGGCTGTCCACATCCTACTGTGTTTCTAGGAAATAAGCATTAGGACATTCCTACTGTCCATTTATAAGACCATATATAGGGAGCTTCATGTAAAGTTGCCATTTCAAAAGGTAAATTGGCCCAAATTTAAATCAGATGACACAAATTATTTAACATGAGTTCCCTGATAAGGATGCGTTATAATAACAGGACCACATTGTAGTAATTATTAAGCAGTTGTTAAGGGTAAGGACACGGGCAGATTCGGGGAGATTAGTCGCCCCGCCGATAAATCACCTCTTCCTTGAGGTGACAATCTCCCGAACTACCTTCCCGTCGGCTATAATGAAAAATCGTCAGTGGGATGGCACTCACGGCGACTCTCGCAATTCAGGATGGCACTCGCAGCAATTAATTTTTCGAAGTTCGACTTTGGAAAAACAAAGCGCCGCGAGTGCCATCGCGCTGTCGATTTTTCATTATAGCCGGCGGGAAGGTAGGGGAAGGCAGTTCGGGGAGATTGTCGCCCCAAAGAAGAGGCGATTTGTAGGCAGGGCGACTAATCTTCCCGAATTTGCCCGTGTGTCCTTACCCTAATAGTTGATCCACAGAACTAGAAACTCGAGATTTTTTTGCAATAAGAAATGTATTTTTTGTACCTGTGATTTTGAAGTGGTCACTTGCTGGGGGATAGTGTTTATCTTCTGAACTAAGTTATAGGAGGGTTTAAAAATTTAAAGAGGGATGCAAACAAATAACAATGTTTTGCCTAGCAAAACAAAACGTAATTCTAAACAATTCTCCAATATACTTTCTACATCATACTTTAAGTATTCAGTGGTTTAACTTTTAGGGTTGGTTCACACGAGGAGATTCGAGGAGATTTTGTCGCCTTGCGACTAACAGCCTCTTCTTCTGGGCGACAATCTCCCCAAACTGCCTCCGCATGTCTTCCCATCCGCTATAATGAAAAATCGCCTGCGCTAAAGCACACGCGGCGCTTCGCTTTCCAAAGTCGCTTCACGAGGCACCGAATCTCCTCATGTGAACTAACCATTAGGGGCAGATTCATCAAGGGTCAAAGTGAATTCGAGGGAATTTTCGAAAGTAAAAAAATTTGAAATTCAAAGTAATTTTTTGGATACTTCGACCATCGAATAGGATACTACGACTTCGAATTCGATTCAAAGTAAAATAGTTTGAATATTCGATAATCAAAGTTAATCTCTTTAAAAAAACTTCGACTTCAATAGTTCGAAGTTTTTTGTAGTCGAAGTAAAATTATTCAATCGATCGCTGGAATCGTTAGATTCGAACAATTTAATCGTTCATTCGATCAAATGATTTTACTTCGACCGCAAAACGGTCAAATTCGGTAAAAAAAACTTCGACTTCGATATTCGAAGTATAGCCATTCGATGGTCGAATTTCAAAGTATATTTCACTTCGAAATTCGACCTTTGATAAATCTGCCCCTAAAGGTTTGTAAATATAACTGCAATTTAAAGTAGCGTCTGTCATTTTCTATTCTCTGCTATAGTGGTTCTGACTTTTGATACAATGTAACAGAAGCTAGATGATTAATAGGCCTCTGAAGAAGCATGTATAGCTGACTTATACTACCTTGTTTCAAGACCCAGAACCAGCAGTGCAGAAAGAAACAAAAACTGCTCATTTTGTTTGCAATTACATTTACAACTAACTTTAAAGGGGTAGTTTACCTTTAAATTCACTGTTAGTATGATGTGGGCATTGATATTTTGAGACAATTAGCAATTGTTTTACATTTTGTAGTTATTTAGCTTTTTGTTCAGCAGCTCTTCAGTTTGTTATTTCTGACGCCAGGGTCTTATGTACCTTAGCAACCAGGGACTGGAAGATGAATAGGAAAGGGTCTGAAAAGAAAGATAAGTAATTTAAAGTAACAACAAAATGGTAGCCTCACAGATCATTAGTTTTTAATTGCCAGGGACCCCTGGGAATGGGAAACTATTAATATAATTTAAAAAAAAAAAAAGAACAATTGCAAATATGCTATTACATATTAAAAGTTAACGTTGTCCACGAGAATGATTTAATGAATGCCTGTTAGTAAGGTGCTTAGAATTACATTTCCTTTTATTAGGCAAACTGCTATTTATCAGTTTTCATACATCCTTTAAAGCAGTTTTCATGCAAACATACAATTTATTTAACACAAGCAATACAAAAAAAAATCCAAATGCGTGAAACATTACATATTTCCCATACACTTTTATTTAGTTACCTAATATTACATTAAAAATCATGCTATCGCCAACATGAAACCGTGTGTGCTTGAAATCATCATGTAATATTGATTGTTTGGGAAATTCCCATTTTTCTAACCTTTGTCAGATTTCTCTTTGCACGTAGAAGTGTTTCCTGGTATCCATGTGACTATATCTGCTTTCTTCTTGCTATTAAACAGCAGTAATGCTTCTAGATCAGTTTCTAGGTATCTTGTAAGGTAGAACAAGGGAATAACAAGTACCTTAAAGGGGTTGTTCACCTTTGAGTTAACTTTTAGTATGATATGGAGAGTGATATTCTGAGACAATTTGCAATTGGTTTTCATTTTTTATTATTTGGTTTTTTTTAGTTATTTAGCTTTTCATTCAGCAGCTCTCAGTTTGTAATTTCAACAATCTGGTTGCTAGGGTCCAAATGACCCTACCAACCATGCATTGATTTGAATAAGAGACTGTAATATGAATAGGAGAGGGTCTGAATAGAAAGATGAATCATAAAAATTAGCAATAACAATACATTTGTAGCCTTACAGAGCATTTGGTTTTTTTTCTGGGAAAAGTCAGAAGAAGAAGGCAAATAATTCAAAAACTATAAAAAGGAAATGATGAAGTTAAATTGATAATTTGCTTAGAATTGGGCATTCTATAATATACTAAAAGTTAACTTAAAGATGAACCACCCCTTTAAAGTCATGCATACTGTATACAGTATCTTAAATAAAATGTAAAACACAGTACAGGTATGAGACCTGTTATCCAGAAAGCTCGGGACCTGGGGTTTTTCGGAATAATGGATATTTTGGATCTTCATACCTGAAATGTAATATAAAATCATGTAAACATCAGCGCTGTTCAATATGTTGGTGGTCTAAAAATACATGGTAATAATTATAAACATTAAATAAATGTAATAGGCTGGTTTTACTTCCACTAAGAATTAATTGTATTTTAGTTTGGATCAAGTACAAGGTACTGTTTTATTATTACAGAGAAAAATGAAATAATTTTTAAAAATTTAGATTCTAATGGAGTCAATGGGAGACTGCCTTTCTGTAATTCTGAGCTTTCTGGATAATGGGTTTCTGGATAACGGATCCAATACCGGTACTTTTAATACATGTATAAAGGAACAAATGGCATTATAAATGGTAGAATATTTATTTTGACAGGCATATTTCTGTGTAGGACTCAGTGGCGTAACTAGATGTTGCTGGGCCCCACAGCAAATTAATTTTAGGGCCCCCAACATATCCAGTGTTTGTCCTGTTTTACCAATATATGATCAAATTGCTCATCAATGAGAGCCTCATGGGGCCCCCTGTACCTCCTGGGCCCCCCTGCAGCCACAAGGTCTGCTTCCTCTGTAGTCACGCCCCTGGTAGGACTACTGTTTGCACTGTATATGAATATATATATATATATATATATATATATAATATCAAAACAGGGGGGTTGTGGGAGCACTCTAAAGGCTTTAAAGTATATATATATATATATAAGTATAATAAATGCTATTGCATATGTACCCAAAACAGGGGTTATTTTGTTACAAAGTTATGATCATAAAATTGATAAGCCACCATACAAACGCCCAATTTTAAAAGCATAGGATCACCACTAGTTTAAAGGGGGGGTATGGGGTGCTACAAACACTGAAGCTATGCCACAGCTCCTGGCTAAATATACAATATCAAAACAGGGGCGTTGTGGGAGCACTCTAAAGGCTTTAAAGTATATATATATATAAGTATAATAAATGCTATTGCATATGTACCCAAAACAGGGGTTATTTTGTTACAAAGTTATGATCATAAAATTAGTGGTGATCCTATGCTTTTAAAATTGGGCGTTTGTTTTGGGAATATCTCTCCTTTAAAAGCCTGATTGCTGGCTGGGGAGGATTTAGCCCTCAGTGAAAAAACAGCGTTCAATGGACATTGATTACAGGTAATGCTAAAATGCACATAAAATATAAAATAAGTTAGGGACCGCCATTCGGGGTTTACCTTGACGTGGTATGGTGGCTTATCAATTTTATGATCATAACTTTGTAAGCCTTTAGAGTGCTCCCACAACCCCCCTGTTTTGATATATTATATATATATATATATATATATATATATATATATATATATATATATATATATATATATGAAGTAAGCCCATATCCAGGTATTGGGCCTGTTATCCAGAGTGATCAAAACTTGGGGTTTTCAGGATAATGGATCTTTCCATAATTTAGATTATCATACCTTATGTCTATTTGAAAAGTAAACATTAAGGGGGTTATTTATTAAAGGTCATGTGTTTTCTTGAAAAAATCAAGGGTAATTTCACTAAAAAAAAACTTTAATTTTTCAGATGTATTATACCCTCAAGCTGCTAAAAACCTGAATCCTAAAATACTCCATCTAAAACCTGCAAGGTCATGTAGAAGTCAATTGCACAGATCCCTTTAACCATTTGAAGATGTTTTTTGCTTTCATGATTTTCTTTTTTTTACTCTGGTTTGCGCTCTAAAACTCGATTAAGTCAAGGTATTCTAGTTTTCCCCCCTATTGCATTAAATCAGGTTTTTTACATTTGGATTTTTTCATAAATAAACAAACATTCAAGTTGCGAATTTATTCATTGTAGAAAAAACCTCACAAACTTGACCTTTGATAACCCACTAAGTAAACCCAAAAGGCTGGTTTTGCTTCTAATAAGGATTAATTATATCTTAGATTGGCTCAAGTACAAGGTACTGTTTTATTATTACAGAGAAAAAGGAAATCATTTTTAAAAATGTGGATTATTTGAGTAAAATGGGAGGCGGCTTTTCTGTAATTCAGATTCCATACCTGTTTCATAACATTTTGCATAAAGAAAGAAACATTTTACAGAATGTATGTGACAGAACTAATGTGACAGAGAGTGTAATGTTATTATAATAAAAGGCAGTAAATGCTTTCCATATAAGTACATTGTGGTGTGAGAAGCATCTTCTTAATGTGGTTAAAGTTTGATCTTTGTTATCAAATAGAAAATGTAAGTAATCTGCTGCAATGCAGCTGTTTGATGTTTTACTAATAAAAATATGAGAGATTTTTATGGGTTTTCACATTACTTTATAACATAATTTTATATGCTTGCACAAGCTGCCTGAGAGAAAGCTGAATCCTTTTCCACCACAAATACTGCACATCAATAACAACTTTAACATTATCATTTAATAATGCAATTGTGCTGGAATTCTGGTAAAAAATACTTCATGTGTTGGCTAAAAAAAAATATACCATATTGTGTTGATGGTTTTGCACTTTATTAAATAATCCCTAACCCTAATGTTAATAACATTGTTTTTCTTAGTAGTTTAGAGTAATATAGAATCATAAAATAAATGACCTTACTCTTAGCGCTTGCCAAGATGATTTCATGTTGCAAATCAGTGGGTTCAGCATATAGGAATCTTTCCCAAAGCCAGGCTGATGAGTTCCAATGAGTTCCTGCCTATACACAATGGGACTTGTCAACAGTTCAGAAAAGTTAACGAGAACTAAAACCTAAACAAACAATATGGCTGGTAATGCTGTATATATAAAGGAGGTGACAGGAGGGAGAGGAGAGCGACAGAGGGGTGGGTGACAGAGGAAGGGAAGGGGAGTAAGACTGAGGGGTGCCGACTAGGGGTAGGCAGAAGACAATTTTACAGGTAGCTGCCCAGCGCCCCCTATCATTGCGCCCTAGACAGCTGCCTCTTCTGCCTACCCCTAGTTCCGGTCCTGTTTGTATGTGCATCTTGCGGTTGAAATAGCATAACAATGCTAAACAAATCTTGTATGTAATGGTTCCTCTTTGCTCTCAGCTCCCTCCTGTACCCCAATTGAGCACTAAACTCTTATCCTGGATCAGGTGAAGATGTGCAACAGTGTGCCTTGAGTTCCAATAAGTGACAAAGCAGAAGACCAAACAATCCATCATCATACTAGCCGAGTAACACCTTCAGCATTATGGTCATTGGACAAGCGCAGAGCACACTCTGATGCACACTCCATGTTTGTTGTGGGTCAGAGTGTCACCAGCGAACTGCCAAGACATTTTTCTTTTTAGCACTGTTTGAAGAATTAATGTACTTTTGACTCTTTTCTGAAACCTATGAGGTCTAATGTGTAAACTTGGGCTGTTGACCCATTGAGCTGTTTTTTCTCGTGCTTGGCTGAACAGTATAAAGCAAATATTGAAAATAAATAGTCATTAGCCATTGAAGTTTGAACAGGTGTTTCACATAGGGAAGGTACCGGGCCTCTCGCTGGTACACCTATGAAAGAGTTAAGCCAAAACAAACTCCTTGCTTCTTCAAACTTACTTTTGCTTCTTGTAAGGATTATAAATTGCAAAATGCAAATACCAGCCACTGACCGGGAGTAATTCAATGTTAGGAGCACATAAAAGGCATTTTCAGGAGCTGTCATATAAAATTGTCCTTGGTATATTATTCTAAAGGGCAGTGCTACTAGGAAATCTATTTTAAGAATGATGTGGGCAAGGGCTATGCAACAGTAATGTGAAATTAACATAGTGACCCTGATTTATTATTAATTTATACTGTATTGTTCTATGTGCAAAAACAGTCACCTGAATGTGTAACTTCATTATGTTAGACAAATATATCTATAGTGCCAATGGTCCCACTAAGCCCTGTTGGTGGACTACAACTTCCAGCATGTTTAACCCTGATATTAGGTTTAAGAACGATAGGTAGCCCAGGAACATATGGAAACCTAAATAAATGTTCCTGAAACAGTTAAAACTAGATCATTAGTTTTTAGATTATTAGAAATTAGATCATTAGAGCCTATATTGTAAATATCTATTGAATTCATATCTCTGACATAGGGGCAGATATACTAAAGGGCAAAGTGGCCGTCGCTGGCGAAAATTTATCTCACAAGTTTATTATTTCCATGATACCTGATTCCCTCTCTGTTTACAGTTAAATTTGTCACTTACTTCTGGCCCTCAGTTTCTTAAATATGTAATAAAAAAATATCATCTATAATTCTAAAATTGCATTGCCTTTTATAGTAACCATTATAAGGTAAGGGTTCAATTGTAAGGTCATTCTTCACTGTTATCATGGGTATTTGTGCACAGAATGCCATTTTTACATTTGCTTATCAACAAAACAATTCAATTAATGAATCATAAGTATAATCTTGCATACATGTAGGGGATAATTTAAACAAGGGGTGTCCAACCCGAGGGCCGCATGAGGCCCAGGATGGATATGAATGTGGAGCATCTTGAACTTTCACCAATCCAGGAAACGTCATGTTGCAATGTCACGCACAGAGAGCGTATGTACACAGTCAATAATTGTGTGCTTCCTACAGCAGGAAAATCGGTTAACAAGTGAACATTCGGTTACTTACAAAGGCAGGTAAGTATTCTTCAGTGGCATCGCCCGCTATGCTAGGGATATAGGCAGCGCCTACATTTGTGAGCAACTTTTTTCAAGAATGAACACACTAAGGGGCAGATATATCAAAGGTCAAGGTGAATTTTCAAATGAAAAAAATTCAAATTTTGAACTATTTTTTGTGTACTTCGACTTAGGAAATAGTCCAAATTCAATTTGAATTTGAAAAAAATTTGAATATTGACATTTATCATGTACTGTCTCTTTCCATTTGCCACCTAAAACCTGCTGAATTCCTGTTTTAGCCTATAGGGGACCTCCTTGAACCTATTTGGAGACAATTGGTGCACTTCGAAACTTTTTTTTTGGGAAAAACTTCGAATCGAATTCAATCAAATGCACTATTCCTTCAATTCGAACGATTCGAATTCGGCCGAATACGGACCTATTAGATCGAAAACAGACCTATTCGTCCCAAAAAAAACTTCAACTTAATTTTTGAATTCCAATTTAGAAATTTTTTAAATTCGAAATTCGACCCTTGATAAATATGCCCCTAAGAATAAAATTGGAACCAAGTTATCTGATGAGCACCTTGAGAATTCACTGAGAATTGCAACTACTTCCATTCAACCAGATATTGATACATTCATTTCTCAAACACAATGTCAAAAATCCCACTAGGTTTATGATAGCTGCTTTTCTTTTACAATAAAATAAATCAAAAGCTGGCGTTAGTGTTTGTGTGTATTTCGAGTGTGGCCCCTGAAATTTTTTCTTCCAATGTGGCCCAGGGAAGCCAAAAGGTTGGACACCCCTATTGTGAAATGTAAGGCTATCACAAGTCACCATGAAGTGGGCAGGCTGTGAGCAGAGAACACCAACGTGACTTCTAATATCCTTAAATGTTAAAGTAGTGGGAAACGTTTTCTTATAAAACATAAGTCTGGTATGTTTATCTTTGATTGTACTAAATCACAGTGCTACATTAAAAAGATCTATTAAGATACAGGTAAGGTTGATGAATTTAGTAGGATTTTTTTTTTACATGTATAAAATATTTGGAGCTTGCATGGAATTCTGTGTATGTTCTTTTAATATATTCGGTACACTTTAATGGGCATTTTGTATAGCAGGTACATAGTGGTTACATAAAGACAAACGTCAAATGTATGTATTTCCATTTATTTTACAAGAGGGAGTGGCAGTGGAATACTTCAAACAGTTATGACTTGCACTTCTAACAGTTAACAGAATGCTTTCACCTAGAGCACAGAAATGAACCAATAATTCGATGAAAATTGGCCTCCATTGTAGATATGGTTAAAATAATAAATTAAGCTTGTGATCAAATTAGTGTTGGCCTCCTTAATTAACATTCATACATTCATTCTACTAAATTTGCTTAGCAAATTCATTTAAATGACAAATTAATGAGCTAGTTGCATTTATAGTTACATAGTAGCCGAGGGTGAGAAAAAGACATGCATCCATCAAGTTGACCCTTTCTCCAAGTGAAACCTCTTAAAATCTGCAGCCCCTTATATTGCTTTGGCTTCAACTATCACATCAAATTTAACAAATTTATTGAAAATGTATATTTGCCTAAAGCCGAAATATAAAATTTCCCCTTATACTGTCTGCCTATCCTGTGGGCCGTCCTTTGTTTCCCTACTTCGCCAACTCAAATTAAAATAGTAGAAAACCAAGTTAAGTACGATATTTGAGGGCAGATTTAATTTCTAAACAAGTATTTGACTTCAATGTAGGAAAAGCAAAGGTAAACTTGTGATTGGGACTTTAAGGTTAATACTTTAAGGGGGATGGCAGATGAAAAGATTGTCGCCCATGGTTAAATCTGCATTTCTGAAGGCAACAAGTTTCCAGAAAACGCTTTTCCTCTAGCAATAAAGTAAATCGCAGGTGGGAAAATATGTACAATGTTTCCTCATGAGGAAAGAGGTTCTTGAATGAACACTGTATATAACCCAACTGTCCCATTTTTTTTTACAGATCAGCCCACCGTCCCGTATTGTTTTTTAAATGCCCCTGGTTTCACTTTGATCTTCTGCACTGATACCAGAAAAGAAAAAAAAGTTTCCAAAACTTAATTAAATAAGAAGCTTTTGGCAGAGAGCCCAGAATACGCAGCACCTGCACTTAGATACATTTGAACTAATAAGATACGCAGGTCTCTTGGAAGAACTGTGACTCTTAAAGGAGAACCAAACCCTTTATATTAAAATCCCCTAACCCCCTACCCTACATATACCCTCTCCCTGCTCCCCCCAAGCCTAGGTATTGCATGCGCCGACAGTCATGGAAATTGCCAAAGCACCAGAAGAAGACTTGAATATTACCAAAGAGAAGAAGATGGCACCCGTGAACTCCGATACGATGAACCTGCAACAAGGGGTAAGTAAAGAGTTAGGGGCATGTACTGAGAGTAACACCTAGGCTGGGGGGAGCAGGGAGGGGGGTCTATGTAGGGTAGGGGATTTTAATATAAAGGGTTTGGTTCTCTTTTGAAGGAGTTGTTCACCTTACACTTTTTTTAAGTTCAGTTGCTTTCAAATAGTTCACCAGAAATAAAGGCTTTTTCCAGTTACTTTCTATTTTCTATGTGTGACCATTTTTCTAATATTGAAGTGTAAGTCTAATTTTTTACCTTTCTAAAGCAGCTCTGGGAGGGGGGGTCGCCGACACTGTAAACTGTTCTAAATTGAGAACAGTCTCGGACTGGGAAACCAGGGGCCCACCAAAAACCCTTAGACCAGGGTCCCACTCTAAGTATTATTTTCTTCCTCTCCTGACTCAAACTATTCTCCTATTCTCTTTTCTTTACATACTATAACCTAGTATTCCATCTATTTAGCCTCTTTATTCTCATAGAAATAGGCAAATGTTTAGAAGCAGGAGGGCCCACTGACACCTGGGCCCACCGGGAATTTTCCTGGTATCCGGATGGGCCAGTCCAACACTGCTTATCTTTTTCCCTGCTTAGTAGAAACCCTGAGTTTCATTAAAGGCAGCTGTTAGAATTGATACAATAGTTGCTAATATTCCACAGATGCTGCTGAGCAATGTATCGACTAACGATTTAGAAAAATTATAACATTCTGCACCTGGATTACTGAGCTGTCAGACTAAAACACCTGAGACAGTAAACTTGGATTTTGGAAAAATGGTAAAGAATAAAATATTACATTTGGAAATTGAAAAATGTCTTTATTTCTGCAGAACAATCTGAAAAAACTAATAGAAAAAGTGTTTGAAAGGTGAATAACCTCTTTAAAAGAGAATTAGAAAAACTGTAAAACATGCACCTAAAACACCCAGGAATGTGTGCAAACTTTCCATAACCTGCCAAAATTTGTAAAATGTACATGATATTTAGGGGGTGTGGTCGAAAAAAAATCTCTTTTTTGCCCCTTTTTTCATCTTCCAGATGTTGGGAGGTATAGCTATACTCAGCAATGTCCCACTTAATAAAGGGTTGTGTTACCCAAAATATGGAGTGATTAAAAGCACATTTGTATTGATTTCTGCTTTGGATTGCTTTCTACTTTGATTTATGATTGAACAATTAGTTCTTCTTATTTGAATTTTAAAAAAATAGTTTTCTTCATTTTTTACATTATAATTACCGGTATTCACGTGCACTCTTTATTGGCCCATGCCAAACTGTACAGTAGCAATTTCCTATTCATTTCTTTTTGTGTATTTGTAACAGACTTAAAGCACACTTATCAGATTTGTGATGTTAGCTTCCCCTGACAGCAGAATTCTGCTCCATCTCTTGTTTCTGTTTAACTATCATAACTTTGTAAATCCTGCTTTTGTGGAAAACGTTGTCAGATGTGCCTGCCGTAAAGTTTCTCCCCACCCCGTTCTCCCCCAGTAAGTACATTGTTCTCAATATGAAGAGTAAAGGAAACGTTAATTAAATGACTAAACTGAAGGCTATTAGTGATACAAGCTATTTGAAATAAGCTTAGGAGGAAAAACACAGCATTATTTACAGTAGAGCCTATAATTTCAGACGTTGAACTGCTAGTGACTACAACTGCCTGGCAGCCTGCAGGGAATATACTTTACCTGTGAAGGCCACAAATTGTGCAACGCTAGGGATTCACCAAATCCTGTATATGGTTTGGGATTTAAATGGATCCTAACACATTTTGCAGGATTTTGCTTTGTCTGGACCTTAAAGGCATTCTATTATGATTTTTATGGTGTAGTTTTTATGTCTAGTTTACGCTGCAAATAATTCACTCTACAATCTAAAATTTCATTCCTGAAGCAGCAAGTGTATTTTTGTAGTTGTAATATTGGTGTGTAGGCGCCATCTCAGGTCATTTTGCCTGGCCATGTGCTTTCAGAAAGAGCCAGCACTTTAGGATGTAACTGCTTTCTGGCAGGCTTTTGTTTCTCCTACTCAATGTAACTGAATATGTCTCAGTGGGACCTGGATTTTACTATTGAGTGCTGTTCGTAGATCTACCAGGGAGCTGTAATATTGTGTTTGGGAGCTGGTTACCTTCCCATTGTTTTGTTGTTAAGCTGCTGGGGAGGAGGGGGTCAATATCACCCCCAACTTGCAGTACAGCAGTAAAGTTTATCAGAGTCACATGACTGGGGGCAGCTGGGAAACTTACAATATGTCTAGCCCCATGTCAGATTTCAAAATTAAATATAAAACAATCTGTTTGCTCTTTTGAGAAACTGATTTCAGTGCAGAATTGTGCTGGAGCAGCACTATTAACTGTGTTTTGAAAAAAAGAATCCCATGACAGTATCCCTTTAAGTACTGTGCTGACCTTAATTCAGTTAGGCTGCTGTTCACTATGTCTTAATAAATATTTTGTACTATTTTACTACCTTGACTGATTTTTGGAGGGACTCACAACTGTTATGGTGTTTTCTCATGACCTTAATTCAAACCCTTGAAATCACATAACTTGACCTAATAGATAACTGAAGGTGACAAATATTTTTCAGGAAATGCAATATTTTGGCAGTTCTGATCAACTTCAGATATGCAAATTAGAGTTTGGATTTAGTACCGTAATGGGCCAAATGCTTCGTGTAGATTTCAGTATTCGGGTGAATCCAAAAACAATGTATTGTGCACATCCTGTGCGACTGTTGCCATCTTGTCCAGCTATACCCATCTTTTCATCTTATGTCTGCTACTCTGTTCTGTCCATGTGATCTCCATATACACCTTCCAAACTATTTTTAGATTGTTCATCAGAAATAAATACTTTTTTCAAATGCTTTCCATAATTGAATTTTTTATTATTAAAAATTTTAAATTTCATATTCCGGTATCTGTTGTTTGGCAGCTCAGTAATTCAGGTGCAGACTAAACTGTTACTATTTTGCAACATTTAGTTGGTTGTGTTTCTCAGCAGCATCTCTGGAGTATTAGTAACTATTGTATCAATTCTAACAGTTGCCTGTAATGAAACTCTGGGATTCTGCTCAGCAGGAACAAAGATAAGTAAAGGATCAACTAATATTTCAATTTAGAACAGTTTTCAGAATTGGTCACACACCCCCCATCAGTTACCGAAATATAAAATACTGCTTATTACATTCTCTGTGCCTTTACTATATACAGTAGCAATTTCAGCAATCTGGTTGCTAGGGTCCAAATTACCATGCATTGATTTGAATAAGAGACTGCAATATGAATAGAATATGTGTAATAAAAAGTAATGAATAGAGTATGTGTAATAAAAGGCAGCAATAACAATACATGTGTAGCCTTAAGGTCCCCATAGACGCAAAGATTTCTCTTGCCGAACCACCGATTTTAACGAAGTTCGACCAATCCTTCGAAATTATCGTGCGGTTAGTGGGATTCGAATGATAGTACATCTTACGATTTTTCGTCCGACATCTGTCAGGAAATTGATCGGCCAGGTTAAAAAATCTTTATCGGTCCCAGTGCAATCTATTTATGTCTGCAGGGACAAGCAGGCAGCTACCCTTTGTTTTCCTGGCAATATCGCCTGAAATGGTCTTTTTAGTTGATGGACAATTCGTACGATCGTTTCGAGATAATCGTGCTCTCACAATGATGATCGGATCTTTTAAAAATCTGTACATCTATGGCCAGCTTTACAGAGCATTTGTTTTTTAGATGGGGTCAGTGACCCCCTTTTAAAAGCGGGAAAGAGTCAGAAGAAGAAGGCAAATAATTAAAAAACTATAAAAAATAAATAAATAATGAACACCAATTGAAAAGTTGCTTCTATAACATACTAAAAGTTAACTTAAATGTGAACCACCATTTTAAGAAGGATATTAATGATCTGGAGAGAGTGCAGAGGCGTGCAATTAAACTGGTTAAAGGAATGGAACAATTAAACAGAACAATTAAAGGTTGGGGTTGTTTTTTTCTGCTGAAAATACACTTGCAGTGGGACGTGATTACTCTTAATAAACATAAATGTGCATTATATATAGACTATATTGACTCCCTGACGAAAGTTCCTGTGAGGAACTGAAACGTTGGTTCAATTAACCTCCCATTTTTTCCACAAACAGACTTTGTTGTTGTAATACCTTGGTGTGCCGTCTCCTTGCATTGTCTATATATATATATATATATATATATATATATATATATATATATATATAGGTTTATCTGCAAGGATCCGCACACCAAAATTTTCATCAACAAAAGTGTTTTATTCCGTACATAACTCCTTATATATATATATATATATATATATATATATATATATATATATATATATATATATATAAACAAGTCCCAAAGGTGCACTCCGTTTCCTGTGTAAATGCCCGGGTGCCAGCAAACATGTAATGGTATATCTGCAGGAATAGCGACACTCACGGGACTCTTCTGAAGCTTAACAAATGTGATACTTTATTGGAGACTCAACGTTTCGTCAGGACAATACAGAACAAAAAACTGTATTCTCCTGACGACGATCCCTGTGGGGGATCAAAACGTTGAGTCTCCCATGAAGTTTCACATTTGTTAAGCTTCAGAAGAGTCCCGTGAGTGTCGCTATTCCTGCAGAGATATATATATATATATATATATATTTCTCGGTCGTCCCTAGGCAGCACAGGGCACTAGTGGGTTAATACACCGTTCCCTTTAGGAGGCAGGATGGAACAAAACTTTTGATCCCTCTGAGGGATCCTCCTCTTCCCTGTATTAACCCCGCCTACTTTAGTTTTTTTCCATCCTGCAAGGAGGTAGGATGTGTGGGAGCTAAGCTCCCATTCATTATCAATTTTTATTTTATTTTACTTTATTTTATTTTTGTTTTTTTCACAGGAGTTGTCCTGCTGACAGGGGGTAAGCTTCAGCGCTGCCCTGGTAGCATTGTCATTTTATGACATAGAGGCAAGCTTCAGCGCTGCCCTGGTGGGGTTTCACCGTATGTCTCACCCATTGTTCAGGCAAGCTTCAGCGCTGCCGGGTTCGGATTAGGCGAAAGGCATGCCTTAACGCTGCCGGAACGCCGTCCCTCATTGCGACGCCGCATCAACCGGCATTACACTGCGCTCAAATCTCGCGCCAAACGTTGCGCACTTCCGGGCGCCATCTTGGATGCGCACATCACGGCGAAGAGTATTATACTTAGCCGCACGGCCATTTCCCGCTCCACACTCTGCAGGAGTGACGCGTCGGAAAGTCAGGGGATCCTATTAAAGATCCGGTTCCTACTGGTACAGCTTATTTTTTTCTCCTTTTCTCTGTACTATTTCTCTCTATCATTACTAACAGTCTGCATAGCCTAACATGGCGTCTGACCCCAATAAAGCAAATGTATCTGCACAAGATAAGACAGACACTCAGTCAGGTTCAGATTCAACCTCAATATCTGTGAAAAAGAGACATAAGGAGAAGGAAGTTCAGCAATACCAGAAAAAGCGCAAACCCACAGAGGTGAAAGCTGATTCAGCAGCACCTTCTGCTTCACAGATTCCAGATTGGTTTCAGCCATTTCAGGCATCATTACTGACTATGTCATCTGCTATTGAAAAGATAGCAGCTAACCAAATATCTCATGCTCCACAATTAGTGACTCAAAACCCCTCTCAAGCAGAGGTAGATTTACATTCCTCAGACGAGAAAGGGATAATTCCTGAGGACGATTCAGACTGGGAAGATGAGGAACACTCTAATCCACATCTAGAAAGCTCCCACAAATCCCAATCGGAAGCTATTCATTCGCTGTTAGCAGACATGTTCCATACGCTAGGCATTCAAGAGGAACACAAAGAATCCAAGGCTGTGCAAGAGGTCATTAACAAGGAATGGAAAGCCCCAGACCGCAGAGCAGTCAAAGATAAGAGAATGGATATTTTGTATCCTTTCAGTCAAGCTCATAAAGATAAATGGGAAACCATACCCAAGGTTGACGCCCCGATAGCTAGATTAGCTAAACGTATGACTATACCTTTAGAGGACGGAACAGCGTTCCGTGATCCCATGGACAGGAAGGCTGAAAATCTTTTAAAGAGCTCTTTTGCCTCATCTACAGCGGCATTTAAACCGTCCATCACAGCAGCATGTGTTGCGCGAACTATGACCCTATGGTTAGAAGAAGCGTTATCAGGTTGTTCTGAGGATTCTTTCGACATGCATGGTCATCTTTCAAAAGTGCTTAATGCAGCTCACTTTTTATGCGATGCCTCTATGGACACACTTCAATTACAAGCCAGGGCCTCCGCATTTTCAGTAGGTGCTAGAAGAGCACTTTGGCTCAAATCTTGGAGTGCGGACCCAGCTTCCAAGAAGAATTTAGTTACTCTGCCATTTTCAGGGTCTTCACTCTTTGGGCCGGAACTAGATACTTTGATAAATAAGATCACTGGAGGAAAAAGCAACTTTTTACCTCAAGACAAAAAATCTAAACCTCCAAACACACTGTCAAGAAGACCATTTAGGTCACCGAATTTTGGGAGAACTTCTCTGCAGCACTCCAGACAACCAACATACTCTAACCAACCCAAGGGTAATTTTCGTCCCCCCAAGAAACCCTCCTGGAACTTTCAGAGACGCACTCCCACAGGAGCAACTGATAAGCCACGAGACGCATGAAGGGGCAGCCTCCCCCGATCTTACGGAGGCGATAGGGGGGCGCCTCTTGAAGTTCAGGAACACCTGGCTAGCCACAACTTCAGACACCTGGGTCCACAAAATAGTTTCAATGGGCTACAGACTACAGTTTCACAGGTCACCCCCCCAACGATTCATTCATTCAACCCTGCCATCCCTACCAAACAAACAGAAAGCTCTGAAACTAGCAATACAAACTATGCTCAAAGCCAAGTCAATAATCACAGTTCCCACAGATCAATGGGGGCTCGGATTTTATTCCAATCTGTTTCTGATACCCAAAAAAGATGGTTCACAACGTCCTGTCCTGGATCTAAAATTTCTAAACAAATTTCTCTATGTACCTTCCTTCAAAATGGAATCTCTGAGATCCGTGATTGCAAACGTGGAACAAGGAGATTTTTTCACGACTATAGATCTAAAGGACGCTTATCTACACATCCCAATCCATGTGGACTCTCAACAATTCCTACGTTTTGCAGTTCAAGGTATCCACTACCAGTTTCAAGCTCTTCCTTTCGGCCTCGCAACGGCTCCCAGAGTATTCACGAAACTTATGGCAGCTCTAGTAGCTCACTTACGACAACTAGATATTGTGGTGCTACCGTACCTAGACGATCTACTGATTCGGGCGCCTACATACTCATCGGCCTTGGCCCACACAAACCTCTGCAAAGAAGTTTTAGAATCTCACGGCTGGAAAATCCACTTTGCAAAAAGTACTTTAATTCCAACTCAGTCCATCATCTTTCTGGGAGTCCAGTTCGACTCTCTGCAACACAAGGTTTTTCTGACGACTCAAAAGCAACTCAAGCTTCAGACTGCGGCAGATCAGGCAATATCCCAAAGGTCAATCTCGGCCAGGGACTGCATGCGACTACTAGGACTTATGACCTCAGCCATAGAGGTCGTACCTTTTGCTCAAGCCCACATGAGAACCCTCCAGCTGGATTTTCTCAAAAAATGGCACGGAGATTACAACAAGCTGGACTATCCAATTTTTCTATCAGCGACAACCAAAATTTCTCTTCGTTGGTGGAGTCAAATAGACAACATCAAGAAAGGAAAACTGTGTTCCATTGCAGATTGGGCAATTCTCACCACAGACGCCAGTCTCACAGGCTGGGGCGGCGTTTTCAACCACTGGTCTGTACAAGGTCGGTGGTCACAGGCGGAAACCTCACTCCACATCAACGTTCTGGAACTGAGGGCGGTTTTCCTGGCGCTAAGACACTGGTCGGATCTTCTGAGGGGATGCCCAGTAAAAGTCCGGTCAGACAACGCTACGACGGTGGCGTATATAAACTACCAGGGAGGCACTCACAGCAGTGCAGCATGGAAAGAGGTGTCCCGCATTCTGCAATGGGCGGAAAACAATTCGTGCAGGCTAGCGGCCGTGTACATCCCAGGTCAATTGAATTGGGAAGCAGACTTCTTAAGCCGAACCACTCTCGATCCGGGAGAATGGGCACTGCACCCGGAAGTGTTTCAACAACTTGCGAACATGTGGGGGACACCACAGATGGATCTGATGGCCAGCAAGTTCAATCACCAAATTCCGGAGAATTGTTCCAGGTATCACGACCCAAATGCTTGGTCAGTGGATGCAATGACGTCAGCTTGGGACTTTCAACTTGTCTACATTTTTCCACCCATACCAATGATCCACCCGGTTCTCCGGCGCCTGTGTCTATTCCGAACGACAGCAATAGTGATAGCACCTTTTTGGCCCCCGGAGGGCTTGGTTTTCAGATCTAAAGAGACTGTCACTTGCTCCCCCGTGGCCGCTTCCTCAACGGCCGGACTTGCTTCAACAGGGCCCCTGTTGGCACCCGTCTTTGGAAAGGTTATCCCTGACGGCTTGGCTCTTGAAAGCTCCATCTGGAAGGGCAAGGGTTTCTCGGACAAAGTCACTACCACTCTGTTGAGAGCACGCAAACCAACAACAATATCTACCTATCACCGCATTTGGTCATGCTACATCGACTGGTGTAACCAGAGACGCTCGGATTATACACAGTGCACAGTTCCTCTTCTCCTGGAATTCCTTCAGCAGGGCATGGATAGAGGATTGGGAGTCAATTCGCTGAAAGTCCAAATCTCAGCATTGTCAGTGTTCTTTCAACGGCAGATAGCGTCCTTTCCGGATGTCAGGACTTTTATCCAAGCCGCCACACAGATCAGACCTCCATATAAAGATCCTTTACCACCATGGAACTTAAATTTCATTCTTCAAGTACTGCAGGGTCGCCCTTTCGAACCACTAGCGTCCATAGATATGAAGTTTCTCACTTGGAAGGTCGCATTTTTAGTGGCTATTTCGTCAGCGAGACGAGTTTCGGAATTTGGTGCTCTTAGCTGTAAACCACCATTTTGCATCTTCCACGAGGACAAGGTAGTACTAAGAACTGTTCCATCCTTTCGTCCCAAGGTGTCTTCTGAATTCCACCTCAACCAGGAAATTGTCCTCCCATCCTTCTGTCCGAAACCGTCATCTGACCTCGAGAGACGCTTACACACACTGGATGTGGTTCGGGCGCTCAAATTCTATTTACATAGAACGGAAAGCATCAGGAAGACGGACGCTCTTTTCGTGCTGTATGGCTCCCACAGTCAAGGGAAGACAGCTTCCAAGATGTCCATTGCTAGATGGATTAAGGACTTAATTCTGTACATTTACAAGCTCAAGGGTCTACCCACGCCCTTAAAGGTTGGAGCCCATTCAACGAGGGGCATGAGTGCTTCATGGGCACTTTATAATCAAGCTTCCATGGATCAAATTTGTAAAGCGGCTACCTGGTCATCTTTGCACACATTCACAAAGTTCTATAAGTTCAACGTTTATGCTTCTGCGGATGCCAGTTTTGGCAGAAAAGTTCTACAAACAGTTGTTCACAAGTAAGGGTCTTTCGCGCATGTTAGTGCCTTCCGCCTTACCTTGGTTCAGTCTCCTCTTTCTCGTTCTCTTTCCCACCCTTTCAATTGCTTTGGGACTCACCCACTAGTGCCCTGTGCTGCCTAGGGACGACCGAGAAAAGAGTATTTTTATCATACTTACCGATAAATCTCTTTCTCGGAGTCCCGTATAGGCAGCACAGGGAGTTACCCTCCCTACTTCTTCACTGTTCTATCCTACTTATAAGCTGTGCTAGTCGAAACTAAAGTAGGCGGGGTTAATACAGGGAAGAGGAGGATCCCTCAGAGGGATCAAAAGTTTTGTTCCATCCTGCCTCCTAAAGGGAACGGTGTATTAACCCACTAGTGCCCTGTGCTGCCTATACGGGACTCCGAGAAAGAGATTTATCGGTAAGTATGATAACAAATACTCTTATATATATATATATATATATATATATATATAAGTCCATCCAGTGTATGCACTCTTACCAGATGTTCCAAACAATTTAGGGTGCGTGGGTCAATATTGTTCAGATAAGATAATCAAAGGACTCGCACTCCAATTCCTTTTTCGTGAATAAACGTGTTAATTTATTTTTAGTTGCATTTTTCCAACGTTTCGCAATGTTTGTTGACCCTGCACCCGCATTTGTTTGGAAAAATTCTGAATCAGAGTGCAGCTGCTGGACATTAAATATATAGTGAATAAAGTACCCCCTCTTTTAAAATATATGGATATTATAAGTTACCGAGGAGTTTCATGACCAAATAAAAACACGAGGCCGAAAGCCGAGTGTTTTTATACAGGTCATGGAACTCCAAGGTAACTTCTAATATCCTCATATTTTACAACTGGGGGTACTTTATTTATTATAATACACACGTTTTAGTGAGTCATGTGACAGAAATGACATCAGAACTCACCGTTTATAAGGATATAATTTACAGGATATTCATGGCTTTTGTGTATTATATATATATATATATATATATCTATAGATATATAGATATATATATATACAGTATACTGTGTGTGTATGTATATATGCACTGGGGATCATTTGGAGGGGTTCAATTTCATGGACTATTATCTTTTCAATCCAAATGAACTATGTAACCATTCATTCCGCTACATTATTATTGCATTCAGCTCCGTGTGGACGTGTTCTCTCTGTGCTATGAAACACCAGGATGCTGCAGATTTATATAAGACTTCATTGGGGCCACTATTCTCAGTCACTAAATAATAAGAACATATGTGCCAGCAGAAAAATCCTCCACATTTTTTTAAAGAAATAAATCACATTTTTATAAGTTCACCCAATAATGCATAAAGATTCCAGGCACAGATATAACGTACACGTTATTTGTTTTGACCCTGTAATGGAATTCACAGTCAAATTTGCCCCAGAGGATAATGTTCTGCCGGAGTCGATTTTGACAAGATGAGGCCGCCCCTTGTACTATGCAAATATTGATAAGAGCTCAGGCCTTTATTCTCTGTGGTTTTTGTGTGATCTCCTCGCCTCTCATTGCTTGTAATTGTAGTTGGGGGGTTAATGGAACAAACATTATTCAGCCGAGCAGATGCAACTCCACCAGGGTCGGAACTAGGACCTGGCCGGTAAAAATAATGGTTGATTCCAATGTTATTAATACGGAAAAAAGATAAATGTATAGATGGGCTGGTATTTTTTCTAGAAAAGGTGGCAACCCTAGTCAGAACTCTGTAGGCAACAGAGAGCCGTGTCTAGGACACAACCAGAGTGGGTACTAGAACTCTACGGAGATCCTTGCTTAGGGTGCCCATTAGGGTTGCCACCCAGCTGGTATTTTACCAGCCTAGCCTTTAAAACAATGTAGTTGCCAGTAAATTTGTAATACCCTTAACAAAAGCCCTTGGCCCGCCCCCAATGCGTTTAAAACATAACTTTTCTCCGACCTTCTGGCCATCGCGCAATGTGGCTCCACCCCTTTTACATCACGGTATGCCCCTTTTACATCACAGCCCGTCCCTTTTGTTGCCGCCCCACCACCAGCCAGTAGAAATTTTATGATAAGGTGGCAACCCTAGTGCCCATAGCTCCTGCCCCGTCTCTGAACTCCAGTTATAAATTAGCAGGTCTCAAGAGAACCTACAGAGAGAGGTGCCCCTGCGATTTTGGGTTGGACAATATCCTCCCTTTTAAAGGAGAACTTCTTTGATCTCCTTTTAAAATAGAACTAAACCTTAAAAATGAATATCCTCCCAAACAAGCCAATGAGCGTTATCAGCAGTTCTTTTAAAGGAGAACTAACCCCTTAAAATGAATATGGTTGAAAATGCCATATTTTATATACTGAACTTATTGCACCAGCTAAAGTTTCAGCAGTTCAATAGCAAAGTCTCAATCACACGTTTCCCTTTGGTTTTCCCAAATTGAGGTCAAATCCTTATTTAGAAATGTAACCGGCCCTCAAGTATTGTTCTACAAAGTACAAAGTAAGGAAACAAAGGACAGCCCACAATAAAGGCAGACAGTATATGGGGCATTTCACATTTTATATTTCAGCTTTAGGCAAATAAACATTTTCAACGTGTTTGTTAAATTGAGGGAATGGTTGAAGCCAAAGCAATATAAGGGGCTGCAGATTTTAAAGGAGAACTAAACCTTAAGAATAAATACTGCTAAAAATGCCATATTTTATATACTGAACTTATTGCACCAGCCTAAACTTTCAGCTTGTCAATAGCAGCAATGATCCAGGACTTCAGGCCATCTTGAAAAGTGTCTGCAACACTCACATGCTCAGTGGGCTCTGAGCAGTTGTTGAGAAGCTAAGCTTAGGGGTCGTCACTAATTATCCAGCAGTAAATTAGGTTTGTCTGTAATATAAACTGCCAGATTTTTAAATTCTGGTGCTAGTTGCACTGGTTTCTGTGCTGCCATGTAGTAATTATCTGTATTAATTACTAATCAGCCTTATATTGTGACATTTCTATTCTATGTGTACTGTATATTGTGAGTGGCTCCCTGAGCTCAGTAAAGCTGGCCATAGATGTAAAGATTTTTAAAAGATCCAATCCTCACCGTGAGACCACGATTATCTTCTAAATGATCGTACGAACGACCGATTTTAGCGAAGTGTGACCAATCCTTTTGAAATTATTGTGCGGTTAGTGGGATTCGAACGATTGTACATCTTTTTCGGCCGACATCACTACGACTAGGCCAGGTTAAAAAATCTTTATCGGTCCCAGTGCAATCTATCTATGTTTGCAGGGACAAGCAGGCAGCTCCCCTCTGTTTTCCTGGCAATATCACCTGAAATGGTCTTTTTATTTGATGGACAATTCGTACGATCGTTTCTAGATAATCGTGGTCTCATGATGACAATCGGATCTTTTAAAAATCTTTAAAGATTTTTTAACCTGGCCGATCAATTTTTTGACAGATGTCCGCTGAAAAATCGTAAGATGTGCGATCGTTCGAATCCCACTAACTGCACAATAATTTCGAATGATTGGTCGGACTTCGCTAAAATCGGTCGTTCGGCAAGAGAAATCTTTGCATCTATGGGGACCTTTAGTGACAGCAGCACAGAGCATGTGCAGTGAATCAGCAGAAAAGAAGATTGGGAGCTACAGGGGCATCTTTGGAGACACAGATCTTTACTGCTAAAGGGCTGTGGTTTCAATGGGCTGGTACAGAAGCACAAAACACAATGTGCAACATTTCTATCTACTTCTTTAGTTAGGCTTTAGTTCTCCTTTAAACAGACTGAATGAATTCTGATTGTATTAGGAGCGGTCTGTCAATGAACATTTTTATCTTGTTAACCAGTAGATCAGAGAAAAAAAACATGTACTTTTGCACATAAATGTGATACCTTTAATGCAGTGATCCCCAACCAGTAGCTTGCAAACAACTTGTTGCTCACCAACCCCTTGGATGTTGCTCCCAGTGGCCTCGAAGCAGGAGCTTATTTTTTAATTCCAGTCTTGGAGGCAAGTTTTAGTTGCATACAAAATGGGTGTGCTGCCAAACAGAGCCTCCTGTAGGCTGACAGTCCACATAGGGGCCACCAAATAGCCAATCACAGCCCTTATTTGGCACCCCAGGAACTTTTTGCATGCCTGTGTTGCTCCCCAACTCTTTTTATTTTTGAATGTGCCTCATGGGTTAAAATGGTTGGTGACCCCTGCTTTAATGACTACTATATACAAAGTAAGCTTCCGGACTCAGAAGTCACTTCTTCAGGCCGGCATTTTGCAACATGAAGCTGATGGGGTCCTTTAAAATTTTAAATGTTACATCAAAAAAGACGAAAGGACTGTTGCATCAATATGGAATGTGATAGGCCACTGGTGATTTTAAATTGATTAAATGTCCTTGATAAGGTGATGAACTAGTGCCTGTTTTCAAGCTGGGAAACCTGTAAATTCCCAGATCTACCCCTCTCTAAATTATTTTTTTAAATTGTCCTTAAAGTTTAAACTGCCTCCCACACGTTCTATCACAGAGGGCTGGAAACTTGAGCTGATGTCCAACCACCCAACCATAACAATCCGTGTAGGCCTCAAGGGAAACAAGGAGCAATGAATTTCTGAGCTTGGTGCTCTATCACTTGAGGCCAAAGCTTTAATAGAATGGCACCTACTGTCATTTTTCTGTGTTGTTATCTATTAAATATGATATATAATGTCACATGGGGGTACATTTACTAAGCAGCGAAAATTTGGCAACGACGGCTTCGCAGCCATTATAACACTTCGCCAGGCGAAAATTCGCTCAGACAATGCTAATTTACTAAAATGCAAAGTTGCGTCCAGGGTGCCGAACGCTGGAGAATTTTCGCTAGCGTTACTTCAGCAATCAAAATGAAGATACGCTAGCATTCAATTATGCCTAGCGCAACTTCATTAGAGGTCTTCACTCAGGCTAATTTGCAAATGGCGGGAAACTATAAAGTTGAATGGACGTATATGTTGCAGCAAATACATTACATTACACAAGTCCAGGGATCCTTAATAAAGAAAATAGAGTTGTTATAATGTTATAATTCGCCTGGTGATAGAGTATGAATGACCTATAGCGTCTATCACTTTCACTAGCAATGTTACGCCTGCGCTCGTTAGTAAATCAGCGAAGTGCCTGAAAGCGGTAATGTTGGTGAATCGTCGCCAGCGTTACTCACTTCGCCTTTTAGTAAATCTGCCCCACGGAGAGCAGTCCTCAAATGAGTCTGATCGCAGAGGCATAGGAGGGTAAAGGAATCAATTTCACACAGTGCAAAAAACCTATCTGACCCCCACTTAATATAAAGGGGAAGTAAACTGAAATATAAAATACTGCTAATTACATTCTCTGGCCGTTCCAATATACAGTAGCCAAGTCTTCCAACTCCCAAATCCTATACTTTTATATCATGAGAACCTTTCTTCTTTATCTCTATACATAATGCTACCTACCAATTTGTAGAACAGTCCCATCTAATTATAACAGCTAAATGGAATGTTCTACCAAAAAGTAGTAAGAACATCAAAGAATAATCATTTATTATCCATTATCCATTCCTTAACATGAACCACATATGATAGAAAATGAAAAGACTATGAATCATCACTTCATATAAATTATTTTACTTATAAAACATGTTCATATAGTACAAAAAAACTTTAAAAAACAGTTTCCATACAAAAAAGAACCATTTTAAAATAAACAAATATAATAATCAGCGTATTTAAATTACAAAGACATTCTTATATTAACAAAATAAATCTAGCAATTAAGATTTATAACCAGATATTTACAGTTATTTATATGTTATTCTGTAAGCCAAGAATTATACTTACATTGGCTTTAAAGCAGCAGTTACACAGGTATGTTGTGTGTGTGTATACTGTATATGTATGTGTATATATATATATATATATATATATAGTATATATACAGTATATATATATATATACAGTATATACAGTATATATATATATTATATATTATATATATAATATATATATATATATATATATATATATACACACATATACATATTATATATATATTGTACACATGAATGATGGGAAGTGGTTAACTGGTAAATGGAATGTTATCTTTTTCAGTGCAGTCATTGGTCTACCTTGTGTGTCTATATATTTTTGAACTGAATGGCTTATTGTGGACTTTTTAAATTAACACTGTGCAGGCAGGTCCTTCCTTTGTTCAATGCAAGGGAATAAAACCTTGCAGAATTCTCATTCAAACAAATGTTTTGTTATTTTTCATCGAATCAAAGTGCAAATGAAAATGTAAATGTATCGTTTATATACAATGGGCATCTGCATGTTTCGTAATGCAAGAAAAAGCATAGCCACCAGCCTATAACTGAGAGGATCAGGCAGATTATCTCTGATAACCAGCCGTATTATCCTGCAATGTAAATAACAGTATTTAGAATAATAACAATGCAACAAATATCCTTCATATAAGAATTTTAAAAAGTTTGGAGAGCCTCCCAGTTTTGCTGGTTTGTACCTGAGGATTCATTTGGCAGAAATTCTACAGTCCCAATAGCTGAGACAGTACTACTATGTAAGCTCGCCCAACAAATAAAAAAGAAGAGTGCATTGTGCGCCCTCTGGTGGCAGGTTAGATGTGCTGCACAATGTGGTGCAAGTAGAAAACAAGGCAGGAATTTCAAAGTACATTAGTGGAAGTGTAGTTAGCTGATTGTTGTCATTCTTAACTGGGAACCCATCTAAATTTGTAGCCCCCAGCAGCAGTCCTAATGGTGAAGGCGTTTCCCTGGGGAAACGCCAAAGTCCTGATTGTGCTGTGCTCTTTGATGGAAGTTCTGAAGGAGACATCTTCTTCTAGATCTGTGTCACCCAAGTTGACAGAGTTCAGCCCTGTGGATGTTTTCAGTCCGTGAAATGCACCATGCATTTTGATTTTTGTTATGCCTTCCTCTTGCCAGTCCATTGGGTCCATAAGCTCCAGCCTGGGGCGTTTGCTTTCACTGCCCATTAAGGCAATATTGCATTTCTTAGAGATTTCCTGCAGTATATCATCCACCTGGTTAGAGTCGGGCTCATTGCACTGGGGGTAAAAGTTCTCTAGGCTCCGTTTCACTGCGAGTCTCCCTTGAGTTGCCCCGGAATTTTGTTTTGACCGCTCTTTCATTAGGTTCTGTAAAGCAGAACAAAAAAGCATTTCTGTAAGTATACGTCTAGGAAGGTTTTTGTTCATTCAGGTTGTGATATAAATATAAAGATAAATTGGATCTAACTGTCAGTGAATATCTGACACCCAACTGCTGCATGAAGACAGAATGAAGAAAAACAGATGCTGAGAGAGGGATAGGGAACATAAACGATTATTTCAGAAACAATGCAGAGTATTTAATGGATTGTATTTACAAAGTTTCTTATTTCAGTATGATGAAGCTTATATAAAATTTTCATTTTCACTATAGTTTATAGTTAAAGTTGCCCTTTAAGGACAATGGCACAGCATTTTGCAGCCAGAAAAATTCAAACCAATAAACAATATCTCACATGCCTTCCTCATTCACCTAAATGCCTGGTCTGGAACCCTAGTAAACAGCACACACACAGTATGTTACCCCTTTTACTGGAGGAAAATTATAGGGGTGAAATACTGTATTATGGTGTTCTAAAAAGAAGGTATAAAAGAAGACTACTTGGAAACATTCTGTTTTTCCCAATATTTCTGCTTAAATAAATGAGGTTACTGTTATATTATCTGTAATGAGTGCAATGGATTTGTCTGGTTAATGCTAACTTGGCCTGATAACTGGCTAATATTACGGCTCACAGTGCTGCTTGTAAACAGCATTTATCATGCAAAACTGGAGTGGCCGTATACACTACATGGCACTATAAAATGAAATTCAGTCAGTTTATGATATAGTATAGAGTTTGCCACTACAAACTTTCCCTTTGGTGTGAAACAGACCCAAAGATAAGCAGCACCTACAGAGCCCACAGTCACAAAGGGACACGCTCTATAATAAAACAACCCCAGAATGTGGTGCTTACATCAAGGACAGAAGCCAGATGCTTTGCTTGATTGGCCAGTTCCTTAAGTTGGATGTTCTTCTCCTTCAGGGAAGCGATCTCCTCTTGTTTCTCAGTTAGAGTCACCTGGAGCTGCAGGGAGAATCCGCACATTAAATCCAGGTCATTCCTATTGGTACTAGCAGTTTCCCGAATATTAAATTCTCCCTTCTTCTTCATTCAATAAAGCTATCACCAGCTATATAATTTACAGATATAATATAATTTAGATATTTGTGTGTGTATATATATATATATATATATATATATATATATATATATATATATATATATGGATTCTGAAACAGGCAGACCCATGTAAAATCTTTGCCTCTTTATTTTTAATACATCGCATAAGTGAGTCCAACATTTCGGTCCTCATTAGGAAAGAAGATTTCGTCTTGGAGTGCAGATACTTATCAGATTGTTATATATATATATATATATATATATATATATATATATATATATATATATAGTGAATAAAGTACCCTCTCCTGTAAATTATAAGGATATTATAAGTTACAGAGGAGTTTCATGACCATGGGTAACTTCTAATATCCTCATATTTTGCAACTGGGGGTACTTTATTTATTATAATACCCAAATAAATAAATACCACACTCAACAGGCTCAGTTAGAGTAACTGATTTTAATGGAAAAACAAAAGAAAGTCCAACGTTTTGATAACATCATAGTGATCTTCCTCAGGGAATTTTTTCACTATTTTGTACACAGTTTACCTGCACCCAGGCATGCTGTGTTTTTGTTTGGTGAGTGCTCCTTCATGTTTCATATATGTATATATGGAACCAGATAGAATATATATATAAATATATATATATATAATATTTGTGTATATACACTGCACTTACACACAGACAGAATTGTATATAGTGTAAGTATATATTTAGATTTAGGCAAATTTTTATATGAGAGTGACCTGTTCTTCACCCTCCAGTACATAATACCCATTTGTATAAAACGCCTGGCCCAGTGGAATTCTATAAAGTCTACACAGAGCCATAAATATGCATTGTGTCCCAGAGACAAAAAATATACTTTTAAATCATAAGCGATGTGTTGAATTCAGATAGGTGTCTAGGCTAGAGCTTCAATGCTGAGACATCAGGAAGGTGCAGGTCACTCACCTGGTTGTTCTCTACCAAGGCGTCCCCGAGAGCTTTCTGGTTGTGACCAGCCACATCTCTCCAGTACTGCTCCGTGGAGGGGATGGTCTGAACACTGATAGGCAGCAGGTGTTCCGGCTGAGGTTGCAGGGGGTTGGTCATGCAGGGCTCAAACAGTGGCACGTTGCAGGCTGGGAGCTGGAATCCTTGGGGCCCAAGACTGGGCTGCATGAGAGAGGGCTGATCTAGAGAGACACGGGTACAGACATTTAGTCCTTCCCTCCCGGTGTTTGATTCATAGCTGATAATAAAGCGATATTATAATCGCACAGTGTAATGGGTAACACCAGGAATAACTACTCTCACACCCAGAGATACAGTTGTACATAGAGGTGCAACAGCTGGAAGCTAGCGATGGACTTGTGTGTTTTATCAACCCCAGTTGTTATCCCATTCCCGTGCCGTTAGATTGCTCCAGCAAATGGCAATATATATTTTACATGTTATTCTGTGTTATTGTAACGCTTTGGTTCAGGGACTGCGAAAGTCAATTCCCCTTTCGTTTCGGAAAGTCGCACAGTCGCACTCACCTGCAATAAACTGATCGACTGCATCTCGGAACTCCTGCAGGTCAAAGTCGGGCTCCCCGGACAGACAGTGGCCCTGCAATAAACACACAGGGGCACATAAATACAGCCCTATATATATAACCAATACAATGCAATAAATACACAGGGGCAGAGGTATAAATACAGCTATATATATATATATATATAATAAACAGCGGGACATACCTGCCAATCATATCCATAATTGGGGAAATGAGGGAAGCAAGTCTGTACTGCCATGTCCCACCGTCTCCTAATCCCAAGAGGTAACGAGCAGGAGGAAATCAATTAAATACCAATCACTTGATTCCTTTGGCGGAGCTTAATTGTAACTGACTCTGAGCAAAGTGCAGTTTCCCCAACACCTCCTGCCAGAATAATGCTGGGACTCTCCAACCTGTCTGTCCCTATACATCCAATGCCCGCTTCTGATTGGCCGGTGATGATCCAATCAGCATCCTTTCATCCCAACATTCCTCAGAAGCTTTCAAGTGACAGATTAACCTGGGGCTGCCTGCCCTTGTGTACTGAGCCTCACCCCGGGGGCAGCCGGCAAACAGCCCACACAGGGCCTGTCCCCTCCCACTGATTACAGTTAGTGCAGTCAAGTATGCTAATGGGGATCGACAGGCGCAATAGCTGGGAAAAGGATGCACAGGTGCAATGGCTGGGAAAGGGATGCACAGGACCAATGCCTGGGTAGGGATGCACATGAGCAATAGCTAGTAGAGGGGCGCAGAGGAGTAACACCTGGTAGGGATGCACAGGCTCATTGGCTGGGATTGGGATGCACAGGTGAAATACCTGGGATAGGGATGCATAGGTGCAATGGCTGGTGTAGGGGTGCACAGGTGCAAAAGCTCGGATTGGGATGCACATGAACAATACCTGGGATAGAGATGCATAGGTGCAATGGCTGGTGTAGGGGTGCACAGGTGCAATACCAGGATAGAGTTGTGCAGTTGCAATGGCTGGTGTAGGGGTATACAGGTGCAATAGCTTGGATTGGGATGCACATGAGCAATTCCTGGGATAGAGATGCATAGGTGCAATGGCTGGTGTAGGGGTGCACAGGTGCAATGGCCGGTGTAGGGGTGCACAGGTGCAATGGCTGGTATAGGGGTGCACAGGTGCAATACCTGGGTAGGGGTGCATGGGCGCAATGGCTGGGATAAGGCCAGTGGTTTGGACAGGTATGCTCATTTAACATCAGGTATAGGCAAACTTTACTAGTCGGCCTTGGTCGCAACTAGAAGTCAAGAAAAACAGCAGTTTGGTAATTTCTGCCCATACTCTATCACTAGCCTTACCAACCCCTGACATAACTAATGACACATATACATAATACACGTGACACCGGTAATCTAAACCATGGGGGGGTCTGCTGCTGGGTTTATTGTTGCTGTAACAATCATATATGTTAAACACAGATCAATGTGCACCAGGGGCAAATGGAACTTTCCCAGATGAACCAAGGGCTGTGATTCGTTTTTTTGTGTTTTGTGGAACTGTGCTATTATCTATGGGGCTGGGAGAAATCTGAGATCCTTCTTCAAACACATTAAGTGCCAGAATCATTGGGAAACTGGGCAGTGCGGGTGCCAACTTCTATATTTAGCTGAGGGTGTAGCGAGGAGTAACCAGGGGCTACGGGAATCTGGGGAGACAAGTGAATGGAGAACTCAAACTGCCAAGTATAAGGCACAATAGCACAGTATTTGCACAGCACAGAATGTGGGCAGCTCTGGGTGAGTGTAACTGGCAGTGGACACTGACAATTAAATAGTGTAACTGGCACTGGGTACTGCCAATTTTATCACTGGCAAATTCAAGGAAATAACATAGCTAATACTCCCAGCCTGCCAAAAATGCACCCACTGGGTGTCACTGCACTTTAACCCATCCTGCATGGAAAAGCAAAGGAGCCCATGGTGCCTAGAAAGAGTTAATAGAGCAACACCCACTTCTACATGTCATTGCAACTGCCTACCTTCACCAAAACATAACCAAGAAGAGGACCTGATGGAAGGGTAAACTTTGGATACAAGAGAGTTTCTATCAAAATTGGGACAGTTGCTTAAAATATATATTAGGTTTAGGAATAGGCGTTATAGTATTATATACACAAGAATAGGCGTTATAATGGATAGAACTATAGATACTGGAATTGGCGATACATGTCGGATAAGAATATTTAAAAATTGAGCGGTATAATTGATAGAAATTTGGATGTAAGTATGGGTGGTTTAATAGGTACAGGAATGGTCAGTATTAGATATATAGGAATATAGATTTCTGAACTGGCGCTATAAGATGAATATAATTAAAGACACAGGAGTGGGCGCTATAGAATCTTTAGACAGACTGATTTCAGTAAAATGTGCATTTATAAAACAAATACTGCGTTTCAGTCTATATAACACACCCAGCCAATGCACAACACACACAGAGCAGCATCACTAGTCTGTCCCTAACGCCTGTGTGCGTGTTTGTCGCAGTGTGACTTGTCTGTATCAATAGCGACCTGACTGTACAGAATTCTGCAGTTGTCACTGTGCTAACACTGATATTTATATATATAATCAAGATATATAATAAACACGCAAGCCAGGCGGCTGTGAAAGGAAAGATACACAGGAACATTCGTTATATTTGAGATAGGAGTGTGTGGGTGTTTGTACTTTCATGCGCATATTGTTCCTTACATTGAGTTATGGGTTGGCACTTGGCTCAAGCTGTGCTTGGTGTGAGCCTCTAGTCTCACTTGCCTTGTTCTACATATTGAAAAGAGTCAAGTGTGTTGTACAACAGACTGGGACACAATGGGATTATAATGGCATTAACTGGACACAGCTTGGGGCTACCATGTTCCTAATAGAGCCCTTTGATATGTCTCTCTCTCTCTTTGCCAAGTGTAAACAGTCATTACCTGCTGCTGCGTAATTGCGCCCCCAGCGGCGTCCTGTTGAATGACAGAATTGCAATCTGCCAGATCCTGCCAATCGATTGTAGCAAGTGCTGTTGGCAGAGAAGAATAACAGCGCAGACTTAATCAGGCTCCCAAACAACTGGTTATATACCATTTATATAAATACTAGCAGTGCAAAAGGCATATCCAGCTATCTCTAGGGTAGCCCACACTTACCCGAGTCTACTGAACCAGAAGGTGGATCAACATAGATGGTCACTGGACCAGTGTTTGCGAATATATTCTTTTGCAGCTGCGACAAAAAAGAATATACAGTGAGTTGCAGCTCAACTACCATTTCCAGCCATTCTGGCGTTTGCAGTTAAATTGACCAGTTGTGGGAACATGATGGATTGGTCCTGTTATGCTTTGGTTATAGATTGGGTAAGGAATCCGTTAGCAGTAGCTAATTGTTGCTTTATAACCTGTTCAGCAGGAGCTGCAGGTCCATGGATTTATTTTATATCTGCTACAGAGATACATTAATCTGCCACAATGATACATGCATGATATATGCATATTAGATATTATATATATTAGATACATATAATAATCTTACCTTTTTCTCGGTCTTGCTCTGCTTCTTACCCAGCCGGTTGGGCAAATCCGGCATTGCATTGGGGCAGAGTTTATCAAAGGCTTTCCTTCTATTCTGCATTTTGGACAGTTTGAGGAGTGAACCCCTCTTTAGATTTGGTAAAGAAAAGGGGATATGTCTGTAGCTCGACTCCCAGGACTACAATCCAGGACCACAGTACCCATGGGCTGCCCTTTTCCCCATAGCAAGATATGTTTATAACTGGGGCGCTATAACCGGCACTTGCCCGCCGCTCCAATCAGAGCGACAGAGTGTCATGCTGTCTCCAAGGCAAAGCGTCCCTGGTAGCTGACAGTTGCGCGTGAGCCGCCTCTCCTGTCACTCGCAGAGCGTTATCCCGCCAGTGCCCGGGCTGGAGAGGGAGATCAGGCAGGAGAGTGAGAGTTGGGTGGGGTAGGTGTGGGGTGTAATTAGCCGGGGACAAAGGGATCAGAGGAGCACAAGTGACAGTTGAAGCAGCTCTGGCACCTACACACTCACACTGTGGCACCACAGGCTGATTACCACCTAATAAATGACTATACAACCCAATTAACGCACAGTCCTCATTTATCTGATGTACAAGATGTGGCGCAAAACTGTTACACAAAACAGAGATTTTTCATCATTTTTGCCGCCTTTTTGTTTATCACTATTTTTGTTCTTTCAGGGGCGAGTTCAGCACAAATAAAATACAAATAAAATGGGTCTGTTGGTTTCTTTAGTACAAATCACACAAAAGGGGTTTAAAGGGGGTGGTTCATCGCCTTTAGGCAAGAAGTGCATGTACATCGTGCAAAACCCAAAAAAATGAATTAAGCACCCCCAACCAGGAGCACAGCGCCTCCGCTTTCATCAAGCTTAGTTTGACAGCCTAGACCAGAGGACCAAATGTGTCTCCATCTTCACATACGATCATAAGATACCTAGCCAAAAGGCCCAGTAGGACTACACCTGATCTTAGCCGGCCAGAGGACCAAGTGTTTCTCTTTCTTCACTAAAGATTATAAGAAGGGGTACCTAGCCAAAAGGCCCAGCACTACACTACACTAACAATATTCTTTATTCATGGCCCCTAAGAATACTGTTATTACTTATTGCTATTACATATAGCAGTTAGGTGGGTTAAAAAAAGAGTTAAAAGGTTAGGTGGGTTATGGCTTGATAAAGGGCATATAGCTTGCCCGAAATGTCGCTGTACTGAGTGTGTGTGTGTATATATATATATATATATATATATATATATATATATATATATATATATATATATATATATATATATATATATATATATATATATATATATATACACAAACAAGGGAAAGTTGTGCTCCTGACGAAGATCCCCCCACAGGGATCTTCGTCAGGAGCAAAAACAAACTTTTCGTTTGGTTTTGCTCCTGACGAAGATCCCTGCGGGAGATCGAAACGTTGAGGCTTAATAATAAAACATTTTTTTTTTTTCACTAAAGCCCTGTTTGTGCCCAATCCTTTTTCACTGCTTATTTCCCATGCTGGCACCCAGGTATTAATTTTGTCTACGGAGTGCACCATTCCTTTGGTTTTATATATACATCCTTGAAAAAGGTCCCCAGGTGGGACCGAAACGTCGGATAAAAATGTGTTTTGTTTGAAAATAAACACTATTACTTCACTACAGAACAGTGTGTGCTGATCCTTCATAAGACTTACCACATACCAACGCATTTCGGTCCGCACAGGACCGAAACGCGTTGGTATGTGGTAGAAATAAAAGACTATCTTTTTTTATCAATAATTTGATGCCGTGAGTGCTTTCTACGGTTTGAATTTAATTGTTTTTGTGAGCACCCGGCAATTAACCTCAGGAGTGGCGAGTGCCGATAAATGCAACATATATATATATCCAAATAGCAAAGAAATCGCACTCCAGGTCTTTTAAGGTGAAAAAATCAAATCATATTTATTTCAACGTTTCGGCTGTCCTCAGTCCTTCCTGAGGACGGCTTGAGTTAGGAGCCGAAACGTCGGAATAAATATGATTTGATTTTGATATATTATTATATTATATGATTTGATTTTCATATATTATATAACCTGCACCCAGGCGTTTGACATATTTTTGCAGTGCTCCAGGTGGATAGTGTTGTTGCTCATGTGGAGTTAATAATCTAAGGTCCCTATCACAATTACATTTGTGATTGCCTGTATGTTTTTAGACAAAATACACACAGATTTGAGAGGAACATACAAACACTTTTAGAGAGTAGCCAGGTCTTTTTTTCTGGGTACCAGTATTCTCCATAATACACCACTGTGTGGAACCCCCTTTGATTAGGCAGCAAATTTCGTGCCCTAGAAACAGATCAGCGTTTTTACAGAGGGGCCCTAATTAAAGTGTATTTTAGATAGATTTTTGGAAAAGGCGTCTACTAAATTTTGGGGGAGGTCTACCTTGAATTTCTGTGGAGTCCAGAAGATCTACCTCTGGACCTCTGAATCCCAAAACAACACTGGTTGGCTCTGTATATTATCCAGCTTGGGGAGGGTGTTAGCTAGCTAGAGCATGATTTAAATAAAATTGCACTTTCCTCATTGAAAGGTTGCAGGACCAAACTGGCAATCTAGATTTTTCTGCAAAATGCTAGAGGAGCTGCTGTAAGCTTGCATAGACTTGTGCTTGAAATGCCAGGGCCTATTTATAATCTCAGTCCACACTATGGGCCAGGGTGCCATAAGTAATGAGAAATCTCCCATATAATTATATAATACTTTATTGGGTTTGGGGGCACAGGAACTATAGTGGGCCAATTTGACTGATAAGCATCTGCAATATATAGATTATGGAGAAATGTTGTGTTTTCAAAGTTTAGGGACCCAATGATCTTTCTGTGGGGTACAGTAACTAGTCATTCCACTGCTGAGAAGTTCATGTAGGTGATAGTTCATATAATAATATCAATAGATTGTACACACCTTTCCCATCAAGTTGCCATTGTCATATGTAAATTCCATAACTTTCTTTGTAGGTTACACAAGTTACTAAAAAAATCACAAAAGTGTTTATCATTCATATGTATTTTTATTTACTAGTGATACCTAATTAATCCAAATAGAGCATTAATGGCATAAGTAAAGAGTTTTGGGACATTTTGGGATTTTAACCTGATCTGGATGGTGACGGCCTTGAACTAAAGAGTCCTGCAATTTGCCAGGGGCCGTATATTAGCATTTCAAAGACGCTTCTCTGACCCTCCTCATTGTGTCTCTAGCAGCATTTGTGGACAGTGCAGTAACCTACAGCGACCAATATGCAATGAGTTTTGATCCAGCTAGAGCAGTTAGTTCAATGTTATCAAAAGTGTGATTGGTTGCTATGGATAATTGCAATGGGGCAACAAACCTTCATGTATTATCCTGTATATGTTCCCATTTTGAGCCCTCAGGGCCCCGCCTTAGGTTTCTCTGGCTATAATAGCATAAGAACAGGCGATTGCTATTAATTATCTGCTATAATGAACTTTATTGCCCAACATCATCATCTATTTGATTTACTTATACACTAAATTCCAGCATAATTGAGCCTACGGGAGTTGGACACAATGTTTCAAAGCAAATTACATGTGTGAGTTTTGTCGAATCGGACACCTCTTGGTGAAAATTCTTTTGGCACAAGTCTGGTTTGCCTATTGACACAGGCCAGAGGGAACCCTAGAACTTCACTTATATTCAGAATTGTGTTGGCCCCAGGGTTCCCTGGCATCAGTAGGTGCACTTTGTACGCAAGCAAACTGGACAGACGCAATGGCGTTTGGTACAAATGTACCCAAGTACAAGGAACATGCTTGAACTGAAGTAACTATAATGAATCACATCAATATCTGCAACATGTTTATCAGGTGGTGTATTTTCATGCAGTATTCGCTTGGCACGGCAAGTGTCTGTGTTGCACTGGGGTGCCAGGGGCCCAACTAATCAACTTAACCCACAAAAACACTCTCTAATATTTTTTCCTTCTCTCTTCATTGACTTTCTTTATTCATTTTACATACATTTATCTATCATTCCCGCTATATCCCCCTCCTCATATACCGAAAAGGGAATGGCCATGTTATACGCTTACATATCCACATGGTTTGCTGAACAGCAGAGCCAGTGTTGGACTGGGTCGCCGGGATACCAGGAAAAAACCCGGTGGGCCCCGCCGGCCCAGATCCGCCTCTTAGTGGCTCGACCCCTCTTTGCTGGGGGTCACGGGAAAATAAAAATTTTATGGACAAACATAATGAATGAATTGTTTTTCACCTGTCGGCACTTACCCACAGAGGTAGACACCAGGGAGTAAATTTAGTAAGCATCGAAAATTCACCAGCGACAGCTTTGCGGCCATCGCAACACTTCGCCAGGCAAAAATTTGCATAGACAACGCTAATTTACTAAGATGCGAAGTTGCGTCCAGGGCACCGAACGCTGGCGAATTTTCACTAGCGTTACTTTGGCAATGCAAGCAAATCAAAGTGAAGATGCGCTAGCGTTCATTTCTGCCTAGCGCAACTTCATTAGAGGTCTTCACTTAGTCCCTGAAAATGGTAACGCTGGCGAATCTTCACCCTTTAGTATATCTGCCCCAGGACTAAACAAAAAAGAAAATGTTGCATCTCTGCGTTCAGCATTGGTGTCTGGCAAGGTCAGATATAGGCTTGAGAAAAGGCCATGTGGCCTGAAACGTTGCCGTGATGCCCCTGTGAAGCAAAATAAAGGCGTTTTATTATACATAAATATTTGATGGTGCTGTCCTGAAGTTGTTTTTGCAAGGTCAGATATAGGGGCAAGCAGAAGAGGCATGTGCAACAGTTGGGGGGGCAGGTTATGTGCAGAGCTGCAGCAGAGGGGGGCTAGCAGTGGTTGAGGTTGGGAAGGGTTGGTGGGTTTTGGGTTTGGGTAGCTGTCATATGTACCGAGCAAGGGGGGATTAGGGTGGTTGCTGGCAGTAGTGTTCTTCTAGGCCCCATTCTGCTGTGGGGCTCATATGTTTTAGTATGTGATGGAGCTTTTTGTCAGGGTCTGTTGTAATCAGATACATTTCTGTCAAATAGTGGCAAAAAAGCATTGGCATCAATAAGCCATCCACAGAATGATACATCTGTTCCTATAATTTATAAGGCAAATTCACCTTGTCTTACTGCAGGTCAGCATAATGTGCTCCTTATGGCTGCACTCACCTAGCTAACAGACAATCTGGCCCATTTACAGAGAGGGGAATGTTTGGGGCAGGTAGCCTATGGGCTGGGTGGTTGGGTTCTGTTATCTCCAGACCACTTCTGACAGCACAGCTCCATTTTTGGAACGCAAATAAATGTGTTAGTGAAAAGCCCACAGATCAGGGTGCAAAGTTCAAAAGAGAGGGCAAAGAGAATAAAAAATAATTGTATTAAATATTATTGAACCTGTTGGGGCAAATAGCCATGGGTTTTTGTGCCTGCAGCTTAAAGAGGGTGGTTCAACTTTTAGTATGTTATAGAATGGCAAGTTCTAAGCAGCTTTTCAGTTGGTCTTCTGTATTTTTCTATAGTTTTTGAATTATTTGCCTTTTCTTCTGACTCATTCCAGCTTTCAAATGTGGGTCACTCATCCCATCTAAGCAACAAATGCTCTGTAAGGATACAAATGTTGTACAATTGCAGTTACTACTTTTTATTACTCATCTTTCTATTCAGACCCTCTCCTATTCATATTCCGAAGTCGCCCCCAAAGTTTCCTTGTGAGGCAGCTTCGGAAAACAAATTGTTCCGAGTGTCACCCCGCCGGCGATTTACATTCTAGCTGGCGAGAAGGCAGTTCGGGGAGATTAGTCGTCCGAAGAAGAAGATATTTGTCACTGGGCGTCTAATCTTCCGAAATAGCAGCATGTGTCTCTGTCCTTAATGGTAAACAACCCCTTTAAATGCAGTGTCTTCTGTTAACATGACCAATAGAATACTAGCTGGAGTGGCCTGTGTCTGAGGCACAAAAATAGCCCATAATGTGCCCAAAGCATGGACCTAATATGGCAACATTCTATTCCCATTGACATATCTTCCACAGCAGGCCCGGACTGGCAATTTGTGGGTTCTGGCAAATGCCAGAGGGGCTGCTATAAGTTGCCATAGAAAGTCAGTATTTAGTGGGCTGGTGGGGGCTGTTTGGGCCTCTGTGTGGGCTGATTGGGCCTCTGTGTACCTGAAATGCCAGGGCCTATTCTAATTCTCAGTCCAGACCTGTTCCACAGATGAAGCCAATCTGACATAGTTCCTAGATATTAAGGGCAGTAAATTACCCTAATTTATCTGGATTAGCCTTCAAATTGCCCTTGCCAGCCACTGCTTCTTAAGGGTTAGGGCACACGCTCAGATTCGGGGAGATTAGTCGCCCGGTGTCAAATCTCCTATTCTTCAGGGTGACTAATCTCCCCAAACTGCCTCCTGCCTGCTAGTTGAACTTTGGGCGACTTCGGAAAACAAATCACTCCGAGTGCCACGCCGCCGGTGATTTACATTCTAGCCGTTGGGAGGAAGTTCCCGGGGGAGATTAGTCGCCCTGAAAAAGAGATGTGTCGATGGGCGACTAATCTCCCCGAATCTGAGCGTTTGCCCTGACCCTAAAACCTCTTAGGTCCATCCAATCCCATTAAGTAACACTGAAGTCTATGTGGCTGTTCACACTGGCCTGGCAGAAGGCGTTGCACCTGCCTTTTAATTCTTTACATAATCACAGCCCATAAAGCTCTGTTATGTTACTGAAGAAATGTGAGGAATATTGATTCCATCCAGTCACACACATAAAAAATGGAGCAGAAAAATATGAACTTCAGATTACGCCTAAACATACTGTATTTATATAGGTCTGTATTATACATGGACAGGGTGAATATTTGCCCAAATGGCCCTCCAACTAAGTGAATCACTGCTGGCCAAACACCACTAGTAAGTCAGCAAGAGCTGGAGGGCTGCAGGCAGCACGTGACTAGGAGTTATACCACAGCAGGAGTGAATAGCAAGTGTTCCGGCAGTGGAAGGGTCTCAGCTCTGGAACTGGCCGGGGCACATGCCTCGCGTTGCTGCTGGTGACACAGGAGGGACAGACAGTTGGTCAGTGAGCGGCAGAGGTGGCGCGTTTCTCTGGTCAGTCGCAGCGCAGACAGTCTCCCCCCGGGGCCCCGCGGCTCTTTGCCCCTCCCCCTTGCGCTCTTTCCCCGCACATTGGCGCCTCAGTGCCACTCCGCAACCGCCGCCCGTTGCCACCTGCGCTGCATCATTAGATAAAGTGTAAACACAAACCAACGGCTCCTCGTTGCACCCTTTCCCTGCCAGTAGTGTCACCCCGGCCCGGTGGGCAAATAAGTGCAGACAAGGACCTTCCAGAACCACAAACAGCCAGAGGATAGTGGGAAGACTACACGTTCTAGTTCAACTACGGCTTAAATGGCTGTTTCACCTTTATGTACTTCATACAATGGCCAGTTCTAAAACACTTTTTAATTGGCCTTAATATTATTATTTATTTATCACAGTAGAACCCCCATTTTACGTTTTTCAAGGGACCAGGAAAAAATGATGTAAAATCAGGGAAAATGTAAAATCAGGGAAATGTGTTAAAGTAACTTTTTCTTCAAGTACTGAAAGGATATAAGCACAGGTGTCTGTTTTACTTTGAGGTACAATATATTTACTGTGTTAATAACAAGGGTTAAACATTGCAGTATTAATGTTACACTATGTTCAAGACTCTCTGCCAGTTACATACACAACCTAAGGGCCCTTAGACACGGGCGGTTTTACCTGCTCTACCCTGCGTTGCGCTTTCTTCCGTTCAGCCGCAGAGGAACGCAGGAGTAGACGCACTCAATTATTGTGAAGGGGGCTGTACTCACACAGACGCATGTATGCGCCGAACGCACGTGAAATGCAACATACTGCGTCCCAACCTGCATTCGGCACAGGTAAAAACGCCCGTGTGTAAGGGCCCTAAAGCAATAAGTGATTGTGCAGGACTGTATAAGCGGCAGACTAATTGGAATTGGCGCCCTAGGCAACCCGGCTGACAATGGCGCCCCTCCCCTGCCCGTGCATACACAGAAGAGCAGGTGCTGAGGAAGCTCAGAAGCGCATGCGCTGCCGAAGCGCTAATGTGCGTGCACAGAAGTGGTAATGCGCATGCCGCAGCTTCTGGGCACACCAGTCCGAACTAGGGGAAGGCGTCAGAAGAGGTATGTACCTGGCCCCCCTCTACCTTTGTGCCCTAAGCACTTGCCTCTTTTGCCTACCCCTAGTTCCGGCCCTGTTGACCATTTACAGGCAGAACCATGGCAAAATATACATCTGGTTAGTATTTTCAACCTCTTTATTTCACAAATAATAACATTCATAGAGGAAAAAATTTAATTTATGGGTACATCAGCACAAAATTTAGATGTAAAATCCAGGAAAACATTACTAAAAATCAGGGAAATGCACCCATTGAAATGCATTATAAATTGGCGGGACCGCAAATATAAAATGTAAAATGCGGGAAAACTTAAAATCAGGGGACTTAAAATCGAGGTTTCACTGTATAGTTTTTGAGTTATTGGCATCCTTATTCTGATTCTTTGCAGCTTTCAAATGGGGGGGTCCCTGACTCCATATAAAAAACAAATGCTCTGTAAGGTTAAATATGTATTGCTATAACTACTTTTTAATCAGCCCCTCTCCTATTCATATTCCGATCTGTTATTCAAATCAATGCATGGTTGCTAGGGAAATGTTGACCCTAGCAGCAGACTGCTAAAATTGCAGACTGGACAGCTGCTGAATAAAAAGCTAAATAACTCAAAAACCACAAATAATAAAAAAAAAAAATGAAAACCAATTGCAAGTTGTCTCAGAATATCAATCTCTACAATCTCTTATTAAAGATACTTTAAAATTGTACAACATCTTTAATATAAGCCAGTTTATTGTAGTCAGTTGTCTCTACAACATAATTAAAATTAATTTAAAGGTGGCTTTAATAGCACCAACATCCAACCTAAGCCATTTGGTGAAGGCCCTCATGGTGCAGAAACCACAACTAACTTCACTCTTGCAGTAATTAAATGGAATACTTAAAGGGATCCTGTCATCGGAAAATATGTTTTTTCAAAACGCATCAGTTAATAGTGCTACTCCAGCAGAATTCTGCACTGAAATCCATTTCTCAAAAGAGCAAACAGATTTTTTTATATTCAATTTTGAAATCTGACATGGGGCTAGACATTTTGTCAATTTCCCAGCTGCCCCTGGTCATGTGACTTGTGCCTGCACTTTAGGAGAGAAATGCTTTCTGGCAGGCTGCTGTTTCCCCTTCTCAGTGTAACTGAATGTGTCTCAGTGGGACATGGGTTTTTACTATTGAGTGTTGTTCGTAGATCTACCAGGCAGCTGTTATCTGGTTACCCTCCCATTGTTCTTTTGTTTGGCTTCTGGGGGAGAGAGGGGGTGATATCACTCCAACTTGCAGTACAGCAGTAAAGAGTGATTGAAGTTTATCAGAGCACAAGTCACATGACTTGGGGCAGCTGGGAAATTGACAATATGTCTAGCCCCATGTCAGATTTCAAAATTGAATATAAAAAAATCTGTTTGCTCTTTTGAGAAATGGATTTCAGTGCAGAATTCTGCTGGAGCAGCATTGTTAACTGATTCATTTTGAAAAAAAATGTTTTTTTTATCCCTTTAAACTAAGGCAATTTTAATAGTGGCTTAAATACAATATAGCAGATCCCAAGGTTGCAGGGGCCCAATGTACAGATGTCCTAAACTGCAGGGTCTGCTGTGTTGTAGTCCTCCCTGCCCAGCCTCTTTCATACTTTAAACTTCACCACTCACCCCACAATCTGGCCCTTTAGGAAGCACTACACACAAGGCCCCTCCAAACATTTTTAGTGGGGGGGGGCAGATATATACATCAACATATAATGGTATGTAGTGTATATACACACACACATATATTATATAAGATATCAATATAATAAATAACCATACTGTAGCTTGCTAGCAAAATTATTACAGGCAGGTGTTTATTGCTACTAATTATCAGTAGGTGCCCTTTCATATTAACAATGTGCATATAAAAATACCAGTGCCAAAAATACCAAATACACACCAGCAGCAAAGAAATGTAAAGAGAAGGGTCAGGGCAAGGCAGAAAACCAAACTAATCACAGTAAGTGTGGGGATTTCATGGGGGATCAAAGGCAAACAAAGCTAATGTCGCCATGTGAAATGCCAAGTAGGACTGTGGGGGGTTCTAGGCTCACCGGGGCTACCACGTCAAGAGCCTACTCATACCCGCCCCAGGCAACCGACCATCTGCCAACATTACAGGCCCCCCCCGCACCAGACCAAAAGTCCAATCCTGGCTGGAGTGGTTTAAAGTCCTCTGCCATTGAACTCTGGAGCAGTGGAAATGAATCCTCTGGAGTCATAAATAGCATTTCACCATCTGGCAGTCTAACAGAAAAGTCTGGGTTTAACAGATGCCAGGAGAACACTACCTGTCTGAATTCATAATGCCAATGGGAAAGTCTTGTAGAAAAGGAATAATGTCTTCCATGGTTTCTCTGCTGGCAAAGATATGCCGAGGAGATAATGCAGATCCGCTGCCAGTGTCGGACCCGGTGCTTGTGTTGAAGTCCAAAGCGGGAGAGATGGGGCCCTTGATATAGCAAGAGTCCTTATGGTTGCAGCCCTGATGGGCCCTCGACACAACAGTCCAACACTGATTCAAATTACATTAGCATTTATGGTACATGTGGTGATAGCTACTGCATAATGGATAATTAGTAAAGGTAAATAGTCTGGGGAATGCAAAAAATATGCTGATCCCCATATTTGGGAAATGTGTGTCTATATTGGTTAACAATGCCCCCATCTTACTCCCCTGAGCTCTAAGTAATATCTTGCTGGGCTTGGGGTAAATGTGCCATAAACCTGTTTCTGTCCCTTGATCTTTAAGCTCGTGTTTCCTGCACCTAGCACTTGATATTAATAATGTCAGTCAGTTTGTTCAGCTCTCTACAGAGCTGCTCTTCTGGCACAGAGAGTGCAACTGCTACCTGGGCTCCAAATGCCAAAAAAGTGAGGGGGTGGCAACAGCAAGCCACCTCAAATAGCCAAGGTGCTAGGATTGGAATGCCACGTCATGGGCACAACCCCCGGATCATCAACCAACCCACCCCCTGATGGCATTTGCAACCCCCGACATCACAAGGTCGGTCCTCTGCACCATCTAGGCCTGGATTTGTGACAAGGCCACAAAGGCCCGGGCCTAGGGCGGCACAGATGAAGGGGCAGCATGCTCATGGGGAACGGGGTCTAGGAGAGCAGTTCACTGTGCTTCCAAACTCCTCTGCAACTGATTGCGCTTGCAAATTGTGGGAAGGTGACATTGGGACGGCGGATACCTGGCTGTGCGTCCCACCCCCATGCGTGCACACGATCCTGAGGGGAGCGCGGGTGTAGGCAGCCAGTGAATAATATCAATAATACGAAAGCAATAATCTGACACTGGTTATATGTATGTAGGGAGTCTAGGGACTCAAAGGTTTAGTATGTCCCTATGGCTTTAAATCTCTACACTTCCTCCCTAGTTGATGGGCGGATGCCCATGTATCTAGTTACATAATTTACATATTTGTATTATTGGCCCATTGCCTTATGACCACTCTTTAACATTGTGTCTGATTAGGCATGGATCTTTCTCTTTGGCTTTCAGTTGTTGACCCAGCTATATCTGTTCCATTGAGCCTGGGATCAATATGGCCCAGTAAAGCTGTTCTGCCCTAGAGGGGCCTGTGAAAGTCAGGGAGTAGGGACCTCATGAATGCGGCTTAGTCAGGGACAGGTTATACCATTTAATAGCACTAGACAAGAGGTTAATTAGAATGTGTGTAGCCTGTGCTACAACAAGTATTGTTAGCAGGATGTAGCTCTCCCCTAGGCTCTGAGTCTGCCTAAAGTGAAGGGACTAGTGATGGGTGAATTAATTCACCAGGTGTGAATTTGCAGCGAATTTCTGCGTTTCGCTGCAGGCGAATAAAATCTTGAAACTGCGGTGAAAATTTGCCAATGGCAAAAAAATTGCTTGCGTCAAAACTGTTGCGCGTCAACATTATTCTGATGCCCATTGACTTTAATGAGGGAGACAAAATCGACGCAAACTGACGTGGGTGTCAAAATTGACGCGGGCATCAAACTTCGTGTTTTGCAAATTTTACGCAAAACTGGACAAATTCGCCCATCACTGGAAGGGACCTCAGTCAGATAGGGAATCAGGCTTTGATTATTCTCCCTAATCATTTCTACTGTACAGCATCTGGACCACAATGGGGCACTGTATCCTAGAGATCAGGCCCGGACTGGCAATCTGTGGGTTCTGGCAAATGCCAGAGGGGCTGCTATAAGGTCCCATAGAAAGTCAGTATTTAGTGGGCTGGTGGGGGCTGTTTGGGCCTCTGTGTACCTGAAATGCCAGGGCCTATTTTAATTCTCAGTCCGGACCTGCTAGAGATGTATCTTTAACTTCCCTAACTAATTCCGCATTTGCTGAATTGTTCTGTACTGTACCATCTGATAATATCTTGCCTCTCTGGCTTTGTGAGTATAACCCTGCGGAACCTTGTTTTGTTACTAAACTTTGCTCTTTTTGTTTGCTGCAAGAACCTTCTGGCAGTAAACACAGTAGCATATGTGAGTTGTAGTTCAACTGCACCTCTATTTCATATCTTTCATATAGTGAAGGCCCTGTCTTGCATGTTACAGTCAAGTGTTCCTTGCTCTACTGTATTTATCTGGACATAGCCTGTTTTATCTTAAAGGAGAATTCAACCCTAACATTACAAAAACCCTACCCCCCTACCCTACATAGACCCCCCTCTCTCCCAGTGTTACCCCGGGCAAATGCCCCCTAACATTTTATGGTGCCCGTGAACTCCGTTGCCAGAATCTGCACTGAGGGGTAAGTAAAACGTATGGGGCATTTGCCGGGGTAACACTTAGGCTGACTGAGGGGTTTTTTAACATTAGGGTTGAATTCTCCTTTAAAGGGGATGTATGGTCAAAAATTTTATTCCCCTTTGGCTTTGGGGAGTTAATATAAGGATTTTTCAAATTGCAAATAATTATTTTTTATTAGCCGTTTTTTAGTTGCTTGCCTACCAATGAAAAACGAGTAGGCAGTCTTGTTTGCAGACGACTGCTCGATGTGCCTCGCTGACACTCTGACCATCCCCTTTAAAATAGCCCGAAATAGTGTTACATACTGTATACTTTGTTATTACTTATTTCCCTTATATGGAAATAATTCATTAATGCAAGCAACATTTGTTCCAGTCCAGAAACCTGTTGCAATCTGATTTCATGGCATAGTGAAAGTCAAAGAAAGGTACAAAAAAAAAGGTGGTATATCTGTAATAGTAAAATAAGTCAGGAAAGATATCAGACCGTGCTTGATGTCATGTCCAGGCAAATATCACATAGGTGGTAGCACACAAATTAGTGTTGTTGGGGAACCAGGCACAATTAATATGGTGGAGATGCACAGGGGCCCCCTGGAAAAGCGCAATGTCTCTTCTCATGCCCCCATTGATGGAATCCAATCTAGAGAACCATATATATGGAATATAAGGGAATATGTTAACTTTATGGTCAGGGAGGTTTGGAAGGTGTTACTAGCCCTTTAAGGATGATACCAGGCTTTTATTTATGATTTCGATTAAACCCAAAAAAATAATTTTGCCCAATAAAATAGTATTTAGGGTGGTGGCTGACGAGGCTACCGGGGAAGATTAGTCACCCAGCGACAAATCGCCTCTTCTTGGGGCGACTTATGTCCCCTAAATGCCTTCCCGCCGGCATGATCGCTTTGGCTTTCCAAGGTCAGTTTCCTCGTGAGGCAACATCGGGTGACTTTGCAAAACAAAGTGTTCCGAGTGATATTCCGACGGCGATTTACATTCTAGCCAGCAGAAGGATGGCTTTTGCTACATTGCTTCAAAAGTAGACCACTAGAACAGAGAAAGGGGCAGATACTACATTCACTAGCCATTATATTTACATATATCTTGATTACTGTAATTTATGTACATGTATATTAAAAAGTTGCTTATACAGGTATGGCACCTGTTATCCAGAATGCTCAGGATCCGGGATTTTCTGGATAATAGATCTTTAATTTAGACCTTCATACCTTAAGTCTCCTAGAAAATAATTTTAATAATAAATAAACCAAATATGCTGGTTTTGACTCCAATAAGGATGAATTATATTGAATGTGGATCACATACAAGTTACTGTTTTATTATTACGGAGAAAAAGGAAATCTTTTTTTTGAAATATGGTTTATTTGGATAAAATGGAGTGTATGGGAGATTGCCTTTCCATAATTCGGAGATTTCTGGATAACAGGTTTTCGGATAACGGATCCCATACCTGTAACTGTATTTCTGTTCATTCTGCAGACTTTTGGGTTGGTTTATATCAACCTTTAAAGCAGATTTTGGCCGAACCAAACCGAAACCCATTTAATTTAGCACCTAATTTGAAAAAAACCCCCAAAAACCCAGGATATAAAGTGACTTGTCATTTCAATCAAAACACAGATGAGGAAGCACACACCTGTTAAAACATTTTATTCAAGTAGAACAATCATCAGATCCATATCAGTGCCCCATGAACGTTCATGAACGCAACCAGCACACGTACCAGATTATGTACATTATATACAAATAACACAGAGTGGTGTAACCAAAGGTTATCAGTGCAAATGAATATGAAAGACAAGAGCAGTAAAATGTTTAGTTTCTAGTAATGTTTAGAACATAAATATTGCACTAAAAAAATAAATTAAAACAAATGCATTAAACAGCTTCAAGTCTGGAGTTAAAAGGCAATACTGCTAGACAAGGATAGCTTCATATTTATGCAATAAGTACTTCATTGTATTAATGCCCCTAAAACGGTTAAATCATTGTGGAAGACATAGCAGCACTATAGTGAGAGGCTCGTGTTAGCTTGTTAAGGTTTCAGCTTCACACAAAATGAAAATCAATCTCAGGAGGTAAAGGGAGTCCTATCAGCTCAGTTATCCGCTTTGATGCTCTTGACAGCAAACTGACTTGGCAGGAGTCGGTGCAAGGAGTCTTGGTTTAAGGAGACAAGTAAGTCGATCTTGCCCACACACTCCTGTATTAAGCTCTCATGATAGCCACTGACCCGCACACCGATTGGGTTCCTAAGGCACAGCATGCGGTCGGCAAGTTCCAGGCAGCACACGGCCACGAGGGATGGAGAATAGGAGTTGAAGGCATAATCTGCCAGGCTCAGTTCTGCAATGGCTCTGGCAACTGTCATGGACTTGGTGGCTTCATTGAGCTCAGTGTCAGGGGATTCCACGCTGGTTACTCTCAGAAGGGAGAAGTGTTGCAGGAAGAAGTTTATAGTAGGGGCTCCGATGCAGAAGCACAGCTTGAGGAGGATAATACACTCCAAATTGCACAACTGTTCCCTGGAAAAGGCATCACAGCACAGAGCCAGCAGCTGCTTCACACGCGGAGGCCGGGTCTCCACCTGAAAAGTTAGAGCATAGCATTGAGGGACAGAATAACAGCTGCAAAGCACTATATGCATGGCATGTTTATCCAATGAAAAACAAGGGCACAGCCCTGTCTTAAAGATGGTTTAAACAGGATTCCACTGTAAATTCAGACCATTGAGTTATTGTGTTTGTGAGTGATATTTTATTCTGCTTCAGCAGAACAAGCAGTATTGCCTACTTAATAAATATAAATTGTCAGATAATAAGATTTGCTATTTAAAATAACCTAAAGTCATTTGTTAGAACATATAGAACAGTATAGCCTATATACTTTGCCTTAAAGCAGAGGTCCCCGGCCTTTTTTTTACCCAGTGAGCTACATTAGTTTGGGAGCAACACAAGCTGAGGTGGCAAATTAGGAATGTGATTGGCAATTTGTAGCCTCTGTGTGGACAGATAGGCTACAGGGTCTCTGTATGACAGTACATCTGGTTTATGCAAATCCAAGCCTGGAATTCAAAAATAAGCACCTGCTTTGATGCCACTGGGAGCAACAGTCAAGTGGTTGGTGAGCAACATGTTACTCATGAGCCACTGGTTGGGGATCACTGCCTTAAAGAATTAGGAAACCTAAAACCATTTTGTTGTTAGGCACTCCCTATTGACTCTAGTCACCCACCTACTACCCTGAGCCAATGCTGCTCTCCTTCAGCACCAGCCATGTATACTTTAGAGCAGGGATCCCCAACCTTTTGAACTTGTGAGCAACATTCAGAAGTAAAAGGAGATGGGGAGCAACACAAGCATGAAAAATGTTCTTGGGGTACCAAATAAGTGCTGTGATTGGCTATTTGGTAGCCCCTATGTGGATTGTCAATCTACATTGAGTCTCTGTTTGGCAGTGCACCTTGTTTTTATACAACTAAAACTTGCCTCCAAGGGGTTGGAGAGCAACATGTTGCTCATGAGCAACTGGTTGGAGATCACTGCTTTAGAGACACAAATAGACAGAGAAATAAACAGAAAACCATTAGGCGCAAATTTACTAAGCGCCGAACGCTAGCGTCAATTCGCTAGCGTTTGGCATTTTCGGTACTTCGCAAATTCACTAACGAACGCTGGCGTAAATTCGCTAGTGTTACTTCGCACACTTACGCCAGGCGAATTTTCGCTAGCGATGTAACTACGCAAATTCACTAACTTGCGCAGTGTACTGAACGCTACCTTTTACGCTAGACTTCCTTCGCCACCTCAGACCTGGCGAAGCGCAATAGAGTAGATAGGGATTGTTTCCAAAAAAGTCAATTTTTTTTCTATGTCCCAAAAAACGCTGGCGTGTTTTCTACATGATGGGTGATAGGCTGAAAAAGATCGAAAACATTTTTTGGGGCTCCCCTCCTTCCCCCCTACATTTCCTGACTCATGGCAACTAACCTAGACAGTGGGCACATGTGTAGGGCAAAATAAAATTTATATTTGCTGATTTGAAGGTTTTCTAGGCATGTGTAGTGCTGATACGTGTTCCTCCATTGAAATTTGAATTTGGCGCCGTATGCAAATGAACCATCGCTAGCGAAACTTCGCTTCGCTTGGCAAATTAACGTTAGCGCAACTTCGCAAACTTACGCTACCCCTGTGCGCAACTTCGGATTTCAGTGAATTTGCGGAGCGCTGGTGAAAATATGCCTGGCGAAGTGCGGCGAGTGCGACGAAGTTGCGCCTGGCGCAACTTCGCATCTTAGTGAATTTGCCCCTTAGTGAGGCTGTTAGAAGTTTCCCACTCTAGGAAAAATGCTGGGCACAATGAGCCCTACACTGCAAGTAAATCATGTGACATTCCCTCCTGGGGTTGTACAAAATGCAGCAATTTGCTATTACTGAAGCGTTCCCATCAGCACGGAGACAGATTTAGCAGCAGATGGAAAAGCCTCAATTTCCACATGGCTAATCTCCCAGGGGATCAACAGAAAGAAAGGTTCTATAGTATAAGGGTTTAGCCAGATGAAACTGTAATTACAGCCTTTAGTAAGTACATACCTGCTTGCATGCAATAAGGAGAGAAGTGACGCCCACAAGCTGGAAGCAGTCGGAAGCAACCGGTGTGCAGGCGAGAAACCTGTCCAAGATATTAACTGTGAGGCAAAGGGATTCAAAGCCAAGTTTAAGGTGTTTGTGCACAGGGATCAGCCAGCTGATAAGTTTACAGCGAGACTCGGCCTTTATCTGTGGACGAAGCATAAATAATACAATTAGAATTCAGTGGCCTGTTAGCCTACAACTGATACTCTGAAGTCCCTTCCTGATTTCTGCATGTTATTACATACATGGACAACCCGCTGCCCCTCAGATGTTATCAGACCTCAACTCCCAGTACACTCCAAGCTGCGGATTTGCATCTGAAAGGCAACAGGGTTGGTTATACCTGCTAACAAGTTGCGGCCCTCTGTCTATATTTCAGCACTTGTACAATCTGGTTGAACAAAAGCTTAGGGGCAGCGGCCTGAAATCCCCATTATAATAGATACTAAAATAACCTATTAATCCTGGCTCTGCTTGTGCAGGGAATCCCAAGTGGCTGAAGGAAAGGAGCCCACCGCCAAAAAAGTCTTTTTTTTGTACATGGAGTAATAAAATGCAATACAAAGCAACGTTCTGACTCGTGAAACAATGTAGCACAAGCAGCTGATTAACAGTGGAGAAGAAGTGACTTCTGGTACATTGTTTCAGGAGTGAGAAGCACAGGGCAGGGATAAGGGACAGTAGAATGAGCAGGAGTCTACCTGGGGCTGGTTTTTCAAGCAATTCACTGTAAGGAACTTGTCCTCCAGGCTCTTGTTAAACAGGTAGCAGTCGTGTCCATAGTCGCTGAAGCTCTGCAGGCCGAGTCTATCGGGCATGGAGGTGCAGGGGGAGTCGTATGGCTCATTTGTCGGAGTCGGTGCCACTGGGGACGGGCTGGGAGTCTCATAGAGATCGGCCACACCAGAATCGCAGCTCCTCAGCTCCAGCCTCTGCTTCCTGTGCCGAGAATACTTGACTCTCTTCTTGATCCCCGCGCTGGGCCAGTCCGGTCCCCCCTCTCCTCTGTCCGCCGGTGTGGCGTCCCCTGGGGAATATCCACTGTCCCTTTTCCTTTTGCCGGAGCTGAAGGCGGCCGGTGCTCCCAGCAGGTGTTCCTCTGTACATCTCATGCTACAGGTCACCATGTTATTCCTATGGACACTGTAATATTCGCCTCTGCCTATTTTGCCTTCCGCTCACTTACACATTCCAAGCCCTTCTGGCCGTCTCGCTCCCCGTCCCCTCTTTCTAATATCCAGCTGTGCTCGATGCTGATTGGTCGGACACAGGGAACCTCTGTAGCGTGACGTCACGAGGAAACTTTTCCCGGCGAAAGTACCGCTTGCTAAGGACGAAGCCTCTCGGCAACTCCCGCTGCAGGGAGAGGAGCGCGCCTGGCGGTTGCCATGGTAATTGGGTCTTTAGGTACAGTAGCAGCAGAGACTGCCTTAGGCTACCCCTTTAGTGAGCTGAGCTGCGCGGCCGCCTCGGGCTTTCAGGGTCTACAGTCTACCCACCTCAGGGCTGAGGGAACTCGGTTTTTCTTTGGTAACTCGTGAAGATTCATTCAAAGTGCTTCCCGCCGCCGCCATATTGACTAAGTCTAATCAATATATACTAAATATATGTCACTGGGCCCCACAGGAAATTTGTTTTGGCCTTTCAACCCATATATACGACATTGCTCATTATTTAGGGTCACTGAGGCATCTGCACTCTTTTCCCTACAGTCAAAGGGTCTGCTTCTCCTACAGCCACAGGGTCTGCTTTCTCTACAGTCACTCACAGGTTCTGCTTCTTCTACAGCGACAGGTTCTGCTTCTACAGCCACAGGGTCTGCTTCTCCTACAGCCACATGGTGTGCTTTCTCTACAGTTACAGGTTCTGCTTCTTCTACAGCCACAGGGTCTGCTTCTCCTACAGCCACAGGGTCTGCTTTCTCTACAGTCACAGGTTCTGCTTCTTCTACAGCCACAGGGTCTGCTTCTCCTACAGCCACAGGGTCTGCTTCTCCTACAGCCACAGGGTCTGCTTTCTCTACAGTCACAGGTTCTGCTTCTCCTACAGCCACAGGGTCTGCTTTCTCTACAGTCACAGGTTCTATTTCTTCTACAGCCACAGGGTCTGCTTCTTCTACAGCCACAGGGTCTGCTTCTTCTACAGCCACAGGGTCTGCTTTCTCTACAGCCACAGGGTCTGCTTCTTCTACAGCCACAGGATCTGCTTCTTCTACAGCCACAGGGTCTGATTTCTGTACAGCCACAGGGTCTGCTTTCTCTACAGTCACAGGTTCTGCTTCTTCTACAGCTACAGGGTCTGCTTTCACTACAGCCACAGGGTCTGCTTCTTCTACAGCCACAGGGTCTGCTTCTTCTACAGCCACAGGATCTGCTTCTTCTACAGCCACAGGGTCTGCTTTCTCTACAGCCACAGGGTCTGCTTCTTCTACAGCCACAGGGTCTGCTTCTTCTACAACCACAGGGTCTGCTTTCTCTACAGCCACAGGGCCTGCTTCTTCTACAGCCACTTTGTTTGTGGCTAATGGCACTCATGCAGTGTGTGTTTTGATGGACAAAGATTCGGCTTTTTAACAGATGGCCCGGTGTGCGGATTTTCACTTTTCCTCCCTTCCTTTGCTAGGCACTCTGCTTAGTATTCTGACTCCATGAATAAAATAGGCACAAAGATGCCCCTGTGAACACGCCATGCACATCAGCCAGGGCCCTTTCTATTGTATAACATCAGGAAGGAGGTAACAGGTTGGCAGGGGCACTTTGACCCCACAGTTTGCGCCAGATGAAGCCCAGGCAGCAGGACTGGACTGGAATTCAAAATAGGCCCTGCCATTCCTAATACACAGAGGCCCCAACAGCCCACTTAATAGTCACTTTCTATGGCATCTTACAGGAGCCCCTTTGGCATTTGCCAGGACCCACAGATTGCCAGTCCGGGCCTGCCAGGCAGGGATACAGAGCAGATTGTTTTGTACACAGGCAGTGGAAAGCAGATGCACTGTCCTCCCCTCCTTTGTGTACTCACATCAGCAGGCATGACATTGGCCTGTGTGGAGCTACACTAAGGGGCACATTTACTTAGCTCGAGTGAAAGATTAGAAGGAAAAAAACTTCGAATTTCAAAGTTTTTTTTTTGGCTACTTCAACCATCGAATTGGCTACTTTGGCCTTCGACTACGAATCGAACGATTAAAACTAAAAATCGTTCAACTATTCAATAGTCGAAGTACTGTCTCTTTAAAAAATACTTTGACCACCTACTTCACCACCTAAAACCTACCAAGCACCAATGTTAGGCTTTCCTAGCAATTTCTGATCGAAGGAAAATCTTTTGATCGATGGATTCGAATCGTTCGATCCAAAGGTTTTAATCGATTTTTCCTTCGATCGAACGAATTGCGGTAAATCCTTCGACTTCGATGTTGAAGGATTTAACTTTGATGGTCGAATATCGAGGGTTAATTAATGTCTGCTTTAACATATTTGCACTGGCGGGATGTATACACCATTGTTAGTTATATAGATGTACTGCTGTATATATGACTTAAAGGAATTGTTTAGTATAAAAACTGGGCAATTAGATTAGTCTGTCCAAAATAAATAATGTTTTCAATATAATTAGATCAGGAAACTACTTCCTGCTTTTCAGCTCCCTAACTCTGTTATAAGAAACATTTTGTATAGCCTATTTACAAAGTTTTTATTTATACACTGAACTGTTCCTTTAAAGGAGAACTAAAACCCCCTTTAGCTAAAAGTCCCCACTGGCCCCCGTCCCTGCCTCCCTCCTGCACAGTCTTACCCCTGAATTGTCTCACCTGTAGAAATACTGACTGCACATGCATAGTAAGCACATGGGACACAATCCAGGGGTAGGCAGGGAAGGGGACCAGTGGTTTTTGCTAAAGGGGGGGTTTAGTTCTCCTTTAAGCAAATTAAAGCATTTTTTGCATGCCAAATACCCAGTGCCTTAACAGACACCTGCGCAGGGGGGGGGGGAGAGGAGATGAGCGGTTGCTGGACCATCTAGCCTAGGGGTGCCCAAATCATAAATCCGGGTCTGCCCTACCCTATGCATTCAGTTTTCAATCAACAGCCCCATAGCCTGCATTAAAAGGAAAAAAGCTTTACCCCCAAAATGAATACTTAAGAAACACATACAAACTATCAAATTAAGTGGCATATGAAAGAATCTTACCAAACTGCAATATATATTTTTGGGGGGTATAGTTTTCCTTTAATAGAAATGCCCCTGGTTTTTCCACTGATCTGGTAAACTCACTGTTTGGCACAGCAGAAAGAGGGACACATTGGGCATGAGAAGTGTCAGTTTCACTCACGCCGTGGTCATTCTACACATAATGGAAGGCAGGAAATGCAGCTGCAGGAGTCCTATTGTAATCCCAATGGACATGATATTTAGCCTCAGGTAAGTACTTGTTTTGGTTTTTTTGCAAATCAGCGATGTTAACTCAATATCACATCAAGCTGGTCCGTTTATTATGTATTTGGCTTTTATAGTCAAACATTGTTTCCTATATATTTTTAGAGGGTACAGGTATGGGATCCGTTTTCCGGAAACCAATTATCCAGAAATTCTATAGACTCCATTATAATCAAATAATACAAAATGTTAAAAATTATTTCCTTTTTCCGTGTAATAATACAACTGTACCTTGTACTTGATCCCAATTAAGATCCTTATTGGAAGCAGAACCAGCCTATTGGGCTTATTTAATGTTTACCGTATATACTCGAGTATAAGCCGTCCCGAGTATAAGCCGAGGTACCTAATTTTACCTCCAACAACTGGGAAAGCTTATTGACTCGAGTATAAGCCGAGGGTGAGAAATGCAGCAGCTTCTGGTAAGTTTCAATCTCGTTTTTGGATGACTATTCTTAGGCGCCGGCTACTATTCTAAGGCGCCGGTGAATATTCTAAGGTGCCGGCTACTATTCTAAGGCGCCGGCGAATATTCTTAGGCGCCGGCGAATATTCTATGGCGCCGGCGAATATTCTATGGCGCCGGCGACCGTTTTTGCGCTTGACCCGAGTATAAGCCGAGGTAGAGTTTTTCAGCATATTTTGGGGGCTGAAAAACTCGGCTTATACTCGAGTATATATGGTACATGATTTTCTAGTAGAATTAAGGTATGAAGATCCAAATTATGGAAAGATTCATGATCAGGAAAACCCCAGGTACTGAGCATTCTGGATAATAGGTCCCGTACCTGTACAATGTATAAGCATTATAGAACCCAATATGACTTTCTATAAATCTGATCAAGATAACAGCAATTGCTCTTGAGGTTTGCCTAGCTCTGTTTTTAACCACGTTCTTAATCCTAAATTACATTCTCAAACTTTTATATATTTATGTGTCTATAAAGCACCCAAAATGCCCGCCCCCGCTTGTAAAGAATACAGCCGTACTGGAGGTTTTCAGCCTAAACATTTAAAATATTAACCATGTATTCTGCAGATATACAGAGAAGCTCAGCTCTGGGCACTCAGAGGATATCTCCTCACGTTTTAACCCTGCAAGTACCACGGTCCTTTTATCTGTCCATGCCCTGTGTTGCTACTCTACCAGAAACATAGACTGTGTGTTTGCTTTCATATAAAATCAGGGTGAGAAATGATTTATACTTTGGAAAATGATTCAAAATCACCATATAAAGGCAAAACAGCTTTGGCACTGTGTTTTTATTGCAAATCTGACATTGTCATTGAAATCGATTCATGAAAAAAATAACAAGAAAATCTCTTCAATGCACCATGCAACACTGAAAAGCTGCGCTTGTGTACAAAGGAAATGCTTGTGTGTAGCCTGAAAGTGTACAATATTTGAAATGGAATCCCCCTCGCTTTTCCCTTGTTCCACGAAGCAGCAGTCATTAGAATTCCCGTGAGGCTTATCGTTCTGTTTTGATTAGTTCTTTGATGATATTCAAAATCATGTCATCTAGGAAAGAAGGGAAGCAAACATTAGCAAGTAATATTACAATATTACACTCCCAGCAAAAGATGCTGAGAGTGAAATGTGACTCCTTTCTGATGGCTTGCTACACATGCACTTTCCTTAAAGGAGAACTAAACCCTAAAGTTAAAAAAAACCCTACCCTACATAGACCCCCCTTCCTCCCCCCACCCTCAGCCTAGCTGCTACCCCGGGCAAATGCCCCCAAGTCTTTACTTACCCCTCCAAGCAGATTCTGTCCTGCAGAGCTCACGGCAGCCATCTTGAGCTGCTTTAGTAATCTTTGTAATGAGGCCGGCACTTCAGCAATTTTCATGCGCCGGCGCAGTTGTCACGAAACAGAAAATTGCTCCAACTGCACATGGCGTCATTCCGAAGATTACCAAAGAGAATGGCTGCCGCAAACTCTGCCCGACAGAATCTGCACAGAGGAGTAACGTAAAGACTTGGGGGCATTTGCCCGGGGTAGGTATGTAGGGTAGGGTGTTGGTTTTTTTTTTTTTTAACTTTTGGGTTGAATTCTCCTTTAAGTTCAGTATGAAATGCAACAAAATTTGTGGCATGTAGTAATATCTTTTTGGCTACTGGGGTCAGTGAACCCCATCCTAAAGCTGGCAAGAGGCAAAAAAAGGATAGTAAATAATTTAAGAAGAATTAAAAATAAAAAATGAATTTCACTATGTAAAATTGGGGTGTAGATAATACACTGGCCCCTAGGGAGGGGCTAAAGTTGGCAGAAAGTGCATTAGAGGGAGAAGTAACACCCCACTTACCTTTCAGTGACATTTTCGGGTTTTCAAGTTTCTGCTTCAAAACAGATTCAATTAAGATACGCAGCTCTTTGAATATAACTGCGATTTTTACCGGAGCCTGTTGATATAAAAGATCTTCATTTATTACTTTTTTAATATAGGTTGCTAATTACATTTAAGTTACACAGGCAGTAACTAAGCAAGATAATATATATCTATATATATATATCTATATCTATCTATATCTATATATAGAGTTCTGCTTTGGGCAAATGAACACTGTGATGTATAACAAAACTATTGGTAGGGTAAACGAAAATTAGGTTAATCCCAAATTACTGATGAGGAGACATTGGAGATCCCACTGCAGTATGCTCCAAAGCACTGGATGGGTATGAGCCTGATATAATAATATCTTACATAATGAAGGTGCTTAAACACAGAAGAATATTGGCAGTCAACTCCAGTCTTCACCAAGTTGACAGCCCATTGGCCTGAGTATGGGTCTCAAATATTGTCTTCCCCAACTGAAATCTGCTAGAAGCTCAGTTAGATATTGATGAGGTAGGCTGGAATTTAGCATTGGCTGAGGACTTCATGAGGCCAAATATGCAGCCACTGGTCAAGAGTCTGCTGATTTGCTCATTGGCCCAGAAGTCAAATGCTCATTAATTAGCCCAATTTGACCCACAACAAGGGTGCAAGGCAATGATCTGATTGGTTGCTACTAGTAAATGCACTGGTGCAGTATAACAACTAGGCTAATAACTGGAGTTAACACAATAAACAGCAGAGTAAATTGTTACTGTTCCTAACACACTGGGTCACTAAATAGAATGAAGGCACCCCCCATATAAAAGGGGACAGTAAAACCAAAACATGAAATTTGTTTATAAACTGTATTCTGTACTTATTTAGTGGACACATCACTTTAAAAAAGGGGAACAATTCACACCTCCAACAAAAACATTTATTCTGCTCAAAGTTACTAATGTGGCCTCTACTCAGGTGACTGGTTTTGACTGCCTGTTACCTCTGCAGACATTTTCCCACACGGTTCCTCGAGATGTGACTAAGAAAGTGTATCTGAATGACAGTAAGTAAGTAAGAACGCTTCTTTACCTGGAAATGGATCCAGTCATCCACAGTCAGTAGGCGCTCCCGGTGCTGCACAGCAATATCCCCACCAAAGAGAAGCACTGGGAAAGGAGAAATGAGTGTGGTTTCTCGAAGAAACACCTTGGAATATTTAACCTGGAAGAGAACAGAACAGCAGTTATACAGCGACTCTATGATATGAAGCCACTGTGCGTATGACATAAAAGTGGGAGCACCCAGTATTCAGAGCACAATGAGTTCTCTCAATAATCTTTAGTCTGTTTACTTGAACATACACTTAAAGGTGTGAGGCCATGGTAATTTCTTAGTCTTGGGTCACACAAGAACAAACCAGACAATAAATATTTGAAGACTCCCTATCCTTCTCAATATTTTACAGATATTGAAATTGTTAGTTTTAAGAGAAGGAGCAAATATTGGGGACAATCCTTTGTAATCCCTTACCTTCTCCTGGTAAAGAAGCCACCCATAGATCTGCAGGTCTCTGTTCACTGAGGATGGATGGACCTGTGCTTTACCTTGTGCGGTTTCCACTATGCACGCCAGTTTCTCTGTGATGTCAACGGACTTTGTAAAGAGGATCTTGCCTACATTGTCATACAGTCCAGCTGTCAGAATGGCCTTTAGGAGGGAAGTCTCTTCGGCAGAAAGGGCTTTCATGGCGCTAGAAAGTCCATTGGCCTCCACGGATCTGGGGCACTCAAATCCCGCTGCTCTCACAAGTCGGATTAGCTCTTGTTTCACATCCTTGAAACACAATCACATTGGTTATGGAAGAAGAAAAGGGCAACCTACGCCTGTGCTAATGCAATCAGTAGATTAAAAACTTAGTGCCCACTGTATACTGTACCCAATATTCGTCACTTGGTTCTTTTTTTTTACCTCTTCTTTAAAGGGGATGTAAAGGCAAAAAAATTAAATCCCATTTTTACTTTCTTTAATGAAAAAGAAACTTTTTAGTTTTTTTAGTTTTTATAAGAAGCGGGATTGTATGCAGTAAAGTTTCCACTTCGTTTTACTTGCTCTGACTGCTGTGAATAGGAAACTTTAGCCAGTCCACAACTGCTCTGCAGGGAAACAACGGTACTTTTGAATGGCAGGTGTAGGGTTATTTTATGTTTTGTTTGCATAACCTGATTAGCCTTAGCTAATCTCAATGTCGACCCTCACACCTTCCTTCCCAGCCATGCAAAACTCGGGTCATCTGTTTGTTTCTCTGTAGAGCAGCTGGCAACCATGTAGAAATTCGTATCCACAGCAGTCAGAGTAACTCAAGTGAAGGGGGAATTTCACTGCATACAATCTGGTTTTTCATAAAACGGTACAGATTTTTTTAATTGAAGTATATTGGTGATAAGTTTCTTTTTCAGTAAAGAAAGTAAAACTGGGATTTTATTTTTGCCTTTACATTCCCTTAAAAATGTAATTTTAACATAACTTAATTTTTTACTTATCTGCTAGCATGTCCCACATCAGCTAAACCAATAGAGCAGGCATGTCCAAAGTGCGGCCCAGGGGCCAATTGCGGCCCGTTTTCAAATTTACACGGGCCCTCACCTCCATCATGAAATTAATAATAATGCGGCCCCCCAGCACAGTGCGATCAGGGATCCCATAGCAGTAATATTAAGGCACATTAGTGAAATGATCTGTCACCGCGCTGTTTTCGCATACTTCTTTAGGGCTGAAGGTGTCAATAGACGTACTGACGTGCCTGTATGGTGAACTAAAGAAGTATGGCGTCACTACGTTCCAGTACGTGTCTATTACTAACACCTTCAGCACACAGGCAGCAGTATAGACAAAGTGGCAGATCATTTCACTAATGTGCCCAAATATTGCTGCAAAAAAATGCTAAATACCACCCTTGCCTCATGCCATTCTTTTTAATTGGATCAGTTTGTCACTGTGTACACAGAGGATTTCAGACCTAAAATGCAGTTTTTAGTGCCAAAATCTGCCCCATTTTGAATAATGACATAAAGATGCATAGAAATCAATGGCATGAAAAAAGGCAGGTATTTATTGTCTCCATGACAGAAACACTAAGGGGCAGATTTATCAAGGGTCCAATTGAAGATCTGAATTTTAAAAAAAAAATTTATGGTCAGAACTGTCAAATTCCACTAGGGAGTTATTCAAATTCGATTCGAGTTTTGAGATTTATCATACTCTGACCCTTTAAAAACCTGCCGAATTGCTGTTTAAGTCAATTGGAGACGTCCAGGGATCAATTTGGAGTTGTTTGCCGTAGTGGGGTGCGGCCTAAATCCTTTTTCTACTTTGCAATGTATTACACGATAAAAGCTGCCGACAGACCGTGTCGGCAGCTTATTGGCCCATGTATGGGGGCCCCCGACGGGCTTCCCCGATCGAGATCTGGCCGAAAGTCGGCCAGATCTCGATCGGATGGGGGTTAAAAATCCCGTTGGATCGCGGCCGCATCTGTTCGTTGATGCGGTCCCGCGATCCGACTGCCCGTTTGTGAATGCTAGGATCCGATCGTTGGGCCCTAGGGCCCACGATCGGATCTGCCCGATATTGCCCACCTCAAGGTGTGCATATCGGAGGGAGATCTGCTCGTTTGGCCACATCGCCAAACGAGCGGATCTATCCATGTATGGCCACCTTAAGCCTTAGAGTAGTAAACAATACAAACAACGATGTATTTGCACAATACCTGTTTGGCGCTGACCCACCTGTATAGTTAGAAGTGCCTTTCTGTTAAGAAAATTCTTTCTACAGTAACTCATTTCAGCAGCATAACCTTCTGGTCTGATCGCCTTCCACCTGAGAGGGAAAAAAAAGGTTGCTATGAACTGGCTTATAGGCTTATAGTAGAGAGTATATCCAGAGTAAATATTTCCCTTCCCTGCTGTTTAGAGAATGTGTATAAAGAATACAGTGCTGTGCAAATATGTTGGCGCTCTAAAAATACATGTTAATTATAACAATAGAAAATCGCAATTTCCTAATGCCATCTCCCATATACCTGGTGCATTGCTTCCCCTCAAGTCTACCAGACAAGGCACACAACAAAAGGTTTGGAGCATGACACATGTATGCTTACCCCAGATATGCACGGAATATAGTCACATGGTCAGAATTAGCAACTGCCATGGATGACTTTGCCAGGTCTGCCCTATCTTTTTCCCCAATAGGTGTAACAAATGGAGATTTCTCTGTCATGGTGGCGGCCAGAGTCGCCTGTGGCAAACAGCAAAAAAAAAAAAACGATGTTAGAATGCTGTTTAATAGAAAACTATTTCTAAATAGATATTTTTCAGTTAAAGCCATAGGCAAAAACAATATTCAGCACAAACCTTTGAACGCATGTTAAAATAGGGGTTATACCGCCAATTTTATTTTACTTCTTGACTGATACCATATTTATTTAAAAGTGTTTTTTTATCACCAAGCCTACATAACGCCCCTCAAGTTGAAGAAATTTGGTAGGAGACAGGATGATATTTGCCCTCGGTGCAAATCTCCTGGTGCCGACTTTATACATATGGCCTGGTCCTGTCCCCCCATTACAAGAATTCTGATCTAAAATAATGGAGACCCTGGCGAACAAACTGGGCACACCACGGGTAGTTTGTTTGCTAGGGGTAATAGACAAGATACTACCCACCAATGCAGCCACAGTCCGGCTACGTACACTGATGTTCTATGCTAAGAAAACGGTGATTATGCACTGGAGACGGTTGGTAGACGAAACCCTTCCTCTCATAAAACTATCTTACGAAAAAAGAGGAGCTTATGATAAATGTGACAAGATTTAGGGAGACTGGTGTAACCAGGATCCTCTGATTAACTAACTTATTCTCTGCAACCTGATGCAACCTCCTCTAGACCACTAACCACACTCATATGCCGACAACTGTAACCTTAAGCGTTTGTATTCTCTGTTCTGTGTATGCCTGTACTTGACCTAATCCAATGACACCCTATTAAGACACTGTATTGTATTTGTTTGTAAGTTTGTAATGTTTAAAAAAGAAAAAAAAAATTTTATAAAGTGGGAAAGTAAAAGATTATTCTAGGTTCATAAAATTAACGTCTCCTTAAAGGGGAAGGAAACCTAGTCGGCGCAGACCCCCCACCCCCCCTCCCGTTTGTTGCCCACCCTCCTTCCTCCCCCCTGGCCTACCCGTCCCGCTGGGCAAATGCCCCTAACTTGTTACTTACACTTCTGCGCAGGTCCAGTCCAGGGAGTCCACGCGATCTTCTTCCTGCTGTGAACGGCGCATGCGCAGTAGGATCATTTTGCCGGTACGATCTACTGCGCATGCGCGTGACTTTTGGCGCATGTGCAGTAGATCCGTACTGGCGAAATGATCCTACTGCGCATGCGCCAAAACGCCGTTCACAGCAGGAAGAAGATCGTGTCGAAGAAGATGTCGTCGGTGAATTCCCTGGACTGGACCTGTGCAGAAGGGTAAGTAACAAGTTAGGGGCATTTGCCCAGCGGGACGGGTAGGCCAGGGGGGAGGAAGGAGGGTGGGCAACAAACGGGAAGGGGGGTGGGGGGTTTGCGCCGACTAGGTTTCCTTCCCCTTTAAAAATCATATAGAAACATCAGGAGCAAGGAACCTGCAGGAACCACAATTATGCACTGCCAAGCTCACATTCTGCACAGATATCAGGCATGGAGGCACCCATGTTTTAAATGCTGGCCCAACAGCGTATAGAAGAAATGTGTAATAATAATGTACTTGCAGTAATCACATGAGCTTAGCAGCAAACACACAGACATATAAATAATAATAAAACGTACTACTGCATCCAGGCAGCCAAAAATAGCACCAAAAATAAGCATCTTGCCAATCTTCACATTGACTGGCAGGGCAGCTAGGTGTTGGCCCAGGGGGGTGAGTTTGGGCTGGCTCAGTTCACAGGCCCCAATCTTCCGCAGCAGGCTCATTGCATTACTGATAACTTGAAGCTGAGGCGGGTCTAACGCTTTTGATAGGAAATCCTCAGGGGAGCCAAGGTCACACTTCTACAAAATGGAAGAAACAGAAAACTGTATCGGAACAGGCAGAAAAACATGAAAATAGGGATGCACCTTATTCACGAACCCTTCTTGAAAGAGTCGACTGAATACCAAACCGAATGGTAAGGGGAAAACATTTTTTTTATGACAAACTCAACAAATGGACGCCACTTCTGGGCAAGCACTGCGTATCTTGACAGCGCTATATAAATAAATGATGATGATGATGATGTTTATTGGCAGGCTGCTGAAAAACGCTTTTCGGGAGTAGATCCCTTAATCATTCGCTCGAAAATGTTTTACTTCCCTGTTTTGCGACAAAAAGTCACGCAATTTTCCTCCCCGCCCCTAATTTGCATATTCAAATTAGGATTCGGTAAGGCTGAATCCGGCTGAAAAAGGCTGATCCTGAACTGAATTTTGGATTCGGTGCATCCCTACATGAAAATAAGCATCCCCCCCACCCCAGAACTAAACATTCATATGACAAATCTATAAATACATATGTGTGTATAAGAAATGGTGAATTAATTAATTAATCAAAGAGAAGAATATGATCCTTTCAGTGCCAGGGTCCCATTGATGTTTCCTCATGATGGCAGTAAACAGGCAGAGCAATTTAGATTAAAGGGGAAGTCAGAATTGTAGAATCTACTGCAGTGGCACAATAGGAATTTTATGGTGGATAGCACGTAGAGGGTTAAATGTATTAGCTTAGAAAGTAGAATAGCTCACCATTATGTGCAGACAGAGTTCTTCCAATGGCACTCGCAGGATTTCTGGAACAGAATATTCCATGAAGCTCTCAAACCTGTTGAATAAATAAATTCATTAGAACGGAAGGGCTGCTAGTTTAAGCAATATTAGATCAGAGAAACTATACTCAAGGTAATCCTTTTTGGGGATCAGTTTCAAAGTACAGAGGAATCAACTTTTGTCATATTACCCAAATCCATCAGACTAATGTAAGCATGCTGCATGTATGACTTAACCTTACACAGAGGCCCCTTGAGTTAAAAAAAACAAAACATACATTTCAGTACAAAGGACACAACAGACTTTGAAACCATCAGTATTTCGGGGATGCACAGATGGCTGCCCTCCAGTTGTTGCACTGTTAGGGCAGTGGGGATGTAGCGAACAGTTCGCCGGCGAACTAGTTCGCGCGAACTTCGACTGTTCGCGTCCGCCGAATGTTCGCGAACGTCGCGCGACGTTCGCCAATACGAGTTCGCATTCGATTCGAACAAAAATCGTTCGACCATTCGATTCCTTCGACCGCTAAAATCGAAGGATTTTCGTTCGAATCGAACGATCGAAGCCATTGGATCGAATGAAATCATTCGATCGAATGGCTTCGATCGTTCGAGTCGAACGAAAATCCTTCGATCGAACGATTAAAATCCTTCGATCGTTCGAATCGAACGATTTTCGGATGTTCGAAGTTCGCGAACTGTTCGCGAACTGTCCGCATTTTTTGCCGGTGTTCGCGAACGTCGTTCGCGAACACATCGGCGGCGGTTCGCTACATCCCTATAGGGCAGTGGTCGACAGGGTGATTTGTCGCCAGCGATTATTTATGCGCCACTGCTAGCGACAAATCTCCCAAAAATGCGTGTCCATTGGAAATAACTGAAATCTCTGGTGGTAAAATCAACATATTGAGAAGTTACCAAAAGTTGCCTCTTGATGAAAACCTCAGAGGACTTTGTGATATGTTGGTTTTACCACCAGCAATTTCAGTTGTTTTCAAATGGAGATGCATTTTCATGGAGATTTGTTGCTCTCAGTGGCGCATAAATAATAGCCGGGGACAACAGAGGGTTGTAGATGTCATTTATATTATGTCCTGATAAATGGGCCATGTTTTCCTTTTAAATTGTACTCTTATGGTTACATAATACAATCTAGGGTTATTGAATGTAAAGGGCAACTTACCTCTCCCTTGTGTACAGTCGGAAGCAGTACCCGTTTCTGACTCTCCCGGCTCTCCCTTGGCGCTGCAGGGCACTGGCTTTACTTATAAACGTCTCCACCAAAGAGCTCATCTGGCTGCTCTCATGATACCTGCAAACCAGAAACCAAAGGAGCTTCATCAAAGTCTTCACCAAACTAAACAAAATCATAACTAGCTAGCTTTCTGGCTGCCCCCATCAGTTAATTCAATTTGCACAAACTAGGTTGCAGCCCCATAGTTTGGTAACCTCTGCTGTAAAGAAAAGTTGCTTTACTAACTGAAGGATGTTAATTTTGGACACAATTTAAAGGGCTACTGGCATCTGTATCATTAATGCCCATGATCTTGAGTAGCTCAGAGAATTTAGCAGTGTCGGAGGATCGGGTGAACGCAGGTTTGTGGGGGGCTTTGAGGTAGGGATGCACCGAATCCAGGATTCGGTTCGGGATTCGGCCTTTTACAGCAGGATTCAGATTCGGCCGAATCCTTCTGCCCGGCCGAACCGAATCCGAATTCTAATTTGCATATGTAAATTAGGGGCGGGGAGGGAAATCACGTGACTTTTTGTCACAAAACAAGGAAGTAAAAAATGTTTTCCCCTTCCCATCCCTAATTTGCATATGCAAATTAGGGTTCGGATTCGGTTCGGTATTCGGCCGAATCTTTTGCAAAGGATTCGGGGGTTCGGCCAAATCCAAAAAAGTGGATTCGGTGAATCCCTACTTTGAGGGGAACTATTCTGGATGCAGCATTTACTTGATACTAACATGTTCCTATGATTCCTATGATGTCAGTATCGCTTTAAGTTAATTTTTTGTATCTTATAGAATGGCCATTTCTTAGCAACTTTTCAATTGGTCTTTCTGACAATTTCCTTCCTAAATGATTTGCCTTCTGATGCTTTTAAACAGGGGTCACTGACCCCATCTAAAAACATAATGTTCTGTAAGGCTACATTTTATTGTTATTAATACTTTTTATTAGTTCTCTTTCTATTCAGGTCCTCTCCTATTTATATTCCAGTCTCTTATTCAAATCAGTGCATGGCTGCTAAGGTAATATGGACCCTAGCAACCAGATTCCTGAAGAGCTGCTGATTAAAAAGTGAAATAACTCAAAAACCACAAATAATAAAAAAAACAAAACCTATTGTAAATTCTCAGAATATCACTCTCTACATCATACTAAAAGTTAACTTTTAAATTTCCAAGCAAATAGTTTTTAACCCATTTGTACTAAATCCTCACTATTCTGTTAACAATATCCCTAAATTATCACCAATAGATATATTTCAAGATTCTCTTCCTTCCGGTCATTTGGTCTTTGCAATTTATCGTCTTAAGCTGGCCATAGATGTAAAGATTTTTAAAAGATCCGATCTTCATCGTGAGACCACGATTATCTCGAAACGATCGTAAGAATTGTCCATCAACTAAAAAGACCATTTGCCAGGAAAACATATGGTAGCTGCCTGCTTGGCCCTGCAAACATAAGATAGATTGCACCGGGACTGATACAGATTTTTTAACCTGGTCAATTAATTTTCGGACAGATGTCGGCCGAAAAATCGTAAGATGTTTGATTGTTCGAATCCCACTAACCGCACAATAATTTTGAAGGATTGGTCGGACTTCGCTAAAATCGGTCGTTCGGCAAGTAAAATCTTTGCGTCTATGGGGAGCTTTACTCTGGCACAATACACAATTCCTAATCCCTCAGTTCTGATCTTTTTGTACTAGTGCAACGACCCTCCTTCTGTAGCACATAAAGAAAATTCAACAATAACATGGCCAGATATAATCGTTGGGTAGGTAATAGTTTGTCAGTAGTTGTATGGTGCCATTATTATTTTAGTCTTTTAAGCAATACTTTATTGGAATATTTTTGTATTCTGTACTCTTTTGGGGGGATTGCGGCTGATGTGTATTTCCCATTGCCATTTATCCCGGCTCACTAAAACCTGTAAGCCATATTTCTTTACTAGATACTGACAACTAACAACATAAAACATAAATTAATCACCTGTTTTCCTTAGTTCTTCCTGCGTCAATGACAAACACCACATCTGGGATGGTAATGCCAGTTTCTGCAATATTTGTAGCCAAAACAATCTGAAAACAGCAAAAAGCTCTATTAGTTCAATCCAACCTATTGTACATATACTAAACTAAAGCATACATCCCATGAAATAACCATTCAGGCCACACAATTAAGCAAACTGAGGTTATGTTCCCTGATTCTACCTAAATCTCAGCTTGCTTGTTCTAATTACCACCCCTTTCATGTCCATTATTTGGAACTACTGTCCCATCAATACAACTTGCCTAAGGACAGGGGCACACTGGGCAGATTCGGGAAGATTTAGTTGTCTGGCGACTAATCACCTCTTCTGCGGGGCGACAATCTCCCCGATCTGCCTTCTGCCTGCTATAATGACAAAACACCAGGGACAATACATTCACGGCACTTCGATTTCCGAAGTTGCCTCACGAGGAAATCGAAGCACCGTAAGTGCATTGGAGCTGGCGTTTTCTCATTATAGCAGGTGGAAGGCAGTTTGGGGAGATTGTCGTCCCGCAGAAGAGGCGATGAGTCGCCAGGAGACTAAATCTCCCCGGATCTGCCCGTGTGCCCCTGCCCTAAATGTAGAACAGATATTGAAGAAGCAAGACTTACCTTTCTTGTTCCAGCAGGTGGGAGTATGAATGCTTCAGCCTGGTCTTGGCTGGAAAGGATTGAATGGAGGGCTATTAATTTATACCTAAAAGGAAAAAAATATATACATTTTTACTCTTAGTTATAGTTATAGGGTCACAACAACATCATTTTTATTTTACATTACTGGATTTGTTTAATAGGAATATTAAGGACTGAAGACATATTTAATTACCTTAAGCTTTATTTCCCTAAGCTTCTATAAAAATGTTAGTGGCACAGCTGGTCAGCGGAACATCACTACACCACAGGGGAACGTGAGCTGAATGGGACCATAAACAGCACTTTTCCTGGCAAGAACAACTCTATAGGTTTTCTCATACCCTGTACCAGGGCCGGACTGGGGGTAAAAAGCAGCCCAGGCAAAAAAAATCAAAGCAGCCCACATGTTAACACGCGATGGTCTTGTACACTTCCACTCATATATTGGATATAGGAATTGGAATTTGGTAAATGTAGATGTGCAGGATATATAGGTAGCAACGTTTGTGTGTGAGTATATAATGAGATATATAATGAGAATGGTATATGGTGGGAGGGAGGTGCCATATTGATTCCCTTAGACAGTACAGTATGAGGGTATAGCTTATTGTGTGCCCAGAACATTCCTTCTCTGTATATTTGTATTTATACATATGGGAGGAGGGAGGTGCCAATCATTTATAGTCACATACAATATAATGTGGGTAACAGAATAAACAGTCTCTGCAAGCCAGACAGACTCATGGGGTGACATTTATGATTGCAGTTCTATTACAAGTCCATGACAAGATGGGCACAATCAGTAGTTTAGAAGACATTGGGGGCCCCACTGACAGTTTGGGGCAATGGATGCCTGAGGATGCTGATGGCTGGTGGGACTATAGGTGGGGGGCTGCCAGTGTGCAGTATATGGAGTCCAGCTGCAGAGATGTTTTGTGCCTGGGCAAAGGCTGCACATAAACTGCCCCATCATCTTTCCCCAAGGGCAAATATTCCAACTGTCCAGTAACCCTCTAAGTTTACACTTGTTTCCCTGCAGATTCAGGCAGCAGCAAATGATGAGATGAGAGGTTAGAGCCCACCTGTGGGTTGCTATGGTTACAACTACATCAGCTCATCATGAGGCTTTGCTTCTGAGGCCCTTGTGCTGCCAATGTTCCACTTAATGACCAATTGCAAAGATGCATTTCTCTGCACTTGAGGAATGAGAGATCTCTCCCTGTCCTGAGCTCCTCTTGCTGCAGACAAGTCATGACAAACTACAGCTCCCTGCACCCTGTCTCCCAGAATCTGCACTTAGAGTGGAACAGAGAGTTGAACTAGAGCTCGCAGCACTCTCTCTCTCACACACATACACACACAGGCTGCAGCGCTCTCCCCCATGGCCCTATCCCATCCTCTGGCAGGAGAGGGAAAGGCAGAACCATGAGGCGACGCGGGGAAGAGTATTCACGCTGCACTGGCTCCCAGATAGCGTCCTGCGTTGCCATGGAAACGGTGCCCCTAGACCCAGGAAGCTGTGAGTGGTGTAAAATAATTACACAGGCCGGGGAGGAGAGGCCTGATCTGGCAATATTACCATTCCCGGCAGCGAGTGCTCTCTCTCGGGGGCTAATAATAAAAAAACAATAGTAGCCCTAACACCCCCCCCCCTCCTCCCTGCAGCGGCACCAGCAGCAGCAGCTCAAGAATAGAGAGGAGTGGAAGGGGCTGAGCCGGAAGATTGGATCGAGGAGCGGTCCTAGAGCCCTCCGGTTTCATTGCAAGGACGTTTCTAATTTGGATTATAGCTCAGGAGCGGCCCACTTATATAAAATGTACAGCGGCCCCTCGGGCAAATGCCCGAACAGACAGATTGTCAGTCCGGGCCTGCCCTGTACCATAATTCTTTGAAACACAGGTATTTGTCTGGAATATATTTTGGAAAAATTTGAGGGATTAGTGGGTGAATCAGACTGCATCACAACTTGCTTATTTATGAAAAATCTTAATTGAATGCAATCGGGCAAAAAACTCTGATAGAGTTATGGGTGAAATGGGAGTAATAGAGTTACGAGCGCAAAAAACTGAAACCCCCCCCCCCCCAAAAATCATGAAGGCTTAAAACATCTTTGTGTGGTTCAAGGGACCTCTGCCATTGACTTCTACACGACTGTGACTGGTTTTAGCTGCAGTGGGAAGTTTTTTTTTTTAATCCCGAAAAATTCAAATTTTTAGTGAAACTCCCCTCCAGAGACTAGTCCAATTGCCATTTTGGAGTCAGGAAGGAATTTTTCCGCCGCGAGGCAAATTGGAGAGGCTTCAGATGGTGTTTTTGCCTTCCTCTGGATCAACTGGCAGTTAGGCAGGTTAAAATAAAGTTAAAAGGTCGAACTTGATGGACATGTGTCTTTTTTTTCTCCAACCTAACTTACTATGTTACCCTCGAAAAAGTAAATTTTGTCAGGAAAATCACAACTCCTTTAATACCTTTAATAAATAACCCCCATAGACTAACTTTCAGCATCTTTTGGTCATGAACCCCAATTACCTCATAACAAGGTTACAGGTATAGGGCAACACTGGTGTATCAGTCATTCAGCCGTAGTTCTAGTAATATCTAGTAGTGATGTGAAGGTCAGGAAAAACAACCCACACCCGACCCCAAACTGCAAAACCTTAACCCGCACCTGATCATAACTCGTAAAATGTTGCCATTATAGGACCCACTCCCAACCCATACCCACATCTTCAAAGTGACCTGGTAGGAGAGAATATATGCATTCTCCCCAAATCAGGACCTTAAAGCTGAGTCCCCACTGCAGCTGCTTCGGGCCCATTAAGGGTGGCAGCCATTTTGGGAACCACTGTTCTAGAGCGTTTTGTTACCTTCTCCTGTCATGGAACCTCTTGTCAGATGACAATATGTCATAAAGCTGCTGTATATCAGCAAGGCCAGGTAAGAAGATAAGCACAGCTCCTTCCACATTCCTGTACTCTGGGCTTATGTCTAAGAGCAAAAAACAGCACAAGAGTTAAAAAAGGTTGCACCTATAGAGCAGTGAAATATCAAACTGATAACAGGCTTTCCATGAAATGTAACATGCCAAAATATTACAGTAGTGTATTCAAGTCTGGTGCTGCCCTAGGCACCGAACCTGTGTGCGCCCCTCTGTATTACATCAGCGGATGTGTCATCAAAGAGCAACAGGCATGCATGTGACATCACCAAGACATGCGTTCAATAAGACTTACACACATTGCTGGACTACTAAGCATCATAAAGACTGCTAGAAAACTGCCTCCCCTGATTCAATATCCATTTAAGCAAGATCAAGAAAAGCCATTGCGCAAGAAATCCTGACTTGAAAAAACTAAGGTTAAGCAAGGATACCTAGAAGACCATTGAAAAACTACATTATTCAGCTGTTTTATAGATAATCCCAGCATATTCTCATGGCAGCAAGACTCATAATTGCTTGCAACTGGAAGAAGAACACCTTACCTCTATGCTCAAAACAAAAATTATAGACATAGCAACTAACAAAAAAATGACATATATGTTACAAAATGATATGGAGGCTTTGCAACAGAATATGGCTCCCTTGGTTAGCATCTGAAAATGATCCCTTACTCTTCTCGGTATGAACCATTTATTATTGAAACCTTTAGAAGAAGATCTGACAATATGTTATAGCTATAATATGAATAGCCGAACAACATTGTGAGAAATCCAGCCGCTATATATATATATAAATATATATATATATATATATATATATATATATATATATATATATATATATATATATATTTCTGTTTTTCTTTTTTTTATATGCTTATGTAAGTTTATCTTATGTATTTGAAAAAGCGAATAAAACATTTCACTGTTAAAAATGTAGCCTATTTATCAGTATGGTTTATTGCGTGACCTGACACATTGCTTCACTGTGCTGAAGAATTCTCTTAGAATTCAAGAGAATAAAAGAATATATTTTCAATTGCTAACTGGCTAAGCGGCTACCATTTATTTGCTGACTTCAGCGTTACAAAACAAATCACGGCCAGTCAGAAATAACAGCATCCTCCGCTGCCACAAAAATACTGATTGTTCTCAAAAGAACAAGGAAATGATTCAGCAGTTATTGAGTGTATAAATGACTTTTCTTTGACATGCCCAATCTAACTGTAAAGGGTTTGTTCCTCTTTAAATATCCGGTAAGCTAGAAAATAATTGAACTATAAAAATAACTTTAAAAGCATGAAAAATAGGACAAACTGAAGCAGATTTTGTGGTTAAACTGCACTCTGCCCAAAGGACACCGCAGGATTCCCACTGTCACAATATCCCCACATTCAGGAGGAAGTCATGTTGCTTTGCCTTTCACATACCCAAGAAAACAAGTAGCTCCAAGATGAGATCCAGGTTGATTTTGTTTGGATTCATGTAGAGAACGGCGTGGCGTGTCTGGCTGCTATAGCGCTGGTATCGTGCACCCAAATCCAGCCCAGTGCCGGACTGAGCAGGAATAAACTCCTGAGGGGGAAAACACTTTCTTTAAGTCTAATATAAACATACAATTACTGAGAATGTTAATAATATACAGAACTATAGGTGTGTCTATGGTTAAAATGAATTGTAATGGAGAACAAATGCCACAGTCTAATGAAGACTCAGATAATCCAGCGTTTGTGGTGATATTCTAATCCGATATAAATCGATCCAAAGAACAAAAGCCATTTCTTTATAGCTGTCCCATTCAATAGTCAATGTACCGTAAACAACAAACATCCTTATAGGGTGGAGAGGAAAAGAAATTGTTCCCTATTGAGCATGCATTCCAAAAGGCACCAGTCACCGACCTTTGGGTAAAACCATATAAATCAGAAAATGTAATACTGCCAACATTCGGCTTTATCTTGGTGTATGGAATGCCCATTACACATTTGCAACATTACCTGGTACTTCTTGCTGCTTCCCCCTTTGCCAGTGACACTGAGAGTTATTTCTTCCTCGTCCTCTAAGAATTTCTGGCAATACTCAGAATCTTGTTCAAGGACAAATCCTGTTGCTTCTACAACATCTTCCAGATGAAAAACCTTAAAGAAAATTTATACAATATATTTATACAAAGCATCTGTCTAACAAACCTGACAGTAACCAGCACACAGTGTTGATTGCACTCACATACAGACTGCCCCTAAAAAGGGAACATTCGGTTATTTGCTGGCACGCTATTGTTCAATATATCACCCACCAACAAATGAAGACTGCATTTAGAAGACAAGATGCAAAATCCACAAGCTAGCAGCAGAGGGAGCTCATCAAGAGAAAACTACAACGTTCAGGTGCCTGGATGTGAGTAAAGACAAGATGCTCAAAGCAGGCTCTATGTCAGCTGCCACAAACAGGAGATACAGTGAAAGATAAAGGGGATCAGGCCAAATAATGCAGGAAACTGCCAACACGCTGTCAGCACTTAAAGGAATTGTTCAGTGTAAAAATAAAAACGGAGTAAATAGACAGGCTGTGCAAAATAAAAAATGTTTCTAATATAGTTAGTTAGCCAAAAATGTAATGTATAAAGGCTGGAGTGATTTGATGTGTAACATGTCAGTCAGGACACTACTTCCTGCTTTTCAGTTCTCTTGGTTTACACGGACTGGTTACCCTGGTTACCAGGCAGTAACCAATCAGAGACTTGAGGGGGGGGGGCACAAGGATCATATCTGTTGCTTATGAATCTGAGCTGAATACTGAGGATCAATTACAAACTCACTGAACAGAAATGTACCATGTGGCCCCCCTTCAAGTCGCTGACTAGCTCAGAGTTATAGAGCTGAAAAGCAGGAAGTTGGATTCTGGCTGTTTTATTACATCTGTTCACTCCAGCCTTTATACATTACATTTTTGGCTAACTAACTATATTAGAAACATTTTTTATTTTGCGCAGCCTATCTATTTACACAGTTTTTATTTTCACACTGAACTGTTCCTTTAAGAGACACAGGCAGCAGACTCTAGATATTAAGGAAAAGTAACCCCTAGAATTGAATATGGCTAAAAATACCATATTTTATATAATAAACTTATTGCACCAGCCTAGAGTTTCAGCTTGTCAATAGCAGCAATGATCCAGGACTTCAGACTGGTCACAGGGGGTCACCATCTTGGAAAGTGTCTGTGACACTCACATGCTCAGTGGGCTCTGAGCAGCAGTTAAGAAGCTAAGCTTAGGGGTCGTCACTACTTATCAAGCAGAAAATAAGGTTGGCCTGTAATATAAGTCCCTAAGCTCAGTAAGTGACAGCAGCACAGAGCATGTGCAGTGAATCAGCAGAAAAGAAGATGGGGAGCTACTTTGGAGACACAGATCTTTATTGTTAAAGGGCTGTGGTTGCCTTGGGCTGGTACAGAAGCACAAAACATAATGAACAATATTTCTACCTATTTCTTTAGTTAGGTTTTAGTTCTCCTTTGAGGGCTTAGTGATAACTTTCTCTGTCTACTTCTTTATATGTAGGAGCAGAATCAAAACAAATCAGTAGGTCACCGAGAAGCCTCTGTATAAACAAGCCCCTCTTTCCACCAGCTGCAACCTGTTAAGACAGTGAACTAAGGAGCAGCCAAAGTGCAAGCATCCTATTACTTAAAGGGGAAGGAAACCTAGCCGGCGCAAACCCCCCACCCTCCTCCCCCCTGGCCTACCCGTCCCGCTGGGCAAATGCCCCTAACTTGTTACTTACCCTTCTGCGCAGGTCCAGTCCAGGGAGTTCACCGACGACATCTTCTTCCACGCGATCTTCCTGCTTTGAACGGCGCATGCGCAGTAGGATCATTTCACCGGTACAATCTACTGCGCATGCGCGTGACTTTTGGCGCATGCGCAGTAGATCCGTACCGGCAAAATTATCCTACTGCGCATGCGCCAAAACGCCGTTTACAGCAGGAAGAAGATCGCTTGGAAGAAGATGTCGTCGGTGAACTCCCTGGACTGGACCTGCGCAGAAGGGTAAGTAACAAGTATGGGGCATTGGCCCAGCGGGACGGGTAGGCCAGGGGGGAGGAAGGAGGGTGGGCAACAAACGGGAGGGGGGTGGGGGGTTTGCGCCCCCCAATATGTAAAATTGTCAGGCGTTGCGTTTGACTGTAGTCTGTAATACTAGGGTGCCACAGGGGACTGTTTTGTCTCCCTTTTTATTTATGATTTATTTTTCTTATGATTGTTATTAGGAGGGGACAAGAGGCTGAATACAGAAGGGCAGTTGACAGTTTTGTTGTAAGGAATGCTCACTCTGGTGGTTTAGTGGGCCTGCACGTGGTGCTTCTACCTCTGCCGATACCACGATTCGTAAACTCCGCCAGGGGAAAAGATTAATTGAGGAGTATTGTACGAAATTCCACCACTGGTCAGTTGAGAAGTTTCCTCTCAATTTGTCTTGGTCTGGGGGTCAGTTAAAATATCTACATTTGTGAATTCTGGGTTACTGGGGAATTTTTAGATGCTGCCTTCACAGTAAGGTATAATAGTCCCCTTGTTCCTGTTACAACTCCTATGAGAATTTTGGCAATTGATAAAAGCCCACTTGGGTCAGGTCTGGTAACCCAAAAATCTACGGCGTTAACCATGTGTACAGACAACATGCATTTTGAGGAGTTATCGTTTCACATTGTTGATGGTTCTTCTCCTCTAATTTTGGGGTTACCCTGGTTACAGGTACACAACATCATAAAGATTGGGTAACTGGGGAACTTATTGAGTGGGGATCTAAGTGTTTAGATTCTTGTTTAAATTCTCCTAAAATGGTGGCAGTTACCTCTCTAGAGGGTTTACCTTCACCCTATGCTGATTTTGCAGATGTGTTTTCCAAAAAAGCAGCTGAAACATTACCCCCCACATAGGCGCTACGACTGTCCTGTTGATCTGATTCCAGGGTCTACTCCTCCTAGAGGGAGAACATATCTTCTTTCTTTGCCTTAGGCTCAGGCTATGAAAGATTATATTGAAGAAAATCTAGAAAGAGGTTTTATTAGGCCCTCCAATTCCCCTGCTGGGGCTGGTTTCTTTTTTGTGGGCAAAAAAGATGGGGGCCTTCGCTTTTGCATTGATTATCGTGGCTTTTAATAAAATGACGGTAAAAAAACTATATCCCCTTCCGCTAATTACAGAGTTGTTTGATCAAGCCAAGAATGCCACCATCTACACTATACTTGCTCTTAGAGGTGCATATAAACTCATTTGTATTAGGGAGGGGGGATGAGTGGAAAATGGCCTTTAACACCAGAGATGGTCACTACGAGTATTTGGTCATGATGCTTGAGATTTACTTGGGCTATTTGTAGTAGTGTGTCTTGATGATATTTACATTTTTTCCTCTAACTTGGGTGACCACCGACATGTGCGTGAGGTCCTAATCAGATTAAGAAAGAATAATTTGTTCACTAAATTAGAGAAATGTACCTTTGAGGTTTCTTCGGTACAGTTTTTGGGGTTCAACATATCTGGTAAGGGGTTGGAGATGGACCCCGGGAAGGTTTAAGCCGATTGACTGGGCTCAACCGCTCTCATTACGTGCTATCCAAGCCTTCAAAAAAAAAAATAATAATTTGTGTCTGCCCCTATTCTTCGTCATCCTGACACAACCCTATATTTTGTTGTGGAGGTAGATGCCTCAGAGGTTGGAGCAGGGGCGGTTCTTTCCCAAAGGCATCCCATAACTAACAAGGTACATCCTTACGCTTTTTTTTTCTACGAAATTCTCGTCTTCTGCGGCCAATTATGACATTGGTAATAGAGAACTGTTGGCTATCAAATGGGCCTTTGAGGAATGGAGACACTTGTTGGAGGGACTAAACTTACTATCACGGTTTATACTGACCGTAAGAATGTTCTGTATACTGAGTCAGCAAAACGTTAAATCCGAGACAGGCCAGATGGGCTTTATTCTTTACCAGATTCAATTTTTCACTAACTTACAGGCTTGGTTCCAAGAATGTTAATGCAGATGCACTCTCTAGGAGCTTTCAATCAAGTCTGTCTGAACCTTTAGAGTGTGTTTTGATTCCTCCCAAAGAGGTGATTGCGGCAGCTTTAGGGTCAGATCTTGCCACACTCCTGTCTGAAGCTCAGACATTGGCTCCAGGTGATACTCCTTCTGGGAGACTGTTTGTTCCCGAAAATTTGAGGAAGCAGGTACTCCGTGAGGCTCACAATTCTAAAATGGCGGGGCATCCAGGTATTTCCAAAACTACTTCTTTATTGTCTCGAAAATGTGTGGTGGCCTTCATTTAAACAAAGATTTGTCAATTCGTGTCCTGTTTGTCAGAGGTCAAAATCCTCTAGAAATCTGTCAACGGGATTGTTAATTCCTAATAGACCCTGGTCCCATCTGTCAATGCATTTTATGGTGGACCTTCCTCCCTGTCAGGGGAAAACTGTGTTTTGGGTGGTGGTTGATAGATTCAGCAAAATGAGTCATTTTATTTCTCTTCCACACTTTCCTACTGCTAAAACTTTGGCTGAATTGTTTATTTCTAACATTTTCAATTTGCATGGGTTTCCAGTCAATATTGTGTCGGACAGAAAAAGCCTGCTGTGTGGTGCTTCTTCCTCCTCTGCCGGTATATCTTAGTCCAGGTTTTACGTGCCGCGCACGTGCCGTCATCACGCCTTTGGCACGAAATTCAAAAGTATACAAGGGGCTTTTGGGATTTGTAGCATTGCCCGTTGTTAGGTCTAACTCGTTTAGTATCTGGTGCGATTCCTGTCTGTTTTTGACCCTTGCCTGCCTGACCATTCTTTAAACGCTGCCAGTACCAACCCTGGCCTGATTGACCCTGCTAGAATTCTGCCTGTACCGACCCCGGCCTGCCTGACTATGCTTTTTGTCTATCCCCTGAACTGTTGCCTTTTGTCCAAAACCTTGGAAACGCATGTGCACCTTTGCTCATTCAGAACATCTGCTTTGCTCCTCTCAAAGTAAGACCTGGCTGCGTATCTGAGCGCTCCTCTCGAGGCCAAAGGCGGCTGCTACTGGCGGAAGATTGAGCCGTGACCAGGGATCTTAGCACTTGCTCTGAATTTAGGGAGCCGTACGTGACATTTGTGGTGGGTGTACAACTAGTTATTTACAACTATAAATGTGGCTAAAGCAAAAGGATAATATGCTTCAGGATTAATAGTTTTTATCTATCTCTCTATTTGTTTTTATTGTGCTTGAAAGAACAGCAAGTAGAATCTAAATTTTCTTTTGGTTTTAGATGTCTGGTTTTGAGCAAGAAAAAAGATACATATTTTGAAGGGTTTTGCTGCCCCTCTAAAAAGGAAAATGTAAACACAAACATACACACCTCTACTGGAAAGGTCCTTCCGGATATCCGTATGATTGGACAGTGGGTAAAGTAGCTAGAGAACTTCTCACAGTCCACGGTGGCACTCATCAGCACGAGGTGCAGGTCTGATCGCTTGTGCAGAATCTCACGTAATATGATCAGCAAGAAATCCGACTGGACCGTTCTCTCATGTACCTGTATTCAGAGACAGCAAAGTGAGTGTGGGCAGCAGGCAACATGGCACCTTCCAACCAAAGAACATTATTGTTATAACTGAATGGCCTTCATTGCTAAAGGGAAACGATCATTGTAGCCATATTGGTCCTAAGTTATTGAGCATTTTATTACATGTGAGCTGATCTGATGCTGAATTTTGACATTGAAACTGCATGCGTGATTCTGAAGCCACTGTTTGTGCAATAGTATTGTTCATCTATTAGAGAAAGTAGCCCTACAGTAGAAGTTGAAGTTTTTGCATATCAGGGGACACAGAACCCGTGGCTGGTGAAAAATTTGGATATCGCTAAATGTGTCCATTAGCCTAGTTGGAAAATTTTGATCAGATGCCTTTGAAGGAGGCTGAACATTGGCCAGTGTTTACTGCTGATGTTTCAGCTCTAAATGTTTGTATTGAAAACATGCGATTTTTCCCGCGAGCAATGGTCTCAAAAAGATCGTAATTGTTATGTGTATGGACACTGGAATCCCCAGAGATTATACCTTTCCTTATGCTTTTTTTCAGGAGGACCCAGAAGTAGCCAAGTGTAATGGCTAAACGTGTGATCTGAATGATCTTACATGTACCGCAGACAAAAGGCGTCAATGTGTGTGTCTGCCCTGGAAACGGCAGGTTAAGACTTAAGCTGACCATAGATGTAAAGATATTTAAAAGATCTGATCGTCATCGTGAGACCCCGATTATCTCGAAACGATCGTATGAATTGTCCATCAACTAAAAAGACCATTTCAGGCGATATTGCCAGGAAAACAAAGGGGAGCTGCCGACATAGACACATTGCACTGGGACTGATAAATATTTTTTAACCTGGCCGATCAATTTTTTGACAAATGTTGGCAGAAAAATCGTAAGATGTTAGATCGTTCAAATCCCACTAACCGCACACATTTTCGAAGGATTGGTCGGACTTCGCTAAAATCAGTCGTTCGGCAAGAAAAATCTTTGCGTCTATGGGGACCTTTAAAGTATTGCATGGTGAAGATTAAGATAATATGTTAAAATCTTGAGCTAAAGAATGCCTTGCAACAGGTCTGGACTAAAAATCAAAATAGGTTGTGGTATTTCAGGTGCACAGAGGCCCCAAAAAACCCCCACAAGGCCAATAAATAATGACTACGCATCTTATCTTACAGCAACCCACAGATTGCCAGTCCAGGCCTGCCTTGCTATATATAATGCAAGTCTATATGATTATGTGTATTAAGTTGTGCACTTCCTTTAAGGGATACTGTCATGGGGAAATTTTTTTTTTCAAAACGCATCAGTTAATAGTGCTGCTCCAGCAGAATTCTGCACTGAAATCCATTTCTCAAAAGAGCAAACAGATTTTTTTATATTCAATTTTGAAATCTGACATGGGGCTAGACATATTGTCAATTTCCCAGCAGCCCCAACTCATGTGACTTCAATCACTCTGTACTGCTGTACTGCAAGTTGGAGTGATATCACCCCCCTCCCTTCCCCCCCCCCCCAGCAGCCACACAAAAGAACAATGGGAAGGTAACCAGATAACAGCTCCGTAACACAAGATAACAGCTGCCTGGTAGATCTAAGAACAACACTCAATAGTAAAAACCCATGTCTCACTGAGACTCCTTCAGTTACATTGAGAAGGAAAAACAGCAGCCTGCCAGAAAGCATTTCTCTCCTAAAGTGCAGGCACAAGTCACATGACTGGGAGCAGCTGGGAAATTGACAAAATGTCTAGCCCCATGTCAGATTTCAAAATTGAATATAAAAAAAATCTGTTTGCTCTGTTGAGAAATGGATTTCAGTGCAGAATTCTGCTGGAGTAGCACTATTAACTGATTCATTTTGAAAAAAACATGTTCAAATGACAGGATCCCTTTAACGGTCAGTGACTGTCTATAGCCACCCCCTTGTGTGAACTGGAGAAGTGTAGATACAGGGTGATACATAAATGCCATGCGTGTAATAATGTGATCTTACAACCAAACCATACCTTATTCTCTCTGTAAGGGTTCAGTTGCCCACCCTTATTGCCCATGTTCTCGACTTACTTCGTCCACAATGATGTGGCTGATGTTCTTCAACATACTGTCTTCTTGTAACTTGCGCAGTAGGATTCCCGTTGTACAGTACAGCAGTCTGGTGGCTTCCCCTGTCCGTGACTCCATCCTAATCTGATACCCACACAGGGAATTCTACAAAGAAACAGACCAAAAATAAATAAATAAAATCCATATGGTCACTATTCACTAAATACTATAGGTATTAAGCCAATCAGTACTTCTATGCTGCTGTTCCCGCAAGTTTGAAATAATATAATACATAAGAAAGATAAGGTAAAGAGACAGATAACAGGAGACAGGAAAGAAATGTATCATTCAGTCTCTTAAAAGCAAACCAGTTTGCTTTTAAGGAGACTGAAGGATACATTTCTTTCCTGTCTCCTTTTATCAGTCTCTTTACCTTATCTTTCTTATGCACTATTCACTAAACCCTAACTTGTATATGTTGTAAAAAATCTACTGAACAATCTTCATGTAATACTAAAGCTGCCCAACAGGTGGCACCACACTACAGGTATGAAAGTGTAATACTAAAGCTGCCCAACAGGTGGCACTGTACATAGTGTGTGCTTTCAACACTGATTCAGTTTTCTTCCTAACAAAGACATAGTCAGAACTACTTACAGAAACAAGTACCAATTCTTGTACTAAACCTTTAACAGTTTTGTGTGCACCCTCATTGTTACAGGGTAAATATATATAGTGATTCAGTTAGAAGGCCAAGTGATGTCTTATATTGAGGAACACCAAACAGTGACCAATAGAAGGTTGGGCCTCTGGTGAATTATATGCGATTATTAGTATCCCTTGAGAGGAATTTATGCATTTAACAAATATAATCAACAGATGTTACTAGATGGATATTTAGCCCTGGTTGTTGCACAATAGTAACATAAATATCAATATCTCTGTGAACTAACCAATAGGCTTCACCAGCTCAGGATGATAAGCATGCAATACCAAATAGAAACAACAGGTGTCACTCTGCCAAGGGAACGGCTTTATGTAATACCAAAAGTCACCAACAGATGTCACTGGAAGCTTTCAATGTAACAACTTTATGCAATAATACAATTAACCAGTAGATGTCACTAGACTGAATCTCAGTTATGCCACAAGAGACACTGAGCTGTCATTCCCAATATAACCAATAGCCTTTATTGGTAGAGTTCAACTTTGAGGCAACTTTTAGTGTGTTATAATGTCCGCTTCCTAGCTACTTTGGAATTGGTCTTTATTATTTATATTTATACTCTGAATTATTTGCCTTTTTTCTTTTGATCCTTTTCAGCTTTGAAAAACACATGCTCTGTAAGACTACACATTTATTGTTATTGCTACTTTTTATTATATATCTTTCTATTCAGGCTGTGATAAAACACATTTTTAATTTGGAGGAAAAAATGTCAACTGTTACGTTATTGCTTAGTCGGTCCTAACAATGGTATCTGTATAATAACCTCTGCTCCTTTCCCAATGTGGGTTTTGATGTTGAATAGCCAGACCTGCATTCTATAGTAATTAGCCCCTAACCGTAAGGGCAAACAAACCAATACACATACTCTGTAACTCCATACACATAGATGGGCCCCAAGAGCTTTGTGTACTGTCCAGATCCTACATTCAGACTAAACTGGGCATGCTCACCAAATGGCACCCCATTTGCCAAACAGTATTAGCTGTGATTGGCACCATTATAATTCAAGGTCAGATTGGTCCCTATAATGGCCTACCTGGCCTATCATGCGATTGGCTTTTGTGGAAGCTGCCTTTGTGGTTGGCAGAAGGAACCAAACCATGTTCTGCATTTACGGCTCTTCCCTTTGTGGTGTACAAAGGTGGCTGTTGTATGTATGTATAACTTTATTTGTAAGGAGCCACAGCGCTGTACAGTGCATAAAAGTACAATATAAATATAAAAAAGTGTACACAGGGAAGACAAATCACATAATAAATATATACAGAATCATATCAGGACAAGGAGCTTAATTGCTATGTTGTAAGAGACAAAGTGGGAAGGATGTCACTGCCCCGTGGAGCTTACAGTCTAAGTGGATGGGAGGCTAACATACAGGCACAAATTGGAGATGAAAAAGTGCACAAGGTAAGGCATAGTCAGTAGGGACAGGATTAGGCTAATGTTCTAGTGCTCCAAAAGGTAGGCTTTTAGGTTTTTTTTTGTGAAGAGCTTGAGAGAGGATTCCTTACAGAGGAGTCCAGGGATGGAATTCCAGAAATAAGGAGCAGCAAGGGTTTGAGAGGAGAGGTGGCAGTGGATGTGGATGGTGTGAAGAGAAGGTGGCTATGAGAAGAGCGGAGAAGACGACCAGGAACGTATAGTGAGACAAGAGAAGAAATGTAGTGAGGAGCAGAGGAGTGAAGGGCTTTGAATGTTAGTAGAAGGAGTTCCATTGCTTAACAGGCAGCCACACTAAGGATTTTAGTTGAGAGAGCAGAAGAGATCCTGACAGCAGAGTTTAAGATTGATTGGAGGGGAGAGAGATGGGAGTCAGGAAGACCGGTTGCAATAGTCTAAACGGGATAAAATAAGGGCATGGATTAGTGTTTTGGCTGTTGTTTGTGAAAGAAACGGGTGTATCTTTGCTATATTACGGAGGAAGAAACGACAGGTTTTGGCAGTATTATTAATATGATTAGAAAAAGAGAGGAACTGGTCAAAGATGACCCCCAAGCAGCGTGATGTTAGGAATTCCAATTTGTTAGTCTTTTTACATACATGCAGGAAAACAGAGAAAACAACCCGGCTGTTAAACATCACAGCTGTCCCCACATGCTCCAGTAACCAGTAATAGCAGTGCCCAACCCTGGCATCCTCCTCAAACAGACTCACTGAATGCCGGCTGGCTACCATCTAAACCTGGGAATTTGACATTGTCATGCTACAATAAAGAGCTGCATTGCCTAAAGGAGTAGTGTTTAGCGAGTCCTGCCCTATGCCCAAGTCTTCTCTCGGCAAGGTGTCGTGACACAGGCCCTCTCTAAATCAGTACATGGTTACTAGGGTAATTTGGACCCTAGCAACCAGATTGCTGAAACTGCAAACTGGAGAGCTGCTGAATAAAAACTAAAGAATTCAAAAAACACAAATAAACAAAAATGAAAACCAATAGCAAATTGTCTCAGAATGTCACTCTCAACAACATTCTAAAGGTTAATTTAAAGGTGAACAACGCCTTTAACATAGAAAGAGCAATATTTAATTAAATTGTGGCCAAGGGATGTCGCTGTACCAGGAATCATCAAGGGCTAGTATTACGCACAACTCTAACAGTGACGCCTGTTGGTTATATTGGGAATTACATGTTGATGGTTACAAGGTACAGCGCCATCTGTTGCTTGTGTTTAGTATTGTCCAAAAAGTTTATATCAAAAAAGATATATGTCCCAAGGCCTCTTAAAGGGGTTGTTCACCTTTGTAACAAATTGACAAATCTAACAGTTCACATGAATAGAACAAACTTTTAAATAGAAATAGTTAACAGAAAAAGTACAGTTCAAGAGATATTCACCTCAGAAGTGGCCCTGTACTAATCCTTCAGTTCCACACAGACCCTGTGCTGGGAGGGGGTCACTGACCCCCAAAAACACTACAGTGTTCACTTCCTCTTCCTTATATGACATCACACATTGTACTGGCAGCTAACTTAACTCCTATTGGCTATGTCTGCTGTCAATCTGACACTGCTTCCTGTGCTGGGCTGTGCTGGGGAATTTGAGCAGCATTCGGGTACTGAAGAGAAACTGTTACAAGTTTGTGAGAGGGAGGGGGAGTGTGGGCTGTGTACTGCAGAGACTTCAACTGTGCAGATGGGGGGATCTAGGTGCTTGGGTTCTGGAGTTTTCTGGATAATGGATCTTTCCATAATTTGGAGCTTCATACCTTAAGTCTACTAGAAAATCATGTAAACATTAAATAAACCCAATAGGCTGGTTTTGCTTCCAATAAGGATTAATTATATCTTAGTTGGGATCAAGTACAAGCTACTGTTTTATTATTACACAGAAAAAAGTAATCATTTTTAAAAATTATTGGATTATAATGGCTACTATGGGAGATGACACTTACCTTTTCATAAAAAAGGTAAAATATTTTTCTGGTATAGATCCCTATATCATGAAAAATATAACTATAAAAAATATAACTTTTTTTTTTTTGGTATTTAGAGCTCTAAATCTTGTTCCAGAAATGGAACACAAACACTTAAAAAAGGTATCGTTTTCCTAGGTAAATTACCGCCCCCCCCGAGAGAGCCCGGGAGAGCGCACAAAATGTTCAAAAAACCTACCTGCCCTCGTCACTGCTCTGCCTGTCACTTAGGGCTGCCACCTCACCCTTTTAAAACCAAACAAATATGAAATCCACAGCCTGCATGGCTAATTAGCAATTCATTTAGATGCATGATACATGGCTGCACAGAAATCAGTTCAGTCTGCAGCATCTGAAAGGGGGGAACTGAAAGGGTTAACTTCTATCCCTGAAACTTCTGTCCTTGCTCAAACTTCATTATGCAAAACATACTTATATGGCACATACTCCCCAGCTGGCCTGAGCAGCCCCCAATGCCCTTGGGCGAATATGTTTCTTATCTCTTCTTATCACGCATACCAGCACACCCCACTACAAAGTTTCTTTCTGGAGACACACAGAATAATACTTTTTTGTTTTCCCTTAGGCTAAGGCATACCTTTGTTACACGTCATATTGGCTATATAAGCAACTGCTGTAACTCTAATAAATCGGAACTTGCTTTGCAACACACGTGCCTACTGTGTCGTTCTTTGCAAGACCCCTGTGCAGTGTATCTGGGCTGGTGTAATCAGATGGTTTCTGCCGTGCCAAGACGAACCGGTTCGCATAGGGATAGCACAAGGATAGCACAGTGAAAGCCCGGGATTTCCCCTGTTCCTTTCAGCATCTAAATGAGTTGATAATTAGCCATGCAGGCTGTGGATTTCATATGTGTTTGGTTTTAAAAGGGTGAGGCGGCAGCCCTACTGTCCCTGCTAGATGTGTAAGTTACATACGTTTACATACAGTGTTGGTTTTGTTGCAATTTTGTAAATAACTGACATTATGCTTAATGCCAAAGGTTGCCAAACAATGTTGCTCCTTCCTTTTCTGCAGTATTTGTCTGCATGGCTGTGTGATTGTTTGTTGCAAGGCAGGTTTGTTTATATGCTGTGTCTGTTAACCTCTGCCATTACAATTGAGTAATCAACCAATGACCATTCAAATTATGCGACTGGTTACAGTTCACAAGCACCCAATAAATTACTAGGAGGAGGGCAGTATCAACATCCAATAGGAAACAAGTAAGGGCAAAGCCTGGGCATGATGATGTCATCATATAGGAAGTTCTTAGTGTGTCAGGTTCAAAATAGGCCACTCCCATCACTTCAGAAAACTGGTCAGAGAGACAGGAGAAGGACTGAGTTAATAGGTATAGAAATTAACTTTTACAATGGCATTTTTACTTTTTGTTATGGAAAATGGTTTTTCTAACACATTGAGAGCATTGTTAGTGGTTTCATAAGATTTGTACATTGAAGGTGAACAACCCCTTTAAGAGTAAAAATAAGAATAATTTATTGAAATTCACATTTAAAAAGTATTCAGTACATACTACCCCACATATCCCACCTTACGCGTTTCGCACCCTCCGGCGCTTAGTCATAGGTGTGTCTGTCAGTAAGGAATCGAGTACAGAATTTAAACCCGGGTTTAAAACCCTTTTTGTTTAAAACCAATCCTGGGTCACAAGCAATTAACCATGCTTTCCTTCTACATATTAACCCATAATACCTATACAGGGTGTATGTACCATTTCCCTTATATTATACAAAATAGTATAAAGTTGTACATTATATTCAAAATATCCGTTAACAACACAGTCCTTAAGATTAAGAGGTGCTGAGCCCAGGAATCAATATTGTCCCCAAACGGGCTCCCACCTTAAAGGACATGCTCTCACCCAGTTTCTTTAAGATGGAATCTAAAAAACAAGATATGGGACCACTTATGCCTGAGGGTAGCTACAAATGTGGTAGCCGTAGATGTATCACCTGTGAGCATCTTTTGGCTAAGATCAAGTGAAGTACCTGATTTGTCAGATGGGGGGGTCAGACCCATCTGATGGAAAGGGGAAAAAACTTGATCCTCTGGCCAAGAGGCCATAGCACTATGAAAGCCGGAGTTGTAGTGCCCCCTACGGGGGGTGCCTGACTCACCACTGGGGTCACGCACTTGCACTCACTTCACGCTTTTCATTTTGCTTTGCACCATTTTCTTTGCTCCGGCCTTTGGCTAGGCAAGAAAAATTTTTTCTAACCGGCCGCCAGCCGGAGCCTTCATTGGCACATATGGCACAGCACTTATAACACTTTGCACTTATTTTTTGTATTTGTGTGTCCTTTTCTGTGTGCTTTTTCAGTTCCACGGGCTTTGGGTGTCTATAGTCCTTTTGGACTCGACCCCTGGCCAGGTATTGGTGCCCTGGGGGAAGCTTCGGCGGAACCCAGGGTAAAGGGACTCCCATTAGCCGTAAGGTGAAGGGAGTCCAAAGACCCTAAGCCCCTCGTCGGTGCCTTTTGGCCGGAGGTGCTGGGGAAGACGGGGCTCACCCTAGCTTCGGCGAAGGTGAGCCCAACGATCCTTGTCGTCTCTGGGCCTGGCCTGGGACACTTGGGTATGGGAGCCCATGCCTTTGGGTAGGACTCCCGGGGAGCACCTTGCACTCTGCACTGAGCACTGGGCACAAAGGGGCTCTTGAAAGCACGTACTCCGGCTTTCAATAAAAAAAAAAAAACCTGTGAGCATATGAAAGTGTCTAAAAAATGTAAGTCTACAGTTACAGGGAAGGAGTTTGTGATTAAGGGCTATATTAACTGCAACACTATATTTGTGATCTATTTGATCACTTGTTTGAAGTGCTGTAAACAATATGTGGGTTGTACAGGCAGAAAACTGAAGGAAAGAGCGAGGGAACATATGAGTCAAATTAGGAACCCCAAAACAGTAGAAAAAAGAAAAAAGAAAACATCACTAAACATTTTGCTACATGTAATGGAGGGGATATAAACCAATTCTCTATCCAGGGAATAGAGAGGGTGAGATTAGGAATAAGAGGGGGGGACCATCAGAAACTTTTGGAGAGGAGAGAGGTTTATTGGATTTTTCATTTGGGAACACGTTTGCCATTAGGGCTTAATTATGAATTTGACGTGACATGTTACACTTGAATACAAAAATGAGAAAGAAATATACTTATTATATAACACTACTAATGAAATGGAATGCAGACAGTGTAGACAATATATACAAATTTGGCAATAATGTGGTTTGTGCAAAGCTAGAGATCAACTAATTGGTTTGAGAGTTAATGATTATATACTGTTTAAATATAATGTTGTGCAATAACTAATCTTAAGGACTGTGTTGTTAACGGATATTTTGAATATAATGTACAACTTTATACTATTTTGTATAATATAAGGGAAATGGTACATACACCCTGTATAGGTATTATGGGTTAATATATAGAAGGAAAGCATGGTTAATTGCTTGTGACCCAGGATTGGTTTTAAACAAAAAGGGGTGGGATCACCCGGGTTTAAATTCTGTACTCGATTCCTTACTGACAGACACACCTATGACTAAGCGCCGGAGGGTGCGAAACGCGTAAGGTGGGATATGTGGGGTAGTATGTACTGAATACTTTTTAAATGTGAATTTCAATAAATTATTCTTATTTTTACTCTAAGAGGCCTTGGGACATATATCTTTTTTGATATAAACTTTTTGGATTTCGACTGCCTTGGAACTGGGTCTGGTCCCTTTGGCCATGCTGAATAGCTATATGGACTCCCGATCTTTCAATAGATATTTGTGTTTAGTATTGGACATGATCTATGGTTCCATTCGACACCACATCCTTCCAACAGGTGGCGCTGTACCTTGTAATCATCAACATGTAATTCCCAATATAACCAATAGGTGTAACTAGGAGCTGTGGTGTCTGTAGCATTGTATATAATTCGGCTGTTTACAGTATCCACCAATAGATGTCCCTAGGCAACAATTTAGCCTTGGTATAAATAACTTTTCATAATACATTTTCCAAAAAATGCAACTTGTAATGATTTGTAACCAGTGTCCCTATAGGAACTGTACCCACACATCTTATATAAAGTACCCCAGGAATGCTTCTCTGATTCAGTTACTGAAAGATTTCCATCACTATGCAATAAACTTATGTAACCAATAGATGTCACTATTTAATTTTGGCACATGCATCTGATAAGAAGAGATAAGGCAATGCGCAATACCAAATGTAACCAACAGATGTCACTATTTAGAGGAGAAAAGGCAATGTGCAATACCAAATGTAACCAACAGATGTCACTATTTAGAGGAGAAAAGGCAATGTGCAATACCAAATGGTCACTATTTAGAGGAGAAAAGGCAATGTGCAATACCAAATGTAACCAACAGATGTCACTATTTAGAGGAGAAAAGGCAATGTGCAATACCAAATGTAACCAACAGATGTCACTATTTAGAGGAGAAAAGGCAATGTGCAATACCAAATGTAACCAACAGATGTCACTATTTAGAGGAGAAAAGGCAATGTGCAATACCAAATGTAACCAACAGATGTCACTATTTAGAGGAGAAAATGCAATGTGCAATACCAAATGTAACCAACAGATATCGCTTACACCCACTAACATTGAAACACAAATTCTGCAATTCCATGTTCAACCAACAGATGTCACCAAATGACACGGCCTTTAATGTGGTGGATCAACATACTGCAAGGCAAAGACCTAGAAGCGAACTATTTATGGGGGAAAGTCAATTAAAATGGTATTTGCTTTGTAATAAAAACAAAGGGAACAGTGCCGGGTAAATCACTACTGAGACTGATTTGTATCAAATGATGTATAAGCTAAGGAGGAAAAGCTGTTCAAGGTCCTGCGCAGTTTACTGGGTGTTACAGTAATTATTGAACTATGCAGAAAAATATTTTGCTTAAATTTGGTATTCATAATACTATACATCATCATCTCTGTTGGTTAATCTCAGTATTGGTCAATGCTATACAGCGCCATCTATTGGTTGATAACCTTAGTATTTAATAATACCACGCAGCGCCATCTGTTGGTTGATCGAAGCGTTACATAAAACAATACTACACAGCTCTATCTGTTAGTTGATCGAAGCGTTACATAAAGCTATACACAGCGCCATCTGTTGGTTGATCGATGCGTTAGATAAAGCTGTACACAGCGCCATCTGTTGGTTGATCGATGCGCTATATAAAGCTATACACAGCGCCATCTGTTGGTTGATCGAAGCGTTACATAAAGCTATACACAGCGCCATCTGTTGGTTGATCGATGCGCTTATATAAAGCTATACACAGCGCCATCTGTTGGTTGATCGAAGCGTTACATAAAGCTATACACAGCGCCATCTGTTGGTTGATCGATGCGCTATATAAAGCTATACACAGCGCCATCTGTTGGTTGATCGAAGCGTTACATAAAGCTATACACAGCGCCATCTGTTGGTTGATCGATGCATTATATAAAGCTATACACAGCGCCATCTGTTGGTTCGACCAAGCATTACATAAAACAATTCACAAGCGCCATCATTAGTGTTCAATAAAACTATTTAGCGACATCTGTTGGTTTTTCTCTGTATTGCAATGCTAATTTAGCACCATCTGTTGGTTAATCGTAGTGTTACATAATACTATGCAGCGTCATCATTTGTTTAATCTTAGTATTGCAATACCACTATACAGCGCCATCTGTTGGCTAATCCTAGTATTGCAATACCACTATACAGCGCCATCTGTTGGCTAATCCTAGTATTGCATTGGGTCCCTGTATAGTAACCATACTCTTTATAGGGCTGCAGGTCTCAAGGAGGCAGAGATCTCATAATATGTTGGGACTTGCAGCCAATCACAGATTTAATAGGCCCATCAAGCAGCACTCTACATATATAAGTTGGTACAAAGGAACAAAATCCCCTTATAATGTAGCCTGTTTATGCCAGTGATGAATTTGCACCTAAACCCCAAATCTATTAAAATGTACACTTTGCTGCTTTAACACTTTTGCTGTTCTTTTGTGATAGAGAATTAAGATTAAGCTTCCTTACCCTCCCTCCAGGGCCAGAATCACATCCCAGCTCCTCACAGACTCTGGTGGCCAGGCTCATGGCGGAGATCCTCCGAGGCTGAGTGCAGACAATGTTACACTTTCCTGGGCTGCCCCCGTTGAAGAGCAAATCCTCGAGCAGAAATTGGGGGACTTGGGTACTTTTCCCGCTGCCGGTTTCTCCAGCCACCACAATAACCCGGTGTCTTTTTAGGGTCTCCAAGATAAAGTTTCCGCGTGCGAACACTGGCAACTGCTCCCTGTCATTCAGCAGCCTCTTGTACTTCATAGAGTCTCGGGATTTCCGGAAAATATTCCTTATGGGCTCCAAGTCATCATTCAGCAGTGGACTGGGACAGGTCTCATGTTGTTCTTCATCACAGGCCAAGTTCTCCCAGGAGTCCTCAGGGTCCTCCATCACTTGGGTCTGGCTACAGGACTTCAGCTGGTTCTGTTGCACCTTCAGCTTGTTTAACAGCTTTGTGATAAACTGATCCCGAGGTTTGTTAGACTCCGTTTTGTTCTGCTCCTGCACCTGTTTCTCAGCATCGCTCCACTCCAGCCAAACATTCCTGTAGGTGGGAGGCAGCAACTGATGCACCGACTTTCAGTTCCCACAGAAAAGAGAAGATAAAAGTTGTATCAATACCGTGATGGCTCAAAGGGGAAGTTCACTAGAACACATCTTAAAGGAACAATAACACCAAAAAATTAAGGTAATAAAATTATAATGCAGTGTTGCCCTGCACTGGTAAAACGGACGTGTTTGCTTCAGAAACACTACTATAATTTTTATAAATAAGCTGCTGTGTAGCAATGGTGGCAGCCATTCAAAGGAGAAAAGGCTCAGGTTACACAGCAGATAAGCTCTGAAGAACATAATGGTGTTATCAGTTATCCACTATTTAACCTGTGCCATATAGACTTTTTTCAATTTCCGCCATTGCTACACAGCAGCTTGTTTATATGAACTATAGTAGAGTTTCTGAAACAAAAACAGCAGTTTTACCAGTGCAGGGTAACACTACATAACATTTTCATTACATTAAAACACTTTCATTTGTTGGTTTTACTGTTCATTTAAAGTAATGAAAATAGAATTGAGTGTTGCCCTGCACTGGTAAAACTGACGTGTTTTCTTCAGAAACTCTACAATAGTTTATATAAACAGGGGGGCAGCCATTCAAGCTGAAAAAAAGAGAAAAGCCACAGGATACACAGCAGATAACTGATACGTTCTGTAGTATACAATGGGATTCTTTAGACCTTATTTGTTATCTACTGTGTATCCTGTGCTTGAATGGCTGCTAGGGTTGCCACCTTTTCTGGAAAAAAACACCTGCCTTCCTATATATTTATCTTGTTTCCCTACTAATAACATTGGGATCAGCCAACATTTTTAGCGGCTAGGCCGGTAAAATACCGGCCAGGTGGCAACCCTAATGGCTGCACCCCTTGCTACACAACAGCTTGTTTATATGAATTATAGTAGTGTTTCTGAAGTAAACATCAGTTTTACCAGTGCAGGGCAACACTGTCATTAATTTAAAACACTTTTTGGTGTTACTGTTCCTTTAAAGGGGTGGTTCACCTTCAAACAACTAGTTGGTTTCAGATAGATCACCAGAAATAATGACTTTTTCCAATTACTTTCTATTTTCTATGTTTGACCTTTTTCTAATATTGAAGTATGAAGTGATTTTTTTCACCTTCTGAAGCAGCTCTGGGAGGGAGGGGGGGGTCGCCGACACTGTAAACTGTACTAAATTGATACATTTAGTTGATACATTTTTTATCTTTGTACCTGCTGAGCAAAATCTCTGGGTTTCAATACAGGCAGCTGATACAATTGATACAACAGTTGCTAATAGTCCACAGATGCTGCTGAGAAATGAATCAACTAAATGTTGCAAAATTGTAACAGTTTAGAGTCTGCGCCTGAATTACTTATCTGCCAGACTCAAACACCAGAGACAGGAAACATTCAACTTTAAAAACTTAGATTTTGGAAAAACAGTAAAAAAGAAATAATGGAAAGTAATTGAAATGTCTTTATTTCTGGGTCACAATCTAAAAACAATTGAATTGAAAAAAGTGTTTGGAAGGTGAACAACCCCTTTAAAGTAAAACTATGCCCCCAAAAAATGTAGGTCTCTATAAAAAGATATTGCATTAAACAGCTCATATGTAAAATTTTCGTAATAATATACTTTTTTAGTAGTATGTGCTAAATAGAAAATTGCCATTTTATACAATAAGGGCCGCCCCCCTGGGATCGTACGATTCACTGTGCACACAAACATACCAACCATACATGTTAGGTCACATGAGCCAATTAACAGACAGAGTTCTGTCTTTTGCTTCCTCACTTCTTCCTGTTACAGTTAGAGCTGCAGTATTTCTGGTCAGGTGATCTCTGAGGCAGCACACAGACCATCACAAAATGGTGGTTCAAGGCAAGAGATGTAAAAGGGCAATATTTACTTAAATATATATTCCAGTTTGGTAAGATTATTTAATATGCCACTTGATATGATATAAAGTATCTGTTGCTTAAGTATTCATTTTGGGGATATAGTAGCTAGTATCACAGTGAAAGCTCCTCCCTTTCCCCATTGAAATTAAATTGACTATGACACAAAGACAAGAGTGTAACAAGAAAGAACAAATGCCTGTGGTCTCTCAGCTACTCGCCAGAGAGCCGTAGGTAATGCAATTCTCATACAATAGTATAGGAAGAAGCACATGGAGAACAGAGTAGATAAAATCTCCTACCTGGCCCTTGGTGAGCTCATAGAGAGCCAAGGTGGCTGCGAGGTGTTGCGCCTGCATACTGTCTTCTGTCACAATTGTAGGACACACACACATAACATCATCATGCGATTTTATAATCTTAACCCTGCACAGGTGGGAAACAAAATCAGTTACAGCAATAATGTGACTTGCAACACTGCCCCTTGTGTAGCTTAAAGGAGAACGAAAGCTATGGAGGCATTTTATTGCCAATAGTTTAGCTGCAATAGTGCAAACTAGAATGCTATATTTATTCTGTAGAATGTTTTACCATACAAAAGCTCTAGAAGCTCTCGGTTTGTTTAGGATAGCAGCTGCAGTATTAGCTTGGTGTGACATCAATTCCTGCCTGAGTCTCTCCCTGCTCACTCATAGCTCTGGGCTCAGATTACAGCAGAGAAGGGAAGGGGGAAGAGGAGCCAACTGAGCATGCTCACGCCCGGGGCAAGGAGGTTTAAGCTGAAGGCAGGAAGTCTGATATAGAAGCCCATGTGTACACAATAGAAGGAAAGAAATGCAGTGTTTCTTTTGACAGGGGACTCAGAGCAGCACTACTTTGAGGGTTTACTGGTATATTTAGGTGGACCTTTCTGATAAGGCTTACTTAGATCTACAGTAACCGAATGCCTCTGTATTACCCGTTCTCTCCACAGGGACACCTACCTGCTCTTCCAGTATTTGCCCACGGGCACCTTCTCAAACGATGGATTTGGACTTTTCGAATAATGCTTCCGGCACCAATCAATCAGAAACTGTTTTGGTGATTTACCTGTCCAGCTTCGAGAGGTGTAGTCAAAGTTCCGGATATCAAGAGGCGGCTTCTTTTTAGCTACAATGAGCAAGTTGATGTAAAACGTTAACAATGCAGCTAAAAAGCAGACAATATATACAGAAATGCTATGCCTGTGGCCATACAAAATAGTGCCAAAATCCTGAGCACCCCCTTCTTAAACTGCTGTTTTCTGAAGCCTAAGCTCACCTGATCATACTCCCATTTACAGCCTAGTCATTCAAACACTAGGATAATTGCTTCCCTTTGGATACTGCCTTCCTTTAAGGAACAGCAACCTTTAAGTTAATTTTAGTATGATATAGAGAGTGATATTCTGAGACAATTTGCAATTGGTTTTCATTTTGTATTATTTGTGTTTTTTGAGTTATTTAGCTTTTTATTCAGCAGCTCGCCAGTTTGCAATTTCATTAATCTGGTTGTTAGGGTCTGAATCACCCTGGCGACCGTGCACTGATTTGAATAAGAGCCTGGAATATGAATAGGAGAGGCCTGAATAGAAAGATGAGTAATAAAAAGTAGCAATAACAATACATTTGTGGCCTTACAGAGCATTTGGTTTTTTTTTAGATGGGGTCAGTGACTCTCATTTGAACGTTGGAAAGAGTCAGAAGAAGAGGGCAAATAATAAAAAAGAAAAAATGAAGACCATTTAAAAAGTTGCCTAGAATAAGCCATTCTTTAACATACTAAAAGTTAACTTAAAGGTGAACCACCCCTTTAAAGAGCTGGTTCTGCCAGAACTGCACTGCAGAACAGAACAGTTGCTCTTGTAAATAATCACATCAGTGCAAGCTAAACAGGTCAAAAGGTTGTGCAATGAAAATAAAAAAACATTTATAAATTTATAGATTTAATTAAAGTGCCATAGACAGCTCCTATTGACACTTACATGAACTCAGCAACTTTTAAATGCATTGGAATTTTTCGCGCTTAATAAATTTACATAGTACATTGGAGTTTTTTAAATCATAATTCGACTTCAGAAGTTCTCCCACAAAAAATTAGAATCAGCAAAAATTCTAGTTTGAATGTTGGTAACTTACCCCTAAAGCACAAAAAATGCCCATCTCTTACCTTTCTCCTCTGGGGCATTTTCCTTCTTCTCAAACAAATTGAAATTTAGAGGTTCATCTTCTGAAGGAGGCAAGGCTGGCTTTGGCTGTTTGCTTTCACTCTTCACCTCTGGGATTTTTACAGCAGGATTAAACAGTGGGTGATCTTCCAGGCTTTTCATTTCTAGAGTAAGGAATAGTATTATATTTCTATACAGACATTTAGTATCAATTGAGCGGTAGCATGAAAACCCAAGTGTACTGCACCCTAGGACTAGTGACCCTAGGGTGAATAAACAAGTAGAGTGAGGTGGTGGTGCATCAGTATGGCACTTTGCACACAGCACTTTGTTTTTATTGTTGCACCTGCTTCTTATGCTCAGGCCTTCTGGATTATGGCTGATTATGAGGGTGTAGTGGACCCATTAGGACACTGCCCTCCAGAACTAGGGGAGGACTGTGTGGTCATCAGGCTCTGGCATTCACCCTGAAGATTTTGCTCTAGCTTCATCCTAAACTGTAAAGGGAAGAAGTGTCTTGAGACCCTTGTCTATTTTAGCTGGGGGGTAGAGACAGAGGAGGCCATCCCAGCTGTAAGGAAGGTGGCCCAAAAGAGTCTTTTGGCTACATGAATTAGGATTGTAGGAACCTTTCCCTTAAAAGAGAGTTTTTTTTTTGATTTGCACTCTTGTGCATGCGGATACTTTTCACTTTGGTGACAAAAAGCATGATCTCGGGCTTTCAATATAAAAACAAGTGTAGAGCTGAGAGCCAATATTCTACTTTGGCCCTTTATAAAAAATAATGATATTGTACAGAAGCACTTGCATGAATACAGTTAGTCCACTGATCAGTGTACAACACAGCTCTCCAGCTGGAGGTCCCTTATGCTGTGTGTGTCCCTCTGAGATATTTGTCTGGCCTAATTGGCTCTTAAAGGACACGTAAAGCCTACATTTTCCTACCATTTATATAAATTGGGCATATTTTCCCTACCCAAGCCACATCATTTGTACTACATATACCCCTTGCATTTGACAGCACCATCACATTTTCCAAAAACAAATAGCAGCTTTCACCCGGCAGCCATTTTTCCTCTGACCAATTATCAGTAACATTGAGACATGTATAATGTAAACTTTATGCAATGCAGAATGCAGGTTACGCAGGCACAACATGCTTAGATAAAAAGTTCTGCTTGGGCTGAGCACTGTAATGGTTAAGCTGAGCTCAGGAGAGGTGGTTAGGAGAAAAAAATAGGATCAGACAATTTCTATGGAAACCAGCAATGCTATCTCCTCATTGGCTTTTAGACTGGAGGGTGTGTTTAGTAATCTGAGCTGAGAAGAACCGAGCATGCTCACGAGCCAACAGCCAAAGGGAGGGGGCTGAGCGGGGTTATAGGAGGAGAAGGATTTCTTAGTGATTAAGGGGATGCTGCAGCCTTACTATTAACCTTTTAACAACCAGAGTGGCAGTTATCTAAAGATTTTCAATGAGGGTCAGGTTTAATGCCCCCCTCTTCCACAAGAACATGACACAAAGGTCACTATAAAAAACTGCAGTCCCACGCTGCAGGTTATTAGCCAGGTGTACAATCATACCTTGCTGATATCCCCTTATTCTCTCCTGAGCCTCCTTCTGACCCTGTTTGTCTTTATCCTGCTTGGTGGCAGTTGCTTGAGCTCTGGCATCCAGGAGTTTGGCAGTCAGTTCCAGGTATCTCTCATTCTGTGATAATCATGAGAAAACATTTCAAGTTTTTTTTTTTAATAGAGTAAAACACACACTCTATTAAATAAACATATGAAAATGAGTATAAGAAAATATTCATAGTTTAAGTTGACAGAATAGGTATAGAGTTCATTACTGCAAGAACATTTACTGCAGCCCTCCAGATGTGTGACCTACAATCAGGCCCAGACTGGCAATTTGTAAATTCTGGCAAATGCCAAAGGGGCTGCTGTGAGATGCCAAAGACAGTCACTATGTAGTGGGCTGGTCAGGGGTGTTTAGGCCTCTGTGTCGTTTAAATGCAAGGGCCTATTTTGAATCCCAGTCCAGACAAATACCAGCATCACACTGATGGCTTATAGGAACAGTTCAGTGTAAAAATAAAAACTGTGTAAATAGATAGGCTGTGCAAAATAAATAATGTTTCTAATATAGTTAGCCAAAAATGTAATGTATAAAGGCTGGAGTGACTGGATGTCTAACATAATAAACAGAACACTACTTCCTGCTTTTCAGCTCTCTAACTCAAATCAGCGACTTGAAGGGGGGGGCCACATGGGACATAACTGTTCAGTGAGTTTGCAATTGATCCTCAGCATTCAGCTCAGATTCAAAAGCAACAGATATGACCCATGTGGCCCCCACTCAAGTCACTGATTGGTTACTGCCTGGTAACCAGGGTAACCAGTCAGTGTAAACCAAGAGAGCTGAAAAGCAGGAAGTAGTGTTCTGGCTATTATGTTACACATCCAGTCACTCCAGCCTTTATACATTACATATTTGGCTAACTAACTATATTGAAAACATTTTTTATTTTGCACAGCCTATTTACCCAGTTTTTATTTTTATACTGAACAATTCCTTTAAGGCTCTCATACTGTGCTGTGAGCTGTATTCCAACATAACTCAGAGAGCTGCACATATTTCAGACATGGCAAGTTAAACTGCAAAGGAGGAATAAACTTCCAGGGCTCAGATTCAGCCTGTGATAATTAGGGTGCATTTAAAAACCACTTTAAACCCCAAGCAACAATATGCATGTGTGGCTGTGTGGTAAAACGTTGTTCACTTACCCTTTGCACTCTATAAATTATAGAAACTACAGGAGTATTTTCATTCATTGAGCTCCCAGCAACACGGAGCATTATGTGCAACTGAGTAGTGGAAACATGTTCACTCAGAGCCAGTAGGCAGTGTAGGACTCGTGTTAAACGAGGGGCCTTGATGTGGCACATGAGTTTACATATTTTGGCTAAAACGTGGTACTAACACCTCCATTTATTAAAAAGGCTGGCTAAAAAAAAAGCTGAATTTGAGTACTGGAAGATTTTCCTCCTTTGTATGTGAAAATAATGTCTGTATATAGTTTGTAGCAGCTGGTCAACTCCAGAGTGTAGATCAATCCAAGTGCTGTAAGAAAATATCAGCTGGCCAATATTAGAGTGTGGGTTAGAATGAGCTCTCACGATTACTCTTTGTTGTTTAACTGCAAACATGTCTGATGTACAACCATATAAGCTATTGTTAGCTTTACTGTTAAGGTATGTGAAAGTTACTTACTGGATCAAATTTCTCAAGTGTTGTCTCCTTCTCTTCCTCCTTCACATCATCATCATCATCATCACTCCCTTGCTCAGCATATCGTAAAATCCATTCCTTCATGGTCAGCTCTGTGTTGCCCTGTTATAAAACACGTGTAATGAACAGATATAAACCCCAGGGATCTCAGTACAACTTTGCCCACCATGACATGGTTTGGGCCGATACACACGCATATGTAACAAAAGCACAAGCATGTATAATACAGCTGATACAGCCATTTTACAGTAGGATGAGGAAGCATTTTGCTCACATCCTGCTGTGCTTTGGAAATCTCGAGTAATATAATAATTCCTAGGTATATGAATCCAAACCAATTTGTTCTCTTCAGTCTCTTATGTGTCAGACCCTTTACCAAGAGATCTGAAAATTAAACTGCTGATTTTGCAACTGAACGTTGCAGTGCGCAAACAGAAAAGTATACAGGGCACCTTAAATATGTCATCAGCACCTGATCCAGGTTTGCACTGGCCTGTACGTCTGTGTAATGTTTAGAACATGGAATTTGTTTGTGCACGTGTGGCCAAGCTTATATTTATATTCAGGAGTGTCAGACTAAGTGTAGCCAGCTTGTAAAAGAAAATAGTACAAGGATATTATTCCATTTACACTTCCAGCCGCAACCAAAAAAAAAGGAATTTTCATCAGGAAGATAATGCTTAAGACACAAAACAAACTAATTATTGCCCATGGCCAAATTAGTGCACTGTAATTGGAGTAATTCAGCTTTATAAATGGCCTCCACGCTAGGATGATGGCACACAGGGATGGAAAGCTGTGCTATCCACTGGAAACAAATTGCCAGAAATAAATTTCCCAAAAAAAAAAAGTTTGTCACAGGTAAAATAGAAAGATCAGATAATCATACAAAGTTTCCTTGAAATCATTAGTCCTTCTTAGAACCTTTCAGGTATGTGATTTTTTTTTACCTTTAATGAAGCTCCCTCATCCTCCTTTTCTGTTCCTGACTCATTTGCAGCACTGGGCCTCTGAGGAGGTGGCTGGAACTTTGCTCGGGCTCTCTGTTCTTCTTCCACAAACTGCTGACTGAAACCCTCAGGCAATGCATCTATTGAAAAAAAAAATAACAGTTTTAGAGATACATATTATACAAACATTTATCTTAAATACAAAAGTTGCCCGTGCAGCGACCTACAGAAAGAAACATCAAAAAACCACACAGCAATGAGGCCCAAATTAAAGGGATACTGTCATGGGAAAAAACATTTTTTTCAAAATGAATCAGTTAATAGTGCTGCTCCAGCAGAATTATGCACTGAAATCCATTTCTCAAAAGAGCAAACAGATTTTTTTATATTCAATTTTGAAATCTGACATGGGGCTAGACATATTGTCAATTTCCCAGCTGCCCCAGGTCATGTGACTTGTGTTCTGATAAACATCAATCACTCTTTACTGCTGTACTGCAAGTTGGAGTGATATCACCCCCTCCCTTTTCTCCCCCAGTAGCCAAACAAAAGAACAATGGGAAGGTAACCAGATAGCAGCTCACTAACTGAGCTGCCTGGTAGATCTAAGAACACTCAATAGTAAAAACCCATGTCCCACTGAGACACATTCAGTTACATTGAGAAGGAAAAACAGCAGCCTGCCAAAAAGCATTTCTCTCCTACAGTGCAGGCACAAGTCACATGACCAGGGGCAGCTGGGAAATTGACAACATGTCTAGCCCCATGTCAGATTTCAAAATTGAATATAAAAAGATCTGTTTGCTCTTTTGAGAAATGTATTTCAGTGCAGAATTCTGCTGGAGCAGCACTATTAACTGATTCATTTTGAAAAAAATGTTTTTCCCATGACAGTATCCCTTTAAGGATACAAATAGGCCATTCAGGTGTCAGTCATTAGGAAAAAAATAGGTTTAAATGCACCTAAAGAATCATATTATGTGTAATGCAATATAGACTCAATGTTTGATTTTTTTAGTCTTTGTTTATAGCAGTTTTAGTTTATAGCAGCTCCCAGTAACAAGTGAATGCTTCTTATGAAGCATGCATTTACACAGGTATATGACCTGTTATCGAGAATGCTCGGGACCTGGGGTTTTCCGAATAACAGATTTTTCCATAATTTGGATCTTCGTAAGTCTACTAGAAGATCATGCAAACATTAAATAATCCCAATAGGCTGGTTTTGCTTCCAATAAGGATTAATTATATTGTAGTTTGGAATTAATTCAAGGTACAGGTACTATTATATTATTACAGAGAAAAAGGAAATTATTTTAAAAAAATTTGGATTCTTTGGATAAATAGGAGTTTATGGGAGATGGCCTTTCTGTAATTCAGAGCTTTCTGGATAACGGAACCCACACCTGTACAAACTTAATCAAAAGATGTGTGTTCCTGCTCTGCCTGTGAGAACAAGTGCTCAGTATTATCACATTTACCATCTGGGAGGTTCAGGCACAGCCAGTCCAATGCAGCATGTAAGTCTCCTCCATACAAGACTGTGTTTGTCATTGCTTCCTCAATGTGCTCCGCCTTAAAGCTAAGTTTCTGCAGGGCCATATAAAGATCCTGAAATGGGGGAAACATAGAATGTGAGTGGATCTCGTTACATCCAACTGACCAAAAATACAGATTTATTCATTTTGTCAAGTCCTCTCTGAGACACAAGTCTTGATAAGATAATGACCCAAAACATATGTGGACTGTCCAATAACTCAGATCCTGCAAAGTGCAATGAATGGATATAAACAGCACAAAACAGATATGTGCACATAGAGGGCTTTAACAGATTGTGCTGGTGTGACATTTTCTTTTCTTGATTTTGTATATGTTCAGACCCACCTGGAATAACTGAAGCTTCAAGAGGAACTTTAATAAAAGCTTCATCATACTGAAATAAAAAAACTTTCGAAATACTATCAATTAAATATTCCGTACTGTTTCTGAAATAATCAAGTTTATCTTCACTATTCCTCTCTCAGCATCTGTTTCTCTTCATTATGTCTTCATGCAGGAGTTCGGTGTTAGACAGTCATTGACAGTTAGATCTAATATATCTTATAGGGGGGCTTCCTTTTGCTAGAAGATGTATTAGAGCTCACTCAATTAAAATCACCAGACATCATGTCTCTCTACATGCAGGACTTGTGCAAAAGGCAGTTATTTTGTTAGATTTTGTTTGTAGTAGAATCAGGTCCAATAAAGGCCCTTTAACGTTGCATACACAAATAAAAACTCATGTTTCACTGATTTTCGAGTGTGGGTACTTTGAAGAAGAATATATATATATATATATATATATATATATATATATATATATATATATATATATATATGTAGAAAGAAGATCAGCACTCTCTGTAGTTTAGGTGAAAATAGTGTTTGATTTATTAATCAAAAAATCACATCTTATCCGACGTTTCGGTCCCACATGGGGACCTTTCTCAAGTATATTTATTTATTTATACACACACATACTCAGCCTGCATAATTTACTTTTATTTTACAATAAAAAAAACAACAGTGGTATGTCTTTCATTTCCCTGGAACATCTGAGTACTGGGGTGTTTTCTGAACAAGGATGTTTAGTGAAGTATTCCGTTGTATAAAATTAAATCAAATGTGAAAAATTGGCTGTGCAAAAATTTGAGTACCCTTGTAATTTGGTAATTTGAATGCATGTAACTGCTCAATACTAATTACTGGCAACACCTTCATAGGCAAGTGTGTCCAATCATAAGCAAATGTATTTAAGGTGGCCAATGGCAAGTTGTGCTTCTGTTTGACTCTCCTCTGAAGAGTGACAGCATGGGATCCTCAAAGCAACTCTCAAAAGATCTGAAAACAAACATTGTTCAGTGTCATGGTTTAGTGGAAGGCTACAAAAAGCTATCTCAGAGGTTTAAACTGTTAGTTTCAACTGTAAGGAATGTAATCAGGAAATGGAAGGTCACCGGCACAGTTGCTGTAAAACCCAGGTCTGGCAGGCCAAGTAAAATACAGGAGCGGAATATGTGGAGGATTGTGAGAATGGTTACAGACAACCCAAAGATCACATCCAAAGATCTGCAAGAACATCTTGCTGCAGATGGTGTTTCTGTACATCGTTCTACAATTCAGCACAATTTGCAGAAAGCACATCTGTATGGCAGGGAGAAGAGAAAGAAAGTGATGACGCGCACTTCTCGTGATAAATGAATGACGTCACATGCGGAAGCCATAAAGATCAATACGAAGACTTGTGAGCCCAATTTTGCCTTGAGAAAGCATACACAAAATGCGTGTCGGCAATCCTCCGCTCTTATTATTATTATTATTAAAAGCCTAATTTTAAAAGCTTCAGTATTTTTGCGGCAACCTTCAGCCGCACAAGGGTTTGAATTTATTTTTTAGCAGCAATTATTCTCCAAACCTCTTTTACTCCACGGCTCTAGGGATTTGTGGTTTTTTAGATTCACAGATTAGTTAAATTACCGAGACTGCAGTCCTTAGAGTCCTGTCCTGGTGTACCAGGTCATTAGACAGAAAAAAAGCCTTATTTAGGAGATATTGGGACAACTCCACCTCTAATCTATTTTCCTTTTCCATACTTTTTATACATGAATTGCTGAGATGTATAGGAAATGTTCTCTCTTTTCATAAACGAACATCACATTTTCAATTGATTTCTAAAATTTATTAGCACCAGCACTTTAACCAATTAATGGATAACTAATGAATTCTTAATCAATTGAAGTTTTATATAAGCACTTGCACTTTTTGAATGAACTATAATTGATGTTCTAATTGAATTCATGAACTCAATTTGGTAAAATGAATTGGTGGTGTGTAGGCATAGAATTAATTAAACGGCATATGAAGCACTAAGCACTTTTTCTAATTGTTGCACTTTATTGGTAAATTAATTAGTGAATTAATTCTACAACATATTTTCAACGATATTGTGGGGTTACTACTTTTTTCCTCAGGTTAATAAAGTGACTATTAATAATTATACCTCTACATATCTGGATCTATTAAATGTGATAAATAAAACTAAGTATAAGAATAAATTTGGTTTTAATAAAGCGATAAAGTTGTCTGAAAAACCTGGGGGAAAATCTGGGTTCTTGGCCAGGGGGGTGATGTATGCCGGGGGGCTGTTATACTTCCATTTTTTCATTGTTTTCAGCCAAAGGGTAATTGTATGTACTGTGGGGCATAGCATCTTTTCTCTTCCCTTCTAATGAAAGTGGCCTGTTTGACCATGATGCCAGATGTGGGGAGCCATTATAGTCAGACTCCAGGGTGGCCCATTTTGTTGAGGGGGTAAAATTCACCCAATCAACCACTTGTTTGATTTGAGCTGCCATTAAGTAATGCCAAATGTTTGGGACCGCCAGACCCCCCATAGGTTTTGAGCAGTACATAGTTTTCCTTGAGACAATATGCCTCTTGTGCGCCCAGATGAAGCCCAGAATTGCCGCTTGTATTTTTGTAATGTCCGTAGAGAGCATTAGAATTGGAAGTGTGTCACATAGGTACAGCAATCTAGGGAGTATATTCATTTTAACCGAAGCTATCCTGCGGATCCAAGATATAGGATATCCATGCCAAGTTTTTAATTCATAAGACATGTTATATATATTAAAAGGAAGTTACTACTTTAAAAGCTCAGCCAATGATAAATAAAACTCCAAAGAATTAAGAGGGGTTCCCAAACTTTTTCATATGACTGTATATGTGTGTGTTGTGGGCAGAAACATTGCAAAGAAGTAAAAACAGCAATTACAAACCTGTAACTTCTTAGAAGTCAATCTTCCTGACACAGTTCCCTTGTTACTATTAAGCTTTTTATGCTCATTAATAAGAGAAATTATCCTTTTTTCCAGCTTTGCTTCAATCACTACCTGTTGGGGGGGAAATGGTTAAGAGGTCAGTTTACAGGTATGTGAAACAAAAAGATTACTATCCACTCGACAGACTGTAAAGTTGAAATGAGAAGTAACAGAGCATGATTAACATACATCTGCAAAAGATTAACTCATAGCTAGCCAGTGTGTTTCAAATCAATCTAAATTTAAAGATGTGTCATCTGGAGCTGTAAGAAGTACAAATACAGATACTTACCTTTAAAACGGATTTGTCATGATTTACAGAAACACCAGAATCAGATGATGATGCGAAACTGTATGTTTTGGGACCTAAAAAAATATATATAAGTATACTAGGAACAACAAACAGAACACATAAAACGCATTGACATGACATGAGTTGTATAGGGTTATTTTAGCAAGAACACACAGAAACCTGCTATTTATGCCCCCATTCCTCTATGCCCAGCCATGTGAGCAGCACCAACACTCACATATGCAGCTCTCATATCTGATTAAAGCCTAACCACAGACCAAATACCATATTTAAAAAAACACTTGGTTTTTCTGCATTAATTTCATCCAAGGCAGCTAACTGTAGATAAAAAGCAGAGAGAAAATACTAATATTTTAATTATTTAATCTTTTATAGCTCTAATTCTGTGAATTAGCTTTTAATGCCAAGGATATTAACACTGGAGTCAAATGAAGACACTCGCTTGAATATATTGCAATATATGGACAAACAATCACTGTTTTTTTTAGTAGCTTAAGGCACAAAATGTTTCAATGTCTTTCATATATTGATGATAATGGGTGAGGACATAGGACCTCTTGTATTTGTCAAATGAAGGCCCCTTGCAGTTGCTGATGCAACCACTGAACTTGGGGAGCCCGGTTGCATTCCTGATGCTCCAAAATAAATAAATGCCAAACAGGGAGCCAAAAATGTTAACTTATTATTTGGATCTATGGTATACACTACTTTTTACAAAAATTACATGCATATAAAAACTAACACACATCCACTTACCAGCCTTAAAGGAGAATGAAAGTATTTTTCTACTTGGAGTTGCCAAACGTTAGGCAGCCCCAAGTGATGGCATTTACTTACCTGATACTCCGGGCCGAAAACTGCAGCGGCCCAGAATTCTTCCAGCAGGCACCATGGAGCGATCCTCTTCCGGCTTCTTATCGCAGCTGCGCATGCAAAAAGGCTAACTTTAACAAATAAAACTGCCTATTTAATTCTACTGCGCATGCATCCGCCCCGGGAAATTTGAAGAAAGAAACAGGAAGGTGATCACTCTGTGGTGCTCACTGGAATAACCCCGGACCGGTGCAGTTTTCTGCTGAAAACCAGGTATCAGGTAAGTAAATGAGATCACTTGGGGGTGCCTAACATTTGGCACCTCAAGTAAAAATGACTTTTCTTCTCCTTTAACCACAAATTCCACCATCTTTCATCATTACCCAGTCTCTACATCACCAGATTTGCTTGTTATACATGGTGAGATACCTTGTTTGTTTGACTCCTTGCTGCCAGGGGCCACATTAGAATTTCTGGGGGTCTGTTTCTTTGCGGCATCCTCTCCCCCGGGTCTGGGTTCTGCAGCTGCTCTTGGCCTGTTAGCTGCAGCAGTCGCTCCCTGAACTGCTGTTGAGCTGCCGTGTCGATTTTTCTTATTTTTCCCCCCCATTTTTGCAGAGCCTTGGCTGGAACCTTTATCTGCGTTATATATTTTAAAAAATTAATTAAAAAAAAAAAGACCTACAGAATGGGGGAACAGACAGATTAAAGCTAAAGCAGTTCAGTACAACAAGCCTGAAGTGTTGTAATGTTCTTCTCTTCTATTATTTTTAATAATAGTTACATTATCATATGATATATTTGTAGAATGATTTTGGCATTGTATTCATATAGATATATATATATATATATATATATATATATATATATATATACTTCAAGACATATAACATTGTGCAATGTAAACGTAAGCATTTTCTATGGTCTAATCCAGTGATGGCACAAAGTCCAGTTCCATCGAATGTATACATATGGTAATGGAAGAACATATGACAAATAGTAAATAACCGCTTAATACAAAAGAAAAAGAAAAGCAATCAGAAAAAAATAAGATAAGTAGAAAGTGGGTAACCTCGCTGTCTAATTGCCTCTATTTATTATCCGCGTACGGAATCTCTCTGTTTTATATCCGGGTGGTTAGAGTGTCAGCAAGTGGGAAGGGAGGGTCCCCCATACCTATAATCTATCCAAGGCAGCTGTACTTTTAGAAATGTGGGAACTTTGTCTAATGCAATACTGGTTCACTTTTCGTTTATGAATATCCAATCCATTTTGGGTTTAAGTAGATTATAATTTATATGTAGAGATTTTTAGGACCTTGCTAGGACAAGTCTAATAGCTGCCAAGAATATATGATTAATTAACTTTCTCTGTTCCCCTGTTACGTTTTGTGGTGGAGCTCCCGTTAACACTTCGTAGGGGTCTTTCTGTAAACTCACATTTAGTACTCTGAATATCAAATTGTACATCCATATGTGAGTCATGTCCCCAGTAGTGTTGCGCCCTCTAAAACAGCCATTATTAAGATTTGGGTTCATAAGTGCTAATCTGTTGGGTGTGAGGTCCCAACAAAAGAGAACCTTATATCCAGACTCAAGCAATATTGTGTTACTAGAGCATATCTTTTATAGTTTTTTTTAATGACTTGCTTTTTTTCTTTTGACTCTTTCCAGCTTTCAAATGTGGGTCACTGATTTCCCTCCCTGCCCGTAATTTGCGTATGCAAATTATGATTCGGATTGGCCAGGCAGAAGGATTCGGCCGAATTTGAATCATGCTTAAAAAGGCTGAATCCCAAACCGAATCCTGGATTCGGGGCATCCCTAGTTATTGCTACTTTTTATTACTCATCTTTCTATTCAGACCTTCTCCTATTCATATTCCAGTTTCTTACTCAAATCAATGCATGGTTGCTAGGGTAGTTCTGATCCTAGTAACCGAATTGCTGAAACTGCAAACAGGAATGCTGCTAAATAAAAGGCTAAATAACTCAAAAACCACAAGTAATAAAAAAGAAAGAAAACCATTTGCAAATTGTCTGAGAATATCCCTCTCTACATCATACTAAAATTGAACTCAGAGGAGAACAAACCCTTTAAGACAGAGGTAAAAGGTACAATATGGCGGTTGTGCATAAAGTATGAGCTCGGAGACTATTGATTTCTGCACACAATAATGGAACAGTGGAATTAGGGGAAATACAAGGAAGAGAATAGAAGGGAAAGCTGATTATAAACACAGAATACATAGGGGAAGTTGCACAGGTCAGATCCCAACTAGACGTGTCACTGGCCCGTATGGAACTTTCCTTGAACAGGGACCAGTCGATGAGCAGAAGCAGCCGGGGAAGGAATGTGTAGCGATTCCGCTGCATGACTGCACCACATATACAGAATAAAGCTGGAACCCAGGGGAGCGGGATACATGTGGTGTCGGTATATCAGTGCCATTCTGAGTCCCTGTCCATTACTTTCTCACCTGTATCAGATCGCCCCTGTGCTGCCCATCATCACTCTGAGCCTTGCGCTAGACCTACTGACGTCATCGTCGCGTCTACCGCCCATGGACCAATCAACGCTGTAGAACTGCCACTAGTACCGGCCAATGTAATGTGACTGGCGCCGGTGCGTCATTAGTCAGCGACTAGTCAGTACACGTGATCAAGCCGTGACAGCTAGTTAGTCTATTATCTGGGTATTTTGGTTGCGGTGTTCTAGGGTCTCTTGCTGGAAGTGTGTTCCGGTAGCTAATAGGGACATTGATTCATCTCTCTGGATCTCAGGTGCTACTGGGACCCCCGTTTATTTACTTCCGGTGTGAAGCGGCTGTGCACGCGCAGCTTGTGTCTTTAGGGGGCGAAGATGGCTGACGCATTCGGAGACGAGTTGTTTAGTGTGTTCGAAGAAGAGACCCCCGCACCCAGCAAAAGCGCCCTGGCCGGGTCAACCGGCAAGAGCAGGTAAGGAAGTGGTCGAGAGGGGAACTGGCTATGGTATTCTGCTTCCATGAGGAGCCTCTGTGGGCTTTGCCTGGTGCATAATGGCATACCCGGGGCAGTTCAGACCAAAGCTATGCAATGATAGGGGGGATTGTTGGGACCAGGACTGGGAGTCAAAATAGGCACATAGGCCCAAACAACCCCCCACTGACCCACTAAATAGTGTCTATGGCATTTACAGTAGCCCCTTTGGCATTTGCCAGAATCCACAGATTGTCAGTCCAGGCCTGATTAGGACATTCTTGGCAAGAGCGAACTGTTTTTGTTCTAAACTGACTCCTGAGCCCCGTATGAGTAATACCCAGGATTGCCAGGGGCAGTAGGGTTTCTGGCCATTCCACCAAAAATAGATTTGGTGGATCATGTTCCCTGCTGTATATAAACATAAAGATATGCTTGTTTAGGGACTTTGTTTTGTGGTCTGAGGTGGCTGATTGCCCCCGGGCCAGTTATTGGATCATAATGCAGAACTGTCAACATGCCTATTTGGTCCATTGAGTTACTAACCTGTCCAATAGATATCTTGCTGATGTTCCTTCAGATGTTGATCAGACAGTCTGAAACGCACCATATATACGGAACATCATCAGGAGAACACACGCTCCTGCATGCGCTCTCGTAAAGAAGACGTATGCAGACTCGTCTCTTAGTCTACACACTTATCCGAAGAAACTGCAGTCACACCTCCGTGCTGGCCACATTTGCCATTTCAATTGCCCCCCTTGTGGTTCTGTCCTCTTCCCTCCCTCCTCGGCCCTCAGTGCTCAGACCTCCGCTCCGCTGATAGCTAAGGAGGGAGGGCTGAGGAATGAGCCACAGGGGGTAGATTGCAATAGCAAATGTGGGCAGTACGAGGTGTGACTGCAGTTTTTTCGTATAAGTGAGTAGAATAAGAAACGGCTCTGCATACTTCTTTACAAGAGCGCATGCAGGAGCGTGTGTTCTCCTGATGATGTCCTAAAATGCATTCCGTACATATGGGCCAATGTGGGATCAGGATCTTTAGTCGTTAGGATTTGGAGTTCCAGTTTTCTATAGAGGCTGATCATATAGTTAAGCAACTGGACTGTTGCTAAATGGAAGGATCTGTTGTGTCAGACTACAACTCTAAATCACAAATTTGTTACTAATTCCTGACAGTCACTGTATATCATTTTATGTCAACTACAGCAAACAAAATGCTAAATCTAAAGGTGGCGAGGCATGTCCTGCTCCAAGGCCAAAGCGGGAGGCTGACGACATAGATGGACCTGATGATGTTATTTTTGGGAAGAAGCCAAAACTGGAGATATCCTCTGCTGACGACGTAAAGTGAGATTTTTTATTTATTTTGCAATAATAATCTGGGAATATATTTGCCAGTTTTATCTTCTATTAGAATGAATAAAAAAATCTCACATACATGCTCTCGTAGTTGCTCATGCCTGAAACCACTCTCAATTCTTCTCAGTATTGCAATATGTCATCTCACGGTGAGCTATTGGTGTCCCAGGTGTTGCAGCCCTGAGCCCGTAGCAAGGGGAGAATTCAAATGTTTAGTCCAGATAGGTTCATTAACCAGACCACCAGATTATTGTGTAAAACTTCTCTCATTATTGGAAAACCGTTTAAAATATGCTTGTGTTCCGTGCCTTGCACTAAATATTCTGGTGCCTTTCCCTTTTCAGGCTGAATTGTAGGTTTTTGCACAAAGTGCTCTAGGTATTCGATGTTCACAAACTCCAGTTTGTGGACAGTGCAGCTAACAGTAAGAAATGTAATAGACATGTGATGTCTTTACCCTGTAATAAGGTAAACGCCCTAGAAATGTTATACATGCCATCACTTTAGTAAAATATGTGTTTTATTTTTGACCATTGTTTTTAATATTGCAGTTTAAAGTTTCATATTTCACTGTTTTATGTCTCCCTAGAGCATCTGTGTGAGGGAGGTTTGCCTACTGTGTATACTGTTTGCATTTGATATTAGTTCTCATCTTTGGCCCTGATGAGCATAATACCTGAATTTCAGTAGTCAGCTGTTATAATTAATTTGTTTTTATTGAAAAATATACTTTATTACGTATTAAAAAAAACACACTTTTCAAGATCACATCTTATGTCTGTAACCAAATGAACTGGAAAAAGTGTTCGGAAGGGGAGCAATCTCTTTAACTGTATTTACTATGCATATTTCATATGTGTCATGAGAAAGCAAGAATAGCTTGATGGGCCTCATGGCAAACTAGGCCCCTCCTTAATTGTCCCTTTCAAAACTCCTACATGTGCTGTTATATTGTACCACATGTTCGATCTCAAACTGCATAGTTGTACTTTGAAAGATCTTTTGTATCAAATGCATTTGATACACCTGAATCTATGCATTCATGTGCAGTCTGCTTGCATTCAGTCTATGTGCTACCTTACAAACGATTTAAAGACACACACACACGTGTTTCCCAAATGCATCCTCAGGTCTGACTTTTAGTGCTTGTTTAAAGATAGTATTTTTTTTTTTTTGGTCCCCCTGCAGCCTCGCAGACCTAATGCCACATGTAAAAGTTCAAGAAGTAGAAACCGTGGAAGGATGTACTCATGAGGTGAGTGACTTTACAAGCAGTTTTATTATTTCCCTAAGCATATAGTTTCTCTTTACATCTTCAATACTCCATCAGAAATCGCAGGGCCCCATACGACAACATTTCCTGGGCCGCCTGGGCTGCACCCACCGCAAGCCCCACCTACAGGTCCGCCCCCCACCACACAGTAAAAAAACAAAAAAAATATTGGTGGCTAAGGTTCCCACATGCCCAGGCCCCCTACAACTCTCAACTCTCCCCCTGTCAATACTCAATCCTTTTTTTATTGATTGTACATTTGTTCTTATCTGTGCAGTGCAATTGTTTAGTTGCCTTGTAAGTTGCATAGCAAGTTAATCCTTCGTGACAGATAAGAGACAGTGCACAGGGTTTGCAGCTGAACTTTGTGTTTAAATTTATTTAACACAGCAGCTTAAACATGAATGAAAAGTTCATAACTGCTGAGGTTGCAAAATAGTAATAGCATTGCTTTGCAGAAAAATGTCCTTTCCTAAAGGACCCACAGCCAGGCCCGGGCTGGCCATTTGTGAATACGGGCAAATGCCTGTTGGGCCGCTGCCTCTGTATGGTAATTGGGCCGCACGGACAGTGTGCTCTTGTGCGCAGGGCCATTGCGCTCAGATGAAGAGAGTCCCCACATGTGTGCTGCGCGTGCAGAAATTTAATTTAGCAGGACCCGTACTAAAATTTTCTACCACTAGAGGGCGTGCAGCAGAAGTGAGCCGCACAGGGGAAAACATTAGCAAGTTTGCAGTGCTTTTGAAACGCCCCATTAGTTCCTGCTGATGAAGGGAGAGATGGAATTTTCTGCTGCTGTTCTGCATTTCCCCCCTTGCCCCCCCCCCCAAATGTACAGAGAAAGGGCAGGTAAGAACAACTACTTCCTGCTACTTAAAGTGATACTGACATGAACAAAAATACATATATATAAATAAATAATGTACATTTTGAAATCTGCACTGTGTGAGTTTGCTGTCTATTAATCATGTGAATGTTGCCTTATATGTTAGAAAAAGTGTTTTTAGTTTACTTTTGTGAAATAATTCTTCATTTGCGCCTGTGTAATAACAAATTACAAGCAGTCTTGTGTCCTACAGATCTCTGTTTCAAAGCACTCCCCCACTCTTTGATGCCACATACAGCCCAGAATATGTGTCAACACACTGCTCCTATACATCACAGACTCCTTTGCTGTTAAAGTTTGGAGTTCAATTTTGCAATCTGCCAGCATAAATCTATCTTCTCAGCACGATCCCACATGGAATAGCCCAAGCTCATGCTGCTGTAAATAGTTATAGTTCAGCAGATTAATAATAGTAATATTATGGTGTGGTAAATTGATCTTTATGAAAATCCTGTTTGGATACATTTTAATGCAGATTTATTTATCCCATTTGGGACACTTGTCATAACTGTGTTATGTCATCATACTGATACTATCACTGCACAGTTTAATTATTCACAGCAGTCTTGCCCTGCTTTATGGCAGCTGAGATTCTAGCTATCTATGTGCAGTTTTCTATGCAAGAGGCCTCTGCACTCAGCCCATTATCATTATATTAAGGACATTGAAGCATTTTGTGCCTTAAGCTACTAAAAATGCCTTACCCTTTAAACAAAACAGGGATTGTTTGTCTATATATTGCAATATATTTAAGCTGAACAACTACGTCACTCATCCCATATCTGGCCAGTTTTCTATGCAGGATATGGCAGGCTTTGGGCATCTGTTGACAGGTTTTTATCTAATATTCCCCTGTATAATTGTCTCCAAGGAACGGATTAAAAAAAAATTTGCTCCCAATAAAGACTAATTATATCTTAGTTTGGCTAAAACTACTGTTTTATTATTACATAGAAAATGAAATCAATTTTAAACATTTGGATTGTTTGCATATAATGGAGTCTATGGGAGACGGCCTTTCCTAATTTGGAGCTTTCTGAAAAATGGGTTTCCAGATAACCAATCAAATACCTGAAATGGGCTGCTTTAATTTTTTTTGCCAGGGCTGCTTTTTTTCTCCCAGTCCGGCCCTGCCCACAGCCCTATTTGGGCAACTTAAATCTGATCAGCAAATGAAAAGTTCACTTTCTCTCTGATGCAGTTGCAGCTCACTCCCAAGCCTTTAGTGCAGCGACCTGTAGTCAATCCTTGCAAACAGCAGGAGTCCGCACACATTGTGCCCAGGAGTTCACCATCTTGGATTCTGTTAGGCCATGTTTTGTCAGTGACCCTGCACATTCTCAGTGTCTTCTAGGCAGCTTTTGAGAAATTAAGCTTAGCAGTCGTTTCTGAACTGTCATTTAATGTTAATCTAAATTCGTTACTAATCAGCCTTGTATTGTGATTTTTAAATTCTATATATTGTGTGTTGTGGTCACTTAATGAGCTTAGGGACCCACTCAGAGCATGTGCAGTGAATGAGCAGAAAAGAATATGGGGAGCTACTGGGGCATCTTTGGAGACGCAGATCTTCACTACTAAAGGGCTGTAGTTGCATTGAGCTGGTAGAGAAACCCAAAACATAAATTGTAGCATTTCTACCCTACTTCTTTAAGCTTTAGTTCTTGAAGCTGAGTCCTTTCAAACTCACTATAAGGTGAGCAAATAAATAAATAAAAGTTGGCTGATACATTTTCAATCAAAACTGACCTGCTGTGCCATAGTGAGTCAGACCTGCACATTTCTGTCCTCGCCAATGGGCAGGTTGCAAGTTTATAAATCAAAGTACCATGAATTTTTGCACTGACAGAGTGGTTTGTAAGAGGGGGAATCTTTAGGCACTGGAAAGTGGTTTGTCAGGTCCCCTAGGTTTTGGGCTGGTCTATGCAACACTACCATTATGGCATGCTATTGAAATGAATTTCAATTATGACTGCTTCTAACAGATGTTGTTACTAAACCAGAGTTACAAAACGATATACTGTATATAGGTGTAGCTATTCCATAGCTGAAACTGTTGCTGCTGCATTACACCACTTGCTCTATATATTATAGACTCAGAAGAAAGTTCAAATCTGACATTTTTACAGAGGGTGACGTATGACTGAGTTGCTTTAATTTAATTGAAATTTGACTAGTATTTATATACAGTAGTATTACAATTAAAGGTTATTTCTGTACAATATCAATGTTTCGTTGTCTGATAAATTAAGAGGCTTCATTTATAAAGACATTTTGTGTAAAAAAATAAATAAATAAGAATCTACCAGTGCATTATACTCATTTAGATATAGAAGAACTGTGCTTTTAAAAGTAGTGATTCATTGAATATATCTGCAAAAACCCTAATAATTTCTCCCTTCCACGATTCCCAGGCTGTGTAGGGGAGCCAGCAGCTCTGAGCTCACTGCACTGTAGGACAGGAACCAATCAGCAGCTAGCAGGACCTGATAGGGAACTGAAGCCTGTCTGTGCTTGTGTGACTGCAGGGCTGTGATTGGCTGTCCCCCCTCCTACTGTGCTTTTGCCAGGGACCTAGGACAAGCCCATCCCTCATTTGAAACATAGACAGGGATCATAGAACATCTATAGGGAGCTTCAATAAAGGGGAGATATTAATTTTTAGCACCATGTGAAGCAACACCATATATTACTTATACTTGCCTACAAAAGTAGGGTTTATTTATCCTATATGTCTCCTTTAAAGGCAAATGCAGAGCTTCTCTTGCAGGATTAATTGGCAGAATAAGATGTTTTTTAAAGGCAAAGTGAACAGGTCCATAGTTATTTTAGTAACCTGAAAGTGTCCAGGTGCATGTTAAAAATTGAAGATTCTGAAACCTGCACAATGAAGAATATTTTATAAACCAACAGTAACGATAATAAAGAAGGAATAACCTGGCCTTTATGGGTTACAGTTCTTGCTATGACTGCTTGCGACAGGCAGATGGCGCTGTTCTACATTAAACATTTGCACAAATGGAGCTGAAGATTTTAGGTGCAATTACAGCTCGCAACCAACAGGTGTCGCTGCATTCAATGTAATCGTTCTGTAGCGGGAAGTATGAAGGTATAGTTTTATTTATATAGCGCTTGTTTTGTACTCACAAGCAGAACAATACATTCATTGAACAACTACAATTAAAATACTAATACAAAGAGATAATAGGATGGCGGTTTCTGTCCCACGAGCTTACAATCTAAATGACGTCATATATAGTGGGTGAGTGGTCGTTTAGACAGGCTGGTCGCAAATTCCCGTTGTAACCTTTCCCGATAAAAAGCGGCACTATTATGTACTATAACCGAGTTTAACCAACAGGTGGCAGTGTTCGTCCATTGGTGCGTTGTAATTCCGTTATACAAACAATAGGTGTCGCTGTCTTAATCAGCGGCATATTTGTAGCGTTCCCAGACACTTGAAATTCTATCATACAGCCAATAGGTGTCGCTCTCTTAATCTGCGGCATATTTGTATCACCGTGAACGTAACCATAGGTTTATAGATTTATATATACACTGACATTAGAGATGAACTATCGTAAAAATCAGCGCATGAACGTCTAGATTCTTTGTTCAGAATTGTAGCTGCTGAACAGGACAAACCATTTGCAGTTATCGGTTTGTATATACAGATGGCGCAAGTAACAAGGCAGTTGCTGCTAATAACCAACAGATGTCGTTAGCGGACTAATAAGCGCACAACCAATAGGTGGCGCTCCTCCGCTCACTGCTTTGGTTGTCACAGAGTGGTGCCGTTTCTCACCGATTATGAATCTGCAGTTACTGCTATTAACCAACAGAGGTCGCTAATGAGTACAGAGTACGACCAATAGGTGGCGCTCCTCTGCTCACTGCTTTGGTTGTCACAGAGTGGTGCCGTTTCTCACTGATTATGAATCTGCAGTTACTGCTAGTAACCAACAGAGGTCGCTAATGAGTACAGAGTACGACCAATAGGTGGTGCTATACGATTGCTATACGCTAGTGCTGTCCTGCATTGTGGGCATAAGATCTAATACAGTAAATGTTTTGCTTACAATTGGTTATAGAAAAAAATCTGTAACTCGGTGGTGTGGGAGATATAAAGTAAGTTTATCATACAGACGCCGGCACACTAGATGAAAGTCTCTCATTACAGGGAATATAGTGTACAAATATGCTCTTCCCTCTGCTCACTGTTGTCAAACTGCAGTTATGAACAGTTATGATGAACTGTACAACCAATAGGTGGCGCTATACGATTAGCGTTTCCCCAATGTATTTTGCTACTACAGGCGGAAGAGCTAATGCTTATAGTCTGGAAAATCGTGCTCACCATGGAAAATATCACCTACTTTCTACTTATTCCTATGGGATATTTAGAAGTGTATATTTATCCATGGGTTCAAAGTTTGATAAATACACTTCTAAAAATTCCATAGTTTTTCTATGGTGACAACTGATTTTACACTTCTGCCCTTACATATTGTGGTCACAAATATTAAAGGTGTTTTTCACCTTTGAGTTAACTTTTAGCAGCACGTAGAGAGTGATAGACATTTTTAATTATTTGTATTTTTTTTTGTGTTATTTAGCTTTTTATTCAGCAGTTTAGTTGCTAGGGTCCAAAATCACCCTAGCAACCATGCATTTATTTGAACTAGACTGTAATATGAATAGGAGAGGACCTAAAAAAAAAAAAAAAGATGGTTCTTGAAACGTAGCAATAATAATACATTTGTAACCTTACAGAGAATGTGTTTTTAGATGGGGTCAGCGACCCCCATTGAAAGCAAATAACTCAAAAACTATAAAAAAATGAAAAGGCCAGTTGGAAAGTTGCTTAGAATGGGGTAGTCTATAACATAGTAAAAGTTAACTTTAATGTGATCAACCCCTTTAACCTGGAGTTTTAGAAGGTAATCTGTGAAGCTCATTGGCATAGTGGGAGCTGTAAAGTTAGTTTATCCAGGGAGAGCAAACAAACACACACACATACACATACACACACTAGATGAAAGGCACTCATTTTATTACAAACAGGGACATACAGGTATGGGACCTATTATTCAGAATGCTTGGGATCTGGGGCTTTCCGGATAACCGATATTTCCTTAATTTGGATCTTCATACTTTGTCTACTAGAAAATCATTTTACCGTTAATTAAACCCAATAGGCTGTTTTTGCTTCCAGTAAGGATTAATTATATCTTAGTTGGGATCAAGTACAAAGTACTGTTTTATTATTACAGAGAAAAATATGGACAAAGTTGAGTCTATGGGGGACGGCCTTTCCGTAATTTTGAGCTTTCTGGATAATGAGTTTCCGGATAACGGATCCCATACCTGTACTCTCTAAACTCTGTATATTTAATATTACAATGTAGAAGGTCCTCTCTTCCATCAGCTCAGTTTGTTTTATGTTTAACAGTATGTTGCAGGAATTCTCACTGCTTGTGAAACTGAGTGTGTTACAAATGGCAACATAGGGGTTAACAGACTCAAGTCTCCTTTACTGAGCTGTACCACAGGAGAGCACTGAAACCACATTTTATTTACAGGTAACATTAAACAATCCGTGTTGTATCTTTGTTGTTTTTCTTTGTGGTGGGTACAGCCCCATAGAGAAAAATGGAGTCTGTTCCTGTGCTGCACAAAACACACAAAAGCCACTACATGAGATTATGTGGAGCATGAGATAAAATTACCATCCCGTATTCCCTGTCGCTTCTTCCTATAAACTGTGCAGAAGCAGCAATGTGGGGATTTAAAAGGAATGTCTGCTGTCTTACATATTCCTGGAACTGTATAGCAATTAACCCAATATTTAAGAGGGATTGAAGCCAAGAAGTATCAAGTCTGTTGGTCTAATATCTGAACTTCCCATTATTAGCGCATGCACCTCATGGTTTCCTTTTATGTTTTCTTTGCAGGTTGCACTTCCTGCGGATGAAGAATACATGCCGTTAAAACCACGAGTTGGAAAAGCAGCAAAGGTTTATCTTTCAGTTTTTATTTTGCTTCCCATGTACTCCATGTACAGTCTAGGTGAAACATAAGAAATAGAAATAGAAGGCCTTATGCACAGAGTTTTCTTTCTGGATCTTTCGTACAGCTGAGCAGAAGTTGCCTATTGACTTGTCTTGGCATTTGACCAAGTAATTATATTAAGATGGGATTATGTACACTTCTCATAAAGCTGGGCCTATATCAAAGGGCCGGTTCCCTCTATGTTAAAAGTTAGTATGAATGCTCTATTCCTATCAATCATGCAACTGGGCTTCAAAAAAAAAAAAATATATATATATTACACAAAAGCCATGAATATCTTGTAAATTATATCCTTATAAACGGAGAGTTCTGATGTCATTTCTGTCACATGACTGAAATTTATGTATTATAATAAATAAAGTACCCCCAGTTGTAAAATGTGACGATATTAGAAGTTACCTCGGAGTTCTTCGTGTTTTTATATGGTCATGAAACTCCTCGGTAACTTATAATATCCTTATGTTTTACAAGAGGGTTTACTTTATTCACTATATAATCATGTAGAAGAAGTGGCACTCACAGGACACAGAAAATACAAAAATTAAATTATTACAAGTAACACCCTAACGTTTCTGCTGTAACCCCAGCCTTTCTCAAAGTTACACAGTGCAGTAAAATTAACCCTTAAATACAGGTGGCCCCGGGTTTTGTTCCCTCACATCGATGTTACAGTATTTCTTATTTCAGACAAACTGAATGACGAGTGTTGTTGGGAGAAATCTCAACAATTTATTTGATGTGAACTTTATTAGGAATTGGTTTGCCTGGAGATGTTACTTTGTATAATGTAACTGATATTAACTGGATGTGTAATAACTTTGCACAGGATTCTATTTTGCACAATAGTTTTAAGTATTTACACTGTTGGCCATCAAAGGAGGCAGGGAATCAGGGCCGGATTTCGGGCCTAGGGCGGCAAAAAATAGGGGCGGCATGCCGCCCAGCTGCATTATGGGGATCTTTGCTTCCCCGTTGAACTACACCAGCGGCGCCGGCATTTTTTTGCCGGCGCGCTGGGCAGGCGGGCGCTAGGACCGCGCGGTCGCCTTGTCGGACCGCGCGGCCTAGGGGCGGCCGGAGAAGAAATCCGGCGCTGCAGGGAATAAGGTTTAATTACTACTACTACTACTACTACTACTAACATATTTTTGTTTTTGTTTCTCCACAGAGAACCGCACTCCAACTTGTTCTGATGAATAAAGTCACATTTTATTGTATTCAATTTGCGTGTCCAATGTTTCGGCCCACCTTAGGGCCGAAATGTTGGACACGCTAATTGAATACAATAAAATGTGACTTTATTCATCAGAACAATTTGGAGTGTGGTTCTTTGTGAAATTCTATGATAACAAATTTTGATCCAGCACCCACCATCAAATTAACAGATCCGGATCAGAGTGCGGCTGCTTATGCTGAATTTTATATATATATATATATATATATATATATATATATAGATAGATAGATAGATAGATAGATAGCGATAGAGAGAGAGAGATAGCGATATATATATATAGATACAGTTAGGAGCACTCACGGGTATCGTGATAAAGAAGTATATTTTATTGGAGTGTTACAAACTACCCCACATCAACGCTTTTCGGTTCTCTCTCGAGGATTCGTACTATTGGATCTTTGCGTCTATGGCCAGCTTTAGTCTACTAGAAAATCATCTAAACATTAAATAAACCCAATATTGCTTCCAATAAGGTTTAATTATATTTTTTATTGTTATAGAATTTGAATTTGATTAAAATGGAGTCCATGGGAAATGGCCTTTCTGTAATTCAGATTTTTCCGGATAATACCTGTATATAATATTAGTTTTTAAAGGATTTGCCTTACCCTTTCTGCCCCTTTCCAGCATTCTTATTAGGGTCACAAAACAAATTTTATTATTAAAACTTTTTATTACTTATATCCTATTCATATTATGGGCTCTCGTTCACACCACTGCCTGGCTGCTAGAGTAAATAAGACCCTAGCAACCACATAACTGTTGAAATACCAGATTGGAAAACAGCTGAACTAAAAAAAAAAAAAATGAAGTCCAACTGCAAATTGTCTCAATATCAATGTCTACATCATACTAAAAATTAATCTAAAGGTGAACTGTCCCTACACTTTTCCTTCATTTAGCCGCCCTTGTGAAATTGGGCTTATCTGAGCACTGTCCCACATATGGGCAAGTTTGCTGCCAGTGTAGTCCTGATACTGTGACACATTTTGGGTTATTGTTCTCTTGTTATTCCCAAGACCAAAATATTGAAGATAACACTTTTACCAGGTGGAGCAGTCACCCTTTGTTGGTGGATACATGCTGGGAGATAAATGGGATTGAGGATGGAAGTTTTATTACCCATAGAGGAATAAATGCCCTAAAATATTGGCATTTCATTAAATTCTCTTTAAATTATTTAACTTCAATATTTTATGAATTGTGGTGTGGATACTAGAGCAGTTGGTTAATATAGGTTCCTCTGTTACAGATATAAATATATATAAATAAAAAAAAAAAAATATATATATATATATATATATATATATATATATATATATATATATATATATATATATATATATATATATATATATATATATATATATATAAATGAGCAAAGCAGACTTAAACGAAATATCTTCTGTTTGCAGGAATATCCATTTATTCTGGATGCCTTCCAAAGAGAAGCAATTCTGTGTATCGACAACAACCAGTCTGTCCTGGTGTCCGCTCACACATCTGCTGGGAAAACCGTCTGTGCTGAGTAGGTTTTTTGTTTCCATAATTCATTATAATTCAATGTACAGTCACCTTGGTGACTATTCCCTTTCTCTTGCAGTTTGTGTGTGTATGTGTATATAGACTTAAGTTAAGAAGATATAAATTATAGAAAGATCCGTTATCCGGAAAACCCCAGGTCCCAAGCATTCTGGAAAACAGATCCTATATCTATACAGTATATAGGTATAGGTTCTGTTATCCAGAATGTTCGGAACCTGGGGTTTTCCGGATAATGGATATTTCCATAAATTGCATCTTCTTTTAAGTCTAGAAAATCATGTAAACATTAAATAAACACAAGAGGCTGGTTTTGCCTCCAATAAGGATTCATTATAACTTAGTTTGATAAAGTACAATGTACTCTTTTATCACAGAAAAAAAGAAAATCGTTTTTAAAAAAAAAAAATGGATTATTTGGATAAAATGCGGTCTTTAGGAGACGGCCATTCCATAATTTGGAGCTTTCTGGATAACGGGTTTCCGAATAACGGATCCCATACCTGTATATAGCAGATGTCATAGTATTGCAGTGGTCGTGCTACATATATAATATAAACTAAATGACCACAATGTGGTCTGTGCCATTGTATTGCTAATAAAGGCATTTTATATTCCATAACACTTGGCAGTGCTAAATGCCTAAATCCTTATCGACAACCGCTGGGAAATATGGATTACATACAACTAGAGTTAACATGTCAAGATAGCTTTGAAAAATATTATAGAAAATGCCATATTATCTGGAGCAAATTATTAATAACTTTACAGTTTCATCCCAATAATTTCTGGCTTTTCTGCTCTTTTCCAGATATGCGATTGCCCTGGCTCTGCGTGAAAAACAGCGTGTTATTTTCACTAGTCCTATCAAAGCCCTTAGCAACCAGAAATACAGAGAAATGTACGAAGAATTCCAAGATGTTGGATTAATGACTGGAGATGTCACCATCAACCCTACGGCCTCCTGCCTGGTCATGACAACTGAGGTGCGTTTGATTTTCTTTAGCTCTTGCTTAGCTACAGTCCCCGCATTCTCATTATTGAAACACTATTTTTTTTCCCCATTGTAGATTTTGCGCAGCATGTTATACAGAGGATCTGAAGTCATGCGTGAAGTGGCCTGGGTTATTTTTGATGAGATTCATTACATGAGAGATGCAGGTATAGATCAGTGTTGCATGCTTCTAATTTTCATTATTTATTTTTTTAATATTTTACATTTTTTATAATTATTTGCCTTTTTCTCCTACTCTTTCCAGCTTTCAAATGGGCGTCGCTGACCCCATCTATAAAGCAAAAGGCTACACATGTATTGTTATTGCTAATTTTTATTTCTCATATTTCTAGTAAGGTCCTCTCCTATTCACATTCCAGTTTCGTTTTTTTTCTTTTTTTTTTTTTCCAAAACTTTTTAGAAAATAGGGATACAGAAAATAAAAAGGTTGGGGGTAGGAAAAGAATTTGTTTCTTATTCAAATTAATGCATGGTTGCAAGGGAAATTTGGACCCTAGCTACCAGATTATTTATAATGGAGACTGAAGAGCTGCTACATAAAAAGCTAAATAACTCAAAAAATAAAACTAATTGCAAATTGTCTCTGAATATCTCTCTCTACATCATACTAAAAGTTAACTCAAAGGTGAACAACCCCTTTAAGGGGGGTTATATAATAAAAGGTGCTAAATTTGGCCAGGATTAGTAATCTATAGCAACCAATCAGCAGGTAGCATTTACTAGTCACCTATTTAAAAGAAAACCTCTTATTGGATGCTATAGGTTACTGTTCCTGGCCATACTTTGTGTATGTGTGCTTGTGTACTTTATAAATTGTAAGATTATACAGTGCAGGTTATGACTGGGATTCAAAATAGGCCCTGGCATTTCACATACAGAGAGGCCCAAACAGCCTCCCACCAGCCCACTGAATAGTGATTGTTTATGGCTTTGGCCAGAACCCACAGATTGCCAGTCCTGGTACAGTGCTATATATCCTTGTACAGGCATGGGATCCATTATGCAGGAAACCCGTTATCCAGAAAGCTCTGACTTCATTTTATCCAAATAATACAAATTTTTAAAAATGATTTCCCTTTTCTCTGTAATAATAAAACATTACCTTGTATCTGATCCAGACTAAGATATAATTCATTGCTATTTGAAGCATAACCAGTTTATTGTGTTTATTGCTGAAATGATTTTCTAGTAGACTTAAGGTATGAAGATCTGAATTACAGAGAGATGCATTCTCCGGAATACCGCAGGTCCAGAGCGTTCTGGATAAAGGGTCGCATACCTATAGTGGTGCATAGATTTATGCATGCATAAGTACTTGAGTGTGTCACTTAGTCAAAAGGTTTGCCCTCACCATAGAAGTATATGATTACTATGCAAGGCTTATGTTTTCACAGAAAGAGGAGTAGTCTGGGAGGAGACCATTATACTTTTGCCAGATAATGTGCACTACGTGTTCCTGTCGGCCACTATCCCAAACGCACGGCAGTTTGCCGAATGGATCTGTCACCTCCATAAACAGGTACTTACATGAGCATATTGTAAATAATTTGCATTCGATTCTCAACTCGGTTATAGGTTTCGTTTTCATGCAGCTGGATGCCTTCCTACAGCTTCCATCAGCCTTTTGTGATGTCCGTAGTTCCACAACTTCTGCACATTGCCCAGCCCTGACTTGGGGTATCCTCCTGAGCAATGGTTAAAGGGACATTGATTTTAATAAGAAATTGGTAAAATATGGTTCTCTGTTTGGTCAGGAGTTGAACAAGGTTGTTGTCTTGCCCCTTGTGCATAGAATTTTTAAGCAAGCAGGACCGACGTTTATTTTTGGATAATTCATTGCCATTCTTGTTCTCATACTAGTGTCTCAGTCAATGCTGTTAGTTGCTGAAATTCCAAACTAGAAAGCTGCAAAGCAATACGTGAAATTTAAAAAAAAAATTACAACTGAAACCAAATTGCTAATTTCTGTGAAGTTTTTTTCATGCTAAGTTAAATTTATTTTAAGTTGAACTTAAGTAACAACCAGATCTCTGGATACACAGCTACTTTCACTGTAGTGTTTGTTCACTCATTCTTCCATGGAGTAACATAGGTAATATTTCTAAAACATTACTTTTTTTGTGTTTGTTTTTAGGCTTGTCACGTCATCTACACAGACTATCGACCCACTCCTCTGCAACATTACATCTTTCCAGCAGGGGGAGATGGACTCCATCTTGTCGTGGATGAAAATGTAAGCTACCTTTTATAAACCTTAAATGACTAAATTTGTACATGATATTGGTCTAAAGCAGAGTATTTTCTAGATTAGTGGTTTTTAATGTTTGCTACCATCCAATTTAGATTTGAAATAAGCAAGTCTTTATGCAGCCAGTGTCTGTTGATTGTTTTATTGCTTCACTGGATCAGTCAGCACATTGGCCCATGTATAGGCCCAAACACATTCCAATCAATATCTGATCAGCGTTTGTTCAGCTGTTGATGGAAATGGACAAAGAATGGAGTTGGTTCAAGTATGTGGTTATTGGCAAATCATTGGTTCCCTCAGTGATCCACTGTATCACGCCTTACATTTCAGCCATCATGTTATGTTCAGAGCAAAGCTCTAAAACATATCCCTCAATTGATCATGTGAATGTGAGGGGGAACTTGGATTGAAAAGTCCCCTTGGGCAGGGGCTGAAGTGAATGATGTATACTCTCTGTGCAGTATGTAGACGCTAGAGTGCTGCAGCGTGTCTGGTAACCGCGGGTTACCCGTAAAAACTTGCGGGTAGAAGTTCCAGGTATATAAGCGGTTCGGCGGCTTTTAGGGTCGGACTGTGGGTCTTCTCAATAGCGATTTTTACTCCTTTTTTCTGATCACGCCTACTTCCGATACTGTCACTTCTGGTTTACAATGACAGCACTTCCTGATTCTTTATGGTCAGTGGGTCTGGGTTGCGGATAAGGTACATGCGGGTCGGGTAGCTGGTCCAAGCAGGTAAGAATGCAGGTTGCGGGTACAGGTTCCAAAAAATGGACCCACGCAGGACTCTAGTAGACTCTGTAAAAATGAATAATCTAATTCACGTAACGGGTGCCATTTAGCAAGCCCGGGTGAAAGAGCACAACTGTCTACATCATTCTAACTGGAAATTGTAAAATTTATTTTTATCTGCGCTAATGATGCTGGATATTTAGTATCCTTTTGTTACTGGGCAAATGTTACCCCTCATTTTAAAAAGAAAAAAAAAATTCCCCTTGGTTGGCAAGACCTTGCAGCAAGTTTGCTTCTGATACTGGGTCTGTGCTAATCCAAAGTAGGAAAGAAGCACACCAATTCAGCTAGGCAATGCTTTTAGCACATTTATTTGCAGAAGTATTGAATGCACAGTGCGGTCAATACTTCTGCAAATAAATGTGCTAAAGGCATTGCCTAGCTGAATTGGTGTGCTTCTTCCCTACTTTGGATTGTTGCAGTGTTGGGCTTGAAAGCGGCCTGGGATATGGATGCACCCGGTAATATGACGTAAGTGGTGTGCGGCAAATTCAAAAGTATTGCTGAAACTTGTCTGTGCTCACGTCTGACCATATGTTCCTTTACATTTGTTTGTGCTGCTCAGCAGGTTAGCTCATATACTTTACAAGTAATATGGGGGGTGCATGTTTTTGCTCTCTGCACTGTTTTTCAAGCCATGATGTAAATTACTGAGGTTTGACAGCTTTAACTGTCCAACAGAGTTTGCTGTTTATAGGTTTGCAGGTTTATATGATGCCGTAAAAAATAACTTGTAAAACTTAATTTCCATTTCAGATGTAGCATAGTGCCTTGTATTTCAATACTGATCCATTTGGAGGCAGTTATACCTTTAAAATTGTATCCTACCCTTTTGGGTCTGTTTGTTTGGTCGCTGTTATTTTTCCTGATGATTTAGGCAGAAGCCACTCTGGGCAGATTTCCAGCAGCTTGTGGGACATGTTGCTAAAATATTCATGTGAAGTTAGTGGGTTGGATCTTCTTTGCAGCGCTTGTGTCTCTGATTTAAGCTGCTCAGTATGGCTTGTATGTGACGCCTACTTAGATTCATGCGATTATTGCCAGCCATTTGTAATGAGATTGCCAGGCAAAATCAGTTTGTTGTCTAATTTATTAACGACATAGTGGGGGTTATTTATCAACAATGATGAAAAGGAAAATTTAATATAAGCTTCATCATACTGAAATATGAAACTTTCTAAATACAATCAATTAAAGAATTTCTACTGTTTCTGAAATAATAAAGTTCATCTTCACTGTCTCAGCATCTGTTTCTCTTCATTCTGTCTTCATGAAGGAGTTGGGTGTCAGCTATCCATTGACCGTTCGATCCAGTATATCTTCTAGGGGGCTCCTTTTGCCTAGAAGATGTATTAGAGATCACTCTATTAAAAAACATCAGGAATCATGTCTTTCTACATGCAGGATTTGTGCAAAAGGCAGTTATTTTGTTAGATTTTGTGTGTACTGGAATCAGTTATTTGAGTGAGCTCTAATTCCTCTGCTAGTAAAGGAAGCCCCTCTATAAGATATATTGGATCTAATCTGACACCCAACTGCTGCATGAAGACAGACAGAAGAGAAACATATGCTGACCGGGAATAGGGAAGATAAAAAAATAATTATTTCAGAAACAATGCAGAATATTTAATTGATTATATTTACAGTTCAGTTTGCTGCAGCTTATATAAAATGTTCATTTTCGCGATAGTTGCCCTTTATGGTGGCTTTCACTAACTTACAGGCACCTATGTCATGCATAGAAGCCCGGACTGATGCTAACCAAATTCAGGAAAAGAGAGTGTCTCCACATAAAACATTAATATAATTCAACAAATCATCACACTTTTGTCCCTCCATGCAGCTGGCATTTCACTGATACATACCTCGGAGTGCATGGAACATCACTCCCCTCAAGGCACAAGACATCTTGGCCATTGTCAAAGGCATTTTATTTCTCCTGGGAGGTAGGTGGGCAAGAGGAGTCGCATACTGCCTACTATGGACATCTTAAAAACGATGTAGGTCACACTTTACGCACAAAACACAAATTTCTCCCCAGCAAACTTTTTAATCCAATATTCCACGGGAAAAAATAAACAATTACTTACTTTACCTACAGGAATCTCTTTTTAGCTGGCAGCAAGCATCCTAATGCTTAGCTAGCAAACCTAAAGTCAGATGACTGCATTTATGCATTGGCTTACTACTTTTAACCATTAACCAAGTCAATATATAAAACATTAGATCAGGCTTGAATATATAAACATGATATTAGCATTAACACAAGGCAGTGTATAAAATATCCAGTGATAAATCATTGTATAATTCCCCTGACAGAATATAATAATCTTAAAAGATATTCTGAGCATCAGAACACACCATATCATGATGGAATTCTAATGAGCTAGCCCCAAATAAGCAAATTATGCATTCAATGATATTATTCTCCAGACAACATAATTTGGTTTGATGATTGCGCTATGGGGATTAGTCATCTAAGAATTAACCCGACACCAGTACATATTACACTGGGATTTCACTCTGAACATTAACCACATTTCAGTAGGTGATGTATCCTTTAGCATCATCATGTCTGGCAAAGGGCGTCTGAGAATTGTGATCCTAATTGTTCTTGCTGTTTTCCACATCCTTTCCTATGGGTAAGTTTTGTGTTGAAGTCAGACTTCAGCATTGGAAACGGCATTCCCTCATCAGAACAGCTGGCCGAGGGCACGGAGTGAAGGCTGAGTTTACCAGGGCTAAAGAGAAAATAAAATGAGTCTGGCATTGATGGCTGGAATATTAATTCTGGTTTGGATATGGATGAGACAATATGGTTAAAATGAATTGAAAGCCATGAATTCTGAAATAGGAACTTAACGGCTGCAGGGTTGAAGTACTTGAGATTAAATTAAATAGCATCATGGCTGGAGTTTGGGGCTGCATTGCCCATAATCTGAGTTTCTACTGTTCATTGACACACACAAATCTTATTCACATTGACGCACAAATCTTATTCACACTGGCACTCGCATGTGAACTCTGACACTGATATATGCAAACAGTGTTCTTCCAAAAAGCACAAAGTCATAAAATCACATTAACATGCGCACTAGAACATGTTAAGATTAACAAAGGTCCAGGGCCAGATGGTATTCATCCCAGGGTAATTAGCGAGCTTAGCTCTGTGATTGCCAAACCTCTTTACTTAATTTTTCAGGATTCATTGAGATCTGGCATAGTGCCGAGAGACTGGCGAATTGCTAATGTGGTGCCTCTATTCAAAAAAGGATCCCGTTCTCAGCCTCAAAACTATAGGCCAGTTAGTCTGACGTCAGTGGTAGGAAAGCTTTTCGAAGGGTTAATAAAGGATAAGATACTGGACTTCATAGCAAATCATAATACTATGAGTTTGTGCCAGCATGGTTTTATGCGTAATAGATCTTGCCAGACTAACTTAATTTCTTTTTATGAGAATGTAAGTAGACACCTCGATTCTGGGATGGCAGTGGATGTGATTTACTTAGATTTTGCTAAAGCATTTGATACAGTGCCACACAAAAGGTTACTGGTTAAATTAAGGAATGTTGGCCTGGAACATAGTTTTTGTACCTGGATAGAGAACTGGCTAAAAGATAGACTACAAAGAGTGGTGGTAAATGGAACATTTTCTAATTGGACCAGTGTTGTTAGTGGAGTACCGCAGGGCTCTGTACTAGGTCCCTTGCTTTTCAACTTGTTTATTAATGACCTGGAGGTGGGCATTGAAAGTACTGTTTCTATTTTTGCAGATGATACTAAATTGTGCAGAACTATAGGTTCCATGCAGGATGCTGCCACTTTGCAGAGTGATTTGTCTAAACTGGAAAACTGGGCAGCAAACTGGAAAATGAGGTTCAATGTTGATAAATGCAAGGTTATGCACTTTGGCAAAAATAATATAAATGCAAGTTATACACTTAATGGCAGTGTGTTGGGAGTTTCCTTAAATGAGAAGGATCTAGGGGTCTTTGTAGATAACACGTTGTCTAATTCTGGGCAGTGTCATTCTGTGGCTACTAAAGCAAATAAAGTTCTGTCTTGCATAAAAAAGGGCATTAACTCAAGGGATGAAAACATAATTATGCCTCTTTATAGGTCCCTGGTAAGGCCTCATCTGGAGTATGCAGTGCAGTTTTGGACTCCAGTCCTTAAGAGGGATATAAATGAGCTGGAGAGAGTGCAGAGACGTGCAACTAAATTGGTTAGAGGGATGGAAGACTTAAATTATGAGGGTAGACTGTCAAGGTTGGGGTTGTTTTCTCTGGAAAAAAGGCGCTTGCGAGGGGACATGATTACACTTTACAAATACATTAGAGGACATTATAGACAAATGGCAGGGGACCTTTTTACCCATAAAGTGGATCACCGTACCAGAGGCCACCCGTTTAGACTAGAAGAAAAGAACTTTCATTTGAAGCAACGTAGGGGGTTCTTCACAGTCAGGACAGTGAGGTTGTGGAATGCACTGCCGGGTGATGTTGTGATGGCTGATTCAGTTAATGCCTTTAAAAATGGCTTGGATGATTTTTTGGTCAGACATAATATCAAAGGCTATTGTGATACTAAGCTCTATAGTTAGTATGGGTATATAGAATTTAAGTAAAAGTAGAGGGGTGTATGTATGGATGCTGGGTTTTCATTTGGAGGGGTTGAACTTGATGGACTTTGTCTTTTTTCAACCCTATGTAACTATGTAACTATGTAACTATGTAACAGATATTCTGTCAAAAAACACACAATTATTCCTTTACTTACTCGCCTATAAATTTTAACAACACCGTTATTCTGTCGCACAGGCACAACTATGCACTTGTACAGACACATACACACACAATTGCACTCATACTCTCTGACAAAACCTTTTTATTTATTTATTTATTTTTTGTGTCTCAACACCAGCATCTCCTGGAATGGCCCAATCCTTCTGTTTCCTTCCCTCTCACTGCTAAATATCCTTTTTTTGTTATTCCATTATTCGTTTTTATCTAGTTTATGTTGCCTTCAACATTTAAATAAATTTGTTGGGAAAGAAATTGCTCATGAAGACAAATGCTAGCGACATATTTTTGCTCCTGGGGAAGGTTTCCTACTGGGCCTGTTCCAGAGAAACAGGGACAGATGTTAACCTTACTGTAAACAGTTCATCAGTAGCAATGGTTTAGGTTAGTGCCACACGGGTGCTAAAATCTACCGGCTTAAATGCGCAGGTGAAAATCAGCCCCTACAAGGCATTAGTTTCCTCTTCTGCCTGCAGAACCATTGTGTCTGCTCAGAGACCGGAACACGTGGCTGATTTAGAAACACTGCATTCTCGTCTCAGAATCAGCAGCTTCTGAATGTTGTCCTTCATTTAACTATGTTAATTTCTTAAATTTTCTTTAAGGGAGACTTCAGGGAAGATAACTTTAATACAGCAATGCAGGTCCTGAGAGATGCAGGGGATTCTGCTAAAGGAGACCAGAAAGGTCGCAAAGGAGGAACAAAAGGTAAAGGAGCCATGTTTTAAATACTATACAAGTATGCACAATATAAATGCACAGGAACACATTGATTCTTTGTATGAACTATATAATATGTTTTCCTTCTAGGTCCTTCTAATGTGTTCAAGATTGTCAAGATGATCATGGAGAGAAACTTCCAACCTGTTATCATCTTTAGCTTCAGCAAGAAGGACTGTGAGGCCTATGCGTTACAAATGTCTAAACTGGATTTTAATACAGGTACTGCAAAATAAGGCAGCAGGTATAACATTCCCACTCCCAGCGTTTAGGTTTGCTTATATTTTTTTTTCTTGCCCACAGATGAAGAGAAAAAGATGGTTGAAGAAGTATTTAATAATGCAATTGACTGTCTCTCTGATGAAGATAAGAAGCTCCCACAGGTCAGTTTATCTCTAAATATAAGTTATAAGATAAGTACAGTATATTGTAGCAGGTATGTGATCAAGACCAGTGTCATTTGAAAATCCTTATTAGCCATGTTAGCTGGAAGAAGTAATAGAAACTGATTGAATTCACTCAGCCGTTGGGTGGGAGGTTCCTTTGGGCTGCTGCCATAGGTGGTGGTAGCCCCTGGGTTCTACTTCCTTGTGTTTTGAGTAACATTTTTAAATTATTACATGGAACTCTTTTGTCACTGTGTATAATACATTTATCTTGATCACAATACAGGTTGAACACGTACTGCCCCTTCTGAAGCGAGGCATTGGGATTCATCACGGTGGGCTACTTCCTATACTGAAGGAGACCATTGAGATCCTTTTCTCAGAAGGCCTGCTCAAGGTAACCTTAAAGCAAACATCCTATGCTGAAATCACCTCTTTATTAAATGGATAAAGTTAATTTTTTAAGGAACCCCTGTTTTATATACATCACCATTCAATTAGTATCCCCTTGCTCACCCAGACTGCTAGATTTATTTTCACATATACAGTTTTTAAAAGCAGTAACATGGTCCTTTTCCTAATCTGTCACGTCTGCCGTTTTTGAAGTAGCTACGTCATGACGAGCGACCATTTAGATGAACGGTGCATGCACGACAATTCCCTGCCCGCTCACTTGCGTATCACAGTTTGACATGAGATGTTGTCCATTTTTGTAGGTGAGCGCTCCTTTGCAGTTCTTTTAAAGCTCACTCATTAGTAATTTTAAAGGCCCATGAGCTACCTCATAGTCTCATCAACTGCACATGCCAATGGGTCTTTTTGCAGAAGGGTTGAATCCTGGGTATTTCTGTTACGGAAAGTAGTGAGGTTTTTTTTCTACACTAAAGCTGACAGACAAAAGGCTTTCAATAGAATGCACTTAAGTGAAAGGATGACACCACCAAAAGTATGTTTCTTCATGGACATTAACTCTTTGTTGCACTTTCCTTGTCCTTTAATCTGGGTTTTTGGCAGAAGCTCAGATTTGAATTTCAATAACAGAAGTGCTAAAATGCATAAGGGTAGTTTTCCAAAACAACCCACCAGTAATAGCTGTAAAAAGCCTACTATTCATTACAAAATGAAAGCAAAAATGTTATTGGTGGTTTGGCAACCACCATGATTCTAGAAACCTGTAGCAGGTCAGGTAACAGCGTAATAACTGCAAATCGGTCAGAATTCAGGTAGAGAGTTCCTGATTCACCAACCAGGTTGGCAGTCCACTGGTAACTTACCTGAGTATTGGGGTCAGCTGCTAGTCGGAGACCTCCCACCCCAACGATCATGGTGGGAGCCCGTTGGAATGCAGGTTCAGGTCGTGAATGACCTTGCAGGACTCAAGACAAGGTCTCCGAGCCAGTCGCAGCTCTTGCAAGAGTTCGGCAACTTCAATCCAAAACTTTCAATACATCACAACGATCTTGCCCGCATCTAGCACTGACCAACATATCTACCAGAATCGCTGCTATTAATATCAATGCAGCTTTATTGGGACACACAATGTGACATTGCTGTAGCAGTGGGTGTACAGATACATACTCGCTACTCTTAGGAAGATGCAAGTATGTAGGCACGAAACATGTACGTTTATCAGTACACCCACTGCTTTTACGTTTCGTGCCTACATGCTCGGCACTTCCTCAACTCTGGCCTTGTAAAACTTAGTAGAAGTAGAATAGTCAGCACAGCTACTTACACCTTTTCTTTTTATGTCGTGGTGCACGTCCCCCAGTGGCCACTGTCCACTGGCAAATGTAACAACAGTAGAATAGAACAGCACCACTCAATCTTCTCGAGATAAAAATGCTTTCATTAAAGATCTCTTGGCATCTCTGGTAAAACTTAGCACATACATCAATTAATCAGCCCAGTAAAGAAAGACCATTGATATGGTATAGTACGTGGCTAATTGCTGTAACCAATAAAATACATGATGCAGCACTACATTGACAAAAGTTACTCTTGATTCTTTGACCATGATAATCATATGTTGAGCCATATGGTTATACTAATGAACCTGACGAAGGCCTTATTTAGATGCCCTCTTCTCACCCTGGAGCCTTGGAAAATATTTAGAACCCCCTGTAACTTAGTAACTAGTAAATATTCCTTTTTAGGCCGCATGCCTTTTATCTTTCCTAATGACAGCCCTGTACTTGCTTTGATGTGAACGGCTGTCTGGTTTTATTCTGTAATAATCTGCTATGGCAGGTCCCATTTTTATATGCCCTCGCCATTCACAATGATTATCATTATGTCATTATTTACAGAGCTCTGATAAACTTGCAGCGCTGTACAATAGAAGCATGTAGACACAAAATAAAATAAAAATCATGACCAGTACATTAGGTAACAAGAGCCTTGCAGCCTAAATGATTCACATGGTTTCACTCTTCTCTCAATAAAGGGACTGATATTCCACAGAACTGCTGGGTAACATTTGTTCATTCACTACAGATTTCCTGTATTGCAGTGAACCCAATAAAAGTGTTTTTCTTGCACATGTTCCTTCTTTCCACCCCTTCCTTGAACTGGTAATTGTTCTTGCAAATACCATTTACTATTGTGCAGTTGAGATCACTCGGAACTTTTGAGTAGTAAAAATTAACATTGTCAAAAGCAAATGTATGTATTTTTATGCACACCCCAACCAACAGAGGAGGGCATGCCTTTTTATTTGTCATTTTCTGTTCAGCAATCCACATATTCCCAGTAGCAATGAAGTAGCTCATATACAGTTATTGGTATTGCCCAGCCTGTTTCCGATCCAGCTGTGCTGCTGCTGCTGCATGTGTAGCTGTAATACACGTGCACTGTTGACGTGAGCCTGAGTAGAGGTTTGGGAAGCAATGCTTTAGGAGAAGATAATCACTACTTCAGAATAGAGCATGTTTTTCCTCTCCGAGCATAATGTGGAAAATATGACCTAATAAACAGTTCTTCGTTTGACTGAGATTCCACAGTTAAATACTGAAAATGTCCACTGATCTTTCTACTTACAGGCTTTGTTTGCCACAGAGACCTTTGCCATGGGTATCAATATGCCAGCCAGGACTGTTCTATTTACCAGTGCACGGAAATTTGATGGAAAAGATTTCCGCTGGGTGAGCTTTTTAATTAACTCTAACTAGAACAAAGCAATATGACTATCTATTTTTTGGCAAAAAAAAGGCATTCTTTGTACAGGTATGGACTCCGTTATCCAAAAAGCTCTGAATTACAGAAAGGCCATCTCCCATAGACTCCATTTTAGCCAAATAATCCATATTTCTAAAAATTATTTCCTTTTCCTCTGTAATATTTAAAACAGTACCTTGTACTTGATCAAGATATAATTAATCCTTATTGGAAACAAGACCAACCTTTTTCGGTTTAATTAAAATTATAACAATTTTCTAGTAGACTTAAGGTATGAAGATCCAAATTATGGAACAATCCATTATCCAGAAAACCCCAGGTCCCGAGCATTCTAGATAACCGGTCCCATACCTGTACTATATTTAGAGAATGATGGCCATGTGTAGTTTGGTACAATCAGGGGAGCTGCAAATGTGGATGTCCATCTTGCACCGCTACTGATGTGTTAACATAAATACGCCTTGAGGCTCTACATCTATTTTAGTTACAACCCCTTTTACCTTTCAATACCCTGTGAATGTCTAAAAGTTGTATATCCTACCTTACATTGCCTCATCATCCTAGTGTGTCGTAGTCCTTATGGGTCACAATGAATTCTGACAAGTAGTGAGTGGTTAAAAAAAAAAAAAAAAAGAATATATCTAAAGTATATAATTTCTCCCTAGATCTCATCAGGTGAATACATTCAGATGTCTGGCCGTGCCGGGAGACGTGGTATGGATGAAAGGGGAATAGTTATTCTCATGGTTGATGAGAAAATGAGCCCAACAATCGGAAAACAGCTGCTAAAGGTAGAACCTCTCATGTTGGCCATTAAATATATCAAATACCATTTGCCAATTTTTATTTTAAGTTTAAAGAAAGGTTAATGGTATTTTAGGTGGGGTCTTAGAGATGCTTATTAGTCAACCCTAAGGCATGTTTGTGATTGTGCTTGGTACTGAAGCCTTGGCTTTTGAAATCCATAAGTTTTCAGTTGCAATTTTGTCAGATGGATCACATTGCCAGTTGGGATAGATGAATACCAGATTTGGTCTGCTCCAAGCCTCGTGACTTTATACAGCGATCTTCTCTCAGGGAATGACCTTCCTGACCCCAGTCACGTCTGACATTTAGCCTCGCTGTGTACCAAGTTTAGAATAATAGTTTTGGGATCATTTCCCATGCTGATGATATCTGATCTCTTAGTATTTCTAGCTCTGAGATGCTTAACAGCTCTGCTTGAAGCGTTCTGTGTGTGGAAACAGAACATATGGTGAACGTATGGTCTCCCAGCCTCCAAGGCTGTTTCTCTGCAATTGATGTGACTGTTTTATTTTGTTAGGTTTGGGTATACTGGTACACCAATAAAGTGTGTGTTCATAAAAGTATAGTCCCTTTCTGAATTGGAATAGACATCTGTATGCATTTAGCCAGATTGCATAAATACTTAGGGGAATATGGAGAGAGGTGGTATTTCACTCTGCGGATTGTGGAGATCTCTAACTTCACTCTTTGATAAATATACCCCATAGCCACTGAGGAAACCTTGCAAGCCTTACCATCACCATAAAAGGCTCAGTACTGACCTAGTACAACATCTCTCTGCTGCTGCGTTTAAGCTTTCTTCTTTCTAATCATTATTGGGGGAATGTAATAAAAGTCGCAAAGAGAAAAACAATTTGCACCAATAATAATAAAAATTGCACACTTTTAAGTGCTTGAAGGTGTCGTAATCTTTTGGAGCGCATTGGCGCAAACTGTCGGAATAGGTTGGTAAACATTTTTCCAGCTTCGCAAAAGTTTTATTAAATTTTAGGGAGAATTTATTTGCACAAAAGCATAACCTTTCATATTTGGGAATCGTTTGTCCATAACAGACTTATATTACATTCCCCCTAAGGCTTTTCTACCATCACCATTAGAAGGACAAGTGAATAAGAATAAAGTCCCCCTAAGGGTTTAAGCACACGGGCAGATTCGTGGAGCTTTGGTCGCCTGGCAACTAATCGCCTCTTCTGCGGGGTGACGATCGCCTCGAACTGCCTTCCCCCTGCTTGCCCCCTGCTATAATGACAAAACTCCAGCGCCAATGCACTCGCGGCTCTTCAATTTCCAAAGTCGCCCAAAGTTGCCTCACGTGGAAACTTCGGGCTACTTTGGAAATCGAAGCGCCGCAAGTGCATTGGCGCTGGTGTTTTGTCATTATAGCAGGGGAAGGCAGTTCTTAAACCCTTAAATGGGACAAATAATCAAGAGATGGCTGATCCTTATGTGCATGTAGCTGGATGTAGCTGTCTAGCCATTTCAAACTGTTAGCCTTGCAAACTAGAAACCTACATTCTAGTTAGTTACACAAGTAGTTACCTGCTGACAATTCAGTTTAGCAGATGATTGTATTAAGCTTACCTAGAACTTCAGCAATCATAGTAGTGATTTCAAGCTAAAAAGGATCTACTTGTAAGCACTTGTTTTCTGTTAATTAAATAGAGACTTGATGTCTGGACTTGTTTCTGGCCTTGTTTTCCTTTTTTTTCCCCCCATAATCTGTGTCAACATTTATGTTGGCAAACTCTGTGGGCATTAGTAGAAAACATGCCAGCAGGTTCAGACCGTGCCTGAGTCACTTAGAATCAGGGGGTTTAAAATGATATTCACACTTGTGAACATGTGCTTAAACTGCAGTTCTATAATACCTTCTCACTTCGTAATCCTGTAATCTTCTTTAACTTCTAAGCTTGCTCTTTATGGTTTCAAACTTTTTAACAATCAGCTTCTAGCCTACTTACCCTCGTCACACAACACAGTTCAATACAAATGCAAGTAATTCTGCATTATATTCAGAGCAGCTGTGCAGTGGCTTGTGCAGCACTCGAGAACCAACGAGCCATTATAGATTGTAAATTTTCTCGTGAATAGATGTACCTCCCCACTCCACTGGGTTTTTTTCCCCTCACATTATTTTCTTTGCTTTTCTGGTCACATTAGAAGAAATACAAATCCTCATGTTAAACTGCTCAAGTATAGACAGAGTAAACTGCTATGTGGCTATGACCACATATGTATGTGCCAAGTGATAGGTGCCCCCCAGCGATTATAACTGCTTACCTGATAACCAGGGCCATGTTTCTGTTTTCTGAAAAATGCACTGGATTGGGATACGTGTATTGTAGCACCACAGAATGAACTTCACTTTTTTTTTTTTTTTTTAAATTTTTCACAACAGGTGCAAATGCCTGGTATATTTCCTACAGAACTACCTCTAGGCCAATGCAGTTTCCAGTAAACAGGAGCACCCACCAGGGGAGGCAGGCAAGCAAAAATAATAACCATGGGTTGCTCAACAGAGCGAATCGCAAGTTCAGCACAGAGATGCCTCCTTTTGTGTAGTTGGGTCGACCTCCATTGCACGTGTGCACATGCTGACTGATATAAATCGTGGGACAGAGAGCAAATCAGCTTCTCTCAGCCTGCAAAAATACACAGGCTCGATACAGCTGGAGCCTTCAGCCTGTGTGCTCATAGCCTGAATGTGTTCCTTTCTAAATAGGTCTGCAAAGGCCTCTGTTATAATCAGATTGTTGGCCCAGGGGACAATCAATTTGAATCAGCCCAATTTGACTCTGCATATAGATGGCCTTATCAGGCAAATGTCCACTCATTTTGTGACCTTGACATACTAGCAGATCCTAATGTGTCAGCCAACTTAAGTTTATACTGAGCAGAGACCAAAGCTAGGTAAACTATATACATCACATTTACACACATAGGGAAAATACATTTCAAAAGCATCCAAGTGATATCCCAGAGAAAAATCTGTTTGCAGGAAACCTGTTTTAAAATCTGAAAGGTGAAAATTTGTAGACGAGGATATGCAGTCCCTGTTTTACGTCTTGCTGTGAAATTTGTGCACTGTAGAAATATTTTACACCCTATGTAGCTATTTTGGCACAAGTTTAATTGCACTGACACCTGCCTCCGTAACATCCCACTCAAACCTCAACTCTTCTGGAAAGGCTTGCCAATGGATTGTGGAACCTTGTTGGTGGGATTTGCTTCCATTCAGCAAAAAGAGCATTCGTTTAAATTGACCACTTTTTCCAATTCATCCCGTAGGTGTTTAGTGAAGCTTATGTATATCTGTATGTTCTGTATGTTTTTCAGTTTCTTTTACTTCTGATCAAACCGATTCTGTAAAAACCTTGATTTGTGCATTGACCTTTTAAAAACTGTTGCAGCAAGTATTAAGCACAGAATTGTCAGGAAAATCATTGTACATTGTAGCATCCAGGTTTGCTTTTAAATAAATCTAGAGCTGCTTTCAAGTAGTATTCTTACTCAAGTGAGCCACACACACACTCCCAGATGGTGAAGTGCAATTAATTATAAGTGTCAATAACTTTTAACTACTTTAGCCAACTCCAGATAATTTTGTCAGAATGCTTTTGGCCTTATAGTATATGTGCAATGCATGCTCATGCTGTGTGGCGCAGTATAATAAGCACACCAGGAATGTTATATGTATGTTGTATTGCTAGCAGCCATGCTGTATTTTGGTTTTTGAAATCAAGCGCATTTCTGCAGGGCCATTGAGATCATTGCATCAACTGTATCATTGTAGTGGGGCATTCACATTTTTCTCCTTGAACAACTCCAGTTTTGCTTTGGTATTTATGTTTAAAATCATAGTCCTGCTTTGAGGAGAAGGAAAGGTTGAAACCAAGTAAGCTTTATCAGAAAGGTCTATATAAATACACCAGTAAACCCTCAAGGTAAGAGGGAAGTCCTCTGTCAACGGAAACTCCACATTTATTTTCTTTCATTGTGTACACATGGACTTCTGTATCAGACTTCCTGTTTTCAGCATAAACCTCCAGGGCTAGGGCTTGAGCATGACCAGTTTGCTCCATCCCCCCTCCTCCCCTTCCTGCTGTAATCTGAGCCCAGAGCTGTGAGTGAGCAGGGAGAGTCTCAAGCAGGAAGTGGTCACACCAAGCTAATATGGTAGCTGCTATCCTAAACAACCAGGTAGAACTTCTAGAACTGTTTACTCTAGTATGGTAAAGCATTCTACAGAATAAATATAGTTCTAGGTTGCTCTATTGTAGCTAATCTATTGACAACAATCTGCCTCTGTAGCTTTTTTTCTTCTTTAAAGAGCAACATTCGCCCCAGCTCTAATGTTAAAATTTGCTGAAACTGGTTCTTCAAGTACAGGTATTTGCATGTTTTTTGCACCATCCATACTGCCTTTTAACAAATGGACCAGCCCCTGCTGATGAGAAGCAGACCCAAAGCTAGATGCTGCCACCACCATACTTAACTGTAGCTATAGTGTTTTTTCAGGTGTTGGCACTGTTCGATTTGTGCCACCCACATTGCTTTGAGCTGTGGGCCAGAAACCTCATCTTGGAACACAAATCCATTTCCCATGTTGCAAGTGGGTCACTCATGTTTATTGGAATAATGCAGATATGCTTTCACATGGTGCTTTTTTATGGCATGGCTACTTTGTGCCACAGACTTGTGGTTCATCGTAGCACCTTCAAAGTGACTGTCTCTCTGGCTTCTCTCACATGTCTCCTTGTTTCTGCTGAGAATTTGGTGATTTTTTTTAAAGCTGTTTCTGGGGTGCATACTAGGGTATCCAATGAATTATATTATGTACCTGGTTCCTAATTTATGCATTTCTGTTTCTTTATGTGGAACTTCTACAATAGAATTCTCTTCAAGCTTCATTTTCTTAGCGGTACTTCAGATTCACAATCGGATTAATGATCCCATAACTTTGTTGTTTGTATCCAGAACACATGACCATTTTAATAATTTACTAGTGAATAACCATTGGAAAACTATTGTGTCCTCAACCGGGCACTGCAAAGCTTAGAGCTTGTACACCACAGGAACGGATATTAATGTACACTCCATATTTAAGGTATATTATTGTCAATTTTACAAGCCTAAGAAAGTATTGGAATAAAAAAAATTCATTGCTTTGTACTAAAATCTCAGTGTATGACTTGTTCAGTAAAATGAGATAAATAGTTATGGGTCTGAATACTTTTGCAAGCCACTGCATGTTTTCTTTAATTGTAAAAACACAAGGGTTTCTGGAAAGGTTCCTAATATTTTTATCAGCCATTAGCTAGCAGTAATACTTTTTGTTGCTTCCTTTCACTAATGGAAAGAGCACTGATAATGCCAAGCGGTGGGAGGTAGTGCTGCTGCTGCAACATCTGGACATCAGTAGACTCCTTATGCAATATTAGAGGGGGGTTACTTTTATCAAATTGTTGCCCTTTTGGGTTGTGGAATTAAGGAAGGGGGTTAAACGTTGACATGTATGTAACATGAGAGCTTGCCAAAAAAATACAAAAGTATCTAGATACAACTGTATTCCTAAATATCAGCATTTCCCTAAAGCATAAAACAAACACATACAACCGCAGCAGCTTTGGCTTTCATCCCAGCATGGAAACTAACTTGTCTATGATATATGGCATGAAGATGTGCACAGAAAAATCCTAGAAAGGAAAAAATGACCAATGTCCAATTGAGTCCACTATTCCCAGCCGGCTTTTTTACTTGTATCCCTCCAAGTCCGAAAAAACAATTACTGAAAAATAAAAGCCAGCGCCAAAAGGCACGGGAGACAAACACAAAGAGAAAGATATAGGGTAATATTGTTTTACAACGTTGCCACCTCTTGTGCACAGCAAAATCCAATATCTTTTACCATCTAGGTGTTTCTCTCATGTAATATTTTCCACCACCAGAAGAAAATTTAAACACTTTCCTTAAAGCAATTTTTTGTATAGGTGGGTACTCACAAACACATATTTTTCAACTTGCATATAATAGTTCACGAAAAGGACCTTCGAATCGATAAAGCGTATGGTTAGCAGCTCACATGCAGTGGATCTTGAGGAGTATCCGGGTATATATGAGTAATTGAATTCTGTACACTCTTTTCATTTAAGGTCATGCCTGGAGGTGGCTCATTTTGTAAAGCCAACAGTTCTTTCTGCAACCGCTTTTTGTTAAACAGGTTCTTTCTTTAAGGGAGTCCATACACAGACTTATATGGCATGAAGATGACTAGTTACGAGAGATAGTGATTTAGTGGCTTCCTCCAGTTGCAGAGGTACAACTCCTGGTGTACCAGGGTCTGTTAAATATACAGTGTTGGGAATTAAATCCATAGTTTCTTTTATAAGAAGAAAAAGTTGTATGCAGCTGAAGAAAAATAATCTGTGTGGTGCTGCCAGCTGATTAAAGAAGAAGTAAATCCCCCCTCCCCACAATATTGTTTAACCAGCAGTATCATCTATGACTTAATGGCAACCAAAATATACTGCTGCTTATCATGGGATCCAGTTTCGGCAGAAACTTTTACATCATTGCCACAAATAGTCTCCAACAAAACACCATTTGTTCCGTAGCTTCTATTGCGCAAGCTGTCTAAGAGTGTCTTCATAATTTGCTGGGTGTATTTTTATGTGTTAGCCAGCACATCAGAAGGTATAAACATAGTTTTGCAATTGCTTACTTTATTGAAAATAATCAGAGACCTCAAAATACTGAAAGCTTGCTTTGTAAATATTTCTATATAGGTAGTACTTAAATAACCCCTTATTGTACCTTGTGCTGCAGAATCTGTAATGGTGGTTGTAATGGACCATAGGGATAGTACTGTTGGTTATTCATTTCTTGTTTTTTGATTTTTTTAAAGCATCAGCTTTGCATGAATCAAAGATTTTATTTTTATCAATGAAACCTACTTTTGTCCCGCTCCTCATATCTACTAATATGTTGTAGTGTAATCTTGGAATATGGCAGTTTTAATAAGCAGGCTGTCTGTATAGGGATGCAAGAGCAAGCACTGAAACCCATGATAAACCAGCGAAGCATATTTCTCACACGGCTCTTCTTTTTCTTCTTCTTTTCTTCCAGTTTTAATTTGCAGGATGTTAATGCAAATCTCAAATATTTTTTTTTACTTTATTACCTTGTTTCAGCTATCCAATTGCATATTCATAGACTTCTTAGCAATCAAAAGCAAGGAGGAACTACCATGACAATTAAAAGTTAATGTAAGCTTCTTCATATTAAAATAAGAAACTTTATAAAAAAAAATAATAATTTAGAAATTCTCTACCATCTCATGTTTTTCCTCACTACCTCCCATCCCTCAGTATTTGTCTTTCTTTATTGTCTCTTCATGCAGAGTCTGAGTCAGATTTTGATTGACAATTAGATCTAATATCATTTTTAGTTAGCGGACATTCTTTCCTAGCAGATGTATGAAAGCTAACACAAAAAACTGTTTACAGCACAAAAAACAAAAACTGACTCCGGCACAAATCCCTCATGTAGCATGACGGAATTTGTCATAGTTGGTTATTTTGAAAGCGTAAGCTCTGATAGATCTTTTAGGGAAAGATCTAAAGCTTTATTACTAGGCCCAACTGTCAATCAAAATCAACTCCAACTCCAGGAAGAGAGGCCGATGCTGAAAGAGTGAAGAAAAACTTGATTATTTCAGTAACGTTTTTTAAAAGTTGGTAAACTGTATATTTAGAAATATTTTATTTCAATATGATGTTTTCATTTTCTTGATAGTTCCCCTTTAAAGTAATTGTCATTCCCAAAAGAATTTCTTTTAGAATCTCTGTCAATAACAGTGAACTGTACTCATTCCTCGTTTTGCCTATGTGGTCAAGGTAACAGGCTTAAGCTGAACGTATAATTCATGGTAATATGCAAAGGTGGAAAGAGCCTTTCTTTGCCTGTCAATTAATTCTCCTCTGGGCAGTTTCCATGTGGGAAATTTCCTAAGTATGAAAGTGCTATTGCAGCTGTTCAGCTCCAGCAGAAGAATCTTAAACAAATTTGGGATGAATTGCTGTATTCCTAACCGGGAATGATAGATAGATAGATAGATAGATAGATAGATAGATAGATAGATAGATAGATAGATAGATAGATAGATAGATAGATAGAGTGAGATAGATAGAGTGAGATAGATAGAGTGAGATAGATAGAGTGAGATAGATAGAGTGAGATAGATAGAGTGAGATAGATAGAGTGAGATAGATAGATAGATAGATAGATAGATAGATAGATAGATAGATAGATAGATAGATAGATAGATAGATAGATAGATAGATAGATAGATAGATAGATAGATAGATAGATAGATAGATATAGTGAGATAGATAGATAGAGTGGGAGGTGATAATATTATGGATTTGTAAAGCACCATCTTATTCCACAGTGCTCTTCTGCACACAGCAGTAAATTAAATCATTTAAGTTTTTTTTTCCTTTTTGTTCCTCTTTGGAAAGTTGCACAGTGCCCTATATATTTTATCCTTCTTAGTAAGATTTGCCCTTCAGAATATGGAAGTCATGCAGATTGTATCCAAATCCGATTACTTTTGATGGAGAGATTGTGCATACATGTGACATCCTTGTTTCATTGCCACACGGGTGCTTTTAAAGGAAAATGATACCACCAAAATGAATACTTAAGCAACAGATAGTTTGTCTCATATTAAGAGGTCTATTAAAGAATCTTTCCAAATTGCCCTTTTACATGTCTTACCTTGAGCCACCATTGTGTGATGGCCATAAATAAAGTAGCTCTAACCAACAGGTTGAAGTGTGGGAGGAAAAGAACTTTGTCCTTTAATTGGCTCATGTGACCTAGCATGTATGTGTGCCCTTGGTTTGTTTGTGTGCACCGTGAATCGTCGGATCCCAGGGGGTGGCCCTTGTTAATTTAAAGTTGGCACATACTACTAAAAAAGTATATTATTATGGAAATTGTTTACATGAAGCAGGGTTTTACATACAAGCTGTTTGCATATGCAATATAGTTTTATAGAGACCTGCGTTGTTCAGGGGTATAGTTTTCATTTAATAGTTACAGCTATTGAAACATCTATCATTTAATTTTGCATCCAATTGCTGTCGATAGAAGACTGACCAGAGTAAATTCATGGTGTGTTCTTTTCAGAAACCTCCAAAATTTTTATAGATTTGGTGGAAATATACACCTCTCAACCTACGGGCTTCAATACTCATTAGGTTTGGTAACCTGTATAACATGACTGGCCACTCAAGGCTGGTAGTGACAATAAACCCCCACCTATACTTGTGCCCAGTGCATATAACCCAGGTTTCGGCATTAAAGGAAAACTATATCCCCTAAACAATGTTGGTCTCTATAAAAAGATATTGCATAAAACAGCTCATATGTAAAACCCTGCTTCATGCAAAAATACATTTTCATAATAATATACTTTTCTAGTAGTATGTGCCATTGGGTAATCATAAATAGAAAATTGCCATTTTAAAAAATAAGGGCCGCCCCCTGGGATCATATGATTCACTGTGCACACAAACATACCAACAAACCATGCTTATTAGTTCACCTAAACAAATTGACAGAGTTCTTACTTTTGCTTCAATACTTTTTCCTGTTACAGTTTGAGTAATAGTATTTCTGGTCAGGTGATCTCTGAGGCAGCACACAGACCATCACAAGAGATGAGATCTCGCAAGCGATGTAAAAGGGCAAGATTTACTTAAATATATAGACCAGTTTGGTAAGATTCTTTAATATGCCCCTTAATATGATGTAAACTATCTGTTGCTTAAGTGTTCATTTTGGGGGTATAGTTTTCCTTTAAGCAGAGGCTCTCTATCAGGCAAAGCTGGGTTGCCGTTTTTAGTCTAAGCTGGTTCACAAACCTGTTTGATCAATCTTGATCAATCTTGTATAATGGCCTAGAACTACTAGGTGCTACAGGGACTTTGCTTCCTGATAAAACAAGGCCACAAAAAAAGGCAATGCTGTTTAGTCGACTAGTGCAATGAGGAGGCCTTCATTTATTGGCTTTCAAGGAGATTTGCTATTCTCTCTCTTTTTTATCATAAGTCTCTGTTAAGTTCATACATGGCATACTCGTTCATTACATCTCCACTGCCTGGCTCTACTTGTATCGCATCATGCTGTGATGTGTTATATTTCATTTATAAAGTGATAAACCTCTCCTGTAACACTGTACAATGTTACTCATCTTCCTCCCCATTAAACCTTTTTTGTTATGTATATATTGTGCTGTAGGCCTTTTATTATTCTCGTAAAATCTTTTACAATTCAGTGTGAGCAGTGTCTCCTTTTTATTTCATGTTCATTTTCTTTAATTTGAGCTGTTGGATTTCCTGGAACATCGCTATCCATTTTCCTGCTTCTCGGCATGGGATATCACGCACACAAGGGCTTCTAATGCATGCAAAAGCTGCAGCTGCTATTTGAGATTTCTTTTTTATTATTCTTAGTACATTATGTATTATCCTGCATATCCTGAGAATCTGACCTTATTCATAACTGTTGGCAAAGTGTATGAACTACTCATGATACCTCCGATTCCCTTCACTGCTTTCCTAACTTTAACCAAATGATAGTGTATAATGATCAGATTTCCCTGATGGCTTTTGTAAAAAGCTGATTAGTCCATAAAAGTGATGTAAGCTCCTTAAAACATTGCTGAAAACTGCAATTTTTATACAACAAAGGTAACCAGCAGATTAAAATTCTTATTAAATTAACATATGCATATTGCTCTTTTACACCTCGAGGCGCCATATCGCATTCTCACTCACTGATCACCTGACAGGAAATAATAATCCATAATAAAAAAGGGATTGAAAGGCACAGCTCTCCCAGTAGGTGAGGTAACCTCATTTGTATGCATGCCAAGTGAGTAGAATGTCTGAAACAAGCCAGTGGGCGGACTTAAAGGGGTTGTTCACCTTTAAATTAACTTTTAGTATGATGTAGAGAGTGAAGTTGCATTGCCCTTAATGACTACTGCTTTGGCTTATTGCTGTAACTTGAGCCTGTGAGATGCCTGATCATTAAAGTGATACTGTCATGGGAAAACATGTTTTTTTCAAAACGTATCAGTTAATAGTGCAGAAGTTTATCAGAGCACAAGTCACATGACTGGAGCAGCTGGGAAACTGACAAAATGTCTAGCTTCATATCAGATTTCAAGATTGAATATAAAAAAATCTGTTTGCTCTTTTGAGAAATGGATTTCAGTGCAGAATAATGCTGGAGCAGCACTATTAACTGATGTGTTTTGGAAAAAACATGTTTTTCCATGACTGTATCCCTTTAACCAACCAGTATGATGACATTGTGTCTTTGCTTTATAGGGTTCTGCTGATCCTCTGAACAGTGCGTTTCATCTAACGTACAACATGGTGTTAAATTTGTTGCGTGTAGAGGAAATTAACCCTGAGTACATGTTGGAGAAGTCCTTCTACCAGTTCCAGCATTACAGAGCAATCCCCGGAGTAGTGGAAAGTAAGTCTGCTGGATTACTTTTATTTTTAAAGAGACAGACCATTTACCATTAAACAATTTTTAATAAATAAACGGTAGTTGTAACTGAAAAATTAGGTTTGTGTGAGGGCGTTGGGGGGTTAAAACTATCCTTGAAAAAAAAAAGGTTTAATTTTTTTGAATAATGAAAGAAAATGTCATTCTAAGCAACGTTGAAGTATACATTACTATTTTTTCAGTAGCTTTAAATTCTCAAATTAGACGGCACTGGTCTGAGGAGGTTTATTGCAACATTAGGGTAACAACGTTGCCTTGCGCGTTTTGGGACACATTCACTTAATCATAGGCATGATAATAGCTTCAAATTAAAGTTGAAATCTCTGTACTCTTTCTATTCTCTGAGCTTCTGGTTCTGATTGTATACCAGAAACCACATGGAGGGGAAAAAGTGACTTGGACTTCATTGTTTCAAGATCAGAACTAAGGAACAGAAAGAGATGAATGTTAAAGGGGTTGTTCACCTTTGAAATATTTTGGTTTGATGTAAAGAGTGATATTCTGAGACAGTTTGCAATTGGTTTTCATTTTTTATTATTTGTGGTTTTTGAGTTATTCAGCTTTTTATTCAGCAGCTCTCCAGTTTGCAGTTTTGAATAAGACTGGAATATGAATAGGAGAGGCCTGATTAGAAAGATGAGTAATAAAAAGTAGCAATAACAATACATTTGTAGCCTTTGTTTTTTTTATAGGGTCACTGACCCCCCCCCCCCATTTGAAAGCTGTAAAGCGCCAGAAGAAGATGGCAAATAATGAAAAAAACTGAAAAAATAAGAAAAGACCAATTGAAAAGTTGCTTAGAATTTTATAACATACTAAAAGTTAACTTAAAGGTGAACCACCTCTTTAATGCTGTTAATAATTTTTACATTTTTAATGTATATTTGAAAGTTGCCAAGTGGTAAATTAATAATTTCAGTATAAAAAAAGTTAACGTGTAGATATCCACTCTTCCTGCATGGAAAGGAAGAGCCACAAGAGTTTCAGATTTAGTGTGCAGGAGATTGAGCATTGCATTTGTTTATTCAACTGCTGTGTGGGTGGTTTTGGGATAACACCAGAATATGTGCCTGGCATGTAGTTGCAGGAGAAATTCTCTTGTGTGAAGGATCAATGGTTTGCAATGTACTTTGCAGCCTATAGCAATGAGTCATAACTGTTGACTTAGACCCATAGCACACCAGGCAATATGGCTACCACAGTGTTCTTAGGGAATACTTTGATACCTATAAATAAAGAGAGTTATTGTGGCCTTTGTCATTGCTTCTCATTCCAAAGAACCGGAAACACACTGCGTGAAAGGTGAGTAACACACAGGAAAGCTCTCTTTAGTCTTGCTATGTGATCCATGCCCATCACCACCAGCTTGTGCCATGCATAGAGAATTTCTTGTTCATGCCAAATATGCCAAAAAGGCCTGTTCTACCTGAGAGAGAAATTTGGGGGCTGAAGGGTATAAACATTTTGCCATGACCTACTTAACAACATACAGAGAATGGTACAGTGCACAATGCTCATGAGTTTTGTATAAAGCTGATTAGGCCACTAAAGGGGTTTAAAACACTTCTGATGCAAAATCTGTCATTTTTATACAGAAAAAGTAACCAACAGATAATAATTGACTTATCAATGAGTCTACTCGAACTAGCATATGCATATTGCTCTTTTACAAGTTTTACATTGAGGCGCCATTGTATTTGCTCACTCACTGATCACCTAATAGGAAATAGTACATGCAAAAGGAAGAATTTTGGGACTTGTGTCATAGGGGCCCATTTATTAAACCCCAATTTTGTTTCTATTCAAGGTTTTTAGTGGGACACCTTGAATGTTTTGTGGAAATTGTTTTTTTTTTTTTTTGTTTTTTTTAGAGAGATTTATCAAGTGGACGTGTCACCCAGACACGCAAATCTGTATAATAAAAGTCCCTTTTAAAGTAAACATGAAATCCAGTTTATATTTTTTATTAAAGAATTCACAGCTGTTGTAAACTCATTTGAAAATCTCAGCTGTCAATCAAATATTGCCGGCCCCTCCTCTATGCCTTAGGCATAGAAGCGGGGCAGGCAATTACTTTCACTTTCCATTCAGCACTTCCTAAATGTAACTGCTCTCCCCACATTCCCCCGTTCTCTTCACCATTTAATTGTGTAACCAGGACATGGGGAGGGACATCTGGTTACCCCATTGTGGTGCACAAACAAGATTTTGAGATAATGCAAGGCTTGTCTTCATAACAGTGTCCACAGAATAGCTCCTGTCTGCTTGCTATACTTATGAATTCCCAGACCAAAGGAAACCAGATTAAAACATTTTTTACAGTGTAATTAAAGTTCATTTTGCTTGACTAACATGATAAAATAGGATTTGGAATTATTTTTTTGGGCGACGGGTCCCCTTTAACATTATCTGCGCTGGATAATCTGAAAAATTCGGGATTTTCATCTGATAATTCGATAAAGTTGTGAAAAAAAAATACTTTTGGAACTTCAATTGACCGATTCAAATTGATGCTCGATTTTGTTGTGATGTTTTGGAGCTCCCATTTTTTTTTTTTTTGAGAAAAATGATTGATAACTAAGTTTAAATCGTTGAAGCCAGTTTGGTCAGATTTGTTTTCACAAAACAATGAGATCATTTGAGTTTTAGCATTTAGCATTTTTCTCCCATTTTAACCTCATCCACTGAAATAAATGTAAAATCCAAAGTTGTAAATTAATATAGCTTTAATTGCACGACATTCACATTTCCGTAAGCCTTTCTTTGTGCCCTGAGGCAGCTGCACACGTAGAACTATACTGTATACACAACTGTGGTGAGTGACTGGCATGAAATCTTGCCAAAGGCTTATTTTACTGAGCAGTAATGTGGTGATATGAGCCTACTTTCAGCAAGAGCCGTGAAAGCCAATCCATCCTATCCAAATGTGATTTTTATTAAATATCAGCAAAGCGCTGGCACTGAAGAATATGGAACAGTTTGAGGCAGATTTATATGGATATTTTTTAATTTCGCCAATATTAATATATGTTCCTTGTCTGCATTCACTGTAAATATCCTGTTTCTTGTCAATGTAGGGCAATGTTCTTGGGGTTTTTGTTTCCACTTTTCCATAGCAAGGGGATCTAAAGCATTTTAAAGGGAAACTATCACAAAAATTAACTATTAATAAAAGCTTCAGCATACTGAAATAAGACGTTTTCTATCTATAATCAATTAAAAATTCTTTACTGTTGCTCAGAAAGCACTTGATTATTTCAGAATCTGCTTCTTTTCATTCTCTCTTCATGCTGGAGTTGGGTGTTCGATATTCATTGACAGTTGGATCCAATGTATATTAATCAAAGTATATTTGCTTAAAATATGGATTCGAGCTCACTCTATTAAAATCCTCAAACATCATGTCTCTCTACATGTAGGATTTGTGCAAAAGGCAGTTATTTTGCTTGTACTTCAATCGGTTATCTGAGTGAGCTCTACTACATCTGCTAGGAAAGGAAGTCCCCCCCCCCCCATAAGAAATATTGATTGACAGTGAGATCCAATATATGACTCCCAACTGCTGCATGAAGACAGAATGAAGACAAACAAATGCAGAGAGAGGGGTAGTGAACATAAAAACTTGATTATTTCAGAAATGATGCAGAATATTTAATTGATTGTATTTAGAATTTTCTGCAAAAAACATTACCCCCTCATCAATTCTATTTTAAACTCCAATGCTGTACCTTCTCTGTCTCTCTCTTTGCTTCATGTTGCTGTTTACTTTATGCTTCTACATTTCCATACATGGATTTAGTTTAGTCAATCTGCCTACCCAAATACTATTAGATTTGCATAGGATCATCCAACTTGCATTAGTAGTTACAACTCTGTCAGATGGCTAAGTTTTAGTATGAGCTGCATTCTACCCTGCAGGTTTCGCAATGTTCCTCCTAAATGTTCTTAGGCAAAGCTGATGTCCTGTTTTTTGTTGGCAAATAAGTTTCAACCACAGTAGGTAACCTCCTGCCCCACACAGCTGACTAGATGGAGCAACTGGTCGCACCAGGTAACATTTATTGAGGGACCATGCATCCATCCTTGATTTCTGTGGTCCAGCAGATTCCAGCTGGAGTCCAGCAGCTAAAACTGCCAAAACATGCCAAACAAACAAATATCTCTAAAGCAATTAGAAGAAAATTATAAAGCCTGCCACCGACACAAATGCATTAGAGATCCAGCACTATCCTGGTGCCTTTTTATGACTTTGGCCGTGTCCCATATAAATAATCTCACTGCTTTAGCCAATTACATTTTCTCTACAATAATGGACATGACTATTATCATTGATGGCTGCTGAGCTTACTCTGTTTTTTGTTTTCTCTTTTACAGAGGTTAAAAAACTAGAGGAACAATATAACAGTATAAAGATTCCCAATGAAGTGAACGTTGTTACATACTATAAAATCCGTCAGCAGCTTGCCAAGCTTGGGAAAGAGATTGAAGATTATATCCATAAACCCAAGTACTGCCTGCCCTTTCTGCAGCCTGGTAGGCTGGTTAAGGTAAAAGCCAATTATTGCAATTTAGTTTCCTTAAACCTCTTATTTTAACCCAAGGATGTACAATCTGCAACCTACTCAAAACTCCTAGCATTTCTCAGCAGATGTCGGGAGATCCTGTTCTAAAACAGCAGGTTGCCAACATACAGTATGTTGTGATTGTATTATAGGCAACAAATTGCTAACATTATAAAATTTATTTATGTGACCTGGCAGCTTCTACTCTGCTTAAGTTTATTGAAGACAAGAATTTGACAGTGTGTGACTGATAAACGCTGAGTTCTTAACCAGCTAGGTTTAAATGGTAATTAAAAAGCAACATCAAGATAAGTCTATTGCAAAGCTGTATTTGGCCTGCTGCTGCAGAATTCAATACAATGCATTTTGATATGATTTGGTAGTCATTACTGGTAAATCTGTTAAGAAAGACTTCATAGAATTTAACTTTTATATTTTTAAATATTTCATATTTGTGATTTGACTGAGCAGTTTAATACATTTAGTGTAAAATACCTAAAGAAAAAACAGTTGTCCGGCATTCTTGTGGAATTTTGCATGTTCCCCTCTACTGACTGTCCTTCTGAAACAAAGGGTATTAGCCCACCATTTGCCAGGAGAATAAAAACTGTAATCACTAGGCAGTGGCAATTTGTTAGACATCCCCCCCCACCCCAACACAAACACACACTCACTCACACACTGATTAAAATCACTTACTTGGCACCCTGGGCCACTGTACTGTTTTCTAAAAACTGCAGTGTCTTTGGGTACTACTGCAGGATCACCACTTCAATATCTTTTTCTGCATAGATCCTCTTTATAGCCTGGTCAAGGTGTGCATGCACAGAAGAGAAAAAAGTTGAAGTTAGAAGCCAAAAGCTGACATTTCATTCTACTGCTCATGCACATCAGGCTGTGGTCTGCAGAGAGGATCCACTAGGCCAGTGCAGTTTTCAGTGAACTGTAGCACAAGGCTGGGGTCTCTTGTAAGCTGTTATAATCAGTCCACCCCAACTGATTTTGCTTTTTCCAAGAAGCTTTCCATTAAATGATGCTGTTGTTGTTGTTTGGCTATATTAAACCACCAAAGTGTTAGTGAGATTGGACACTGATATTGGAACTCTTTGTAGGACTTTGCTCATGCAAATTGATGCCACAATGTAGAAAGTGCACAATTTTTTAAATGTCATTGTACAGTGTCACTGCAACCAGAAACCCTAGTCTAAACCATGTAATGCAGCCACAGAACATTTGTTCCTTTACAGTCATCACTTTGCATTCAGGCAGGTAATGTTGTCATCTGCCTAACCAGATTTCATCCATCAAGACTGCTGGGGAAGCATGAATCCTATAATTCCAGAGAATGTTTCCATGACTCCAAAGTTCAAATGGCTTTATTCTACTCCAGCCTATGCTAAGCACTATGCACAATGAAGCTGTGATTAAAATAAAAACAATGATTAGTTGCTATATTCATGTTGGTTTCAAAAATAGAGTGGAATTCTGTGGTAAGTGCAGTTTGAGAAGTGGTGTGCAGATACGTTTAGCCATATCGTGAATATCCTGTGCCGTTGAGGTGAACTGGTTTTTCAGGATATTGTTTATATTTCACATGGAGTAAACTAATACATGTATGGGATCTGTTATCCAAAAATCTTCGAATTACGGGAAGGCCATAATCTAGAGAGTCGTGTTTTTGATACGCGTTTGTTGAATAAAATTACCTTTGCTCGGCTTTACTACTTCTAGATGCTGATAACCTAAATGTGGAAGGTGTTAGGCCACTTTTGCCCTTTTTAAATGAACTATTATACTTGTCAAGACGATGCTCACAGGGATCAGCCTGGTGACGTGGGAAGGACACCTGCAGCAGTATGTCAGAATGTCCATGACTTACGTATCTACAGACTGTCCATCATATCTGGACATTAAAGACTCATTCAGAAAGCATTTAAAGGGCTTGTAACTAGTAATGAGCTTTTTTGAGCCAGCCCCTCTGATGATGGCACAAAAGGGGCAGGCAAGGCACATGCCTGTAAAGTCGGAAGCTGGCAGTCTAAGGTTGCAGGCGGGACAAGCAGGCAGAAGAGTTCAACACAAACCCACCCACGACCTGCAAAAAACTCAGTGAGGTCAGCCTGACACATGGGTTTTGGGCCAGCCTGAACATCACAGATTAATACATTTCATTTTTGGAGTTACTGCTCTTTTAAGCATAGATTACTATTACTATATACATTTGTCTTTTCTATTTCATAGTATATGAAGCTAGTTAATTGCTTTATATTTTAGCACTGTGTAATGTGGTTGTTTTCATTCTGATAATGGCTGTGTAAGTGAGTAACTTTTATGCAGTGATCTAATAGTGACCATCATTTCCTGGTGTGCTTAGCGCTTACCAAAGCTATCGAGTGTGGCTTAAGAGAAAAAGGATCACGTATTGCAGCTGTTTCTTGGGCAGATTTTCAGTGAATGCTCTCATGCTTCTGTCGTTCTGCCAGGTGGAATTCAATTTTACAGCTTTTCCATTAGTCATTTATTAATGTAATAGGTTTCGACCGACGAGTTTGTAATGAACCTGGTTTTATTACATTTTCTCTTTTTTTTTCGATTACAAATGATGCAAAGTGGTTTGTCTTAACATTCATCCTCTGTGTTTATGGAGTGCCATACTTTACTGGGGTAGAGATAGCAAGAATTTAACCATTACTTGTGAACTGCATCTTCCAGGACCAGAAGAGAGAAAAGTGGACCCCAGGCAATTCCGTAAGGTTGGGTCCCTGACCTTAGCCGGGAAATTTTATGAAACTGTGAATTGGAAGTTGGATTTTGAGAATACCTACAGAGCTGCACTTTTGATTCTTCTGTTATGTATATTGAATAAAACAATTCTGTTTTTCTAGGTCCTACTGATTTGTAGTCGATGGCTAATAAATATCAAATATGGTTCACAACATAATTCTAGGGGGAAAGGGGGATTGTGGCAAGTGTATAGTACACAAAGAGGAGGACGGCACTCTGGTAAAAGGCAGGTTTTAATTGCAAATTACTGCAGAATTACATGGCCTTATGCGTTCCAGGAGCACACTCCCTTAGTTAAGTCAGGGGGAACCTCTGCTTCTGGGATGGAAATGCTTGGGCAGGAAAAAAACTAAAAGGCAGACCAGGCCCTTGAAGTTATGACACTAGTTGACAACTACCTGGCTGAAAACGGAAAACTTTCAACCAGTTATTGGCCATTTATCCTGGCCAACATGGGCCTGAAATTTGCTATTTGTGGCCTGTGACCATATCAGTAAAGGCTTTTTATTTTATTTTTTTATTAGTTTTTATTAACATTTTCAATACACACACAATAGTACAGAAAGAAACATTAAAATGTCTTACATTCATCAATCGTGGGTATTCACATGGATACAATCAAGCACAACTGAGCCGTTTACATGCATACACCTACCAGCGAACATTTCACCCAGACCTAGGCTATTGCTTATATCTAGTGATCAACAGTGTCTGGTAACTGGTACTAATTCCCAGAACACATGGAAGAGAGTTCCCACCTCCTCCCCACATTTATAGCAAGTATATGGAGTATCCGGATAAATCTTGGCCAACCTCTGGGGGTAAGGTATACTCTGTTAAAGAATTTTATCTGTATAAGCCTATCTCTGTTGGATATGGTAAGTTGTGGAATTTGCTCTATGACCCCCTTCCAAGCATCTTCATCCATTGCAGAGATATCTACTACCCATTTTAGGTGCAATCCCTCCATATGGGAGCCCGAGGATTTCTGTAAAATAGCATATATCCAAGAGATGGCCTTTTGCAGCCCAGGCTCCCGAAGCTAGCGTTCAAGTGTGAATTTGCTTATGTCCAATGGGCGGACGTGAAACTGGGCCTGGAACGCGTGACTTAATTGCAGATAGCGGAATATCATGTTGGATGGTAACTGGTACTCTGCTCTTAAGGTCTGGAAGGGTTTGAGCTGCCCACCCACTACAATTTGATCAGTAAAGGCTTTTTAATTACTTAAGAAGTTGTAGATTTCTGACCAATGTGAAGTCCCCAAGTTTGGCATCTAGAACCTGACTAATGAATGGCATTCCCATTTATTATGTAATATGGTTTTCTTTAATTGTCTAGTTATTGGGTACACATACAGAGCTGTATTTATATCTACACTTTTTTATTTGCTTTTTGTGCTTTGCTCTGCCAAAGTAAATGGTAGCCAGTAAATGGAAAAATGCTCCTTTGGATCCACAGTTATTCCATTCGAACAGGTTGCCTCTGAGATCTAGGAGTGTAACCCCTGTCCTTCTATTCAGTAGAAAAACGTTGTTCCTGGAATACTTACCTTTGGAGTTGGTTTTTTTTTTTTGGAATTAATTGATACTTGAATGTTGCTTACAATTATATTTTCTTTGTGCAAAAAAAAAAAAATATATATTTTTTTTTGGGGGAGGAGAGCATTTTAATATGTACAAATATAAGTTTCAGTACATTTGCTGTTGCTTTTTTCCCAAATAGATTGCAGCTTACAGCTACAAGTTAAAAAAAAAGAATTAAGAAACAAAAACTCCCAGGGCTAAAAAAAAAGCCATTTGCATTTCCAAATATGCCAGACATATCTGTATGCAATTTATAAATAAGTAATGAACAACCTTGGCCCCCACCCAACTGTTTTATGAACTACAACTCCTACCAGTACCCAACAGCCTTTTTTCCTTGACAGCTGATTGACATTGTAGTTGAATATTTGGAGGTCAAGACATTTCTTTTGCTTGATTTCTCCTCTGCACCATGTAACAGCAATTCAAAAAGGGGGGGTTGTTCCTATTTCCTCCTTAAATCTAAATGTAACTTTTCTTTTTTTTTTTTCGTCAAAGGTAAAAAATGAGGATGATGATTTTGGATGGGGCGTAGTGGTCAACTTTTCCAAGAAACCAAACGTGAAGGTAATAAGAATATCTGTACACACACAGCTTACACATTCCTAATTTAATGTGCCGGTCTCCTAACCTGAATGGCCTTCAAACCATTGCTTTGTACATAAATTGCAAGCAGAGCCAGCATGGGACTGTGCCGGACACAGGGTGGCCACACTTCTACACTCTGCAAAATGGGACCAAACTGGTCGCACTTTCTTTAAATTTGCGAGCCAAAAAAAAAATCATAAAATATGTTCCCTTGTGGAATATGTGCATTAATCTTTCCTACAAAGTAAATGTTCTGCTTTCAGCTATATGTGTATGTTGTGGCCAGGGTCCAGGATTAATCAAACCCACAATTGCTAGGTTCATTGCTAGCCTAAATTGAATGCCATCATGCAAGGCAATAGTGAGGGCTGCTACAAGCTTGTCATGGTTGGTATCTGCAAAGGAATGTGTAATTATAATGAAACCATACAAAATGTATTTAGCCTCATGCACAGTAGTGTGTAAAAATTAGCAAATGTGTGAATTGTTCATGGATAATGCAGCACGGTCAAAAGTATGGTAATCCCCCAAATGTTAATTTCTTATTATGCACCGTAAAATGGTGTGGCTCAAGTCTGCATTTTCCTTTCTCAGTGCCAGCTCAGAGGAACCTTAAAGGAACCTAAGTGCCTTCATTCATCTATGCCATTGCTGCTCTTTTGGCTCTACTCCCAAATTACTTCAGACTATACCCTCATCCACTAGGCCATACTCCTGTTACTGTTGTATAGGTTTGTAACACAAAGTTTAAGATGGCCACAAACTAAGCCAGTGGCTCGTGAGCAACATGTTACTCACCAACCTCTTGGATGTTGCTCTCAGTGGCCTCAAAGCAGGTGCTTATTTTTGAGGTAGGGACTTGGGTTGTTCAACAGAGAGGTATACCATTAGAGGCACATTTCTCAAAGGTCGAATTTCGAATTCATGTTAGTTTTTAAAAACTCCCCTAAATCACCAAAAATTCTAAATTTGACCAAAATGTATTAATAAAATCAAATTTTTAAAACTCTGATTAATTGAATCGACCCAAACTCAAATCAAATTTGATTCTAATTTAAAAAAAAAAAAACTCTATTTGCGTTCAGGATGGCTGCAAACAACTCCAAATTGATCCCTGGACCTCTCCCATTGACTTAAACAGCAATTCGGCAGGTTTTAGGTGGCGAATAGTCCTATTCGAGTTCTTAAAGGGCCAGAAGAGTATGATAAACCTCAAAAATTGAATTAGATTTTTTTTTTTTTAAACCCGAATTCCATTTGAATCTGCCCATAGATTTGTCCATAGATTTATTTTTTTTTATTTTTTTTGCTCGTACCATCCATGCTATGTGCAGCAGAAGTGGTTTATCTGGCCAAGGACTGAAATGAATCAAATAAAAGACTCTCTAAAAGTTCAGAGCTAAGAGGTAACAGATAAATTGTTTTTAAGGCTAAACTGTGGGCAGCCAATGTTACAGAGCATTACAATGCAAAAAGATGATGTAATGTGCACATAATAATTTCCTGGCTGTTGTGTTTTTATAGAGGAATAGATTTCCTCCCCAGAGCCATAGTAATGGGATGCCGAGTGGCATTTACTCTCGTACCCGCTGGTCTTCTAAAACATAATACACATATCACTTTCTGTACAATAATATCCTCCAAAAAATGCAAGTGAGCGGAAATGTTCAGCAGAAGATATCTTTTTTTTTTTGAGTCACAAACAGCTTAATTTATTAACTAAAGGAAAATGTAACTTGTATAAAATTGTGGTTTAACCACCCTGCTATAATGGATTAAACTAGGCATGGATATCCTGTGGCCTTCTGGATGATGATAAACTTCTATTCTTAGCAAACAGTCTTCAACCGGAGGGTGCATGTTGGACATTTTAAAATTAACAGAAGTGAAAGCCTTATTTGGCTATGACTCTGTTTAAGCTTATAGGGTAATATTGGCTTGAAGGTTGAAATGTGACCACATTTGACTGTATGGACACTGCCTTAAAGGGATACTCGCAGGAAAAGTTTTTTTTCCAAAATGCATCCATTAATAGTGCTGCTGCAGCAGAATTCTGCACTGAAATCTGTTTTTTCAAAAGAGAAAAAAAAATTATATTTCATTTTGAAATTTGGTATAGGGCCAGGCATGATGTCCATTTTCCAGGTGCCCCCAAACCATGTGACTTTGGCCCTGATAGACTTCATTCACTCTTTACTGCTACACTGCAAGTTGAAGTGATATCCCCCTTCCCTCCCCATCAGCTTATCAACAGAACAATGGTCAGCTAACTAGATAGCAGCTACCTGACACCTCTGCGAAGGATTTGTTTGCATTGCTAAAACCCTGCTCTTTCTGGCTCTGGTGCTATTCTCATGTCTACCACTAGGTGCAGAGCACGACTTGGGTAGTGGTAAAATACAACTAGAAGGGGAAAAACAATAACTATTTTAAAGCAGTTCCATACTTTTCAAAGCTCAGGATCAGGCACAAAGCACTGAGATGGCTGCCTCCAGACCAATATTACTGCTAAAAAAAAAAATACATTTGTTGTTTCAAGAATAACATTTTAAATGAAAACAGTGTAATTTAGAAATAAAAAGTAAACTATAAAAATCATAACAGAATCCCTTTAAAGACCCCATTCCTTGTTGACCTTGTACAAAAGCTTGTGTAGCTCAGGGTTCTATCTCAGAATAAACCACTTTGATAATCCGCTGAACAAATGTAGCATTTGAAAACAAATTTAAAATTTTTTTTTATTTAATTTGTTGCCTTAAACAAAGCAGAACTGTTAAAGTGAAGCTACTTCCAATTTACGATTGATCTTCTTTGTTTACTAGAGCAGTTATGGGAGGAGAGGAAATTCAAACTCTTGTTTTTCAGGGTGGGGTAATAATGGTAAAAACAACTCTTCAAAAACCAATAGTTAAAATAAATATATATATATATATATATATATATATATATATATATATATATATATATATATATATATATATATCCTTATAAACGGGGAGTTCTGATGTCATTTGTGTCACATGACTCACTGAAACTGTATTATAATAAATAAGTACCCCCCAATTGCAAAATATGAGGATATTAGAAGTCACCTCGGAGTTCTGAGGCCTTCGGCCTTGTGCTTTTATATGGTCATGAAACTCCTCTGTAACTTATAATATCCTTATATTTTACAAGAAGGAGTACTTTATTCAAAATATATATATATATATATATATATATATATATATATATATATATATATATATATATATATATATATATATATATATATATATATATATATATATATATATATATATATATTTATTTATTTATTTTTTTTTTTTGGATTTTTTAACTTTTGTGTAAAATATACACATATACTACAGTTTAGCAGAAAACTTTGTTTTACACAATAAAAACTTTTAAATTGAATTGATCACTATTTTTATTTTCCTAAGCCGAATTCTGGTGAACTGGACCCACTCTATGTAATAGAAGTGCTTCTCAACTGTTTAAAAGAGAGTGTCAAAAATTATGCTACGGAGGCTGCAAAACCAGCAAAGCCAGATGAGAAAGGCGAGATGCAGGTGTGTATCGCTTGATAAAATATTCAGCAATTCCAATCACCGTTGTAATATATGTATTTTTCTCTAAGTCGTTGGTGACAAAATAATCCTATTTGAGTCTGTCAGCTAAGTGGTTCACATTTAAGTCAACTTTTAGTATGTTATAGAATGGCTAATTCTAATCAACTTTTCAATTAGTCTTCATTTTTACTTTTTTATAGTTTTTTAAATTATTTGCCTTCTTCTGACTCTTTCGAGTTTTCACATGGGGGTCACTTACCCGATCTAAAAAACAAATGCTCTGTAAGGCTACAAATTTATAGTTATTGCTACTCTTTATTACTCATCTTTCTAGTCAGGCCCTCTCCTATTCATATTTCAGTCCTTTATTCAAGTAATAAAATAAATCCAAATAATTTGGACCCTAGCAACCAGACTGCAGAAATTACAAACTGGAGAGCTGCTGAATAAAAAGCTAAATAATTCAAAAACCAAAAACAATAAAAAAAAAAAAAAACAATTGCAAATTGTCTCAGAATATCACTCTTTTACAATTTAAATTATATTAAAAGTTAAAAGTGGGGTACAACCTAAAAAGAGCCCTGAACCCAAATGATTGTTCTACAAAGCACAATATTTATTTTCAAGATAGGTGTGTTGCAGTCAGATTGTTATACAAAAAGCAACATTTCTTTTCAATATAGGTGTGTTGCAGTCAGTGATTTGCATTCCATGCTCCCTCTAAAATCGAATGAAAATGTAAATCTGTTTACTGACCCCTTTCCCTGTGCTGTACTGATAAGGATTTTACTTTTTCCCAATACTGTAAGCTGTTCCGACTCTACACTAATGTGAGCCCTTTTTGGCTACATCGTAAAACAAGAAACCGCTAGGAGAACTGGAGAACTGCAGTGCTTTGATGCGTGCCATTATGTGTCTAGCACTCGTGTGGAAGGATAGTGCTCCTGGGCTGTATTTATACGACGTGTCACATAAACTGTTTGCAAGCAGACATTGTAAAATGAAGAGTGAATATAAACACGCCACGATTCATCTTCTGCAACCAAAGCTTTCGGTCTCCAAGTTTGGCAGCTGAATTAATTGCACATTTGGATGCCACATGCTGTTTTCAGTTATTAATAAGCATTGCTGAAATGAGTTGGAGCTGGTCCCGGGTTTGTGTCAAGAAAAAAAAAATATTTATATATATATATATTCTTCTCTGAATACTGTGGTGTTCAGTCACATAGTGGGTAAAGCCTGCTGTAGGAAAGAAATCAGCCGGTACTGGGATATAATGTGCCCATACAACTGCTCCAGAGGATTTACAAAGTAGCAACTGGTTTTTTTTGCACATATAACTCCCAAAATGTGTCTAAGAGTAATTAGGGAGTGGATATGTAGAAGGGTGCTAGATGTTGATGCAGATATCCCCCACCTTTGACATTTACAGATGTTGTACAACTCCCGGCATGCTTCAGCAACCACAGTCTGTTAGTGGAATGCTGGAGGGCAATATGTATTCTGTAGCCCACCCATTTTGTAGTTATTGCGGTTGTTACTCTTTGAGAAGGTGCCAAGCAGCTTGCACATTGTGCCAGTGAGTGGGTAGGACTTTGGATGCTGTTGTACTCAAGGGTTAATAATAGTATTAACATGGCAGCAGCTGTGTGCGTTGCATGTAGCAGATGGACCGGCTGGAATGCAGTTTCCTGCCACAGGGAACATTTCCCACATTGCTTCATTTTGGCAAAACCAGTATTCTTCTATGGTTTCACAAATACCGCAGACATACGACGCTTCTATGTATCCTCTGGACTGTTCACAGAAGAAATATTGTACATCTTTGCAGGTTCGATGCATACCTGGTTATAAAGAGAAATATTAATAGGTCGTGAAGTTGGTTCAGCAGTATGTTTTGTTTTTTCAGAAAATGATGGCTGCTGGGTTGAGCGTCTGTACCATCTCATATTGTTGCATGAATTGGATATCTTTGGATTGCCATTTATTTTCATATTCATCAACATCATTGTTCTCAAACTGTGGGACAAGCTCCCCAAGGGCAGCCAGGATCAGTGGCAAGGGATGCCCAGCCTGAAGCCCATTTAATGACTAATTTATTTTTTCTCTTCTAGATACTCCTGAATATGTCAGGGGGAGGGTGGATTTGTGGTGACCAAGTATTTACTATCTTAGAAGTTCTTAACGTTATAGCTCAAGGCCAAAGTTGGACATCAAACAGAGGTTAAACTGAAAGTCAGAAAACAAGTGATCTATGTTGTTAAATAAAATAGGGCAGAGGGCTAGGATAGGGGAGTGGGATTGGGCTGTTAGAGGAAGGAAAGACCAAAACGAGCTCTAAATGTTTTTTGCCTTGTTAAAAAAAAAAGTAAGAAAAGGAAAAGTCAGGAAAGCGTTGTTTACAAGTAATGGGTTCCTGTCCTTGATTATATCGGAAATTCATCTCATACTGCTGGTGCAGCTAGATTTCAGCCTGAAAACACATTTTTGGGTTAAAATTTGCCTTGTACCTGGCCAGGTTTGGGTGATTTCTCCCATTTTGAAGAAAGTGCTGCGGTTAATGTCACATGGGTTTGGATTTTCCCCCAAAAAGTGCCACTGTGGTTTTTCTTACCCATATCTGCCCCATGAGTGCACTGGCAGGTGGATGGCAAAAGTTTGGCATCTTCTCCACTGGTAGCATGATGTTTTGTAAAAATGTAGGAGTAAAGATTTGTCAAACTCACATGCTCCAGCTGCTCCCAGAATCCCAAATTGGGTGTTATACAATAAATATTCTGTGCGTTTAACATCTTTCCCATGTAATCGGTTTTTTCAGAGGACTGCGAATAAAAGGCGTGGAGTAATAGAGTTGCAAGGAAGGTCCCTTCTGGGAGCCAAGCACAACTTATAGATAGCTGCAGTGCAACGCTAAGAAAAACCATAATAATTCTTGATGGCTATAGTCCCCAACTAAGCACTAACCATTTAAGATGGCTACAGTGACTACAGTGTTTTTTAAAGCCATTACCCTTGTAATATTTGTCTGTATTCAGACTCCTGCCATTGTAATAATACACAGTGAGACATAGTTTCCTAGAAAGCCATTTGTGTAGCTCCATGAACATATAAATGGAACTTTCCCCTTTTACATGTTCAGAGCAAGCTCCGCGGGCAACTATTTTTGCAGGTTTTTATTTCTTTGCTTTACTGGCTTTCCAAACCAAGAGCAAAAACAGATTGCTCATAGCAAAACACATTTGGTTATTGACAAAGGTCCTCTATATATCTATTTTAACCTGGTTTGTAGTTGCAATTCTAGTACTACATGTATTGATTGTGTTACCAGTACATCACATAACCATATGGCATCATATTTACATATAAAAAACTTTGTCTGCTATATAAACATGAACTTTACTTGCCTGCAGATCTTCTGTTGTACAAAGACAGTGTTGATGTGCAATATAAACATTTGGGGAACACATGTGAGGCTTGCCAGTAATCCCTGCGCTTATTCCTTTTAATAATTGCCATATGGTAATTGCTTCTCACTGCTTTTCAATAACATCTGTAGTCTGATATTGCAATTTGGATTGTAACTGCTAACTCTGTAGAATATGATATTTCTCTCTGTGCTTTTCATAAATAATACATATGCCTCTATCTGAGAATCCAGCTGCAATCTCTGTTATGCCTGCTGAGCAGTATCTGTTTATAGTGAGGAAATCTAAAGTTATAGCAGTCAGATGTTAAAGGAGAACTAAAGCCTAAAAATATGGCTAGAAATGTTATATTTTCTATACTTATTGACTTACTGTGCCAGCAGACAGGATCAGCAGCCCCATAACAGTTCTGATCCAGGCCTTGAAAGATGGCCAAACAAGATCCATGATGGGAAACTACAGTTGACGTCTTTTGAGACACTGGACATGCTCAATGTACTCTGGGCAGCAGTTGAGAAGCTAAGCTTAGGAATCGAACCATTAAGGAGAAAATGAGGTTTGCTTTAGAACCTGAAAAATAAAACTTTACACTTCAAGATTAGAAAAATAGTCACACATATATAGAAAGTAATTGGAAAAAGTCTTAATTTCTGGTGAACTATCTGAAACCAACTGCACAGAAAAAAGTTTTTGAATGTGAACCACCATTTAATATAGGAAAGAATACTTAAAGGAGAACTCAACCAGTAATAAACCCCCCTCCCCACCCTGAGTAGACCTCTTCCTTTCTCCTCCCCCCAGTCTACCTGTGTTCTTGTGACTTATATATAGATATGATATATATAGATTCTCTGCTTAGGGAAAAAGGACAGGACTGCTATTTTCTGTTGGAGGAGAAGTAGCAGCAGTTACATGAGTGCTTTGCCTAAGCACGAAAAGTGACTAACTTTTTCAGAAGTAAAACTAAGCATTTAAAAATAAAAAAATTCCCAGCTGTACCACCCCACACAAGTGTATTTTTAAAGAGAAACTACAGGTTTGTAAAAAAAAAAAATGTAAACATGCAGAATTTAATAAACTATATTGAGGAAACCATTTTTAAATCTTTCTCTGCCATTTTCTGCTATGGTTTGATTGGGAGTAGTGTACAGCAGCCATTACTTCACTGGGCCCCATGCTTCAGCTTTATACATCCAGAGTAGAAGGGCAATATTTACTTATATATATTCCAGTTGGGTAAGATTCTTTAATATGCTGCTTAATTTGATATAAACTGTTGCTTAAAGGAACTGCTGGTGAAACTATTGTGTTTTACTTCAGAAACACTACTATAGTTCAAGTAAACAAGCTGCTGTGTAGCAATGGGGGCAGCCATTCAAAGGAGAAAAGGCTCAGGTTACACAGCAGATAAACTCTGTAGAACATAATGGTGTTATCTGTTATCCACTATTTAACCTGTGCCATATAGCCTTTTTTCAATTTCCCCCATTGCTACACCACAGCTTGTTTATATGAACTATAGTAGTATTTCTGAAGCAAACACATCAGTTTTACTAGTGCAGGTCAACAGTACATTATATTTTCATTATTTTAAAAACACTTTAATTTTTTGGTGTTACTGTTCCTTTAAGTGTATCATCATAGCACAAGGAGTGCTTAACATACAGGCTGTTTTATGTTGTATATTTTTTTTATATAGGCCTACTATATTTAGGGGTATAGTTTCCATTTAAAGGAGAACTAAAGCTTAACTAAAGAAGTAGGCTAAAAATGTTGTACATTATGTTTTGTGCTTCTGTACCAGCCCACGGCAACGACAGCCCTTTAGCAGTAAAGATTTGTGTCTCCAAAGATGCCCCAGTAGCTCCCCATCTTCCTTTCTGCTGATTCACTGCACATGCTCTGTGCTGCTGTCACTTACTGAGCTTAGGGACCCACCGACAATATACAGTACACATAGAATAGAAATGTCACAATATAAGGCTGATTAGTAATTAATACAGATAATTACTACATGGCAGCACAGAAACTAGTGCAATTAACATCATAATTTAATAATCACCCCTGTAGCATCAGCTTATATTACTGGCCAACCTCATTTGCTTAGCTTCTCAACAGCTGCTCAGAGCCCACTGAGCATGTGAGTGTCACAGACACTTTCCAAGATGGTGACCACCCTGTGACAAGTTTGAATTCCTGTATCATTGCTGCTATTGACAAGCTGAAACTTTAGGCTGGTTCAATGAGTTCATTATTATTATATAAAATATGGCATTTTTAGCCACATTTATTTTTAGGGTATAGTTCTCCTTTAAGGTAATTGCAGAGGCATTCAGAGATGCCTCACGAATATTTTTTTTAATGGTTTACAAATATTTAATTCCCTTTTTAATAACTTAATCAAAATGTATTGCAAATTATGCGTTAGATAGACTCTAGCGTAATTCACTCCCTTACGCCTGGCAAAGTTGCGCTCTTGGCGAAGGGATGTAACTACGCAAATTCACTTCGATGCGGATTTTACTGAACGTTACCTCTTGCACCAGACTTGCCTTCGACCCCTCAGACCAGGCGAAGTGCAATAGAGTAGATAGGACTTCATAATAAAAAAATATTTGAAAAAAAATCCTAAACGCTGGCGACTTTTTTAATTTTTCAGGGTGATAGGCTGAAAAAGATTGTAATTTTTTTGGGGGTACCCTCCTTCCCCCCTACATTTCCTAACATATGGCACATAAACTATACACTGGGCTCGTGTGTAGGGCAATATAACAACTCTATTTTATTTATTTAAGGTTCCCTGGGCTTGTGTAGTGTAATGTATTTGCTGCAACATATATGTCCATTCAACTTTAACTTCCTGTCATATGCAAATTAGCCAACACTAGCACAACTTTGCTTTGCTTGCCACAGTAACACTAGCGCTGCTTCGCCAGCGTTTGGCGCCCTGGATGCAACTTCGGATTTTAGTGAATTAGCGTTGTCCGGGCGAAACTACGCCTGTCAAAGTGTTGCGATGTGAGCGAATCGGACGCTAGTGCAAATTCGGCGCTCCGTAAATCTGCCCCATAGTGTACAGTAGTGATGTGGGGGCCGACCCAATACCTGCGGTTCAACCTTGCTGTGCTGTTTGCGGGTTGTGTACGGGTGGGGGTTGAGCGACCTTACACTGCCGGCATTCGGTTTTATAGGTGCACGACTGCTCTGCCTCTTTTGTGATGTCATCAGTGGGGCGGGCACATAACAATAAATGGAGGGCGGAAGTAGAGTGTCGGCGGGGGCCAGTTTGCGGGTTGAGTGGTAAAATTCAAGGAGGCATAATAGTGGGCTTTACATGGCATCATCATTATCTTGATAATTAGCCATCATTGTTTTCTCACTCTGACCAGGGCCTCTTTATTGCCACCTGTCACAACATCGCCATCAACGTACATTTCAGTTTTGTAGACGGAATAGCAAAAAACACATTTACACTGAACTTTTAGCATGGCACGAATTTAATTATGAAGTTACTGTTTTGCTTTTGGACAAATGTGTTTTTTTGTGTTTATCTTAACTTTCTCACCACAGTGCACAATCCCATTTTGCACTTGTATAGATTATATATTGAGTGCTAGGAAATAGTGCTTTGCCTAAGCACGAAAAATGACTAACTTTTTCAGAAGTAAAACTAAGCATTTAAAAATAAAAAAAAAATTCCCAGCTGTACTACCACGCAAGTAAATTTTAAAGAGGAACTATAGAATTTAATAAACTTAATTGAGGAAACCATTTTTAAATCTTTTGTGATCACCCCTCCCCATATGTTTCTCGTGATATCCACTCATTTGGCTACTTATGCTCTGGGTGAGATCCAGCTGATCTTATTGAAGGCCCGGGATGAACAATAGGATTATATAGCAGCCCTATACAGACCCAATTAATATGTGAGTGCCCCTAAGTTTGCTGCTCGTAGCCTGGTTAGTGAGATCTACCATAATTTCAGTTCAACTGCAGGTATTTTCATAGGAATATGAAAATCTGCATAAAAATGTATGTAGGTATAGTGAACATTTGGGGAAATAAATTAATTTGCCTTGTGAAGTTTTGCCTCTACCATTATATTATCTGTTTTGCAGGTTGTCCCAGTAATGCTGCATGCGCTCTGTGCCATTAGTAGTGTGCGTCTGTACATTCCTAAGGATCTCCGGACCACTGACAACAGACAGAGTGTGCTTAAGTCTATCCAGGTAATTCTTTGGGTTCTATTTTGGAAAGTCTGTGCGTTTTTTCCACACAGTGCATTATAATCTGCAGTTTTCAAAGGAACTATACATTCACTTATATTACAGCAACAAATACAGTTGACACTGGCGACTAGTTCAGGAGACTGAAATATATGCAGATGAGCAGAGTAACAAACATGCAAACCAAATTAGGATGCAGAAGTCAGATGCTTATTTTTTGCTGCCTGGTACCTTAAAGGTCCTGAAGTAAATTGTCATTTCAGTATTCGTGAGCATTACATTTAAAAACAAGTTCTCTGTTGGTTAACAGGATTTATTGTAGGCAATGCAGTGGAATGAATTGCATCTTGCTGCCTTTGGCTTACAATTGGGGTTGCCTCCCTGATATAGTGTAGTTGTGATATGTCACAGAAAGCCTGCTGAGGATTCATTGGTTTAAACTTGACCACATTGATGGAGCATTTGCTACTCCATTCATTAACACTTATATCCTTTATCAGCTTTATCAATTTGTTCCATTTGCATGCAGACAATGGGGTTGGGGATTTTGAGACCGGATGTGGACTCTGGTGGTCCCCACACACCCCTTTCTAACACGGCTTCAAATATAAACTACATAGTTGTGGCACCTAAGCCAGATCATAAACAGTGTGAGCAGTTTTTTAGTAGATAAAACCAAACCTTCCAAAATCTAGAGGTGCCACAAAGGAGGTAGATGTCAGTAGATAGATATCCGTAAATGCTGAACCGGTTGCCTGTATCACAGCACGCCTGTATCACTGCACACCTGTATTAGCCAGAAACATTTCCAACATTTTTTAACTCTTTATTCAGGTTTTAAAAACAGTAGATTTCCCCCCTCCCCTTTATGTTTCTCAGAAGAGAACTGGGGAAAATGTAAAATCGAAGTTATGTAATATGCATAATATACAGATGAGACCACAATAAGATGTAATATTGAAGATTCACTAAAATTATTTGGTAGATGATTGCTTGTGTAAATACAGATATGGGACCAGTTATCCAGAATGATCAGGACCTGGGGTTTATCGGATAATGGATCTTTCCATAATTTGGATCTTAATACCTTAAGTCTACTAGAAAATCATTAAAACATTAAATAGACCCAATAGGCAGGTTTTGTTTCCAATAATTATATCTTAGTTTGAATTAAGTACAATGTACTGTTTTTATTATTACAGAGTAAAGGGAAATATTTTTTTTAAAAAAATTTGGATTATTTTAGTGAAATGGAGTCTGTGGGAGTCAGCCTTTCCGTAATTCAGAGCTTTCTGGATAACCGGTCTCCAGATGACTGATCCCAAACCAGTATATCAATATATCTTTCAGTATAATTTTAAGTCCAGTTTCCATGGTGGTTTAACACTGGTGATGGTAGACTCTCATGGTATAGCTATGCTAACAGTAAACTCCCAATTTGTAGGTTCGGACCCGCAACCTTCACATATAAGCACATACTCTTAACGCATGGAGACCTGCTCCGAACCCAAGCAGTTCTGCTTGCTGCATGTACAAGATGTGAGGGGCTCTGATATTAAAGCTTTCTGTTATTCTAGGAGGTACAGAAGCGATTTCCTGATGGGGTGCCTTTGTTAGATCCTATTGACGACATGGGAATCAAGGACCCTGGGCTGAAAAAAGTTGTCCAGAAAACAGAAGCTTTTGAGCACAGAATGTATTCCCACTCACTTAATAATGACCCAAACCTGGAGTCCCTATACAAGCTATGTGAGAAGAAAGCACAAGTGAGTACAGTTCTGTTACTTAACAGCAAGTCTTTTTTTCTGTGTGTTAATAGCCTCGGGCTAATGCAAAGAATGTTAAAGAAATTCCATTTCTGATAATTGTGTATTTCATGGATACCATTTTATTTTGAACTTGTATTTAACTGAAGTGTATAAATACACCAATATGTAATAAAAGACAGCAGGTTTTCTCAAGCAGCGTATAACATCTTTGCTTTTAAACAGGTGACCAGTAAAAGCTGCTGATTGGTTGTTGTGAAATTCTGCACCTGGATAACCATAGGCTAGGGCCAGACGATGGATAGGACTTTGGAGAATCCGCTGCCCTGGTGCTTCCTTTGTTCTAAAGGTGCAGAGCGGATTTTGGTACAAAATGCAAAATGTCTTGTTTTGCCACCGAAATCCACAGTCTACCTGCACCCGTGCGGACATGATGCTTCTGGGTGCAGGCAAAGCACGAGTGGGGAAGTGGATTCTCAGCCTGCGTAGAAACTGCAGAGACCTGCAGTCGTCTGGCCCTAGCATTAATGTCTTTTATTGTATTACCTAATATAGACTTTTTTTTCTGAAGATGTCCATCCTTAAGCCACCAATTCTTTTATTATAACTCCCATTTTACTTTAACAACAATATAAATCTGCAATGCAACAGCAATGTAACTGTGCTTTGCATAACAAGCTGCATCATCTTTGCATGCTAACCTGATTTTTTTGGTTCTCAGATTGCCGTAGATATCCGCGCAGCTAAGCGGGAGCTAAAGAAAGCACGGACAGTGTTACAGATGGATGAGCTGAAGTGTCGCAAGCGAGTGCTGAGAAGACTGGGATTTGCCACTGCTGCTGATGTTATTGAAATGAAAGGCCGAGTGGCCTGCGAAATTAGCAGGTAAGAAAGGAAGGAATTATTTAAATTCCATAGGACATCCATTTTCATCTTTTTATTCCTTGTCTTGCGCACCCAGCGTGTTTGGGTTTGTTTCTTAACTGCATAAGTAACACTAACCCTATTTAGTTTACAAGAAAAACTTCCTACAAAGTCCAAAATGCCAGTTTTGTGATTTGACCATTGGGTCCAAAGATAAAGAGGTTTAGTTTTAACTCATCAATAAAGACTTTTAAATAGAAAACATTCAGCAGAATAATTAATTAGTAAAAACTAAGGAAAATGGATGCTGTGCTTCCAATGCCTACAGAAAGCAACTGTGTTTAGAAAGAGAACTGCAGAGTTAATAAGGTGATATCACATTAATAACCAGATTGGCAGGTGTTTTATCTCCCGCCCACAGTTACTGGTTGTTGCTGCACAGCCATGCTTTGGCTTTTGCCTTTCCCACACAATTTGAGCAGCAGTTTTTAAAAAATATCATGTGCGATTTCCTCATTTAAACTGCCCATCATTTTCAGGATTTAGCATTTATGATTTTCCTTTCCGGTGCATCTTCAAACCTTAATCCCAAACTGTAAACAAACACATGTCCAGTTTCTGCTCTTGTAAACACTCTTGAGTAAAAGATTCCTTTTTGGATGCTTCGTAGCTTATGTCAGCCTCCAAGTATTTATCAGACTGCTTTCCCTATAAGGCAAAGTTGCCTTGTGTGTGCAACTGAGTTTTTCCAAGCACACCTTACAGCTACGGAAAAAGAATACCAACATTCTTAGGCATGTCCATTAAAAATATGCCATTCTTGAATAGCCGTCACTCCCTATACTTACCTTTCCTACTCAATCCAGATTTTTAAAGTGGGCGTTCGCTCACCATATACCAGGAATGGCAGAGGGCAAGGGTGACAACATTGCGACGGGCCGTAAACCACTTTCATGGACTCAAATGCAAGACAAATATCCCTCTTTACCTACCAACATATTTGCCTTTCTCCAAGCCCAAACCTATACCAGCAAAACTATTGGATGATTACCCGACACAGACTGGGACAATAGCTTTTTATTAAAGGAGAAGTAAAGCTTAACTAAAGAAGTAGGCCAGAAATGTTGTACATTATGTTTTGAGTTTCTGTACCAGCCCAAGGCAACCACAGCCTCCAAAGATGCCCCATTAGCTCCTCATCTTCTTTTCTGCAGATTCACTCCACATGCTCTGTGCTGCTGTCACTTACTGAGCTTAGGGGCCCACTTACAATGTACAGTACACATAGGATAGAAATGTCACAATATAAGACTGATTAGTAATTAATACAGATAATTACTACATGGCAGCACAGAAACCAGTGCAACTAGCATCAGAATTTAATAATCAGCCCTGTAGCATCAGCTTATATTACAGACCAACCTCATTTTCTGCTTGATAATTAGTGATGACTCCTAAGCTCAGCTTCTCAACAGCTGCTCAGAGCCCACTGAGCATGTGAGTGTCACAGACACTTTCCAAGATGGTGACCCCCTGTGACAAGTTTGAAGTCCTGGATCATTGCTGCTATTGACAAGCTGACACTTTAGGCTACAAATGTGGATCACAAATAGTCCCCCAACCCTTAAATTGTTTCTGTAAAAGTTGGCCAGGTGTGTTTTATATGGATTGGGTAGATGCATCTTAAAATAAACACACATGAGAAATTCTTTGAAACTTGGGAAACCTTTATTGAAATTATACCACAGGCAATGAAGAACAAGATTCATGCATGCTTTCAATCGACTGACTGTTATATACTCAAGGTCAAAAGAGGAGACCCACCAATCTCATTACAGACAAAATTAATAGAATGGACCTTACATATTATTTAAAATTATTCCATTCCGAACTCCTCTTTCAGTATTGGAATCAAAAGCTTGTTTGAACCAGAGAGATTTATTAAGGTTATTCTTCTTTCTCTTCTTATTTTATTCTACTTATCTTTATTGTTATAACCATATAAGGTTAACTGCAAGCACTACAGCAATGGTCGGCACTCCTGTGACTTTCTTGAAATGCTCCTTGTCTGTCAAACTACACTGATGTATAATTCACAACATCGTAATGGAAATTAAGCAATATGCTGTTCATACTACCTTGCTATACCTGAACCATTGCATTCATCATACTTGTGATTATTGCATTGATATGGAGATTTCTAAATCTTGTTAGACGATTGCTGTTCATCTACTGTTTGGAATGTACCGTAATGTTTTATACCACTCCTGTACTTGACTTTTGCTCACTGCTCTGAAACACAGATTGCAAACAAACGCGGTTTCCTTTCAATCGTAAAGGGTTTGTTCAGCCCTTATATTAACTTTTAGTATGATGTAGAGCAGGAGTCCCCAACCTTTTTCAACAGTGAGCAAAATTCAGATGTAAAAAGAGTTGGGGAGCAACGCAAGCATGAAAAATGTTCCTGGGTTCCTTGTACCTAAATCTGTCCTTTAATAATTGAGTTTGTTTTTCCTGTGCTGTATACGATTATGTAAACATTTACATAGACTATAAGTGTCTTTAAATAGGTGGATTATTGCTATGTATACATTTTGAATAACTTTGATGCACAATAAACTTGCAAATTGAAAAAAACAAATTTCCTTGCTGGTGCCAAATAAGGGCTGTGATTGGCTATTGGTAGCCTCTATGTGGTCTGGCAGCCTACAGGAGGTTCTGTTTGGCAGTACATCTGGTTCTTATGCAACCAAAACTTGCCTCCAAGCCTGGAATTCAAAAATTGGGCAGCATGCCGCCCCCCCTAAAATCCTGCCGCCCTGGGCCTAGGTGGCCTTTCCACAAATCCGGGGTTGGGGATCAACATGTTGCTCATGAGCTACTGGTTGGGGATCAATGTTGTAGAGACTGCTATTCTGAAACCGTTTTGAATTGGTCTTCATTTTTTATTTTTTGTGGCTTTTGAATTATTTTTGTTCAGCACCTTTCTGTTCTGGAATTTCAGCAGTGTTCTGGATGCTAGGGTTCAATTTAACCTGGTGACCAGGCAGTGGTTTGAAAGAGACCCAGGAATCAACTAGCAGGTAGGCAGGTTATATAAAGGTTATTCTTGATGGACTGCAGTTTAGTTTACTATGTAATTATGTTAACAGAGGAGGGCTTAAAGAGAAAGATAAGTAATAAAAAGTATTAATAGAAATATAGCCTCACAGAGCAATAGTTGTTTGACTGCTGGGGTTAATGGCCCCCTTTTTGAAAGCTTGAAAGAACCACTAGAGAAAAGCAAATCATTACAAAAATATTTTAAAAAATGAAAACCAATTGAAAAGTTGCTTATAATAGGCCATTCTATAGCATACTAAATGTTAACCTAAAGTTAACCACCCCTTTTTAAGTGGTTGTTCACTTTTAAATTACATTTCTGTATGATCTAGGCCTAGGGAGTAATATTCTGAGACAATTTGCTGTTGGTTTTCATTTTTGTGGTTTTTGAGTTATTTCGCTTTTTATTCAACAATCTGGTTACCAAATTACCCTAGTTACGATGCATTGATTTGAATAAAGCTGGCCATAGATGTAAAGATCCGATCATTCGAATCCTCGAACGATCTGACTTCCCCGTCTCCCGACCTGCCACTAACCATTTCGATCAAATAAAGTAGTAAAAGAACAGATCAGATGATGTTCTGGCCCTACAGCAATCGTACGAAAGTTATGTCTGACAAAGCTGGTGACCAGGGATGGGCGAATTTGACCCATTTTGTTTCGCCAAAAATTCGCCGCCGGCGAAATGTCGCAGACGCCCATTAAAGTCTATGGGCGTCAAAAAAATTTGTCACGCGGCGAAATTATTTTGTCGCGCGTCTTTTTTTTTTTTTTGACGCACATATCCATACAAGTCTATGGGCGTAATTTTTTCGGCGAAATGAGGCGAAAAAATTCGCCCATCCCTACTGGTGACTGGTGGTCTCCCACTGAAAATCATACGATCGGCAATACATGCAGAGATATTATCGGCAGCCGACAGAAATCTTTTAACCTGTCCGATCGACTGAACGACCGATCTCCATGGGACGAAAATATCGGGACTCTCCACACACGGTCGAGGATTCGTATGATCGGATCTTTGCGTCTATGGCCAGCTTAAGAGACTGTAATATAACGAGGAGATGCCTGAATAGAAAAATGAGTAATAAAAAGTAGCAATTACAATACATTGCAGCCTTTTGAAGCCTTTTTTTTTTTAGATGGGGTCAGTGATCCCCATTTAAAAGCTGGAAAGAGTCAGACGAAAAAGGCAGATATTTAGAAAAGCTATAAATAAATAAATAATTGGAAAGTTGCATAGAATTGGCCATTCTATAACATACTAAAAGTTAACTTAATGATGAACTGCCCCTTTAAGCTGGTGATATAAATTAAGATTCACTTGTTTGGCAATATGGCCACCTATATGCAGGGCCAAATCAGGCTTATCCAATCGTTATGCTCCTGGGCCAACAACTGGATCATACTGGAGGCCTGGGCTGAAGGGACCATATCAATGCAATGAAGCAGTCCTTGTTGGGGAGGAGCTCAGGGAAAACCCGTAGATGGGCAGATAAGCTGCTGACTCAATTTCACCAAAATGACAACTTAAATCTGTATGTATGGCCAGCTTCAGAATTTAGAAGATCACCGGCACACATTACCCTTGTGTGCCAGTGATCTTCTTCTATTACCGAATAAGGGGTTGCCGATTTCCCAAACACTGAGCACTAGGAGAAAAATTGTGGTGTGCAGTTTATTCCTATGTACATTCAGCTTCAGAATTTGACATCTTGGGGTTTTGGGCAGTACAGGACAACCCTTAAAGTTGACAAATGGCACAATTGGATCTCTTATAGTGTGTTTAATTTAAAAAGTGTCATTTTCTTATTGTAATGTAGAATTGATTTTCCATATACGGGTTAAAGTATTCAGAGTAACAACTTGGTACCTTTAAGTTATAATGCACAAGGGCCACTTTTCAGTTTTATGTTGCTCTGCCCGAAGAATTTAATCTATGATTATTTGTACTTTCTTTGGTTTCCCCTAGCTTCTATGAAGCCGTTACTGTGTCTCTGCTTGCTACTTTAGACTTGCCTTTTTCTTCTATTGTTTGTTCTACATGTGACAATGGACTCTTACAAGAATGCCAAGCAAGGAACATGACCTAATTGGGGGGGTATGACCAATTTGTAAAGTTGGCCTTCTATGTGATTAGCACTGGCAGGAAAAATACAAACACAACAACACAAAGCTGGGTTATCGTAGGCATTCCTCTGTCCTTGTAGTGCAGGGACATTTGGGTATAGTGGACCTTTAAATTTTGCTTCAACAATAACCGATTATTTTAAAATACAATCTCTCATACAATAATTGTTATTTGAAATTCCCTATCTGTTTAATTTTTTTTGGTCTTGCTTTCTTTTTCCCTTAAATGGACATTAAAATTTGAGGGCAGGACCTGTTGTTCCACAGAACATTATTGCAGCATTCTAATTGTGCGCTTGCCCTTATATAGCCTTTGGCCTTGCAATTTTGCATTGCCAGTTGCCAACGCTAACAAAGAATTAAGGCAGTATGAATGGGAACAGAAAGACAGCTGTCCAAATTAAGCTGAAATGTAAAGCTTGGGTGGATATTGCACAGCTCTCAAAAGGAGCAGTTAAAAGTGAGGTTATATAGGTCAAAAGCATTCCGGTTGTATTGGAATTGTTGCCTATTAAGGACGATCGAAAATGTTTTCTTTCCCTCTACTTGCAGTGCTGACGAACTCCTCCTCACTGAGATGATGTTTAATGGGCTCTTCAACGATCTGACAGCAGAACAAGCAACCGCTCTCCTCAGCTGCTTCGTGTTTCAAGAAAATGTGAGTTCTTGGCATAGCTGAGAATTTTATGCAAAGGCAATTAGTTTAGTTATGTTCTGGGAAAATGACCACTCTCACGTTCATGTGTCCTTGTCTGATACAGATACGTCGTAACAGATATTTTTTTTTTTGATACTGTTCTCACCATTAGTCAAGTATCTTAAAGGGATACTGTCATGGGAAAAAAAAAATTTTCAAAATGAATCCGTTAATAGTGCTGCTCCAGCAGAATTCTGCACTGAAATCCATTTCTCAAAAGAACAAACAGATTTTTTTATATTCAATTTTGAAATCTGACATGGGGCTAGACATATTGTCAATATCCCAGCTGCCCTCAGTCATGTGACTTGTGCTCTGATAAACTTCAATCACTCTTTACTGCTCACCCACCCTTCCCCCCCCCCAGCAGCCAAACAACAGAACAATGGGGAGGTAACTAGATAACAGCTCCCTAACACAAGATAACAGCTCCCTGGTAGATCTAAGAACAACACTCAATAGTAAAAACCCATGTCTCACTGAGACCCATTCAGTTACATTGAGAAGGAAAAACAGCAGCCTTCCAGAAAGCATTTCTCTCCTAAAGTGCAGGGACAAGTCACATGACCAGGGGCAGCTGGGAAATTGACAAAATGTCTAGCCCCATGTCAGATTTCAAAATTGAATATAAAAAAATCTGTTTGCTCTTTTGAGAAATGGATTTCAGTGCAGATTTCTGCTGGAGCAACACTATTAACTGATGCGTTTTGGAAAAAAAACATGTTTTCCGATGACCGGATCCCTTTAAAAATGGTCTTTAAAGGGCAAGTCGGCCCCAAAATAAAAGTTTGCCTACTAAAAGAAAACCTAATTTTAACTTTCCAATATACATTTATTAAACATTTTCAGTGCTTTTAAAGTTATTTGTAAAAACTCCTGTGCAATATGCTGGCGCTCTAAAGGTACATGTTGATAATAATAATGTTGCAAAAGTCTTGGTTCCTTGGCAAAGACAGGTCTGTTAATCAACTGCTTTGTCTTACATTGTATCAACAGAGAATACAAAGGGACAAACACTGATTTCAATGTTTTCTTTTATTAGGCAGAATTTATTTTTGGGGTTGACATTACCTTTAAGTGATCTATACCTTGAATTTATTCTATTACAGGCAAAAATGCAGGTCGTGGTTTACATGCCCCCTCCCTGTGTAGGGTTGCCACCTTTTCTGTAAAAAAAAATACTGGCCTTCCTATATATTTATTTTTTTTCCTATTAATAACATTGGGATCAACCATCATTTTTACCGGTCAGGCCGGTAAAATTCCGGCCCGGGTGGCAACCCTATCCCTGTGTTATTGTAACAATTGCAATTCCATGGATTGAGAGTGAAATTTGTTGTCATTATAACAATGTAGCTTCCTATCCCTAGTCTGTAATAGTGGCTATTCTCACTTTAAGAGAGAGAATTATCACCTTAAAATGAACATTTACTATGTAGTAATAATCCAAGACAGTTTGCAATTGTTTTTTATTTTGTTTTTATTTAGCATTTTTCTGCAGCTCTTAAAGGGGCACTATAGTCTCTTTTTCAACATTGGTTTATTGAGCTAAGCTTATTCTAAACATACATTTTGCCTATTATTTTAATTTGATAATATCTATACTTTCTTATCCCAATAAGCAAAGTCAAACAAGCCAGCAGTCCACTGAGAAGCATCGGTATAATGTGCTGCTCTTTAAAAAAAAAAAAAAACATAGACTGTAGCTGGGGAAAGTGGATTGCTGATTTCTTTAATTGTGTCTTTAGGATCAGGTAGTAGAATGAGGCTTTACTTTCATTTTGCTCTAAGTGCAAGAAATTAAAAAAAAAAAAGATATTCCCTAATTAAAAGAATAGGCACAAAGTTTGTTCTGCACAAGCCCTATCCTTTTAACCAGTGTTGAATAGGGGAAGGGTATACTGTCCTTTTAAGGAGGCCATACACTTCCTTGTCCTCTATGGTAACCAAATAAATGGATATTTTGCAAATGACATACCCATTTATAGCCTCCTTCCCATTGTTCTGTTTAGTAGGGGCAACAGACTGAATGAGCTGAACTGCAGGAAGTGAAGAAGACCTGCGGCTTTCCTAATGAACGCTATATTTAAAACCACTAAAGAATTTAAATGCACATTGATTGGTTTATGTTAAGGGTTTCTGACCATTTATCTTTAAAACACTTTAAAGCATTTTTAGGGCTAATGTTCTAGCTAGTCTAATATTAATGTATCACTCAATTGATTAGTTTTGTTACGCTAAATGTATTATCCATTGTTTTATGCATTATCTTCTCCTGCATGGGCTTTTAGCGAAGATAACAGAGGAAGGAATAACATGATGTTAGTAACGGTTCTGATAGATTTCCGCTAACCCTGGTTACTCTATGCCCCATTAGATTAGTAATTTAATTATGTCCAGTTGAGTCATTTGCCATGCTCTTGAGCGGTATACAGCAGTGAAATTTAATATTCAGACTTTGGTTACGCTTTTCCTACCAGTTTTGAGAGAGATGATCAAATGTAACTTTATTAACTTATACAGGTATGGGACCTGTTATCCAGAATGCTCGGGACCTGGGGTTTTCCGGATAACAGATCTTTCCATAATTTGGATCACCAAACCTTAAGTCTACTAAAAATAATCATAAAAACATTTATTAAACCCAATAGGCTGGCTTTGCCTCCAATAAGGATTAATTATATCTTGGGTCAAGTACAAGGTAGTATTTTTTTATAACAGAGAAAAAGGAAATAATTTTTAAAACTTTGAATTATTTGCATAAAATGTAGTCTATGGGAGATGGCCTTGCCGTAATTTGGAGCTTTCTGGATAGCTGGTTTCCAGATAATGGATGCCATATGTGTAGTGGAAAAATGTCTGTTCATCTTTTCCTCTTTCTCATCATTTTCTTTTTTGAGGAATTTACATCAAATTATAGGGGGAGCTGTACATGGCAAGTGCCAGTAGTCATTAACTGAGTCAGGGAGAGGTTAAAACTAATGAACTTTTCTTTTTTCATTTAACCTGGAGTAGGGAATTAAGTAGGGCTGATTTTGGTAGCTGTCTGAACTCCCTGAGATGTGGGTGAATGCACAGAGAGCAAACATGTTTCCTTTCATACTGTGCTTTGTGTAGCCCATATGTCACAGGGAGTACGGATGGATTCCGGTGGCATTTTCCTATTAAGTGTTTGTTTTCACAGCTGTTCCAGCAGAGGAAGCTTTCCTTTAGAAATCCCAAGCAGAGGGATGTGTGATGCTGAGAGCATTGCTTAGCATTCTACACGGCTTGCGGAGAAGAGAGTTGACTTGTGAGATTCCATATCTGCTTACATGCAGTTTGGTATTTTCTTCAGGTGGTACAGGGTAACCCTTTTGAGATAAAAAATAACAAAGTGGTATAAAGGTGATACCTTTATTGGCTAACTAAGATATTCATAGCTAGCTTTGAGAACATTTTAGTTCCTTTTTCAAGCTGATTACAATGAAGCTGTGGTGTTGAGCACATGTTGAGAGTTGTGGTTCGGACTAATACTACAGACATAGAAAAAAGAAGAAAAATTGATCAATGCACATTCCCTGGTCCCCTGTCATATCAGTAATCTATGCAAATGCATGTATTTACAAAGACAGTGGTTTATTAGTTACAAAATTATGATCATAAGATTGATAAGCCACCATACCACGTCAAGGTAAAACCCATATGGCAGTCCCTAATTATTTACCTCTGGTCATAATTTCAAATGCTAAAGCCTCCCGGCATAAGAGCATTACCTGACCTGGGTATTGGTTTGGAGTCCTTGTATTGCATTTGCATAGATTACTGATATGACAGGGGACCAGGGAATGTGCATTGATCAATTTTTCTTCTTTTTTTCTATGTCTGTAGTTAATTTGGCCAGATCAGTAGCACTTCCATTGTATTTTAGTACATTTTTATTAAGCCATGGAGTGCTCCCACAACTTTTCCTTTTTGCATTTCAGACTAATACTACCCATCACTGATTTTACTTTTGAGACCTGATGCTGTTCCTGTGCTTTAATACTGAGGCTAATGGCACACAGAGAGGTTTGACTCTAAAGCATCTGAAACTGTATCCTGCTGCCTTCCATTGAATTTATTAGGAAAGGCCTAAAAGTAAACCTATGAGGAGCCAGCAAAAAAAGCTGGTACCCTGCGGAATGAGGGTAGGCTTTTCAGGTGCAGGTAGAGATGCGGGACGCAGGTTGGGTTGCGGGTCTCTTCCTGCTGCAGCTCTCTCCCTACAGCTTTCCCTCCATTCATCTCCCCCTCCCATCTGACTTCCAGCACAGTTCTCTTAAATCACATGGCGCACTTCTCTCCCTCTCCACTATCGACCACGTTTGATAATGTCACGTCGGGTCTGATGGTGGTCGGCGGGTTGCGGGTCGGTTTGCGGATAAGGCAGTTGCGGGTCTGGGTCCGGTAGCGGTTCAAAGTGCGTAAATATGCGGATTGCGGGTCGGGTCCAGGTCTTATAAATTGGTTCCGCGCAGGACTCTACCGTCAGCCTTGTAGCTTTTAGCAGTATATATTCTTGGTTGTCAGTGTTTTTGTATGTGCCACTTTGTATGTATGTGTATTGTGCAGAGCTGGATTTCATATAAAAATTAGCTCACCTAGACAACACCAGCTAAAAATATTAATTGTGTGGTTTTGCATGTTGTTATCATAGCTCAACGGTGGGCTGTCCAAAGGTCCTGGGATGTTCTGCAATGGCTCAATAGCACCAGGGAAAGCTTTGCTGCAAGTATTGTTTTAAATGAGAACTAAAGCTTAACTAAAGAAGTAGAGCAGAAATATTACATTATGTTTTGTGCTTTTGTACCAGCCTAAGGCAACCACAGCCCTTTTGCAGTAAAGATCTATGTCTCCAAAGATGCCCCAGTAGCTCCCCATCTTCCTTTCTGCTTATTCACTGCACATGTTCTGTGCTGCTGTCACTTACTGAGCTTAGGGACCCACTCACAATATACAGTACACATAGAATAGAAATGTCACATTATAAGAAACCAGCACAATTAGCATCAGCATTTAATAGTCAGTCTTGTAGCATCAGTTTATATGACAGCAATCCTCTTTCCTGATTGATAATTTGTGATTACCCCTAATCTTAGCTTCTTGCTTCTGCTCAAATCACATTGACCATATGCATGTTGCAGACCTTCCTAATAAGCTCCAAGATGGGAAACTCGTCTGACAACTTTGAAAGCCGGGAGTATTACTACTATAGCGAGGCAGAACTTTTAAGCTAGTTCAATTGGTTCAATATATGGTATTTCTAGCCATATTAATTTGTAGGGCTTAGATCTCCTTAAGCAGCTTTGTGTGCCATTTGAAAGGCAACAAACTAAAATGGTGTAATATGTAAATAGTTTTTATTTCCATTAACAAATTATCCTCTTTTTTTTTTTTTTTTTTTTTTTTTTTTTTAGTCCAGTGAAATGCCGAAACTGACAGAGCAATTGGCAGGACCACTGCGTCAGATGCAGGTACATTGCCTTCCTTCATATTCAAATCATTTCCTATTCATTCAATTAGCTAATTAGCTCACTGTAGACGCTGTACTATATCCCAGTATTATTGTGAATGTCCATCAGTTTGTCTACCAGCAGAAGCATCTGTCTGCAGGTTTACATTGTAGGTCTTTTCCACTTTGGTGATCTCACAAAGTGTGGTCATTCATTAAAGGAGAACTAAACCCCCCATGGTGATAAGTCTCCTCTGCCCCTACTCTCTGCCTCCCCCTGCACAGTCTTACCCCTGAATTGTGTCACCTCTAGAAATTGTGAGCTCCACTGCGCTGACTCTGCATGGATGGAACCCATGGATGTTGCTCTCAGTGGCATCAAAGCAGGTGCTTATTTTTGAATTCCTGGCTTGGAGGCAAGTTTTGGTTGCATAAAAACCAGATGTACTGCCAACTCATGTAGGCTGCCAGTCCTCATAGGGGCTACCAATAGCCAATCACAGCCCTTATTTGGCACCACCCAGGAACATTTTTCATGCTTGTGTTGCTCCCCAAATTTTTTTTACATCTGAATGTTGCTCATGGGTGAAAAAGGTTGGGGAACCCTGCTCTATGCACTATGCATCCACAGATGCAGAAGCACTTTTTTCTTTTTTTAATAAAACCTGGCCACATCTCGGCATGTAAGACAGCTGCTGTGAATAATGTATTTCAGGTTTTTATGAATAAAGGGGATGATTTACCTTTATCGCACGTTTCTCAGGCTGCATGTCACATCCCCACGGATTCTCTAAGACAAAAGTGCATTATACCTCAGTCCATACCATTCCCTTCAGCAACAAAGGAAGGAACAAAGGACACATTCAGCATTCTGAGTATGAAATCGCATGCCCCATCCCCCTGCCATAGGTTTAGATGTCAGATAAGGGTAAAAAGCAGCCTGGAAAGATGGTAGTGTAGATTTGTCATTGACAGAATGCAGTTGCCGTGTCTAAACTTTTCTGTGGAAAAGTCGCTTTGAGGAAATACAGGCAGCAATCCTGGATTTTTTCCAATTAAAGACAAATCAGAATTACTCCTAGTGTCTTATATTTGCTAGAAAATAAATGGAGGGTTTGATTTCAGATATCAAACTGTTATAGTGTCTCACTAGCAGAGATCTACATGAGTTGTATAAAGGGTCAGGGTACACAGGCAGATTCAGGCAGGGTCCACAACCTGGATTTCTTCTGTCTCAGGGCCCCACCTCCGAACTCTGAGAGCTACTGCCTCATGGCCTCTCTTCCGACACCTTTGCCGCCGCTTGTGTGCACATGTCAGCACTTGCGCATCCAAAAAGCGCAGCGCAAGTGTGCACACGGAGAGGAGGGGGAGAGAGGAGGGTTACCGGACGGGAGGCCCTGAGGCAGCAGTCCCGGTGGGCCCCGGACCCCGCAGTCCGACACTGAATTCAGGGAGATTAGTCGCCCAGCGACAAATCCCCTCTTCTTCAGGGTAACTAATCTCCCCAAACTGCCTTCCCTCTGGCTAGAATGTAAATTGGTGGCAGGATGGCACTCAGCGCGATTCGTTTTCCGAAGTCCAACTTTGTGTGACTTTGGAAACAAATTGCTCCGAGTGCCATCCCGCAGGCTAAAATGTTGGTGAGGAAACTTGGGGCGACTTCTGAAAACGAATCTCGCCGGGTGCCATCCCGCTGGCAATTTACAGGGGGAGGCAGTTCGGGGAGTTTAGTCCCCCCAAAGAAGAGGAGATTTGTCGCCGATAGATTAATCTCCCAGAATCTGACCCTGTGTGCCCTGACCCTTAGCAACAGTCCTTTTACATTTTACTGCCATCAATTAAAGTAGTTACAACTGTCATTACATTAGGAATGTGTTCTCCTGCCCTATGTTTGGTTCCATATCTGTTTATTACCTATATATACTGTATGCAATCCTTTTGGCACTTTGTATAAATTCCACTTTCAATGACAGGAAACGGCTAGGAGAATTGCCAAAGTTTCAGCAGAAGCCAAATTAGAGGTGGATGAAGAGTTGTACCTGGGTTCTTTCAAGTCCAACCTCATGGATGTGTTGTACACCTGGTCGAATGGGGCAACGTTTGCACAGATTTGCAAGATGACTGATGTGTTTGAAGGTGAGTGTCAATTGCTAAAGTAGTGATTTGTTCCTTTCATAGAACTATTTCATGGTGTATGTTGTTCTTCTATACTTTTTCCCTTGGAGAGGTTGTCTGGTATGCCCCATAAGAAGCCAACCTATTTCTGGCCAATTACAAGAACTGTGTGACATAAGCCATAACATGAAAATGTTCTGTGTATTACTGAGCATTTTAATCCTCTTTATTTTTGGGTACAGATGTAGAACATTGGAAAGTTGTGTTTGTTCAGGTGGGAGGTGAATCTTTAGTAGGAAAACTGCCATGAAAGTCTGCGGGATGCGGTACAGGAGGCTTCAGGTGTTTCTACATCAGAGGAATATCCAACTCGTGAAAGGAAAAGCTGACAATTGTTCGTTTAGGCCAGGGATCTCCAACCAGTGGCTCAGAAGCAACATGTTACTCTCCAACCCCTTGGATGTTGCTCCCAGAGACCTCAAAGCAGGTGCTTATTTTTCAATTCCTGAGGCAAGTTTTGGTTGTATAAAACCATATGTTCTGCCAAAAAGAACCTTTTTTAGACTGCCTGTCCACATAGAGGCTACCAAATAGCCAATCTCAGCCCTTTATTCTGCATCCCCAAGAACTTTTTTAATGCTTTTTTTTTTTTTTTTTTGTTCCCCCAACTCTTTTTACAATTGAATGTGACTCATGAATAACATTGTTTGGAAGCTTCTGTTCTAGGGAGATGCTGACGTAATTTAGTAGTGTTGCACATATTATGTTTTTAGTCACAGCAGGGTATATGGGGGTTAAAATATGTCACTAAGAAGTAACTCAAGGACAATTTATTTAAGCCGTAAGTTCTGATGGCTAATATGAATAATAGGCACAGAGGTATACTTACTGCAACTGTGAATAATTACACTGTATTCCTGATCCTGGGTTGCCTTTTTTGGCCCTAGTTTCAAAAAGATGCAGCCCTAGCCCCGCACCCTTCCTGATAGAACGTTTCCCTGTGCTTTTTAAAGCATGCTTGTTTATTTTCTGGAGATATAAGAGTTCTCTGACCCTCCAATCCTTTTTCCACATTTAAAGCCAGGAATGTGTAGCCTGTATGGAATTGTCTGTGAATTCTCATGGTAACACTGACAAAGAGCCCTCTTTATAATTTTGGCCTGAAGCACCTTTCTGAGTGAGGAGAAGTTATTCAGGGACGATGTACAAATAACACGTTCCCTGCCCCAGGAGCTGCACTAGGTAAATACCTCTTGGCTACCCTTGTACAGGCCCTGCATCCAAAAATGCACACTAACTCCCCACATATTCTGCTCTGGGTTATTGCTTATCTTTCAGTACTTAAAACATGAACGTTTTTTGAGGTAACATTCAAGAAAAGAAAAAGTACTGAAAACATCAGCTCATTACCAGTGATTTGATTGAACTGAAATGTTGTTTTGAGCCATTAACTCCCAGCACCTGCTGTGATTCACATAAGAGGGAACACAACTGTACTTGAACCCAGAACTCGGTCACCTTGCATGGAGGGGGTATGATGTTAAAGGGATACTGTCATGGGGAAAAAAATTTTTTTAAAACATATCCGTTAAAAGTGCTTCTCCAGCAGAATTATGTACTTAAAATCCATTTATCAAAAGAGCAAACACATTTTTTTTATATTTAATTTGAAATCTGACATGGGGCTAGACATTTTGTCAGTTTCCCAGCTGCCGCCAGTCATGTGACTTGTGCTCTGATAAACTTTAGTCACTCTTTACTGCTGTACTGCAAGTTGAAGTGATATCACCCTCTCCCTCCCCCCCCCCCCCAGCAGCCTAACAACAGAACAATGGGAGGGTAACCGCATAGCAGCTCCCTAACACAAGATAATAGTTGCCTGGTAGATCTAATAACACTCAATTATGAAATCCAGGTCCCACTGCAGCACATTCAGTTACATTGAGTAGGAGAAAAACAGCCTGCCAAAAAGCAGTTCCATCCTAAAGCGTTTGCTCATTCTGAAGCACATGACCAGGCAAAATGACCTGAGATGGCGCCTACACACCAATATTACAACTGAGAAAAATACACTTGCTGGTTCAGGAATTAAATTTGATATTGTAGAGTGAATTATTTGCAGTGTAAACAGTGTAATGGATTATTTCTATGCTGGCCATCAAGAATGAACTACACCCAGTGCTTTGACGCAGCCCTCATTTGGCAGGACTTTGTGTGTCCTGATGTATGATCTGATCATTGGCCCTAAAACCAATAATCTGATCTGGACAATTTATCCCAGCATATGGGCCCCGGTCCACTTGTTTAGCAACCTGGCTAGATGAATGGATCTGCCCATGTATGGTCACCTTTGTGGTTATAAGAAAGATCCCCAATTTAGTGTCCCCTTGATAATTCAGCACTTTTTATCAGCTTTAGATCATGGAAGTAACCCAAATTTTTTTTTTTTTTCATTTTAAAGGGAATTGCATATTTAACATTGCCATATCTGAGCTAGTGCCAACTGCAAGCTGGGCCATTATGAATTGCACTCGCTATATATAATTACTGTACGTCCATTGCTGTGTTTAAGAGTTCTACAGATGGTTCCATTCCAAAACCTGCTTGCCCTGTAGGCCTTGCCAGTGAAGGGAAGAACTTTCATAATTTCCAGGATTAATAGTGCAGCCTGCTGTTTTGTTTCTTCTCCAGAAACCGTCTTTTTTGGCATTTCTTCAGAGAGTAAGATTGTCTTAAATATTTGTTCTCTAATGACTTTTACAGTAGGCGTTTGAACAAAAGTGCACAGCGTGGGGGAAACACTAAAGTGAAGTGCTCGGATTTCAAGTGCTAAAAGTGTAGGGATTTATTTGTTTTCTCTATTTAAGCAAAACTGTCACGGTTTTTCCGGATGTTTGGTCTCTGCCGTTCATCTTCATGCTTGAGTCCCGCTTCATTGTGGAAAATATATTGCCCATAGTCCTCCACTGATGTACTGTTGTTGTTGTTGGCCTTTAGGCATTTCCTTACGGGCGTTTCAAGTCCTAGATTCAGATTCAGATCTTAATATATCCTGTGAGTGGATTCATAAATAATCATTTAAAGTTGGCTCGGGATTCTCATCCTGTGGCCTCCCATGCAGATATAATACCCCAGAACAATGTATTATTGGTTTCTACAGAGCAGTAAATTAGTGGATTTTATTCAAATCTATTCTTTAAAGAAATAACAGCTCATACCAGTAAAGAATGACACAAGACTGTCCTTCAACTTCAGAAGCTGCTTTGTACACAGTTTTAGGCCTGAATTTTAAGCCAGATCAGAGCTTCAGCAGGGATGATCAAGAAATGTTTAAATATCAAGATACAATAAAAAAAAAATTCATAGCCATGTAAATAGAGAATCTCGCTAATTTACACACGGGGTCTGGGTGCACATGTCCCAGACCTACAGCTCAATTGAAGGAATCGGGCCAAGGTTAAAAGCAACGGGCACTCATAGATCCCACAGACAGGCAAAGTAAAGGAACTACAGACTTTATTTAGGAAAATAACCAATGTACACAAAGCCTTACGTGTTTCGTGCACGGGCACTTAATCATAGGCCTATAGCACATCAATAATAATCAGCACTAAAATAAGGAACTAAATAGCAGATGGGATAGAACTGGAACAATTTTAGAGCATCCAGTTGTTACCATGGCTGTATATGGAGTGCAATATTAATTTTATATATTTTTTTAAATATATGTGCATAGGACTGTGCATTATGGCTTGTTTTTGATATTGTACCTGACAACAATGTGTTTGAGTGGCTAGCAGCACTTCTGACCAATGGAGTTTGTATGTTTTCAGTATGTCTTTGTAGGTTTCTTTCAGATACCTAGTGGCAGGGTAATGCTGGCCACAGACGCAAAGATCCAATCATACAAATCCTCGATTCGTACAATTATCGGACCGTGTGGAGAATCCCGACATTTTTCGTCCCAAAGATCGGTCGATTGGTCGATCAGACAGGTTAAAATATTTCTGTCGGCTGCCGATAATATCTCTGTGTGTATTGCCGATTGTACGATTTTCAGTGGGAGACTTTGACCAGTTTTGTCGGACATAACATTCGTACAATTGCTGTCAGGGGCAGAACATTGGCTGATCTGTTCTTTTCTACTTTATTTGATCGGAATGGTTAATGGCAGGTCGGGAGATGGGGGAAGTCCGATCATTTGAGGATTCGAACCTTTGCATCTATGGCTAGTTTAATTCTCTCCTTTTGAAGACCCTCAAATACAGACTGTAGTGGTGGGGAAGATCTTGTATCAAAGATTATTCTGGTCGAAATTGCCCTGAGTGGTTGAGCTGTGGCCAAAAAGACTTCCATGATCTGTAATGTCAGAACTGTCCGTATGGGATCCATATTGCTCTAAGCATGATAGGATCACATAGTGTTAGGATCACATAGTGTTTAATATAGAGAGTGGGTTCACCTAGACTGTAAACTGATCCCACCCCCAACACACCTGTAAAATTCCTGCATACCTGTGTGCTACGACTTGTAACATTCCAGGAAGTGTGCTAACTCACGTGTGAGCCAATGATGTGTACTTTCATATACATACATGGTCATGTTGAAAAGAACAGACAAGATTTAAAGTATATTCTTTCATTCTTTTACGGTAAATTAACTTTTTTTTTTTTTTTTTTTTACACTTTGATCTGAATGGGTGAGCAACTTGGATTACTGCATTTTCTGATTTGTATTGTTCTCTAATTGCGACTGTGCATAACATCTAAATGCCTCTAATCCTTTTAGTCTGTGTAGCAAAGAGGGGACTGTGCTATTGATAGTGGCAACACTGATGTAGGGTGAGAACATCTAAAGTTCTCAGAAGGTTCTTTCCAGACTGGCCTGTTACGTACCATTATTCTTCCATGTTTTCCTCAAGTGGATTACCCGATTCCCCTTGTCCTTTACAATCCCTGTATTCATTTCTTGTCAGGGGACTGATAATTCCCCTCATGATCAAACCGTTCCTCTACTATTCTCTTGTTTCCAAATAATCACATAAGAACCTTATTTCTAGTTGATGCCTAAATGTGCATTTTCTGCCTAAGAGTAGGACGCAGCATTTTCATCCAACAGTCAGATCAATGTAGTTCTTACCTGCGATTTCTCCTTCACTTCCTTTTTATTTAAAAAACCAACACATTGCATACATTTTATCGCATTGCGACGTGTCGGCTCCTCGCGCACCATGAAGTCCTACCCTAATACCCAACACATTTAGCATTTTGCAGTTTCTAGAGTTTTTTGCTTGTTATCCACCTTTTCCTCTCCCTGTGTTCAGTTATGGTGCTGGATAAATACAGAAGGCTCTGACCATTGGATTAAGTACATTATATACTATTAGCTCCTTTACTCTCTTCCAATGGCACTGCTGTGGTATTTCAAACATTTTGGTGCAGATCCTAAAGACACTATATGCTGTATTTTCCCTTCAAGTAGTAGCCTTTATTTAGTGGCATCCTACTGCTCACCAGTCATGTTTTCTACTTCACAGGTAGTATAATCCGTTGCATGAGACGGCTTGAGGAATTGCTGAGGCAAATGTGTCAAGCAGCAAAAGCCATTGGAAACACAGAACTAGAGAACAAATTTGCAGAAGGTAAATGCCCAGAAAATCATTTGCTAAAGCCAGGCTTCTTATTCAGGTGTTAGCAGTGGGGTAATCTGACTGCAACCACTTCATCTGTGCTTGGACTTCGTGATTTAGTTAACCCACAACCTTCAGTAGGCATACCTGTAAAAGGATTACATATGTATTTACCCGTCTTTCGATTAGCGATACACTGAAATCGAGGATAGTGCTAACAGGGTTGAACACAGCCAGGACAAAAACCCGATGGGTGGTGTCATTTCTAGGAGCTGGATCTTGGGGCTGGGGTGGGGGTCCCTCCAGGTGGCAGCCGTGGACACCGCAGTCTGACACTTTAGTGTTTGAATTTTGTTTGTCAATTGACAGTTGAATTGACTAAACCTCTGGACAACCAAAAATTTGTCCACAGTTGATGTAGATTTTTTCATTGTAAAATTGGAATATGCAAACTAGGGTTTGGTTTGACATTTGGCCATTACTTACAGTTTTGATACATCGCACCTTCAAACAGACTAAAAATGTAACTAAAACCTGGACCTTTCCCCTCCTTTTATTTTTTTCACAGGAATTACAAAAATCAAAAGGGATATTGTGTTTGCTGCAAGTCTCTATCTATAGACAAGAGGCCCATGATATGCCCCATCTACCAGCCAACTCCGTTAATGTTATGTTCCGTCATATCCAAAAAGAAGAAAGGCCGGATCTTTGCTATAAACCGTTTTATTGTTTTGTTGGTATAAATTTGGCTCTCAAGCAGCCTTTGAGCAAAGCAATATTATACAAGTGTTTTTGTACATAAAATGCGTTAACACTATTTTAATTAAAAAAAAATTTACAGTTTGAATACCACATTTCACTTTTGTGTATAGTTGATAAATGCATAAAGAAACTTGTTTTTAAAGCTATAACATATACATAGGGTGTTCTTTAAATATATACAAGTGGGCATCCAACACTTATAGCAGCAGTCCAGTAACCTTTTGGGAGCCAGAGAGTTCATCATCCTTGGATGTTGGATCCCTCTGCTACCCAAAGGGCTAATAATATATTTCAGCATGGAGGGCAGGTGCTGGCCTTAACAGTACTGAAAGGGTTAAAGGCTTTTTTAAGAGAGTTTTCACTCTTCTAAATACATTTCTCTAAAAGCAGGATATTTTTTTGCATTAAGTGGCAAGGTGGTGGGAGGAAGTCCCTTCCCCTTTCAGGGCTGATGAGTTCCGTAGTGGTTTCCATTTGTTGATGTCTCGTGTAAAGTCGTGTGGGAATCTTCTTCCTTTTGGTTCAATGTGCCCTTCTTCTCTTTAAAAAAGTCTGAGACATACACCACCTGCAGGTCAGAAACAGAGAATAGAAGAGTGTCAATGTAAATAACAGGTTAAAGGGCCCATCCAGACATTGTTGGAATTCTCTCCGCACTCCTTGACAACGATTTGCAGCATTTCTACCACCACCCACTTTGTTTCCAATATCTAAAGGGTCCACTGGTTATCCACTCCCCATCACAGTAATAAGCATTCTATTAAACTGGTAAAATAGGCTATAAAAACAGCAAAAGGAAATTGTAAGTAAAAAGGCACTAAATATACTCACTAGGGATACATGTACCAACCCGACTTCCTTACAGTGTCTGTGGAAACCATACACTAGTGATGGTCGGGCCGGCCAGATACCCGTGGGTCGGTCGAGTTTGAGCCGACCATGCACCACCATTTGCAGGTGGCACCACCTTACACTTTTATAGCTGTGCGCCTGCTCACCCTGCCCCTTTTGTGACATCATCAGCAGTGCAGGTCTATAAAAGGAACTCGGGCTCAGGCGGGTGTGGGTTTTACCCGACCCGCACATCACTAGTACAAACAGACTGACATATCAGAGCTCTTCTGTTCTCATAGAGGATGGGGTTCATTTATTAACACTGGCCAAATTTGCACCAGGCAGTAACCCATAGCAACCAGTGATTATCTTTGTTCCGTCAGCTTCAGGTTGAGCAGTGAAAGCAATCATCTGATTGGTTGCCATGGGTTACTGTGCATATTTACCCAGTTTATAAATGGGCCTATTGCATATTTAAAGAGATTTATTAGTGAAGAACTAAAGCAAACTTGGTGTCCAACAGAGATTATTCCATAAACGTCACAGTAAACTCTTGCCTAGTAATTGCTTAATGTCTGCAAAGATAAATTAAAAGCATTGACACACTTTAATCTGCATTGTAAAGCCTTATGGCAGTGGTTAGATCACTAGAACGCCACAATAACTTCCCATTGAATGCAGCAGGAATCTCAAGCCGTTCTACTGTGTAAAGACATTTTTATCTGCTAACTTAACATTATTGTGTTTGGATTTTGCAAGTCTGAAAATATAAGTGTACTGAGACATGAAAGCAAAACGTTTAGTTACACTTACAATAAGAACAGCAACGACTGCCCCCTGGATGAGACCAGTCAGAACATCACTCCAGTGGTGCTTGTAGTCAGAAACTCGGGAAAGCCCAACGTACACAGATACCGCGATCAGAGCAAACTGAAAAGTAGGACGAAGTAGTCTGGCCCAGTCTGCTCTCATTCTGGACTGAAGATAGAGCTGAAACAAAAAGGTGGATTACTACAAGCATGAATAGTAGATTACTGTGTCTATTTACAGAGGCAATTCTGGTTTAGAGTTATTATATTCTATATATTACTTTAAGGGGGTTATTAAAGTCTGAATGTTAAAAACTCAAAATTTTAGTTTTTTTAACTAACATCCGAATGTTTAGTTTGGGGGAAAAAAACTTGAATTTTTCAAGATTTTTTTTACCCTGAGGCTGCAAAAAGTCAATCCAAAACTCTGCCATCTCAGACCTGCCGAGGTTGTGTATAAGTCAATGGGAGAGGTCTCTATCCTATTTGGAAGTTTCTGTGTTCTGCGTTGGAATAAGCCCAAAAATCCGACTATTTTGGACAAAAATCCAGACTTTTCAGGGGAAAAATAACCCCAAAAAATCAAGTGATTCTTAAAAAAAAATGTAATCGCTCAATTTTCTTGGGTTTTTCCCTGATATGATTAAATCGTGCTGTTCTGTTAATAAATAAAGTCAAACTGTAGATTCTAGTTAGGTCGGACTTTTTCTAATTTAAAAAAAAATCAGAAATTCCGATTTCAATAAATAACCCCCTAAATTTTTAGTCATTTGCGCTGCAAAATATGCTTGCGCTATACAAATAAATGTTAATAATTGCATGCATGTGACCGTATATTATGTCCATGCTAGGCTATGGCATGACTGGGAGTGTCCATTTTGCATTATGTCTCCACAGTTCCACCACCGTTCTTTAATGGCCACTAGTTAATTCTCCATACACAATATGAACATACGACGGTAATACCTTTTCCCTAGTTAAGAGTACTGGCAGATGTGTTTTATTCCCCAATGCGTAGTCTCCTGTAGAGTAAGGGGACTAATACCAGCAAAAAGGTAACTGGACGTTTTGTCACTCAACGATAGAGAAATTGAGTGTTTTAGAAGAGACAATTCTCCGTATATTCTACGGCAGGACATTTTCTGCCAATTTGTAGCCACGACAAAATGCTGGCAACAAATAGCACCAGTGCTTGAATTGGGGCGGGATGCGGCGGGATGGAATCCCGTTACTTTTTTTATATTGCTAGTTTCCATCCCGGTGGGCGGGATGGTAAGATTAATAATACCGGAACCTTTTTTTTTTTTTTTTTTTTTTTTGCGCTCTTTTTAATGAGTGACACATGCTCTGTCCAATTATTTAGAGAGTGCCAACTGAAACAACAGCCTATTGGCTGGGCGGGTCTTAAATATTAACAAATAGCGCCTCAGTTAGTGCGTAGGAAGGCAGTCGTGTGCAGCAGATGGAGTCTGAGGGCTGGACCTGGGCAGGCCTGGCGTGCCGAAAAAAAGTTAACTGTAAGTTATATTTTGCTGCCCTTGCTACTACTTGTTTCATCGCGGGGCAGACACACCCTCCTTCTATTTTCATTTTTCACCTCCCTTTCAGAAAATTGCACAAAACATTTATTTATTTGCGGAAAGTAGTTTACTCACAAGGGAGGCAAGTTATTGTGTGTACTACTACTGTGTATAATCAAGGATGGTTTACTGCAGTCTCTTCAACACGATCCCTGTTCCACTTCCACTATCTATAAATAAAACAGAGCCCTGCAATTGTCCCTACTTACAAGACCAAGGATTTGGCGATCTCATCTATTAGGAAATAGTGTTAGCGGTTCTCCGGTTCTACGGCTCTTAGTCCTCACTGTGCACATGGCCGATCTCAACAGGGCTTGAGGTGCAGTTGGCGGTCTTCGTTGAGCATGCTTACAAATTTGTAACAAGTACTATTAGCGTGGTTCACGAAGACCGCCAACTGCACCTCAAGCCCTGTTGAGATCGGCCATGTGCACAGTGAGGACTAAGAGCCGTAGAACCGGAGAACCGCTAACACTATTTCCTAATAGATGAGATCGCCAAATCCTTGGTCTTGTAAGTAGGGAAAATTGCAGGGCTCCGGCTCCGTTTTATTTATAGATAGTGGAACAGGGATTGTGTTGAAGAGACTGCAGCGAACCATCAATGAATGCAATGCTGCAATGGGGGTCTGGCAGGGAGGGGAATACACTGACAAGGTGATAGCAGTAGAAGCTCCGCGCAATTCACCTGCCTGCGGCGTTCCACACAGCCGTAAGGCAAATGCACGTGTGTTGTGCTGAGCTCAGCTTCCTGCCGATCCACTCTCCTGCAAGGGCCGTCTGTGGGGGCAGTTCCCTTAAATCATTTCTCTCTCGAGTGCAATGGTGCCCCCTCCTTGGTTCTCTCACTGATACAGCTTGTACCGCAGTGCACTGCTACTGGCTGCTATACAAATCCCACCATGCCATTGCTTCCATGAATCTGCTTAGCTGCCTGCAATGGCATAACAATTGCAGGGCTCCGTTAGATAGTAGAACTGCAAGGGATCGTGTTGAAGAGACTGCAGTGAACCATCCATGATTATATAGGCACAATAACTTGTCTCCCTTGTGAGTAAATTACTTTCCACAAATAACCAATTTCTATTGAAAGTATCACACCATACAGATTTTCTTTTATTTAGGTGTAAAGTGAAAGTCTGCCTCTATAACTAGCACACTGAAACCCTTTCCAAAGGGATCTTCCCTTTTATTTTGCTAATGTGTCATTTATGCGCGGGGATACGATTTAGTAGTTGAGGGAGTGGCACTGGGTGAGCCTGGCACTTGCACAGTTGTCAGGTTACAGGGAACTGTGAGTGGGAAAATTATGAGATTTGGAGGTTGGGGCATCTCGGAGCGGCTTCTCCCAGTGCTACAGCGGGGTCTGGTGCTCTGTCAAACACAACTGGTCCTCTCCGTGAACTTTACTAATACTGTTATAGTGCCAATGCTTATCTGTCTACTTACAATGATTTTAAACCCTCAAGCCCCTTTATCTACCTGTCTATTATCTATCTATCTATCTATCTATCTATCTATCTATCATCTATCTGTGTATCTATCTAGTATCTCTAGCTATCTATTTATCTATCTAGTATCTAGATATCTAGTATACTAGATATCTATCTATAGATAGAAAGAGATAGATGATAGATAAAGATACTAGATACACAGATAGATACACAGATAGATACACAGATAGATACACAGATAGATACACAGATAGATACACAGATAGATACACAGATAGATAGATAGATAGATGATAGATGGATAATAGACAGGTAAATAGATAGGTAAATAGATAGAAAGAGATGATAGATAGATTATAGACAGATAAATAGATAGAGAGAAAGAGATGATACATAATAGACAGATAAATAGATAGATGATAGATTCTATTTGTCTATTATCTATATATCTATCATCTTTCTTTCTATCTATAGCTGTCTATTATCTATCTATTGTCTATCATCTCTTTCTATCTATTTATAGAAATAGCAAAAAACTGTTGGTGGGCGAGGCTTAATAAAAGGGGTGTGGCCACTAATTGTGGGCGTGGCCTTAACAAAAATTTTGCCGCGCTGCGCGCGGCACATTACCCATCCCTCCGCTTTTTCTAACCCAATTCAAGCACTGAATAGCACCATTGCCCTTATGATTTCCAGTTCAGAAAGTATAGGTACTATGAAAAGCAGTAGTTTGCCTTACATTAGATAAATTGCATTTAGATAGTAGTAAACAAATATTTTAATATGGCAGGTTTTTTTTGGGGGGGGAGGTTTAATCTATTTATATTTTGTTCTTCCGCTCTCATGCTTGGAAACTACTTCCATAATAACCAGTCAGCAGCTTGGAAGTCCAAATAGAAGGTGAATACAGGAGGACAATGGCAGAAAGATAATTGAACATAAGGATGACAATAAACAACGCCTCAGGGCAGAGACACACGCTGCAATGTGGGGAGATTAGTCGCCCTAGCAACAAATCTCTTATTCGGGGGGACTAATCTCCCCGAACTGCTTTCCCGCCATCAGGAGAACCCATCGGAAGCCCCCACACATGGGCAAATAAACTGCCAAATCGGACGGATATCGGCAGCTTTAATCTGCCCGTGTATGGCCACCTTAACTTAATATAATGTAAGCGCTGCAGATCTGAGCAGGTACTCCTGTAACTAGATAATGATCCATTATTCAGACTTGCCTCGATTATCTAACATAGTGTGGGACGTTGTTACAGTCACAAACCATTAAGCATCTGATTTAAGTGATGACCTTCCTCTCATTTTGCCTTTGCACACGTCCCTTCCCGTTGCCTGCCTGACCCAAGAATTGGCTCTTACTGTAAGTGCATTCTCTAATCCAGCCTGAAGAATGTACTCTGAGCCTTTCCAATAATCCATTTGGCTCACTTGCAGATTCCTGTTTATTTTTATCTTTTTATGAAGTCGATTTGATATTCTCCACAGCTGAATTCAATTAATGGAGGCCTGATATAAAAATATAACAGCAGTGTTCAAACCCCTTACTTTTCGCTTGTAAATCACCACACCCTTTACTGTGCTCCGAATCCTTAGCTGGATCTTACTGTAGTATACCAATATGGTAGCTCCAGCTATATGAATAAAACTCACTTGAGACTTGGTCACATCAGTTAGTCTCCATTTTTTCCTGTGTATAGACCCAAAATGATTTCATTGTTTTATTTCTGTCCATAAGGATATGGTGAGGAGCAACAATTTAAATGAACCAGATGCTACAGTTGAGGAAAGAATTTGCTCCTTCTCTAGGGTTGCCACCTTTGCCAGTGGCTAAACCCGAACAATGGGGGCAGGGCATGATGACATCAGAGGCGGGCACAATGATGTCGTGGAGATTATGCTGGGTCGGGGTTATTACACCACTTACTCACTGGACAGAAATCCATCAATTTGCATGTAAGACCAATCCTTTAACTACAGGTATGGGGTCTATTATACAGAAATCAGTTCTCCAGAAAGCTCTGAAATACAGCAATGCTCATTTATAAAAACTATTTCTTATTTTTGATTGATTTGCTTATTTCTGTTTCTTTAATAACAAGAAATGAACTGCACTTCATAATAACTAAGCCATGTCAAGGTGAGTATCTTGGTATTTAATCGTTTTTTTATTTAGCCAGATTAATGTTCCCAAGGCTGAAAACCGAACAGAAAGTCGAGACCCGAACAGGCCTTTGAAAAAAACAAACTGTTCGAGTCAAAACCAAACAGGTGGCAACCATATCCTACTCTATTTAAGGGTCTTTTAGGGATTAGTTATAGGATCCATTATCTTGAAATCCAGAAAGCTCCAAATTACGAGAAGGCCATCTCCTATAGACTCCGGTTTATTCAAATAATTCAGATTTTTTTTTTTTTAGTATTTCATTTTTCTCTTTGATCTCAACTAAGATAATACTTAGTGAGAAGCCAATCCTTTTGGGTTTATTTAATGTTTAAATTATATTTTAGTTGACTTAAGGTATGAATATACAAATTATGGAATTATCCGGAAAACCCCAGGTCTCTTAACATTCTGGATAACAGGTCCCATACGTGTATGACACATTAAGCTTGGTTATTGCTTAGTACAGTCAAGTGTTCTGCTATGTTTCCAAATGCCCAGAGGTGGCACTATTCCACTTATTAACATGTATAAAACTCCTGAGACATTTTGATTGCTGATATATGTAGTGCTGATCAAGTCCATTGGTCACTTCACACTGACAGGGAGGCACAGTGAGAAAATCTGCACATAGGACTATTGCCAAAAAATGTGTTGAATTCCAAAAGACAATAACAGTTGCATGAATGGATTCCTATTGATGTCAGTGGGAATAGACCTGAAGAGTAGCAAACATTAAAATGCCCTGTGTGCTGTTATTAAGAAATAAAATGCTAACATTAGCTGTGCCATATAAATAAACATAGGTAAATAGTTGGCAGTTGTAAATATGTGATATACTTACAGCGAGGAACACCATGCAGTACATGGAGAAAGAAGAGTGGCCAGAGTAGAAGGACAACCTAGAATTGAAGAGAAAAAGGACGGATTACTCTATGTGGTTTGCCAAGAGAGGAGTTGTTGTTTCAATTACATTCCTGTGTTTAGTCAGGGAAATCCCAGTGCAATTTGTCGGAGGCCCTGTAGGCTAATGTTCTGCACCACTTTCATTAATACAACATCATTACTCATTTGTTTAGATGTGTGTCTGTAAGATACATAGAACATGAGCAGTGCATTATGGAAACAAGTCTTAAAGTGATACGGAAATTCAGAAAACTAACTACTCTTCAAAATATTAATATACATTAAAAGTTACCTATAGGTCATGCGGACCATTTTTCACCAATAGAGCTGCTTTTGTAAGTAATGGTTACTAGAAGTTCCTAAACCTGACGGTCCCTTGTCAACTTGTCAGTTACAGTTTCTAATCTGTAGTCAAAATAGTCAGCACAACTTTGTTAAATCTTCTTACTTTCTTTATATGGGTGCAGGTTCTCCAGTGGCCACTTCCCACCAGCAAATACAGCAAAAGTTTGATATGAACAGCACCACAATTCTTGTAAATGTTAAAATGCCTTTATTGCTCAAGTGTTTCAGGCCTCATTTGGCCCTTTTTCAAGCTACAGTTTCTAATGCTAATGGACTCCTGCTGCACAAATATGGCAGCCCCCTCATACAGGAACATGGGGATCAGATGGGTAATGAAAATTCATTGGGCAAATGATATTATGGCAAAATGATAAATAGTATGCAAAGACAATGTTATGATAAATGTAAAAAAAAAGTACATTTCTGGTGTCCCTTTAACACTTCTCCATATCCTGTGCCACACTATTAAGGGCCAAGTATTCTTGACTATGTGCTTTCACAATCAGTTGGGTAGGCAAAGCAACAAGCAAATTCCCACAATAGGAATCCAGGGGATCTCTGCACTCTAGTATGGCAATCACACGGATGGCTGAATAATATTCATCTGCTTGTTTGAGCAATCAGGCACCCTAAAAAGAAGTTGAGGGGCTACAGTCCTGTTTATTTCCAGGTCGGCCTGTGCCCCATATATACCCTGAGAACTGATCTACCCAGAAGTAACACATAAGTTAATTTTTAGTAACTTTTCAAATTTTTTTTTTTTTAATTATTTGCCTTCCTCTTCTGACTCTTTCCAGCTTTCAAATAGGGGTCACTGACCTCATCTAAAAACAAATGCTCCTTAAGGCTACAACTTTATTGTTATTGCTACTTTTTATTACTTGCATTCAGGCCTCTCCTATTCATATTCCAGTCTCTCATTCAAATAAATGCTAGGGTAATTTGGACCCTAGCAACCAGACTGCTGCAACTGCAAACTGGAGATCTGCTGAATAAAAAGCTAAATAACTCAAAAACCATTAATAATAAAAAATTAAACAATTGCAAATTGCATGAGAATATCACTTTCTACGTCATGCTAAAAGCCGACTCAAAGGTGAACAACCCCTTTAAAAATGTGAGCATGAGTATCTGCACCACTAAACACAATGTCCAATAGGCGGAGTGCCGACTGAATCGATTCAGGCGGCACTCCGGATAAAAGTCAAGAGAAGTTTATTGCAGCAACGCATTTCGGAAACACTCCCTTAATAATAGGCACCCCGAAACGTGCAAGGCGAGCATGTTCACCCTATTACTGCAATAAACTTTTTTCCGGAGTACCGTCTGAATCAATTGCCTATTGGATTTATAGCACAGTGGGGACGCTGGTGGCGGAGCACACGGAGCATTGTGCTGACTGGAGGGGCATATGGTGGTGGGGCGAGTCTACAGCAGTCATTTCTTTGACTAAACACAATGTGATAAAAATGCACCTGGCTGCCAATTTTATTTTATTTAATACTTCTTTCCCAAATTCCACCCTAAGGGTACGGTTACACTGGGCTTTTCAGGGAGATTTAGTTGCCTGGCGACTAATCGCCTCGTCCTTGCGGCAACCAATCTCCCCGAACGCCTTCACTCACTCTTGCGCTGGCTAAAATGAAAAATCCCGGCACCAAGCACACGCAGCAATTCATTTTCTCAAGTTGTCTGAGTGAGGGAAGGCGTTCAGGGAGATTGGTCGCCACAAAGACGAGGCGATTAGTCTCGACTAAATCTCCCCGAGACGCTCAGTGTGACTTTACCCTAACGAGAAGGATTAGATTGCCTTAAATCAAGATTTCTATTTTTGGTAAATGCCAATATTTACTGAGAAGGATTAGACTGCATTAAACCATGAACGGCCATTGTGCAGAACCACCCCACCCCTTTGACAATGTGAAGCAATGCGACAATAGTGCATGTGGTATCTGAAGCACCAGAAGCAAAGACAAAGTACAATGTGGCCATTCTAAGGTATTGCTATCCTCACATGAACCCTGCTGACCCCTTTGTCTGTGCTTGGGTTATTATGTTCAGTTTGGCTTTAGCCTCAACAAAAGCCTCAATCTGCTCCGTGTGCGCTCACCATAAAGCCCACAATTGTGCCCTCTCAACCTCCGACCTTTGGGCAGGGTTTGTTTCTGTTTGTTGCTCTGTGCTGCTTTTATGCAGCTTCTATATATAATCTGGTATTTTAGGGGCAGTAGATTTTTACTCTTCTCTAATAAAGAAAAGGAAGAACAGCCTAGAGCAAAGATTCCCACCTAGTAGCTCATGAGCACCATGTTGCTCTCCAACCCCTTAGATTTTGCTCTCAGTGGCCTGAAAGCAGGTGCTTATTTTTGAATTCCAGGCTTGGAGGCAAGTTTTGGTTGCATAAAAACAGGTGTCCATTTAGGGGCCACCAATTTCACAGCCCTTATTTGGCACCCAAGGAACTTTTTGCTTGTGTTGCTCCCCCAAATGGGACCAGTTCTCATTTCTCCTTAGAGCAATGATTATTTTATAAATGTTCATATTAACTCACATGGGGAGTGTATGAGATAAAATGGAGGTTATTTGGATTTAGTCTTATAGCCGTGATAAGTTTTAAATATATGCTTTTTTGCGAGAGTATGTTGCTTTATGTTGTGGGGGGGTTCATACTCATGAGCTAAATGTATGTATGTACTGTATATAAATATGTATCCATGTGTCCTACAAGCTTCATGGACACATAGAGCTTTATTTTCTTCTAGGGCCCTTAATTTGTTTATAAATAATTTGTTTCTGACATGCCCATTTATTACATTTACTGCTGTGCCAGTCTCTGCTATTCCAAAACATTACATTAACCCACGGCCTCTCTTGCAGCAACAAGCAGAAAATGACTAAGGAGAAAACAACCTTATAACCAAACTAGGGCAGGAAAAAGAGAAACTGCAATTCATCTCTCACAAAACCAAAACAATCTCTCTGCAAAAGAATAGTCGTGTCAGGCACGTTACACACATGAACACAAAGCAAGTTCCTTCAATAGAATAAATCAACTTGTGACGTAGCTTTTTTTGTAGGGCAAATGAGTATTATTATTACACTGCCATAAAATAGGTCTCAGAATATTCTTCAGAACCCTGACAGACTTTCTCCCAATGGTCCTGCAAAGCTTTCCTTATGTGAGCAGCACCTCTTGCACAGGGAAAGTGAATGCTTGGAACAGGGCTGACACCATGAGCAGTTACGGATATAAACAGTGAGCAGTGCTAGTCCTTACTGGAACTCCAGGGCACTGCAGCAGATGGTGAGCAACAATGCTATGGAATATTATATATAATAATACTTACAGAAAGCCCATCTCCCATAGACTCAATTTTATCTAATAATCCAAAATGATTTCCTTTATCTCTTTTATAATAAAATCTGGTGACTGAAAGGCCAATAAAAGCCCAGATGCAGTTTTACTGTGAAATAACCCAAAGCAACCAATCAGAATTTTGCTTCCATAGGATAGTCATAGTGTTCATACCTTCAGTCTACTAGAAAATCATGTAAAAATTAAATAAACTCAGTTGAGTGAATATAATTGATGAATGTTTGCGATATGTTACTACTAGTAATGTGCAGGCTGACCCGATACTCATGGTTTCACCTATGGGTCGGGCAGGTTTGGACTGAATTGTGGGTGTCCATGGTGGATGTGGGTCACACCGGGGTGCTACAATACTGCAGTGGCTGTGTTTTCTGAGATATGGCTTTTTGTGACTTGCACCTAGGGTTGCCACCTTTTCTGGAAAAAAATATCAGCCTTCCTATATATTTATCTTTTTTTCCCTATAAATAACATTGGGATCAACCATAATTTTTACCAGATGGCAACCCTACTTACACCACTGATCTGCGGGTGCGGGTTATGGTTTTGCAGGTTAGCGTTGAGTTTTTCCCGACACTCACAACACTAGTTACTACTCCTGAGTAAAACTAATTTAGTTTTCTAAATTTCTTTTTAGAAGTAAAGTATTGGGTTAGTACAGATTGTCTGAGACTTTCTGCACCAAACATAGTGCAAAGCAGCTGAAGTTTTAGGCTCTGTAGCCATTAAGTGTATTATCACGCATGTGGGTATTTTCTCCTGTGAGTACAGACCCGAAATTCTGATTAAGATCAGTTAACACACGTGTTGCCCTGAAGTGGAAGATGTAAAACTTGCACCTCATGGTTATCAAACCTGTAGAGATGGACAAATCAGTACAATTGCTAAAAATACACTGATCAGAAGATAAAAGAACTATGGTTGTGCTGGTGGCATTTGTTATTTTATCTGTAATCCTTTTCACATATAGAAACCCAGAGTTTAGTGCTTTTCACCTTGACAGTCTGCTGCTGACCTTGTGTTACACAAAATGCCATGTTATGGGTAAACAAAAGCTGGTAACCATCATGGCTGGTAACCACTTGCTCCGGGAGAGCAGCTGTGCATACAAATTCTTTATAAATTCCCATCAGCGGGAGGACAAGCCATGCTGTCAAGCATTCCAGGCACCTGCCTCTGTTTCCAGGGTAATACCTGTCCTCTTGCCCCTTCCTGGGCTCAACTGAACTGGAACAAAATACATTCTGGTGACTGTGGATGTTTAAAGGAGAAGGAAAAAAGATTTCAAATAGATTTTCGTTTTTAGCAGTTCTTAAACTCTTCATCCTCCCCATTGTAAAACTTGTGCAATGGCACATGGTGTTGGGGAGATTCCCAGCAAATTAAAGTATGTCATTTCGGTAAAGCACAAGCGGCGCTTTCCAAAGTCGACCGAAGTTGCCTCACGAAGGAAACTTCAGGCGACTTCGGAAAACAGCGCCACGTGTGCTTTAGCGCAGGCGACTTTTCATTATAGCCTATGGAAAGACACGCTGAGGCAGTTCGGGGAGATTGTCAGTTACCCCCTTCCAAAAGCTGGCAAGAGCCAGAAGATGGTGGCAAATAATTAAAAACCTATACAAAATAAATAATGAAGACCAATTGAAAAGTTGCTAGGAATAGGCCATTCTATAACATACTAAAAGTTAACTTTAAAGGTATCAAAATGACATACTTTTAATTTGCTGGGAATCTCCCAAACACCATGTGCCATTGCACAAGTTTTACAACGGGGAGGATGAAGAGTTTAAGAACTGCTAAAAACGAAAATCTATTTGAAATCATTTTTCGGCGATTAGTCGACAAAATCTCCCCGAATCTCCTCGTGTGAACTAACCCTTAACATGGAGCTTGTCTAGGCACGCAGCAGTCACCAGACTCACTCCACAGGATTGTGCACAGATGTGGGTGTGTGCGGATTCCACAGACCTTGGGGGGAATTCTGATCAGTCGGCTGAGCCCCTGGGGAGACGCAGCTTCAGATACCCTCAATTTCACTTTATGCTCTTGTGTGAAACTGTGGTCCTGTACTTTATGGTTTCTCAGATGTACAAGAAATAATGTTATTAATGGTAACAATTGCCTTATCTCTGTGGCTAAAGGATATCATTTCTGGTTTCCCCAAGCAGGACACACATATACACAAACACAGTCTATTTTCCCAGTACATAATATTTCTGCCACTTGTGAACCCTTACAAATATACTGTAGTTCCCTCAGAAGTCTTTCCAAGTCCCTTTCTAAGGGCTGACTCAGCTATTCATACAAGGAATAAAAGTGCCGTCTGTATTTTCTCTGCTGCTGCTAAAGACATGGCACACAAATTTGTGCTGATTCACACCAAAAAGCCAATATCTCTAACAGACAACTGAAAAATGACTAAATAAAGAAAAGGAGGGCACAAGAGTGAAACCAGAAGGGGAATCAGCCAAAAAGTTATATTTGACTTAGGTGGAGCAATTCTGCCAGTTGGTTATGCCCAGAAGCTCCATGTATGTTCTCAATGTCTTGACAACTGGAAGTTGCACCACTTATAACCTACCAAGTCTCTCAGAAGACACTTAGAAGGATCTTCTATTTGAAAGGCATCTGAACATTAACTGTGCTGCTGCAGTCACTAAATTGGAATGAAAATAAAAGCTTAACTAAGAAAGAACAAAGAAACCAATGAACGTTAGAATATATAAATATGAAGTATGAGTAAAAGTCAGGCCTGGATTTGTGGAAAAGCCACCAAGGCCCGGGCCTAGGGCAGCAGGATTTTAGGGGGCTGCATGCTGCCCAACCACACCCACATTGGTTCAAAAACACTAGGGATGCCGACGAGATAGAAGTTTTTTACATTTTCCAGAGCGCCAATCCCCATTGCTCCAGTCCCGATGATGAAAATTTGAGGGGATAGGGGCAACGAATATCATCGGGCCTAGGGGTGCCCACTATGTAAAGCCAGCCCTGGTAGAAGTACTACAGGTATGGGATCCATTATCCAGAAGCAAGAGAGCTCCGAATTACAGAAAGTCAGTCTCCCATAGACTCAATTATAATTAGGGGCCGAACCCCCCAGAATCCTTCGTGAAAGATTCAACAGAATACCAAAACGAATCCTAATTTGCATATGCAAATTAGGGGTGGGAGGGGGAAAACATTTCCTACTTCCAAAAGATATCCCTTCCTGCACCTAATTTGCATATGTAAATTAGGATTCGGTTTGGCTGGGCAGAAGGATTCGGCTGAATACGAATCCTGCTGAAAAAGGCCGAATCCTGGATTCCGTGCATCCCTAATTGTAATAAAAAAAATACATATTTTTAAAAATGATTTCCTTTTTCTCTATTATAATAAAGCAGTGCCTTGTACTTGATGCAAACTAGGATATAATTAATCCTTATTGGAGGCAAAATCAGCTTATTGGGTTTATTTAATGTTTACATGATTTTCTAATAGACTTAAGGTATGAAAATCCAAATTACAGAAAGATCTTTTATCTGGAAACCCCAGGTCCAGAGCATCTTGGATAACAGGTCTCATAACTGTATTACATCTTATGTAAAATGTTAAATGGGTTAAACAAAGGGGTCATCAAGTGGCAATATTATCACTTTAATCAAAGCTTATTTAATTTTGTAAATTCCTGGTAAAACTCCGTGGGGTGGAGGAGCCGCACAGGGAGGGGGCCCTTGAGGTAACAATAGAATTTGGATAAGAGTTTAATAATAGAAGCACCTAATGCTGTTATTATTCCGAGCAGTGAAGGGGAACACAAGGATTTCCTCTGATTAGGCATCCTCCCTTCCTTATACTGTGGCCCAGTTCAAGCTAGCGCCTCAGACTTCCAGAAATGCCAATGTATATGAATGTACATCCTTCATTCCAGTATTTGGAGCAGATGTCATTCATCAGAATCCCAACAGCTGACGGACAGTTTAAATGTAAGGGGGCCACAATATGAAAACATTTTGCTTAGTACAAATAGGAGGCGAAAGTGAGTGTAGCCCACTGCTGAAATGTTTCCACTGGCAGCACATGTTCATCTGTAGAACGTGGCTTTCAACATATCCATCATATAAAAAAAGGAGGTCGGATCCAGTCTCCTGGCTTCAGCTTCAGCAGGGGAAAGATTTACAATTGCTGGCTGGGCACACGGGATATTTAAGTGTATGGCCAGGTATTCAGAAGCCTTCCCAAATAGTAGGTTCTTCTTTCTCACACATTTCATGCAAATGCAACTCATTCACGGTGACAGGTGCGAGAACCACAACTAAATTCCTCTTTTCCCAGCAGGGGAATGACGTGGTGACCACAAGTAACCCTTATGGTGCATTCTGGTTGCTGTAACAACAACTCAGACTGTTATAGATCCCTTGTCAAAGACTGCAATGGGAATCCAAAGCCAGCCAGTCATTTACACAATGCTCCTCTATATACTGTAAGGTGATAAGCGGCCATAGGCTTCTCAAGGGGATTCCCTCTGTCATCTATGGAAATTGATCAATAACACCTTCAGAAAGGTTGCCGCCTGAGATACCTGCATAGCAGTCTTCTTACAGTAGCTACTGAAAATCAGGAGAAAGGAGTAAGCCTATCACCTGCATCTAGGGTTGCCACCTTTTCCGGAAAAAAATACCGACCTTCCTTTATATTTATAATTTTTCCCTATTAACATTGGGATCAACCATCATTTTTACCTGCCAGGCTGGTAAAATACCGACCAGGTGGCAACCCTATCTGCATGTATGCACTTCAGGTCAGGGATAGATCCATTATATTTGCTTTAATTGCCAGAACACATGATATTGGGTTACCTGAGCTGTTCTTTGTTTTATAATCCTTTGTTTGTATAGTGAATAAAGTACCTCCTCTTGTAAAATATAAGGATATTATAAGTTACCAAGGAGTTCCATGACCATGCAGGTCATGGAACTCCTCAATTACATCCAGTGGCAGAACTAAAGGGGGAGCAGGGGGAGCAAGCGGGCCAGGGCCCGCACCACCTCAGGGCCCCGCGGCAGTCCCTGCGCCACATACAAATGCGGCCGTGCGGAGGGGGACGGGGCCCGGCTGCGCGTCACGCACCAGGGCCCGCCCCCCTCTAGGATCGCTAATGATTACATCACTAAACTCCGATTATAACTGATGACATCACTATGCACTGTTTATAAGGATATAATTTACAGGATATTCCTGTATCCTGTGTATTATATAAAGTTATTATTATAAGGTGTGTGCGTTATATGATGTTTTGCTAGTAGCACCTAATAAATACACTTTGTTTTGGTGATGATTTATATGCCACAGTCTGCCCATACCCACCCCCTCCTGCAAAGTGTTGAGGGATATCTAACGGATTCTCCACAGCTGTATATAAAAGCTTGGGATACAGTGGCTATTCTGCCACTCCCATAGAGCTTAGTTATGTCAGCTCTGATACCATTCCCTTGCACTGCACACCCCGTCCCTATATTATTCAATGTGCATGTGAACTGCACTGAAGAATGACAAGATCCCCTGCACAGGGACGTCACACAGTCATCACTTACAGGCACTTCAGGGGTTTCTTCTGGTCCCCTTGTTCAGCTCTTTAGGGAGCTCTATGAACCTGTCTCAGAGACTTAATTTTCTAATCAACACACCACAGGGTAACATACAGTCAGATAGATTCCCTTTAAGCACACAGCTCAACTTTCAGGGATTTATGGAGCACTGCCGATTTAGTGCAGTCACATGTAGCTGATCAAACACCCAATGTGCCGGCTTCTGTGAATTTGCTTAAAAGCATAATCACACAGGCACAGAATTCAATCCACTGATCCCTTGCTCAAACTGCAACATCACATTTAGAGCTACACATATATAGTGTGTGTGTGGATATGCTTTTAAGTAGCTCGAAATGTGCGATGCTGCAGTTTCAGCAAGGGATCAATAGATTGAATTCTGCATCTCTGAAGGATAGAAAATGCCAAAGGAAATAACAGGCATCATTAAAAGTAAAAACAGGAATCTACACCTAATAGAGATAGATATATATATATATATATATATATATATATATATATATATATATATATATATATATATAAATAAATGTACATACATACATACATATATATATGTACATACAATACATACTGCTGATTTTATTTTCTCTAATTTTCAGTTTTTTAGTAAGTATATCCCTCCCTACCTCATTTATAAAGAAAGTCATGCACTTCCCACGGCCACAAAATGCTTTCTCTGTAGAAACGTCAATTTCAAAGTTATAGATCTGCATGAACGAACAAGATGGGTATTCAGGCATCAGGTTAAGTGTATGGACTATCTCAGAGGCACATTTGCAATTTTATCTCCAGGGAGTGTCCTTATTGGCCAAATGCCAGCAATACATCAAACTCTTTCAATAGTGAAAGTATGGTAGTAAGGCAAGGTATACTATGGTGCTGTACCAAAAACCAGGGGTGTAACTGTAGAGGAAGCAGACCTTGCGGCTGCAGGGGGGCCCAGGAGGTATAGGGACCCCATGAGGTCCTAATTCATATACAATTTAAATAAATTTTGGTAAAAATGGTCAACCTGAGGGCCAGAAAAATAATCTGCTGTGGGGGCCAATGATATCTAGTTACGCCACTGCCAAAAATATAAGGTTAGTCGATACCTTTATAAGCTAACTCGGTAAATAAAAATTGCTTTTCAGATGATATTATTACTAGGGATGCACCGAATCCACTATTTGGGATTCGGCCGAATACCGAATCCCAATTTGCATATGCAAATTAGGAACAGGAAAGGAAAAAGTGGAAAAAAATTCTTCTTTTGTGACGAATTTCCCTACCTGCCCCTAATTTACATATGCAAATTAGGATTTGGTTCAGCTAGGAACAAGGATCCGGTGCATCCCTAATTAATACATCTAGGATTTGACAGCGCAATTAAATCCCGTGTTCCCCATGATTTCTACCAAGACGATGATTTCATATACGTGCAAGGCAAACCAGATCTCATACTACGTAATGGTCCACAAGGACAAAATCTGGCCAATCTGCACTCAACACCTGCCTCTAGGGAGTCTACAAGCCATTTTGTGTTCACTACACACTGGTATTTAACATTGTTCACAGATTGTACATGACTTTCTTCGATAGAAGTTGTTTATTAACATCCTATCTTGATCGGACCAAATTAAATATCTAAAAAAGTCACAGTTGTGCTTTAGCTTACAAATATCGATATATAAAATGTGAATTCTCCTCACCTCTGACATAAAGCACTAGGAGTCTACAAAAAGATGGAGACTTTATGCAAATAAAACCAAATATCTTGCCCATCAGCTGTTTCAGTGCTATGAGTAAGATGGAACTTTCAAGATACTGGTTGTTTATTTTGTGGGGTCTCCTGATGTCTCTTGATATTTGGCAAAGTCCTCTACTAGCCATTGTTGAACAAGAACCTCAGCTCTCAGGGGCATTGAACATTGTAGTTCATAAACAAGATGAACAACTTTGACCTGTGCATGAAGTGTAAATAGAAGCTTCCTCCACATCTCTGCACCACTGGCAAATTTATCATTTTGCTTTGAACGTGTATTTGAGTAAAGGGTCCTGGTTTAAGGGTTTGTTCACCTTTGAATTAACTTTTAGTATGCTGTGGAGAGTGATATTCTGAGACAATTTGCAATTGGTTTTAATTTCTTATTTGTGTTTTTTTTGTTATTTAGCTTTTTATTCAGCAGCTCTCCAGTTTGCAATATCAACAATCAGGACTGGAATATGAATAGGAGAGGATCTGAATAGTAAGACGAGTAATAAATGTAGCAATAAATGTATAGCCTTAAGGAGCATTTGTTTTTTTAGATGGGGTCAGTGACCCTCCTTTGAAAGCTGGAACGAGTCAGAAGAAGAAGGCAAATAATTCAAAATCTATAATAAATAAATAATGAAGACCTATTGAAAAGCTCCTTAGAATTCTATAACACACTACATAACATACTTAAATGTTAACCATCCCTTTTAAGATGGCACTATATCTTCTTCTGCACTGCTCTCGTAAAAACTTTGTTGGGGTGTTTACTAAAGCCGTTGCAGTTTTAAACGACACATCAAGACAGTATAAATTTCACCAAAAGAAAACAGCTGCTTGTCAAATAGTTTTTGCTGGGGAAGTGGGAGCTGCAAGACGCCATTAGCCAAATTTCTCCTGCTCAAAATAGTGGAAGCCCGAGTGGAGCCTCAAGTATTGAAAATGCATATAAATGTGCCACACGGCACCCCATAAATGTTTCGCTGAAGCCTGCAGGGATCAGATTTGACTATTTTAGTACCAGCTGCACTTTTATATCTGACTGTGAATCTCATATATAAAATGTGCAACCTGTGTTTTGGGAAAATGTACACAGCTAATGTACAAACAGAAATACACACACTGACATATATCGGGGTGTATTATATATGTGTGTGTGTGTGTGTGTGTGTGTGTGTGTGTGTGTGTGTGTGTGTGTGTGTGTGTGTGTGTGTGTGTGTGTGTGTGTATTGAAAGGCTTCGGCACACACTTATGGGGTTAAATACCTGGGTGCAATTCAGTAATTGAATATCCCTATCCACTAGTAAAAAAAAGTTGAAGCACACCAGGATTTATCTAAAAAAAAAGACAACTTGTTTATTTGATCAATGTGTTGGTCCTCACCAGGGGCCTTTATCAAGATGTATATGTATATATATTTCTAGCCTAGAAACATGACTCTGCACACTGACTGCTAAAGGTGCCTGGCTCCTTGCAGTTGGCTTTGAAAAGAAAACCTGCTAAATGACATGTTAGACACGCAGCTGGTCAAATTACATTTAATAATAGTAACAAGGCACCCAGCACTGATGGACTTCAAAGAGCAGGAACCACAGCTTCTAAATTTTCCAAGGAAGAATATGGAGATGTGTGTATACAGCTGACAAGGGCACTGGTTCAATGTCATGTGTGTAAAAGTTAACCCAGGAAAAAAGGAGTGTTAAGTACACACTCTGTACCATACACTCTGCTATTAGTTCCTTCTACAGTTTTTTCCTTATCGTAAAATGCCATTTCAAGCACCTCTACATTTTTCTTAACACTTCCTGATATTTCACGGACTTAATTGTCACTATAAAATATGCTGAGCACTTTAACATGTGTACAGGATCCGTCAATAAGGAGTCTGTGCAAACTATTCTTGCTGAAGCAATCAGAGAAGCAAAGTGTTCTTCTCAACAAATGTGCTTCCGGCTAAAGCTGGCCATAAAACGTGCAGATTTTATCATCATGTCCGACAAACGATCGTACGTTTCAATCTTCTGACCTGCAACTAACTATTTTGATTAAATAAAGTAGTAAAAGAAAAAAATCAGACAATCTTCTGGCCATGAATTGACAGGCAGCAATCATACAAAAGTTATGTCGGTCTAATAGTAGCGACAATCTCCTATTGATATCGTCAGATACATGCAGAGATATGATTGTTAACTGACAGAAATCTTTAAAACCTTCTGATTATCATGGCACGAAAAATGACGGGATGATTCACACGGTCTGAAAATCGTAAAACCCTTTCTTTTGTACGACTTTATCTTTGCGTCTATGGCCATCTTAAGAGAGACGTATAAGTCTGTTACACACGTTGTCCGCTTATGAGCAGGTATCAGAAATGATATAGACAAGTGTATAAAACTGTACAATGAAGCCCAGGGCTGGCAAAGCCTACAGCACATTAAAGGGTTTGTTCACCTTTAAAGGAATTGTTCAGTGTAAAAATAAAAAGTGGGTAAATAGACAGGCTGTGCAAAATAAAAAATGTTTCTAATATAGTTAGTCAAAAATGTAATGTATAAAGGCTGGAGTGATTTGATGTGTAACATGTCAGTCAGATCACTACTTCCTGCTTTTCAGCTCACTTGGTTTACACTGACTGGTTACCCTGGCTACCAAGCAGTAACCAATCAGAGACTTGAGGGGGAGCCACATGGGTCATATCTGTTGCTTTTGAATCTGAGCTGAATGCTGAGGATCAATTACAAACTCACTGAACAGAAATGTACCATGTGGCCCCCCTTCAAGTCACTGACTAACTCAGAGTTATAGAGATGAAAAGCAGGAAGTTGGAATCGCGCTGTTTTATTAGACATCTCTTCACTCCAGCCTTTGTAGATTACATTTTTGGCTAACTAACTATTACAACTATTACAAACATTTTTTTTTTGCACTGCCTATCTATTTACATTGTTTTTATTTTCACACTTAACTGTTTAAGGTAACTTTTATTATTTTATAGAATGGACAATTCTAAGCAACTTTTCAATTGGTTTTCATTATTTTTTATAGTTATTTGCCTTTTTCTTCTGACTCTTTGCAGCTTTCAAATGGGCGTCGCTGACTCCCTTCTAAAAAAAACAAATTCTCTGTAAGGCTACAAATGTATTGTTATTGTTACTTTTTATTACTGATCCTTCTATTTAGAACGACTTTTATTCATATTCCAGTTTCTTGCATGGTTGCTAGGGTTTGGACCCTAGTTACCAGATTGCTTAAAATGCAAATTGAAGAGCTGCTGAATAAAAAGCTAAATAACTCAAAAACCGTCAATCATAAAAACTGAAAACCAATTGCAAATGGTCTCAGAATATCACTCTCTACATCATACTAAAAGTTATCTCAAAAGGTGAACAACCCCATTAACGTTAAGAAATATCCAAAAACAACCAGAAATAAAACTGGGGAAAAGGGCATTTTGATCAATTACATCTTGCACAGCAACAAAAACAAAAGGTTATTTGCAAAGGAGAGCGTTTCAGTGGGATTATTTCTTTTTTCAAATAATAGATTGTAAACCCTCAATATTAGTCTCAAATATTAAAAAAACACACTAACTTTTAGGAAGGAATTACTTGGCAACAGCACTTGTATCACACGGGCACTTCATGGTTGTGATTAACTGACACAGAAAAGCACCCCAAATTACAAACAAAAGGTACAAAGAGTGTTGTTAGCGTTAGGGAAACCCCTGCTATAATCTGTATGTTGAAGGAAGGCAGCAATTTCTACTCCAGTGCTTGGTGTATCCCTTTACTTTGCTATTTTGTAGTTTAATAAGGAAAGACTGGTTTAAAAAAGGGTTCCACTTTTATTCCCCCATGGTGACTCTGGGAAACATAACAGGATATTTACTTCAGCATTATATAACTTTTTACGGTCTTCTTTGCAGACTGGGGGTCTGGACCATGGGGTCTGCTTCCTCTACAGCTATAAAATACCGTTCTCAGCCGGTTCTCCTACCTGGGCATGAGCAGCAGAGATGCTAGCGGGTGGCAGGGAGAGGGGCTGAACGTGTCCAGGGCCCCAGTGAAGATTTCTCATAGGGGGGACAGCACTGTGAAGGAATGCCACTGGTGCCAAATGTTTTATCTGGCGATACCTTTTTTTGGCGAACTGAATAAGTAAAAATTGCAAGCTTTTGGAGCACACAGGGCCCTTCATCAGGCAAAATACGAAAAATAAATAAATCTCTAGTACTTAGTATAATCAATGTTTGCTCTGTGTGCAGCCAATCAGAGCATCCAGACATTAAAGTCAAGAGCAACACAAACAGCAACAATACTTTATGTATGAAAGCAGTGTTTGTACGTGGACTGCCTTCTGCCAGAATTTTCAGTTCCCTAAATGTATGGTAAAAGCCTTTCTATAGTAATCATTTTAAATGTACTCTTCAATGCTGAGCGTGTATGTTCTCTCCATGCTTGTGTGGGTTTCCTAGGAGTTCTATGGCATCTTTTCATACTTAAAGGGATACGGTCATAGGAAAACATGTTTTTTTCAAAACGCATCAGCTAATACTGCTGCTCCAGCAGAATTCTGCACTGAAATCCATTTTTCAAAAGAGCAAACAGATTTTGTTATATTCAATTTTGAAATCTGACATGGGGCTAGACATAGTCAATTTCCCAGCTGCCTCCAGTCATGTGACTTGTGCTCTGATAAACTTCAATAACTCTTTACTGCTGTACTGCAAGTTAGAGTGATATCACCCCCCTCCCTCCCCCCCCCCCCAGCAGCCTAACAACAGAACAATGTGAAGGTAACCAGATAGCAGCTCCCTAACACAAGATAATAGCTCCCTGGAAGATCTAAGAACAGCAATTAATAGTAAAAGCCAAGTCCCACTGAGACTGATTCAGTTACATTAAGTAGGAGAAATAACAGCCTGCCAGAAAGTAATTCCATCCTAAAGTGCAGGCACAAGTCACATGACTGGAGCAGCTGGGAAACTGACAAAATGTCTAGCCCCATGTCAGATTTCAAAATTGAATATAAAAAAGATTATTTGCTCTTTTGAGAAATGGATTGCATTAGTCTGGTGGAGCGGCACTATTAACTGATATGTTTTGGAAAAAACATGTTTTTCCATGACAGTATCCCTTTAAATATACAGGCAGGTTAATTGGCTCCTGATAAAATTGCCCATAATGTGTGTGTGTGAATGTGATATGAACCTTTAACTGAAAGCTCCACTGGAGCAGGGATTGATGTGAATGATATATAAACTCTGTAAAGAGAGTTGAAATACAGTATGTTGGTACATGGTCATGGTACAGGGGCATTTTTTTTTTAATTCCCCAAAAGCTACCAGCCTAGGGTAGGCTAAGGGCCCTTGGCTGCATATATTATACACAGGGCCCTAGGCAACCAGTCAGCTACCCCCGCCCCCCTTGTAAGCGTGCGTGCATTTATCAAAACGTTGGCCTGTTTTTAATGTAATTTACTAAAATCATATATTTTAGGTAAATCCCAGTGTGCACTCATGCCTTTCCGGACTTATTGCAGTGTTGGCTACAGTGTGTGGTCTGCACAATCTGGTTTCTAGTTTCACAGGCAAATAGGAGACACAAGTGAGTTAGTGGCAAGGCAGAATAATGCTGTCCCCTTACTCCCCTGACAGAACATAGAGCAGCAGCAAGTTTACCATATTTGCAATTAATCCATCTCATCAACAGCCACTGGCCAGAATAAGCAATGATTAGACTTGGATAAAGGGCTCTGTGTCGCCGAAGCAATTCAGCTGAATAAAACATCATTAGCAGTTGGGCAGCATTGGCATGCCACTCTATTCAGTGATTAATTGCTGTGATTAAGACTTACCTTCCCTCACTGGATTTAGTAGGGTCCCCCTCGCAGACAAAGTTCTCAATGTAGCCCAAGCTGCAGTTGATTTTGGCCCAGTTGGGTTTGCACACGTCCAGGAAATGTGGCCTCAGTCGACCTATGGTGTATTTAGCAATGTCTGTCAGTGACTGACTCACTGCCGCCCCGAAAATGAACGTCCCAATGGCTTTATAAATAGTGGCTACATAATTGTTCCTGATAAAGGCGCCGGACCGCAAGTCACTATAAAAGACTGATAATGCCTCTCCTAATATTATCTGGAAAAAAACAAAGAGAAGTTAGGAAGAGTCATGTCCCGTAAAACAGAGACAAGACAAAGCAGAAGGGTATTTTTTAAACAGTGGCAACTGCTGGATTACTCTCCTAGCTGCTTGGGGTTTTACTTCAACACCAGTTTAAAAAGTTAACGGTTACTGTTTAATTCACTTATAATTATATTATGATACGGATGAACCTGTTCTAAGCACTTTTTCAGTTTATCCTTACCAGCCTAAGAGTGGGAATTCAATTTTATTGTTACTAACATTAATTGTTTACCCTTCTGTTCAGGCTATCTGGTTGCTAGAGTAATTAAGCCTTAGCAGACAGATTGTTTATGATCTTCAACAGAAATACCCTGGCAAGTGCAGTTTTTATCAAACAGGAGCTCCAACCCGGGGTATCAGATAAATAATTATAATCATTAGGGGGTTTACAATGCATTACATTATAGATTTACAATATATTTTCATTATTTGAGCAGAATTCCCCTTTAAACGTATAAACCAATGCATAAAACACTACTACTGTTTAAGTCCCTTTATGTAGGCAATCAATATGGCAGCTTCTAGGCAGTCTACAAACAAGAACAAACAACTGAGCAGTGCACTGGACTAGACATCTGGGTTATTTGAACAGAATCATCAGAACCAGTGGCAGTAAGGGTTGTCTGGAGTGCAGAAAACTTGCTGGGAGTCTTTACTGATGAGCAATTTCAATGGAAGTTAATGGAGCCATAAAATGATTTAGCTGTGGGGCCCAATGATGTATTGTTACATCACTGACCATCATATTTAAGTTACATCAAAGGATGTGTAAACTTCCATCCACCTCACCCTGTACCCTAAAAGATGCAGGAACAGCAGTTTGATTTTCCGGTCTTTAAAAAACGCACATTTTTAAAATTTCATTTTATCTTTATGTTCAGATTTTGAACATTGAGGTACATTATAAGTTCGATATCAGCCAGAATTTAGAATACCCCTCCCCCTCATCTCATCCTGAGATCTGCCATTCACTTGAATTATCAAAGGTATCCCTGCACCCTCTACTTGCGAAAAATGACTCAAGCTGTGCATACATGGTTAGCATCAATCACAATTAAATGCCAATCCCTACAGATGTTTACAGCTAAAATAATTTGGGTATCCATATAAATCAAGCAGAACACTCTACAAAATCTCAAGAGTAGTAATTGGCATTTGAGGAAGGGCATCTCCCCTAAAGGGTTTGCTATGATCTCAATAAAACTGGTGCAGATTTGCACAGCATAAAGCAGTGATCTCCAACCAGTGGCTCATGAGCAACATGTTACTCACCAACCCCTTGGATGTTGCTCCCAGTTGCCTCAAAGCAGGTGCTTATTTTGGAATTCCAGGCAAGTTTTGGTTGCATAAAAATAATGTGCACTGCCAAACAGAGCCTTCTATAGGCTGCAAGTCCACATAGGGGCTAACCAACAGCCAATCACAGCCCTTAATTTGCACCTCCCAGGAATATTTTTCATGCTGGTGTTCAGGGCTGGAACTAGGGGTAGGCAAAGTAAGTGCAGGGGGGCGCACTTTTAAGGGAATTTTTTTTGCTTGGTCCTTAATAGTTTTTAAATTTTATATATTTTTTTAAGTCCAACCACCTCTTGCCTGTTGTTCATACTGCGGGCAGAAGCACTCCCCACCTTCCTCTTGGCAGCTGCTGGCACGTACATATTTGTGGGCAATATCTTGGCTGCTGCTTGCACAGGTAAACAGATTATTAGGGGCAATATGATGCTGCTGGCATTGGGGGTAATAATATGATGGATGTTTTGTCTTATGCTGGCACATGTACAGATGCGTGATGTTGGGAGAGGACTGCATCAACACTCCGATGTGCTCCTCTTCCAATAGGATGTTGGCCAAAAGCTACGTGCCTGATATTGATCAGGTAGGGTGCTGGCAAGGTTCCGCAAAGGTGCCAATAAGTTGTTGACTTGGTCTGGACAGATTGAGATGGCAGCTTTTATCAGCATGTGTAAGGGCTCATAGGGCAACATTGTGGTAAAAGTAAAAGGAGCCATTTAATTTATGGCCAATTTGATCCTTTCGTGAGACAAGTGCTCTGATCCTGAGAGTAAATCAAGAATCCCTCCCATAATGCAAGACTGTCCTGCCATTTGCTTAATTTTACTTGTAAGAAAAAAGGAAGTAATCATAAAATGACCATAAATGATACTTTCCCACAAGAGGCATAGAGAACTAGGACTTTCCTCCAGCTTCACTACTCAGCATAATATGTTGCAATGTTTTTGGGTACAAAAAAAAAACCTATCACTTTCATTCACTGAAGTCTCTTCCCTAAAGCGATAACAAAAGTAACTGCTGCAGCACGAGCCATTTCTCGTGCGTAATATTCTCACCTTAAGATTTCCGTTCCGTGCACTTCGTGCCCAGCCAGCAGCAGTAACATTAATATCACATTAAGATCCTGTTATTAAAAAGGGAGTGGAGGAAATGACATATGAGAACATCTACAAACAGCTGCTGACTACCCTGCAGGTGAGGAAATGAACTGCCTCCAATTTAATCAAGAGGGAAATTGGATGATCAGACTGGAAAAATTCAATTCTGTTTCCAATTTAACTTTGGCGGATTCTCACCCGGTGGATAAACAAAGGCAAAAATGAGCCACTACACTGGCAAAATCAACTCACCTGGGGTAAACATAATGACTCTGGGCACAGGGGAAAGGCTGATGCCAGTCTAGGGGCCAATTCTCTGCCTGCACAAGCAGAGAATCAGCCATGTCGGACATTAAAGAAGAAGGAAAGGCTAAAAACTTAAGTAAGCTTTATCAGAAAGGTCTATATGAATACACTAGTAAACCCTTAAAGTAATGCTGTGTCAAAAGAAACACAGCATTCCTCTCCTTCTATTGTGTACACATGGGCTTCTGTTTCAAACTGCCTGTAAATTTAGGTTAAACCTCCAGGGCTTGGGCATGCTCAGTTTGCTCCTCTCCTCCTCCCTCCTGCCCGCTGTAATCTGAGCTCAGAGCAAGCAGGGAGAGACTGAAGCAGGAAGTGATGTCACAGCAAGCTAATATGACAGCTGTTATCCTAAACAGTGTCTAGAGCAGTTTACTCGGGTATGGAAAAGCATTCTAAAGAATGAAAAATGCATTCTAGCTTGCACTGTTGTGGCCAATATATTGGCAATAAACTGCCTTGGTAGCTTTCCTTCTCCTTTAAACTTAGGCTAATGGCCAGTGGGGTGTAGAACAGCAATGGCCAAAATTTAATCTGTCTGTCAACACACCTAATTGTACTGCATGTAGAATGCCCTACTGATAGGGGGATTCCTGCCATGAAGCAAGTTGAGAACCTTGCCTCAGGCAGCAGTGCCACACCATGTTAGTAGGGGAGGCAAAGAGCCATTTCTGATAACTTTTAAGAGACAAATTTCCAGTTACTGCGCTCTTTCGGCCCCCCTTTGATGCTGTAAAGGTAAGCGTTGGCAAGGTCAGACCGGTATATTTGGGGCCCACCGGGTTCCAAACCTCAGGGGCCCCCTGCCAGAAGTCCTACATACATGCGTGGAATCCTGCGCACCGCACTTGTTTTTCTTTTAGTTCTGGTTGATCTGGAAGCAGGTCTGGCCCGGCAGGAGTCCATGAGGGCCGGGACCCACCAGGTTTTTTCCAGTTTTCCTGCCAGCCCAGTCTGACCCTGAGCATTGTGGCTGAGGGGGTGGGGTGGCGGATTTGCTTAAACTGCCTCAGGGCAGCAAATATTGCAGAGTCACCCCTGCCTACTGAATGCACTTGGAGCAGTATCAGATGGATCTCAGTGTCACTCATCACACATCCAGCTGTAAAACACAGCATTAGTGAAGAGCCTTGGGCAGCACAAATATAAGTACTGCTGACTCCATCTTACCTTACTATACACACACTCACACTGCAGGGTGCAAGGAAATCTCATATATACTGTTCTGCAGGCAATCAGCCCCAGCTCCTATCCTCATCATCAGGTTATGTGCAGTTTATACCCAGCACAATAATACAGAGGATTGGAAGAGGTCAGTGGCATGTGTGAGGCGTTGGGATTGGCTCCAATGTCTTTTTCTCCCCAGTAAAACCTTTAAATTGCGGTTTTCTTTGTTTCTGAAACCTTTTGTCACTATGTGGCTATCAGATTCTCAGAATGAGAGATGGCAAAATGATTTACAAGCTGTTTTAATGGTGCCAACAGTGGGAAAGAAAGCCCAGGGCACCACCTTCTACTGTTGCACACAGGAACACGCAAGTATAATTTACTTTTTCCTTCCTCGTATTGAAATAATGAATTGCCCATGCACAAGCTAGTTAAAGTGGAGAGCCGAGAGAATGGAACCCACCCAAACCCAGGAGAATGACAGGCCCCCAGAGACCATTACTGGGCAGAACATTCTGCAGTGCTTAATATACCACATTTTCCCAGATGCAGTCATCCAGTTTTAATTTATGGAGGAAAAAAATAACACATCATGATAAACCCTGGCAATGCAAAAAAATAAATAAAAAGGTTGGAGTCTCCCATCACAGGAGGGGGGGGGGGGAGGTGGAGGATTTGCAGGCTTACATAAATCAGCAACTTCCAGGCTCTGGCCCTCAAGCTATTATATAACTCCAACAGCCTTTAAATTCTAGGAAGCAGGTTGGGAAATTCCTCCTGATTCCGCAAGTCCAACTGTTGACATGACTTACTGTCATTTATGCTTTCAAAGGGGTGGTTTGCCTATAAATTCCATTTTAGTATGATATAGAAATTCACATTCTAAAGGTGGCCATACACAAGCAGATCTAAGCTGCCAATTTCGGCTCTTTAGACCAATTACACAGCTTATTTGCCCATGTATGGGACCCTCCAATGAGTCCACCTGAGCCATAACTTGGCGAATGCAGATGTAGATTTGGCAGGTTTAATTTTCCCATTAGATCGAAGACCGCATCGGCTCAGCTTTCCAACAGTTTGGCTTAATCCAATCATTGGCCATAGGGTCAAACAAGTGGATTTTATAGTCTACGGCCAGACTATTTGCAAATGCTTTTCATTTTTTATGGGTTTTTTTTTTTAATTGTTCAGGTGCTCCCCAGTTTAGAATTTCAGCAGCTGTCGGGTTGCTAGGGTCTGTATACCTTAGTAACCAGGCAGTGGTTTAATTGAAAGACTGGAATATAAATAGGAGAGAGTCTAAATAGAAAGAACCAATAAAAAGTAGCAATCACTTAACACTAACTTCACATAGCAACAACATTTGGCTGATGGGGTCAGTGTCCCCCATCTGACAGCTGGAAAAGTCAGAGGGCAGAATCTATGATAATTAATGTAAATTTTCCCAGTGAGAAAGAGGGAATTATAAGTACAGTGTGGTCCAATAAACAGTGACTGCTCATTTGGCAACCTCACCAAACAAGTGGATCGTACCACGTGCAGCCAGCAATCCACAGCAAGAAATTCTATACGCTTCTTTTATTTCTGAAATCCATAACTGACCAATATAAAATTATTTTAATTATTTTGGCCCAAATCATTTATTTTAAATAAAATATAAAAGCATCCCACATGAAAGTCTTAGAATAAATCAGCAAGAGACTATTATTGCTAAAGAGCCCTTGGTGAGTTGCCATTAGACAATTCCGCCATTGTCATTCCAAGACAACTTTTTTCTTTTTTACGCTTGTCCAGGCCTATTGCTATATAAACATGCCAAGAGAAAGGCCAAATTTCCACTAGAAATGAGGCAAGATTAAAGCCTGTGCCTCACTCAGCATCAGGGTGTTAAATCCTTGATGCCAGTGGCTGGCACTCCATCAAGAGTAGCTATAAAGCACATATTGGGTTTCATTTTATTCCTTGCATGTGATTTCCGGTATTATAAAAAGTTACATTATAGGCAATGGCTGTATTGTGAGACACAATGTGACGATTATAACCGATATTCAGGCAGTTTTTGGCCAACAGCGTAGCCATTGTAGTTCGCACATACAACTGGATTTTGATTGGTAATTCAGGTTTATATTAAGGTTGACAAATGAGGTGGCCAAGTGGACTGATCAGCTGTGTGGGCAGCTAAAATGATATTGTTTTTAAACATGCAAATGTATATAGACATATATTGGACTTACAACAATAATACAGAATGGGATCATGATTCCCCCCAATAAGCCATATGAAATGGTGTCTTCTTTGTATGGATACCGGAGTGAATCATCATTACAGAAAAATCCTCTTTGGAAGGGGGTATGCTTCAAATTGAGAATTGCAAAAGGCAATCCAGCTACAGTAAAAGGAAGAGAAATAGGCGTTAACACAGGCAATGTAACAAATCACTGGGGTGCAGCAGTTAAATTAATAGAGGAGACGGGAAGGGTAAGCAGAAAACGCAGAGAAGCAAGCAACAGAGGCAGTTCACTGTATATGGGGGATATGCAGCCAAGACAACACTATACTGTAGCTTTTAAGAACTGTAATGTAATGTTGTGAAATGAATCACCTGCAATGTTAAGAGAACTAAACTATAAAAATTAATATGGATAAAAATACCATATTTTACAAACTGAATGAATTGTACCAGTCTTAAGTGTCAGCTTGTCAATAGCAGCAATGATCCAGGACTTCAAACTTGTCACAGGGGGTCACCATCTTGGAAAGTGTCTGAGACACTCACATGCTCAGTGGGCTCTGAGCAGCCAAGCAATCTATTTCTCTTTCCTGCCTTCTATAGGAGATAGCCAGCAAGGAGAAATTGAGCGCTTCACGATGGATTGTCGCCCTGTCACCTTTTCTGAAGAGGAGCACAAGCGAAGTTTCAGTAAGCTATTTCTTAATAAACACTTTGCGATGTTAAAGTTAAATATGTCTTGGTGGGTTTTTTTTCGTTATATACAAACACATTTTTTAAAAAAAAAAAACAAAAAACATTTTTGATGTTACTGGTCCTTTAGGATGCTAATCTTCTGGGTTGTTGCAAATTATCAAGCAGAAAATGAGATTGGTCCGTAATATAAGATGATGCTACAGGGATGATTATTAAATTCTGATACTAGTAGTAATTATCTGAATTAATTACTAATCAGCCTTATATTGTGATATTTCTATTCTATGTGTACTGTATATTGTGAGTGGGTCCCTAAGCTCAGTAAGTGACGGCAGCACAGAGCATGTGCAGTGAATCAGCAGAAAAGAAGATGGGGAGCTACTGGGGCATCTATGGAGACACAGATCTTTACTGCTAAAGGGCTGTGATTGCTTTGGGTGGTACAGAAGCCCAAAACATAATGTACAACATTTATAGCCTACTTCTGTAGTTAAGCTTTAGTTTTCCTTTAATGTGTTGCTATAGAACAGTATTAGCATTTTTCTATTGCAAAAATGTTATATGTCCACAGCCTGAGGTCACAAAAGGCCTCTATAATAAGGGTATGGGGATCAGGCAATATTGCAAAGGGGGGAAAAAACAATTTGTGCCCATTATAGGCATGAGGCTCCCCAGATATTTATTTATATTTACTAAATCAGAAATGTCCAACAAGCAGCCCTCCAAATGTTCCTCAACTACAGCTTGCACTATCCTATCAAATGCCATTTGTATTTCAGCTGCATCTGGATGGGCTGGAATGGTGGGAGTTCTAGTTCATCACAGTCTAAAGGCTGCCAATTACTCCTCATTGCATCAGTGATTTTTTAAAGCAAGAAGGTTAAATGCAATTTCACATTTGCTTTGTCCAACAAAATTACTTTACTATATACAGTACTACAATAGATATGAAAAGGAAGTATTGTTTGGTGCAGTCTATGAGTAGGGGACATGTAGTGCCTGAATCACCTGGTGTCTGATCACATACATGCACTAGTAAGTGTCAATCACTGTCACGGGCACAGGCTGTCTACGTTGTGAAGAATTTTGGTTATTAAAGGGATGGTTCACCTTTAAGTTCATGTTTAGTATATTATAGAATGGCTAATTCTAAGCAACTTTTCAACTGGGCTTCATTTTTTCTTTTTTATAGTTTTTAAATTATTTCTTTCTTAATTTTATTTCTTCTTCTGACTGTTTCCAGTTTTCAATGGGGGTCGTTGACCCCATCGTCCTTTAAGGCTGCAAATATTATATATATATATATATAGTCTTTAGAACAAATTATATTGTGATTTTTATTTTGATGTCCCCTTTTATTCAAATATAATATAGTGTTGGACTGACATAATGGGATACTGGGGGATATATATATATATATATATATATATATATATATATATATATATATATATATATATATATATATATATATATATATATATATATATATATATATATATATATATATATATATATATATATATATATATATATATATATATATATATATATATATATATATATATATCCCCCAGTATCCCATTATGTCAGTCCAACACTATATTATATTTGAATAAAAGGGGACATCAAAATAAAAATCACAATATAATTTGTTCTAAAGACTGAACAAGTTTATTAAGTTTAGTAGTTTCACAAACCAAAGGAATTTTCTCACTATATCAAAGTTCTGAGTAATGAAACAAACCACCCAACAAAAAACCCTACAAATTAAGGCCCATGGCACAAACAGTAATTGTAGGTGTGTTGCCCATAGGAAAAAGGCATTGCAGCGTATGGTGGTTACATATAGAAATATCAGCATGTTATTTTCCGGTCATTCTTTTGGGTTTCACTAAGGCAGTGATCCCCAACCAGTAGCTCGTGAGTAACATGTTGCTCCCCAACCCTTGGATGTTGCTCCCAGTGGCCTCAAAGCAGGAGCTTATTTTTTAATTTCTGGTTTGGAGGCAAGTATTGGTTGTATAAAAACCAGTTGTACTGCCAAATAGATACTCCTGTAGGCTGCCAGTCCACATAGGGGCTACCAAATAGCCAAACACAGCCCTTATTTGGCATCCTCAAGAACTATTTGCATGCTTATGTTGCTCCCCAAGCCTTTTTACATCTGAATGTGTCTCATGGGTGAAAAAGGATGGGGACCCCTGCACAAAGGTATAAAGCGATAGAGGTGGAAAGTGTTTTACAGATACATTTTCAGATTAAGTTTCATACATTTAACGATACATAGAATCAGAGCAAAGCCGGCAACACACGTATCAATGGAATAGTTGATTTGATATGGAGTAGCCGAAGGTTTGGCTGAGAAATGCATCAACTAAATGTATCAAACTGTAACAAAATAGAATGTTAGCGAACTGGTTTATGGAGTCATTATTGGGAAACATGAAGTGGTGAAAACAAAAAAAAAATATTTTTAAAACTGAAATTTTATAATGATAAGATAGAAAGGGTTATTATTTGATTAGTGGGCGAATTTCTCCCGTTTCGGTTTGCAGAAAAATTCAAGTCGAAAAAGGACGCCCGTGTCAATTTTGGACGCGCATACGAAAAGTCACTCGCGTAAATTTTGACACCAGCGTAAAAGTCAATGGGCGTCCAAATAGTGTTGTCCAAAAAAATTTTGGCGCTGGTGAATTTTCGCTGGAGTTTTGCGAATTTGCAGGCGGCAAAATGTGGAAATTCACTGCAAATTCCCGCCAGGCAAATTTATTCGCCCATCACTATTTGTGATAGTGAAGTATCCCATTAAGGAAAAGTGCACTCACATTGCTGGATATCAGGTTTACATATTTATAACCTAATAACCCACATAGAGGAATTTTGGCAAGTCTTACATGTAAATAGCAACAGACAAGTAGCACTTTCCTCATAAAACTGATGCCAAAACTGGCTCAGCCAGGAAAGGCCAGAAAGCCATTGTTCATGACATCCAAATCCCGTCACAAACAACCGGTTTCATAGGTGTGACATCCTCAGCACGTATAATCAGTGCGAGACTGTTCCATACAAGAATTTACAGAAAATGTTCGCTTTCATTCTAATGCTGCTTTTCTCAGGACAATGGAGAATATAAGGAGAATAGAAGTCTACTCACAAATGTACAACATTATCGGGCTGATTTATCAAAAATCAAGTTGGGCTTTTTTCATGATTCAAGATAAAAAGCAGTGAAAAAACAGGAGTACAAATATTCTTAAGAATATTCTTTGTAACTTTGAATAGTCGCCATTTATTAAAGAATAAAACTACAAAAAAATCACCAGAAAAAACTCAGCAAGTTAAAGCAGGCAGGGTTGTATAGAAGTCAATGGGAATGTTCTCTGACAACTTTATTGTCCCAGTTTATTAAAACATTCCAGATTTTCCGCCACAATTTAATTTTTTACAGATTTTTTCATAAATAAGAAAATATTCTAGTTTGTTTAAATTGTGAGTTTAATCAAGGTAGAAAAAACTTCACAAACTCGACCTTTAATAAATAACCCCCTTAAATAAGCTAGCATTTGAGAAAAAAAAGGCACACAAGTTAGCATTTTTTTTCCCTTATGTGTTTTTTTTTCCCGATTTTAATAAATCAGATTTTGATAAATCTGCTCCTATAGGTCAGGATAAACAAACTATTTTGGAATATCCCTACAATATACACTACATTCCTGAGCTATTGATAGATTTATCGTAATGTACAGCATCTTAAGCTCCCGATAGACGCGACGATTCTTCTTTCAGAACGACCGATTTTAGCGAAATCCGACCAATCTTTCGAAATTATCATGCGGTTAGTGGGATTCGAACAATCGTACATCTTACGATTTTTCGGCCGACATCTGTAAGGAAATTGATCTGCCAGGTCAAAAAATCTTTGTCGGTCCCAGTGCAATCTATCTATGTTTGCAGGGCCAAGCAGGCAGCTCCCCTTTGTTTTCCTGGCAAATTGGTCTTTTTAGTTGATGGTAAATTCGTACGATCGTTCTGAGAAGATTGTGGTCTCAGGATCAGGATCTGATCTTTTAAAAATCTCAACATCTATGGCCAGCGACTCAATGATGGTGTTGGTAAAGCAGCATCTACCCAAAATGCCCAAGAATGTAAGGTTGAGCTAATGATAATTAGAATGGAAAAGGCTGGAGAGACAGAACAGTTCTTGGGATGCAACAATTAGCAAAACACAGCACACTGGCTGTAACACCCATATCTGAGTGTATATAAAATAGGTGGGGCTGGCTATTTTTGGAGTTCCTGTTTGCATCTTTAATTACTGCCAGACTGTTTAGTAATGAAGGAGCAAACATGCAATTAAGGCATAATTATACAAAAACAACCTATTTAATTATACAGCTTTTATAGCAGCATTTAGATAGAATCTCAAGATCGCAGTTACATGAAATTCTTAAAGCTGGCCATAGACGCAAAGATCTGATCGTACGAATCGAGGATTCGTACGATTTTCGGAACGTGTGTGGAGAGTCCTGACATTTTTCGTCAGGCGGAGATCGGTCGTTTGGTAGATTGGACAGGTTAGAAAATTTCAGTCGGCTGCCGATAATATCTCTGCGTGTATTGCCGATCGTACGATTTTCATTGGGAGGCTGTCACTAGCTTTGGTTGGATATAGATATCGTACGATTGCTGTCAGGGGCAGAACATTGCTGATCTGTTCTTTAACTAATCTGACTGGTAAGACTTTGATCTGAATGGTTAGTGGCGGGTTGTACGATCGGATCTTTGCATCTATGGCCAGCTTAATACCTGCCCCTAATTTGCACAAATGGCTAGTTTACCAGTTCAGAAGGTCCCCTAACCAGGAGAATGCTTATTTTAAAAAGATGAACTTTGTTTTGGCCTGTTCTTTATATTATTATGTATTATTTATTGAGAGGCGACATATTCTTCAGCGCTTTACGGAGATCACACATCATTCACAGCAGTCCCTGCCCCAGCGGATCTCTCAATCTGTGGTCCATAATATTACACTTACAGACAGTATGGTCAGTTCTATCAATTAACTTGCTTGTATGTTTTTGCAGTGTGGGAGGAAATCAGAGTACACAGAGGCAGGGTTGGACTGTAGTGATGTGCGGTCAGGGTTTTCCGCACCCGACCCTAACCCGTCCCTGCTGTGCCCGCTCCCGGGGTCCTTTTTTAGACCCACGCGGTCGATGACATCACAAAAGGGGCGGGGCGAGCAGACGCGAGACTATAAAACCGGAACCCGGCATTTGAAGGTGGCGGGCTGGGAGAGCAGGAGAAGAGCTCAACCTGCACCCACCAGCGAGGAGCACTGCGAGGTCGACCCGAACCGGCCCGCAAGTATCGGGTCGGCCCGCACATCACTATTGGACTGGGCCGGTATTGCTGAAAAGAGAAATTGCGGTAAGGGGTGTTCAGCTGAGGGGTGGGTTTTGGAGGAGCTGGGGCTCTTAACTGGGGTGGGGGCTCCCAGATGGCAGCCCAGGTGGGCCCCAGAATTCCCAGTCCGACACTGCATGGAGGACACCTACACAGTAGTGATGTGCGGGCTGACCCGATACCCGCGGGTCGGGCAGGTTCGGGTCGACCTCGCACTGCTCCTCGCGGGTGGCGGGCTGATCTCTTTTCCTGCTCTCCCCACCCGCAAACCTTCAAATGCTGGCATCCGACTTCCGGTTTTATAGTCTCGCGTCTGCTCGCCCCGACCCTTTTGTAACATCATAAGTGGGGGAGTCTATAAAAGGCTGGCAAGCAGGGCAGGTTAGGGTAGTGTGCGGGTCAGGAAAACCCTGACATGCTTATCACTACTATACAGACATGAAAAAAACATACAAACTCCTTGCAGATAGTGCCCAGGTTATGTCTGCTCAGATATTTTCATAGGGATTGTTTCACTGCCTTCCTGAGCCAACCTCTATGGGGAACATGTATTACACTGCCTGTCTGCTGGCCTTTGGCAATATTCCTTTATATCTGGGTAATGTATTCCAGTATCCTTGCTTTGATTATTTAACCTTAAACATTATGTCATTGTTCCATGTTCTTCTGCCTCAAGGTCACATAGATTTTGGTGAAATGTAATGAATTGTGTCAGGCCTGGGCAGAGTTTAAACTGGAGAAATTTCCATGGCAGTCTTTTATCAATATGAAGCAATCTCTTTGCAACAAAATGAATTCACTTTGTGATGAAAACTCAACAATGCCTGTGGGGAGAGGACAAGGGGTAAAGAAATGGCTTTTTATATATAACAGTTCCAAAAGAGGAACAAAAATGCAGGAAGGAAACTTGTAGGTTCCCGACCGGTAGACCCTTTATGCACAGTCAATTCATAGTTTTGGTGGATAAAGAAGTACAGTAAAAATTATTTCATTCAGAAAAATGACGCATATTTTTTCTCCAGTCTTTATTTTTCCCCTTTTCTGTCAGTACTCAGACACACTGAAAACTATAACGTTATTACCGAGTGATTTATATAACTCACACCATTCAAATTCCAGAGAAATTAATTAATGAGCATGCAAATTACATATACGGTTACAACTGCCCTGGACTTCACTTCTATCTGCCAGGTTGTTTACTTTCATATGGCTTCCAAAATAAGCAGTACCGTTTTAGCACTCGCCTGCTGGTATTATATAAACATCAACAATGCCAACAAAACATACTCATGGCTGCTTTTCCTGTCAACATCCAAATCCAAGCCTAGCGCAGGTTTCCTTCGGACTTCCTCGCCAAATGAGAACATTCAGACCAGGAAAGCTACTTCTATATGTCTGCATTCAACTGGAGGGATTGCATTATCCTTCTGCGCTGCTTGGAGAATAACTTAAAAGGGAACTTCGGCTTCCAAACCAAAATGTGTTATAGAGGCCCACATAACACAGAAACCCCTAATATACACATCACAGTTGCATGTTTCTTCAAAAGGTATGAATAAATGCCATTTTCTATGCTGAAATCCAGCTGTTTAACATTTCTCTTTCTGCATCATTTGAAATCCTGGCAGAGAAGGAGGGACTAAAAACACTGATGTTAGTAACAACTTCTCCACAGTTTACGGACAGCATGCAGGAACTACATAACCCACAATGCATTGCACTGGGATGTTTCTTTCCTTATTGAAATCATGTGTGCAGGGAATTGTGGGGTTTGGAGGATGCACTCGGAGGACAGATGGCTGTTGATACAAAGTAATAGTAATCAGGCAGCTCAGCAAAGTAGTCAGACAGATCAGCAAGAGAGCAGGGGGCTAGGCTTAGGGAACGGTCACAGACCATTAATAGTCTTAAAAAGTCATATTTTTTAATCGATGTATATTGCAAAGTTGCTTGAAATTATGTTTACTTTTCAAAAAACTTAAGTTGTGTTTTTGTGGAGTTTCCCTTTAACATTAGCATTACTGATACCAAACAGTCATTTTTCAGTATGGATTCACCAAATCCATAATTATTGGATTCAACCACATACCCTATCTTTCAAAAAAAATAAAGAACTAATAGGATTACACATGAAAGGTATAATCGTTGGGCCAGGGTATTTCTGTTTAGGAATGCACCAAATCCACGATTTTAGGATCTGCCCGGATCCCTAACCTTTGTGAATGATTCGGCCAAATACCAGACCAAATCCCAACCCTAATTTGCATATGTACATTAGCAAAATGAGGGGGGGAAAAGAACCACGCGGTTCCAAAATGTTTGACTTTGTTTGTGTGCTGAAAAGCCATGTGCTTTTTTGGATTCGGATTAGGTTTGGCCAGGCACTTGGATTCGGCTGAATCCTGCTGATAACGGCTGAATGCCGAACTGAATCCTGGATTCGGTGCATCCCTAATTTCTGTAAAAGCTTCTTCACTGTGATCTTTTTCCACGTCAAGGCAGTGCAGTAAAGTGAAAAGGTGCCTGCCTGGACCAGAATGAAAAGAAAATGGAAGAAGTTGAACAAGATGGCGACTTTTACAATAGTATCTGGGGCTGATGCAGTTTTTAAAGAACAGGTGCCTGGAAATCAGGTAAACAATTATAATAAAGGGGGGGGGGGTACCGAATATTTGCCCCCTCCCTCAGTGATTTGTTCTCCTTTAAGCAAAGTCATAAATGTGTCACCCTCAATTTGACAGCTCTTTAAACCTATACATGAAACAGATCACAAAATCTGAAGCATTCACATTCAAGTACCAAGTGATCCAGTGATTTTTAGTTTCCCGATTACATGTTACTGGAAGCAGTACAGGATATTATGTACATTTATATTATTCACATGATCTTTAATGTTCGGATTCTGCTCAGCCAAATACTACAAAGGGTACAGGATCAAAGTTTGCACCAGGCCTAACAAGCCACAGTAACCCAGACATGTTTGTTTTCGAACAGAAGACCAGTAAATGCTATATGCAGAATTTTTCTTGCTTCAGACGGCAACATTCCAGATGTTGCTGAACTATCAATATCAAACCCACAGCCTGGTGCTGGATTGTGGATCAACAACAACTGGAATAGCGACGACTGTCCTGTGCTGGATTTTGGTCCATCCTAGGCAGCAGATCACAGTGCAAATGTGCAGAAGAGACGTAGTGCATGTGTGGCAAGAAAGAGATGTAATATGCATGCGCACTACATCACTCCAGGCCCTCCAGCAGTCTAGTGAATGTATTTTTTTTTGGGGGGTGGGGTGGTTTATCATATAGGCACCAGAGGGCATCGCCCCTAAAACCTGCTGCCCTAGGCATGGGCCCTCAAGTGCCTATATAGTAAATACACGTCTATTGTAACACATACACACACAAAAAGAAATCTACAAATGTGTTACCCAGTTATTTTATAGACATGAGACAGGAGGTGACAAAACAATACACAAATGTGTTTATGGGGCGTAGGCCAAGTGCTGCATCACCGCCCTTAGTTTTGAGATCATTCTGGATCATTTGCAAATACGCAGAAACGCCTCATCTTGAAAGGAATCTATTTAAAGAAGGGAGGTGCAGAAGAGCAAGAATTATTTCGGATTTAATGCTACGTTAAAGCTCCAGAAGTTCTGTCAAAACAACCACAGTCCTGTCACCTCAATAAATATTTAGCATGGATTGCAGGGCACTCCTTTACCATACAATACATCATTTATTTTTATTTTTTTACCAGAGATGCCCACACAACCATTAGAAAATGAGGTCCAACACCCTTTTAATCTCTTAGGAAAACAATTGCTGTGTTGCTTCATAATAGTAAAGCAAGAGCCTGGGTTTTGATATGCAGCTATTTATTTGCTTTCTGAGTGTGTGGTGTGTAATACAGTATTTGCAGATACTATAGTAGTTTTCAGACTTTTTGGGTTTAAGATTCAACATCTGACCAGGGTCCCTCAGACTCATGTAGAAAATTTACAGATACACATAAGGAGCTAATTGGTTAAAACTGACCACCACACTGATGGGGTTTAAAGCAGTGGAGTGCATATTTTTGCTAGTAGAGACAATAGCCTAAAGCCTCTGAGCACATACAAAGAGCAGCCAGTAGGAACACTCCTTGATTATGAAACTCCCAAACAGACAAACTTTGTTCCGCTTGTGAATAAGAACACAATGACATACAGTTACTATTAACAGCACATGCAAAGACACAAAACTATGTTTCCAACTGTGCTATACAAAGGGCACCTGTTGTGTGACCATATTAAACATTTATGTCTGCAAGTTTTCGGGTGAGGGGAGCTTCTTCCACTCTCCTTCGGTGCCATTCTATTTCAGAACATCACATGATAAAAATAAAAAGGGGACCATACAGTGGAACATGCTTTAACATGTGACAATTCCTTTGTGATATTATGTAATAAGCCAACACCTCTTGTGTATCACAAAGTTTGATTCCACTTGGAAGGCAATCATTATTCTGTCCAGGCTTTTACAATAAAAAGTCAGGGCCCCCTTCTGTTTGACTCTTGCTAGTCATGAACTGGCCAATGTAGGCCTATTTAGCAAATGGCTATAGTGGCATGTGAAGCACATTTCTCTTTTCCATAACCTTTTAACCTACCGGGTGATTAAAAAAAAACCATGTGCAAAAACAGATCTCATGCATGGAAATATTACATTATTTATGTAAACTTAATTTTAGAAAAAGTCCAACTATGAACGAGACGGTTGTCAGCAAACAAAACAAATGTTTTTACTAAATGCATCTGATTATTTCCAAAAACAAGAGGATTAGTCCAACAAGTTTTCTGCTGAAATTAATAACACATTTCTGTTTTTCGCCTATCACGGACAACTATTTTGGTGGGTGGTTCAATTGAGGCCTTAAAAAGTACATTGTAGTTGGGGGAAAAGGAGATCTATCAAATAAAGCCTTGCCCATTGTTTAAAAATGGTAAAAATAAACAAAAATACCCCACTAACACTGAACCGCAGCCAACTTTTGTCAGATTATGCAATGTGGGAAAGAAAGCCAACTTTTACATTAGGATTCAGCTACGGTGGTCTCAAGCATTTCTCACAAACAACATAAAAAATGGCAATGTCATCATTTCTTTCACAGGCACAAGTGTTTTTCTGAGGATGCATCACCAGCAGCAAGCAGTACAGCAGCTCCTACTTAAATGCATCAGTGCAAATGACCAACGTGACGAACGTTTGGTGCAAATAAAAAAAAACCAATGCCCTTATGCTGAATTACAGTACTTCTGGATTCATTATGAATATCCTGAGCTTGAATATATTTATGCAGCATATTACAAAGCCAGTTCATCATTCCTATCAGTCCCTGCTCCAATGGAGCTTACAATCTAAGGTCGTTGTCCCACTCTCCCCCTTGCCCCAGCTACCAAAGACTAGATGATTTCTTAGCATGAAGCGCGAAAACCCATCCCACATTCCTGCCATATGAGCTCTAAATGTCAGCAGAGGATTCCAACTGGCAGATAACGAAGTTATTGTGTTATTGCAGTATCTACTTTTATCCAATCTGTGCTGCTTTGTCTCACTCACACAAACAGCACACAACTGTTTCATTATAGTCTGTGGTGATGTCACAGCCCATTTCCAACAATGAGACAAGTAGGATAACTGCGTTTACAGCCCGCAAATACCATGTGAACAATAAACTGATACATTACATGGAATGCAAATATTCGGCTTGGAAATATCAAGCATGATATAAAATTATGTGCAAATAGCAATGGGCAAAAATGAATTCAGAATCTTGCGTCGATCCATGCCCCTTTCGTTGTTGTTGAACTGCATCTGTCCATTGCCCCAACAGCTGCTGAAAGTTGTTCTTAAACTAGTTAGCACTGCTGTCTCCATCTTGCCCTATTCTACCTGCCATTCATTTGTCCTATAACTGCTGCCCAGTTAGGTCTCCATGAGAGAGGCTTGACACCTTCCCCTGTTTGGAACCCTAAATGGTATAAAATAGTACAAAAATGAAACCTTTATTTCTAGTTGTTTAGCCCATTTGAATACAGAGCCCATACACTGTTAAGACATTTTAAAAAATGTTAGAGAGAACTGGATGGACCACAGCTTCTACAAGAGACTTCTACAAGATGACTTTTTTCATAAAAAAAATTGCTCATCAGTCAGGGCTCAACTGGGCTCTTTATACTCTATATTTGAAAAAAAAATGGATAAGAGTATTCAGTTTGAGTATGCCAGACAGCCTAGAGACGGTTACTTACAGAAAAAATGGGCACAGTGAATCCCACTGAGTAGAGAACAGTGGATGTGACGGTGCTGTCATGGAAAGGGTACTTGATGCTGTCGTCATCACAGAAAAACCCTCTCTGATACGGCTTTTTTGTGATCAGCTTTAGAACGCCCAATGGCAAGGCAGCTGTTGGGAGAATGGGGGAAAAAAATTAAAAACATTAAGAAATCGGGTTCGCCGCTGACTAGTGCAGGAAAGGGGGGACTGTGATGCAAAATGTGCGCGGTTTTGTGCAAGCCATGCATGCAAAGGAACAATACATAAAAATATCAAGGCAATTATAGGAAAATGCAACCAATGCCTGGTAGGTGCTTTGCTTTGATCTTTTCGATTTAATTAAATGCATTTCTCTTCTTGCAAAGACGTTGACAGGGAATTGTAATTTAGAAAAAAATATTTTCTATAAATACATTAAGTAGTTAAGCTCTCACACTCGGTATGGGAACAAAATGCAACATTCAGTTGTGGTTTGTGTACTTAATAATAATACAAGGCTATGTTTGGTTACTATGCAGCTGGCTGTGCTTCAGAATTCATTCCTTGATATTTTTTTTATTATTATTACATAAAACATTGCTCAGTTGCTGATGGTTTAAAGTTTAATTGGTGCTGTGTGGTTCATCTTCAAGTTACCTTTTAGTATGTTATAGAATAGCCAATTCGAAGCAACTTTTCATCTGGCCTTCATTTTGTGTTGTTTATAGTTTTTGAGTTATTTGCTTTACTCTTCAGACTCTTTCCAGCTTTCAAATGGAGGTCACTGACCCAATTGCCCCCAATGCTCTGTAAGGCTACAAATGTATTGTTATTGCTACTTTTTAATAATCATATTTCTATTCAGGTCCTCTGCTATTCATATTCCAGTATCTTCATCAAATCAATGCATGGTCACAATCCCATATAACATATCTGGGTATCAAACTGGCAAAAAAACATACGGAGCTTTATTCCCTGAATATTAGACACTATTGATAATATTCAACAAGATTTGAATAAATGGGGCTCACTAAACCTATCCTTTATGGGGAGAATCCACCTAATCAAAATGATTTTGTTTCCTAAATTGCTCTATCAACTACAAATGCTACCTTACAGCATAAAACCATCCGACTACAAAAGGTTGTCTAAAATGTTACAGACTTTTATCTGGCAACAGAAACGTCCACGAATAAAGTTTATTCAAATTACAGCAGACTAAAGCCTTAGGTGGGGTTAACTTTCCAAACATTCGGGAATATAATGAAGCAGCATTATTACGTTTTGCTGGGGACTGGATATATGATAGAAGCACATATACCTCAACAGAGCTTGATCAACTTCTGACAGGAGGTCTCTCCCTTAACTTTCTTTTGCATTCTCCATTAAGGGATATTCCACAAGATCTGCGCGACCATCCCTTATTTATAGACACTTATAGAACTTGGAATTCGGTGAGGCGCAGGTTTAAATTAACACCTTGTTACTCCACCTATCTGTCTTGGCTTGATAATCCCACATTTCCGATGGGGACACATAATAACACTCTAGTGGAATGGCATAACCGAAATTTGAAAATTGTTAAAAGATATTGTCGATAACACTTTCACAGTATTACCCAAAGACAAGCTTCTCCAGAAATTCCCATTCCTAGCGAATGACTATATGTTGCTAAACCAAATTGTCCACTATGCCACGAAGGTGTTGAGGCATCTTTCCACGACAGATAAAGATAATCCTATAAATATACTGTGGCCCAGATATAATACAGTCAGAACTATTTCCCAGATTTACCGCTTTATTAGGACCTCACTATCTATTGAAGCACAGAACAAATCTTTCCTCAGATGGACTTCTGTACTCCCACAAACTGAGGCCTCCCAAATACTTCAGTATCACGCAAAAGCGATGCAAACTATTTCCGTTAGCAAATATCAAGAAATGGCTTTACAGGTATTGCATGGCTCTTATCTCACTCCTCTTAGGAGGCATCATATGGGTACCCTAAATTCGGATGAGTGTCTGAGATGTCATCAACCCCGGGCCGATCTTGTGCATTGTCTTTGGCTATGCCCTACCATTCAACAATTATGGGGGGAGGTGCAGATATACTGGAAGTCTCTGACTCAACGAGCGGACGTTTTTACGCTAACATGGGTGATTTTTGGGATTCCCCCTCCACACCTGAAACTTTCCCGCTCTGAAAGACAGCTGGCAGAAAGGTTAATGGCTGCTACTCGGAAAACTATCCTACACCATTGGCTTTCCCCATCTTCGCCCCCACTATCTCTGGTCAAACAAAAGCTACACCATATATTTCACATGGATTGGGTGGAATCCACTACAAACAAAGAACAATTTACTGACAAATTTTTTTCGACATGGATGAGTTACATCCAATCACTCCCGACTCATACTAGACACCTAACGATGTATGCGTTTAGATACACTACGTGGTATGATACGGAACTGTTACTCAATAATATTAGTGTCCATGAAACAGATCAGTATATTCAAAATCTCCTCCGCTCGCAGGAACAAACGTCACGAACGCCCCCCAGGAACCACCACGTAAATCAGATGTTAATAACGAGGTATTCTTAATTGTTTTTCTCTTCCTTTCACTGATCTGTATGTGGGAAATAATGTTGTGTGTTATAATACCTTGGTATATCCTACACTGTGCCATTAAGTGGAGATTGCTGCTCTGGCTGTCGTGTGTATACGCTCGAACTGTATTACCAATAGATTTACCCACCATTCCTTCTTTCTGTAATTCCAAATTCCTTTGTGTTTTTTTTTTTTTTTTTTTATTTGTTCTGTAAAAATTCAATAAAGACATATTTGAAAAAAAAAAAAAAATCAATGCATGGTTACTAGGGTAATTTGGACCCTAGCAACTTGCAAATAGCTGAACTTGCAAACTGGAAAGCTGCTGAATAAAAGCGAAATTAAGCAAAAACCACAAATAATAAAAATTGAAAACCAGCTGCAAATTGTCTCAGCATATCACTTTCTACATCATACTGAATAATACCGATGTGCAGGAGAAAAACTCGACCCGCTCCTGCCTTCTCCCCTCTTTTTATAGGCCCCAGATGACATCACAAAAGCCAGAAACTGGCAATGTAAGGTCACGGGCGGGGAGAGCAGGCAGAAGAGCAAATGGTGTTCCAAGGTCATACTCATGGGTCCGGCCTGCACATCACTAGTAAACAACCCCTTTAAAAAGAGATAAACATATAAAACTATATCTATTCTTGTTTTGCTTTTCCTACCATAAATAATAGGTTTTACAACTGTCACTTTAAGTCTTGCATAAGCCACCATATTTACACCTTTTCTTACCTACTTATATCCTGACAAACAAAACCACAGAATACAATTTGATGTTATTTGAGATATGGGCCATCAAGTGTTTCCATTATACAATAGATTATTCTAGATATTATCTAGTAACATGCCCAGTTAAGCACAAGCAGTCCAGTGTTATAATGCTTCAAGAACAAAGTTCTATGGCATACACAGCTAGCATATATTCATAGAACCCTTTCAAGGGCCACTATACCATGACATTTCCAGTAGAATAGTGCAATACCTAATCCTATTTCTTCTAGAAATTCTTGGTTCTGGGCACCTGACACTGGTACAATGGTCCTATCGGAAAAAATTGCATTTTCTATACCATACTTGCATAATACCCCTTATATGTAGATCGCACATTTTTATTACAAGAATCAAGGGAACAGCACTGTGCACTAGTTCTATTCTGTGCGAACACATTGCAATGGTCTTGTAGGCAAACTGTAGGGGGGACATTTAGGACTATTTATAGGGCCTACGTCTTTATAAACTAACCGAAGAGAATGAAAAAAAACAATTTAACTAAACAAAGCAAAATGTGGTCTGTACTTTCTGAGACAGGAAACCATCAAAACACGTCAGGCCTCCATATAACAGTCACGGCAAGCACAATAACCTGAACAAGTATTTCAACAATTAGCAAAAAGAAATGCAGCTATGGTGACCCTGCACTATACAGATACACAAGCAAGTATCTGGCATTGCAGATGCTATTGGAGTACAACTGAAATATGGTGGGCCACTGCTTCTTCAGCCCCCTTCTAGTGGATCCAGAAAGAGCAAGGCAAAGCTGTAACTGGAGCAGTCTCCAATTTGCTTTAGAAGATAAACCAAATTCTTCTTCATTACAAAATAGCATGGCAATGGGGCTAGTCAGGGAGTAACACTATATAACAACAGTCTGCAAGTTTCTGCATGTGAAGGTTTATTAGAGTGAGTGGGAGACTCAAAGTCCATATCTATCTATCTATCTATCTATCTATCTATCTATCTATCTATCTATCTATCTATCTATCTATGTGTGTGTGTTTAGTATAGAAGGAAAACAAGTAAATCTCCTGGCAAGAGCCGTTCAATTACACCTTACCTTGTAATACTCTAATTATCCATCCCACGTTTGCCCTGGTTTAATATTTCATTAAATAGGGAAGGGCGGAGGGAGGGTAAACAATGACCTCAAACACTTGCACAGTAACAAAGCTTTTAGTCTCCAATAGAAAGGAGCAGAATATTATGAAGTCAGGAGAATTTAAAGTCATTCTGTCACCCAAGGGCATGTAAGTACAAGATACTGCAAGATATCTGGCAAGCTTTATGACACTACTGATCCTGCTTTTAACAGGATTCCCGACATGTTTCTACTTCCATGTTATCATAACATTCCTGGGAAACCAGTAAGACAATGGGAAGGCTATGAAAGATCCTGGTCTTACAACATGATAGCGGTTCCTAATAGTCCTGAACTAGCATCAAGCCAGTATGTTTGATTTTTAAATTAACTGGATATGAGGAAAAATAATCAATGGCACCACCTTAAAGGCAGGATATAACATGAATATGCTATTTTAACATATCTGAGCTGATGAAAAGAAAGGGGTGTGAAATCACTGTGAATTAGTGTGAATAGTATAAGTATATAATGCAACTCAGCATTCCACAGGGTCAAATTGAGCCAGCTACCGACCCAAAATAGAGACTCACACAATTCCCTTTATTTTTATGGTATAGACCAGTGATCCCCAACCAGTAGCTCGTGAGCAACATGTTGCTCTCCAACCCCTTGGATGTTGCTCTCAGGGTCCTCAAAGCAGATGCCTTTTTTTGAATTCCAAGCTTGAAAGCAAGTTTTAATGGCATAAAAATGAAGTAAAGTGCCAAGCAGAGACTCTTGTAGGCTGCCAGTCCACACAGGGGCTACCAAATAGCCAATAATTGCCCTTATTTGGCACTCCAAGGGACTTTTTCATGCTTGTGTTGCTCCCCAACTCTTTTTACATTTGAATGTGGCTCACGGGTTAAAAAGGTTGGGGACCCCTGGTATAGACAATACTGTGCACCACTAATACAGGCAGGGAAACACTAATAAACTACATTTGTGACATCATATAGAAGCTCACTCACCGCACAAACCCTGCCCAGCTTATGATGTGCTTAGGTAATTTGCCAGTCATTAACCAAGCACCAATCATATGCTTAAAAGGAGAACAAAACCATAAAAATTAATATGGATAAAATTTCCATATTTTATATAGTGAACTTATTGCACCAGTCTAAATTTTCAGCTTCTCAATAGCAGCAAAGATCCAGGACTTCAAACTTGTCACAGGGGGTCACCATCTTGGAAAGTTTCTGTGACACTCACATGCTCAGTGGGCTCTGAGCAGCTGTTGAGAAGCTAAGCTTAGGGGTCGTCACTAATTATCCAGCAGAAAATGAGGTTGGCCTGTAATATAAACTGATGCTACAGGGCTGATTATTCAATTCTGATGCCAATTGCATGGTTTCTGTGCTGCCATGTAGTAATTACCTGTATTAAATTACTAATCAGCCTTATATTGTGACATTTCTATTCTATGTGTACTGTATATTGTGAGTGGGTCCCTAAGCTGAGTAAGTGACAGCAGCACAGAGCATGTCCAGTGAATCAGAAGAAAAGCAGATGGGGAGCTACTGGGGCATCTTTGGAGGCTAAAGGGATGCGGTTGCCTTGGGCTGGTACAGAAACCCAAAACATAATGTACAACATTTCTAGCTACTGCTTTAGTTAAGCTTTAGTTCGGCTTTAAGGTAGATAGCGGTCACAGAACATAAAGCTCATGTAACTCCACACTTGGCAGATTTATCAAAAATTTAGAGCTTAATAAATAAAAACAGACCCACGTTCTATAGATTCCTAATGGATTTTCAGAATAGTATTGATCAATAATTCACCATTTGATCAATACGGTCCTAAAAATCCCATAGGAATCCATAGAACATGGGTGAGTTTTTATTTTAGAAGCGCTAAACTCACATTTTAATAAAACTGCCCCTTAGTGTTTCTGGTCCTTTACCCTTCAGAACACAACAGCATTAGTAATGATCCTCCTTCCCTTTCTCCGTGTTGCCTTTGTTCCTACTCAGAACAGACAACATATTGTTAATATGAGAAGAAGCAGCGTTCATACATCCCCAGTCTAAACATTACCACACAAGGCCAGCATTGCCTGGCAAGACGGTGCCCTGGGCACATAAAATGTTAAATATTTCCCAGAGTTCCAATTAACCCTTGCACCACAATAAAAAAAAAATTCTGGATCTAATAAGGAGATATTTTAACAATTATATTACAGAAAAACTGCATCTGGAAATTAAAATGAACATTATTCTTACTTCAGGAGGAATTTAGCTGCCAAGCTAGTTATTTTATCCCGCTACTGTTCAAATATGGAACTTAGCTCAGCACTAATATTTACATTTCCGAATAGTTAATAGTGTGTGTACTGGGAAATGATTATAGAAGAGAAAAGTAGCTTCTTTCTCTTACTAGAGGGGGTACACCAGTATGTTTTCATATTTCCTTTGCAGGCTATTTAAGGTACGGTAAATTAAATGTATTTTAGCCTGGTCAAGGGAACTCCATTTTCTTTATCAGGGTTGCCACCGGTCTAGTTTTTGACAGTTCAGTTTTTGAATAGGCTCCTCCTGCCTGGGTTGCACAGGTTGTAAAACCAGAAAATTTCACCCCATTTTGTGGCCTCATAGCTTCAATAAACTTGCCCCATGATGTCACAGGTTCAACCCTTTATCTGGATTTTGCAGCTAAAAAAGGTGGCAACCCTATTCTCAACTCAATGTTCATGGCAAGTTTTGTTGCTTAATCTTTTTTTTCATGGTACAAGTCAATTTAAGCTGGCCATACACAGTAATAAAGTCATATGAAACAAAGTATAGCAAAATGTGCAAACGTGTATGGTGGCACCAAAGATCCTGGCCAATATTAAGGTAGTATCTATTGGGCAGCCTTCAAAATGTAAACGCCAGTGGTTGTAACCTATGTCCCATAGGTCTTAAATATCAGCATTTTCCAAAATCCCAGTTTATATCATATCTTTCCAATCCAGGAATGAGTAACTCCAGAGCCTTCAAGTACAGTTACCTGTATCTTATCAACAGCATACAAAGTGTAGGTCAGTGACAGTTGCAGGGTCGCTGGCTGCCCATGCCCAATACAAGTTTTTAGGTTGCCATTTTGGGTTCAGGAATTAAGTTATTATTTCTGGCCAGCAAGAGAGAAAGGAGAAAGTGTCCTGTTGGGAGTTTTGTTTGATTTTGATTATGTAAACTTTAGACTTGGAATCATTGGAGTGCCACAAGTCACGGACACTTACATGACTCTGAACAGACATTTCTAGTTACATGACACCACCTGGGCCATATTGATAGGCACTCATGGGCCTGTGCTTGGGGTGGAAGCTTTTGGGGGTGGCCCACGGATGCCTAAATAATTGAATAAATGTGTTTAAAGAAAAAAATTACCCCATAGCCACCGAGGACTTTTCACAAAAATCTTGATGGCGAAGGGGGGGGGGGGGTGAGAGGTATAGAACCCGCTACACTTGGTGCTGGACATGACCTAAATCACTGGGCCAAACAACTATCTCAGGAAGTCAGTATAAGAGGTCAGACAAATTACACAGGACAATGTTTGGAGAAATAGGTCACAGGTCCATTAAGCAATGGTTAAAATATTTAGCATTGGACTAGGGTCCAAGTATAAAAGAAGGAAAAGTAACTCCAGCAGTGTTACTGCAAACAACCTTTTATTCCGGGTAGTGGTAAACACAACTTGTTTCGGGTTCAATACCCTTTATCAAGAAGGGTTTTGAACCTGAAACAAGTTGTGTTTACCACTACCCGGAATAAAAGGTTGTTTGCAGTAACACTGCTGGAGTTCCTTTTCCTTCTTTTATACCTGGATCGTTTGTAGAAGTTGCAGCACAGAGCAACCATTAAGGAATCGGACACAAATCATTTGGAAAATTGTACTGACCACTATCCCATTGGACTAGGGTGCCAGGGGTCCACAAGAAAATCTTATTATTCCTACTCCTCTCTCAAACTTCTTATTCTCTTTTTTATTTTACATACTATAATCTGTCCTTCCATCTATTTCTCCTCTTTGTTTCCATAAATAAATCGGAAATGACCATGAAATAAGCCAAATTGTTAGGAGTAGGAAGGCCCACCGGGAGTTTTCCTGGTCTCCTGGTGGGCCAGTCAGACAACATATTTTAAAAGACCCGGAGCGGCTGTTAAGTGGGCAGCGTGGGATACCCATACCAAGTTGACAAAATCTTTTTTCACTAATTTTCCATATGAAACCTAATAGCAGATAGAAGCTGTCTTCTCAGAGCCATCCATGCTAAGTCAGAGAGGCCATGTATGGCCAGTCCTCCGGCTAACAGCATTCATTACAGGGTTAGTCAGATCTGGTCCAGTTGCCCAATGGTTGCATAGAGATCAGATCAGATCAGACTTTTCCTGTGACTAAAGCTCCCCATAGACACGATGATTCTTCTTGCCGAACGACCGATTTTAGCGAAGTCCGAAAAATCCTTCGAAATTATTGTGCAGTTATTGGGATTCGAACGATCGAACTTACGATTTTTCGCCCGACATCTGTCAAGAAATTGATCGGCCAGGTCAAAAAATCTTTGTCGGTCCCAGTGCAATCTATCTATGTTTGCAGGGCCAAGCAGGCAGCTCACCTTTGATTTCCTGGCAAATTGGTATTTTTAGTTGATGGTCAATTCGTATGATCGTACGATTCTTCTGAGAAAATTGTGGTCTCACGAAGAGGATCGGATCTTTTAAAAATCTCAACATCTATGGCCAGCTTAAGTCTGTCTGTGACTAAGCTTACTCCATATTAGTGATACAGTGCAATACATGGAATTATATTAAGGTGTGTATACACATGGAAAATTGGGTCAAGGGTTCCACAGGGCAGTTTTACCCAGAGGGAAATTAAAAGGGGTTGTCAACTCTTAGTATTTTGTAGAATGGCCAATTCTAAGCAATTTTTTTAATTGGTCTTCATATTTTTTTTTATAGTTTCCCATTCGATATTAGTGAAACTCATTGTGGTCAGTGGAAGAGCATTTTCACATGGCAGGAGACTGACCGCAGTCGGTAAATATCTAAGCCAATTGATTAAAAAAAAGCAGCAGATGTGAAAGAATTACACAGTGTACATTCTGTTAGTGGCGGGGGACTCGGATTTCCATATATTCAGTATCAGTTCAAATATTTGCGGGGGACCATTAAAATGTTAAAGCTCCAGGCTATATTATGAGGAGCCTTGTCACTGGTTCATTACTCAAATGTGTTATATATTTATATAATCTGAGAATTGTCCTGCAGCTGCCTCTACCTGCCGTGCAAGACAGCAACCAAACATTTGCACATTAAGACAGCAAAAGCTAAATTGGTCTGCCATTTACATGTGGAGCTGACATGCAAAGTGGTTTTACGGAGTGCCAAGTAAGAGTAATGATGGGCTCTGATATCACAGGCAGATCCTGAATCCTCTGCCACCCAAACGCATTAATGAAGGATCCAGGGTTGAAATAATACACACATCTATCAAATTCAACCAGTGCTCAGAAGACAAGTCAGTTCAGTAGTTTCCAGAGAATGCAAAAAAAATAAATAAAACAAAACCATTGCTGGGCTACATAGGAAACAATGTAGCTCTACAGAACATTGGCTGGTTAGTGTTTCCAATAATAATATTGACTTCAAAAGGGAGAGACGTGTGGAAAAGGTATATTAGAAAGATGTGTGGGCATATGTGTAACATGTTAACAGATTCAGGAGAAGGTCTCTATGAGAAATAAGAAAAGGTTCCACAAAAAGCATAGCAAAGACAGCAGTTTGTAATCTCAGTCCCACTGGTGAGAGTTCTGCAGCTGTGGGGTTAGTGCGTACAATGGGGCAGGTATAGCTTTGGCGTCTATAACTGGAGTATGGATGTTCAACATCAGTGTCTGGCCCATCAGGGAAACTTCCAGTGGGCAGAGGTATCAGTGAGCCCTCCTGCTCTATTGTGCCTTGTAAATCCATACTTTACTTACCGTGACATTGTGTGAAAATTGCAATTGTGAGTGCAATTGCTAGGTTTCCCCACCAACAATGCATGTTTTTTTTCCCCCAGAATTCTTCCAACATTGTGGGCATTGAATCAGACAGCAATTATTTTGCCTGACTTAACAACGGCACACGAACGAAGGATGGGGTGCGCTCACGAGGGAGCCGGGTGCTAGGATCCAGCAGCCTAGAGGTGCCCAAACCCGAAATTCAGGCCTGGGCCCCTGGCATCCCAGTCCAACACTGTAGCCTCCAGCAGCTGAATGGTACAGGGAGATGTATTTTAATCAGCAGTTCGTTTTATTATGAACAATGGGGGCCCACACACCACTACAACCAGTAGTGAAATAATCAGCCTATAAGAATTTCTTTGCTTACTAATTTAATGAAACATAACCTTTTTCATCCCAAGCAAACCAAGGGATTACACTGCAAAAAATGCAATTATTTGCACAGCCACAATACAGAAATGAGCTGCATAAACTGTACTTTGCTGATGTGAATGAACAAACGGCTTGAAGTTTACGAAGCTGCCCAACATATTTCAGAAGATCCTGCATCAGATACATCACAAACAACCTAAGGAGTTTTTTTACTGTACTAATTACGGTACTACTTTTTAATTACTGTACCGAGTATCCTGTCTTAATGGGAGGTCTCTGAGGAAAGGACATGCCCGCAACTGCAACACTTCACAATTTAAAATAGAAAACCATAACACTAACCTCAACCTGTGTAATTTTCTTTACAAAATAGAAAGCTAGGTGTTATTTATAAACATCAAGTCACAATTTCACCACAAGCTCCACCTGGCAAACATTAAATTAGCTTCTCAAGGTGGTGGTGGGGGATCATAGTCTTTAAATTATCTCTTGATTCTGTAAAAAGAAAAACTGTAAAAAGAAACTGTTTACAAAAAAGAAGAAAAATCAGAATAGAAACTGTGGATGTAGAAACATGGACAATATTTATATTGTTACTGTCAAGGAGGTGAGCTACAGGGTGCAAGTGAGAGGAACTGGTGCATAATGATGCTGTCACAATACTGCACTGGAAGGGGCAGCAGAGTTTATAGAACTGTGGAAAAAAAACCCCGAACATTTTCCAAATTAAATAAACAGAATGTGAGCAGACTGGCAGGTTTTCCAAGCAAAACGTTCAATGCCACCCACTGGTAATGGAGCTTGATTGTATTAATTGCAAAGCTATACAATTGTCACTACTCTTTACTTGTTACAAATTGTACAGAGTGTGTGTGTGTATGTGTGTGTATATATATATATATATATATATATATATATATATATATATATATATATATATATATATATATATATATATATATATATATATATATATATATATATATATAAAATTTTATTTATTTTTTTTAAAATACAAAATACCTATTTTAAAAATTACAATTGTTCCATTAAAGAGAAGGAGAATGCCCCCAGATGTCACATTAAACAAATACGTATATCTATATGCAGAGCTATATAAAAATAAAGAACTCCAGTACACACACAAATAGACAAGTGATCAGAGAAAGGGCACAGCTTACAGTTTAACATACACTTGTTTCTCTGATGGAGGGGGGAGTTAAACAGCAACCTGCAGAAAGGGGCTACACAGAGAATCTGACTGCACGTAGGCCCAGGGATTTAAATCACCACCTTGCCCTGCTTTAGATAAATAGATAAAAATACCCCAGGGTGCGAGACGGTTTCCATTCTTAGTTGTGCTCTCGGTGGATGCAGAATTTGGGAACAAATTGTACAGGTCTGGCCCTGGATGACCTGGCTCAGTGTCTATTTCCAGCACCCCAGGATTATGGATAAATACACTTTTTGCTCTTCCCAGTATTTAGCACCTCAAGTAGTTTTTAGAAAGTATGTTCCTTTCCTGAGCATAATGAAGGCTCTCATTTTACTCCCCCACTCTATAGCTTAGAATACCTTTTCTAAAGGAATATATATTTTGGCTTTCTGGTGTCAAACAAGTCTTCACACATACACACAATTATATGTTTTTCTGATTTCTTACCAATACAGGGAGGTATACGTTTCAGATTAAACTAATACACTCCCGAGTAGACCATGCTTTTTTAGCCATGAACTACATCTGGCATGTCACTGAATTATCGGAATAACTTCAATTTACAGGTTTCATACAGAGAGATTATATAGACAAAATTGCTGAACTGCCTTGTCATTGATCGCTGTGGGGGACACAACAGAATAATTTTGAGTTTCTGATATATAATCCATCTGTTAGACACTTCCAATTAGCACGTGTAGAAGGCTGATTGGAGTCTAACCTCTTTGTCCCTTTCATCCCAATCGGATTTATCCACATGTGCCAAAATTGTACAATGTGACAATTAAGGTGGCCACATTGACGCTACAATTACGATCTTTCCAGGAAAGATTGTTTCAACACAAACATGTCGAGCTGAATCAAAATTTTCCCGTCAGCCTGATCGACGAGCCAAGTAATATCCAAGTCTTCTGCCGATATCAGTCTCATCTCCCACCATACACGCACCCAATATCTTATGAATTCCTTTTGTACGATATCAGTGCATCTATGGCCACCTTTAGTCAGAAATCCAAAACACAGGTGGGAAGAAGTCACACACATGCACATTACACATATTTGTTACAGCTTTTGTGATTGGTTCTTTTATTATTTGTACTGTGAATGTTCTAATATACCCCAGAACATCACACGTATTAAAGTCATCCGCTGTGCTAATGCAATGATTATCAAATCAAGTTCTTACTATATTAAATGGTGTCATTTTTACAATAAAAGTCAATTTAAAGGCTTGTTATATAGTCATCTAGCTACAGCGCAGGCTGGAATAATAGTTGGCTTCATGTTTGGAGTGTTTATACTTCCTTTTTCCTGAGCAACTTTTTCTTACATATTTAAAGGACTTTGAACATGAAAGCACTTCAGATTCTCTAAAAGAGCACTGAAAGTTATCTATATACATGGGTTTTTAGGGAGCTTGATGATGAAAGTAGCTGCCATAATATGTGGTGGGAAATACGATGAATGCTCTACGGGCTCCTGGACAGACAAAAAACAAGAGGCAAGGCCTTTGTTCTATTCATACGGACATGAAAGGCTAGTGGCTAAAAGACTTAACAGTTCCCTATCTAGAGTGCAATAAATATTGGAAATGGTTTATGGCCTAGAATGGGCTATTGAACTTGTTCAAGTTAGACAGGTCTATCTATCTACTGCATCACATGTGCTGAGCCAAGAATTGGTTACTATCCTATTTAGGGTGAATCCAAACCATGCACCAATACAAAATATTTAAAATGTCTAGACATGAGCAGATAAAGCATTGATTCCAGACTGCATTTTGGTTCACAAGATGGACTCCAAAACTAAAAAAAACAAAAAACTGCTCCCCACACTAATTTCTCATACAACTTCTGTTTTTAGATTATAAGAAAAGAATGTATAACGCCCCTAAACATTGTTGTGAGAATGGCTTCGTAAGCACCGTCAATGCAAATGCTGTACCACTAAATATTTCAGTAGAAGTCATGAAATCACTATGTTAACAATTTCATGAACTATACTGGGAGGCAGGTGGAATGCAAAGTGCGGCAATTAGCCACTCTCTTCTGGGAAAACCATAAAAGTATGATGCAGAGACAGTGACTCATTAGATGGGCCAAGCACAGAAGCCCTGGAGCCAATCCGTAACTAAATATATAGGCTTAAAAGAAACATTCCCTTCAAACCCTCCCCCTCACACACACTTAATGATTAGTCCACACGAGGAGATTCGGGGAGATTTAGTAACATAGTAACATAGTAAGTAAGGTTGAAAAAAGACACATGTCCATCGAGTTCAACCTTTTTTTTTTTTTTTTTTTTTTTTTTTATTAACTACCTATCTGCCAGTTGATCCAGAGGAAGGCAAAAAACCCATCTGAAGCCTCTCCAATTTGCCTTAGAGGGGGAAAAATTCCTTCCTGACTCCAAAATGGCAATCGGACCAGTCCCTGTATCAACTTGGACTATGAGCTATTTCCCATAACCCTGTATTCCCTTACTTGCTAAAAAGCCATCCAACCCCTTCTTAAAGCTATCTAATGTATCAGCCTGTACAACTGATTCAGGGAGAGAATTCCACATCTTCACAGCTCTCACTGTAAAAAACCCTCTCCGAATATTTAGGCGGAAGGGGTTTTTTACAGTGAGAGCTGTGAAGATGTGGAATTCTCTCCCTGAATCAGTTGTACAGTTGTACAGTTGTAGTCACCTGGGGACTAATCACCTCTTCTTCTGGGCGACAATCTCCCCGAACTGACTTAGCGTGTCTTCCCATCCGTTATAATGAAAAGTCACCTGCGCTAAAGCACAGGCGGCGCTTCGTTTTCTGACGTTCCCTCGTGAGGCAACTTCGGCGACTTCAGAGAACGAAGAGCCACAATGTGCTGTAGCATAGGGACTTTTCATCATAGCGGATGGGAAGACACGTGAAGGCAGTTCGGGGAGATTGACGCTCAGATGAAGAGGCGATTAGTCGCCACACGACTAAATCTCCCCGTGTGGACTAAACCTAAGGGAGCTAGCACACGGGCAGATTTGGGGAAATTTAGTCACCTGGTGACTAATCGCCTCTTCTTCGGGGCAACAATCTTCCCCTGCCTTCCCCCTGCTAAAATGAAAAATCAGCTGCAGTAATGCACTTGTAGTGCTTCGATTTCCCCAAAGTTTATTCGTGAGGCAACTTCGGACATCGAAGCGCAGCAACTGCATTACCGCAGGCAATTTTTCATTCTATTTTTTTTTTTCCAATAAAAATAACACACACACACACACACACACAATGTGACTTTGTGGCTTTCAGGGGCCTTTTAGTCCAAGCTGAAACTTTAATGGATTTGGCAAGCCACCCAACAGCACCACTTCTTCTCTTCCAAAAGTAAAATCTGACATGAAAATGTACAGCTTCATAATTAAAATTGGTCTATCACCCCTTGGCACATGTTTAATTAGTACAGTACTGCAAAGTTTTCTGTTGTAGAATGTCAATGTATGCTTTCCTGGAAAAGGTTAGAAACAACGTAAGCATAATTGTTGTGATTTGCTTCTAATTATTATACATGGGAGATAAGTTTGAAGTATGGTAAATCAGAGATAACCATTCCAGAACTCTTAAAGAGGCAAAGCCGTCCTTAGTGTCCTTAATAAGAGGTGCTATATTCTTCAGCTCAGTATGGGCCACAAGATTGTTGGCCAAAAACAATTACTGTGTTCCAAACAGCAAAGATAAAGGCTTGGGTAAGGACACAATACTTCCTTTCTATAACCCAGCTGTTTTTGAAAGGCAATTATAAATGACTAAATACACATCATTCTGCAATTACAGTAAAAATCCCTTGACTTAAGATGGCCATACACGGAGAGATCCACTCGTTTGGCGATGTCACCAAACGAGTGGATCACTCCCCGATAGTTTTTTTTTTTGCTTCCAATAAGGATTAATTATATCTTAGTTGGGGTCAAATACAAGGTCCGTTTTTATTATTACAAAGAAAAAGGAAATTATTTTAAAAAAATCTTTTGATTATTTGGATAAAATGGGAGTCTATGGGAGATGGCCATTCCATAATTCTGAGCTTTCTGGATACTGGGTTTCTGGATAATGGATCCCATACATGCACTTTATGTTGTGGATCTACTTGGGCATTTCACAAAAGCAGAAAGGGTGACATTCTGTTGCAACACTGGAAACTTATCTAAATTCTCACTATGGGATCACATGGGAATGTTGCTTGTCACAGAATAAACAGAAATTAGAATTCCACCCAACAAACAGATCTATGGCTTTTACTAAACAGCCTCAGAGATAACAGTGACCTGTAACTATTGGAAATCGAATTTTACCCTCTTAATCGACAACCTATTTATGCTTATAATTATAATTCTATTATGCTTATAATTTGTTGTAAATGTAGTGAAAGCAAAATCCATATCTTCTACAGGTATGGGGTAGGGCTGAATAATAGTCCTGGGCACAGAGACATGTGAAGCCAGAGGATACGTTTCAACTCTAAATAATAGAATGCGTCTGACAACATTCTGGAGCCAGCAGCCAAATATGAGCTGTCTGCCCATTCCATGCTTTGTTCCAGGGGATGTGGAGGGCTATTGTTTCCTGGGTGCGGTGTAATACACACTGGGGATGTTTGTAGCCTGAGTAATGAAATGGTACAAGACTGGGCATCTTCACTATGCCTTCGTTGCAAGATTAAATGTTCCCAGGCGTCAGGGTATTAGTGAACGAGACACACAAAATTACCCCTCTGACAAATTAAAGAGTCAGTGAAAAATCAGAATGTGCTTATAATTAATCTCTGACATGTATTTGCTTCTAAATAAAGGATAAGCCTGATTTGCCCTACTGAAGTGAAGGCCGGTTGAGTAAAGATGTGCTCACTTGCCAACCTGGTCAAATGAGTGGGTGTTTACAATTATTTCAAATTTAGTCTAAACTGTTTTTATTTGTTTTCTTAGCAGAGAATGGATTAAATTCCTTCTTTTGCTAAATTTTGGCTTAAAAAATAGGCTGATGGAAAAACAACAATGGTTTCATGAGAGACCAGTAGAGGAAACAAGGTGTAAATCATCATCAGTGTCAAATGACAGAAAAAAAAACAGTAGGCACTTTGAGGACCAGGAAAAGAACATTGAATATCAAGTAAAGAATTATATAGCTTTTAATCTAAGCAAGGAGGAGCAGAATGCACTAATTAAACACCTTATACAAATAGTAGCAAAATAAAATTAACAACAGAAACCAGCTTACATTGAACTATGGAAAAAATGGTGGAGAATATATTTTTACAATATAACATAACCCAATTAAGCTACAAGCAGCAACACTTATTAAGTAAGTGGTAGCACTTCAAACAGAGCAATAAGCATTAAATATGCCCCAAATATATATTAAGGGACAGAACACCCCCAAAAGGGTAAGACTGGACTTCCTAGGACCCACCTGACATACGCGGCCAGATCTCACAACAATAAGATGGAGACCATGTCAAACGTTATACAGGTATGGGACCTGTTATCCAGAAAACCTTAGGTTTCTGAACATTCTGGATATTTGATTTTTGTAATTTGGATCTTTATACCGTAAAGTCTACTAGAAAACCATGTAAACATTACATAAACCCAATAGGCTGGTTTTGCTTCTAATAAGGATTAGTTATATCAAGTACAAGGTACTGTTGAATTATTACAAAGAAAAAGGAAATCGTTTTTAGAGAAATATGGAGTCCATGGGAGATGGTGTTTCCAAAATTTGGAGCTTTCTGGAAACGGGTTTCCGGAAAAAAGATTCCATACTTGTACAAGCTTATGTTGGCAATAAGAAAAGGGCTGATGGGAATTGACTGGGCTCACCAGAAGAGTCTCTGGAGTTCTAGCAGGGAAGTCTAGCCCTATACCTCAATGTTACCCAGCTTTTCTACCACTACATTATCCTTGGCCTTTGCCATTGAAAAAGCATAAAAATGGCTCGATCAGCACTTTGTTTAATGAAAAAGTAAGCCTGTTAATATCAAATTTATTTTTCCACTGTCTGACCTTTAAACTTGTTTTTTCAAGATATCGAAAAAGGCACAAATGATACAATGCATTCCCTCTATACTCAAGGATTTGTTGAAATGGAAAAGACGCAGAACTGTGGAAATGGATTTTTTTTTTTTTTAAAAAAACTTCAGTTTTATTTGCAATATTTGAAAAGAGAAATGGTCATGCAATGACATATACAACATCATAGGGATATGATTTCTCACACGCAGGTGACATCCCAATATGAAAAGTACAATTGCAGATAAAATCAACCTCAAACAGATAAACATGTCAGCTATCAGTGCAAGTACAGAAAATAAATGGGAAAGGAAAAAATACACAATGTGTTAGCAAAATCTCGAGATTCTATCAAGGTTGGTTATAGGTGTCCATGAAAGTGTACCATTCAAATTTCATAATGCAACTCCAAAGAATTCTCTCTCTCTGCCGCCCCCCTCTCCATGTTACCTCTAATATTGATTTGGTTTAAGCATTCTTGCAACGTTGGAGTCGTAGCAGTCTTCCAGTATTTGGCTATGAGGGTGGTAGCGGAATTGAAAACATGAAACAGCACTTTCCTAGTGGTTTTGGCTATGCGTATAGGATTAATTTGTAGCAGGGCCACTTCAGGAACCATAGGGAGTTGTTGTGTGAGTAGTTGAGAAATCAACCTAAAGATATGTTGCCAAAAGGTGGAGATTATGCGACATTCCCACCACATGTGGAGTAAAGTACCGTCCTGTCCGCATCCTCTCCAGCAATTCTTGGGGTAAATTGGTACAATTCTAGCCAGCCTATCTGGGGTTAGATGCCACCTATAAATCAGCTTGATGTGGGCCTCTCTATGATTGGTGCATTTAGTTGCTCCTTGGGGGGCAGCGAGTACTTTCCGCCATTGCTGTATAGTATAAGTTTTCTGGAGGTCCTGCTCCCATCTAATCATATATGGCAACTTACTATCCAGGTCCTGGGCCAACACTTGTTTATAACACTCTGAGATAAGTCGTCTCTCATTCCATGCTTTTTGTCATAAATATTCCATACTAGTTTTGAGTCGACTCTTTTTATAATCCCTGGATTGGGAAAGGAGCCAGTGAGTAATTTGAAGGTAAGTGTAGCTGTCTAGTGGATTCAGAGAATATCTATCAGAAAGTCTCTGAAGCATTTCCAAGGAGTTCGCAAAATAAATGTCCTGGAGTTGTTCGATGCCTGCTTCAACCCAAGATGCTATCCGAATCTGTGGAATAACTGCAGGCAGAGCTGAAATTGGGAACAGCGGAGAGGGAAATGACCCAAAATTAAGTTTGTTAGCCATACGGTGCCATATTCGCAAAGTGTACCTGGTAGTAGGTAGGAGTAGGGCAGTGATCCCCAACCAGTAGCTCGTGAGCAACATGTTGCTCTCCAACCCCTTGAATGTTGCTCCCAGTGGCCTCAAAGCAGGTGCCGATTTTTGAATTCCAGGCTTGGAGGCAAGTTTTGGTTGTATAAAAACCAGATTCACTACCAAACAGAGCCTCAATCAAGGTTGACAATCCACATAGGGGCTACTAAATGGCCAATCACAGCACTTATTTGGCACCCCATGAACATTTTTCATGCTATTGTTGCTCCCCAACTCCTTTTACTTCTGAATGTTGCTCACGGGTTCAAAAGGTTGGGGATCCCTGGAGTAGGGTAATGGAGGGCCGGGAAGGTTTGTTTAGCCAGAAATAAGCTGACGGTTGGCAGCATATCCAAGTTCGAGATCTACCCATTTTCTGTGCCCTGATGGCTTAACCCCTAAATAGGTAACATACGAATCTCGCCATTCAAAGTTAAAGGAGTGTCAGAGCATATAGGGCTGGTTGCGGTATGTTTCTGGGTAGTGCCTGTGTCTTAGAGGTATTTATTTTGTACCAGGAGACCTGTTGGAACCGTTGAACGCAGTGTAAAACATTTGGTATGGTAACTGTAGGGTTGGTTAATGCCAATAAAATATCATCTGCAAAGAGTCCAATTTTCTGAACCCCTGCCTGGGTAGCTAGGCCATTAATATCTGGGTTAGACCTAATTATATGTGCCAGTGGTTCAACCATAAGGGCAAATATAAGAGGCGAAAGCGGCCACCCCTGGCGGGTGCCATTAGTGATATGGAAGGCATCCGAGAGGGTCCCCGAAATGTTAACTTTGGCAGATGGTGTAGAATAGAGGGGTTATATTGCCTGGATGAATTCTGGACTTAAAGCAAAGTGGGGAAATGGAAAATTTTGAAGCCGATGTTGCACTCTGAGCTTTAAACTTTATGGAGAGAAAAATGAGCATTGTGGGCTCAAAGTGATAGGTTATGTTTAGGAGGTCAGTGGCTGATAATTTTGCATAGTGGCGTCTTAGATTTTTGGGATAATAATGTTCAACAGTCTAGCCAAATCAGTCTTGTCGGGGCTGTCCTGGAGGCCTAAAGCATTCACAGCAATTGTTGTGGTCTGTTGAAGGGCTCCATAAACTTCTATGATCTAACCATTAAAACTGTGGTACAGGTATGGGATCCATTATCTGGAAACTCATTATCCAGAAAGCACCAAATTATGGAATTTGGTCTCCATTTTAACCAAATCATCTAGATTTTTAAAAAGAATTTACTTTTTCTCTGTAATAATAAAACCAAACCTTATACTTGATCCCAACTAAGATATAATTAATCCTTATTGGAAGCAAAATCAGCTTATTGGGTTTATTTTAGGTTTACATGATTTTCTAGTAGACTTAGGGGCAGATTTATCAAGGGTTGAAGTGAATTCAAAGAATTTTCAAAGTAAAAAAATTCAGAATTCAAAGAAATCTTTTGGATACTTCGACCATCGTATAGGATACTACGACTTCAAATTTACTTTAAATTCGATTTGAAGTAAAAATTAGTTAGAATATTCGACCATTCGATAATCGAAGTACTGTCTCACAATTTTACTTTAATTGTTCGATGGCCAAATTCAGTGAAAAATACTTCGACTTCGATATTCTAAGTATTTTAATCAGATGGTCGAATTTCGATGTATTTTACACTTCGAAATTCGACCGTTGATAAATCTGCCCTTAAAGTATGAAGATCCAAATTAGGGAAAGATCCATTATCCGGAAAACTCCAGGTCATATACCCAAGAAATATTCAGACAACTACAAGCTGAACACAACTAAATCAGAACATACTGGGAGTCAGGGCAAAGTTTGGATCTGGCGGAGAGTGGACAGAAATATTTTCTACCAGAGTGCCGTCCATTTGCTCTTTTTGTTGTAGAAATATTTTCTAGAACTGCTCATGCAGACCAGCATGTTGAACTGAAAATCTTTATCAGATCCTCAGCTACATGCTAGCATCACAAAGATCCAGATAAGCACAACAATCTGGTCTGTGGTAGATAACAGAAGCGCTCCTAGAGGGGGCGGGCCCTGGCGCATGATGCGCAACCGGGCCCCGCCCCCCTCTGTACAGCCGAATTTTAGTGGGGATTATAGTGGCGTGCGGCGCTACCGGGGGGCCCTGAGGGGGTGCGGGCCCTGGCCCGCTCGCACCCTCTGCTCCCCCGGTAGTTCTGCCACTGGTAGATAATATCAAAAGCATTTTACTTCATGTAGCGGTGTGGGAAGAATTGTGACATATCTGAGTTATTGCATTTGTTATCGTTTCTTAGAAAAGAAAATATAACTCACTCTGTGTATATGTTGTATAAGATAATCGACATACTGAATTGAAAACTATGGACAGCATTGTGACTGAAATGCCTGAAGTGCTTTTGGAATAAAGGCACTGGCTGACCAGCCTGATCACTAAGGGACAGGTTTTCCACTTTTATAAAAATAAAAAAATAATAAAAAATACCGCAATAATGACAGGAGACAGGTTGTGATGTTATATGGTGTTCCTTGATGTTAAAGGGGCTTGAAAAAAATACCAAAACAGGGAAGTTCAATGGCATGTGGATGGTCAGAGGGTGGGTTATGGTGTGGAAGATTGGGGCAAGGGAAAAAAAGATAGGAGCTTAAAGGGGAAACAAACCCTTAAAAACCCTACCACCTACCCTACATAGACCCCCTCCCTGCTCCCCCCCCAGCCTAGCTGCCCCACCCTGGGCAAATGCCCCCAACTCTTTACCGGGAATGAGACGTTTCTGCAATTTGGCGCATGCACAGTTGCCGCAAAACAGAAAATTGCTCAAACTGCACATGCACCACTATGCCGGTCTCATTCCAAGGATTACCCAAGAGAAGAAGATGACACCCGTGTCCACTTGACAGAATCTGCATGGAGGGGTAAGTAAAAAGAGTTAGGGGCATTTACCTGGGGGGCAGCTAGGTGTCTATGTAGGGTAGGGGGTAGAATTTTTTTTAAGAGTTTGTTTCTCCTTTAAAGAACCTAGCAGCTTATACTTCAGTTTTTGGTGTGGTTGGAATTGAATTGAAAATATAGACAAAACTCAATGTCAGCTGTACCATAAAGGAGAACTCAAAACTTAATATAGGCTAGAAATGCTAACTGTAATAGTAATAATGAATATAACAGGAATTATCCTGAACTTCAGCCCTATCCATAGGAATTATATGGAACTTTTTATGCCATATATTGAGTGTCGGTGATCCTTACATGGGGAGTAAGCTCTGAGCAGCCATTGAGAAGCTAAGACTAGCAGTTGTCTAAAATAATCAAGCAGAAAATAAGGTTGATCTGTCGCAGACGATAATGCTACACATATTAAAGTGTATTAGATTCTGATGCAGAATGCACTGGCTTCTAAGCCACTATATAATGTGAATTCATTGCTAGTTAGTCTTGTTTTAGGACTTTTATATTCTTTATTAATGTAGCCAGTCTCTAAACTCAGGCAACTGACAGCAGCCCAGGTCATTGCTATGAATCCGCAGAAATGAAGATGGGGAGCTACTGGGGACATATTTAGATTTATAGGATGTTCACTGCTAAAGGGCTATAGTTATAAAAAATGATGTGTAGCATTTATTGCCTACGGATTGTTAAGTTTTAGCACAGACACACGTGGAGATTCAGGGAGATTAGGTGCCCAACAACAAATCGCCTCTTCTACTGCCTTCCTGCCGGCTAGAATCTAAATCGCCAGCGGGATGGCACTCGGGGCATTTCGTTTTCTGAAGTCGCCTAAAATGCTTCACGAGGAAACTTTGGGCGACTTCGGAAAATGAAGTGCTCCGAGTGCCCTCCCGTCGGCGATTTAGATTCTAGCCGGCAAGAAGGCAGTTTGGGGAGATTAGTCTCCCAGAGATCTCCCCGAATCTCCAGTAAAAAGAAGCCTGCAACTAAACTGTACTTAAGTTTACTGTCGCTATCAACTAAACACAAACTGTACTCAGATTTAGCCACTGCATTTGAAACACTCCTTTACTACCCCTCATATAAATTCTATGGCAGCACTCTGCGGGAGAGAGTTCCAGCACATGTATATTGTGTTTTAATTGAAAACACATTTTCTGGTATTCTATTCAACTAGTTAAACAATTGGCAGATTACAACCTCAGCCTGGAAGCATTTTAGGGGATTTTTATTGGTCTGTTTGTATTTTTTTACTATCTAGTCTGGCAACAGTTAGCTTGATTGTTGGATGTATTTATTGGCCCAATCAAGCAATAACTTTCGCATGCAGTTTTAGGTAATCAGAGTTTGCAAGTTTAACAGAGGGATATTACACAGATACAAATACCTGCCAGCTGAATATATTACAATAGAATTAAAATGAGATTTCCATATGGAGCAATATATCGGTGCTGTGTAAGGAATAATGGCAATACATGTAGTAAACAGTTGTAAAACTGGTCTTCAATTTGAGTTTAGTTATATTTAACTGTGTGTTCTGCTTCTCTCCACCCTAGCATTTAATTACTACATTTCCTGATGTGGTTTCACCATATAGTCTCATGTCCCTGCAACAGCCAATCTCAAACCATGAAATTACTCTACACCTGGACCAGCCCAAAGCGTGATCATTCAATAGGTCACCGAAACCTTAAAATCAAATATACAAGTTTATCACTGAAAATCATGAACTACTATGTGCGCAGCAGTGTGGCTAAACACCCATAGGTCATAGTTATTTGACCAGTATCTACTATCATCAACCTGTATATGTTTTATAACAGAATGTCAAGTCATTCTTTGTGTCTAGGAAAACTTAGGTTGGTCAGGCCCTTCCAAGGGCTCCATAAATGGTTCAATAAACTGATGACTTTGGGAAAGGGATGTGTTACCCACGGTAGCCAAGATTTATCATGGCAACAAAACATTTACTTCTATAACTTTAATCCCACCACCCAGGTCCAACAGTGTATAATTAAGTGCAAGTGTCATCACAGTAGGTAGTCATGATCTCTGTCATACAGTTTCTAGTGCAGGAATTGAAATTCATAATAGAAAAACCTGGAGCGGTTCCACCAAATGTTTAAAGATTGTTTACAGACTAAAGCTCCCCATAGACGCAAAGATTTTTCTTGCCGAGCGACCGATTTTACCGAAGTCCGACCAATCCTTCGAAATTATTGCGAAGTTAGTGGGATTCGAACGATCGTACATCTTACGATTTTTCAGCCAACATCTGTCAGGAAATTGATCGACCAGGTTAAAATATCTTTAATCGGTCCCAGTACAATCTATGTTTGCAGGGCCAAGCAGCCAGTTACCCTTTGGTTTTCCTGGCAGATTGGTCTTTTTAGTTGATGGACAATTTGTTAGTTTCGAGATAATCGTGGTCTCACGATGACAATCGGATCTTTTAAAAATCTTAACATCTATGGCCAGCTTAACTTGTAATACATGGATCTGCAGTAGTACATTCACAAACAATATGCTACTGCAGAGCTGCAGGCACTAGGGTGTTTTCCTATTTTGTCTGACTCTGTAAAAACCACATAAATACACACACATACTCACACCTGTACATTAAGCTACCTTTGTATTCATATTATGTGTATTTAGTATATGCAAAGTCCCGATATAGGAGCCTCTGCAACAACACTAATATAGATATTTTTAGAGCAGAACTATCTAGTTACAAACGCAAAGGAGGGGCCACATCCAGGGTCTCCAGTGGGACAGCCCTACTTTTTAGCTTTAGGTCTCGTACACTCGGCAGTTTTTACCTGCGCTCCCCTGCATTGTGCTTTCTTCCATTCAGCCGCAGGGGAGCACTAGATGCAGTCAATTATTTTGAACAGGACTTACTCACACAGACACATGTAAACACCAAACACAGGTTGGGACACAGCATGTTGTATTTAACCTGCTTTCAGCGCATACATGCGTCTGTGTGAGTACAGCCCCCTTCAAAATAATTAACTGCGTCTACACCTGCAGCTGAACGGAAGAAAACGCAACGCAGAGGAGCGCAAGTCAAAACATCCATGTGTAAAAGCCCTAAGAACACATTAAGGCAGAAGGATACAATAGAAACATGCTGAAGGAACATAGGTTTCCACTGATCACTTCAAAATCAGTTACAAATGAAACAGTTTTTTCCAAAGAGGAAGACTGTAGATTGAACAACATGGCCAAAACAAAAACCATGTATCCTATGTTGTCCTGCTGGATGATGCAGCAAAAGAACACAGGCACAATTTGTCATTGTGTATTCATCCCAGTATTGAAACTATATATTAGCCTATATACATTATCCATTCACTAAACAAAATACAGGCAACACAAGCAAATAAAAACTACTATAAACCCTAAAACAGTGCAATTTTACTGCATTATGGTATGCAGAAAGTATATTAGCAATTAGCTCTGATCAGTCAAATGCTGTAAAACAATGTACAAAAAATTCTGAATGGCTGGTCTGGGTTTCTACTACTCAGGAGTACAATTTACACCTGTAATTCCCCCCAGGCATGTGGCTCCCTATAAACTATGCCAGCCTTTCCCTATGAGAAAAATACCAGCAGCTGAACTACAGGGTGTGGATTCCTGGTGGAAGCAAAAGTGTACCATAGTCTTCCTCCTGCTATGCAGCATCTTATCCAGCTGCCCAAGTTACCATTCAGCTGACATTACATCCTATGTACAAAGTGGTCCCTGTATCTACTGCCTGTTGACAGTGGTGTATAAGTAACTAATAAAAGTAAAAATGATCATAATTGTATAGTATTTGTGATTTTCAAGTGTTCATATAGAAATTTAATGGAAACTACACAGGTCGAACATCCCAAAGAACGGCCATGATTGGGTCTCTCATGGTCAATAAGGTTTCAGTCAAAATAAACTTAACTCTAACCACTTATTTTTGTTGGACAAGATGAACGTGGCATTTAACCTTCATTGCTGCCAAAAAAAAAGACAATCCTTTGTGAGGCCTCCTGGGAAATCTCAGATAAAATAATGGGATTTTCTCTAGTACAGCAACAAGGGAAACTGAAGCGCAGCAAATTTGCAAGCCAGAAAAAATACCTGCAGTGAGTTCATGCAAAGCAAAAAAAAAAAAAGGGGGGGGAGGTGAAAGTAAATTTTACAGCAGTGATTTGCCTGAATCCAGGTATGACAGAGCAGGGATCTTCAAACTGTGACTTTTCAACTGTTGCTTTATTACAGTGCCCAGTTGTCTTATCCTGAGCAAGGATTCTGGGAGTTGTATTTCAGCAACAGTGAGTCACATGTGTCAGATCTCTGCAGACAATGGAAAAGAAAAGAATTTCTATGGAACATGGGCAGGCTGGACTGCGCACCAACAGGGTGTGATGGATGAATTGTCCCTTTAATGATTGAAATGCAGCAGAGTAGCGTCTGCACTCACATAGCTGTATGCGGCAGGAATACTTCCCTGCAGATTAGACTGTAAACTCTAAAAGACAGGCATCACAATCCCCTTATTTTGATCCATGTCAGTTTTAATTACATATACCCTTTCCCTTAGTATTCTGTTGAATGCTGCCTAGACATGCTGTTTCTCTGACAGTAATCTGAATTTGGGCACAGCCAACAACAGCCTTTCATATTATCCTGGTGGTGCCCAAATCCATGTTAAGGGCAGAGAAACTACATTTCTAGATGGTGACAGTAATTAAAGGGGTGGTTCACCTTCAAACAACTAGTTGGTTTCAGAAAGATCAGCAGAAATAACTTTTTCCAATGACTTAATATTTTCTACTTGTCACTATTTTTCTGATATTATGGGGGGGTCGCCGACCCTGTAAACTGTTCTAGATGGATATATTTAGTTGATACATTTGTTATCTTTGCCCCTGCTGAGCAGAATCTCTGAGCTTTATTAGGGTAGGGGCACACGGGCAGATTCTGGAAGATTTAGTTGCCTGGCGACTAATTGCTTCTTCTGTGGGGCGACAATCTCCCCGAACTGCCTTCCATCTGCTAAATTGAAAAATCACCTGCGCCAATGCACTCGCATCGCTTTGATTTCCGAAGTCGGCCAAAGTTTCCTCGTGAGGCGCGATTTTGGAAATCAAAGCGCCGCAAGTGCCATTGTGCTGGCGTTTTCTCATTATAGCAGGCGGAAGGTAGCTCGGGCTATAGTCGCCCCACAGAAGAGGCGATTAAATCTCCCCGAATCTGCCCGTGTGCCCCTACCCTTACAGGCAGCTGTTACAATTGATACAAGTGTTGCTAATACTCCAGAGATGTCAACTGAATTGAAATGCATCAACTGAAAAAAATGTTTGGAAAGTGAACAAATGTTGTTAAATGTACTAATGAATGAGATAATTGGCTGCAGGTTGGACACTATTTATCATTATCTCGCACGAAGATACAGAACCAGCTGTGCTTATGTAATTACCAGTGGAATTGTTTCCCCCAAGTCTAAAGCCTGGAAACAGAAGAGAAGTGCTCCAGTAGAATGTGATAGAAGAACACGTGCTGCCAGCCTGCCCATGTCAGCGCCTTATAATGGTGAGGAAGAGGCGCAGCGCTAGTAGTACATACCCAGTATCACGCAGACTATATCCAGGATTACAAAGGGGATCCGGCCCTTGTCAAACATAGCTGCTGGTGGCGGGGGAGCGTTCCACTGAGACACGGGATACCAGACACACAGGAGATCAGTCACTGATTGGGGAAGCGGAGAGGAAAGTCCAAAGGCAAAGCATGGGACTAGTGAGACCCACAGAAGCGTCAGATCCAAGAGGAAACAGCTAGACACCAGCTCCGAGCATCGGCCAATCCCCCCAGCTCTAGTGGGAATGTGGAACAGCCGGTGGAAGAAGCTCTCAGCTGCCAATGGCTCAGGCAGGGAAAGCAGCCCGTGTTTTGTTAGTGGGTTGGGAAGGGGCGGGATTAAAGGGACTTGAGGGAGGAACGGCTACTCAGACTGCACGTCGGAGACACTGTGAGCCTTCGCGACTGCGGAACTACATTTCCCACATTCAGCACATTAGCGTTTCAGGGGAAGGCATGCTGGGAGTTGTAGTTCTCTGGTACATTACTACACCGTCATACAGAGCTACAGACCCGCAGCGCCAGACTAACTGAATGCACAGAGGTTTGGGAAGCGAGGGTGAGTGGGAGGAGCGCTACTGAGCCGCTTTTTCATTGCTCCAGTCTCCTGCACTTCCCACCGACGCAATTGTGACGCAAATGGAGGCGTGTCCGCTTTCCGCAAGAGGCTGAAGAACGAGACGATTTTCTTTTAGTTTCACACCTGTCACCTCACAGGCGCATTTGATGTTTAGACCAATCACTGCCTCGAGCGACTGCAGCTAAACTGCCCATAGACGTAAAGATTTTTAGAAGATCTTTTCGTTATCTTGAGACCACGATTATCTCGAAAGATCTTTTAAATGTACGATTTGTCCATCAACTAAAAAGACCATTTCAACCGATATTGGCAGGAAAACTGAGGGGAGCCGCTGGCTTGGCATACCTCCCAACATTTTGGAAGTAAAAAGGGACAAAAATTTTTTTTTCCCACGTAGATCAGCAATTTTGTTGACCACGCCCCTTTCTGTGGTCACACCCCCTAATTACCATGTTCATTTTACAAAATTTGGCAGGTTATGAAAATATTTCTCCTTATCTAAACAGTTTTTTTGTGTCTCAAAATTATTATTATTTGCACCTGTTAGCTGTTCTGGGCTCTCTGCTAAAAGCCAATAGTGAGAAACCTTGTCAGTGCAGAGAAAATAGGGACTTTCCAGTACAAATGAGGGACTGCAGGAAGGGCTGTCAAAAGAGGGATTGTCCCACTCAAAACGGGACAGTTGGGAGGTATGGGCTTGGCCCTGCAGACAGACATACATTCCACTGGGACCCATAAATATTTTTAATCTGGCCGATCAATTTTCTGACAGATGTCGGACGACAAAATCATTTGATGCATGATTGATTCCCACTAACTGCACGATAACATGACGGATTGGTCGGATTGTGCTGAAATCAGTCATTCACCAACAAAAGATCTTTGCGTCTATGGGGACCTTTCAGGTGGCCATACACGGAACGGGGTACCGCATCAACGAACAGATGCGGCCGCGATCCAACGGGATTTTTTGTCCCATCCAATCGTGATCTGGGCAACTTTCGGCCAGATCTCGATCGGGGAAGCCCGTCGTGGGGCCCCATACACAATAAGCTGCCGACTTGGTCTGTCGGCAGCTTTTATCGGCCCATGTATGGCCACCTTTAGAAAGAGACTGAAAATATCAACATTACACCACATACATTCACTTCATGGACTCATAGTAACAGTGGGATAATAGTCTCTGGGAATGGAGTGTGACTGTGGGATAGCAGGTATAGTAGGGAGAGATGGTGCCTATAGTAACAGTGAGATAATAGTCTCTGCCACTGGGAAGGGAGTGTGACTGTGGGATAGCAGGTATAGTAGGGAGAGATGGTGCCTATAGTAACAATGGGATAATAGTCTCTGGGAAGGGAGTGTGACTGTGGGATAGCAGGTATAGTAGGGAGAGATGGTGTCTATAGTAACAGTGGATAATAATCTCTGGGAAGGGAGTGTGACTGTAGGATAGCAGGTATAGTAGGGAGAGATGTTGCCTATAGTAACAGTGGATAATAGTCTCTGGGAACGGAGTGTGACTGTAGGATAGCAGGTATAGTAGGGAGAGATGTTGCCTATAGTAACAGTGGATAATAGTCTCTGGGAACGGAGTGTGACTGTGGGATAGCAGGTATAGTAGGGAGAGATGATGCCTATAGTAACAGTGAGATAATAGTCTCTGAGAAGGGAGTGTGACTGTGGGATAGCAGGTATAGTAGGGAGAGATGGTGCCTATAGTAACAGTGGGGATAATAGTCTCTGGGAAGGGAGTGTGACTGTGGGATAGCAGGTATAGTAGGGAGAGATGGTGCCTATAGTATCAGTGGGATAATAGTCTCTGGGAAGGGAGTGTGACTGTGGGATATCAGGTATAGTAGGGAGAGATGGTGCCTATAGTAACAGTGGGGATAATAGTCTCTGGGAAGGGAGTGTGGCTGTAGGATAGCAGGTATAGTAGGGAGAGATGGTGTCTATAGTAACAGTGGGATAATAGTCTCTGGGAAGGGAGTGTGACTGTGGGATAGCAGGTATAGTAGGGAGAGATGGTGCCTATAGTAGCAGAGGGGAAGAGATTGTGACTGTGGGATAGCAGGACAAGGTAGTACCCAGTGGCGTAACTAGATGTTACTGGGCCCACAGCAAATTAGTTTTAGGACCACCAACATATCCAGAGGTTGCCTTTTTTTACAAATATATATTGAAATTGCTCATTAATTAATGCCTCATGGGTAGGGTTGCCACCTTTTTAAACATCTTTTACCGGCTGCTGGGGGGCGGGTACACAAAGGGGTGGTCTGTGATGTCGAAAGGGGCAGGTCTGTGACATCAAAAGGGGCGGGGCCACAACACAGACATCACAGAGGCTAGAAGGAGTAAGAGTAAAGGTAAGTTCCAGGGGATGTTCCAGGGGATTGGGGGCAGGCCGAGGGTTCCTTTTAAATGTATTACAAATTTACCGGCAGCTACATTGCCGGTAAATTTGTAATACCGGGTGGCAACCCTACTCATGGGGATCCCTATATCCCCTGGACCCCCTGCAGCTGCAGGGTCTGCCTCCTCTGTAGTTACGCCACTTGTAGTACCAGTGCTTATGGGGTAGAAGCTGTATTATTATTTTGTAATGCAGCATGGTATCATCTGGCAGTAAAGGTGGCCAGACCAAGTCGGCAGCTTATTGGCCCATGTATGGGGCCCCCCGACGGGCTTCCCCGATCGAGATCTGGTCGAAAGTCGGCCAGATATCGGATGGGACAAAAAATCCTGTCGGATCGCGGCCGCATCTGTTCGTTGATGCGGTCCCGCGATCCCACCCCAATTTCCCATGCGTTAGGATCAGATCGTTGGGCCCTAGGGCCCACGATCGGATCAGCCCAATATTGCCCACCTCAAGGTCGGCATATCAGAGAGAGATCCGCTCTTTTGGATACGAGCGGATCTCTCCGTGTATGGCCACCTTAAGGGTTGTGGGTATGTTATGGTTCCACATTGGAAACAATTGTAAGTAATCTATTGCAACAATGTTTATCCTAAATGTTACATAGAGGCAATTTGGATAAACAAAACAATGTGTCACAAGGAACATTCAGTACTTTAAATAAATTAGCTTGGATTGGATTTTAGGCTGCAATGTGGCACTAGATACATAAAATGCTAATTTTCAAAGTGTAATAAATATAAGACATTTTTGTTTTATTCTTAACCTTGTGGCTGCTAGAATATACAGTACAGTTTAGCCCAACGCAGACACAAATAAGCAGATCAGGAGCATGCAGCCTGTAAGTTGCAATGTCAGATAATCACAGAGCAGACGGCCCTGGCTTGATATTAAACCATCTAGCCCCCACTGGCTGCACTACAGAAAGGGGATAAATTCCACTACAGAAAGGGGATGAATTCCACTACAGAAAGGGGGTAAATTCCACTGCAGAAAGGGGGTAAATTCCACTGCAGAAAGGGGGTAAATTCCACTGCAGAAATGGGGTGAATTCCACTGCAGAAATGGGGTGAATTCCACTACAGAAAGGAGGTAAATTCCACTACAGAAAAGGGGTAAATATGACTACTGCAGAAAGGGGGTGAATTCCACTACAGAAAGGAGGTAAATTCCACTACAGAAAGGGGTAAATATGACTACTGCAGAAAGGGGGTGAATTCCACTGCAGAAAGGGGTGAATTCCACTACAGAAGGGGGGTGAGTTCCACTACAGAAAGGGGGTGAATTCCACTGCAGAAAGGGGTTGAATTCCACTACAGAAAGGGGGTGAATTCCACTACAGAAAGGAGGTGAATTCCACTGCATAAAGGGGGTGAATTCCACTGCAGAAAGGGGATACATTCCAATACAGAAAGGGGGTAAATTCCACTGCAGAAAGGAGGTTAATTCCACTGCAGAAAGGAGGTAAATTCCACTGCAGAAAGGGAGTAAATTCCACTGCCGAAATGGGGTGAATTCCACTACAGAAAGGGGTGAATTCCACTACAGAAAGGGGGTGAATTCCACTGCAGAAAGGGGATGAATTCCACTACAGAAAGGGGGTAAATTCCACTGCAGAAAAGAGGTGAATTCCATTGCAGAAAGGGGCAAATTCCTCTACAAAATGGGTAGTGGAGAACGTAAAGAAGGTTGTTGCCTGGCAACCAGTAAAATAAACAGTTCTGAAAGCAGTACCCTTCATGGAAAATAATTATAAATGTACACTTAATTTTGCCTAATGACAGTATAAAAGTGAAAAGGGTAAACCACAATGGAAGTGAATATTTTTGTGACAGTGTGTCATTTCCAGCACTCAGCCTCAAAATCACATCTATGCATTAATCCTTTCCTGACAGCAATTTTAACAAATGTTTTTATCGATCTTTTTTATCCACCTGTTCTCTACTTGGCTAAACATTACAGATTGTTTTGTGATGGCAATCCAAAAAGATTCTGTTTTGAAGATTATTATTAAATATACATTATTTTTTGTTTGTTCATTATCTTCATACTTTGACCTCCGGTAATAAAAACTTTTAATCACAAGGCCAGGGCAGATCATTGCATTGGTTTATGCTGATGTAATAACTATATTCGATCAGTGGAAAAAGCTGAAGTGCCATTATCTTGGCCGTCCCTGCAGGAGAATGAATGAGTATCATTTACACGAGACTATACTCACTTCCTGGTCTATACAACTGCTCTCAGGAGTAGGAAATTTGGCAGCCAAAGTTGACTGTGTAGCAGGATTTAATTGAAGGGGTTGTTCACATTTCAATGAAGGTTTAGTATGATGTAAAGAGACAATTTAAAACTGGTTTTCAATCTTTATTATTATTACCACCACAGCAGAATATTTTTAGGACCCCCTAACTTTATGGCTCTAGTGGGCCCTTTTCATTCCTGTTATTCTGCTGTCATAACTTTATCACAGATGCCAGTTTGGGAGCTGTGATAGTTTTGTTGTATTTCTATTTTACTGGAAATTTTGTATTGAGTTTAAATGTGTGATATTTTGCTTTCTAATGTACTTATACTGGTGACGTTTATAGTTTATACGTTAGACTAAAATCTGATCATTTCAATTTTATTAGGGATGCACCGAATCCAGGATTTGGTTCAGGATTCGGCCTTTTTCAGCAGGACTCGGATTCAGCTGAATCCTTGTGCCTGGCCGAACCGAATCCAAATTTGCATATGTAAATTAGGGGCAGGTAGGGGAATCACGTGACTTTTCGTCACAAAAGAAGAATTTTTTCCACTTTTTCCTTTCCTGATCCTAATTTGCATATGTAAAATGTTGGATTCGGATTCGGTTTGGTATTCAACCGAATCTTTCACCAAGGATTAGGCCGTATCCCATATAGTGGATTCGGTGCATCCCTAAATTTTATTACAAATTCAGAGAATAGGACAAGGTAATTCACAGAAAAGATTATCACAACACCAGTAAACACTTGTTCCTTTATGCTATTCAGAGTTACTTTTATTGACGTGCATACGTTTAACCCACTGCGTATATTGAATCGCTCAACTTATGACATTCATTTTATAGACAAAATAATAGATTTTTCATTCAGCACTAGGTTTGATATGGAATTAAAACTTTAGAGATACCTTAGCAGAGTAAGATTTGATTCTAGTCAATGACACATACAACATAAAGCACTTAAAATAGGTTAACAAAAAAAAGTAATCGTACCCTGTTAACCCTGGGGCGGCTCAGTACACTGGAAGACAGCACCCACCCAGGGGTCACTAGGGAACCCCGCATCAAGGGCTCACAGTTAAAAAAATACGCTGTTAATAGTGCTAAATAGGTGTCACAAAGACCTATGGTGCAAAAACACAAAAGGAAATCTCAACAAATTCAGGGAGAGCCTTATAGTAACTCTTGCAATGTGTCACTTGGACTCATTTACTAACACTGGGCAAATGGCCCCAGTAAAACCAATCATTGATCTGCTTTCTCTGTGTAAGCAGTTGACTGGCCAAAGCTAACTCCTCATTGGTTTCACCTGTGCACATTTACCCAGTGTTACAACAAGTAACACCTTACAAATTTCTCAACAATGCTTGATGTCTGTTAGACCAGCGGTTCCCAACCTTTTTTACCCCAGGGACCGGTTTCAAGCAAGACCATTTTTCAGAGGACCGGGGGGGGGGGGTCTTTGTGTTGTCTTGGAGTCTCCTGCTGTGTCATCATTGGGTCTTTCCCCCTTTTCAAAGAAGCACTTCAGCAATGTTTGTTTTTTGCTCATTTTTGCTTAACTCATGAGCTTGCAAAAAAAAACAAAAAAAAACATGCAAACAGTATTTCGGTAATTTTGGGGATCTGTAAAAAGCTTCATGCACGGGATGCCATGGTGCTGCACCCACGTCATTCACAGGACACTACATACTGGGGAGCTTTGCAGAGATGGCCAGGTTCAACAGCCCCGTTGATCGAAGCCCGCGGCCCGACGGTTGAGGACCTTTATGGTAGACACAACATAGGAAAAAAAAAACCCAGAGCATTACAGTAATAGTGGTATGGCCATCATGAAATCCATCATGTATAACTGATCTCTTATTAAGCCATTTAGAACAATTTAAGGTATCAAGTCAACAATTACAAGAATATTTTCGTTACAAGGTTGTTTCGTCTTTGCGCACAGCTTTGCCTATAAGCTCTGGCAATCAGAAACTCTTCTGGAGCTTCCATCTAGAATAGAAAATTGGTGAGAATTTAACTGAAACTAATCTCGTAGGTAAATTGGGGGTTTTGGAAGAGTAAACTTTAAGTTAAACTGATGTAGCAAATTGAGGACAATTATGGGTTAGATACAGGTAGGCTATTTATAAGACTGAACATTTTGCAATGATGCTTCTGTTGCAGGAAACTATTAACCTGGCTCTAATGTGCAAACACTGCTCAATAACCCTGAGGGTTTTCACAGTGACTCACTCTGCTTTATGGATTACGCTCAGCAGATCATTTATAAAATCAGGGACTCCTGCAATAAATACAGGTTATTGGGATTCACTGAATGTATTTATGTCCGGTAGCCACCCTCGGCATTGAAACTAACAGTGCCCCCCAAGTTACGGAAATTACATCAAACACATGACTGCTTGTGACATCACTTCCGGCACTTCCTGTTATCAGAGCAGCGGGCCCTATACCCCTCACCCTCTGTTGCCGGATTTATGCAAAAAGTCTCTCACATCTCACATAAACACATTTATTCAAATATATAGGCACCCGAGGGCCACTCCCGACTAGGCACAGGCCCTTGGGTGCCTATAAATAAAAAAGTAGCACGCCACAATTTGTTGTGTGTGCAGGCCTCAAAATTTGTGTGCACAAGCGCATAGCTTAGAGGGAACATTGCCTGGCACTATTGCTCTGTAAATGTTATTCTTACTTCTTAATACTGTTCTTGCTTTTCAGGTCCTTTCCGTTTCTTACTCCAGTCTTCAAACCACTGGCTGGCTACTAGGGTAATCAATGCAAGTGTAGTAATCCAGTTGTTATTTCACCCACCCTACACAGTGATAACCCCTATCTAAGCATCCACCCCAATCCCCATCATGTTCAACCATGTTCATCTCCCAGTCTCCTCCTTCATAACATCACATCAAATGTAAATTTTTGATTGAATATTCCAAGGGCACATAGAACAGAAATGTAAAAATTTGGCATCATGAATGTGTGGTCCCATTGTCTTCGGTATCTCATGGTTCGAATTGGAATAGCACCACTATTATTCTTTAGGTTAAAATACTGTTATTGCACACTATAGGGCATGTCCAGTTCTAGTGGCAACTAGTAGAGGTACTAACCCCCACTGCTGCTCCGCAGTGGGTGTATGCTATGCTTATTAAATGTGACATGTCTATGTGTCTTGCAACATATATTAATGGGCACATACATAGTTACATAGTTACATAGTTAAATTGGGTTGAAAAAAGACAAAGTCCATCAAGTTCAACCCCTCCAAATGAAAACCCAGCATCCATACATACACCCCTCTACTTTTAATTAAATTCTATATACCCATACTAACTATAGAGCTTAGTATCACAATAGCCTTTGATATTATGTCTGTCCAAAAAATCATCCAAGCCATTCTTAAAGGCATTAACTGAATCAGCCATCACAACATCACCCGGCAGTGCATTCCACAACCTCACTGTCCTGACTGTGAAGAACCCCCTACGTTGCTTCAAATGAAAGTTCTTTTCTTCTAGTCTAAAGGGGTGGCCTCTGGTACGGTGATCCACTTTATGGGTAAAAAGGTCCCCTGCCATTTGTCTATAATGTCCTCTAATGTACTTGTAAAGTGTAATCATGTCCCCTCGCAAGCACCTTTTTTCCAGAGAAAACAACCCCAACCTTGACAGTCTACCCTCATAATTTAAGTCTTCCCTCCCTCTAACCAATTTAGTTGCACTTAGTCTCTGCACTCTCTCCAGCTCATTTATATCCCTCTTAAGGACTGGAGTCCAAAACTGCACTGCATACTCCAGATGAGGCCTTACCAGGGACCTATAAAGAGGCATAATTATGTTTTCATCCCTTGAGTTAATGCCCTTTTTATGCAAGACAGAACTTTATTTGCTTTAGTAGCCACAGAATGACACTGCCCAGAATTAGACAACGTGTTATCTACAAAGACCCCTAGATCCATCTCATTTAAGGAAACTCCCAATACACTGCCATTTAGTGTATAACTTGCATTTATATTATTTTTGCCAAAGTGCATAACCTTGCATTTATCAACATTGAACCTCATTTTCCAGTTTTCTGCCCAGTTTTCCAGTTTAGACAAATCACTCTGCAAAGTGGCAGCATCCTGCATGGAACCTATAGTTCTGCACAATTTAGTATCATCTGCAAAAATAGAAACAGTACTTTCAATGCCCACCTCCAGGTCATTAATAAACAAGTTGAAAAGCAAGGGACCTAGTACAGAGCCCTGCGGTACTCCACTAACAACATTGGTCCAATTAGAAAATGTTCCATTTACCACCACTCTTTGTAGTCTATCTTTTAGCCAGTTCTCTATCCAAGTACAAATACTATGTTCCAGGCCAACATTCCTTAATTTAACCAGTAACCTTTTGTGTGGCACTGTATCAAATGCTTTAGCAAAATCTAAGTAAATCACATCCACTGCCATCCCAGAATCGAGGTGTCTACTTACATTCTCATAAAAAGAAATTAAGTTAGTCTGGCAAGATCTATTACGCATAAAACCATGCTGGCACAAACTCATAGTATTATGATTTGCTATGAAGTCCAGTATCTTATCCTTTATTAACCCTTCGAAAAGCTTTCCTACCACTGACGTCAGACTAACTGGCCTATAGTTTTGAGGCTGAGAACGGGATCCTTTTTTGAATAGAGGCACCACATTAGCAATTCGCCAGTCTCTCGGCACTATGCCAGATAACATACATGTAGCCCATCCAGGTTACATACATGTAATCTGGATGGGCTTCTCTCTTCTATGGACATTTGGAAAAGATGATGTACCCTGCAGAACTGAAAAAGGAAAAGAACCATGTGGTACACTGGAATTCAAAGCTCATAATAAGATAAATAAAAAGAAAAATAACAAAGGGTTCAAGGCAGAGCTGAACAAACAGGACAACCATTTAAGTCAGTTGCATGAATCTGATTGGATGGGTAATATAGATAATTACAAGATAGGGGTTATATTAGTTACAAGTACTTATCTGATTGCTAGGGCACAAAACCAAACCTCAGGTGGCAGTTCCAACCATGCAAGTTGTCCCAGTCCTTCTAGTTCTGACCAGTAGTTTGTCCAAGTCGTACTGACAATCATGGGGTGCCCTGCCCTACAGGTGGCCAATCCCCATTTGGTGCTCCATTGCTCAAGTTGAAGTTCTAGTTCCCTTGCTATGTAGGTGACACTGCCAGGACCTGCAGCCCACATCATTTACATGTGTTCCTTCCATAGGTCACAAAACATAAGTCGGTTATTGTAAGAGTCATAAAATGAATAGATATCGCAGGTGAACATTTAGGCTGGGATGGGAGCTTGAATGAAAATTTGGAATGCTATTATAGCCCACTCTCTTGTGCCCACACTTTAAGAAACCAAGTCTGATTCACTTGCTTTGAAACACAAAGCGCAAACCACTTAGGGGCACATTTACTTAGGGTCGAATATTGAGGGTTAATTAACCCTCGATATTCGACCGCCGAAGTAAAATCCTTCGACTTTGAATATCGAAGTCGAAGGATTTACCGCATTTCCTTTGTTCGTATGATCAAGGAAAAATCGTTCGATCGAACTATTAAATCCTTTTAATCGAATGATTAGAAGGATTTTAATCCATCGATCGAACGATTTTCCTTCAATCAAAAAAAGCTAGGAAAGCCTACGGGGACCTTCCCCATAGGCTAACATTGATGCTCTGTAGGTTTTAGGTGGCGAAGTAGGTGGTCGAAGTTTTTTTTAAAGAGACAGTACTTCGACTATCGAATGGTCGAATAGTCGAACGATTTATAGTTCAAATCGTTCGATACGAAGTTGAAGTTGTAGTCGAAGGTCGAAGTAGCCGATTTGATGGTCGAAGCAGCCAAAAAAAACACTTCGAAATTCAAAGTATTTTTTATTCTATTCCTTCCCTCGTGCTAAGTAAATGTGCCCCTTTAGTGTGTAATTATCTGGGGATATTAATCTCAGATTTTGCAGATTAGAGAACAAGGCATTAACAGCAGATCCTGCAGATGACTCATATCATTTATAATCATTGCGCAAAAGGAATCCCACAGTTTGCAACTGATAACCACACGGATATGCAACTGAAAGGATGTACAAACATAGTTCCCTAATTAAAATGTAGATTACAAAGCACCAATGTCAGTGTTGGACAATTTAGAGATTGCAGCAGCTTCACAATGGATGCATGAGTCCATGGAGTGCCATTTTGGTTTCTGGGAGGGGGTTATTCCTTCCTGGGCAATAATGATGTAAAAGAAGGTGAACAGGTGCACTAATAACAAAAATGTTTTAAAAAGTCCAAAACAGGGTGAGACCCTTTAATTCATCTAGATATGAATACAATTGAGACCGAAATTAAAACTGAATACTTGATAAAGGTTTTTTTTTTAATAAAAAAAATAAAAATAACAAATGGACTAATTTTTAGGATGCAAAAGTAAAAAACAAAAACACTTTGCACCCTGTCTCACTATGGTCACCCACAGGTGCAAATCCTCATTCAGACTTGCAAGTTATGGGGGTGCTAGCAGATGCATAGTGCTAAAGCGTTACATTAAAAGGGATCATTTATAACTGGACAGTGTGCCAATTTTTTGGACTTTGTTTACTGTGTTCTACTATTGCAGAATTACTGCAGTTCTCTGCTCTCCATTTTGGAGCACAGAGATCAGTGGCCGCTAAGGGTAGAACTACATGGTCGTTTTGACATCCGATACCTTCCGTTCTGACGCGACGCAAGGAAGCGCAGCCATCATGTTGGATGTGGCGAATTTAAGTTACGTAATAGGAATATCGGACGTTTTCGCAGCGTGCATCCATCCAACGTGACTGTCAGATGTGAACACTGCATGTTGTGTCTTCATCTGACAGTCGTGTTGTGTCGGATGCACAATGCACTTGTCAGACATTCCTATTACTTACCTTAGATTCAGCACATCCGACGTGATGCGGGAACGGAAGGTATCAGATATCAAAACGCCCGTGTAGTTCTGCCCTTAAACAGAGTGCTGTCTGCATGCAAACAGGTTAGGCAGTGGGATAGGATGAAGGTTACAATGGTGCCAGGCCCTTACAGAGCTGACCTGTGCCCTCTGATCCTGGGCTGTGTATTTTGCTCATTGTGAGAGCAGCCATTCTTCAGGCAGAAGTGCTACTAAAAGAGAAAAAAAACCAAGAGGAACATTATATAACAATTTAAATGAAAGTTTTAATAGACCCCTTTTGGTTGTAGGGAATCTTGTAACAATTTCTTTATATCTATATATCTATAGACGCACTGACATACCTCCCAACATTTTGGAAATAAAAAGAGGGACAAAAAGATTTGCCACACCCATTTTGTGGCCACACCCCATAATTACCGTGTTTATTTTACAAAATTTGGCAGGTTATGAAAGTTTGAACACATTTCTAGGGTTTTTATGTGTTATTACAGTTTTGGTAATGAAGATGAATTGTCCTTTAAGCTGTGAGTCTTAAGTTCTCCCAAGAGACCTGCTTATCTTAAATCGTTACAATTGCTTCTTTGCTCATCTTAAATTGTTACAAAAGTATCGAAAGCGCACCTGCTGAATGTTCTGATCTCTCTGCCAAAAGCCAATTAAGTTAGAAACTTTGTATCTTTTTCTGGTTGTTCAGTGCGGGAGATCAAAGGAAAAGTCGGGACATTTCAATAGCAATCTGGGACTGCGGGTTGAGCTATCAAAATCGGGACTGTCCCGTGAAAAACAGGACAGATGGGTGGTATGCACTGATGTGATGTCAGACAACAGGATTTTTATACATGTCCAATAGAAATCTGGATAATTTTTAACCGGATATTTGTCAGACAGGCCCTATTCATGGGTCGATAGATTGCCATCTCGACCCTCCAGACCAAATGAGCAGCAAACTGCCAACTGAAGCTGAATAAAACTGGAGCCTGGACACATATTTGGTGCATATAATATGCTCTGTTAATATATGTAATAATTGATTTATCCTGGAATCTGAAAGTAATTTCAGCAATCAGTCATAAACATATTAATTCCTTTCTCACCCCAGTAATAGAGTGGGTCTGATATAGAACTGATATATTCTTGGACAGCAACATTTGTTACTTGCTCTTATGTGTAAGAGAGAAGAGGGAATGGGTTTTTGGTGCAGAAACAAACACGATGTTACAGTGAAGGATCCAAGAAAACAAAGACATGCTAAGAGTGTGCAGGGCAAATAGCAAAATGATGGTAAATGCTTTTCCCTTATTTGTCCATCTTGGCACATCTTGATTGTGAGTTAATGAAATATACCGGAGCAAATGGCATTATTTTCCTCTGTTCTGTGCAGACACGGCTAATGCTTCTATTCCAGATGTGAAACTTTGCAATCGCACACTACACTGGTATTCCATTTAATACACAACTTACCCCTAACATAATATGTTGGTCGCTTAAACAAGGCTGAGCATTGCTATGTTACAGCTGTGGATTTTATCTTCGACCATTTACATCACATCTGTACTTTCCAAATAATGAGACGCCTCTCATATCCCCAGGGCTCTGAATCCCTATAAAGATCTTGTAGGCTTACATCATAAAACATCCCATTGACCTCACACTTACTATGATCTTTCCTGGCACATTATTTAAAGTTTTATGGCTTTTCCTTCTTTTTTTCTCCTCTTTGTAAAGCTTTGAATGAACCACCACCTCGTAAACTTGCTACTATTGTCTTGTACTTGTTAATCCGGGACAGAATAGATTTCAACATTTGAGAATTGCCTGTGACTGAGTTTATGCCCTCAGCACTTTGGCAGACTGGCTCTTGGGTTTGATTCTTTTTAAACAGGTGCATGGAGAATATATATGTTCTTTCAGGGGTTATGTGGTTTTCCTCTGAATGATTGCATTACCTTCCCCTGTCCAAAAATGAACTGATAAAGTGATCTCTAAGGGTCAGGGCACACAGGCAGATTCGGGGAGATTAGCCGCCCGGCAACAAATCTCCTCTTCTTCGGGGCGACTAATCTCCCCGAACTGCCTTCCTGCCGGCTAAAATTGTCTCACAATGAAACTTCAGGCGACTTCGGAAAACGATCCAAGTGCCATCCCGCTGCCGATTTACATTTTAGCCGACAGGAAGGCAGTTCCGGCCCAAGGCAACCACAGCCCTTTAGCAGTAAAGATCTGTGTCTCTAAAGATGCCCCAGTAGCTCCCCGTCTTCTTTTCTGCTGATTCACTTCACATGCTCTGTGCTACTGTCACTTACTGAGCTTAGGGACCCACTCACAATATACAGTACACATAGAATAGAAATGTCACAATATAAGGCTGATTAGTAATTAATATAGATAATTACTACATGGCAGCACAGAAACCAGTGCAACTAGCATCAAAATTTTAAAATCTGTCAGCTTATTTTACAGACCAATCTCATTTTCTGCTGGATAATTAGTGACGACCCCTAAGTTTAGCTTCTCAACAGCTGCTCAGAGCCCACTGAGCATGTGAGTGTCACAGGCACTTTCCAAGATGGTGACCCCCTGTGACAAGTTTGAAGTCCTGGATCATTGCTGCTATTGACAAGCTGAAACTTTAGGCTGGTACAATAAGTTCAGTATATAAAATATGCCATTTTTAGCCATAGTCATCTTTAGGGTTTAGTCCTCCTTTAAGTGCATATTAGAAATTATATTTTCCAGGGTTATTGGTGGAATTCCAATAACAGAATATTTTATATGGCTCTGTTGCCAAGACATACAGACTACAGGGCTTGGAAAACAGGAAGATCAGTTTATTAGATCATATAAAATGTTTTCATATTGCTTGACTACATACATTTGGGCTCCAAAATAAGTTACTTTTCTGCAACCATATACATACAGTATATCATAAAGCAGCATGCATTACTTGATTGGTACACTTTATAAAATAGAAGAATAATAATAATACCTGAAAAAGAGGGTAAGCTTAGAGTAGCTCCACTGTGTTGGCAGATAATGTATACGGTAATTGCATTTACTGTGTCAGACAGAGTTGTGTGACCCCACTGTATATAAAGCAAGAGAGAGGGTCTAGACATCTTTAATGGGTTGGATGTGTATCTCCTGTGATTGAAGCAGGAAGGCTCCAGTTGAATGAAAGCCTGAAAAAGGGGACCTCATGATCTACGTATAATCAACCTTTTGAGTACTAGATTCCTAAGATGTATCAGGGAGATTTAGTTGCCTGGCGACTAATCGCCTCTTCTTTGGGGCGACTAATCTCCCCGAACTGCTTCCCTGTGTCTTCCGCTGGCTTTAATGAAAAACCGCCTGCGCCAATGCACTCGCGGTACTTCGATTTCCCAAGTCATTAAAGTAGGCGAAAGATACAGGGACGCAGTTCAGGGAGATTAGTTGCCCCAATGAAGAGGCGATTACTAAATCTCCCTGAATCTCCAGGTGTTCCCTAACCCGTATGTGTTATTTCAACTTCAAATAAACTCTTATTATGATTTAGATTTTCTTATGGTTTCTGAATTTTTGTTCCACAGCTAACCAGTTTGGAATTTAAATAGCTATTTGGTTGTTAGGATCTGAGTTACCCCAGCAACCAGGAAATTGTACAATGGCAGACTTGACGATAAATAGGAGAGGGCTTGAGTAGAAAAGTAATAATAACAAATAAAAGTGTAGCCTTGCAGAATAGTTGATTTGCTGCTGGGGTCAGTGACCCCTTACAACCAGTTCTAATTTTAAACTGCAGGTTGGGAGGAAAAGGCAAATATTTCAAAACGTATGCAAATTTTAAAAAACAAATTGTCAGTTGAATTGTTGAAAAGTAGCAAAGAATAGAACATTCTATAACATACCAACAGTTAGAGGCACATTTATCAAAAGTCAAATTTCAAATTCATGCAAGTTTTTAAAAACTCCACTAAACTCTTATAAATTCTAAATGTATTAAAAAAAACTCGAATTAATTAAATCGAATTGAAAACTTGAACTGAAAACTCGAATTGAATTTGATTCGAATTTAAAAAACTTGAATGTCAGGAAGGCTGCAAACAACTCCAAATTGATCCTTGGTGACTTAAATAGCAATTTGAGTTTTATGGGCAAATAGTTGAATTTGAGTTCTCGAAGGGCCAGAGTTTCATCAATCTCAAAAACGAATTCTAATTTTTAAAAAACTCAAATCGAATTTGAATAACTCCCTAGTCGAATTTGACAGTTTTGACCATAAAAAAATTTGAAAATTCGAAATTTTAATTCGACCCTTGATAATTCTGTCCCTTAATGTAAAGGCAAACAAACCCTTTTATAGCAGAGATGTGTCGCATTAACTGCTGTGAGTACTGAATATTAATTGCTTTGCTATAGAATTGCTATATGTTCTGTCTGCCTGGATGTTTAATAGAACATTGATATGAGTTCAAGAACCACTGACACACCACTGGGGTGCTTAGAAACACTACTTTTGTTTCTAAGCACCCCATTGCATTTTATATTGCCATCATGTACTGCAGAGTAGCCAGATAAAATTTCATTATACAAATATAGTTCAGCTAGTGTAAAGGCCCCAATACATGGACCGATAAAATCTGCAGACAGAGTCAGCAACTTATTGGCCTGTGTGTGGGGCCCTCCGACGGGCTTTCCCGATTGATATCCGTCCAAAAGTTGGGCCAATGTTGATCGGACAGGGCAAAAAATCCAGTCGCGGCCGCATCTGTTTGTTGATGCAGTCTTGATATCCGACCGCCTGTATTGACTCCATTTTGATCTGATCGTGGGGCCCTAGGGCCCATGATCGGATCGGCACAATATTTCCCACCTCAATGTGGGCATATCGGGGAGTGATCCGCTCATTTGGCAACATCGCCAAACGAGTGGATCTCCCTGTGTATGGCCACCTGTAAACTGGCTTCCAAATTAAGATCTTAATCATATTGCATGTCTAAAGGTACTGTGCTATCACTCTGCAGAAAATGTGTATCTGTTAGTGTGGCATCAGTATAACATCAGTACAAGATGGTGGCCCCCTAGACTTCAGCGAAGAGGCCCCAGGGGAAGAGAAAATAGTGACTGATAAAGTCAGCAACAGGTTAAAGACATTAAGAAGGGAAATGGTGAGGGAACGTCTGTGTGATTGTGAGAAAATATGTCAACTTTCCCTTGATTACAAAAATGTTCAAACCAGTAAGATACAAGAGTGAGTGGTGACAAAAGGCCACTGTACTTGGGAGACTGTGTGGATCGAAGTGCCAATCAAGGTTGTGGGAATGGAAAAATGTCAGCTCCTTTTGCACAAGTGAGATTACGGCAGTTAAAGGTCATCTTGATGGAGACAGTGACAGAAAGCCGACAACGTCACTATGTGCAATAGAGATAAGTTTCTGTAAGCTTAAAGCTAAAGCTAAGGAAAAGCACAATTAACCTTTGCACATGTGATTCATTCATGTTTACAACACAGGGCTAAAAATGTATTTAATTCTTAAGCTGCCCATAGAAGCAAAGATAATATTGTATGAAACGAAGAATAGGATGATTTTTTGGACTGTGTGTTTCCCAACATTTTTCATACCATGGCCATCGGTCGTTTAGTTGATGAGACAGGTTAAAAGATTTATATCGGCTACTGATAATATCTCTGCATGTGTTGCCTATCTGACAATATCAATGGGAGACTGTCACTACTATTTGTCAGATCTAACTTTCATACAATTGCTGTCTGTCAATTTGTTCTCTTTACTATTTTACATTCATTTGAATGGTTGTTTCAGGTCAACAATGGGCTATAATCTTTACATCTCCTTTTGAGTCCTTCCCCATTAGTCAGATTTCAGAAATGTGTGTTATTCATTTAAATAATGCACTACTACTGTGGCCTTTTGTATTGCAATGAAGTCATGTTTTCCACGGCACAGTACAGACCCTGATGCAATAAGTTGACCCCACAGCAGTAGAGTCTAGACACCTCTCTATCAATGTATCTGGTGCTCCACAATGAAACGCACGTGATAATGGATTCAGTCTGCCCTGTGGATATTTACCCAGAAGCACAGACATAAAAGAAATAGTTTTCATCATACAGGTTTAAATGCCTACAGTTCATTAGAATGTGCAGAAAAGTGTTCAGTACTATACCTATATACTGATCTAATTGTATTGTATCTCTGTTAAACCATGACAATAGTTTTGGCAGTGAAAACATATAAACCAAAATCTTCTAATTTCTTGTGGATCCCTATACGGCTTTGGGCTGGGCGCACATACTTTAGAACACAGCAGTTTGCTTTAAAAAATCACCTGGATTAAACAGATTAACTTTGTTTAACTGCTTTGAGGAAACAGCAACTATGTCCAGATTGTCACAAGGCTTTACAGGAATTGGGTACAAAACCGGGTAAATAGGCTGTGCAAAATAAAAAAAAATGGTTTGAATATAGTTACTCACCCAAAAATGCTATCTATAAAAACTGGAGTGACTGGATGTCTAATATAAAAGCCGGAACACTACTTCTCTTGGTTTCTACTGATTGGTTACCAGGCAGTAACCAATCAGTGACTTGAGGGGGGGGGGGGGGCACACAGGCCATACCTGTTGCTTTTGAATCTGAGCTGAATGCTGAGGATCAATTGAAAACTCACTGAACAGTTATGTCCCATGTGGCCCCCCTTATAGTCATTGACTAACTCAGAGTTAGAGAGCTGAAAAGCAGGAAGTAGTGTTCTGGTTATTATGTTAGACATCCAGTCACTCCAGCATTTATACATTACATTTTTGGCTAACTAACTATATAAGAAACATTTTTTTATTTTGCACAGTATCTATTTACCAGTTTTATTTTTTTAAACAGAACTGTTCCTTTAAAGGACAATGAAGCATTTATCACACATGGGTTATACTCAACCAAACAAAACATTGTATTGCTTTCCAATCCTTTAACTGGTCTGTATGTTCCTCTCTGTTCTACAGGGCAGGTTGTTGGGTAAGGGGTTGGCACATAAGAATCCTTTGGAGGAGGTTCACACTGTAAAACAAACTTTTGTCTGCATATCTGTGACTGTTCAAAAACCAATATAGGTGCAGTGTGTACTGTAGCTGTCATTATCCTTTACCATTGCTCAGTGTTCAGATGATAAATCATTCAGCTCACGCTTTTCAGTTCTTGAGAGACATGTGCAAACACTTAATCCCACAGCAGCGTGATCTAATCTGATTTGTTTATCTCTGACGTGTCTTTTGTTAACTAGTCTGTACTGCACAGCAAAAACCCTGCACACAAAAAAAAAAAACGATAAATAGGATTCAGCTGTAGTTTCAACTTCAAAATGGAACAACGCATGGGGTCTCAACAGTATATAAGGCTGGAAGCATTTTACCAAGGAATCCGTGTCAAAAAGTTGGAGAGCAACATTAAGGAAATTTATACGTGCTTCAGTTTCCCAACCCTGGAAGTTTTTCTGTATGACACTGGCACAATGTTTGATTAGATGTAGAAATATTTCTAGGAAGTGTTTTCCAAGTGTACGGAGGTCATCCTACATTCATCACACTTAATGTCTAAGGGCCTCAGATATTATAGAGGTAGGATAATGTATAATGTTATTGTCACTGAACTCCAAGGTAACTTCTAATACCTTTTTAAAAAGTACATTATTTATCATAAACTAAAGCACAGACGTGGGACATCCTGTCAGTTTTCCTGCCCACCAACTCAGTCTAAAATGCTCAGGTATTTTGGGTACCTTTTTTTACTTTATATGTTGAGTTTTCTGTTCCCCTTTCCCGGTGCACCACAGACCGCAAAAATATGTTCAGCATCCCCTACAACTTTGAAGTTAGCCACCTGTTGTGAAAGGAATAAACATAGGGGCAATGTGGATAAAGCTCTGCTGTAAATAAATAAAAACTTACAATTAGTACACAACGCATTGCCTAGGCATAAATGCCCAGTTAGGCATGAAACAATCTTTCTTTTTGTCTTAATATGTTTTTTTAATCTTTGAATTATTTTACCGATTGATTTTTTTGGTGTGAAAGGCCATGTAAAAAGCTTTTCTGGGACATGCACCCGGAACTGCACACGCCATCAGTGTGTCTGGATGTACGCATGTGCAATATCGATGACGGCACGTCTGGATTGACACGTGCTTCAGTTTCCCAACCCTGGATTGACGCGCTGTGCGCCTTGACATCACTGTAAATCCTGCATTTATCCTGGTTTTGACCGCCTGCCACTGACCCTCGCCTGATTATGACTTTGACCTTCCCTGATCCTCTGGTACCACACTTCTGACTACCTTGGTCGTATGTAGGATCCCTGCCTGCTCCGCAGCAGAAAGTTCCGCGGCCCCAAAAGGGTGTTGGTGAAGACCGTAGTTGGTAGAGCTCTTCTGCTACACTTAAGGGGTAGGTCCTGGCAGTTTACAGGCTTCTGTACACTACTAGCCGTAACAGGCCAAAAGTCAGCACTTTATGGTGGCAGCCCAATTACATATTGGGTGTCCAGAAGAACAGCAGGCGAGAAGTGGGGACAGTATAAAGGGGAGCAGAAAAGAGCTGTATGAGTAGGACTGGACCAGCAATGATGAGGTCTTTAGTTGCAGGATCACAGGAAGGTAAACACAATTAAGAGTATATCTCTTTAAGTTATAAATACTTTGTGATATCACAAAGCACGGTTTATATAGGGAATAAAGTACCCCCTATTGTAAAATATAAGGATATTATAAGTCACCGAGGAGTTCCTGACCATATAAAAGCACGAGGCCTAATGTCATGGAACTCTAAGGTTACTTCGAATATCCTCATATTTCCCAACAAGGGGTACTTTATTTATTATAATACACACGTTTTAGTGAGTCATGTGACAGAAATGACCACTACTCGCCGTTTATAACTGATGACATCACTAGTCACCCTTCATAAGGATATAATTTACAAGATATTCATGGCTCTTGTGTATTATATGGATATAATTTACTGTATGGGTTACTGGATTATATCATGAATAAAGTCCCACCTTTTGTAAATTCTAAGGATAAGTCACAGAGGCGTTCCATGACCATACAAAGGGCACAAGACCGAAGTGCCTGGTGCTTTTATACGTGATGGAATTCTGAAGTGACTTCTAATATCCTCATCTTTTACAACAGGAGGTACATTATTATAACACAGACATTTCAGTGAGTCATGTGACCGTCTATAAGGATAGAATTTACAGGATATTCATGGCTCTTGGGTATCATATAATTGAGGTATTGGCTCTCCCCAAGCCATGTCACAGAGCAATATAACAGACTGGGAACTGGGCAAAGCCAATACCTTCCTGAAAACTCTTCTCTAGAAATGGTTTCAATAAAAAAAATACAATCTTTTGAATTAATAAAGTTTAATTTACACTGAACTCTATATAAAACCATTCCAAATATACAGTATTTCCCAGAAATAAACTTTTGTGGGATTTGAATGGGATTTTTTTGATGAATCATCTCCTGTAAGAGAAAACTAACAAAAACGACGTCAGTATTGTACAGTGTTTGTCAGTCTGTGGGAAAGGAGTTTTCTCCTCCTGGAAAGAGCCGTGGAGGTCCAGAAGGAAATTCAGGATTCTGGCCGCCTACTAGAAAGAATTTCTGCTAACATGTGGGAACGGTTACACATTATTGCCAGATTATGTTCTCATAATTAGCATTCTGAACTAGCAGTAAAGTCATTACAGAATTACAATAAATGATAGCAGAAAATCCCTAAAATGTTTTTTTTTACCATACTTAACATTCCCTTTAATTCCTATATTTAATACCTAGAATTCTTTTATTCCCCTTTAACCTCTTCGGAGACGGTTCATTCAACCATTATTTATTATATATTGTAAAACGTTTTTGATTGGCAGTGTGCATAGCAATACTCAAACAATATTCTCCATGAAGGGCTTGTACAGGTATGGGATCCATTATCCAGAAAGCTCTGAATTACAGAATGTCTATCTCCCATAGACTCCATTTTATCCAAATAAACATTTTTCTTTAATAATAAAACACACACATATATATATATATATAGCCTATGATTAAGTGCCTACTGACACAAAACGCGTAAGGCTTTGTACTTATCTACTTTGTAGCCTAAATAAAGTTCTCTGTTCTTTTACAAGCCTGTTTGTGTGATCTGTGAGTGCCTGCTGCTCTCTCTTCTGGTCGGATACCTTCACCTTGAGCTGTAGGTCTGGAGCATGAGCACCCGGGCCGCACATATTACTGGCGAGATACTAACCTTTCTAGGTTTTTACATTGGGATCTTTTCTATAGGTAATAATAAAACAGTACATTGTACTTGATCCAAACCAAGATATAATTAATCCTTATTGGAAGCAGAACAATCCTATTGAGTTTATTTAATGTTTAAATTATTTCTTAATAGGCTTAAACTATGGTGATCCAAATTATGGAAAGATCCATTATCCGGAAAACCACAGGTCCAGAGCATTCTTGATAACAGGTCCCATATCTGTATGTATCAGACAGGATTCTCAGTGGAGAATATGAAATGTATTTGGATAAAACAGCTTGTAAATATACCATAAATAATTCACATTTATGCAAATCTCACTTTTTAGCCAAATATGAGAGGAGGCTTTAACAATCTCTCTTCTGTCCCTGCCAACTACCCAGTAATTCATTCCCTTGCTAGGAGGCTTTTTCATTCAGATGGTTGCCACCATGGGGTCTCTTTTGGCCAGTCAGCTAAATGTTGTGAAATTTTGCACAAATTGCATCATTAGATAACTGTTCATTGGTCAATAACCCCATACAGTTATGCAAATTGGAGTCAATGGCTTTTAGTTCAGAGGCCCCACACAAGGACCGATGGTCATTTAATTTGGTTTTAATTGAACTAAAATGGGTAATGTGACTTCTGTGAGGTGGAAGCCCTCATTACTATTTGTAAGCAGCTATGGTAATTGCACAACATTCCATACAAGATTTAGTAGAGGATAAACACTGTGGATGGCAAGCAAGAAAGACCTAGCTGGATGAGTGAGGTCTTCAGAATGTCCAGTAGTACTTGTCAATTGCTTTTGTTGCAGTTATGTTAAACATCAACTCCTTTCACTGACAACAGTTGTAGAGAAAATCCATGCAACCAAGTTACGGAGGGGACTCTTATGAGGTGCATGAGCCTTAATTTCAATTGACATCCATAGCAGCAACAAAAACCCATTTAATTTCCATTATAGTTCAATAAAACAGTAACAATGCTTGTTGCACCCTATAAGTATGACAGTAACGTTGGAAATGTTTCAATGACCTCTTGTTTTTAAGATTATCCCAAGCTGCTAAATTTAAAAAAGGCTTTTAAATATAAGCTTTACTCAATAATAAAATGTAGTCAAAAGTAGCCTACATAAGAGACTTTTTTTTCTACCATGTTTAAAATGTACAGAAAGGGTTTTTCTTTTCTGTATAAAATCACTATTCTTAAACCAGATGGGTCAAAAGGGGCAGTATATCCCCTTGTTCAATGAATAGGGCTTGTGCTGCACATACTTTAATACAAGAAAGAAATATTTCTTCAATACAAGAAAGAAATATTTCTTCAATAATATTTAAACAGCTCAACAACTGAAACAGGCAGTTCATGTTCTAATTTCCTGGTTCTTCTGAGCAATTATGGGAGGAGAAGCTCGTTTATCAAAGTACCTGACTAAAAAAAAATCTCTCTTATAATGAACTCCTCTGTATCTCAAAGTCTAACACATACTGCAGGTGGGAGATGATTGTTTATGCAGAGCCCATTCTCTATATTTAAACAAATGATCCACATTTCAGAGAGGGGGAGGAAATACATGTAAAGTTAATGCACTATAAAATGCATTCACATGCAAAATGTGAATTATTAAATTAATACTATAGACACAACACATTTTAAACACAAGTCCTATGTACTTATGTTGAACAAAGGTGTTTATAGATGTATACTCCCCCTTTAATGAGATGGAAGTCATTTTTTTTAATAATAATCATCATACTTGTAACAAATCTGGCAAGGAAAGACATTACAATTCGCTTTGGTCATATATCAGAATAAAAATATCCTTGGTCTTGAGGTTTTGTTCGGGTTAAGACGATTTTATCAGAATAGAAATCACATAAAAAAACAAACTATAACTAAATTACATGAAGAATTGCGCAATCAGATTAGAGATTCCTAAAACTATTATGCTAACATGAATAAGTATGGAGTGTATTCGCAGCTGACCACGTCGATGAAGAGATATCATATGAATAAGAGAGGGGTAAACAAAAACAAACGCAAGTCCACAAGCTGCTCCAGAGAACCTAGAAAATATTGAGAGACATTTTAGGATGTACATTATACAATGGGCACGGAGCTGTCGCACAGCCCTATTGTTAAAAGCAACATTACAGATATCAAGGACAGAAATTATATTCAACTTCCTAGTAGCGGAGATTTTAAAAAAGACATCACTCAAGTTCAACTTTAAGCTCAAAGGCATATTTATCAAAGGAAAATGAAGCGCTTCGAGTGCCACCCCACCGTTGATTTACATTCTAGCCGGCGGGAGGCAGTTCGAGAGATTAGTCGCCCCGAAGAAGAGCCGATTTATCGGCGGGCGACTAATTTCCCCGAATCTGAGCGTGTCTCTGCCCTAACGAGTGAAAGAGTTTAAAATGTTTTGAAAGGGGGTGTAAATATTTAAGTGAGATAAGAGTGAAAGACCATTCTTAGAAAGATACACCTAATGCCTATATAAGTGTTTGCAAGACTGCTCCAAATAATATGCAATCAAAAAACTTATGGGTCCGTTTACTAAAGTGCGGTAAATCTGACTAAGTTTCCGCATGTTATCGCGGAGAATATTTTTACGCCAGAATATTCGCAGCGACTAAGTTTACTAAACAGCGATGCGCTCAGAAGTCATTGCTATCACTTGCGGTAACTACGTTAAGGAACCAGCTTATGTTAGCGGTAATTTTAGCGAGTTGCGAATTTTCAGGCGAAAAATTAAGTTTTTGCGAATATTTATGCTATAAAATAGTCTTCTTTTATGGCGGTTATTATGGCAATTTTTACTGTGACATTTATAGCCAGAAATGCACCTTCAAAACTCAAACTTTATTAACTGATAATTTATACCATCCAGAAACATTACCAGAGTGCCAATAGAATCATAGGAACAAGAAATCATACCAGTCAATCTCTTTGCTTTATAGAAATGCACAGTTTAATGTAGTCAATCACAATGAAACCAAAAAAGCATAGAGGCTGACGAATCCTTGGACTGTGATGCCGCTGCCAATAATACGACTCTGAGCTAAAACTGCTGCTTTTGCAACAGATAGAAGCAGAAGCCAAAACATCCTGTCAGTAGTAGCTACAGATCTCTCTCCTGTCAGCAAAGAATGATGGGTACAAAAAAACTAGTATTATGGGATATTTCCTGCCCCTTGAGAATTTTCTGGTGAAAAAAATACTTTTACGCCACTACATAGGTGGCGGTAAAAGTTTGCGAATATTCTGGCGTTAATTTTGTCTTTAGCACATTTCGCTGTTTAGTAAACCAGGCGTTAATGTATACGTAGCGTTATTTTCAGTGAATGCGATAACTGGCAAACAATTATTCTTGCGCAAGAAAATACGCAAATTTATATTTACCGCAGGTTAGTAAACTGGCGATAACATATTTGTCGAAAATTCTGTCTATATTTTGTGCGAATATTTTTAACGCACTTTAGTAAAAGGACCCCTTAGTGCTGTCCAACTGGATGCAGAAATGAAAGTACCTTTTTAAGTACCGGTGGATTCATTAGTATACAAGTATGCTTAGGTGCATTTATCTGCTGCAATCTGATCGATTCCGTGGTTTGCTTGCTATACCCTTCCTCTTTAAGTAAGTTAATCATTTGTGGAAAATGGAAATTTTCATTTACAAGGAAGGGAGTGTACAAAATAGGGATGCACCGAATCCACTATTTTGGATTGGGCCGAACTCTGAATCCTTTGTGAAAGATTCGGCCAAATACCGAACCAAGTCCTCATTTGCATGTGCAAATTAGGGGTGGGAAGGGGAAAACATTTTTTCCTTCCTTGTTTTGTGACAAAAAGTCACACAATTTCATATTTGCATATGCAAATTAGGATTTGGTTTGGCTGGGCAGAAGGATTTGGCCAAATCCGAATCATGCTGAAAAAGGCCGAATTCTGGCGAATCATGGATTCGGTGCATCCCTAGTACAAAGTAGGCCATTTTTTTTTGCACTTTACACACTGACTGCCTCAGTATCAGAATTGCAGCAGGTCTTTGCACTCTGTTCCAGACCTTCGGTTGCCCTGATGAATACAGTGTATGAGGGGCTCTAGGGGAATGTATGCAAGCCATAAGCCATACTACCACCACCTAACTTGGATGAGTTAGTATTTTTTAATCTGGTATAAAATGCAGAGCGCTTCCTGAATGACCATTAAGCAATGCACTCTTGAACTTCCTTGCATCTCCATAAATGACCCCTACTATGTGATCAAGTTAAATAAATAATAATGTAAGCAATTCTGGGCCATTAATTAGTTTGTAGTAAAGCCACTATATATTCCCATGACTGCAAAGGCTACTATCTTAAATCTGATGCTGCTCCATCTGTAGGATACATTAAGGACTATGGCACACGTAGCATTTTGATCGCCGCTGCACATAGTGACAATTAATATGCCATTGCCCTGAGGAATCACTGTACAGCAAGTACGGAAAGATAACATGGAAAAGTCAAACCTGACTACATTACCTAATAATTCCTCCAATGTTGGGGTAGAATCTGGCCATAATGACTCCAACTCCAACAACTGCAATGTTCAAAGCCAGAACATGGAATATGCTGAAAGTAAGAAAATAATGCATCAGGGAGCAGTAAATTCCAAGAACATCAGTATAGAATGGGTCTAGGAGATTATCGTATTCTGTACAAAGATCAGTAGAACAATACTTTTAAAAAACCTATCAAGCAGATCATACAGGAACCCTAATTTTTTGAATCCTACCTGTCCTCTTAACTTAGCAGGGGTGTAACTATGGGGGATGCACCCAAGCCCCTTGGGGCCTGCCGTAACCAGTCAATTAGGGGTGGGATGACCAGGAATTTTTTGGGTGAGAATGTTTACAGTGCAAGGGGGTGGGGGCAGGTGTTATCCATATGCACATCTTGCACCTGGGCTCAATAGTTACATGACTGTTTTACTAAGACTGAAATTCATTAAAAAAAATATATAGATTTATGATAATTATTTCAGACAATATAAAGACTTATTTGGCACTAAAGGCAGACAATTCCTCTGTGAAAAGCAGAAATACATGTCTATATTACCAGTATTGGGACAGAATTTTATTCTCCCTCACCAGTCAGTTCCAGTATACACAAAGGATCTTGACTGTACAACCACACATATGGATGTGGCGGTGTTGGGACACACTCGTTTTGATCACTGTCTTGCCTGGTAGTATTGCAGTAACATCTTTATCTCTGACACAGACTCATAGAGCCCTATTGGTTACTTTATCTTTTGTAATACAGGCAATTTATGATCTTTATTTCAACACAAATGTGGAAATTTCCTACTGCCACCGTCTTGGGGACGTGTGCGGTCACAATGGAAAGAGCGTTTTGTTCACACTAGTCCCTTAGTCTAAGAAGTGTATGTACTATAAGAATATGGGAGATAAACTCGGATACAATAAATGAACTTCATATCCACATGTGAGGATGACAGGAGGAACATAATACACATAAGCCATAAATATCCTGTAAATATCCTTGCTAAGTAATTGCGCTTAGTGATGTCATTAGCTATAACTGGTGCTTAGTGATACAATTTGCATTATATGACGTGGCCTCCTTGGAAACTCATTGGTGATTTTTAAAATCCTGATATGTTACTAAGGAAGGGGGGGGAGGTACATTTAGTCTTTATAGAAACCAATGAATTTCCAAGGGCAGGAAAATGATTCACAGCTGAACACTGCTGCTTAGAGGTGATTAAACTATATAATTGCAATAGGAAATGTAGAAATTGTATGTATGTATCTTGTGTAGTGGTACGTAGTTTTTTTTCCTGCAACTTAAAAATGCTGCACTCAAGTGATCCCAGTGTACCATTAACCTTAGGAAAATGTTGTGCCTGGGTGCAGAGCTGTATTTTGGCCTGGTGCTGCCATTGGTAACCAACCTCAGCCCTTGATTAGCACATGCACAGAAAGACCCGATATACTGTTCATGCACCATTATTCCAACCCCCCCACCTCCAGACTTAGCTGCCAAGTATCAGTCAGATGCAAGGGAGATTTTATTTTATTCAGAACATTTTAAAGGAGAAGGCATAGCATTTTACACTTGGGGGTGCCAAGAGTTAGGCACCCCCAAGTGACTACTTTTACTTACCTGACACCCTGGCGTTCCTATCAGCAGAAAACTGCACCGGTCCGGGGTTCTTCTAGCGACCACCATGGAGAGATCCTCTTCAAGCTTCTTCAGGCCATTCTCGCAGTTGCGCATGCAGAGTAGAGTGGAAAGCTGGACTTTAACAAAAAAGCCGGCTATTTCGGTCCACTGCGCATGCGTCTGCCCCGGGGAAATTTGAAAACCGAGGAAGCAGGAAGAGGATCTCTCAGTGGTGTTTGCTAGAAAACCCCTAGGCCGGTGCAGTTTTCTGGTGATCGGAGCACCAGCCCAGGGTGTCAGGTAAGTAAAAATGGTCACTTGGGGGTGCCTAACTTTTGGCACCCCAAGTGTAAAATACTATTCCTTCTCCTTAAATTTAGAAGATAGGGACCCAAAGTCTACCCCCTTACCTAAAACTACCACCCTTGGCAAGGGCCTTTTTATTCCAATATGGTTAAATAGAGCCCCGCCCATGCAGTTCCACAAATTCACGAAGCTAATTGGAGGAAAAAACCCTCCACTCAAGGGCGGCACATATGGAGGAGCTTGTGCAGCAGCAGTTTAATTGGGGACCCAAACAATAAAGTCAGCAGAAAACAAGTTTATGTCCTCGATCACAATTGTGTGGGGTATACCACATGCTGTAACGACTTTTCTTGACAATGGATGACAGTTTCTCTTTATTACACGCTTGGATAACCAATATGGTTGGCTGAAACATGTTAAAATCATGTTGTGCTTCACCTGAAAGTTTTAGTTATTTGTACAATTGCTAAAAATTTGGCAAATGTGGGTGAAACTAATAATAAAATACAGTTAAACATAAAAACAGTTCACAGCATAAAATACTACCGAATATATTACCTTGGATAAATGTCCCCAAAGATGTGTCCTAGGAGCTGCACTCTGACAAGATAACCCAGCAATGGGTACACAGTCATCATTTGGAAAAGCAGGAATATTCTTGCAACAAACGCCAAAATGTCACTACTGGGGAAATTATCTAGAAAGTTCTAGAAGACAAAACAATACAGGAAAACATTGAAAAAAGTATGTGTGTATCTTTCTTAATGTTCATACTAGACCTAAACCTCCAAGCTGCGTAAAAAAAATATTATGGGCCTTGAAATGCTAGTTATACATTACCTGTTCAATACACTGCTTGGACAGTGGAGGGGATGGAAACGAAGCAAATACCACAACACCAACATAGATGTATGTTAAACCAACCAGCATGTATGCTATGGAAAGATCTCTTACCTGTAAACACAAAATATTAGTTGGCTAAATATTTATATTGTTTTACTATAGTCTGCGCCACCGTTTTTTTAGGTACTATAAAAGAAGTCAGCCTGACCTATTTATTTCAACAGTAATTGAAAAAGGCACTGCTGAAAATGTGAATACTGGTCTTTTACTTGTTTTGAGGGAAGGTTTATCAAAGGTCGAATTTTAAAGGTAAGTGAGCTTTTTAGACCTCCAATGAACTCACAACTTGGATGGCTTCTAATTTAAGAAAAAATGCAAATGTAAAAAACTCAAATCAGTGAAGTTGGGATTTTTTCGGGGGAAAAACGTGAAATCGCTCAGATTGATTGAGTTTTCGAGTGAAAAAACTCAAACATCATGAAGGCTATAACATCTTCAAATGGTTCAAGGGACCTCTGCCATTAAAGTGGTCCTGTCACCCAGACACAAAAATCTGTATAATAAAAGTCCTTTTCAAATTAAACATGAAATCCAATTTCTATTTTTTATTAAAGCGTTCATAGCTGTTGTAAGCTCATTTAAACATCTCAGCTGTCAATCAAATATTGCCTTCCTAGATGTCACTGCTCTCCCCACATTCCCCCGTTCTCTTCACCATTTAATTGTGTAGCCAGGGCATGGGGATGGACATCAACTCCCCCATTCTGGTGCACAAACAAGATTTTGACAGTGTCCACAAAATGGCTGCTGTCTGCTTTCCAGAATTATGAATTCCCAGACTGAATGAAACAAGTTTCAAATAATTTATATAGTGTAATTAAAGTTCATTTTTCTTGAGTAATGTGATAAAATAGAAATTTGAATAATTTTTTTGGGCGACGGGTTCCCTTTGACTTTGCCATCACCTTGACAGGTTTTAGATGGTGTATATTCGGATTCAAACTATTTCCAGCTTTGGGGGTATAATAAATCTATTTGAGTTTAAAAAAAAACAAAAAAAACGTTTTTTTTTTTAACTCAAAAACTAAAATTTCGTGGAAAAAACAACTCGACCTTTGATATATAACCCCCTTAATGTTTGTTGCCAGAATTGCTAAATTCTATAGAAAGCAGGCAAAAATATGTCCCAGTTATACTAGGCCTTTTGTTTAACAGATCTATGATGTATATGGTGCTGTTCAACAAATCTTTCTGCAATCCTGTGATACGTGGTCACTAGAAGAACTTGCACCGGCTACACAATTGGGGTGAGGAATTGTGGAGTTCTCCTTTGTATTGCGTACCGAAAGAACACCATACAGTACATGTGTACTTATACTACCGGCACAGAGAAATTCCAGCAAATGCCACAGGGGCTTCTATAGGCTGCCATAGAGCAGCACGTTTATTGGACCAGAGGAGGACTATGAAAGCCTCAGGGCACTTGAAATACTGTAATGAATTTTAAATTTCAATTTGGCCATTTATAATACCCAGCACAGAGAGAGAATGCAGGAAGCAAATACTCACATTGTTTTTTTGATTTCTGTTGTTCTTTAGAAGTGTGATAATACAATTGTGAATGAAGAAAGCGAGAGTTAAAATTCCTGTTAACTGTGGAAAAGATACTCTAAATTCTAAAAAAAAAAAAAAAAAAAAAAATCAGTCAGAACCCCCAATGATACTGCATATTTATAAAAACTAAAATGAACTATTTGTCATGAGCATTAGAGGTCCATGTTAAAGGGGTTGTTCACCTTCCAAACACTTTTTTCAGTTCAGTTGTTTTCAGATTGACTACCGTATATACTAGAGTATAAGCCGACCCGCCTATAAGCCGAGGTACCTAATTTTACCTACGAAAACGGGGAAAACTGATTGACTCGAGTATAAGCCTAGACATAACTACAGCCTTGTCTCCCAGCAGCGCACATTCCGCCAAAGCGACCCCCCCAGTGATCAACCAGACTTCTTTGCAAAGTTGATGGTGACAGAGAATTGCCAAACGGATTACTGTGTGCATTGTCCCACTGTCCCACTACCATGTGCAGAAGGTGCTGTGTGATATTGCCATCACTGTTAATCCTTCATATAACCAACAGAGGGCGCTGTGTGATAATGCAGTTATTGTTATTCTTTCATATAACCAACAGAGTGTGCTGTGTGATATTGCAGTCACTGTTAATCTTTCATATAACCAACAGATGGCGCTGTGTGATATTGCAGTCACTGTTATTCTTTCATATAACCAGAGGGCACACTGTTATTCTTTCATATAACCAACAGAGGGCGATGTGTGATATTGCAGTCTCTCCCCAAGCGAACTGTTGGTATAGGAATGATTAAAAGTGACTGCAATCTCAGCTACTGCCCACTGACTCGAGCATAAGCCGAGGTAGACTTTTTCAGCACATTTGGATGCTGAAAAACTCTTTTTCGGCTTATACTCAAGTATATACGGTAACCATTTTTTTCAAAATCTAAATTTAATGTCCCTCTGGTTTAATGTCTCTGGTTTCAGTCTGGCAGCTCCATAATTCAGGTGCAAATTCTGAACTGTTACAATTTTGCAACATTTAGGGGCAAATTCATCAAGGGTCAAATTTTGAATTTTAAAAAAAATTTAATTTATTTAAAAAAAAACAAAAAAAAAAAACCACCACGTTTTTTTTCTTTTGGTCGAATACGTCAGATCGAATTCGAATCGTACGAATCAAAGTTCCCCCCCAAAAAACTTTGAATTTTCCCAAGTCTTCCCCCCCCCAAAAAACTTTGAATTTTCCAAGTCCACCAATTGACTCCAAATAGGTTCGAGGAGGTCTCTCATAGGCTAAAACAGTAATTCGGCAGGTTTTAGATGATGAATAGTTGACGTTGAAGTATTAAAGTATTAAAGAGACAGTACATGATAAATTTTTATTTGAATTTTTTTTTTCAAATTCTAATCAAATTTGGACTATTCCCTAGTTGAAGTACAGAAAAATTAGCTCCAAATTCAAATTTTTTTAATTTGAATTTTCATTTCGGCCTTTGATAAATCTGCCCCTTAGTTGAAACATTTCTCAGCAGCATCTGTGGAATATTAGCAACTATTGTATCAATTCTAACAGCTGCCTTTAAGAAACTCAGGGAATCTGCTCAGCACGTCTAAAGATAAGAAATGTATCAGCTACAGGGCCGGATTTGTTTTTGCGGCGCCCCTAAGCAGGCCGGGGTCCTTCGGCCCTGCCCCAGGCATCCAGGACTGTGTGTGCCCAATAAGTACCTAGGAAATTTGCAGTGGGCGCAGTCCTTGTGCATTGGCAGATTTTGTGGCTGGGCAGCATGCTTCCCCTGAAATCATGCCCTCACCACAAATCCAGGCCTGATCAACTAATTTATCAATTTGTAACAGTTTACAGGGTCGGCGACCCCCCTCCCAGAGCCGTTTTGGAAGGTGATAAATGAAAATTTTTACTTCGATATTAGGAAAACTGACACAAATACAAAGTGGTTATAAAAAGTCTATTTCTGGTAGGGATGCACCGAATCCACTATTTTGGATTCGGCCGAACCCCCGAATCCTTTGTGAAAGATTCGGCCGAATACGAACAGAATCCGAACCCTAATTTAGGGGTGGGAAGGGGAAAACATTTTTTACTTCCTCATTTTCTGACAAAAAGTCACGTGATTTCCCTCCCACCCCTAATTTGCATATGCAAATTAGGGTTCGGATTCGGTTTGGCCAGGCAGAAGGATTCGGCCGAATCCGAATCCTGCTGAAAAAGGCCGAATCCTGGCCGAATCCCGAACCGAATCCTGGATTCGGTGCATCCCTAATTTCTGGTGAACTATCTGAAACCAACCGAACTGAAAAAAGCCCTTCCTGTTTGCGGTTGAGTCAGAGATTTGTTTTAGTTTTCTATCTGGAGTGGAATAATCAAAGCCAAGTACTGATTGGTTGACAAGGGGAACTACCCTGATATAGCACTGGAAAACATTGGCATGTACATGTACATTAACGGTGGTTTTAACTTACCTGGAACAAAGAATTTCTGAACTTGGTTCCAACTAAATTGTAAATGAAATCCCAGATGTGCTGCTTTTAATGTGACTAATGATACCAAATAAATTATAGATACTGTGCCTAAAGAAAACAACAAGAAAACAACTTTCAGATAACTTTAAAAACATCATTAGTAGATCTCCACCTGAACCATACTAATGAAGATCAGTCTGGAATATGGACATCTGAACAAGCCTTATTCTAGTATTGACTAGGAAGGTGATCATTTTGGGCCCATATTTAAGCCAACAGGCTGCTGCTTTGGTCTCTCTTCATTGTGACACCTTGGGCCATGTATCTGCACTTTAAAGAACCTTGGAGTAACGTTTGTACATTTGATCAGATGAACTAGAGTCTGAATTTTATCCGCAGGCGACGTAAGATCACTGATTTAGCAGCTTACATAAGGGAAAGAAGAGTTAAGGCTCATTTAACAACACTGGACACATATGTAGCTGGGCAGTTACAGGGCAACCCTTTTGAAATAAAAAAAAAACAAGTGGTATAAAGGTGATTATTGGCTAACCAATATAATCATAGCAAGCTTTCAGAACACTTTAGTTCCTTTTTCATGCTGATTTCAGCTTGAAAAAGGAACTAAAATGTTATGAAAGCTTGCTATGATTATATTAGTTAGCCAATAAAGGTATCACCTTTATACCACTTTTGTTATTTTTTTTTTTATTTCAAAAGGGTTGCCCTGTAACATTTTTACTGGCTAATACGGTACAGCAACGTTACCTGCAATTAGCTGGGCAGTCCAATAGGAACCAGTCAGTGATAGCCTTAGGTTACTGCCCTTGTGAAATTTGCCCAGTGTTGATAAATGACCCCCTTACGGTTTTCTATTATGTAACCTTCTATGACAATGATCTTATGTTACCCTACTGATAAGATGCAAACTTAGTTTCTCACCAGACCTATACACAAGCATATAACATATAGACGTGCAAAAAGGTCCTTGCTCACTCTGAGCACATATTATAAAATAAACCACAGATAACAATAGAGCTATAACTAGGGATGCACCGAATCCAGGATTCGGTTCGGGATTCGGCCAGGATTCGGCCTTTTTCAGCAGGATTCGGATTCGGCCGAATCCTTCTGCCCGGCCGAACCGAATCCGAATTTGCATATGCAAATTAGGGGCAGGGAGGGAAATTGCGTGACTTTTTGTCAGAAAACAAGGAAGTAAAAAATGTTTTCCCCTTCCCACCCCTAATTTGCATATGCAAATTAGGGTTCGGATTCGGTTCGGTATTCGGCCGAATCCTTCGTGAAGGATTCGGGGGTTCAGCCGAATCCAAAAAAGTGGATTCGGTGCATCCCTAGCTATAACATATATTAATCTGTCCTTGGCCATCAGACAAGTTCTGGATCATACCTAGAATGTTGAACTTGGCAAAGAATGACGGTGAGCGAAAACCGAGAAGAGGCAGCAGCAACACAACGAGATAAAACGGGACGGTATTTGTTTTACTCCACCAGGTTTCAAAGTGTTCTAAATTTGTCCCATTCCCATAATATGTATCCATGGATTTATTTAAGGGTCCTGTACTATCAGGATTAGGACAAATAACTGGAAAAAAATAAATACAATAAAATTTTACTTTATATATATATATATATATATATATATATATATATATATATATATATATATATATATATATATATATATATATATATATATATATATATATATATATATATATGGATTTATTTAAGGGTCCTGTACTATCAGGATTAGGACAAATAACTGGAAAAAAATAAATACAATAAAATTTTACTTTATATATATATATATATATATATATATATGGATTTATTTAAGGGTCCTGTACTATCAGGATTAGGACAAATAACTGGAAAAAAATAAATACAATAAAATTTTACTTTATATATATATGCACTAGGCTCTGCACTAGGGCGTGTGAAAAACTGCCATCAATGCAGAGAGACTCAAATATTTCTGCGGAAAAAATAAAACTAAAGCAAATAATCATACCTTTATCTGTCCCATTGTTGCTTAACACATCATCAGTGATATTTACATCATTGACATAATCTGAAAAGAAGACTCATCATTACAAAAGGCGAATACAAATATATTTGATTAAATGCATTTTACTGGCAAACAGGATAGCTTTAGTAGAATTCCCCCCTGCCCCACAATCAAACGAAGCTTCAGTTACACTACTATGCATATAGATCATCTTAAAAACACCCGGTTCCAAGTATTCTGGATAACAGGTCCCATACATGTATGTATATATAATTCCAGAAAGAACCTCACTCCAACTTGTTCTGTTGAATAAATTCACATTTTATTAAGGCCTATCCTTGACAAAGGCCCTAATGTGGGCCGAAACGTTGGCCACGCAAATTGAGCATAATAAAATGTGAATTTATTCAACAGAACAAGTTGGAGTGCGGTTCTTTAAGGAATTATATGATAAATTTTGATCCAGCACCCACCATCGAACTAACAGATCCGGATCAGCGTGCGGCTGCCTATGTGGAAATATATATATATATATATATATATATATATATATATATATATATATATATATATCCCAGATATACCATCACCTGCAGCAATATGAGGGTCTGTAGTCCAGAGGTTGCAGGAGGCCTCTACAATTAGAAGCCTCTTATAGAAAGTGTCCTCACTCACTGGTTCATTGTGTTAACACTAAAAACTATAATACTATATAACAAAAGGACATTATGTATAGCTGCTCTTTAGAAGTTAAATTCACTAGTATTTTGTGGGTTCTTCTAGACCACAATAAATAATTATACTAGCGCAAAAAGATTATTCAGTTGTCTGCAGATGATGCTGCCCCTTCATACAGAACATCCACCGTGTGCACTTGCATGTTGGCTTGCATCCAGAGAGTATAACATCTCTCTCGTCAAAGTAAAAGTAAGTAACTAGAGTGAAGTGAATTACATTGCTTTCTATACTAAGAAATAAGACCACAATGGAATTTGATACTGTATAAAGCAAAGTAAGAAATTGCAAAAACAAATAAAGCTATTAAGAAGTAGTTTGTGAGCTTGTGTTTTCTTTGCTCTGTTTTATCAGGAAGGAACATAATACTTACTGTAAATAAATTTTCCAGTATTGAAGAGGAAATTGGACATTAATACCCAATACACAATCATGGCACCGATAAGAGACACCATAGAGAACAGAAGGCTTGACCACCTGCCAAAAGAACCAAAATAGTACTGGCAAACATCAGGGAACTCCCAAGTGGACGTATCAGTGAGTGCTGGAAGACAAGCACAACATAGTATTAGCATATAACGAGCTACTTAGTTGATCTGGGTTGCTAAAAGTCCACTATACATATATACAGACCTTTCAGTACACTCATAATTATATACAGCGAAACATCACTTTTATATACCACAATTTTACGTTTTCCAGCATTTTCCAGTTTTTTTGTGGTCCCACCAATTTATAATGCATTTCAATGGGTGTTTTTTGTTGGTTTAGCAACGTTTCCCCAGATTTTATACCAAAATGTTGTGCGGATGATATAAAAAATGGCCATATGTCCTCTGTGAATGTTATTATTAGTGAAAGAGCTTTAAAATACTAACCACATACTTGTCCTGGTTCTGTTTGTAAATAGTTCCAGTTAGTCTTCACCTTATACAGTCATGAACAAAAACTTTAGGTTGTGCATGTGATATAATGTCAAAGTAAATCAAACTCTTGTGCTTATATACATTGAGTACTTGAAGAATAAGTTGCTTTAAAAGGGGCGGTTCACCTTTAAGTTAACTTTTTGTATGTTATAGAATGAAGAATTCTAAGTAACTTTTCATTTGGCCTTCATTATTTCTTTTTTTATAGTTTTTGAATGATTTGTCTTCTTCTGACTTATTTGTTTTTAGATAGGCTCAGTGACCCCCATTTGAAAGCAAGAGTTTTGTAAGGTTACAAATGTATTGTTATTGCTACTTTTTTACTGATATTTCTATTCTGGTCCCTCCTATTCATATTTCAATCTTGTAGTCTCTTTTTATCTTTCATATGGAGGTCACTGACCACATCTAAAAAGCAAATGCTCTGTAAGGCTACAAATTTATTGTTATCGCTACTTTTCATTACTCGTCTTTCTATACAGGCCTATTCCTCCTATTCACATTCTTAATCAAATAAATGCATGGTTCCTAGTCTAATTTGAAACCTAGCAACCAGATTGCTGAAATGGCAAACTGAAGAGCTGCTGAATAAAAAAGCTAACTGAAAAACCATAAATAATAATAAAAAAAAAGAAAACCAAGGGGGTGCTAGTGAGTCCTATTCATGATGGCCAAATTGTGATTATGCTTGTACCGATGGGGCACTAAAGACCCTAATAGCTGCATCATAGATGCACTTTTGGGCAGAATATCAAGGGCAATAAGACCTTGAATCAACAGTGACACTCGGATGATACACAAAAAGATGAAAAACGGTAGAAAAAGGCCGCTTACTACCTCTCCACAAGCCACACGGAGAGTTGCATCATACTTGACTAGGCCCCAATCCAGCACCTAGGCTTCTCAAGCAGACTCCTGGTTGGAGAGTGACTCCAAACCGTCCACACTGTTATCAACGCCACAGGGCCCCTCTGATCTGACATCCAAGAACTTCAGGTGCAATTACAGGAAGTTTGGAACAAAATTGAGGATGCAGACAACAGGTCCAGATGCAACAGCTTGCAAATCAGAGGTCAAGTCATGGATGCTATTTTCACATCACTTGTCCCTAATTTGCCAGTGGAGCTCTTGGAATATGATCGGGTACACCAGGCCCTGCGACCACTACAGGAAGGTGATTCACCTAGAGACAATAGTATTACATCTCCATTAAGAAAGTGGTGATTCTGCAAGCCGCACGACAGAAGGAGCGACTGAACCAATTTCAGATATACACAGACTTGGTCCCGATCACACCACTGGCACCAATGACTAACTAAGATCCTTCAGCAACACAAGATCAGATATCACTGGCAATTTCCAGTAAAGTTGGCATTTTCATACAACGGACAATCTCACCAATTCAACTCTATACAAGCAGTAACTGATCTACTAATATGCCTCTGGCTCCTACCACGATCTATGGAGGGTCCAGCAAATACATCCCAATCTTCTCAGCCCCATGGGAGTCAGTCTTATATGGGTAAAAGTGTTGGGCACAACGGAAATCAGTCAATTTAGTCTTTGCCATGCCTACACAAGGTTGCCTCAGATTTGTTAGCCACTGCGGTCGTTCTAGTTCAATGTAATGATCTCACAATATCTGCTATATTTACTATATACTCACAAATATAGTTCAGACTTTTGGTCAGGGTTTCTGAGGTGGTCCCGTGCCACAACTCTGGGTCACCAACCATTACACCGTATTGCGTCTAGCCTTTGACAATTGTTTTTCTATATACAAACCATACAAAAGTCTGGCCTGACTGGCACGGATCAGCGATGGTTAGATTTCCCTTAAAGGACCTGTAAACCCCGCCCCCCATAAAAATTTAATCAGTATACAGCCTCTTTAAAATCTTTAGATAACTGCCACTCTTCTTGTTAAAGGTGAACAGTAAGGCTGCAGCTTCCCCTTAATCACTTAGGAATCGTTCTACTTCTCTAACCCACTTGGCCCCCTTTTTGAATTTGCTTTGAATTTTGACTTATGAGCATGATCAGTTCTTCTCAGCTAAGATTACTAAACACACCCTCCAGTCTAACAGCCAATGAATATACAGAATTGCTTATTCCCATAGAAACTCTGCTCTAGCTGTCTGAGCCTATTTTTTTTCTCCTACCCACCTCTCCTGAGCTCAGCTTAAACATTACAGTGCTCAACCGCAGCAGAACTTTATGTATGTTGTGCCTGTGTAACTTGGATTCTGCATTGCATGCAATTTACATGATACATGTCTCAATGTTACTGATGATGTTTCAGAGGAAAATGGACCGCTGGGTGAAAGAGCAGAGATTTATTTTAGGAAAATGTGATGTGCTGGCAAATGGAGGGGTATATGTAGTACAAATGATGTGGCTTGGTTGAGGAAGATATGCCCAATGAGTGAGTGTGATTACATGTATGTATGGGATTATATATTTGATTTAGTGGGATTATACTTGTATGAGTGAGTGGGATTATAGAGACTTTTCTCCATCTCCTCTCACTTTGGTCTGAGGGTCATTTGATTATCACTGGTCATACTAACAGCATCCGCCAGAGTTACTGGGATAGGCTATTTCGTTGGCCACTGATTCTCAACACCCTCATATCTCAGCTGAAGGGACTAAAATAAACACTTTATGTATCTCTAATAATGGATGGATATTTGGAGAGAAGTGCATCAAGGTATTTGACAATTTACTCACTATTCATCACCCCATAAATGATATACCAGGATTGATCATATTTGGGTTTCTCAAGGGTTAGTGACAATGCCCCAGTCCATAAGAGGGAGAAGATGTTATGGTCGGGGGGGGCAGGGGAGAGGGGGGATGGTGGCGCACACAGCAGCAAAATTTTTGACCACGCCTTTCAGACTCCACCCACATTACCATGTGCCTTCACCGAATCTTCAGGAAAACCAAATCTCAGCAGTGGGGGCAGTAATTTAGGTTGAAGAGAGACATACGTTTGGTCTAAGTGAAACCTGCCTAATTTATAGTTGATCCAAGATGCAATTGGACCAGTCTCTGGATCTTTAACCCTGTATTTTCTGTATACACCCAGAGCTCACAGCCCAATCGCACAGTGACTATTTCATGTAAAAATACTCCAGAACTCATGGCAGGGTGGCACAGTGACCATTTATTGTACTAATACCCCAGAACAGGCAGCAGGATAGCATATAGACTATTTCATGTACCGTATATACCCGAGTATAAGCCGAGTTTTTCAGCATCCAAAATGTGCTGAAAAAGTCTACCTCGGCTTATACTCGGGTCAGCAGTACCCGACCCGAGTAGCTGAGATTGCAGTCACTTTTAATCATTCCTATACCAACAGTTCACTTGGGGAGAGACTGCAATATCCCACAATGCCCTCTGTTGGTTATATGAAAGAATAACAGTGCGCCCTCTGTTGGTTATATGAAAGAATAACAGTGACTGCAATATCACACAGCGCCCTCTGTTGGTTATATGAAAGAATAACAGTGACTGCAATATCACACAGCACCCTCTGTTGGTTATATGAAAGAATAACAGTGCGCCCTCTGTTGGTTATATGAAAGATTAACAGTGACTGCAACATCACACAGCGCCCTCTGTTGGTTATATTAAAGTGACTGCAACATCACACAGCGCCCTCTGTTGGTTATATTAAAGCAGTGACTGCAATATCACACAGCACCCTCTGTTGGTTATATGAAAGAATAACAGTGTGCCCTCTGTTGGTTATATGAAAGAATAACAGTGACTGCAATATCACACAGCACCCTCTGTTGGTTATATGAAAGACTAACAGTGACTGCAATATCACACAGCGCCATCTGTTGGTTGTATGGAAGAATAACAGTGACTGCAATATCACACAGCACCCTCTGTTGGTTATATGAAAGAATAACAGTGACTGCAATATCACACAGCGCCATCTGTTGGTTATATTGAAGAATAACAGTGACTGCAATATCACACAGTGCCATCTGTTGGTTATATGAAAGATTAACAGTGACTGCAATATCACACAGCGCCCTCTGTTGGTTATATGAAAGAATAACAGTGACTGCAATATCACACAGCGCCCTCTGTTGGTTATACGAAAGATTAACAGTGATGGCAATATCAAACAGCACCCCTCTGCACATGGTAGTGGGACACAGTAATCCGTTTGGCAATTCTCTGTCACCACCAACTTTGCAAAGAAGTCCGGTTGATCGCTGGGGGGGTCGCTTTGGCAGAATGTGCGCTGCTGGGAGACAGGGCTGTAGTTGTGTCTAGGCTTATACTAGAGTCAATAAGTTTTCCCAGTTTTCATAGGTAAAATTAGGTACCTCGGCTTATACTCGAGTATATACGGTATATACACCCTCAGAACTGATAGCAAAATGGCACAGCAACTATATCATGTGGAAATACTCCAGAACTCATAGTAGGATGGCACAGGGACTTCTCCAGAACTCATAGTAGGATGGCACAGTGACTATTTCATGTATATACACCCTCAGAACTGATCACAGGATGGCACAGTGACTACTCGTGTATAAATACCACATAACAGGATGGCATAGAGACTATTTCATGTATAAAAAACCCCTAGAACTCATAGCAGGGTGGCACAGTGACTATTTCATGTATATACACCCCGAGAACTCATAGCAGGGTGGCACAGTGACTATTTCATGTATATACACCCATATAACTCATAGCAGGATGGCACAGTGACTTTCATTTATACACACCCCCAGAACTCATAGCAGGATGGCAAAGAGACTATTTAATGTAAAAATACCTTAGATGCTCTTAAAATTGAACAATAAAAAGGTGTTTAAATCCTTAGCGTGGCCACATCTCTTTTACAGCTTACAAAAATGTTACTTATACTTAAATGATACTAACATGGTTAACGGGGGGTTCATCTTTATGCTACCTTTTCGTATTTTATAGAATGACCAATTTTAAGCAACTTTTCAATTGGTCTTAATTATTTATTTTGTATAGTTTTTTTTATTTGCCTCCTTCTTCAGACTTTCCCACTTTCAAATGGGGGTCGCTGACCCCGTCTGAAAACAAATGCTTTGTACAGCTACAAATGTATTGTTATTGCTACTTTTTATAACAGATCTTTCTATTCTGGCCATGTCCTATTTATATTCCAATCTTTTAGTCAATTCAATGGATGGTTGCTAGGGTAATTTGGACCCTTGCAACCAAATTACTGAAATTGCAAACTAGAGAGCTGCTGAATAAAAAGCTAAATAACTCAAAAACCACAAATAAAAAATGAGAACCAATTGCAAATTGTCTCAGAATATCAATCTCTACATCATAATAAACGTAAACTCAAAGGTGAACAACCCCTTTAAACCGTCTTTGCAGGGCTTGGCAGAAAAGCAAAGCATTTCTGTGTTACTTTACACACCATTAGTTTGGAAATTATAATGTGGATCCCTAAGATGAGTTTATTTACTCACAAGTAAATATATTGCAATATGTAAAACAATTTGTAGAACCGGTTTTGTAGAGATACTGCACAACTGAACAATCAACGCCCTTCTGCCATAATGCGGATACTGGAAAATAAATGAGGAATATTCAAATTGAGGAAAGGAAATCCTTACGTATAGTTCCTCGTGATTTCACAACTCTGTAACAGCAGTACAGGGTTAAAATGCCCATAAGGAAGAGAACACAAATACCGGTGGTAAATCCAGCCTAAAAAAAAATGAAAAACACAAGTAAAGTAACTGTGAAATAGTATTTTCTTATAGCAGTCTGAAGCCTAGGGTGGATAGATATAACTTTTCTTCACGTTTAGTCAGTCAGTGACTATACCAATATATTATATTATCATAAACCTGTTTCCTAATAAAAAACAAAAACTCAGCCTAAATTGAATGCCGTGAACAGTCACCAACATTTTCAATGTATGCAAATATATTCGTATTTTTAACTTTCCTGTCATGTTTCATACACAGGATGATTTGAAGGAGAAGAAAAGGCAACAATCACTGGAGGTGAACCAAAAGTTAGGGAGGTCAGACTGGGAGGTTTGTCTGTAGGCAACTGGAATTAATGACTAAATCTGGTTAAAGTCTTTGCAAAAGTTCAGGAGAAGGATAGTTGTATCCCAGTTGGGGGTGCCAAATGTTAGGCACCCCCAAGTGAATGTATTTACTTACCTTTAACCCCGGGCCGGTGGTTTGTGTTTGGGGTGCTGTTGTGCTAGTCTAACCTGTGTGCGAGAGTGAGTTAGTGACCCCTGATAGCCACACCTAAAGTCACGTGCAGCTGGAAGTCCCATAATCCGGGACAGTAATGTAAAATCAACTCTATAGTATATGTTTGTGACAAGCAAATCTTATTTCTACTTGATGATTTGCAGGAACCCCTGAGCTTAGCTTCTCAACAGCTGCCCAGAGAACATTAAATAGTGCAGTGTCTATGAAACAGTCAGTTTTTAAAACTTTTATTTATTACCAGCACAGAATTGTACAGTGAAATAACTTTCAAACAAAACAAACATGACCACATTGTACTGGACATTTTAACATTAAACCCCAGAGGAGAACAGCAAGAGAGGGGAGGTGTAAGAAGAAAGAAAAGAGAAAAAGAAGGATAGGAGAGTTTAAGTTAAAGGGAGATCAAGAAGAGGAAGGAGGGATATCCACTACAAAGGAAGTGTTATCCCTACCTCGCACATAAGTACTGAGACCAAGTTAATACCAACCATATAACCTCAGATCATATCTAGCTTCCGAACTGAAGCTAACCACCTATTCAGAAAATACAAAAGCCCTACATGAGTAATATCAAGTTTAGTCCAGATCATTAAGCCAGTCCAGAGCTGGTTGAGGGGAGGTTTGTTTCCTATTAGTATAGGATTCATACTGTAGTATCCAGAGAGTCCAAATTTTAGTACATTTCGTGGGACATCCACAAGCTGCATAGATTTGCTCCAAGGTCGGTAGTGTTTGCTCAACCAAGGTTTTCCAGTGAGTGGTTGTTGGTGGGAGATCATCTTTCCATTTCATAGCAATTGCTTTTTTAGCAAAAAACAGTAGAAAGGTAAGCAGTATTTTTTCCGTCCGTGAGGTGACAGTGTCGTCAAGGTAGTTTAGTAATAAGACCGAAGGGTGAATTTCAATCGGTAGAGCCATTAGCTGAGAGATGCATGTTGCTACTTCGGACCAAAAAATTTTGTATAGAGGGACAGCTCCAGGCTAGATGGAAGAAATCAGCATGTCCACTTGTTGCATACATCTGGAAATGTAGGGTTGATTCTGTGTAAAATATAGGGCGTGTAGTCGGCTCTATGAAGATACTTGAATTGTATGAGCCTATCTCTGGATCTGATTAGGGGCTGAATGGATTTGGCAAGGATCGTTTCCCATTGATTGGTTGTAAGATCAGGGATATTTGTGATCCATTTCTTATAGAGATCACCATTGGGAATCTGTGTACACGATCCAATCTGATGGTAAATAGCAGAAAGTGGTTTGATTAGTTTTTCTTTCCGAAGCAGCTTTTTAAGGGGGGGGTACCTCTATAGTAGGTGAGCCAGAATGAAACTGCTGATTAATGGCACGCCGGAGTTGCAGGTAACGAAACAACAGCTTATTAGGTACATTAAAGTTATCCTTAATTTGTTGGAAAGAGAGCAGAATGTTATCCGTATAAATATCCCCCAGATATTTTACATTAAATTTGGCCCATAGCTGTGGTTCCGGAACTGTAGTTAAATTTTGGAGGGCAGGATTGTGCCAGTGGTACATGCGGTGAAAATACCTTTTCCATTCTGCCCGACCTCTTGGAACCCACCCGCCAAGCTTTAACTGTATTTGCCATCATTAGGGTAATATGAGTCATGTTAAGTGGCTTTCTATATCAGGTTCCTCAGGCCTTCCAAGGAACCAACCAAGTGAGCTTCTAGCATAATGATTGGGTCCTCCAAGAGAGGGTCGAGCCATCTCTGTACGGCAGTCAACTGGGAGGCCAAAAAATAAGCCCCCATATCTGGTGCAGCCAAACCCCCTAGTGATATAGGCATGGTTAGCACATTATATTTAACCCGTGTTGGGCCCGGAGACCAGTATAAGTTATTTAGGTGGCTCTGAAGGTGTTTAAAGAATTTTGTCGAGATCCAAATGGGGGATTGTCTAAACAAGTATAAAAATTTTGGGAGAAATTTCATTTTAAATAAGTTTATCCTGCCTATTAGTGAAAGCGGGAGCTTGAGCCTTCTATTGATGGTCTTGATCAATTGTGACATTATTGGGTCAAGATTCAATTCTACAAATTTGCTTATTTGTGGCTGAATATGGATGCCTAGATATTTAAATGTGTCTACCCTGGTCAGCGGTGGTTCAGAGTCATTGTTTTCCATGGCACTAGGGTCCAAAAACATTAGTGAAGATTTGGCCCAGTTGATCTTATGCTCTGAGAAGGAAGTGTGGTTATTAATTATCTTAAGAGCCAATTGAAGGGAGGGGCCTGGATCGTTCAAATAAAGTAGAGTATCGTCAGCAAAAAGCGAGAATTTTTCTTTGATGTTCCCAATTTCAAAACCCCTAATCTCGTGTGTTGATCGAATTAAGCACGCCAGAGGCTCCATAGCAAGAGCAAAAAAGGCCCAGTGACAATGGGCAGCCCTGGCGCGTACCTCTAAACAGGTTAATAGGGGCTGAGAGCTCCAGGTTAGAGAGGATTCTAGCTGTGGGTTTGGAGTACAGTGTCTGTATCCAAAGTAGAAAATTATCCCGGAAGCCCATGGTTTTTAGAGTTTCCCAGAGGTAGTGCCACTCGACTGAGTCGAAAGCTTTCTCATTGTCTAAGGAGGCAATGACTCTGTAACCTGGGTTTGAGTGGGGAATAGAGAGATTAGTAAATAGTCGTCTAATATTTAACTTGGCAACTTTATGGGGTATAAAGCCCACCTGGTCAGGTGCCACTACAGAGGTTATAATACAATTTAGATGCTTGGCTAGAATCTTGGCTTAGATTTTTGAGTCTGAGTTGATTAGGGAGATGGGCCGGTAGGAGGATTGGGAGTGAAGATCTTTTCCTGGCTTCAATATAAGAATTATAGTGGCTTCACTGAAGGTGGGAGGTAGTGCTTTTGTAGTTAGCGATTGGTTGAATATGTCTGTTAGAATTGGGGCTAGGAGGGTTGCATAGTTTAGATACCACTGGTTCGGAATTCCATCAGGACCTGGAGTTTTTCCTGGGGGTAGGGCCGCTATAGCTTCTCTGGGGTGCAGAGATTGCATCGTGGGTAGAGGTGCAGGGGATGATGTAGAAGTTGTGGGTGGTGCATACCGTGCATACAGTAGGAAATATTAAGAGTGCAGTGAATGCATATTAATGTCCGTTACTAGTGGGAGCAATGATTGCATAGCGTAAGTTATTTGGGGTTACATTGGGTTCATAGCGCTGGGGATTGGGGAGAGCAGAGAGCGCAGCAGGAGGTAGGCAGATTCCCCACGTGCAGTAGACAAGCATGTGGGCTGTACAGGAAGCAGTGCATGTGTAGGGAGCAGTGCGCACTTACAGTACAGCGTGTGGAAGTCGGCGGCTCCCTCCTTGGCTGTCTGGGGCTGTTAGAACCTCGTTGCGCGCTATCCGCCGCATCAGAAAAAAAAGCGCTAAGTGCGCTTTGAAGGAAAGTGCGGGCAAAACAGACGAACAGGTAGAGTGGGGTGGGAGGGGACCAAGGGAGGGAGCAGTGGGGAGGAGGAGGAGAGCCAAGCGATGGAAGAAGAAGCAGAGGAGGATGAGAACCTGCCGCCGGGGGAAGAGCAGGGTATGCGGGACAGCCTGCTCGGGGGAACCCCGGAAGGGTCTGAGGTGCCAGCCGAGGTGCCCGTGCCAGGGAAGCGAGAGGAAGACGTGTTGCGTGCCATAAAGTCCCCCTGCTGTGCCAGCTGTAATAACACCGGCGGGCCCCAGCTGGGTGCGGGCCCAGGTGCGATCGCACCTGCTGCACCCCTGGTAGTTACGCCACTGGCTTCTAAAGTCTCCTGTTCTTGAATGGGAGAGTCAAGAAAAGATCTATGCTCAAGGTAGGTCTAGGCTATGTAGATAACTAGCTATTTCTGAGGGCATTTTTGTCAGTTTAGAAGTATATAAATTTTGATAGTATCCCGCTAGATTATGATTAATTTCTATTGGGTTAGTAATTAGTTCTGTGTCATTTTTACTTATTGCATGGATGGCTGGTCTGCTACAGTCTTCTCTGGCCAAGAGCGCTAGGAACTTGCCATTCTTATCCCCTTTTTCGTAGAGTGCAAATTTATGGCACAGCTGACTTTTGTGGGCGCATTTCCACTGAGACTGAGCATATTGTCGTTGTGCAATTACATAGGCAAGTTTGGTGGAATCACCAGGATCCTGGATGTACCCTTCCTCAGCCCCTTTGAGTATGTCTTCAGCATTAGTCATCATTTGTGGTGCTAATTTTTTAGTGCGAGCTATTCCAGAGATATACTCACCCCTGATATATGATTTTAGTGCATCCCATACTAATGGTAGGGGAGCAGTGTTAACATTGATCTGAAGGAAGTCAGTGATTGAGTGTTTTATGTTTTATTGTATAGCTGGGTGAGTAATCCAGTAAGGGTTTAATCTCCAGGTTTTACTGGCTGGGTGTGAGTGTAATTTCCAAGTGATCAGTAAAGGGGCATGGTCGGACACTCCTCTTGGTAAGAAGTGAGCTCTAGTGATTTTGGTAGACATATCAATTGAGGCAAAGGCAAGGTCAATCCTTGACATAGAACCCCTAGAGTAACAGGAAAACATGCGCTTAGATGGGTTACAACTTCTCCATACATCAACCAAGCCAGCAGTGTCTGCCCACGCTTTCAACCCTTTCGTGCCTGACCTCCCTGAGGTGGAGAGGGTTAGGCGGTCCATACTCACATCCATAAAATCATTAAAATCCCCCATTATCAGCGTTGGAACCAGAGGCAGAGCTGCCAGGCGTGAAAATAAGCTTTAGAACAGGGAGTCATTGAAAGGTGGGAGGTATTTATACATTTATTATTATACATGGATACCCAGCTAAGGATGCATGAATCAGAGTGAATCTGCCTTCCGTATCATTTTGGATTTCAAGGAGTTGAAAGGGGAGCGATCTGTGTATGAGGATCGCAGTGCCTCTGGCATAATTGGAATACACAGAATGATAGGCTTTCGCTATCCATATCTTTCTAAGCAGGTTGGGGTTGGTTGACTTGCAAATATGAGTCTCCTGGAGACATATTATTTGGGGGTTATATTTTCTCAGAAAATTGAAGACCAAAGATCTTTTGAGAGGGGCATTAAGACCCCTCACATTCCAGGAAATGGCTGTTATATCAGCTGCCATTGCAAAGTATTAAATCCAAGTTTTGACTCTCCCTATACAGCATAGAAAGATGGAAAAAGGAAAAGAGAAAGGAAATAGAAAGGAGGAGAGAGAGAGGAAGAAGGAAAATCCCAACATTTCCTACCCTACTTCCCACAATAGTGGGGAAGTGTCAATCCCTAAACATTCAAAAGTAGTTGGGAGCGCACCTAAAACAAATGGTCGCACCAATAACAAATTAGAGACGAAGCATCAAAACAATAGCGAAAAAGTCGTGTTGCAGACTTTAAGCATCAAAATAGTGTCAGTAGATAACGTTCTACTAGCTTTTGCTGACTCCATGTTTCCCACTAGCAGGAGAGAAAGTGAACTAAGCCAGGGTATATCCATACTTGCAACCTTGCTGTAGAGAAATATCACCAGGATAAACCACCTGATAGGACAGGCGAGCAATATGATCGTAGAGACAACAGGCCAAGCCTTATGAAGCCCATCTGTGTGCTCAAAAGTAACAGAGCAGCGGTCTAGCCATTGGGATACTTCCAGAGGTGTTGTAAAAAAAATTGCGCCTTTCCATCTGCTGACACCCGGAGCTTGGCAGGATATAACATGGAGTATTGTAATCCAACATCACGGAGGCGTCTCTTTACTGTGGTGAATTGCTGCTGTTGTTTCCGAAAGGTCGTTGGAAAGTCTAGGTAGAGCGAGACTGTCGAATTTTCAAATTTTTATTCCCCCAAGCGCCAGAGCTGCATCCCCGTCTCTAAAATTGAGAAAACGGGCAATGATAGGTCTTGAGGGCGCACCAGGCGGTGGAGGCCTAGCTGGAATGGGGTGAGCGCGCTCAACAACAACATAGGGGAAAAGGTCTCAGTCCCACACGTAGTTGTAAGCCAGTTTTCCAGAAATTTAGTGGTGTCCGGTCCTTCAGCTCTTTCAGGGAAACCAATTATACGCACATTATTGCGACGTAGGCGATTTTCTAAGTCATCCGACTTCGCCTCTGCTGCCTCTAGCCAGCGTTGTATTTGGGTCAGGCGATCCGGTAACGGCTGGCAGGAGTCCTCCAGCTCCCCCAACCTCCACTTCACCTCTGTCATGCGGTCCCGCACCTTTTGCAGGTCTTGTCGCAGAATGGCAAAGTCTATTTGCAGTTCCTCTACCTTGGCCATGGTAGCTGCGCGACACGTTTGGATGGTATTCTGGAGCACCGCCACGACCTCCGTTCAGGTAGGTTTGTCTTTTTCAGAAGGTGGTGATTCACTATGGAGGGTTAAAGTTGGTGGGGAAGGGGACAGCGCAGGATCGGAGAGCTCGGCAGAAGCAGCCGGTGTACTCTCAGTTGCATGCAGCACTGGCGTAGGTGGTGTGACTGCTCTGTTGCGCTGTTCCTTGGGTGTTTCTGGCCTGCGTGTGCCAGGCATTTTGTTAGGCCTTCCCGTGTTCCGTAGATGAGCTCGGATATCAGAAGCCTCTGCCGCGTTGTGCTTCTTTTTGCCCATCGACAATCGGTCAGTAGCAGGCAGGCTCGATTTTAGGGGGATTTTCCCATTTAGTCAGGATATTTACCGGATTAGCGTGGGTTTCAAACGGAGCTCAGCTACCACACGTCAGCTCACATTGCTTGCCGGCCACGCCCCCCCAACAAACTCTAAGTTAACAAGATCCAGGATGGAGAGCTCCTGTAGACAAATGCCTTCATTTGTCTACAGGAGCTCTCCATCCTGGATCTTGTTAACTGAGTGTTTGTTTCATATACACTGCACTATTCAACTGGGCCGTTACTGGAATAAGACTTCTGAATGTCTCTGCTAACACAGTTAAGTTCAGCACAGGTATGGGACCCATTATCCCGAATGTTTGGGACTTTTCAGGATAACAAATCTTTCTGTAATTTGGGTCTTCATACATTAAGGCTACTAGAAAATCAATTAAACGTAAAATAAACAGGCTTTTTTTTCTGCTAATAAGGATTAATTATATCTTAGATCAAGCACAAGGTATTGTTTTGTTATTATTACATAGAAAAAGGAAATAATTTATAAAAAGGTGGATTATTTGTATAAAATGAAGTCTATGGGAGATGACCTTCCCATAATACGAAGTTTTCTGGTTAACAAGTTTCTTACTTGCTTTATGCAATTTTTAAGTCAACAATATTTTTAATAAACACGGATACGTGTACATATTTCATTGGTGAAATATTAATTCAAAGTTTGCCGTACCTGTTTTATTCCCCAGGGAATACTCAGTATCGATGTCCCCATCATCGTGTTCCAGATCATAAATCTGAAGAAGGAGAAAGATTGTTTGCCATATTGCTAACATCTACAAATAATTGGATACCATAAGCTGTGACTGATCATTTTTACATACATTGTTACAATGCTGGAGTTTTTTTCTGAGCCATCACTGCCATCAATTTTCAAAGCAGTTCCTAATGGACTGTAAACGTAGATTTCTTCAGGTGCAGGAAGTACATGATCAGGAGCAATCTAACCAAAAGAATACATAGCATATGGCACACAAACAAGATTGCAGTAATTAAAGTCCATCTATGAAAACTGCCACAGAGCATGCAAAACATTCACCCCTAGCTTTAATAAATGTGTTTTAATCTCCTATGAACTTTGGCACTTTGAGGGCTATAGCACACGGGGCTACTCTGCAGCATTGATCAAGTGGATCAGATACACATCCTACATTTGTAAACTCTATTTTTTCCATCTGCATTAAACAAAGGCTACTGGCTCAATGCTGAACCATTAGTGTGACTCTCTAAGGGGCAGATTTATCAAGGGTCGAAGTGAAAATTCGAAATTCAAAGTTGCAGGGTTTTTCAATGGTCAAAACTGTCAAATTCAACTAGGGAGTTATTCAAATTCGATTTGAGTTTTCGAGTTTTAAAAAAAAAAAAAAATAGAATTTTGATTTTCTGGCCCTTTAAAGGAACAGTTCAGTGTACACATAAAAATTGGGTAAATAGATTGTATGTGCATAATAAAAAATGTTTCTAATATAGTTAGTTAGCCAAAAATGTAATATACAAAGGCTGGACTGACCAAATGTCTCACCTAATAGCCAAAACACTACTTCCTGCTTTTTAGCTCTATAAGTTAGTCAGTGACTTGAAGGGGGCCACATGGGACACAACTGTTCAGTGAGTTTGCAATTGATCATCAGCATTCAGCTCAGATTCAAAAGCAACAGTTATAACTCATGTGGCCCCTTCTCAAGTCTCTGATTGGTTACTGCCTGGTAACCAAGAGAGCTTCACAGCAGGAAGTAGTGTTCTGGCTATTATGTTAGACATGCAGTCACTCCAGCTTTTATACATTACATTTTTGGCTAACTAACTATATTAAGAACCTTTTTATTTTGCACATAATCTATTTGCCCAGTTTTTATTTTTACACAGAACAATTCCCTTAAAAACTGGTATTCGACTATTTGCCACCTAAAACCTGCCAAATTGCTGCTTAAGTCAATGGGAGAAGTTCAGGGATTCATTTGGAGTTGTTTGCAACCTTCCTGACATTCAAGTTCTTTTTAGGAGAAATTGATTAGAGCTTTCGGGTCGATTCTATTCATCCGACTTTTAAAAATTTGATTTTATTAATAAATTTCGATTGGTCGAATTTCGAGTTCATGGGAGTTTTAAAAAAACTCACGAATTTGAAATACTTCCCTTGATAACTGTGCCTCTAAAGTGTAGAAGGACTAATCATAAGCATAGAAAGCTGTGCTCTGGCACACATCACAGGTCCAACACAAATACTGGTTACTCTACAACAGGGGTCCCCAACCTTTTTCACCTGTGAGCAACATTCAGAAGTAAAAAGAGTTGGGGAGCAACACAAGCGTGAAAAATGTTCATGGGTGGTGCTAAATAAGGGTTGTGACTGGCTATTGGTAGCCAATATGTAGACTGGCAGCCTACAGGAGACTCGGGCAGTACATTTGGTTATTATGCAACCAAAACGTACCACTAAACCAGGAATTCAAAAATAAGCACCTGCTTTGAGGCCACTGGGAGCATCATCTAAGGGGTTGGGGATGCTGCTCATGAGCTACTGGTTGGGGATCTCTGCTCTAGAAAGAGAACCAGCTCATGAAGTGGGACACTCGAACTGGAAATACCTTCTTGCATTGCAAATTAACCTGTGAGTGTGTGTGTTGAAGTCTAGAAGAAAGTCTTTAAATGTTGTGCCTGTGAGTGGAAAAAATCAAGTGCAAAAACAAAGAAAAAGTTCTAACGTGATGTAAAGATTAATCTCAGAGCCAGCATCATGTGGATTTATTTCCTTTGCTGACAGCTCCCTGCATAGGATGTTCCCTACGCCAACTGAACTGGCCTAACAGCACCTACACCTTTAGAGATCAGTTACAAAGCCAAAGAAAGGGAAATGACTGGGACTGACAGCAAAATCATTTATGAGACCCCCAAATTATAAAGAACATTTGGAACATATTCCAAATTTGCTCATCAGGCAGAATCACACAGGGCCCCCAGATTTCTTCTAGCTTCCCCTATTATATCCCGGCAACATAGAGAGGCTTCTAAACGGATAATCAGTTTGCCCATGGGAAATAACCACAGTGTCATAAAATATAATGATCATTTTGCTCATTTCTGAAGCCTGGCAAACTGGAAAAGCTGCAAATGCATTTTGTAATTAGCTCACTTACCAGACCTCCGTCTGAGGGATTACTGAGTTTGCTGTAATAGTGTATTCGTTTGTTCATTGCAGAAGCTTCTGATGTGATTCGCTGTGGTTCGTCATCATTAATTGAGGTGATATATGATGGTTCAATGTGGAAAGGTCTAGAACACATAAATGTAATTATCCATGTAATTTGCATTTGCCATAAATAAAATAAATAATATTGAACAGCTACCAGGTCCATCTTAAAATTCACATTCCGACATGGCAGGTTGTGTTTCTGAAATGGCAGGAGGGTAGGGAGCGATTCTGTGGAACGCTTAGGGACCGTTGTATTAACTAGCTTTTCTGCAACTCTTTTGGACACTTTCCCCCTCAAGTATGATGCAAAATCAAATACAATAACTTGCATGTAAACCAGGTGGTCTTTTCTGTTTCAGTAGGATTCCATAAATAGGAATAATCATTTATCAGACTACATGGATTGGATCAAAGCTGAAGAATGTTGAATTCTATATTTTATTTGGGACATTTTTTTCTGAAATTTAAAGTTTCATATTTCACCTTCTCATGTCTCCCTACAGCAGGTCTGCAAACTATTCTAATTTGATTCATTAGCTGATACATTTCTTATCTTTGTCTCTGCTGAGCATAACCTCTGAGTTTGATGAATGTCGTATAACTGATACAGTAGCTGCTAACATTGTACAGATGGTACTGACAAACATATCAGCTAATGTAGAAAACTAACAGTTCAAAGACCTAAAACATAATAGCAACTGAAAAAGTTGTTCAAACACTTTCGTTCTGAAGGTTTCATGCAATACACCAGAAATAACGTGTTTGAAAGGTTAACAACTGCTTTAAGTTCACTAGCAATCCTCCAAGTGGAAAGTATTTAATTTCCTCAACCTGTATAAAAAGTCTGCTGAACATTAAACTGAAAATAATTAATCAGAAAAACATTTTTTTTTTAAAAAAAAAAAGATCTCACTTTATATAACCAAACTATATTACATTATATAGCACATTTTCTGGGTTTATATACACTGTGTACTTTGTAGGAATAAAAAGAAAAATACAATATAAAATAAGCAATGAAAACAATTAAAAGGGTACTTCACCTTTAACTAAACTTTAAGTATGATATAAAATGGAAAATTCTTCAGTTACTTTTAATATCCTATATTACTATTAAGGCCGCCTTCTGTTCATATATACCAGTATTTTATTCAAAATACTGCTTGCTTGCAAGTGTAATTTGGACCCAATTAGGGATTGGCGAATTTTTTCGCCTGGTTTTGCTGCAGAATTAACGCCCATAGTCTTGTATGGGGTTGTGCGTCAGAAAAAAAAAATAAATTACGCACGTCAAAAACATTTTTCACACCCATTGACTTTAATGGGCGTTGGCGACATTTCGCTGGCGACAAATCTTTGACGAAACTAAACAGGTCAGATTCGCCCAATCGTAGACCCAATCAGTGGTTTGTGAACAACATGTTGCTCATTACCGCATTGGATGTTGCTCTTGGTGGCCTCAAAGTTGGTGCTTATTTGTTAAATCCAGTTATGGAGGCAAGTTGCATAAAAACTAAGTGTACTGCCAAGTAGAGGCTGCCAGTCCACATAGGGGCTACTAAATAGTCAATCACAGCCCTCATTTGGCACCCACAGGAACGTTATTATTCATGCTTGTGTTGCTGCCCAACTTCAAATACTGACTTTCATTGTTCTACCGGCAGCCGACTGAACAAAGTGATTCACATCATTGCTGAAGGGAAAAGCAGCCAGACAAATTCACATGCACTCATTTTCTACATAGAGAATGGAACATGTTCTAACCTGGTTATTACTAGGGTTGACCCGAATCCACTATTTTGGATTTGGCCGAACCCCAGAATCCTTTGCGAAGGATTCAGCCGAATACCGAGCTGAATCCTAATTTGCATTAGGGGTGGGAAGGGGAACATTTTTTACTTGCTTGTTTTGTGACAAAAAGTACGCAATTTAACTCCCCGCACCTAATTTGCATGAGCAAATTAGGATTTGGTTCGGCCAGGCAGAAGGATTCGGGCCAAATCCGAATCCTGCTGAAAAAGGCCGAATCCCGAACCGAATCCTGGATTTGGTGCATCCATAGTTATTACAACCCAGTAATGCTTGCCAGGGAGGGGCCTTGTTACCCAAGATGGTAGCAACAAACAGTGTATAGCGAGAAAAGAAGTGGACATGTTGACTCATTTTCAAAGTGGGCTTGAAAGTGTGGCTTGAAAGTGTGGGCTGCTTCCTTTTGTGGAGACAGATCGTTTAGCAATTTGTTTAGATAGGGTTTTATATACGAAAAAATAGACACAGTAGCACATCAAATGGACAGTGCAGTGCTGCTGTTAAGAGTGAGGGGCACTTTGGGGAGACTGTAGATTCCATAGGAAGAGGTAAGTAAAGCAATATAGAGGCCTATAATCAGGGCTGTGGAGTCAGTAATATAAATCCTTCAATTTAGACTCTTCAGTTTATGGTTCCTCCGTCTCAGACCAATGTATTTTTCATGTTGATAGAAAGAAGTTCACAACATAAAAGGTATTTTATCACTGCCAAAGCTCAAAAATATAAACAACATCCTTTGGTAATTCTAAAACAAAATCAAAGTTTAACTACATGAACCAAAAAAACAATTGGAAAACACAAAACAACATATATTAATTGAACCTGGCATATAGCTGCAAAACACTCCAAAATGAATAGCTTCTATCAGATCCTCTCTCATAGAAACTCTTAAATTTGATTAGACAATTTGCAGTGCGTGTATTTAAAGTTATTAGGAGTTGGAGTCGGTACATTTTTGGTGACTCCAGATACCCAAAATTGCTTCCGATTCAAGACTCCACAGCTCTGCCTATAACGGATTTTTCCGAACAGATAGCTCAGCTCTCACTGGATCGTTTGTCCAGCCTGAGAAAGACAATTCAGCGGCAGTTACCAAGGCAACTCTATTAGCAAGGGGGGCCCATTTCTGCAGCAAGACCCATGGCTTTTCCAAAGTGAAAAATCATACACAGCATCAAAGTGTTCTATTGAGATACTACTTCATCTTTAATACACTAGAAGTAATAAGTATATGTGACGAATATGGAAGCATTCGCTCAAAACGAATTCACAGGACCAAAGGAATTCAGTTAAAAAATAATTTTTTGTAGAAAAATTAAAATATATCAGCATCTCCAGGGTATATGGAGATGCTGATATATTTTAACTTTTCTACAAATAAAATTATTTTTTAACTGAATTCCTTTGGTCCTGTGGATCCGTTTTGAGTGCCGCTCAATTCTGCTTCCATATTCGTTGCTGTACTGCTCCCTAAAGCTGGGGGTCTGGTGCACCCGGGCCACTTTCACAGTTTGGCGAGTTAAGCTGGCCATAGATGTTGAGATTTTTAAAAGATCAGATGCTCATCGTGAGACCACGATTTTCTCGGAACGATCGTACGAATTGTCCATCAACTAAAAAGACCAATTTGCCAGGAAAACAAAGGGGAGCTGCCTGCTTGGCCCTGCAAACATAGATAGATTGCACTGGAACCCATAAAGATTTTTTGTTCTGGCCGATCAATTTTCTGACAGATGTCAGCCGAAAAATCGTACGATGTACGATCGTTCGAATACCACTAACCGCACGATAATTTCGAAGGATTGGCCGGACCTCCCTAAAATCGGTCGTTCGGCAAGAAGAATTGTCGCGTCTATGGGGAGCTTAACTTTATATCCCATTCTGGAGCACCTTGCCCTGTTTCAACTATTGAAATAAGTATATGTGACCACAAATTCTATTATTCAACACACAATCAGGGGAAAGCGCGAACGCAGTCCCCCACTACCAGAAATTATGCAGTCGAGTTTCCCGCATTTGGGGAAATCGCAGGGGTCAACACACCCGGAGTGCAATGGATGAGCCTCGCCCTGGGAGAACCACCTTCATGATCATGGTATCTCCCCTGCCAGGTAAGTATGAGTTGTACATTGCATGACCACCACCCCTACATAGACACATCTCTATAAGCATTTGGAGACTTTCTGTTTTCAAACCCAACACATTGCAAAGTAAAAGTATTCAAAACTGCACTCTATAAAAACAAAAAAGGAAGGCTTGTCCTAGATACTCAGGCAGAATAGTAGCAAATGTGGAAAGTTTTAGAAATGACTTAACATCCCATGGTTCATTGCAGCAACTAGATTTACATACGTGGACGTCATCCCTGCACAGTTAGACAGACTATTTGCAACTGCTGCACACTCACTGATTAGCATATGAAAGAGAGAATGGATGTGTGGCGCTGTCTCTTTAAGAGAGCTTCAAGCCAGTTTAACATGATATTTTATGGGAATCAGGAAATAGAAAGGGAAAAACAAACACTGCTTTCAATTGCAATTATATTTAAAAATAACTTTAAAATATTAAAAATGTGAGAATGTATTGGAAAGATTCTTTGAACTATTTTTTTGGAATAAGGTTTTTGGATGGAGGTCCTCTTTTAGTATACAATATCACAAATACTCATTACAATTCTAGGCAGCTATTTTGCAGGTTCTAAAATTGTTGGTTTGACACCCTTTTGGCAACTCAGATCATGGGGGACTTGGAGTCCTTTCATTATGTAAATAAAGTTTATGGGTGGAGATCCCCTTTCCATACAAGTATATCAGTGCCTATTAGGTATTTGCCGCCAATTGCATAAAGAAACATAAGTTGTTCTGCCTTAGGTCTAGGTGCAAAAGCCCTAGGCTGAAATTATTAAAAAAAAAAAAAATCTTTGTAGACAAAAATGAAGCCACCAGGGTGTTACCGTCCTATGTAAATGACATCACAGATATAAACAGGCACAAAAACTACACCTAAACTCACCAAACAGGAATCCTGGCTCAGCTATAGCATACCCCCAGCTTGTAGAGAGATAGAAAACCAAAAGGAAAGAACAGCTGCAACGGAAGTTCTTCTTACGCTCAGCCTTCTTTTCCAAAGTCAATGTGATAGCCAAAAGAGTCTATTTGCTTATTATTTTTTTGGCTTGGGGCAGCTGGGAAATTGACAATATATGTCTGCCCCATGTCAGATTTCAAAATTGAATATAAAAAAATCTGTTTGCTCTTTTAAGAAATGGATTTCAGTGCAGAATTCTGCTGGAGCAGCACTATTAACCGATTCATTTTGAAAACTTTTTCCCCATGACAGTATCCCTTTAAGTCTTTTAATCAATTCCCCTTCTGCTTGTAATAGTTTTTTATGTCTATCGCCCCCTCTTATATATACTTCAATTAATTCTAGTACACACCACCTTCATTGCATCAGAATATGTTTAAACTTTATAAAGTGTCTAGAAACCTGTGTGTCGTTTGGGGAGTTTTCTTTAAAGTTTCTTATATATCCTCTGCGCTCCTGGACTCTTTTTTTTAACCTCCCTTTTTGTCTGGCCTACATAGCCCATACCACACTGCAGTTTCCATAACTATAAAGTTAAAAGGGCAATACCCAAGGGCCAATTTATGAGAGCTAAGAGAATATCATCAAGACCACAGCGTTACACGGAGGTCAAGAGTAGATTTACTGATCGGTTTTTAGAAAATGGCTACAGACCAGAACTTAAGGACATTAAGGAAGTTTATATACTTCCATTGTGACAGCCTTTTGGTTAAAAAAACACAGCAAATGACAGAATACCCTGTGCATCCACATTTAACCAATTCAGCGGTCAGGTGGAAAATGGAATTAAAGAAATATTGGCCTTTAATACAGCTAGATCTGCAATTTGTCCATCTATTTAAACAACCACCCCTTTTTTTGCTCTAAACGTGGACGCACACTAAAGGACTTGCTTTGTCCTTCAAACCCAAACATGGCACATATACCGGTCTGGGATGCAACTGTTGTTCCTCAGTAATGAAAGGCCCCAAGATAAACCACCCGACAAAAGGATATGAAATTAACTTTAAATGTCACTCAACATGTCCAGGAGCCCAGAGGATATAAAAGAAACTTTAAAGAAAACTCACCAAACAACACATAGGTTTCTAGAGACTTTAAGGAGTTTAAACATAATCTGATGCAAATAAGGTGGTGTGTACTGGAAGTAACTGAATTAGATAGAAGAGGGGGCAGGGGGCGATAGATTAAGATATTTAATACACTAGTCCCAGAGGGACTGAATGACTTCTGGAGCCTTAAACCTTTCCTATAATAAACCTTACCGAATGATGCACAACATTTGTTTTCTCCTTTGCTTGCAGGACCTGAAAATAGAATTCACCAGTGACACAGCTGAATAAAGGTAAAAATTAAAAGTAATTACGCTGTTGGCAAAGTATAGAATTTCGTATATGTCATAATGGATAGTCAATAGCCTGTTTCGGCCCATAGTAGGCACTCTTTCTATGTGCAGTACTAGATAAATCCTCGTCTCTTGGGATTAACATATAGTGATAACCTCTTATGGTTATCTTAAACATGGTTGTTACAAAAGTAACAAAATGATTTCCTTATGTTACTTCACTTTTTTGTTTCAAATGTATCGCTTGGAATGTTACTTAACTCACTAGATAATGTAATGGCACAAATAGGCTCTATGTATTTCTATGCATTTGTAAAGACTTTTAATTGTCTTTTCTAGCGAATGGACTCTTTTGTGAACACAATTGACTTTGCAAAAGATTTAGTTCTTTACTGAATTTAAAGACATGGACCCACCTGAGGACATGAATTACCCACATGGTGGGGGGATGGAATGGGTGTGTTTAAAAGGGATTCACGTTCTGTCTGGGGTTATACTTGAGAAAGGGCACGGAAGGCCCAAAACATGTTTGTGTTATGTAGTCTCTGAATAAAATGTTCACAGCAAAATTGCTACCGAGTGCTCTCCTCAAATTACTACTTTATGAAATGTTACAGGGCAACCCTTTTGCAATAAAAAAAATAAATAAAAGTGGTATAAAGGTGATACCTTTATTGGCTAACTAATTTAATCATAGCAGTCATTCATAGCCCCCCCCCCATTCAGTTGTGTAATTAATCACATTTAGGGTATTAGAAAAAATAAAGGCGATTTGTTTACTTTTAAAATGTAAAATAGTAAAGTATTTTGGAGCATTGTAATTTTATTACAAAGTTAACAATTTAACAAATTCAAAGTGAAACAATGCATCACAAATTCTGATAAGCTCCTTAACTTCTTTGTTTTCTACCCACGGAGTTGGTTCTTGTTTTTTACTTTGTTCACCAGTAACATCCATCTCAAAAAAAATTTACATTTCTGTCCATCGCTTACAGAATATTTAATTCCCTGTAACAATTTTTGTTTTATTTCTTTGCAGGCAAACTAGATCAGTGAAAAGACTGACCATGCAAAGGCTGCTTTTGGGGACAGGCGCAGCATTTCACGTGATCAGACATCAACTTAATACAATACAACACAATCTCAAAATAAAGAAAGCAATTAAACAATTGGTAGGAAGCACATAGTATGAGCAATTGTAACTATTCTTTAACTACAAGAATCAGGGGAAAGCGCGAACGCAGTCCCCCACTACCAGAAATTATGCAGTCGACTTTCCCGCATTTGGGGAAATCGCAGGGGTCAGCACACCCGGAGTGCAATGGATGAGCCTCACCCTGGGAGAACCACCTTCATGATCATGGTATCTCCCCTGCCAGGTAAGTATGAGTTGTGCTGGGAAAACTGATAACAGCATCTTGGACACACCCCTGTTAACATAATGTGACTTTTTTCCGGCAAGCCACTCACAAGTAATTCAGATGAATATCAAGCCCCACTTTTAAAAGTCACATATAGGAACACAAACCCTTCCCCAATGTTTACTTTACTGTAAAATTATAAATTATAATTAAAATGCGAATTGTTTTATGAATTCAGCAGGTTGAGATCGCTTGTGCTCCTTATTTGCATATGCAAGCATGTGACCAGAACAGGCTGAATCTAGTGTGCTGTGTACCAAAAAAAAAAATGGATGGGGAATGAAGACGCGAGGCCCTGCAATTGTGTCACTTTTTAATCCCACAAATGAACAAGAATATAGGTCAAGGATTCTCAGGTAAATTGGCTTCTGACATTTTACAACCACATGAAACTTAAAAGGCAGCCAATCACCCCTTTTAGCAGACCACGTGCACAAAAACCCTCATTTGCATACAGAAGCATGTAACTATAAGCAGCAGAAACGTAATTCTAAAGAAGGTTGTACAGTACCAATCAATACCACATATAACACTATTGCTCTTACAAGAGTGTAACCAGCTCATACAGCTAATAATAATTAAAGCCATAGACACATCTATTGTTTAACATAAGAAATCAGGGGAAAGCGCGAACGCAGTCCCCCACTACCAGAAATTATGCAGTCGAGTTTCCCGCATTTGGGGAAATCGCAGGGGTCAGCACACCCGGAGTGCAATGGATGAGCCTCGCCCTGGGAGAACCACCTTCATGATCATGGTATCTCCCCTGCCAGGTAAGTATGAGTTGTATAATACATTTTCAACCCCGCTAAATGGATACACCCCTATGAGCATATGGAGACTTTACTTTTCATAACTGGACATGATTTAAAACAAAGTTACTCTAAAATGCTGCTGTGCTCTTAAAGGGGAAACCTTGTACAAAATCTTCAATCTGAAAGAATAATAAATGGGGAAAATGTACAAGGTCCAGAACTCCCACAGTACTTTGCCACAAGTAAATCTGCATATAGTGACGTCACGTTTGCACACAGTCAGCTGAAGAGGCGCACAACACTCATTAACGTATGAAAGGGAGCGTGGAGATTGATAGTACGACCCCTTGTCACAAACTGATTTTACTATAAAAGGTGCTGTTTGTGGTTCTGCAGCAATCATCTCATATTGAGGAGGAAAATGATAATTATTCAGGACTATCACTGGATAAATCAGAGCCTGCTTAAAGACTAGTCCATCGTGGACAAAAAAAAAAATCCCCTCCCCTTTCCCCATCCTCCCTTCAAGATATAAAATAGAATTTTCAATTGTTTATATTTTCTATTATTGACCATTTTTCTAATATTGAAGTTTAAAGGGCTTGTGCACCTTTGACTTTTAGTATGATGGAGAGTGATATTCTGAGACAACCTGCAATTTACATTTTTTTTTATTATTTGTGTTTTTTTAATTGTTTAGCAGCTCTTCAGTTTGCGGTTTAGCAACCTTGTTGCTAGGGTCCAGTTTGCCCTAGCAACCATGCATTAATTTGAATAAAAGACTGGAATATGAATAGGTGAGGGCCTGAATCTAAAGAGGAGTAATAGCAATAACAATAAATACGTAGCCTCAGAAAGTGTTTGCTTTTTAGTTGGGGTCATGTGAAAGCTTGAAACGGATAAAAAGGCAAATACTAAAAAAAAAAAAAAAACCCAAAACGATAGAAAAATGAATAATGCAGGCCAATTAATAAGTTGCTTAGAACATTATAGTATACTAAAATTTAACTTTCATATTTCCACCTTTGGTGGATACAATTATATCTTTGTCCCCACTAAGTGTAATCTATGAGTTTCTTTAAAGGCAGCTGTTATATCTAATCCAATTGTTGCCAACTGCTGCGAAATGTATCAAAACTAATGTTACAAATTATATCAGTTTAGAATGTGCGCTGGATTGCTGGAATGAGAAAATGAACACCAGAGAGAACAAATGTCCTTCCTTTTAGAAAAAAACATAGGTAGCAATTGATAAAAACAGTTTCTTTCCGGTGAACTATTTGAACTAACTGTTCAAAAATATTTGGAAGGTGAACAACTCTTTAAAGTGTGGTTTTAACAAGAAGAGGCAGACACAGGGTCTGGTTTTAAAATTATTATATCTCTGCAAATCTTTCAGCTTTAAATGTGTTCCCTTGAAGTTGGTAATATCTAAATTGAACTGTTTGGGTTAGCGGTTCTTTAAGTTGCAGTTGTTCGAGTCGTATTAGTTGACCCTCTGGATACAAGTCTTGTTTCTAGTCGAGCCCACCAGTGGCCTTCGGGCAAACTCTCCTGTGAAGAGTGAGTCTGTTCAGTTTTTGACCGAAGTAATTTCTGAGCTATAGTCCAGGCTTTTAATGTAGTATTCATTGAAATAGTAATAACTTGGTGTGCCTCCCTTCCCCTATATGGCAGGGCTCTTAGTGCTTCCAATCAAACCACAACTGTTGCTTCCAGCACAGTAACTGGTTCGGAGCACTGCAGTTCAAACCACCATCGTATTGTAACCAGAACCGATGCCAAGTAGTACATATAAAAATCTGGTAGGGCTAGACCCCCTGTAATCTATCCCTCTGTAGCGACTGTATGCCAATTCTAGGGACCTTTTTGCTCCATATAAATTCGATAATTAGTGAATTCAACTGTTTGAAAAAAGCTTTTGTTAGCCAACATGGGGTATTCCTAAAAACGTACAGAAATTTGGCCAAATATTTCATTTTAATAAGATTGACCCGGCCCAGTAGAGATGAGGGAAGCCATTCCCAGTGTGCTAGTTTGCTTTTCACGTCTACCATAATAGGGTCTACATTATGCAATGTATAATGCAAAATCTCTCGAGTGACCACCCAGGTCAAGGGAGTATCTAAATTTGGGAGACTCCTTGGTTCCTGATCTATTGCAAAGAGACTAGACTTGTGCCAGTTTACCTTGACTCCCAAATATGTGCCATAATCTGTTATCAAGTCTAGGGCACTTTGTAGAGCTGGTCCTGGATTTTCTAAATACAGCAACACATCATCCGCATCAAGGGATATTTTTTCACATAGATTATCTCTTTTCAGTCCCGTAATGGTGTCCGTGTTGTGAATGGTTTCAGCAAGTGGCTTTATAGCGAGACAAAAAAAAAATGGGTAAAGTGGGCATCCCTGTCTCGTGCCACGTTTAAGAAGGGGAGAGCATGTTGTTAGCTCGTATCTGGGCAGAGGCTAAATCCATATCTCCTAAAAAGTTGCCAAAGAAAGGTCCACTCAACTGAGTCAAATGCTTTCTCGGTGTCTAATGCAGCAATCACTCTGTTCTCACTGTTTTCATGCGCTACCTGTAGGTTGGTAAAGAGCCGCCTTACATTTATATCTGTGGCCCTGGCTGGGATAAATCCAGTCTAGTCAGAATGTACTAAAGAAGACATGAGTGGTCGTAGTCGGTTGGCTAATACCTTTGCTACTATGTTGGCATCACAGTTTAACAACAAAATTGGCCTGTAGGAGGCACACTGAGACAGGTCTTTCCCTTTCTTTGGGATGACGACAACTAAGGGTAAGGCCACACTGGGCGTTTTGGTCACCTGGCAACTAATCGCCTCGTCTTTGCGGCAACCAATCTCCCCAAACACCTTCCCTCACTTTGCTCCAGCTAAAATGAAAAACCGATGGCGCTAATCACATGCGGCGATTAATTTCAGAAGCCGCCTGAAGTTTCCTTGTGAGGCGACTTCGGAAAACGAACCACCGCGTGTGATTAGCGCCGATGTTTTTTTCATTTTAGCATTTTTCAGTATTTGCTAAGGATAAAAGTGTGTCTGATTGGAGCCAGTCACTCTTATTTGTTTCTGTGGGGTCCCCAATATAGTTTTGTTCTTTATTTTGTACTTCTGTTTCAAGCTCATCGATTTTAGTTTGTATTGTACTTTTAGCATGCTTAATTCCAGAAATATATGCCCCCCTAACTACTGCTTTAAAGGCATCCCAAAGTATGTGCTTTGGTGAGCTATGTAGGTTAGTTTGCCAGTACTGGGATACTTCTTTTTGGACTACCTGATTCACTTTATCATTGAATGCCCAGTGCGGTAGTCTCCATATCCTATCTAAGGGGTTCTGTCCTGTATTCATAGTAATTTCCATCAGAGAGTGATCCGATATGCCTCTGGGCAAGTAGGTCACCATTTTAATTAGTGGAAGAACTTCCTGTGTAACATAAGTATGATCTATTCTGGAGAGGGAGCTGTGGGAGGCAGAGTAGCAGGAGAACTCCAAATGATTTTGGTGCTTCCTTCTCCATGCCTCAGTCAAAGTTACTACTCTCTACCCATTCCTTGGTGCAAAGTCGGCTATAGTGTGTCCCTGTTCTGGTGTCCAGCTGGGGATCTACTACTGCATTAAAATCTCCCATCAAAATTACCAACCTGGATGACCCTTCATCACATCATAGCTGCAGTTTGTGTTAGGATGTCAGTATGAGCCATGGGAGGAATGTAAATTGATGCTAATGTAAAGGGTAGACCAGAAATTGAGGCATGAGCCATCATGTATCTCCCACCGGGATCTTGTTTGAGAGAATGCAATTGAAAGTTTATATTTTTACGTACTAACAGTGCTACCCCTCTAGAGTAAGTGGAGTAAGTGTTGTAAGTATTCAAATTCCACTATCCCCTCCCTATTCCACCCCCCACCCACTCCCCCTCACCCCCGTTGCTTTATCTGATACACAGTAATTTTCCATGACAAAGATATATGTAAAATGTTTGTTTTTTATATATTTATATTATATATATATAATAAAAGTATATTTTTCAATAAAAAAAGTGTTGTAAGTGTTGTGGAACATCTGACGACCCATGATTTTTTGAGGGATAATATTTTTTGGCCTGCTATGTGAGTTTCCTGTAGTAGAATTATGTCCGGTTTGTGCCTACAGATAAATTGAAAAACAAGGGCTTTTTATCTAAGAGCCTAACCCTCTGAAGTTCCAGCTGAGTAATTTCAGTTCTGCCATAGTGTTATTGGGGTAATATATAGCTGTATGGCAGCGAGCTTTCTCATTGCCATATTACCTCAAACTTCCCTCTTACAATCCTAATAAAAGCAGAGTAAGTAGGAGATGAAGAATCAAGCATAAGCATACAAGGTTACTCTGTATAACATATGGAGTCGTGCATACATACCAAAAAACAGACATAAAATTGAAAAACTTAAAAAAAAAACAAAAAAAAAACAGTAGAACCAAAATTCAATTAAACAATAAGTAAACCCAATCCCCCTCCCTGACCCATCTGCAATAGATGAGTCCTAGTCCCTAAACTATCTATCTAAATGGGAGGCACACTGTGCTATCTAGGAAGCTACTGATCTCTTTTTATTTTTTTTGTTTGCTCCATTGGTCTTCCATTTACCTTTTGCTGGTAATTCTAAACCACTGAGTAGGTTGGCCCTGTGACCTCATAGGATTACTTTCTGTTACATAGTTAAATTGGGTTGAAAAAAGAAAAAGTCCATCAAGTCCAACCCCTCCAAATGAAAACCCAGCATCCATACACACACTCCTTCCTACTTTCACACAAATTATATATACCCATACCTATACTAACTATAGAGCTTAGTATCACAATAGCCTTTGATATTCTGTCTGTCCAAAAAATCATCCAAGCCATTCTTAAAGGCATTAACTGAATCAGCCATCACAACATCACCCGGCAGTGCATTCCACAACCTCACTGTCCGGACTGTGAAGAACCCCCTACGTTGCTTCAAATGAAAGTTCTTTTCTTCTAGTCTGAAGGGGTGGCCTCTGGTACGGTGATCCTCTTTATGGGTAAAAAGGTCCCCTGCTATTTGTCTATAATGTCCTCTAATGTACTTGTAAAGTGTAATCATGTCCCCTCGCAAGTGCCTTTTTTCCAGAGAAAACAACCCCAAGCTTGACAGTCTACCCTCATAATTTAAGTCTGCCACACCTCTAACCAGTTTCGTTGCACGTCTCTGCACTCTCTCCAGCTCATTTATATCCCTCTTAAGGACTGGAGTCCAAAACTGCACTGCATACTCCAGAAGAGGCCTTACCAGGGACCTATAAAGGGGCATAATTATGTTTTCATCCCTTGAGTTAATGCCTTTTATGCAAAACAGAACTTTATTTGCTTTAGTAGCCACAGAATGACACTGCCCAGAATTAGATAACTTGTTATCTACAAAAAACCCTAGATCCTTCTCATTTAAGGAAACTCCCAATACACTGCCATTTAGTGTATAACTTGCATTTATATTATTTTTGCCAAAGTGCATAACCTGCATTTATCAACATTAAACCTCATTTTCCAGTTTGCTGCCCAGTTCTCCAACTTAGACAAATCACTCTGCAAAGTGGCAGCATCCTGCATGGAACCTATAGTTCTGCATAATTTAGTATCATCTGCAAAAATAGAAAGTCCAGTATCTTATCCTTTAATAACCCTTCAAAAAGCTTTCCTACTACTGACGTCAGACTAACTGGCCTATAATTGTGAGGCCGAGAATGGGATCCTTTTTTGAATAGAGGCACTACATTAGCAACTCGCCAGTCTCTCTGCACTATGCCAGATCTCATTGAAGCCTGAAAAATTAAGCAAAGAGGTTTGGCAATCACAGAGATAAGCTCGCCAAGTACCCTGGGATGAATATCATCTGGCCCCGGACCTTTGTTTATCTTAACATGTTGTAGTCTCTTTTGAATTTCCTCATGTGTGAACCATGCATCATTAGTTGTATTACTAGAATTGGGACTATTAAGAAGGAAACCTTCAATAACTGGTTCCTCATTTGTGTAGACAGAAGAAAAATATGAAATCGGAATCTGTGCTTTTTTTTTTTTTTTAAAGTTTTTATTGCACATTTGACAAGACATTGAAAAGCATATAATCAACGTATAGCAGAGTCCGAGTATCAACACAAGAACTTTACAGTTACACAATGATACAACAGGAAAATGACAACGATTGGATGAGTTACCCGCCATATTGCAGAGGAAAAGCATCAAGCCATTTCTCCCAAATTTTGCCAAATTTATCAGGCATGCCACGAGCTACATACATTATCTTAATCATTGGAAGCATACGATTCACTAGATTTATCCAGTGGTCAAAAGAGGGAGGTGCAGGTTGTAGCCAGTGTTGAATTATGGCTTTCCTAGCATAAAACAGTAATGTCCTATATAGGATTCTCGTATACTTTTGAGGGACTAGATCATCTATTACCCCCAGGATACAAGCTTCAGGAGAAATGACCTGAGGCAAATCCAAATATTCACTGAGACATTGTACCACTCTACTCCAAAAATTCTGAACTTTGGGACACACCCATATTACATGAAGGAAGTCTGCGGAGGGGCATGAGCAGCGGGGACACATTGGAGATTTATTCGGAAAAATTCTATTGAGTCTCTTAGGGGAGTAATAGTACAGATGTAGGATTTTGAAGCTAATCAACCTATCACGTGTGGAGATCAGATAGTAATACACTCTGTCAGTAGCCTCTTCCCACATATCTTCTGTGATCGAAGGTAAAATCAACTGCCATTTTGCAGAGGCTAACTGAAAGGGAGAAGGTTTTGCCTCCAATAGGGACTTATATAAAACCGAGATCCAACTTCCGAGAATCAGGGTAATGGAGCACATTGTTGACCTCAAACTTATGGCAAATTGGGTTACATCCACCAAATTGTCCTCTAAAGGCATGTTTCAATTGCATATATCTAAAGGGGTCAATTGGGTGGTTTGGATATCTTTCCTGGAGCTGGGGCAGAGTCAGGAGAGTGCCCTGGTCAAGCAAGTCTCATTTAATTTGCAAATTAGGCCAATATACAAAGTCTAGGAGATTCTTGAAATGAGGAAGGTGAGAGTTCCCCCAGAGTGGAGTATGGGATGAAATGAGATACGGCATGATCCCAAATATACGGAGAGCCTCCTGCCAGGCTAGGTAAGGGGCCTTCAGTACAGGTGGTAAATAGTTAGAGTCCCTCAATTTGCGCATGGGACACAGTGAAAGTGACTCTAACGATCCCAATATGAGGGCGTGTAGGAGCATGTTAGGGTCCTCCGGATCAGGGTTGAACCAGGTGTGGATATGAGACAGTTGTGCTGCTAAGTAATATCCCCAAAGGTCCAGCAACCCCAAACCACCCTTCAGTATTGGAGCAACTAACAATTTCCAGGAGAGTCTCGATTGTTTGCCCGACCATACAAATGAAATTAGAATGGAGTTCACTTTCTTAAAATAGGAGGTAGGAATGTTGGTCGGGAGTTCCTAAACAGATACAAAAATTTAGGCAAGTAAATCATTTTAAAAAGGTTTATTTTCCCCCACATAGTAAGCGGCAATTGTTTCCAGGACGTGATTGCCGTACTGAATTTTCCTAGTAGAGGGAGTAGATTAAGATCCATAAAGTCAAGTTCGTTAAGGCTGACATTGACCCCAAGATATTTAACTCTAGAAGCCCAAATAAGTGGAGTGTTAGAGGGATGTATCCCAGTTAATCTTCAAACTTGAGTATTTCCCAAACTACTGGACAATGGTCAGTGCAGTATTTAGGGATAAATCGGGATCAGCCAGAAATAACAGAATGTCCTCAGCGTATAACGATATGCGTTCCTCACATGTTTTATATTTGAGGCCTGAGATGTTATGAGCGATACAAATCGCGAGAGCCAAGGGTTCTATCGCCAGGGCAAACAATAAGGGGGACAACGGGCAACCTTGGCGGGTGCCCCGATAGAAACGAAAGGGCTTGGATGTTGAATTATTGACCCTGACCTGTGCGACTGGCTCCACATAGAGCAGCTGTATCCAGGAGATAAATCGAGGGCCAATGCCAAATGCCTTAAGGGTCTCCCATATAAAAGGCCATTCCACCGTATCAAAAGCTTTGGCCGAATCTAGAGACACCACTATGCGAGAGCCAGGATTATCATGAGTAATCTGTAAATTTGTATACAATCTACGCAGGTTGATAGAGCTGGACTTATTGGGCATAAAGCCAGATTGGTCATAATGTACAATTGAGGAGATAACTTTCAGCAACCTATTGGTCAAGATTTTGGCAAGCACTTTGGCATCGGAATTTATTAGGGAGATGGGTCGGTATGAGTCGCACAGGTCAGGGTCTTTTCCAGGTTTGTGAATCAACACAATAATAGCCGAATACATAGATGGTGGAAGTCTACCCGACTGTTGAGAGGCCTCAAGTGTCTTAAGGAAATTAGGGATGAAATCTGTCATCACCAGCCTGTACCATTCAGCCGGGAGACCGTCTGGTCCAGGGGTTTTGTTAGCAGGGAATGAATGCAAGGCATCTTTTATTTCCTGAGATGTGATTGGGTTCTCTAGACATTCTCGTTGTTGGTGGTCTAACTGCGGACATGAAAGTGAAGCAATAGGATTTGTAATTTCCTCGAGAGAGCAGGGCAATTGAGATTCATACAGAGTGGCAAAAAAGTCCCTAAACACCTCAGTTATTTCAGAGGGAGTCTCTATATCTCCTGTATTATTCTTAATTCTAGGAATTAATGTAGTGGGCGAGGCTGCCTTAGCTAAATAAGCCAACGTCTTTCCTGCTTTTTCCCCTTGCAACAAGCATGAGGTGTATAAAAGTTTTTTCTGTGTGAAAGTGGTGTTAACTAACTCCAACTCCCTTTTGGCTTTGCAAAGGGAGATATGATTAGCCTCAGTCGGGTCAGTAGTGAAGGCTTGTTCAGCAGTGCATACATTATGTTTTGCCTCTTCCACCCCCTTTTTTGTGTTACTCCGCGCCCTACTAATAGCTGTGATTAAGGAACCCCTGGTCGCTGCCTTAGAGGCATCCCAGCTCACTGCAGAAGACGTGTAGTTACCATTTAAGGCCCAATATTCACTGTATTCCCGGATGACTGACTCTTGTACCTCAAGGATTTTTAGCCAATGAGTGTTAAGTCTCCATAATCTGTCTGAAGCTGCAACCCCTATTTGTAATGTTAACAACAAAGGTGAGTGGTCTGAAAATGCTCGAGGCAGATAAGTAGCTGATAGTACCCAGGGTGTAAACTCATAGGAGGCTAGTGTGAAATCAATTCTAGACAGGGTTTTATATGTAGCAGAATGGCATGAATATTGTTGAACATCTGGGTTTCTCCATCTCCATACATCTATGAGACCCATTGTGTCAGCCCAAGTAGCCAGTGGAGTAAGAGATTTCCCTTGAGAAGACAATTTATCCAGGCGGGGGTTCAAAGTAGAATTAAAATCCCCCATAATACAAATAGGGCTTGGGGGTAGATCCAGGATTTTCTTGAAAATCTGATCTAACGTGTCCAAAGACATGGAAGGAGGCAAATATACATTCACAATTACCATGGGGACATTATTCAGCCTACAGTACATAATTATATATTTGCCATAATGATCTAGGTGGATCCTAAGAAGTTCAAACATTACATGTTTCCTAACAAGAATTGCCACCCCCCTGGCATGGGTTGAAAAAGTGGCGTGGTAGTGATGTGCCACCCATGCCTTTTTGAGAGCAAGTATCTTCAGCCCTACTAAGTGTGTTTCCTGCAGCAGTACTATAGAGGGGGTAAAGGACTTGATATATTGAAAAAGCTGTGCCCTTTTAAACTTGGAATTTAAGCCCCTAACGTTCCATGAGCAAATAGTTAAGGTGGCCATTTCCAATGATTAGTGGCTGTGTCAGGAGAGCATAATAGTAATGTGTCAATCCCAGACTAATCATCAAACGTGCTTGCTTTGTGCATAACAAATAGTAAAATGGAAACAACATATAACACCCATTTTCCCCCAACTTGCCCTTCCCACCCCTGCTCATTCATGGTGAATAAGTCTGTACCCCAAACTTTGATAAATGTGTAAGCGGAGATAAGTCAAGTCCTGTAACGTGAGGAGGCTATCAATCTAAAAAAAATATCGTTAGCCAAACATAACAACTGTGAATTATTTGAGCAGTGCGTAGCGTCTACTACTTATCTGTCCATAGCAAGACCAGCAGAAGAGTCTTCATGACTAAGGTGTTTAGTCCAAGTAGCAGTCCCGATAACCATACCGACCAGTCCATCAGCAGTAGACCACCAAAAACACACTTTACTCGACTCGGCCGTTGTCAGTCGTTGAATGAGATCCGAAGTCGGTCACGGGTCGTTGACTTCACGGGCTGGGGAGCGTTGCAGTTGGTTTCTGTTGTGATGCGACTCTATCCACTGCAGCGCAGCTTCGGGTTGATCAAAAAAGACAGTAGAGTCGCCAGTTGTGATGCGTAGTTTCGCCGGAAAAAGCATTGCATGTTGGATTTTAAGTGCCCTCAGTTGACGGCGGACTTCTGTAAAGGAGCCACGTTTCTTCTGGATCATGGTAGAAAAGTCAGGATAGAGACTTTTGCATTATCCACGATAATTTCCCCCTTCAATCTAGCGGCTCTTAGAGCAGCGTCTCTGTCCTTAAAATTCAACATCTTAAGGATTAGTGGCCTTGGGGGAGCGCCTGGTGGAGGTCGTCTTGCCGGAACCCGGTGGGCACGCTCAAGTGCAAAATAGTGCGAGAAATGATCTTCCCCAAGGTTACTTTTCAACCAGGCCTCCACAAAAGTTTCAGTGTGGGCGCCTTCACATCCCTCTGGAAGGCCAATAATGCAGAGATTGGACCTGCGTTGACGATTTTCAAGATCATCGACATGTGCTATAAGTAAACGGTGATCATTTTGAAGCTGTTGCACTTGCCTTTGTAACGGTGTGAAATCGTCTTCCAGGGTTCCAATCCTTCGTTCCGCTTCGACAGTGCGCTCTCTGAGCTTCTGCACGTCATGACGCAGCAGGGAGAGGTCCACTTTGATCTCCTCCATTTTGGAAGTCATAGTAGTAGTAGTCTCTGAAAGTGGACACGTCAATGAGGCCTTGGAGTCAGATATCGCCAGCATTAGTGAGTGAAGCGTAGTCTCGCTGGGTTGTTTACCTGCGGTGTCCAGCTGCGGGGAGTCAGACTGACTGGGACGCGCGGGCCCTTTAGTGCTAGGTGTCGAGTCGCCACCATCTTGCGGATTCGCTTTCGGGAAAAGTTTTTGAAAGCTGTCCGCCTTCGTCTTACCGGAGCTTTTGTAAGGCATCTCGCTGGGTAAAGGACACCTTAGTAGTAATGTCCAGGCAGACAAATAGCAGTTAGCAACTTGAGAATTGGCTCAGGATAAATGTTGTAGCGGGAGCCTCAGCACAGCACGTCCTTTCTGTTTCACATCCTAGCCCCGCCCCCGGAATCTGCACTTTTAATTTGTTTTCATCAACCAGCTGACCCCCCCCCTGAAACTAATGGTCCCACCCCTTCCATTTTTTTTTTCTATTAACATATTTAAAAAATAATTTTGGATTCTTTTTAGGCTTGCTGCAATATCCTTTTCCATATCAATTTTAGCTTGCCTTATAGCTTCTTTGCATGATTTATTGGCCTCCTTGTACATTATAAATGATTTGGTTGTCCCAGCTAACTTGAAAGCCTTAAAAGCATGCCTTTTCTTACCCACCTCACCACCAACACTTCTATTGAACCAAAAAGATTTTGCTTTGCAACGTTGTTCCTTGTTTACAAGGGTAATATACTGACGTATATTTATTAAGCAGCATTTTAGAGACTTCCCATTTTTGTTCAGTGTTTAACCCTGTGAAAAGCATTTCCCACTTAATATGTTGCAGAGGTGCCCTTATACTGTCAAAGTTTACACATCTGAAATTTAGTGTTTTTGTTACTTCTGTTGTCTAGCCAAGCAGCTGCTTCATCTGGGTTTTGAAAAAAGTGGGTGTTATGCAGGGCCGGACTGGGGGTAAAAAGCAGCCCGGGCAAAAAAAATCAAAGCAGCCCCATGTAAACATGCAATGGTCTGACTTGTACACATCCACTCATATATTGGGGTAAAACTGAAAAAATGTATGCGCATAAAGAGCTGCCTTAGGGGTTGTTCACCTTCAATTTAATTTTTAGTATGATGTAGAGAGGGACATTCTGAGACCATTTGCAATTGGTTTTCATTTTTTATTAATTGTGGTTTTTGACTTATTTAGCTTTTTATTCAGCAGTTCTCCAGTTTGTAATTAAAGCAGAGAGTGCAGAGATGGACAGAGAGTGCAGAGAGAGAGGGACAGAGTGACAGAGTGACAGAGAGAGGGGAAGACAGAGGGACAGAGTGACAGAGAGAGACAGAGTGACAGGGAGAGGGGAAGAGAGAGAGACAGAGTGACAGAGAGAGGGGAAGCGAGAGGGACAGAGTGACAGAGAGAGGGGAAGAGAGAGGGACAGAGTGACAGAGAGGGAGGGGAAGAGAGAGTGACAGAGTGACAGAGAGAGACAGAGTGACAGAGAGAGGGGAAGCGAGAGGGACAGAGTGACAGAGAGAGGGACAGAGTGACAGAGAGAGGGGAAGAGAGGGACAGAGTGACAGAGAGAGGGGAAGAGAGAGGGACAGAGTGACACAGAGAGGGGAAGAGAGAGTGACAGAGAGAGGGGAAGAGAGAGGGACAGAGAGAGGGACAGAGAGAGGGGAAGAGAGAGGGACAGAGTGACCGAGAGAGACAGAGCGATAGAGAGAGGGGAAGAGAGCGGGACAGAGTGACAGGGAGAGGGGAAGAGAGAGGGACAGAGTGACAGGGAGAGGGGAAGAGAGAGGGACAGAGTGACAGGGAGAGGGGAAGAGAGAGGGACAGAGTGACAGGGAGAAGGGAAGAGAGAGTGACAGAGAGAGTGACAGGGAGAGGGGAAGAGAGAGGGACAGAGTGACAGGGAGAGGGGAAGAGAGAGGGACAGAGTGACAGAGAGAGACAGAGTGACAGGGAGAGGGGAAGAGAGAGTGACAGAGAGAGACAGAGTGACAGGGAGAGGGGAAGAGAGAGGGACAGAGTGACAGGGAGAAGGGAAGAGAGAGTGACAGAGAGAGACAGAGTGACAGGGAGAGGGGAAGAGAGAGGGACAGAGTGACAGGGAGAGGGGAAGAGAGAGGGACAGAGTGACAGAGAGAGACAGAGTGACAGGGAGAGGGGAAGAGAGAGTGACAGAGAGAGACAGAGTGACAGGGAGAGGGGAAGAGAGAGGGACAGAGTGACAGAGAGTGCATAGAGATTAGAGAGAGACAAAGACTCACAGAGCAGAGAGAGGTCTTCAGCTTCAGTGATGTCCACGATTTTAAGGGGGGCCGGCTAATCCTAAAATAGCAGCACAGCTGGGCCCCCCTTTCAGCCTAAATCCTGCTGGGCCTGGGACGACTGACCCCCCTTTGCCCCCCTGATGGCCTACACACAGCACGGCAGCACAATAACAGAGGAGTGGGAGGGGCGGAGCCACAGTGGCAGAGAGGATGGAGGAGCGGTCCTAGAGCCCGCTGGATTCTTTGGAAGGAATTTTCTAATACGGCGATTGGATCAGGAGTGCCCCTCTTTTAGAAAGTATACAGCAGCCCCTCGGGAATTTGCCCGAACTGAGAAATTGACAGTCCGGGCCTGGTGTTATGCCAGTCTACCACTCTAAGCCTGCTAGGATACATCATGCTGTATGGTAGGCCCTTTTCTCTGAGTCTCCTGCGAATGTCTGTGAAGGTTCGCCATTTCTTTTGCAACTCTGCAGTAAAATCTGGATAAAACTGGTATGGCGTTTTGGTATTTAACTTCCCCTTTGCTTCTGGCTACTGATAGAATGGCATCGCAGTCCCTGTAATTTAGGAGCCACATGATGAGTGGCCTTGGGGTAGCTCTAGGGACAGTTTTTCTTACTGGAATACGATGAGCCCTTTCCACCACATATGCTGTGTAAAGTTCAACAGGGGTAAGGAAGTCCTTTAGGAGACCCTCTATGAAGGTGGTAGGGTTTTGGCCTTCTACTCCTTCTGGAAGTCCATGTATTCGGACATTATTGCGTCACATACGATTCTCAGTGTCCTCAGCCTGTTGCGCAACTTTGCATTGGAGATCTTGTATCGCTGTTTGGTTGTGGTGTGCAACATCTTCCACCTCACCCAGCCGTCGCTCTGCCTTTGATATGCGATCTCGGAACTTATCCATATCCCCTCTCAGCAGGGAGATGACGGTTTGCAGTTCCAGCTTGAGGTCATCCATTTTCAGGGACCGTGACGCTTTTGCCTCTCTCATGGATTCAAGCACTGCCGCTGATTCCGGCGATATAGCAGAGAGGTGCGGCTGGTCTGGATTAGGTTTGTTGGCTTTTTGAGGTTGCATGGCTGCACCAGCGGCGTCTGCGGCTTGCTCCAAAATGGTATCGTCACACTTACGAGTTTGTCTCTTATCTTGCGGACCCAACTCACGTTTTGGTTCGTCAACGTGCCCTGGTTGTCAGAACAATGTAATTTCTACTACCGCACAACTGTAGTTCACCAATCCTGCAACTGGTGGTGCGTTTCTTCCGTTGACACGGCCGGGTCCCTTAACAACTTATGTGTATAGAAAACAGATCCGCACACACACTGGTTAATGTAGTCGGGGAGTATCCCCTTTTATTTTGCCACCAAACATTCGTATGTTTGGTGGCAAAATAAAAGGGGATACTGCCCGACTGCATTAACCAGTGTGTGTGCGGATCCGTTTTCTACACACACTGGTTGTCATAAGAGCACCATTGACACCCGTCCAACTCGCAGTACCTCTCCAGATCAATATATCAGACAAGATATGTGCTCAGGATTCTTGCAGGAACGGAGCTTCAACTAAACATGTTTAGTCTCGTGTCCTACATAGCCACACACCCCAAATTCTATATTTTATATCTAATATTGAAATTTAAAGTTTCATATTTCACCTTCTCACGCCTCCCTACAGCAGGTCTGCAAACTATTCTAATTTGATTCATTAGCTCAGGGGGGCCCAGACTTTGTTACCCTGGGATCTACTCTTGACATCTGGCCTCCATCAGGAGATCTACCTTGATAAAAATAGTGTGCTCTCCTAAGGCAGAAGAGTGCAGACTTGCCTGTATTGTGCAATTTAATGTACAAATACCCCTTCCCTTCCTCCCACGCCGCTCTTCATCTGCCTTCCCTCTCTCCCTTCCATGCTGCTCCTCGTTTGCCTTCTCTCCCTCCCGTGCTGCTCCTCTTGTTTGCCTTCCCTCCCTGTCTTCCGTGCTGCTCCTCTTGTCTGCCTTCCCTCCCTGCCATGCTGCTCCTCTTGTATGCCCATCCTTCCGTGCTGCTCCTCGTCTGCCTTCCCTCTCTCCCTTCAGTGCTGCTCCTCTTGTCTGCCTTCCCTGCGTGCCGCTCCTCTTGTCTGCCTTCCCTGCGTGCCGCTCCTCTTGTCTGCCTTCCCTGCGTGCCGCTCCTCTTGTCTGCCTTCCCTGCGTGCCGCTCCTCTTGTCTGCCTTCCCTGCGTGCCGCTCCTCTGGTCTGCCTTCCTCCCTTCCATGGCGCTCCTCTTGTCGGCCTTTCCTTCCCTTCCGTGCCGCTCCTCTTGTCTGCCTTCCCTCTCTCCCTTCCATGCTGATCATCTCGTCTGCCTTCCCTCCCTCCCTTCTGTGCCGCTTGTCTGCCTTCCCTCTCTGCCTTCTGTGCTGCTCCTCCTCTGCCCTTCCTCCCTTCCGTGCTGCTCGTCTGCCTTCCCGCTCTCCCTTCTCGGCAGGTCGAGATAGACGTCCTGGGGACTACTGCATTAGCGGATACATTTCTTATCTTTGCCCCTGCTGAGCATAACCTCTGAGTTTAATTAATGCCATATAACAGAGTAGCTGCTAATATTTCACAGATGCTGCTAAGAAATGTATCAACTAATGTAGCAAATTGGAACAGTTCAGAGACTACACCTGGATTACTGAGCTGCCAGACTGAAACACCAGAGACAGGAACATTCAGGTTGCAACTTCATGTTTAAAAAACAGTTAAGAATAAAACATAGAACAGCAACTGAAAAGATCTTCCAAACAGTTTAGTTCTGTTGGTTTCAGGCAATACACCAGAAATAAGCAAAGTACTTTGAAGGATCAGAAAGAAAAGAAAAAAAAAACAATATAAGAATGAAAATTAAAAGGCTACTTAACCTTTGAGTACACTTTTAGTATGTTATTTTTAGTATTTTAGAACATGGCAAATTCTTATGTTATCCAATTAACATAAGAATTGTAACCCCCAACCAGTGGTGCATGAGTAGCATGTTGCTCTCAGTGGCCTCAAAGCCAGTGCTTACTTTTAAATTCCAGTCTGGGAGGCATGTTTTGGTTGCATAAAAACTAAGTGTACTGCAAAGTAGAGGCTGCTAGTCCACATAGGGGCTAACAGTGTATCCAAATTCAAAATGTATTATTGTTCCTAGAAACAAAATTGCTTCTACCAGAACCCCCCTCATAGAAGCTCTTAAAATTGGATTAGATTATTTGCAGTGTTTGTATCTAAAGTTATTAGGAGTTGGAGTCAGTACATTTTTGGTGACTCCAGATACCCAAATTTCAAGGGTCAAGTCAAGAGTAAGTTTATTGTCATTTCATCCATATACGTTTGTACAGTACACAGTGGAATGAAACAACGTTCCTCTAGGACCATTGTGCTACACAACACAACATATATGTACCAGACGACAAAAAGTGCAAGTGCAAAAATATGCAACTCCTGCAAGACAGGACAGCACAGTGCAGGGACAAGACAGTGCACACTCAGCAGATGTAATATGTTAAGTAAATAATGCTAAACGTCAGACATGATGGGTGTATCATTGTGACATGACAGTAGCAAGAACAACAGTATCCAATGGCTATTCATCCATACAATGGCATACAGTGGCTGTGTAATGTTGTAGTATATAAAGGTCAGATGGAGTGTGTGTATGAGAGAGATCTGTCCGGTCCGGTCCCTGAGTATTTAGGAGCTTTATGGCTTGGGGGAAAAAACTGTTACACAGTCTGGTAGTGAGGGCCCTAATGCTTCGGTACCTTTTTCCAGATGGCAGGAGTGTGAAAAATTAGTGTGAGGGGTGTGTTGGATCAGCCACAATGCTGGTGGATTTACGGATGCAGCAAGTGGTGTAAATGTCCGTGACAGAAGGAAGAGAGACACCTATGACCTTCTCTGTTGTCTTCACTAGTGCAATTCCCAAATTCCCAGCCCAGACAGTGATAGAGCTGCTCAGGATGCTCTTGATAGTCCTTCTGTAGAAGGTTTTGAGTATGAATGGTGGGAGATGGGATTTCCTCAGCTTGCGCAGGAAGTAGAGGCGCTGTTGGGCTTTCTTGGCTAAGTAGGTGGTGTACACAAATGAATTTGGTGCTTTTGAAGATCTCCACATTAGAGCCGTTGATGTACAGTGGCAGGTGGTCACTCCTAGTCTTCCTTAAGTCAACAACCATCTCCTTTGTCTTATCTACATTGAGAGACAGGTTGTTGGCTCTGCACCAGTCTGTTAACCGCTACACCTCCTCTCTGTATGGTGACTCACCATTATTGCTGATGAGACCCACCACGGTCATGTCATCAGCGTACTTTATGATGTGATTTGTGTGGTGCGTGGCTGCACAGTCATGTGTCAGCAGAGTGAACAGTAGAGGACTAAGCAAACAGCCTTGAGGGGCTCCGGTGCTCAGTGTGGAGGTTCTGGAGATGATGTTTCCAATCCTGACTGACTGAGGTCTGTTGGTTAGGAAGTCCAGAACCCAACTGCAGAGGGAGGTGTTCAGTCCAAGCAGGCTCAGCTTTTCTATCAGATGCGGAGGAATGATAGTGTTGAATGCTGAGCTGAAGTCTATGAACAGCATTCGAACGTAGGTGTCTTTTTTTGTCCAGATGAGAGAGGACCAGATGGAGGGTGGTGGCTATTGCTTCGTCTGTTGAGTGATTTTGACGGTATGCGAACTGTAGGGGGTCCAGTGCTGGTAGCAAATTCCACATGCTGATGGAATTTAGGGAGCACTGACCTGAGATTTGCATGGTTAAAATCTCCAGCAATGATAATCAGCACATCTGGGTGAGTGTTTTGTATGTCTGTGATAGCGCTGTACAGCTCCCAGGGCGCATCTTTGGTGTTCGCGCTGGGAGGAATGTAAACTCCAATAATAGGAATGGAGGCAATCTCACGGGGCAAATTAAAGGGTCTGCACTTCACAACAACAAACTCCACCAGCGGTGAGCAGTGGCTGGACACAAGCACAGAGTTCCTGCACCATCTTGTGTTGATGTAAACACACAGACCACCACCGCGATTCTTACCACTCAGAGCAGCGACTGTAAGCTTGAACTGCGAGTAGCCCATCCAGCTGAATGGCAGCATCCGGGACTCTTTCGCTGAGCCATGTCTCCGTGAATACAAATATGCAGTAGTCTCTGAATTCACGATGGGTAGTTTGCTGGAGTCGAATGCAGTCCATTTTATTTTCTATAGAGCAGACGTAAGACAGTAGTATGGACGGGAGCGCGGGTCGGCTGGGGTTAGTTCTTAGCCTTGCAAGGACTCCAGCTCGATTTCCGCATCCTTGTACACCGTTTGCGAGTGCTTCACCTCCAGTCATTGACCCCAGGCGAGACTGCAGTCAGAAGATCCGGCTCCCGAAGTAGGCCAAGATCCCGTAGTGCAGGGATCCCCAACCTTTACAACCCGTGAGCAACATTCAGAAGTAAAAGCAGTTGGGGAGCAACACTACCATGAAATATGTTCCTGGGCTGCCAAATAAGGGCTGTGATTGGCCATTTGGTAGCCCCTATATGGATTGTAAACCTACCTTGAGGCTCTGTTTGGCAGTGCATCTGATTTTTATACAACTAAAACTTTCCTCCAAGCCAGGAATTCAAAAATAAGCACCTGCTTTGAGGCCACTGAGAGCAACATCCAAGGGGTTGGAGAGCAACATGTTGCCAACAAGCTACTGGTTGGGGATCACTGCCGTAGTGTGTGTAATAAGCCATCCTTTATCGTAACATATGCATGATTGCTGTACCGAAGGAGTGTCTGGCGATTATAGGTCTGACCTGGACCTTAGTTGTTCCGACGTCCATAGCTTCACAAAAAACCAAGTAAAAAAGCACAAAAAAAAGTAAGCACCTTGTGATCCAGAGAGGCCGCTGCAATCTACTGTCGCGCCATCTTGCCCCACGTCACCGGCCAGCAGTCTGCCCTGCAGTTCAGGCCCAAGCTCGGTCGCAGGCACCTCTACTACTCGAGTCCCCGTTGAGGAGGTAGTGTAAGGATATGTCTGCCCCTTTGCAAGATGGTGCCTCCAGTTTCGTGACCAGCACCACGTCATACGCAGGCGCCCGGTTTTGTCGCGGGCGCTCAGTTTCGACGCGGTCGCGTGCGTCGCGGTCGCTCTGCGGGCGTCACGCCGGCGTCCTGACGCTGGCGCTTTTTCGCGCCCTTTTCGACGCCGGCGCTATAGGGTAAAAGGTCACCTTGAACTTTGTTGCATTGCGAAGTGATCATCGCTCCTGTGTTGATTCCTAGCTATTTTCTTCAAACTTGATTCCTGTGATTCGACTCGGCCTGTTTTGACTTCTGCTGTTTGCTGCCTGCATTGACCTTGGATTCGTCTTGACTATTCTTCTGATCATCCCTGCCTGCTTTGACGTTTGGATTTTCGGCACTCCTGCCCACTCCGTTACTGAGGTACAGTCCTGTTCCCATTTCCAGTGACTATTACTCTCGGAGGGAGGTGTAGGTGAGGTCAGCTTTCATCAAAACCTCTTCCATTCGGTGAGTTCTGATAGGTAGGCCCTGTTTTGTTCTCCGGCTCGGTGTGTGCTTGAGAGCCAGTTTTTCCTCCTTTAGGCAGACTCAAGACTCCACAGCTCTGCCTATAACAGATCTTTATTAGCAGCTGGCTCAGCTCTCACTGGATCATTTGTCAAGAAGCCTGAGAGACAATTCAGTGGCAGCTACCAAGGCAACCCTATTAGCAAGGGGCGAACATTTCTGCAGCAAGACCCATGGCTTTGCCAAAGTAAAAAAGTCATACACTGCATCATAGTGTACTATTACGAAACTACATCATCTTCAGCACACTAGTAGAATCAGTATAAATAACCACAAATTCTGTTATTCAACACACAATCAGGGGAAAGCGCGAACGCAGTCCCCCACTACCAGAAATTATGCAGTCGAGTTTCCCGCATTTGGGGAAATCGCAGGGGTCAGCACAGCCGGAGTGCAATGGATGAGCCTCGCCCTGGGAGAACCACCTTCATGATCATGGTATCTCCCCTGCCAGGTAAGTATGAGTTGTACATTGCATGACCACCACCCCTACATAGACACATCTCTATAAGCATTTGGAGACTTTCTGTTTTCAAATCCAACACATTGCAAAGTAAAAGTATTCAAAACTGCACTCTATAAAAACAAAAAAGGAAGGCTTGTCCTACATACTCAGGCTGAATAGTAGCAAATGTGGAAAGTTTTAGAAATGACTTAACATCCCATGGTTCATTGCAGCAACTAGATTTACATACGTGGACGTCATCCCTGCACAGACAACTGCTGCACACTCACTGATTAGCATATGAAAGAGAGAATGGATGTGTGGCGCTGTCTCTTTAAGAGAGCTTCAAGCCAGTTTAACATGATATTTTATGGGAATCAGGAAATAGAAAGGGAAAAACAAACACTGCTTTCAATTGCAATTATATTTAAAAATAACTTTAAAATATTAAAAATGTGAGAATGTATTGGAAAGATTCTTTGAACTATTTTTTTGGAATAAGGTTTTTGGATGGAGGTCCTCTTTTAGTATACAATATCACAAATAGTCATTACGATTCTAGGCAGCTATTTTTGCAGGTTCTAAAATTGTTGATTTGACGCCCATTGGGCAACTCAGATCATGGGGGACTTGGGGTCCTTTCATTATGTAAATAAAGTTTTTGGGTGGAGATCCCCTTTACATACAAGTTATATCAGTGCCTATAAGGTATTACAAGTTAATGCTGCCAATTGCATAAAGAAACGTAAGTTGCTCTGCCTGAGGTCTAGGTGCACAAGCCTAGACTTCTGGCTCAGCTATAGCATGCCCGCAGCTTGTACAGAGAGGCTGAAAGCCAAAAAGAAAGCGAACAGCCATTGCACCCAGAAAAAATAGTCATTCATAGGCCCCCCCATTCAGTTGTGCAATTAATCACATTTAGGGCATCAGAAAAAATAAAGGCAATTTGTTTACTAAATGTAAAATGGTACAGTATTTTGGGAAATGTAATTAACAATTTAACAAATTCAAAGTGAAACAATGCATCACAAATTCTGATAGTCTTCTTAACTTCTTTGTTTTGGTTCGTGTTTGTTACTTTGTTCACCAGTAACATCCATCTTAAGAAACATTTTCTTTTATATTCATGTCCATCGCTTACAGAATATTTGTCCCCTGTAACAATTTTTGTTTTATTTCTTTGAACACAAACAAGATCAAAGACCAGACTGACCATGCAATGGCTGCTTTCAGGGCAGGTGATCAGACATCAAATTACAATCTCTAAATAAATATAAATTTTTTTAATTAGCTCATAGAAAACAGATAGTATGAGCAATTATAACTGTTCTTTAACAACGAGTATCAGGGGAAAGCGCGAACGCAGTCCCCCACTACCAGAAATTATGCAGTCGACTTTCCCGCATTTGAGGAAATCGCAGGGGTCAGCACACCCGGAGTGCAATGGATGAGCCTCACCCTGGGAGAACCACCTTCATGATCATGGTATCTCCCCTGCCAGGTAAGTATGAGTTGTGCTGGGAAAACCGACACCAGCATCTTGGACACACCCCTGTTGACATAGTGTGACTTTTTTAGGCAAGCCACACACACACACAAGTAATTCAAATAAAGATCAACCCCACTTTTGAAAGTCACATATAGGAACACAAACCCTATCACAATGTTTACGTAATAGAAAAATGTATAAATTATATTTAAAATGAGAATTGTTTGATGAATTCAGCTGAGAACTTAGCAGGTTGAGGAGATCGCTTGAGATCCTTATTTGCATATGCAATCATGTGACCATAACAGGCTGAAGCTGGTACTCCAAGTACACAGACAAAAAAAAAAAAATAGTGTAGAATGAAGACGCAAGCAATTGTGTTACTTTTTAATCCCAAAAATGAACAAGAATATAGGTCAAGGATTCTCAGTTAAATTGGTTTCTGACATTTTACAACCACAGCCACATGAAACTGAAAAGGCAGTTGAGTTCCCGTTTTAGCAGACCACACGCACAAAAACCCTCATTTGCATACAGAAGCACATGACCATAAGCAGCAGAAACTTAATTGGAAAGAAGGTTTACAGTACCAATCAATACCACATATAACACGTATTGCTCTTACAAGAGTGTAACCAGCACATACAACTACTAAGCATTACAGCCGTAGACAACTCTATTATTTAACATCATTAATCAGGGGAAAGCGCGAACGCAGTCCCCCACTACCAGAAATTATGCAGTCGAGTTTCCCGCATTTGGGGAAATCGCAGGGGTCAGCACACCCGGAGTGCAATGGATGAGCCTCGCCCTGGGAGAACCACCTTCATGATCATGGTATCTCCCCTGCCAGGTAAGTATGAGTTGAGAAAGAAATTTTCACCCCCGCTATATGGATACACCCCTATGAGCATACGGAGACTTTACTTTTCATAACTTTACATGATTTGAAACAAAGTTACTCTAAAATGCTGCTGTGCGCTTAAAGGGGAAAAATTGTACAAAATCTTCAATCTGAAAAAATAATAAATGGGGAAAATGTACAAGGTCCAGAACTCCCACCGTACTTTGCCACAAGTAAATTTGCATATAGTGATGTCACGTTTGCACAAAGTCAGCTGAAGAGGCGCACAACACTCATTAACGTATGAAAGGGAGCGTGGAGATTTGATAGTACGACCCCTTATCACACGATTTTACAATAAAGGTGTGGATTGTGGTTCTGCAGCAATCATCTCATATTGAGGAGGAAAATGATAATTATTCAGGACTATCACTAGATAAATCACAGCCTGCTTAAAGAATAGTCCATCAGGGACAAAAAAAATATCCCCTCCCCTTTCCCCATCCTTCCTTCTCGGTGTCACTTCACTTTGTTTTCAAGACATAAAATATAATTTTCAATTGTTTTATATTTTCTATTTTTGACCATTTTTCTAATATTGAAGTTTAAAGGGGTTGTGCACCGTTGACTTTTAGTATGATGGAGAGTGACATTATGCAATTGGCTTTACATTTTTTTTTTATTATTAGTTTTTTTAATTGTTTAGCTTTTTGTGCAGCAGCTCTTCAGTTTGCCATTAAGCAACCTTGATGCTTGTATCCAGTTTGCCCTAGCAACCATGCATTAATTTGAATAAAAGACTAGGATATGAATAGGTGAGTGGCTGAATCTAAAGATGAGTAATAACAATAAATATGTAGCCTTACAAAGTGTTTGCTTTTAAGTTGGGGTCATGTGAAAGCTGGAAACAGATAAAAAGGCAAATACTAAAATAAAAATAAAAAATCCAAAGAAAAACCCAAAACTATATATAAAAAAAAAATAATGCAGACCAATTAAAAAG